>RZGP01000008.1:5272500-6614298 GCA_004303015.1 Cladobotryum protrusum
TTTCTGCAGGACCTTCCTAGGTCCTTGGTATCTGCTACAGCGTAGCAGTAGGTGCTGTGCTGTGTGCCGTTGGCCGCATCTACAGCGATCGTTTGGGAGGTTCTTTATAGCCTTTTGGTAGCTCTTAAGATACCCTATCCCTAGCTTCAGTTGGATGTAAGCTGACTGGACTGGTCTTGGTCCCATAACTAGGTTAGCTTTTAGTGAGAAGCTAAGCTTGTCTTGGGCCACTCTACGGTATTGGATGCCTAGACCTCTTGCTTTTTGGCCTGTCCCTTCTCTTGTTTCTTCCCTAGCCCAGCTAGCTTGCCATTGTTGTACAGTGACTTTTCTTATCTTCCTGTTCAAATAGCTAAACGAGGTGTACGGGCGGCCTCGGTACGAGGCTTTCAGACCTCTCTTAGCTAGTTGGTCGGCTACTTCGTTGCCCGGAATGCCTACGTGACTAGGTACCCAGGCAACTGTGATAGCTACGCTTTGTTGTGACAGGAGATATAGTTGGGCCCTGATTCTGTAGCTGATCTCACCGGGGCCTTTTATCTTCATTATCGCCGCTTGGCTGTCAACAAAGATATAGGCTGTTGGTGGGTTCGCTACAGACAGTAGTAGGGTGTCTAGGACCTTAGAGATGGCTATGAGTTCGGCATCAGCCACCTCTATGTGTGGTCCTAGGTTCCATAGTTTTGCTACTCTAGCTGTTTTCCGTGCTCCAGCTTGCCGGCTTGGGCTATCTTCATAGTATGCACACGAGTTGGTCACACTATTCTTGTGGGTACCCTGTGAGCCGTCTGTATAGAATGCCCGGTAATTGTCAAAGGTAAGTTCTTCTAGTAGCTGCAAGTGCTGCTTCTTGGCTTCTTTTTTGGAGGCTTGACTAATTAGAATAGTAGCTACAGGCTCCTTGTTCCAGGGGGCCTGCCAGGCTATATCTTGTCTTTCTATTCCTTTATAGTCTCCAATGGCTTCCTTAAAGCTAGCTAATAGCCTGGTCAGCTGTGTTGGTGCAGCTGTATTAGCTATGGCTAGTCGGATCGGATGGTTTTCTGAGAGGGTATAGGTGCGAAGGCTGTATTTGAGGCAGGCTTTTTGGAGCCTGATCTCAACTGGTGGAATGGCCGCTTCTAGTTCTAAGGCTCTACTTGGGGACCTCTTGAAGGCTCCTAGTATCCTAGCTAGGGCGCGGTTTTGTAGTTGTTGAAGCTGGTAGACAAGGTTCTTTTGTCCTAGTCCCTTGTACCACAGGGGGACTCCATAGTCTGCTATCGAGCTTATACAAGTAATATACAGTAGTCTTAGGGCACGTGTAGTCATCCCGCGCTGCGTGTTACCTAGCCTTTGGAGGCCTTGGAAAGCTTTAGTAGCTTGTTCAAGCTTTGTTACGACATGGTGTTTGAAGCTGAGCCGGTAGTCTAGCCATACCCCTAGCCACCTGATTAGAGGCTTAGGCTTAACAGCCAGGTTAGCTATAGTAAGCCCTTCTGTTATCGGGCGGCGGTGTCTCGCGAAGTGGATTAGCTCGGTTTTGCCTGGGTCAAACTGGACCCCTTGAGGTCCTGCTTCCTCGATGAGCTTGGCTGCTATAGCTTCCAGGGCTCTGCAGTTCTGATAGGCTGATCTTGATGATACAGACAGGCTAAAGTCATCAATATAACTAAGCTGAAAAGCTTCATCTGCTACTATATCCCTAATGTAGATTAGGAATAAGATAGGAGATATAGGCGATCCTTGTGGGATTCCTATAGCTATGTCTGTTAGCTGTTGTATTTGGCCATCGAAGGCTAGCTGGATTTTCCTATTTGATAGGAAGGAATCCACCCAGCTAATAAGGGTTTTAGGAAGGTCTAGCCTTTCTAGTATCCCTAGTAGCTTTGGCTTTGATACATGATCAAAGGCTCCCTTGATGTCTAAGAACAGGGTTGTTACTACTGTCTGGTTCGCAGCTTTCCTTGATAGCTGCTGGCTTTCGATGTAGTTTGTGAGTAATAGAACTGTGTCGATGGCTGACTTTTGCCTTCGGCCGCCGAGCTGGCTTGGGTTTAAAAGGTCTTGTGTAGCTGCTAGGTAGCTTAGAATATTAAATAATATATATATTATAATAAATTAAATATTAATATACTAAATAATTAATTAAAAATAAAAATAAAATAAAATATTATATTAATAATTTTTTTATTTTTAAACCTAAGTATATACTTATAGTTTAAGAAAGAGATAGTTTCTTTTTCTTATTTTACTTTTCTATTTATATATATATATTCCTTATTCAAGGGAAATTCTTAGATATCTAGTGACTAGATATACTTATTTATTCTAGGGAAATCCTAGGAAGGTTTTAAGTAATCTTATCCATGGATTTCCGGGGATTTCCCCGAGGTTTAGCCAGTTATTTCTATCCAGGGATTTCCGGGGATTTCCCCGGGCTTCCGTCGACTCCATATCAAATACATTTAAGCTAATATAAGCTAAGTCTTTATTTATAAAGCACTTATTTTAAGGAGCAGGCTAAACTAGTAAGCTATATGATTAAAAACCAGCCCTATAATAACTGTAGTTCTTATAGCCTGTGTAATTTATTACTTATTAGGGTAAACTTAATGAAAAAGGCCAAACTTAAAGTATAAATCTTATATTATATAATAAGAAAACCCTTTTTCTTTGTCTTTCCTTGGCCTCAGACAAATTTAAAGCATGTTTTGTTACTATACAAGGCTAATCCTTTTATATTTTAGCTTTAATAATTGAATTTAGTGTTTTTGCTATTATTTCCTACTGCCTAACCGGGATGCCTACAATCCAAAGTTAAGGTATTAGGTTTATAACAACATTAGTGGAACCCAGCCTTATTATCCTTGATAAAGGGATTATTACAATTATCCTCTATAAATTGCTCCTTGCGGCATTTCTTTGTTGTGTAAACGTTATTTTCCCTTGTTATTTAGGTTTTGATATACGATTCTAGGCACTATCCAGTAAAAAAAATTTTTTTTAAAAAAAAACCCCCCTAAAAAGCGGATTAAACATACTTTGAGCCCACATTTGTTGTCAATGGGGCTCGGGTTCCTATTGTCGCTTCGCATCCGCCCGTTGAGCAGACATCACCTTGTTACGCTACGCCCCGGAAAACGGACGACCGACTTATGAAGAATGACAGAGCAGAGGAAGTCATGACCTCGCCATGGCCTAGGTCATGCCAATCCGAAATCGAGTGCCTAAAGTGGAGGCGAGCGTCGGAGAGAGGTGGGAAGCAGGCTCTATTGAGAGGCGGGGAGATGTAATGCTAGCACTGCCATTCTGCTCCAAAATACCAACCAAAAAACAACGGTGTTTATCATCAAAACGCCAAGTCTTGTACCCATCTATTTTTGATTCAGATGGTACTGTATTGAAGCAATCTGGGGGATGGCGCTCAATCATGTCTGAAACTTGCTTAGCTTCAACAAGGGTTCAGCTTCCTGCTGTTCGCGCCGCCATTGTTGCCCATTGATAACTGTGAGTGACCAACGGCCTGAAAATACAGTGCTATAACGCTGTAGATGGCCGTTGATGCAGGTGGTCTGTGTCTGGCGGACGAGGGGCATACTTCCAGGTCCTGCAGCCACCGGAGAGATTATTGGCATCCATCTATTCTTCTACTCGATTGTTCTTTATTGTTTTCCATTGCTGTGACATTGTTGGCTCAATTGATCAGCGAGCACGGATGCGTTATTTTGTTCTACTACCCATTGTCAAGATATGCGAGAATGGTAGCCTTTCCATGTCTCCGCCATGAATTAATACTCTTATGGGATAAGAACATTACCTTCGCTCGTACAAGTATGTATGGGTATCTGTTGGTTGGAAATACCTCATCGAGTCAATGAGCATGGACCTTTAAAACAGCTTCCAACGCTCCTTTTCTCTGTCCTAAACTTAAATAGGACATAATGCTGTAGGCTGCAGCGCATCTTGGACAGCACTAAACCCAGTTCTTGCAGCTCTCGATCCTGCTGCGGCGTCGCTCTCAGGCGTCCAACTTGGTGACAATGGGTGGGTGGTGGATTGTATTGCAAGACTGTTGAAGGACTGGAGGGTCGATGCGTGACTGTTTGATCGGCCAGAGTCAAGAACACACACAGGAGCGAGTGTCGTGATCGTAATCTGATCTGGTCATTTTTGGGCCAATTTTCCATCATTTCACAGTCCTGTCAAGAGCTCCTTTGAGAAATCGATCCCTTCGCCTTGAACCTTTCTGGAAGCAGAGTGCTCAGACAACGTATCGGCAATGACGCCACAAAACTCGACATGCTTTGATTGTCGAATATTGGCATTGGCGGATGTAAATAAACATTTCCTAGGCTATCGGATAGATCATAGCCCACCCGAATGGTCTTTCAGTCCAGTGGCCACTTTTTCTTTTTCTTCTGCCCAGTTGACAAATGTAGACCATGCCAAGGTATGGGCACGAAGCTTCATGAAAAGGTGTAGTAGCAAAGCATGCCACCAGACGATGTGGTTCCAAAGTACTTGGCGACACCGGGAGCATAGACAAAATGGCTGGAGCGGAGCTTGCGCCGTCCAGGTCCAAGCCTTATCTCCTTCGCTTCTCAGAAGAGATGCTCCTCGTTGGCGTAGACGCGCAATGTGTACGCCAAGTACAAGCACTAGAGCATCTAGATAGTACTACTTCCACTACAGTGCTTGAGCTGGAGGAGATGCAACTTCTGAAGCTTGTTTGTTGTGCTCGCCTCCCAACCAAAAGCGAGATTGCTCAGTGTCTGAAACTGATGTGGAAGTTTGTAATTCTAGCTTGAGGTTAGCTGACTCTGTGGTTCATGCGACGCATGAGGCAATTTGGCTTACGGTTTCTCAGGCGCGACTTTGTTTCGTGTTCTTGCCAATATGAGGCCAGATCTGTAGTTGCTACAGTCGATGGGACTCCATCAGAATCAGATGCATCTCCTCCGACCGCAAGCAATCCCATCAAATTTGATATCATTCCCCCCCCCCCTTATTCATCAGAGCCTATGCTTCCCTGGACTGTACCCATAGGTCTGCAGATCCCCAGTGGGAATCAGGTATGGTGCTGTAGATGTGTATCTGCCATTTGGCAGAGAAATAATGCATTATCTTTGTAGTTTTGTTGTCGCTCAGGCTCGGGCTCGACGAGGAGCATTTCCTGCTGTTGTGGGGACGGCCACCTGGATTTTATCTGCACATATACAGATCGATATCGATGCTTTGAGATGAGATGGCCATCCCGCTTGATGGACACAAGGCCCTCGTGTTTCCATGCCTGCAAAGGGGATCTTCGCGGGTCACGCTCTTCCGAGCCTATTTATTCGAGCATCTTCCTTTGGCAGGTGCTACTTTCGATGGGTATGATAGGCCTCCATCTCCAGCACCCTGAATAGCATAAGCACATCTTCGACGATATTTGGTTGCAAAATACAGTCAGACTTACCTTTGAGGGAGAAGTCGTGAGCATGCTAGGCCGGGGCTCCAGACTACAGCAGCGCTCATGTCCCATAGCTATAATAAGACACATATATTAATGTCTTTAAAAAAAAAACCATCAACAAAAGCTATAGCCTTGTTATGTTGAGGGAAATGGGGGGAAAAGCCAGGGCGATGCGAGCTTCATATAGCCAGTGAGACGGAACATCGTCGTACGACTTTCAGTGATTAACTGATGGTAGAGCGTATCGGTACAATCACTCGAGAGGCGACAGTCTTCTGCCGTGCTCATGATATGGCATACCAGATCAGATGGCGGCGAAGCAATCACAGCCGAGTGCAAGCTTTAGCGGTGTGGCATCAGAAAACTGACAATGATCCAGGCTGATCCAACGTCAAGTATCATAGACCATGGAAGGATTCAGGCCGGTCATATTCACAGATGCTCGACTTGGCGGTGCATGAAACGAAGTCAAGTCGATAAGTCATGGTAGAGATCGCCGATAAAGGTTCAACTAGAGATGAGTCGCCATTATATTTGTAACGGCGGAATGATAGACATTGTACAAAGTGATGAACGGGAACGCATCAGACATAAGTGCAGACCATCAGAGACAATCATTCTGTGCTGGCGAGCAGAGGTAGCTTCGGATATGCAACCGTGGAGAGAAGCGTCAAAGCTTTGTTTGTCATTTGCTACGAGAAATGGTCAATCTGGTATAATAGCATCAGAGTCTATTTAATTTAAAGCTGTTGTATCGAATGAATATTATGTAGATTGCCAAGTATCCAGTCCATCGTCTGCAGCCGTTCAATATCCTTGGGCATCACATTCAAAAGATCCATCAAGTGCTTCGCCTTCGAAACCAACAACACTTCATCCACAAGTCGACTTATTTTTGTAAAAGCATCCCCTTGTGAGGTATCACAAACTATTCGAAGCTCCTTTTGTGCAAGCGAAGCAGCGATCCACATCAATATGACTTTGACACCAGGGTCACCATTGAACGCACCACAACCCCACAATCCAGTCCACACAACCTGGTCTTCGTCACTGCTCCACGACGAGAAAGCGGTATATGCTTTTTTAATCTCTCGCTCAATGTTCTCTGGCTTCAAATCAGGTAGCAACTCCCCTTCCTCCGCCCGGTCGATTTCCAAGGCATCCATCAACAGCATCCGGCCACCCCGCCTTGCTTTAGGCGGGAGCATCTCCCAAGATATATCTCGACGCTGCCCAGATATTCTCAATATGGGACTGGCTCCGCAAATCACAAGCACATGGTCGTCTTCCAATGTTGGTGTGAATAGAACAGCTGGACATGCCTCTGGGCAATTACCTACATACAGCTCCTCCTGCGTAGCGGATTGTCCAAACCCAATGTCCTTGTTGGCCGCTACAACAACTCCTCCGCCGAGACCTTGGTAATAAAGTTCTTGTTGCTCAGTGCTGAACGTGCCGACATCCAAGACTTTGAGTGATACAAGTGGAGTCATCTCCAGGTATGCAGGGGTGAAAAGCTGAGATTCGTCAAAGGTACAAAGACTAAACTCGATCCCATCTCTGTCAATACCATGCGAGTTCTCTGCGTCAGAATTCGTATCGCTGAACTGCCCAAAATAAGAAAAGAGAGTTGTAAGGTACATTTCTGCTGCCTTTGGATGTCGCTGATCAGAGGCATACCAGATGCTGAAGTCGTAAAAACCGTCCCGCCAAGCGGGTGGTTGTAACGTACAGAGGAATTGATGAGCGACCAAGCATGCGGCTTCATCTACCGATAAATGTAGTTTTCCTCCAGGTCGAAGAGTAGAAATTATGCCAGCAGGGAAAAAATCGGGAAGTTTTAGGGCAATTCGAACAATGCTGGGCCACAAACAAGAGAAGAAGGCGTCTCGATACTGCTCGGTCATGGCCATTAGAGTGCCATAATCACCAGCGGGTCCCGAATTGCCACGAACAATATTGGAAATTGTGTCGAGAACATCCAGAAGCTGAGAAGGTTGTTCAACTTGATGGTTGAGGATGTCTTGCAGCAGCGGCCAGAATTGCACAAGGCCATCCTCCCCTTCTTGGCCTTCAAGGATGCTAAAACGATCGAGATATCGTTGCGTTGGCGAGTTAGGCAACACAAAATCAGGCCATCCGTTCCTCATTGCTGCTAGTATACAGAGAGGTTTTATAATAATATCAGCACAGTTGCTAAAAAAAAAAAAAAACAGAGAGCTCAAGTAAACTATTTAAGTGCTTGATTAGGCGTGAGTCTTGGTCTCGTCCATGCAAGATGAGTCATCCGGCAATTTGAACGCTGTCCATTTGTTGAGGCGGGGTATCGCGATTGAGCTCATAGCAAGGGGTCAGTCTGGCGGCGGCAAAGATTACTTCCATCAATGAGCTGAAGATAAGACCATGTCGGGAAAGCAGACGTTAGCTAGCTTAAGAGATTGGGGTTGAAGCTCGAGTGTTGAAAAAAGCCTGCAAGAATAACATTCAGCTAGGTGTTATAATGGCGTGGTAGCTTGCGCTGTAGATTTGCATTGTTTGGTTTAAAAAGGCGTGACCTCGTTCCCGCTGCGTTGTTTCAGTTCAGATGGTTGATATATTGACGAAGATGCGTATGTGAGTGTGAATGTTCGATGTCTGTTGCCAGCTCATGTAACTAACAAGACAGCAAGGTTAAAGCAAACGACCTCCGGCGAGAGGTACGAATGGAACACACCTATGCTTGCTCCCCCCGAAGCTGGTATTACAGATTGTACGAGCTGCTTGGCGCAAATCATACGATCAAAAAGTTCAAGTCGGGGTTCTTCAAGATCTGAACCCAACTTGCTGACTCCCTCTGCTCCTCTGCCAAACTCCATAGTATTGGCAATGTATCCATTGCTGTATAGATAAATCCCCACGGACAATGGGAGACAAGTCTTCTGAGCCTGTCCATGATCCACGCTCGTCTTTCGACGGTGACCGCTTCTGCGCCAGCGATAAACGTCGGCCAAGATGTTGCCTTGAAGTTGGGGTCGTGATCCGGAATGCTTGAGA
This sequence comes from Cladobotryum protrusum, assembly GCA_004303015.1. Lineage (NCBI taxonomy): Eukaryota > Fungi > Ascomycota > Sordariomycetes > Hypocreales > Hypocreaceae > Cladobotryum > Cladobotryum protrusum. The sequence goes on from RZGP01000008.1 coordinate 5,280,971, forward strand.
GGTGATAATAAATCTCCTCGATGAATTTGTCGGTCAGCTCACTCCCGCATTTCTTACCAACGGTTGGGATCGCTTGCAAAATGTACAAGCAAGCAGCCGCTCGATGCGCTGACCCTGCATGGCCACGAGATTCTACGCAGACGCCTTGTAATGATGAGATGCTCCGAATATCGGCTGCCCAAGTCACTACATCAAATGCTTGTGCACGATGAAGCAAGGCTATAGCAGCAGCCACAACTTCATCCTCAGTGCCGCTGTCAATGTTGACATTCGAAAGCTCGGAGGCAGTATGCAGGATCTCCAAAATGTCCGGCGGGCAGCAAAAGTAACTGTTGGCTGCCGTTTTTGCAAGGACAAATGGTATCTGGGATGTTTCGAACTTGATTGCTTCCTGGTCGGGTGGCATAAACGCTGTAGCCAGAATGAAATAGCTTATAACAGCAGTCAGCATTTTGCACTCAGAAGTAGACAAGATATACTCACATGAAGCAATCCGATAGCAAATAATCTCTCAGAGAGCTATCCCACGCCTTTGTATGCTGGATCAAGGAGAGAATCCTCCCTGCCCCTTCCAGGTGAGCTCTCCAGCCATGCTTGCCGGACTCTATAAGCTCAACATTGACAAAGAAGAGGGCGGCGGCAAGGACAGCATCGCCGCCAGCAGAGTCGATGTCTTGCAAAGCAGAGGACATCAGGCGTAGCGCCTTGTGCTTTGCTACCAAGGCGTCATTGAGGGCTGCTTTCGATGCAACCTCCCGGCTCGAGGCCACCAACGTAAATCCATCCGTGGGAGTAGGTGTTGATCTAAACAAAACCGACATGTGAGCTGCCGAAGCAGCGACGATAATGTGTTGCAGCAGAGGATGAACTCTAGTCAATGGAAGTAAACTGCGGAATGGGTTGCAGTCTGGTACATCATGAGAGACGAGATCTTTGCAGAGCCGATCACCGACTGCAATGTCATCAGTTGAATATCGCTTACAGCCATTGGTAAAGGTTCACACTTACAATAGTTTAGGTAATATCGATGTGATGGGCTAAGATCTTGAAAAATTGGGTCAACCAACACCCACGGTGTGGTCACCTCGGCGTCGGCAGACCTGGCACGAGGGATGAGCAGCTGCAGGTCATCGTCATCGTCATCGTCTTGAGCATCAGTTGGAGAGCTGGCGTCAAGAATGGCCCGTATCGCATAATCTGGCGATAGACTCCTTGCGGCACGCAGATGCAATGGCGTCGCCTGTAAAGGATTCTTGGCATCCAATGGCGCACTCGAGGTACGGCCGGCGAGCTTCCCACGGCTGGCTATAGCTCCCGTCCATCTGAAAAGTTTGCCATATCCCAGGCATTCCTTTCCAGCAGCGGCACACTTGTTACACTGTGGATACGACCTGTCGCAGCGAAGCCTCTGGCGCCTACAGTTGTGGCAAGGCTTGGTTGGGGCCTGGGAGGTATCCATGTCCGGGCTGTCTGGGTGTCTGGGTGTCTGGGGAAGCGTGGCTGCGTGGAGACTCTTGCAAACTGTAGGCCTTGTGATGCATGACAGGACCAGACCATTGTTCGAGACAGAGAAAAAAGAAAAAGATTGATTATTCTTGTTTTGTTGGCTCACCCTTACCACCTACATTTTCGCCGAGTGACCATGGATGACCCGACCATTTTGGCCATTGACCAACGACGAATATTTTATGATGGAGACGATCGTAAACTGACAGCTGCAGGCTAAGCCCAATACGGCAGCCAAGACGCAATCTGTTGTGATACGATAAGCCCAATGACAGGAAGATACGGGTTTCATTCGTTCCATTCTCCGACGCAGCTTTCCTCTCCGAGTTCTCCGAACTTGAACCCCAAAACACCCATTCATTCATTACTTGATTGCCTCTTTTGGCCAACTCCGGACAGGAATTCAGGCGGACAAAATAGGCATATTCTACCTCAAGGCCGAGACTTGCCAACGGAGCGGACTTTTTCACTATTTGAATGGACTTTAGAAACTCTTAAAGAGTAACGTTTTGCTTGTTCTACGTTACCGTTTCCGTGTTATTCATACCTACTCCTCTGGTCTCTGAAACGCACGATGCATACCTCGGCAAAACCTCACCTTTCACATTAGCATACCTACGACAATGAAACCTTCACTTAGCCAACCATCCACTCAAACATTCGCCACAAGAGCCCGCGACCCGTTGTTCTCATATGAAACCGAGCTGCTATTTTCCACTTAACTCAACGCAATTGGACAAACGCCCCTCAAGAATGCAACCTCATTTAAAGGCGCCCCGTTCAAAAAATGGAAAACGCTGACAAGCATTTATTCCCAGGCAGCGAAAGTCTTAGCAAATCCCCATCACCACTCAAAGGTCAAATGCGTCTTCTTTGATGGCACCTTGAGAGGCTAGCCAAATCCGGTTGACCGGCTTTGAGCTGTATTTGGATACTCGCTACGGCAAGAGAAGGCTTTGCTTGTCCATGCATCACCTCCCTGAACCTATCTTGTCTATGAAACGCGCTCTGCAAAGGCGCATGGCCCTGGTCGTGAGAATTATGTTCGTCTCTCTCTCTCACGCCCCCAAAGCCCCGCCTGAATCTGCTATGCCATGCGAGGGGCACGTCCTCAAGAATCAAAAAATAGAAAAGGTCATGGCGTTGACCTCAATTATCCACCAACAGAGTTCTTGATTCTTAAGTACAAGTTCTCGGACCTCGTCTCATCTCATACGCCCCCCTTGGACCCATCCAAGAGCAGAAGACTCAACAAAATTTCGGGTGGTAAACAGCAAGTTTATCTCATAATGTGTGGATCGAATTATCCGCATCTTCCAGTTCATCATTTTGCCTTTTCGATTTGTTTTTCCCAATCCAGTCAGAGTTGAGGACAAGGGGAACGAGAAGTGAGACAAATTTCTATACAATTGCCACTGAATATACCGGGTTGCCTCGAATAGAACAAAATTCGGCTGATATCCCCCGGGTTGGTCTAAGGTTGCCGAGTGCCGACCACCGAGCTTCAACTCTCCAAGCATGATGAGACACGGACAGTGTCCGGAGAGTCAAAGAATTTCTGCAGCATGGAATAAACTTCTTATGAGCTATCAAACAACACTGAGACCTTCACCAGTCGTGCATGATGCACTTCTAGTTTCATGATTTGACGATTCATGGCTTTCGATTACAATTCCTATCCAGCGCCTAGAGTAATGTGTATACGACCCTTCTTTTCGGCCGATATCTCGATCGTCCAGCAAGCTATGGGGATCACATTCAAGCAATCCATGATTGGCCTGAAGGAACACCAAAGCCGGACGGCTGACACTCTCAGTTGGGATTTCGCCGGAGCAAAGTTCCAATATTGTGAGAATTACAGTTGGGACAACAAACCGCACCAACCAAATGCTCCGTACTGCGGCGCAGTGCACCGGTCAAAGGATGGGGTCTTTATTTCATATTCAAGCTTATTGGGTGGGAACTCGCATGTTGCAAATCCTAAAGCGCAAGCGCGCTCCCAAGTTAATGAATACACCCTCCTTGGCTCCAGATGGCATCAACGCCGCATCATACAAGTTTCCGACATGGTTTACAAACTTTGCTACAAAACGCCATGATTTTCATGGCTGACTTGTTTATTGCTATGGTTATGGCAGCATGCTTGGAAAGATGAAGGAACTGCTAGCGGCGCCGTTCAGCCGCTGTTCGCTTTTTCCTTCTAGAAGGCTCGCTTTCACTTCAGGATGTTTCTTAAATTGCAGCCCGGTACACATGGGTTCGGTCTCAGGTCCACCAAATTGGGCTCCGACAGATCGTCCATCGAACCGCCAGGCCATGTGGAAGTGGCCCCTGACAGCCCGGCTTTCAATTCCAAGGCATGCCCCTCGTCAAAACGGAACAAGCCCGAACAGCCCCTGCCTCTTCGCAAGTAATTACTTTCTTTTTTTTCATCTCCCTGGAGAAATTATTTGCCAAAAGAAAAGCGGTGACATTCAAGGATTGTTTGATCTTTGGCAAGGATCCCAGCCGAAGCCGTAAAAGTAAGCTTCTAGAGCCACAAGAGCTTGCCAATACGTGTTCCTCGGCGTTCTAAGCCATTTCGCTAACGTTTGCGACGGCGTCATTCGTATCGCCACACTCACAATTAATTCAATTCCGCTTACCGCTTACCCTTGGGCGAAAACTCGACACCTTAGCCAAGCACAGACAACATTGAAAAGAGAAAAAACCAGCAGAAGAAGAAAACCCGATAAATCGCTTACCTGGCGCTTGTGTTTCGTGCAGATGGCAGCTCAATGTGACTTCTCACATTCATCTACGCACGGCGCTGGTCCCGGACCGGAACCCGGTTTCTTGCTCCTTTAATGGCGGGTTACTTGCCCATGTGTTCTTGCTCAACAGTTGCATTCGGACGTAGTTGTACGACATCAATACCGGTATGGTACAATACTTCAGATGATGTCTGTGCAGTGCTCCGCATGTAGTCATTGCCAGTAAGAGCCCGAGTGAAGACGTGAAACGGTTCATAAGATTTAGGCAGAGGCCAGAGAGGGTATCATTCTTAGGGGCATAGCTTGACTCCGCAATGACCAACAGATCGTAAAGGCACCAAGAGCCGACCACTTCTGCCTCATCACGAGTATATGTAGATGACATAGCAGGCATTGTCAGCCGCTTTCCACCCTCCACACCGATGTGCCACAGGCCATTCAATTGGACAGAAACCCTACCCCCTATGCGTGTTTAGCTCCTACTTGTGATTTTCTCTCCCGCATTGTTGCAGATATGCACTGAGCAGATCTTTTGTACCCAATTATGATAACCCTGGACAAGAGGAGTTGTCTTATTCGCCAGAAATGTAGGATGTTCACACCCACAGATGGTGACGGCCCGTTTACGACTGTATCTGCCCGCTCCTGCAGAATCATAAAGCCAATTAGCCATGTCACTCGTTAATCAGGTGCAAGACCATGGGATGATCAGCAAGGCTTCGTGTGGCTGGGTCTCATCAACGCTGAACCAGGTTTATTGCATGATGTATACCTGTATGTCGAAGATGCAAGCCCACAGTGTGAGTTATCATTCTCTCAGGACAACGCCAGCCAATGGGCAACAAATTCATCATGCGTCATTACATTCGAGTGGTGTAAAAACAGGGTTAACACCATTGCTCCGCAACAGATCGACCAACATGAAGACCGCCACGTATAAAGACAAAATAAATGAGTATGGGCTAGCCAACCATCATATGGCCAAAGGCGAATCCTTGCCAAACGCGCAAAAATGGCGAGTCTTTCCGGATGAAGACGGCCGCTTTGGAACAAATTTGTGGAAGACGGGTGTGACTGGTTGCTAAGCAGATGGTTGGAAAGCATCGGCGATTGATCGCCTCCAGTCAAGTATGTTCATGTGTTTGGCTTTCCAGTAACTGAATCTTTGCGTAGGGAAGCACTAAGTGTATCAAAGATTTAGAGGAAGATCGCCGGGCGTGTATGTGAAAGTACAATCGGAATAGATCTCCAGACTGGCCTATGCAAGGGTGTTTGGTCTCATCGAGATCTCACTCTCGTCAACGTCATTTCCTAATGTCTCTCGACATCCAAATTGCAACGATACATGGGCACTCGAAACAACATTATGCTATTAATCAAACTCCGAGAGAGTTCCATGAAGGAGTTTGGAATTGGTAAAGAACTCCGTTTCTCCAGAAACCCAAGCTCTTGTTGTATGGCGCATAGAATACCACTGTAGATGAAAACCCGGATGTTCAACCGGCCAATTAAGACATGTGACGCGCATTAATATGTCTGCTCTTGCGAAGCTCCGAATAGAGAAGCAGCAGTTCATCAGTCAGAATGGAACATCAGGGTAGGCAAAACATGTTCAACAGCAAGCCTCATATCTCCAAGTGAGGCTAGTCTCCGAATATTGTGCTGAATGAGTTGGCATTAAAGCTCAAAAGAAGTAGTTGATGCCGCAGCGCAAGCTACAGCTCAGTCAATATAGCGGTGCTTGAGATGACAGGACGTGCTCAATGTGGGCGGTAAAATTAGCCGTCAGATCAGCTTAACTCCACCTATAAGATATCCCTGCCCTTGGAGCCGAAATCAAGCGTTGCATCTAATCTCATGAACAATAGAGTCGATCCTACCATAATTCGTTCACGGATATTAAGTATCCACAAGCTGGCGTGATACTGCGGAAGTTATCACATATGCTCACATGCCACTCTCCACAAAGACAGAGGGAGGGGTGATGAACCAATAATCTGTTACAGGGTGGCAGAAATGTGCTTGTAACATCCAAAAGTTCCCGCATATTTTCCAATATTGTGCCGTGTGTTAGACTCTGTAAGATAATCCTTGGAGTTTGAACCTGGAGAATCCTTTATCAGGACTGCGCTGGGGGGAAGCAGACAGAAGGATGCAGGAGAGATTCCAATGAGGGGCCCCAGATCGCCGTGCATGTCGTCATGAAGTTGAACGACTGATGAAGCAAATATTGCTTATTTCCACAACAGCTGCCTAATGTAGGAATGGAATATCTGCTTCATATAGATTCTCCACTGACCCGCACATTTCTCGGTATCCGGAGAAGAATGCCCGAAAGGGATAGGAATAGCGATGATAAGGCAAAGGGCGTCAACAAATGCGACGTTGGAAGTTATCCTATAGATAGGTCGTTCCGCGTCATAGTAGTCACCTAAAAGCAATAATGAAATGAAGTTATAGCCATGTCTGCGAACGCAAAGAGTTGTGCGTGATGTGCTGATGCGCAGGCAGATTTGATAGATAGTCTAGGCCGTCGCAGAAAGCTTCCGGGAAAAAAACTAACGGACGCCATGCATTAAAATGCGGATACTCCGTGTTCGGTATCAATCTTGGTCAAGGAAAGCTCGAGAGCCACGAGGCCAAAACTGCTAGCAAAGTAGCTGGAGAAACTTGCAGATTTGGCTTGCGTATCACGGCGCCCAAGCTGTCTTTGAGAGCTCCACTCGTCGCGTGGATCAGCAGGGGAGACCCCGGTTGATCGTCGTTTCGGCGGGGATCGCGTTGGCGAACCGAACTTGGTGCGGCCGAAAGGGCTGCGCTTTGTCGTCTTTCCACGTTGTTTCTTTTTCGGTACGTTCCCGCGGAAGCGATGGAACATTGCGGAGTCAGCCTTCTTTAGAGCGAGATAGAAATGTGCTTTTTTCTTTCTTTTCTCCAATCGGCCACAATGCGTAGCTTGACCTGGCGATACGAAGCTCATTGGAAGAGATAAAATAAAAATAAAAGTCTTCCAGAGTTTGGTGACGAGGACGTCGTCTTCTTTCCTTTTTTTTTTGTTGTTGCCTTTAGTGAAATGACTTGGTGACTGTCAGGTGAACCACAGGGCTGTTCTGACACCTAACCCACAATTTTTTGACTTGTGTGTCTGTGTGTCAATAGAGAGAGGTACCTGGGTACTAATGTACTTGTGATAAGTCGCTGAGGTGTCATCGTGCTACTTGTACATCATTACGGGCTCTTAAAATAGCCATTGGGATGCTTATAATGTTGAACAAAAAAGCTACTGCTCATAGTAAAATTAAATAAAACAATTCAGATGCACAGAAACAATGAGGCTGGGATAATCTCAAATTACAAGATGCCCCGGACAGGTACCTAGTTGTATCTCTACTAGTGGTACTCTAATACTAACCCAACAAACAGGCCCGTTTTCTAGTGGAGGTACTCACTGTAAATGTCTCCCCCTTCAGCGCCTTTATACGGGCGGAATCTCGTAGGCCCACCAAATCCAAATCCAAAAAAAAGGAAAGAAAAAAAAAACACCAAACATTCTGGAAGGAATGGGTTGTAAGGATGCATGGATTCCTCCATTTCAAATCGACGGAAGGATTCGCATCCCTCATGTATGGGAGATGCCCAAAACGTGCCTTTGCCAAACTCCTACGGGAATACGCCCTCCCACCTGTTTGCTGCACAGGATCATGAAAATGGCACCCTCATCTGCACATATGCAACAGTGCATATTGGAACATGTTCTGTATGCAGAATGGATCACAGCTGTGATGAAACCTGTTGGGCACACACACACACACACACACACAACAACGGCAAATCAAATGACCAAGCCCAGTCCAGCTCAGCCCGGTCTAGGGAGAAAATTGCTCATGGTGCTTTTCATAATACTGTATGTATGTAATGTGTTCCATACTCTGTACTGCAACGGGAAAGGTCCATACTACGTGGGATTAATAGGGGGCTAATAGTTAATTAGCCGGTTCCAGCCATTGCGTCGCCAGCGGCGCATTATCGTCTCCGTTATACCCTCAAGGTCCTTCGTGGCGTTCCCATCACGACTCGTCACGTCACAGCCCAACGCCGTCCCATCAACATTCGTCGACGCACCAACAACTGGCTTCATCACACGAGTTATAATTGTCGGCGCTTGCACGGCCACGGTTCCACCATGTATTTATGTATCGGTGAATTGTTGGTCAATTCGGGAAATACGCTGCACCGTTGGAATGCGATGCCTGCAGACAGGAGGCAGGTGGACGCTCTCTCCATCACCTACTTCAGAGCCCAGCCCAGCCTTGCCAGCCCAGCCATCAAGTTGGTATACGGCCGAATCACTAATGTCGTCCTTTTTTCCACATCAATCGAAAAGTAAAGTCAGTCGTCACACTTGCGCATAATGGTGGGTATGGGTGATGATGGTAACGGGAGGATCCTCCTGCACAATCGTTGATCAACTCACCCAACCCGTCACGCAAACCTGTACGGTTCTGGAAGTATACCCCGGCACTAGTACCCCAGGGGTCCCACCAATCGTCATGGAGGCAGATCTTCTGGAATGGTGACCATATTGTTCGAACTGCCAGCTTAGGTGTTGCCGATCCTTCAATTACCAATTTCAACAGTCGGCGTCATACGTTGTCGCTGTGTGGTCAATCACTCAAGCACTCAAGTGCAAAATGCAACCGAACCAAACCAGCTACGACGATCGCACTGCTACCCTGCCACCAGTCGACCAGTCCAGCCAACCGACCCAATCAACCCAGCCCAGGCTCTTTTCACGCTGCGTGCAATATTTGAAGCGCATATAGAAATCCAGGGGGACAAACATTTAAGCATCCTGGTTGCATCACGATCCTCTGCATTGAGCCTAATATCGATTATCGTCATGACTATGGCAATGACGTGTCTGATACTTCACTCAATATTCTCTATGGGCGAATTCCCAAGGTTACTCCAACAGCTTGACTACGAATTCAACTGCTTGATCAGGGGTTGTTGTCAATTATCGCAATATTATGAATGTCTCTGCCAACCGCCGTCGTCACAGTCATCTTCAGAGCCCCAGTGGTCTTCAACAGCATGAATGATTGAAACCAGTGATCAGTCTGGGACTTTGGTTAAGGGAGGGCCTTGCAAGGGCTAGGGAAAGTCCATCAACGCTGCCGAAACATGCCACGCATTGGCCAGGTTTACAACAGCCAGAATAACATAACCTTCCAGAACATCTCATTTCAGCGACCCAGATGTTGCCCCATACTGCCCCAACATCTCTTGGCATCCACTAGCAAATACGGAATGCTATTCTTGCGTTCCGTGGTACTAAATTGGTGATTCATTTTAAGTTGGTCGTTCAACCATGTTGCCAAATGTGTCCCACGAGTCGTGTTACAGGACTCATGGCGTGTGCAACGACCAACATGAAATACAACCCGGAGATTTTTACGGAGCGATTTCTTTCCAGCACTGAAGTTTTCGATAGCAAGCCTCCTGTTTATTCCCAACATCTCGGGCACATGTCGAAAACGCGCGTTGGCTGCATGACACACATACACAAAAACAAAAGCTAGCGATTCAGTTGCGCTCGCCAAAATGCTCCCTGGAACAACAACGCCCTTGGTTCATGCGATGATGGGTCACGGCCTACCCGGGGGCCAGTTCCCGAATATGATGATTCTCTTGACGTCGTGTCTGCTAGTAAACAGTTCTTGAACATGCACCCGAGAATGACGACAGGTAATGCTGAGAAGCATCTATGTAAGGGGCCACCGGAACGCCCGTCAACATGTTCATGCCACACCTCCCCCCCTCTCTCCAGTGAGAAACCAGGGTGAATAAGTGACCAGCCGCCCCTGACACACCCGATGCCAGGTCGATCATGACATATACTGTACCCAGGGAGTTACTCTTATGCCGGTAAAACAAGGGTCCTCGAAAGTGGCGCACTCAAGGACCAGGCCCAAGTGCGAAAATACAGTACCCAGTCAAATGAAAGGGTTTTTGATATTCACACGGCGGCTGGTATGGCGATCATCAATTAGTCAGTAGCAATTTCTGTGGGCGTTGCGTTTAGCGGGCCACGAGGTTGAGCGCCGTTCGCTAAGAACCCACATTGTTGACAGCTTTGCCCAAACCAACTTGGGGGAGCCCAGAACAGATAGGTGCGAAAGTCGAGCGATGGCATCAGCAAAAGTTGGCCGACGCACTACACGACCGGGGCTCTCACCGGCAAGCATATTTTTCCCTCCCCTTCCTGCGAGCACTGAATCAGTCAAAGGGCAGCTCAGCGGCCGTCCGGGCCGGGTCCTCGTGGCAGATTACCGTACGCAGATTTGGTGGCATTGTGCGACGGCAAAGCGGTTACCGTGCGCCATGTTCCATGTTCCATCCCCAATGCCATAAAACCCTTATTATTCATAAGGTGGATGCGGAGAGTGGCCGTGGACTGATCGAGATGATTGCGTATTCAGGTCATAGCACTGCCCAAGAGAATGATGGCTGTGTGACGAACACAGGCATATGAACAATTAGGACTTCCCTGCCAACCCTCAGAACTCCGAACTGGCATTGTGTTTATCCAAATGCATACATGCAACCATACTTACAAACACTCATGTCTATCAATCTATGCAGGACAAGTTGGGACAACGGCAGTATACGAGTAAGATCAGCTCGACATTTCAGTCGCGGAGGCCAGCAGGGTATTGACCCATGACCTCTCGAGTCGTGTGTAGATCGTCCCAAGTTTGTGCTGGGCGGTGCCAGGGGTCTGGCGCGGGGCGGACTCTCAGAGGCCTCGGCCCCCTTAAAAGCACCTGCATTGCAAGGGTTATCGTGTTGTTGCGGGCGAGGCGGGACGGCAATGACACCCTGATTGGGAAAAGAGTCATCCAGGATTGGATATTCGCTGTATTGTCGGCGAACATCATTTGCACTCTGCATCTCTGCCGACGATCATGGCAAAACTTTAATTAGCTGCGATAGTGACAGCGACAGCGACAGTTGCAGGTATAGGAAGAGCCACAAGCTGAAACCCTGGAAATCTTACAAGTTTCTTTGTTGCAGCTATTCTGCAGGCAAAGACGCCAAGAAGTTGACGGTTCTGTCCGATTCAGGATCGCTGGACCGTGCAAAAAAAAAAAAAATCCAGAAGCTGGGAAAGAAGGACGCCAGATGGAAACGGAGGCAGGGATCAGGGATCATCGGCGCTCAATGCTCACGCTTCTTCGCGCCGTGCATTTGCCTACAAGTTCCACACACCACCAACAGCCCCAGGCCGTTGTGACCACAGAAAGATCCATGATGACAATCCTTGAAGCAATCCAACCACTAGGCACACCCACCGTGCCAAACAAAAATACCAATGATGTTTATCCGCGGTCCCGGTCAAGGAGCACAGTGCTGATCAAGGCGCCCCCCATCCCACACGCCTCGTGTCGTCTGTCGAACTAGCAGGGCTATCCCTTACGATACACCCTATCCCTTCACTGGGCATACGACGCAGCATCCATGCGTTGCACAAGGTTGAGAGCGTGCATGCCCGCCGTAAAATCAACCAAACATGGGACATTCCAGTTTCCTGCGAACCCCCCCCCTCTGAACATACGCACACACACCCTCTAGGCCCCTTTCTCTTTTTCACCCAGGCCCATGGGTTTGAGCTTATTGTTTTTTTTTTGACCCAGATTAGCCCAGGTATGATAGATGTCCAGCAAGGGCAAAGGCCCACTCCCATATTTTGCGACTTGTTCAAGACCACCGCCGGGGCTAGGCTATCATGTGGGAATATCTTTACGGAGTACAGATCTGATATACCGCTCCACACCCAGCTTCAGCCTTTTATTGCGACGGGCCGTGACCCGAGTGTTACTTATACATAACGGGCCCCCATCGCCACAAGATTGGACTCTTCTTCGGATCAACCCTCAACCAGCCAACTAGTGCATGTACATTGTCACATTCATCATCGATCGATCAACGGCGTTTTCTCTCTACCTTTGCTATTTAAGCACTACGTATCCCAGCACACACCAACCTTCATTCCTGCAGAATTACTCTTCCCTGCTTGGTCTTCACGAACAATTGACATACACATTATCGAAAACTGACCTCCAGGGTCTCGAATACAACACCACGAAATTCAGACTCTCTGACAGCCTGCCCCAGATGGCGATGGTTACCTCTTTAATGCCCTCTCATTACAATACCCAGCCAAGTGCCTATCATCGATACGCTGAAGTACCACGATCACCTCCATCGCCCCCCATGGACGAGTACAAGTGCTCCCTGCCTTCCATCTCCAATCTTCTTGGGCTGGCCGACGCTGGTTCGCCTTCAAGCGAGGCATCTGTTCTTTCGAGGCGCAGCTCACCACGGCCCGAAGCTACCAACCAGGCTTTGACGTCTGCCCTCCGACAGCCTGTACAGGATGCTCAGTATGCCAAAACGGACAGCCGCCCCGGCTCATCCTACTCGAGGGCTTCACCGCAACACAGAGCTTTGCCTCCGACACCACCTATGACTACAGATGCTTCATTCGATGGCCACTACTCGCCATCTAGCAAAGCCAGCGCCCCGTTCACTTCAGCCCCGATCGGTCGCTACTATGAAACAACTCCTCCTCTTGAGCATGATCAGCGCCACCAAATGACAACATCTGGTGCACCCAGGGCTGTTATTCAGCCTTCCGCGCTGCCTCTGCCTGCGAGCAACTACTATCAACCTTCCGCACAGACCATTCCTCCGCCTTCAATCTCAGGTCTTCAGTACCAGCGCCCTCTGCCACAGTCTTTCCCGCCACCTCCTGCTCCGGTTACGGTAGCGCCATCTTCCAGCGGCTTTATGTGGCAGCATCATCATTATCTAAATCCTTCGCACGGAGCTCCATTCCCACCTACACAAGACCGGTATATTTGCCAGACCTGCAACAAGGCCTTCAGCCGACCCAGTAGTCTCCGCATCCACAGCCACTCACATACTGGAGAAAAGCCCTTCAAGTGTCCCCATCATGGATGCGGCAAAGCCTTCAGTGTACGCAGCAATATGAAGCGTCACGAAAGGGGATGCCATGGACTTGAGCTTGGCAAAGGTCCCATTCTGTTTACATAAAGCCCCCACGAGCTTATGTGATCTTGCTTAGAAGGGTCGCAAAAAAGACATCACCTGTAAAAAGTTTATGTACTATTCGGTGTTTTAACATGGAGGAACTGGTGGATCAAGGGTTCAAAGCGGGCGTGCAATGCACCTGGTATCAAGGGTGATTGTGTTTTGTTTCCGCTTTTTGTTTGTTTGTCTAACTACTGGCATGGCGTCCTGGGGATACCACTTTACTTTTTCCTTTGTTTTTTTTATATACACTCACATGCGTTATGAATTGGACTTGGGACAATATTGGAGGATACACATCATTATGTTTCGGCGGGCTAGTTATGAATAGGAACTGGGACAAGATCTCGAAAGAGAGAGAAGCATTCAGGCGGCGTTTGGGAAGACGGGTCCACACAAAAATTCTATATAGAGATAACAATGCAATATCTCAGATTTCTTACTTCAATGCTCTTGATACAAGTTTTTGGTGCGCCAGTGATAAGCCCATAATTTAGAGATTACGAGCTATCAAGAGGCATCATGTCATAGGCTTGGCTTGACTTGGCCATTTCACAGGGGGCGTTCCAGACCATGGTAAGATCTGCAAGTCTTGACATCGTGGGGCCTTGACGTCAAAGTTGGTCAAAATGAGTTGTAACTCGTCGTCCAGGGCAAGGATAACTCCACCGCCGGACACTCGTTCCGTGACTGTGATGTGCCAGACTCGCCCAGAGTATAGCCGGGGTGTGGTTGTCTTGTACCGTCGAGAACTAGGCACGTTACGGTAAGGATGGTTTTTAGCCCGGCGATCACTTGAGCATGACTCTTGTGGAGTTGGTGAGGTGTGCAACGGTCAACTGAGAGAGAGAGAGAGAGAGAGAGCGTTTCCTAGGACGCTAAGACGAGGCGTTACATCGCTCATCGTACAAGTATTTGCCGAGGAATATTTACCGAAAAAAAGAGAGACATCATCTTATCTAGACTTGGGAGACAGGAGGAGGGAGGGCACAGGCGTCTCCACAATCGAGATTGCTTTTCTGAAAAAGAAATGTATCCTAAATACATGCGTGGTCATGGTTCAAGGCAGAGAGGGACACGAACACAAGCTGCCCACTTCCATCTTCTTACTCATTATCTACATTGGCCAATCGGTGTTTGAGTAGAGATAGCGATGATGGCTGGAAACAAGAGACCCTGAAATTGAGGCTTCAGTTACAAGGTCGTCCTATTGAAGGAAAATGTTGGCGGTGTAACCAGGTACAGCAAATACACACACACACACACACACACACACACACACACACACACAAGAGAAGGGGAGAGAAAGAGAAAGAGAGGGAAACAAGGGATTACGCCAAGACTTGGAATTAAGGCTATTATTATTCCCACAGATCCAAAAAGTCTCCAGCGGGATCTGCACATCATATGGGGCTTAAGGCTTAACCATGCGGCGAGAGCAAGATGAGCAGAAGAAAGAGAAGAGTGTGAGTGTGAGTGTGAGAGAGATTTGGCCAATATAGCAATGGACCCATACTCTTTCGTCTTGTACTTGATCTTTTCGCCCACTCCTCAGTGAAGGAAAAGAAAAGAAGAAGAAGAAAAAAGAAAAGGGGGCGAGGGCGTGTGTTTGTTCCGGAAGACGCCATACCCGAGTTTCGAGGTGAATCATGTCTTGTCGCCAAGGGAGACCCCCACAGTGAAGCCTGTTTTTCTATTTTATTTTATTACTCTCGCCGTCTTGTGCGATGGCTTGTGAGATGTCTCCTGCCCATGGGTGTTATGTATAAGTGATGCTATGTTAATGCTAATGATGATGGTTGAACGCCATCCATCAGCTTACACGAGTAAGTTGGGCGAACCGGGGGGCTGGTAGGGCAAGGTAGACAGAAAACGTCCCGTGAGATAGAGTTTGAACAGGTTTATGGACATGGCGCAACGCATTGTTTGTGTATGTGTGTATTTTAATGCTGACAGGCTGAAGAAGCTCTCTTTCACCAGCCTGTTGGTGGTGCTACCAAAGCACAATACTTCACCCCCGGATCACAGGTGCCGGGCCAGGGGTGGTGGTGGGTGGTGTGTAGCAAATGGACGCACGCACCAGGAAACGGTTCCGCCCTCTTCTTTTTTGGTGTCTCATAGGGCTAGATTTTTTGGGATCTTGTTGGTCGAGAAAAACAGGAATTGTCAAGACAAGAAAGAGAGCGCGACTCTACACCTAAACTCAATCAGGTTTTACTAGACGCGCCTTTTGCTGACGGCATTGACCTCTTTCTGTCTACGCCTGCATGTTTCAGAGCATCTTCTCTTTTTTTATGATTATTATTACTATTATTCATGTCTGGGAAAAACAACCTCTCTCTGCCCTGGGACAAAGACTAACCGATATTGGTGAAAGCGGCTCAGCAAGAGACCCTTTTCTTTTTCAAACAAGGAAGTGCCCCGTGCCTGAGTGAGCAAAACCTCTGAACCACTCGGGTTTCAAGGCTCGGAACATAAATGTAGAATGCGTTCCTTTGCGCGCCTTGAGAATTAACCATGTTTGCATGCGGCCAGAGATGCAATACAACGCCCCCCTCTCCCCCCTCCCCTCCAAGCATGCCCGCAACAGGTACGCCACGCGAGACGCCTCGAGCGGTTACGATTAGTGGAAGATTTTTCTTATGCGCGTGTGTAAAGAGTTCAAGCCACCGGCTGGCTTGCGTATTCTTGTGCGCGCGTGTATCCTGTCCTATCCTATCCTATCCTGTTCTGTCCTCTCCGATGCTGTGTCTTCTAGGTGGATCTCCGAATAATGTCCGCAAAGGACATACACACACACACACAAACAGAAAAGAGAGAGGGGGGGTGTGCCTGGGTGTGATTTGTGCAATGGTTGGTGTTGCAGGAAAAGAGAATCGGCAACGACGACGACGTAACACATACCTTGTACGGTTTGCATCAAAGAGAAGGGATGGGGGAGGGGTGGTATTTTTCAACATGGATATCTCGGGGGGGGACAGACAAACGGTTTGGCTTGTTGATGTGCAACAGGCTGTGCTGGGCTTGCAATGGTGATGGTTGGTGGTTTGTTCCCGGGATCGACATGGATGCATATGCATGCTTCGGAAGCATAGCCTCTTTTCTGTTAATACAAGGGGGATTAGTTTATCAAGACACAAAGCACCGATATGAAACAAATCACCATTCGGTATACTTACCATGACTTGATGTTGTCTTTTATCCACTTTTCTTTTGTCCTCCCCAAGAAATAGAGTCGTCACCGTTTTTTGTCCACGCCCCTCCTCCCCCTCCCCCCCTTTCATGATCTGCGCTGCCAAGTGTGTGCAACTTTGACCGAAAAACCAGTACTCATATCATATAGGAAATAACGTGTCCTACAACTGTACCTCTGCGAGGCGCAGGGCTTGCATTCGGGGGGGGACACGATATGGGAAGAAAAACGCCGTCGCCGTCCTGGGGGTCGCCCATTGTCATGATTCAGGCTTGACGCTTGCCGAGTCATTTCCTTGGTGATTGCATGGCCCCGACAGCAGAGACGAAAACGGACGAACCAGGGCGTGCGTCGTGCATGGAGCGCCCATCTGCCGGGCACAAAACACACAGACAGAGAGACAGAGAGGGTGCACATGCCAGATAACTTTGACTTGTACAAGTAGTACGCTCGTTCCCAGGCGTACCGGATGTCATGCGTCCGGGGCGTGGTTTAACGTTGTTAGTCTTGTGTTTTTCTTTTCTTTTCTTTTTGTTCCTCCGGAACGGCTGCGGCACCCGGGTGTCAGTCGTTTTTTCCATCCTCGTTGGGAATTATGGGCTAATTCTGCCTGGAGGGACAAATTGAAAGACATTCCAGAGCCACAGTAGAAGATGCACGCACACACGCGAACCAGCTGAGATGTCTGTGTGTGACGTGATTGAACGGTGATGAGACCTACAGAAAATCGCATGTGCCGGCACTGTGTTTTGAGGGCGTCCATCTCGGTAACCGCGTTTTCCTAGATATCCGCAAAGAAGGGGGCAGAGGAAAGGCGAGACAGTCGATATGGAATCTCTTTTTTCTTCTTTTGTTCTTGTCTAACTCTCGAGTGAACTGAGACAGCCCCCAGCCTGAGACCTTTTTGGGCCTCATCTGTCCAAGTTTTGGGGTCAGAAGAGTCAAAAAAGAAACAGAACCAAGGGCGTTTTTTTTTTTTTGTTCCTCCCTCTCCTTTGGGGGCTGTTTCTGGTTTCGAACCAACTACTAGCTTATGTCTCTCATTCTCCGCCCTCGGATCTCGCTGGTGAACACAGTAGAAAAAGAAGGTGTTTCGGGCTGAGGGAAGAAAAGGAATAAGCAGTATGGATTAGCGAATTGCAGATCCGGATGTCGCCCACTTAGACTAATAAGGGCTGCTAAAAACTGGGAGAGCGTGAGAGGAGGAAAAAGCAAACATTCAACGAGGCTCATGCACCCCATGTAGATCAAGCAGGGAAAAAAAAGACAAAAGGCAAAAAGAAGCAAAGAGAGACGGCGGAAGAACATGGAACAATTTGTGCGAATAGAAACGCTTGCTATCCGACACAGCCAACCCCAACCCACGCAAATGTCTTGGCTATAGAGATGTGATAGGTACCGGATATGGGATATGCTAATTGTGTACAAAAGAAGAAGAAGAAGGAAAAAAGAAGTCATCCAGAGACATTACGTTCAGCTGAGCCTCAATGCCATGGAACGCAGGGGGGGGAGAAACGACAAAGGCCAACAACCCACCCACAAACAATAGTAGGTACATACATACATACATACAGACATACATCATCAGAATCACGGCATTCAGCCGAGGTCCGCAACTCCACAGGCCTAGATTAGTCCAGACTGCAACTAAAAGCATGTCTTGTTCTAGATGATATTCATCTTAGTCGGCTCCTTGCGGGCGCCCTGATGCACCGGCGAAGATCTTGACTCATCTCGATGCAGCCCTAAGAGGCTTTCTCCACCCGCATTTTTGCTTCTTCCCAAAGGGCCCAAGCCCCTCCTTCTCCTCCCCCCCCCCCCCTCTCAGCCTCCCCATCAAAAATGTCACGTTGGCCGAACTGATGTCTGGTTAACTATCATACGGAGCCCATTGGGGGGAGGGGCAGATACATACAAGGAGATTGATTGGGAAATGGGATGGGATTTGTGCCCCATCTTCGGGCCGCTGCAACTCCTCGTGGCGATTGTTACGCTGTGCTTACATGCGTTTGAATGATTTACGCGGCATGAGAGAGAGGGAGATTGTGGTTGGCGTTGCCTTGACATGAGAAATGGGTTATTAAGAGCCAAAAATACTGTGTCTCATGTATCCTTATGGAGCCCTCCCCTCTCCCCCCACCCCCGTTTTCCAGCTTTTGCAATACGAAAGCCCTACGTGTCTTATTATCTCGGCATGTTTGTAGGGTAAGAATACCAGGTGAGACTATTCACGTAACGTTGACACACTGACCAGCGCAGCCGCATAAGTCTATTCAGGAACCAAGAGAGAGAGAGGGTGAGAGAGACAGACTCCACGATCTGCAACAAGACTCGAATATCCGACGGATGATTGCCCTCGGAGCGCCCTCCGTCCTGACGAAAAAAAGAAAAGAAAAGAAAAAAACACGTGCGCTGGATGCCACTAACATCAGCCCTTTTTCTCGGTACTAGAATCATCACCGCGTCGGTGGCAAAAAGAAGACCCCGGCGGCGCTCCGAACCTCCTCCACCCTCTCTGTCTGTCTCTGTCTCTCTCTCCTCCGCGCCTCCAACATCAGTCGATGCAGTCCACGGGTCGGTATGTAAGGCCGCCTTATGCAAACTTACGACTCGCGCAACTTCCTAATGGAAACTTGTGGCCATGACTATCAGATGCGAAAACTGCAGATGGTTCCAATAACAACAGGGCTATATGCAATACAAAAAAGCCACCTGCTGTCTTCTACACCGTACTGCGTTATGTTCCAGAAGCAATGCCATATCTAACACGTGTCTGATGAACCTCTCTCCCCCTCCTCATTCGGCCCATTTTCGAACTTGGAGTCTGCTTTTGCCCTCTCCCCTCCCTCCCTCCCCTGACATACATCCCTCCCTGGTCTGTCTTATCATGCGCGCCCCCCCGGAAAACAGTAAAAGGAATCTGGAAACGGTATCTCTTTGATTCCACAATTACCCAACGTTATTCCGTTAGTGCCCGTCCCGCCTTCACTTCCTCCCAAGATGCATCTACTGCAGCTGTCGTAAAAAGGGTCTCCTCAGCATCTTACATGATATGTGAGCAAGATTATCAAACGATGGCGCTGCCGTCATCCGACAGATCCCCTCTTTTCTCTATCCTCTCCTCGTTCCCTCCCCATGTGTCCCCCCCCCTCGCTCTTGTAAGAAGAAAAGAAAAAAGAAAAAAGGATCCCCCGTTCTAAGACCTGTCTCCACTGATGGCCAATCAATAGGCTGACTTGGTACATGTAATCCTCACTCAAACATAGGTCATGAGGCCCGTGAACACCAGACTCCACGCAAACCTCTCTCCAGTGTTCCAGAACAGCAGCAGCGCTTATCAGCCGAACAAGGTTTTGAGTGAGCCAAGCTTCCAACAAATCGCCCATGCTGCTCCCGAAGCCAAGGTCGCGGATCCTGATGACCCGTGGGGTTTCAGGGAAGGGCAATTGCTTTAGCGCCCTTGGGGCCGAACCTATCCTCATCCAATTTCACCCGGTTCATCACCCCCCCTTGTCGTGTCTCTGCCCTGCGCCGCCCCCTCCCTCCCTGGCTTGACAGGAATGCAAATGCCTCAGACACGGAAAGCATATGCGAGCTTGGGGATGAAACCGCGGGAGAAAGGAAGGCAACAAGCATCTCATACCGAGGCTTGAGCTTCAAACACACATTTGGAAACATAAATTTCCCAAACAGAAGAGACAAGATACGCCTTTTTCTTTGACTTTGAATTTTCCCGCTCTTGGGGACTCAAGTACTGTGCCAATAGAAGAGAGACAGAGGCAGGACCCCATCGTGAACAGGGCGGAGACACACAGTCCGCGCATTAGTGCACATCAATGCATCTTTGATCAACGCCCCCCTTACACCGCACTGACCGAGGAACGTTGGGGGATCCCTTTTCCTCTTTCCCCTCCTTGTTCCGGCTAATCTTCCCCGGCAAACATACAAATCAAATAATAATCATAATAACAATAACAATAATAATAATAAAAAAGCCTTGTCAGAAAAGGCTCAAAGCTTATACACTTACGCAAAAGAAGAAAAAAAAGACGCTGAGACCACGCCCCCAAAATATCCCTATGCGTTATTTTGCCTGAAAACTCCTCTCATCAAGGCAGTGACAGCTTCTTTGTGGCGCCAGCGTTCTTCCAAACGCCCTTCGGTGCAAGGGGGGCGAAGTCAGAGAGAAGGGGGGAAAACGTGGAAGCCATGTCAGATAGCAAGGAGTGTCGGGAATCGGTAACGGGCTTTACTAACAAAGAAAAAAAAAAAACAGAAAAAGAAAACAAAAAAAGGGAAAAGGGAACAAGCAGTCAACGGATTTGCCCGTTGCCAAGGAGTTGTCTTCTCCCTCTCTTTGTCGCGATGATCAGCGCGCCTCCCACTTTTCAAATCGACGGAGAGAGCGTTCTTCTTTCTTTTGCCTTTCTTGGCGATACTGTGTGGGATATTATTCCCGGTGGGATATCTTGGAATGTTGACAAGGATGACGCGGATATCGCTCATATATAACTTAATATACTGGATATGAACTTGATTAAAAGAACCATTCCACCG
This sequence comes from Cladobotryum protrusum, assembly GCA_004303015.1. Classification (NCBI taxonomy): domain Eukaryota; kingdom Fungi; phylum Ascomycota; class Sordariomycetes; order Hypocreales; family Hypocreaceae; genus Cladobotryum; species Cladobotryum protrusum. The sequence goes on from RZGP01000008.1 coordinate 5,302,097, forward strand.
ATATGAAGTAGGTATAAAATCATAATCAACAGGAATGTGATAGAGCATAACAACAACTTCTCATCTATGTTAATCTATTTGACCCCCCCTCTCTCTGTTCTCTCTCAACTTAGGAACTCGTATCTCAGAGGGCCTGTGCATGAATGTACTCTTAGGCATTGGCTTTGGTCTAGTGCTACAAAGGTTTCGAAACTACAAGTACAGTATTCATCTACAGGTGCCATGAAGGGGGGGGGGGTCAAAGAGTTATGCCCAGCTGAGATTCAAGTCACGCCCTCCTTGTAGCATTGGCAAAGGACATGGCCACGATCTCCACTTATGGGAAGGGGGGTGGGTGTGGGTATCAGGCAAAAAAAAAAAAAAGAAGACCCCTTGACAGCTCACGGATAAGCTTCCCAGAAGAGGGTAAGATGGTGAGAAAGAAGAGAGAGTGTGGGTTCTCCCAGGCCGCCTGGTGAAGATTTACATTTGCGCATGGGTCTGCGTGTCCCCTTGCCTAGCTTCCTTGAAAGGGATGGGGGTGGGAGCTCATCTATCGCGTGGTTCTCAGGGAGCTTGCTTTGTCGGGAGCAACTCGGCCGTGAGAGAGAGTCTGGGGTAAGTCTCTTTGATGGTTAGGGATGGGCTCTCGGCTACTTCTTTGAGATGAACAGTGTAGATCATGACTCATTGATTTTACTAGGATATGTGCCTGTTGGCATCATTGATACTGTGATGAGAAAACAGGTTGTGTGTGTGTGTGTGTTGGTTGAGCAGCTTCCGTCGATGAACTTTGTATGAGGGTTACGAATCCCCCCCGGCGCTGATAAATCAACCAAAACGGTTGGTTGTTGATTTACTAGGAACATAGAACTTGGTCAACCCGATTCATCTTCGTACCCTTTTCTTTTGCCGGCAAGTCCTTTTTTAGAGACATTCCGGTACAGAAACGGAGGATATATTCACCCGGTGCCTGACCCAACACGACCAACAGCCAACAACCACCGCAAGTCATCTATATTCGTCATGCGAACCGGAACCATTGAAACAATAGTTTCTTACCTGTGGAGTTCCAACATCTCGGTTAATCATTATCAAGGTTTCGGCAATTCGTACTCCGTACGCAAATAAAGAAAAAAAAAGAAAGAAAAGAAAAAAAAAAAAACCAAGTAATAGTCACAGCTATTCGGACAATACGCTTCCTTGGAAGCGGAGCAGGTTGCAAAGTTTTTCTTAGACAATATTGTGGAGAGAGCGGCATCCAGGAGCAAACTCTAACGTCACCCATATTCTAGGTCGCGGGATGATGAGACATTCAAATAGAATTATCTCTTTCTTTTTCTCTTCTCTTCTCTCTATCTATCTCTTTTTTAGGCCACGACACGGGATTTGACTTTGGTAGGAAATGATGATGAAGGGCGTACGGCTTTTGCGAGCCGTGATATATATTACCAAAGGGCGTGACGCATGTATGAAATTTCAAGTGTCCCAACACATGTAACATTAGTATCCACCGTTCCTATGCTCTCGCATGCTCTAGCCTGATCGGAACGGCTTGTCCAGCGTCCCTTGTAATGGTCTGATGAGTACCATCTTTTGAGTATGATGAAACTTGGATATTCCATGATTCAAACACGGAGCTGCTTTGATATTGAATATTAATTATATTGGAATAAAACAGAGTATTGAAGAGCTATAAGGACGACATATTGCAACTTCTGTGCCAATGTCTTGTCTGGATATTGTGTAACTGGGGGTAGTAGTTGTATCTCGCCCCTATGTATCCACATCTACACTGTCAATTCTAAACGCCTCTTTTCCTTCTTTTTTTTTCGTTCTTTTTCAATTATTGTTATTCCATAATAGTTACGTGATTATAGAAAACAAACTCGCGGGTTTAAGAACCTGATATGAAGACACCCTAGGATCTCCATCTGAGAGCTGTGCTTGATCAGATCTATGGTTTGACAAATGGCAGCTTTTATTAAAGCCAATATATTAACATTATATAGCCAGTTATATTATGTGATTTACCTTCATACCACCTTGTCATCCTATTAATCTGAGAATCTTTGGACGGCCTTTGACGGCTAAGTCAAGGCACCTGGCCAGTTTCATAGTTCCGCAACAGCCCCTAGTCATTTAGCCAGTTGGTCTCATTGAATTATATCTTGAAAATCGTTTTTTGTCTTCTAAGACCGGGAATATATGCATATTACGTAGTATGGTTGTTTCTTAATGCATGCCTGTTGTGTCAAAAACCAAACAACGTTAAACGATATAGGGCTCCTTTTGCCTCATTCGTTAGATACAGGCCTCAACATTTTCATTCTCCATAAAGAGACTTAAACCTGTAAAAGAAGCCAGTCCCAACCTGCCAGCACTTAGAAAATTGGGGCCGTGGAGCTAGGTCATCTTATTTCTGAGTTGCAACCTCGGAGCTATCTTACGCATAGATTGTGCTCTTATTATAAAGCTGTCTATCCTACTATATATTACATGGCTAGCTGCTCCAATCCAATGTAATCATTTCTTTCCTGCAATATCATAGTCTATAATGCTAACATATATCGCCCCTTGATTTGATGAAGCCATCGTCTGAGCTCTTAAGCGCTTGATTGATAAAGACGCGATGAAGCCGCGAGGAAGATACCAAGAGCTTAAAGTAGATGTGCAATAAGAGACTTTTGAGAGGCAAAGGGCACCAAGAGTTCCTACAACCGCTGGATTGACGACTGATACTCACTGCTTGGTATCCGCTCGTCTGGTGGAAAATGCCGCTTGTGCGTCTTAATGATCAATCTATAGCGCCGAAAGAGGAAAATTCACTTAAAGACTATATGGAGTCGATAAACAAGCCACTGAATAACACGTCTACAATATTGAGGACGGTGCTGTACATATCGCGGACCATAGGCGGATAGGACTGAGGTACGCATTGAATGCCCTCCTAGTCGTTCTGAAGATGAACGACAGAAAGTACATATATTCTCCATTCAAGCTACAACAAGAAGAAAAAAAAATAGGCGGTGGCTTGAGAGTTCCCTGGCTGTAGTATTGGAACCACGCCCATTGACACCCCACACATGATGCCGAAAAATCTCCAAACATCATCGAAATGCCCCCCCTACCAAAAGTCTTCAGGAGAATAATCGCCATGATATTTAAGTTTAGAATACGATCGATCCAGATCAATTTACGTGATATTGTTCAAGACAATGTGTAGTCCCAGCAAAAGGAGCTTGCTTAAGTTGCGCCATTATACGGAAACGCCCATCCTATTTTGGATCATTGATCAAGATATCTTAAAGCCCAATGCTTGATCTATGAGCACAGATAGCTGGGTGTTGGAATCGAGTCGTTATTGGCATTATTGCTCCCGCACCAGTCATCCACACACAATCCTGTGGTATCGGCTCGATGAATTTTGCATTTCTGGCTAAAGAGCCAGGCTTTTTTTCCCCCAAGAGAAGTCCATTACAGAGAACCCTTCAACATTGGTCTAGATATTTTCAGAATTAGAGCTGTGTAAATAATCTGAACCTCTGATCAATAGTCTGTATCAAGAGGTCTTGCGAATGCTATTATAGAGCTTATGGGGGGTAAAGTATATGACGAGACTTGAAGGAACAGCGTGATGGATGTTTTTCCTTGGTGAAATAATAGGGAGTCAAAGACCCTCGATGGGTCAGAAAAGTGTTATTTTATGTGGCCGAGGCTTCGGTGGTGGAAATAGTCACAGTCTAGTTTCCTTGCACACGTACAATTATAGAGGTCTTGGGTGCGAGTCACGACAGACAGTAATCTATTCATAACTCAAGATTAAACATGGTGATTTCGTCGAAGTATAGGCTCAATGAAACGACCTCATGGTGGATCATCAACATTTAGATTTGGTTTTTCGGCCAGTAGTGAAAATTGAGCTGTACAGGATGAGGACTATTATATTGGGATACTTCTTCAACATATTTCTATTTACACATATAATAGCTAATCTTTACTAAGAGAAAGAGAAAGAGGCACGTGAGAACTGAATTGAGGGCTGATTTGGCAAACAAAGAAAATGAAAAGACAGAATTGAGTGAGCAAAGATTCGCCCGTGACTTGTCTGTCTTCTTCCTCGCCATGCCGCTCTTTGTCCTCAGGCGTGGCCTCTCAGATTGCCGCTTCGGACTCACTGTTAGGGAAAAAAAAAAAGGCGGTGATTTATGCTGAGAACTTAGCTTTGTAAACGACATGCTCTCTAAGAAAGCTGTACGCCCCTAAAAAGGAAAGTGAATGCAAAATGGGGACGTTTCCTGGGGCTGTAAGGGTTGCGCTTCAATGTTTTCCTCTACTTAAATACAGCAGAGGGACATAGTAATTTGGCGTATCATTTATTGCAGTATGCCGGACGGAATGTAAAGCTTGTGGAGAGCTTGAGGCTATTCTGGCCGCGTTTCCTCGGGCATCACATCCGTTGTTCATCCTCTCAGCACGTACACTTTCGAATTACTCTTTGCTCCAATTTCCATATTGGATTCTTTACTGAACTGGTATATCACCTCTGTCTTATGAACTACAAAGCAAGTTTATCTGCGGCTTCCCACTGCAGCCGAATGAGTATCACTGGAGATTATACTTCCACACTGAGTCAAATGAAGGACATAAGCACCACACTTGGAGTTTTGGCTGTGGATGGCTTGTTGATCACGGCCCAACAAAGGGGGTTTTCAAGGAATTCCTGCTTGTCGGCCTTTTCCATACAGCAATCGTTGAGTCAGAATCGTTTGACGGTATCACGAAAGCTTTTGGCGTAAGTATGAACAATATGAAAATCACATACCGCATCTGGACTGGACTCATTTGATCCCAGCCCTGCTCAGATAGCGCGGATTTCTCCGATACCACCATATCAAGATATATGAATCAAAAACTTTCGAGTTTGGCAGGGTAAAAGTCCGGGTCACTGCTGATGCGAAGCAGCAACACCCTGTCGCTGTGCCCAAGCCGTGTAAGCTTGAGCTTAGGGCTTGATACAGCCTGCCGCATTGGCTGTAGTGTCGATGACGAAGTAGTGATTAGAACATCTTTATGTACAGCCTGTTGCCATGAGCCTCAATTTAGGACAGAAGTTCTCCAGTGCGTCCTTAATCGCGATCAAGTTGCCCTCCCTGACATCATGACCTACAATGCCTACACCTCTGGGCTCATTGACTAATGATGTATAGAGCGTTAGAAGTTCACGACTTGACTTCAATTGCCAATTATGAATCGAGAGGGTGTTGCGGTTGGGCTAGTATAAAAAGAAGCAGGAGTGGAGATGGCCACCATATCTGTAGCGATACGCTCAATGGCCGGGCCTCTTACTGTGTTTTAGGAGGTATCTATGCGGAATGACCACATCATGGGTGTTGAAACCACAACCAAGATTAGTTGTAAGTATTGGCTATATGTTTAGAGATTGGCGTTCAATCGCATGAATGAAGCTACCATGGCAATATACAGCAGCCTGCATAGTAATTATGTTCATCGACTGGCCGGACGTTGGTTAAAACGATGATATTTGACTTGTATTTATTACCCCATCAATCCTCTCTTTGGCATAGAGGTAACTTGCTCTGCGTTCTCATACAGTGTGAGTGTTGAAGAATGGCTGTACTGGGCTGTCTCGGTGAGAAAAAGGTGGCCGCAATCCCAGAACCGGGTAACCATAGTCATGAAGCCGATTGACCTTTGAGTCTAGAATTCAAGGTCTGTGGGCAAGAGGATTCAGACTTTGGAGTTGGATAGGTGGCGGAGGGTGGATGGGAGAAGTAGGGGCCGGATATCGGTAGTCCGGGCGTAATCATTGGACAAGAGTTCCTTCAACTGCAAGTCACATTTCATATCTGGGCGGGACAGGATAAATAAAGGAAAACCAGGTATAGTGCGGAGTCCTCTAAAGATACATGACCTGGGCCCTTTTCTGCGCAGCAGGGCACGCTATTCTGGAGAGAGGGAGTATCGTGTCCTCCAGTCATATAACACAGAACATTCAAGTTAATAATACTTTACAGGTGATAGCAACAGCTTGGAGTTCATCTTGTCCATTAGTTATTTGCATTTTCTTTTTGTTTTGTCTCAGCAGTGGTCAATATTTGCCATCGCATCCATAAAGCGACAACATAAGCGCCTACTTGTGTAGCTCCTGTGCATGTGAAGATGAATGTGAGGCTCACATCGTGTGATCTAGATGCTTCATTCCTCACCTCAAAGCTCACGATACGGTTACGCAAGAAGATTAGATGCTACAAAGTCCGACAGACTCAAATGAGAATACCTAGCATATTCAGGAGTATGGAGGAGCAGACTTCCCTGGGACAGCACTGCACTGAGTGCCTGATTCTTGTTTTTATTTTCACAAGAGCGCTCAATGGGATCACATAAACTTATTCGTATCCAAACGAGGTCCGAAAATAACTTGGATGTTGCGCATCCGCCGAGAATATTGCCGCGTTCTGTCCTTCAAAAGCCTGTCGCAGCTTCATCATGTGGGTCATAAATCTCTCACATTATACTAGATCGGGGGCCAAATTTGCATAGCGATTAGTCGATCTGCTGCAGGATGGAACAAAAGTGCGACAACATGGATGGCACATTTTGATCGATTTGGGTTAACTCGCCGACCTATGAGAAAGGTGTTACAAGTTGCGAACAGGTGGACATGGGTTCCACAGAATCAAGGGTCGCACTTTGCAGAAGGCGACTATGGGAAGAGGGTGTGATCCCGTGCCTAATACATCTCATAAAATTGTGCAAACGATCATTAAAAGATTCTCAAGGCGAATGTTGCAATTGCGTTGGTAGTGGGGGGCATGTGCTTGTTGTAGGACGCTGAATGCGCCATCCCCATCTTCCTGGTGTATTCAATGAGACACAATCAAAAGATTCACAGTCTGCTATGAAAACTAAGCCCAAAGGATGAACATAACTTACCGAGATATGCAAGCTGTCATGAGGTTAATCTGTGACCGGACGGGTGGATGGGCTAGCTGCTGCAGGCCGTTTATTGGAAGTTGAGTGATTTGCATATGGGCGGCTGCAGATGGTTCCCGCGTGCCCGTTTGCTGCAAGGCGGCCCCGATACGGAGGTGCAAGTCTGCAGCGGCTGGCTGCGGTGTTACCCCAAACAAGGGCCCCCAAAAAGCGGAGGAGGAAGAGGAGGAGGACAAGGAGGGGAACCTTGTCTTTTTGGATCCGTATTATTGTAATTGTCCGTCATGATGGGATCGGCTGTAACCGTAATTGGCTCATCAGTTTGCGGATGGACGAGGAGGAATGAAATTCTCGACTGCTGATTGCTCGTTGAGAAGTAAACGGAGGAGGTGATGGACAGGGACATGGTGGGCAAGACAAGGTGAGACATTTTGAAATCCAACGGATCAAAGACAGGACTCAGATTTGTGACTGCGGGAGAGAAAAAGATAAGCAGACAAGGGAGGATTCGGAAGAGAGTCGTCGTCATAGCTTTACACATGTGTTTGTAGCACATCTATCCAACCATCCATCCATCTCTCTACCCCTCCATTCCTGCACTCCGTCTCGCATCCGCTGAACCGTTTCGGTCGCCATTTGAGGATGGAAGAGTAACTGTAACATGTGCTTATTAGCACCCATCCATCTATGAATGCCAGGAACCAACAGACCGGACATAGTGTACCTTACATGGTTAGACTTGTCAAAAATGACGGTCGTACGCTATCCAAAGAGACAGCGTGACATGATGGGGCCCGAGGACGGAAGTGGAGGAATCAGGCCGCGGTGGATGGTGATGAATGGCAACGGATGGTGTCCCTCCAAGAAGAGTTGGAGGGTGCGGGGAGAACAGGAAGGAGCCCTGGAGCCCAAGAAAGTGTGGTGGTGATGAAAGAGCGCACTCACTGCACCTGCAGTGGTAAAGTCGCAGCAGGTGGCAGATCCGAGGGAAAGAGACGCCGAGCAACTCGTGATCGCTACCAAATTCCATTCAAGCCCATCCTTTGCACACCATCTCTGGTCCAACCTCCCTGTCTCATAGCAACCCTCTTTGTTCTCATTCCAGCTGCCTATCTTGTTCAAGATATATCGTTGGTGTCCGGCCGGCCCCGTCTGGCCCCCGCGGCTCAAACCGCCGTCGCTTGCTTGCAACTTGAAGCGGGAAGAGAAAGAGCCAGATTGTGGCCTTGTAGAAGTGTGATGCTACGGTTGGCGATAGTTTCCATCGTCCATCAACATCTAGCCTCGCGCAGCAATCTCGTTCGCACTCGCTCGGGCCTATTATGACAGAGTCGCGGCAACAAGGGAGCGGAGGGAGATTGATGTGTGCCATCACATTACAGTTTATTATCCTTTTCTACTCTCTTGCATTCGGCCTGTTTTCTTGTTTTTGTCTGCCACCCGGCATATCCTCGTTTCATCATGGTAGAGAGAGAGAGGAGAGCCTGACCAGCCTTTCTGTCGCAGAAACGGGCTACCCAGAAAATTGGGGGCGGTTCTTCCATGGTCTCCTCCATCTCAGCATCTCGACACCTCCCATTCCATTCGCCGACGATAAAAGACAAAGGAATTTCATCTCCCGAACTGCCGGGCTGAGCGCCATCATATCCGCAGCCCCCAATAGCTTACATTACCTGTTATGCGGTATACCCCTGCAGGGCATGCTGCTAGCCGCCATTTAAGCAAACGACTGGATACCAGGGGGGCTTTGATTAAACGATTGACAGTGACAAGAGATAAAATAAGAAGAAAAAAACGGGAGCATGGATGCATCAGAACTTTGGTGCTACGCTTGAAACAAAATCGCCAACAAGGAACACAACAGAGCAAAACAGGACTGGGCCTTTGTGAATTTCATTAGTCTCGCCTTCATGGTTACTGGACTGGGCAGCTTAGGACTACTGCATTCTCTAGCGGAACGTGGGGTGCTTTAGGTGTTGCTTTTAGGTGGTCCGTGACGCACAGATACCACCTACACACACCATTCAGGCCAACCCTGCTTCAGTCTGGCTTCTGTCCGTCGGCTCTGGTCTGTCTGCTCTCACACTCTCTCCGTCTTGGTGCAGTGAATCGGGCACCATTCAAACGGCCCATCTCTCCGTTTGCATACACTGGACGGTTTCCTTATCCATCTTATTACCCACAGGAGAGTTTTTCCACCCCTATCTATCAACTGAGCAAACGGGACGACAAACTCCATTGCCATCATCGACTTCGATATCGATACATCCGAAAATCCAGCCGCCGACCTTCCAGCCAAGACCAACACCCCCGCGATTCCCATTCTCCAATCACAAGCAACTGGGCAGAGATTCTTAGACAAAGCTGCGCCAAACCTAACCTCGACTGGTTTCGCTTTCAAACACATCGCGCCACCAGTTTGTCTTGTCTTGTCCTCTCTTTCCATCTCATCTGCTCCGACTGCGACTGGGCCATGCAAGGCATCGTTTCTTCCACCGCCTCGATACCATGACATTCTGCGCATCACATTCAACAGATAAGACGTCGTCTTCGAGAGCAGATACATGCACTTCATCGCCTTTAGCCTCCGAACCGCCCCCATCCGCCCTATAATAATACCTCCGCATCTTCACCGTCTGTCATCAATCGAGTCGACACCGAGGTCCGTCACGGCTGCGAGAGGCCTCTTTTACAGGCGCCGTAGCGCCTTGTGCCACGGCCAGTCATGACGACAAATGCCGTGCCAGATACACAGTTGGGCCTCACCGCAGAGGAGATCCAGTTATTACGGCAGGGCCAGGCGGCGTTAGGAGGAGCTAATGGCTCAACCAGCTCTCGAGCGGCTAGTAGAGCGAGTAGCCAGGGCCTTTTGATGCTGGACAGCTCATCACTATCTGCCCTGGGACGTTATTTTGATCGATTGATGGCCGGCATTGAACAGAATATCAGATATCTTAGCGAGCAGGCCCAGATGTTTACACAAGTCCAGTACGACCGGGCGGGAAATATCATTGACGGAGCTGATGCTGAGATTGCGAGATATACGGAAATCCTACGGCAATTGGACGAGCTTGAGGTGGATTTTGACAGGATAGCCCACATCAAGGAAATTGTCAAGGGCTACAGGGCCAGAGTGGAAGATCTTGAAAAGGACCTGGAAAGCAGTAGTACTTCCAGTCGGCACAAGCATTCCTCATCGCACCACCACAAACACAAGCACAGTTCCTCTCACAAGCACAGGCATTGAGCAGGATTGTATCATCATTGTCACATACGTTTCCCCAGGTCTGACGAGCTCGCCAATTCGAGTGCAATCATTCAAAAATATAATAATACCGTTACACGGCACAGAGGGTACGATCATGGGACCAAAGGGACTGTTGGGTTTAGGAGCACAGGGATGTACGGGAGAATATGGGGTGCGATATCACGCATGATATCGAGAGATTGCTTGTCCAAAAAACGGTGAAGAAAACCGGAAAACAAAAGCACGATGCGAATTGCCAGGAAATCAGGGATTGGGGAAATGTACGAGTGCGGAAGTTTTGGCTATGGGGGAAGTTCTAAGATGTGATTGAGGCCTCGCGGCTGAGCAAGAGGGAAAAGGCCTCACGGCTCGATTGATTTCGTTTTTCTGTTATTTTCTTTTCTGGGTTTATCTCTGGGGCGGCGTTGGTTTTCTTTTTTTTTCTTTTTTCTTTTGCCTATTGATCTTTCTGGTCCTCATCCATCCTTCACGCACTCCTCTACATCAGGCAGAGTGCCATCTTCTTTCATTTGTTTATCGATTCATTTATTGGCTTTTGGGCGGTGAGGATACCCAAGCCATGTATCTGCTGGACGGGCGAACTACGTTTATCTCGGACCAAGTAAAAATGGTTAGGTTTCTACCAGGCACGGAAGAGTTTTTTGTCGAATATTTGCTTTTTATACCCCCTCTTCAAATGTGTGTGTGCTTTTCCCCCGGCTGGCGTCGACAGACAGAGATAAGGGATCAGGGCAGTTTTTCGGGTGGGCAGGTAGTGGCTGGGACAAGGAAAACAAAGAAGCAAGGGAGAAAAGATTGTGTTAGAAGTGGCTGCATGAAGCAGACCGAAATATCATGTTGGAGGTGCATGGAAGCGTCATAGGAGCAGCATGTTATTCGCAGTACAAATTTTTTCATGTTAGTATTTTAAACGTAATGGAAGCTGGTCCGCCAGAGGCAGATGCAGATGCACCTCCGACGACATTCTGTCCTCATTGTTCGCTCGCTTCTCCTCTTCTCCTCTTCTCCTTATGGAGGGGGGTGAATGTCAAACTCGGTGAGAGCAGGGCCGTTGGTTGGCTGGCCTCGAGTTGGGTCACAACACCAGGTTGCATGGCCCTTTTCTGGTCGGACCTATTCATGCTCCGTCCCTTGCCTCGATGGATAGACCGATGGTGAACCTAAACCGAAAGAGAGCTAACTGTTGAATTTCTCGATATGGCTTCGAGGATCGTCTTCGAACGGTTTTGGCATCCGAGGATCTACAGCGTGAATATGATCACGAGACGAATTGCGTACGACATCAAGCACATTGCACTGTTAAATATCTGAACATTGCTTACAAGCCTTTCTACACGAGGAACACCATATACAAAGTTTCCCTCCTTCATCATATCATGGTCTCCTTTCAGGCCCTTATCCCTTTCGCCTACCCGCCCGCCAGCGCCCCCCCTTATCCTATGTTCCTGTCGCATCGCCGCCTTTGTCAAACGCCAAAACCGAGCGAACGAGAAAAAAAAAGATTTCCCCCCTTGATGAGGACAATACGCAGCTCATCCAAAAAAAGAAAGACGAAAATCGTCACAAAAACTCCAAGTGATTCTGCCAAACGCCTGCCGTGTCTTCGTGTCAAAAGCAAGTAAAATAAAATAAAAAGCAGAAATTCCACACCATCCGCCGCCGGCCATTGTTTCTTTCCATCTCGCCCTCGGTGCAAACTCGTTGAAAGTGAATGCTAGCGGTCGCTATACATTCTGCAAGAAGATCAAGAACGAATGAATAAAGAGAAAAGGGGGGAGAAAGATTAAACAAAGGGGAGAAGAAAAGGATTCCGTGCCAACAAGGCAACGGTGGCATGGGCGCCATATGCATGCATGGTATACTCTTTCTTGTGCGTGACAATGCAATTCGCCATCTATAAGATGAAAAAAAGGAACAAGAAAATCCTCCCAATAGAGAGGGCATTAAAGTAATGATTTTGTTAATCAACGAAGCAAGGTTCCCTAAACCCTCGCGATCCGCCGTTGTCGAACCAAGAAGGGACTCGGCATCTCGTCACGCTCCGGATCCCATACGGCCACCTGTTCGCTGCCGCCGCTCGCCACGCGCGTTGCCGAACGCTTGGGGCTGATATTCTCGCCGCTCGACGGAATGCCATTAACACTCAACGGACGACCTCCCGCGCGAGCCTGTTGCAGTTCGACCAGAGTACGACCCCTAATATTGATGGTGTTCTTGGGGGCACTGGGCTTGTTGAGAGCCTCGGCGGCAGTGGCTGCGTCCTTCTTCACGGAACCTTTGCGGGCGAGACTGCTGATGGTCTCCTGCTGCTGAAGGCTGGCCACGGACGGAATCTTAGTCAAACGCCCAGTGGGTGAGCGGGAACGCAGTTCGGGCTGCGAAGAAGCAGCGGCCGCCTTGGAAACTAGACCCGTGTTAGAGGACTTGTGTTTTAGGCGGCTAGCAGGAGCCGACTTTTGTGAGCTGAGCACTGGCCGAGTCTTGGAGGTGAAGGGATTCTTGGTGGACTTGATGTGTCGCGTGGGTGAAGGTACGACATCCTCGTCGTCCGATTCCAACAGGGCCGGGTCGCGGGAATCCCATCGAGCTTCCACAGATTGAGCGGCATTGGCAGCAAAGATGTTACCATTTGCTGTCGGCGGCTTAGTGTTGCCATTGCGGCGAGGCGATAGAGAGAGAGATGCAATAGCCATGGGACTCGGCGACGCCATCTCGATGTCCATGGGTGTGCCAACAAACATAGTCTGCGCACGTCCAAACGGTGTGCGCGCAGTCTTCTTGACTTCTTTAGAAGCGTCAGGGCTGTCAATCGAGTACTCTGTAGCGTCGGTGGTGGACGGGAATTCGTCGCCACTGGTGTTGTCAACAGATGACTGATGATAATCGGACTTTGCAACAGACGAGGCATACTCTTCAACCTGCGGCTCTGGTGTAGCCGAAGCAATCTTCTTTTGGGTGTGAAGTTCAATCTCAACGCGAGCCTGGACCTCCTCTTCAAACTTCTTCTGCAAACGCTCAACCTCGGCCTTGACAAGGCGGTCGATCTCCAAGCGAGCCTTGACCTCCCACTCTCTTCGGAGAGAAGCATCAATCTCATCTCGAATCACTTGCTTCTGCCTCTCAAGACCGGCCAATCTTTCACTAAGCTCTTGCTCCTTCTTTAGTGTCATCTCCTCCCTGCTTCTCAGTGTTTTGTTCAACTCAACCACCTCTTTCTCCTTTCTCATCAACCTGACGACTGGCAAGTTAAGCAGCTGTGTCGTGTCTGGCCTCCTGTCCGGGTTGACCTTGAGGCAGTCCCTGATGATCTGGTTTAATTCGGGGGAGTAAATCTCTGGGAGAGGCGCAACCTTGCCCTCCTTAATTTTCTGAACGAGCTGGAAATGAGTCTTGGCATTGAAGGGCGGCTCGCGAGCGCAGAGCTCATAGATGATGCATCCGAGTGACCAGATGTCCGACTTGAGGGTGTACTTTTCAGCCGCGCAAATCTCCGGCGACATGTAAAAGGGAGTTCCGACATAGGTGGATGCGAAGTCATGAGACTTGATCATCTTTGAGAGACCAAAATCACCTAGTTTGACTGAGTTGTCCTCGCCGAGAAAGACTAACATGCCCTTGCATTAGCCACTGACAAGATTTTTTTTTCACGAAGTGGAGCTCCGGACGAGGGGCGGTGTATAAACTCACCATTCTCTGGTTTCAAATCTCGATGCAAAATAGTCATTGTTCCGGTAGGCGTCTTGGGGTTTGAGCTGCCATGTAGGCCGAGAACATTGGTCCCAACCTCCGGAGGGTCGACACCGTAGTGACACCTATACAGCGCCAACACAAGCTGGCTAAAGATGCTCCAAACAAAGCTCTCCTGCGCCCTCTGTCCCTTGACTTGCAGGTCCTTGATAACACGCCCGAGATCTCCGTTGCCGCAGTACTCCATGTACAAGTGTAGGTCCTGGCTCAGCTTGAGGTGCTCGCGGTGGTAGTATGCGACGATGTTGGGGTGGCGGAGGTGGGAGAGAATCTGGAACTCGGCGTGAAGCTGCTCGCGCTCCTTTTGGGACATGCGAAGGTAGGATATTTCTTTTCGACACATGATGAAGCCATCGGCCTTGCGACGAACTTTTCGAATGATACCGAAAGAGCCATGACCTAGAGAAGAAGAAACAAACAAACTAGATTAGATATGAACAGAAAGATTGATCGTGAAATACAGCACCGCGTAGTTTGAGAAGCCGTCCTGTGTATAGGGAGGGGGGGGATGATGTGACCGCTACTCACCAATCTTCTCCAACGTCTCGTACTTATCGTCAGTCGACATGATGAACTGATTCACGGCAATGCCAAAGATACTCTTTCAAGACCCATACAATGAAACTTTCCCAACAGGTTAAAAAGAAAAAAAAAACAGGAGAGGGGTGAAAAGGCGGGAATGAGGAAAGTAAAGAAGGATATCTTGGGATGCTCTGCTGTTAGGGTTAGTAGCGAAGACTGCTTTTTTTTCTTCGTCTTCTTCAGTCTTCTCGAATTGTGGGCTACTTGGAGGAGAAGGAGGAGGAGGGAAGAGAATGTCGGGGTTGAAGGGATCGAGAGAGAGATAATCTGGCGGGTCATGAGTAAAAGTCGTTGTCGTGCATGCAACCGAACGTGCACTCTGGGCCAGACCTGGACCACCCATGCACCGCCAATTCGTTCCGTGCCGACAGGGTCCAGCACCGAGAAGTAAACAATGGACGTCTATTGCCATGACAACGGTCAAAGTGGTATGGTGGTTCCGAGGTTTAGACGTTTAATCGATAACGATTTGGTGGGGCTGCTACCGACTAGCAACGCTCTTGTCCGTTTTGACGTTGCCGCGTCCCGTCGAAAAGGTGTGGCGGTGTCAATCTAAATGTTATTAAGTTTCTCCAGCTTTGCTTGTTTGGCGCAGAAATGATGTAGCACAATAATGGTTTTTTTTTTCTTTCGCTGCAAACCCTTTAAAATTAATTAAAGCAATCGGAGCATTGCTGCCCACAAGCGCAAAAAGTAATCTTCGACGGGGGCAGTGGCTTCTTCTCCTGACCGTCCCGTGAACTTGTGGCTGCTCGATCTGTGGCTCAGACGGACAAACGATGCACCGACCATGGCACACTTATCGAGAGATCAGAGATCATCACGCAATGGAGCCAAGACCAGCCAATGAGAAGACATCCTTTTCGGCGTCCCGGGTAGGTTAAGGCAAGTGGTGAAGGCGACTTTATCTGATGTGATTCATGATCGTGAAACCGACAATCACTCTCCAATAAATATACTTAAGCCCCTTTGCTTCTGTCATTAAACATCTTGTTCCAAGTCCTTCCAAATATCTCATCTGTCTTAGCTCTCCTCTTCTTGTATTTTTTTTACCAACTCTTGTTGTTACAATTGCTTCTTCAAAATGGTGCTTCGTAAGCATGAGTTAGAGGTCAAGCTCGCCGAGGACAGTCTCATGATCAAGAGCGGCGTGTTGAAGGAAGACAACCCTTTAGACACGAGCCCGGAATTCCAAGAGTTTCTGTTGGCTTGCCGGAAGGGAGACCTATCAAAATGCCAGGAACTTATTAACCTGGGCGTCAATATTAATGGCAAGGACAATTTTGACTACACTCCGCTCATCATTGTACGCTTAAATCCGAAACCTCCGAAACTGGTGACGATGGACTGGATTCTGACCTTCCGGTAGGCAAGTCTATGTGGACACTATGAACTTGTTCAATTGTTACTAGAGGCTGGTAGGTCTCATCACCGAAAGGCTACTTTTGTTCAGGACTGAGTCCCTCCAGGAGCCCTTGCCGAGAGAAACACATTTCAGGGGGAGCGATGCATATACAACGCTCTCAATGACCGGATACGCAATTTGCTCTTACAATACGACTTTTCCAAGAGCTCAGATCCAAACGTATACTGGTCAACACACATCTCTACACTATTAGGTAGGACAAATCCGCGGACATCGGACATCTCCCTTGACACGGGGGTAAGTGACTTTGACCTCCACAAGTTCTTGCTGGCCGCGAGAACTCCATACTTTCGTGAGAAGCTTGGGGCTCAGCCGGAGACGACCACATTGAAGCTCACAGCAGCTATCCCGGCTGAGGCATTTCATCACGCGTTCCACATCGCTGTGCGCTACATTTATCTGGGGGATACACCAAAGGATCTCGTACCCCCGGGAAGCAGTGTCTCTGAAGAGGATGTCGCTAAGGGCTTGGATAAGATCCGAAAGCTCTTTGAGATTGAGCACCTCTGGGAGGCTATATTGGCTGTCACCGATCGCAGGCTTGCCCGACAGCGGTACCAGGACGAGGTACAGCGAGCGTTGAAGCAGGTCACCGAATTCTTCCAGCAAAAGGTACTTGGCCACAAAATGGTGGTTGATACGAGCCGGGTGGATGAGGTGCGGTGGAAGCACGACAATTCCATCTTTGCGGATGTGTTGTTACGGGCGGATGAGCCGCTTGAAGACCACGATGATGGGACTGCCACTCCAACGGTGAATGGAGTGGGTATTCCAATTGGTCCGGCCGCTTCAACCAACGGAGACAAGAAGAAGCCCAGAAAATCAGTTCTCTATCCGGCTCACAAGGCGATGCTAATTCGGAGTGAGTACTTTGATAAGATGTTCTCAGGCGACTTTGTCGAGTCCAAGAAATCGGAGCACCTGCACATCGTCACTGTCGACTGTACCCCCCCTGTGCTTGAGCTTGTACTATCCTTCTTATACACCGAGAACGCTGCATGCCCGCTCGAACACGCCTTGGATCTCCTCTACACGGCTGATATGCTTTTCCTCGACAGCCTCAAGAACAAGGCCGCCGTTGCCATCAGCACGCTCGGCAGTGGGACCAAGAACGCCCTCGTCGATCGTACCCACGGTGATGTCAATGGCGAAGTGGAAGTCGAGCCAATCAATATTTACGACGTGATCCACGCAGCCTGGGACTTGCGCGTCCAGCGTCTGGAGGAATTTGCCGCGCGGTATCTCGCCTCTCGGCTGGAGGACTATATTGACGACTTGGATTTTCACGAACTCATCCGCGAGAGTGCAGAGCGCATTCAGCATCGTGAGGAGACTGACACGATTGAGCTGCTTGATGATATCCGGTACTATCTGTCTGAGCGTTTCCGTCTGCGTTTCGAAGACGCTGGGTTGGAGGAGATTATGGATGAGGATGGTGAGATAAGCGCCGAGGCAGCGGCTGCTATAGCGGACAGCGCCGAAGAGGCCGCCGCCACCACTGCTGCCACTGCTGCCACTGCTGATTCCAACGCTGAGAAAGTTGAGGTGAAAGAGGAAAAGGCTGAGAATGGGGAGATTACTGAGGAGGGTGCGGTGCGGACTCTGGATGGGGAGGTGGCCGATGATGAGTTTGCGTCGGATGCCATCAATTACCAACTTCTGTTGAACAAGATTGATGCCATGTTGGAACGCTTGAAACTGGACGCATAGACGCACATACAAAAAAGGGATTTCATAGCATTAGAGTCTATTGTAGGCATTTATACAGACCATACACACTGCTCCACATTTTTACTGTCTAAGGATTACGTCGGGAAAGGAGGTGCTGTTATCGTTGAGCAATTCTCCCTTTTCGCCCTTTAGCCATTTCCCAAAGAAGGCGTCTAGATATGCTACTTCAATATTCAGCATCCTCTGACCATTGATGCCGCCCGCCGCCTCCTTATAAGCCGGCGAGAGCCCAACTTCAGGCATGTCCTTGAGGACTACATAGTCAGTGTAGCTGGAGTGCGTCGCATTCTGCACCGTTGCCTCTCTCCTATACCCCTTTAATAACGGCCACAGCTGCGGCCACGTGGTGTCACACCCGGGGTTGCAAGTAACGTTATGCACCCACGTATCCATCAACAGCGCAGGCTTCTCCGTCCCGACACGGCCCAGAGCGCTCTGCTGCGTTCCATCCATGTTCGCCGCGGCCACCACGGCGCTGGAGTTGAGCAGCATCTGAAAGGACGTGGCGCCGCCAAAGGAGTGCCCGAAGCTGCCGACCTGGTCCATCGGCAGCGGCGCTTTTAACCCGGGGATCTGAGATGCGACGGCGGGAGTGGAAAAGGCTTTGATGAGGAAGAGAAGATCCGCTACGCGGATGTCGATCGCATTGTACCAGGTCCCCGGATACCCAGCATAGGAGGGATACGATCCGTTGTTGATGACCGTCCTTCCATCGGGAAACTCGACAAAGTCAGCGTCGCCAGGATGGCTAACCGCTATGATGATCCAGCCATGGCTCGCCACGTTCTGCAGCGTCGACGTATACATCTCCCTACTCAGCGCCAGACCGTGGGAGAACATCAGCACCGGGAACCTCTCCGCAGACATCGGCGCACCCAGCCGCGCTCCTGAAAAAACACTCCCTGCCGTACCGTCGTCAAGCTTGGCTTCTTGGTCAAAAAAGGCGGCATGTTTAGGTGAAAACATGGGGGACAGAGGGTATTCATCCAGATTTGATGAGCACGCTGGATAAAACACCGAGACCATTAGGGAGCGAGGCTGTGGCTCCGCCGCGATGGGATCAAGGCGCTCATGGTCGATGAGTTGAATTGAAACAGTTCCAACAGGATATTTACCCGTTGGTCCGGGGAGAGAAATGCCATACGCGGGAGTTATGAGCAAGATCAATGATATGGCGTGCCAAAGAGACGGCATGTTGACGATGATGGCGATTGTCACTCCGGATAGTGGGCTGTGAAATCGTGGGGATTTAAGGCAAAGAAGCTTAAAATTGGAACCAAATAGTACTTAACCGTGATTATTTTCCTTTACTAAAACAGTGCATGATCGACAAAAGGCAGTGCTGTTTCAAAAACTCGAAATTTGCTTACATCCTTTCCCCTCGTATTCATTTACGTTTCAAACTCCTTTTAGCTAAGCCTCTCTATTCACACTATTTCGTGAGAAAACCCCATCCTACGTCTAAGCAGCAAATCTCTAATCTCAAGATACGACAAAATCCTTACTCAATGCCTCAACCCTGCCGTCTTACCAAGTCTGCTCTACCATAAGCAACCGGCTTTTGCGATTTTTAGAACTCAATAAACTTCAGCCTGTCTTGGAGAGTCT
Organism: Cladobotryum protrusum; assembly: GCA_004303015.1. Lineage (NCBI taxonomy): Eukaryota > Fungi > Ascomycota > Sordariomycetes > Hypocreales > Hypocreaceae > Cladobotryum > Cladobotryum protrusum. The sequence continues at coordinate 5,321,395 of RZGP01000008.1, forward strand.
GGGGCAGTTCCTCTTTTGTAACCAAACCCTTCTGCACGCAATCGCCCCAGAAGAAGAATGCTCGATCCTGCGCATATCTCAGGTAGTCAAATTCATCAGGGCCCAACTCCTCATCCTGCGCATCAGGATTACCATCCATGCCGGCTGGGATCTTGGCCTGTACAATACCCCAGGCAACCCACTGAGCGCTGTTGGCCGGTCGCCATAGACTCATCTCCTCCATCAGGTCTTGGACCTGCTTGTCACTCTGTTCCTCTCGCGCTCGCTCAGCTGCACTCCAATCGCCTCCTGGATATCTAGCGTCGAGCATAAAGTCGACAATGGAGCTGCTAGAAGTTGTTGGCAGAAGACGTGGCGTCGTAGCACCGCTGCCGGATCCACTATCGAGGGGTGCCAGACGGGGAGTTGAACTGGCATGTGGGAACTGAGGTCGATGGTCTACGTATGCCTTGATGAATCGTCGCCGTTCGTCAACTGTCGGATAGCGGTCTGCATTGAAAGCCCAAGACGTGATAGGATCAGTGTAGTGATAACACCATTCACCAAAGTGATTGGCAAACTCTATGCCAGCAGTATTGGCAGCCGCATATTCAAAATCTATGACAATCAGCTGCTTGTGCTGGTTAGCTGGTGCGAGAAGCGGCGATTTTTCATCATCTGGACGAATTCGCAGGATGTTTCCATTCTGAGTCTATATATTGCATCAGTATTTGGTCTCACAATAAGCTGATAGGGGAAACTCACATCATTGTGCGCAAATACGAGTTTTTGCTTGAGGGCCTTTTGATCTCCGTAACAACCGTCCACGTAGGCTCTGTACTTCTCCACCATGGCTTTAAACTGCTCCCAAGGAGCTCCGCAAACATATCCCTCTGATCTCCACGTATAAAGAACAGAATTTTGCATATTCTCGCTCACTTTCTTGTCTAATTGGGTATCCAAAAATGCACTTTTCTTTGAAACGGTATCAAACCACTGATCCCAGTTGCGCCATACACCAGGGCCACCATCTCTCTCGTGAGACAAAAGTTCGATACCATCGTGAAGCTCTCTCATGCGCTTAGCAATCTGCTTGTATGTGTCGGGTATTCGAAGATCCCACGGAGTAAGAGTAATGGCATTGAAGAACTGTTCGAATCGACCGTTCTTGAAGGTACCGAGAAGCCGGGGACCAATCTTCTTGCGTGCTAGCCGTTGCAGAACGTGAAGCTCGTTTTCGCGATCAATGAGATGCTCGATCTGTGGGCCATAGACTCGAAGCAAGACCTTGGTAGGCCGCTTCTTGTCTTCTATGTGAGGCATATCGAGCGGCGGAGTCACAACATAGACAGCGTTGGTGAGTGCACCGCTGAGACGGGTCACACTGAAAGTATCGCCTCTTCCTAACGGTACCCGTCGCCAGCCCTTCAATCTCAGCGTGTGAGCGATGCGTAAAATGTCATTTTTGAAAGCCAGCCATGCCTCCCTCTCTTTCTCGACCTTGGCGGATTGGGAGACAAGGTTGTCAGCACTAGCAGAATCAATAGAGCTGAGAGTTTTGGAGTTGTCTAGCCAGGCATCACAGCTTGGAACAATAATATCGCCGTCAACGTAATCGGTGTCCGAGGATGCAGTGCGATGCAGCGAAGAACGAGAGGGTACTCGACGATGTTTCGGGGCCATCCTAGGACTGTGCCGCGGAATCGAGGTTAATCCCATGGAAGACATTGAACTTTCCAAAATGGTCTGCAATCCATCCAGGGAGACTTCACTAGAGTCAGATTCGATGGAATTGGATCTTGGGCGGACTTGGGCCTGATCTTTATCGGATGGAGGCGATTTTGACTTTCGGCGGCGAGGCTTCAACTTTTTGCTTGCAGCCTTTTTGCGCTCTCGCTCAAGCCACTCTCCAACTTGAGCAAGAAGCTTCTCGCTTTGGTAGGCGCGGCGACTGTGATGATGGCCATGGCTCGCAGGCTGAGGGTCCTCTACGGGTCGAATGGCTGGTGACTCGCTGGCAGAGGAGCGCCCTGAAGCGCCGGCGGGTTGATTTGCCATTCTGCCACTCACACGCCGTGCTGGGACTGCTCGACGTGCATGCTTGGCATTCTGAGAGTCATCATCGATGTAAGAGTCTGAGGATGGCTCCGCAATCTGGACGGCTGTATGAAGGTGTGAGCTGGGGTTTAACAATGATGGTTTGTATTTCTGCTACCTTATCGGTTTACAGCAACACAGTAGATGAAAAACAAGAGGAAATAAAACTTCAAAAACCATGCTGCATACACGCTGCAAGCCGACAACATGCAAACACTTGAAGCGATGCCTGGCATCCAACTTTATAGCTCACCGTAGTGGACGCAGCGCCACTCGATAAGTAGTAAAGACGTGTATGAAAAATGGTTGTATGAATACGCACCTTTGAGAGTGCCACTGACAGGTGGCGTCCTTTCACCATCGTCGTCTGTCTTCAAAGCTGAGCGCAACGGGGTGGGGTAATGGTTTGCGGGCGATTCAGACATGATGATGATGATATCGGCAATCTTTGGAATAAGACGTGGGTGTATCGCAAAACGATGAGAAGAACAGATATGGAAGGATATAACAAATGCGATCAATAAAGAAGTGGGTATTCGGAATATTGACGTTGCCAAGATGCGGTCACCATGTAGCCGTTGAAAGAAATTTGACGATGATGCTTGCGACAAGTTGAAGATCGATCCAGAGTGGCGGTTAAGCAAGGTCTAATGATTGACAGAGAGACCCGGTTATTATAGTGCTCCAGCTTCTTGGCTGTCGTATAGAACCCAACAGGGTCAACAGGGTCAACGAAACGTAGGTTACTTTAGGGGGTTAGAGAGGCAAGGTTACCCTCTGCGCTACGATGCGGTGCGATAAGAAGCAAGAGAGACAAGTAACAAGGTTGACAGGATCAAAAGCGGATGTTGTCCTCGTGACCATGTTGACAGTCCGACCCGACGTTATCTCGTTGAAGGAACAAGCCCTGGTACCCCGTATCTACCTATTGCCAGGCTACCTCTAGTAGGCACTGCGCCACGCCACCAACTGTTTTAGTTGACGATCCAGCTGAGATATGGCCCTTGCAGGCTCTTACAGGCCCTTGCGTCGCCCCAACAGAGCCTGGAGCTTCTAAAGAGCCCCCCCTAACTGTCTCAAACGTACTCCGTATTATCGCAGCAGTAGAAATGGATGGATCCAGTCCATGGATCGCTTCTTCAGCAACTGTAGATACCTAGTCTGTTAAAATCACGCAACGATAGATGTCGCACAATGTGCTCCAGGTGGTGTCACGACATGAACACACATTAGCAGCTGTACTTTTGCAAAATCCCATATCCAACCACGAATGAGATGACAAAATGGAACCACTCCCACACATGCAACTAATGCTAAATGACGTACAAATCTAGAACGTTGGATCCCCAAGACGAACCATGCCGGACCGTCGGTGACCATCTTGGCATGGCAATCTTATCCCGCAGTCACAACAGAGTCACATGCCTCTCAGACATGGTCGCACCCCTGCTTCCACCCACCCTCACCTCACCCTGCATGCATGCATACATACCAAGGTACTCCGTACATTTTCTTCTTTCTACATTTCTATAGATTTCTAAACATCTTGCATGCTTCTTCCATTGGTCCAAATCCTCGCAAACTCAATTGCTCTCGTTTACCAGCCAGTCCCGCGTGGCTGGCACTCCCTCGTTCCGCAGGGCCCATGCAATCGCCTCAACCACATCGTCCACAATCACCGCAGGCTTGTAACGAGGCTCCTTTTCTGCCGCCGTCTGTTTCCACACTCCCGTCTTGACTAGAATTGATACCCATTCCGTTCCGTCCTCTGGCTTGAATTCATTGGCTCCCCGAATATCGCTCTCCGGATTATCCCCAATCATGTACACCCTTCGTAGTGGTTTCTTGGCTCCTTTGCCATTGGGCTCGCTTGGGGCATGGTGAAGAAGCCTGTCGTGTGCATAGTCGTATGTAGGTTTCAAAGGCTTTCCCAAGGCTTGATATTGAAGCTCTGCGCCTCCAGTCGACGCCGACCATACTCCCTTCAGCGCTTCGAGGAATGCTCCAGTACCATACCTATTGACTGGATATTCTGTCTTCCAGAAGAGGTCCAAGTTGGATATCCACAAGTCCGGTTGGCCATCCTGTTGCCAGCCATTGTTCGGTAGCGTTATATCACCGTTCTTCTCCGAAATGGTACCATAATATCCCTGGTGAGAGATTAAGATGTCGTAAATGACTTGAATATCGACCGACCAATCCCTCGGGTCATTCCAGACAAAGATTTGGTCAATCTTGAGTGTATTGGCAGGAATATCTTTGCCGTAGGGGTCAATCGAGTTTGATACCACTTTCCCGTCCGGAAGAGCTGTAAATTCCGAGTGTAGGCTGTCTTTCAAGTGGTCAAAGGGATAAACCTTGTCATTTGCCTCGAGAATGTCTGCAGGAGTTATGACTTTCTTGAACCCGTAGCTTAGCCAGTGTCAGCTTCATCATATTTGAATCGTACGTGATGCCAGTAAGACCTACTCCAAAGCCACCTTTCGAGCGGCCTCTGGATAAGACCCCGTGATGAGAACGGTGCCTTGCTTCTTCAGTGCTTCGTCCCAACCGCGCATTGGGGTATGAGACTGGATGACCCTATTTTGAATCACATCTTCGTCTTCGGAAATTCCAAGACACCGAGCGAGTGACTTGACCTTGGCGGTTTCATGCTTACCGCCACCATTTGTCAGGAAGAGATATCGGATGTCATGCGATCTGAGTTTTCTAAGTATTTCCCGTGCCCCTGGTACTGCTCTTTGGCCCTGGTAAAGAACGCCATCTATGCTATATGCTTGGTTAATGCCACTATTCTCTACGGAATTGGTTCATGCGAGAACTGCCACATACTCGAAAGCAAAGGCAATTTCGGAAAAGGCTTTTTGAGATGCAACGCTTAAGGGGCCCTCCTCAAAGATTCCAGCAGTCAAGTCATCTCTCTTCCTTTCAAACAACCGTGATGTGGATTGGAGGCCTCGGACGGTAGCGGCCGTTGAAGCTGGAGCTGGAACAAGATGTCTGAAAGTCGGTGCCGAATGTCTGACAAAGCCATGACGTGAGGTCAGCGCTGCTCGAAATGAGCCAGTTGCTCTGCCGGCCCTCATTTTATGGAAATCTGTTGGAATTCTATGCTTCAATCATTTGTGTTGTCTACAGCATGCCTCTGCGGTATTCTGGGTTGTCGAACTTGCACAGTAGCTACCTCAGTAGATATCTACCTATCAACAAGCAACAAGAGGGGATGTTCACGCTGTTGAAATTGATTATTGAGCCAGTGGGATTGGTGGAGGGGTACTCCGTAGATTACGCACTGTATCCACTCAACAACTCTGAGCATCATACAGTGCATCTATTTACTGCATACAGTACCACATATGTAACACTACACCTCCCAGCAGTGGACAGTGGACAGCCTCAAGGAAGCAATTTCCCTCCTTCACCTTAGCTACACCTACGAATGCTTCTCCTCTCTTAAATCCATCAGGTTTTTCTTATTGCTGCGTTATCTCTCCGCCCTGGGGAACATGCAATCTTTATCAAGCCGGAATCGTTGGCCTGGATGCAGGTCTCAACATTTTAACGCGGTCGAGTCAACTAGGCAGCCAATGAAGGGCGGGCAGCAAGGGTGTCGTGTTCGTCAGGCATCGTTGCATTAACCCTGCAGTTATATGATGTGTAACAGCAGCAATACCGGATTTTCTGAGAGTTGATCTCACCCGAATTAGTCCTCAATTAAGGCGTCATTGGGCTCGTTGATAGGACCAAGATCAGCCATAGTGTCCACACTGAATATCTTGAAATGGTCCGCTCCAGCTTGGCACCAACTTGGAACTTACAATCTCGAGCTCATCCTGAATCGACTCATGGTCCGGTCAAGTAATGTCTTTATTCGCCCAGCCAGACATTTATCGCAGTCCCAATTCACCCTCACTCCATCATGTCTTGCTGTGCACTACCACAGCTTCCGCACCTCCCGCACCTCCCACACCTCCCGCGACCGCACTTCCGGCGCTTCTGGTCCAAGTCATGGAAATGCGGGTGCCGAACGCCGTCGATAAGTGATGCGGGCACCATGATATTGCCAGAGCTATACAGTGATCTGAAACGCGATGAAATTCGACTTCTTACCTTCAAGTCATTACACAAATCCGATCCCATTGAGCTGCAAATGCAGACAGTTACCGTGGGCACTCATTCGTACCAGGCATTGTCGTATGTATGGGGTGATCCAGACATCGTACAAACCATTCAAGTAAACGATTGTGCTATTAATGTTACCACGAACCTTTACTCAGCCCTCGACGCCATGCGACGACAATTCAGGCGATTAAAGTCTCGGTCAAATGAGACGTGCTTTTGGATCGATGCAGTTTGCATTAACCAGGATAACAGCCGGGAGAAAAACCAGCAGGTGCAATTGATGGGAGAAATCTATTCCAAAGCTTTTAACGTCCTGGTGTGGCTCGGTCCGGCAGATGAAGACAGCAACACTGCCATGCGTTTCTTTGAGCGATGGGGAAATTTACTGAGCCGCAATGAAGAGTTGCAAGCCACGCTACAAAATGGAAACTTTCAGCAAGATGTATCCGATCATTTGTCCAAATCAATACTACGCGATGTGGATCGCCGGGGGCGAGAGAAGTTTCTCGGCCTTAACAGACTCAATGCTGTTGGGCGTTTCTCTAACCGCTCTTATTGGGGGCGAATATGGACCTTACAGGAGCAGGTCCTGGCCAGGCGTGGCACAATTATTTGCGGAAAACACTCCATTTCTGCTTCTACGATGATGTCCGTTGGAGTGGTGCTTTTCCACATTGGCACCAAATACCACTTCCCGGAGGCTCACGTGGTAGCCATAATTGCCAGTCTCTTTCCTTCATTGCGCTTACGACTTAGTTGCGTCCGGGGCTCTGCAACAGCTTACGATTTGGAGTTGGCTGCGATTGATTACTGCTTTGGGAGGCTTGGTTTAACGCTGGAGTACCATACTAAGGACAATCCTTTTCTGCACTTGGTTTTGGAACATTCTCGTGATGCCAAAAGCACAGATCCGAGAGATAAAATTTACGGACTGCTAGGTTTGGTGAGCGACGAGGAGCGCCCCATTGAACCTGATTATGATTTGGATGTCTCCGAGGTTTATACCAGATACTGGGCTGCGGAGCTTAAAAAGGCCGATGGGGTCAAGATTCTTGGAATGGTCGCCACTCGAGTAGATGATGAGCTTCTCACCAACTTGCCTTCCTGGGTACCTGACTTTCGTGGGAAGTTGCAAGAATATGTAGAACATGCGCCTATACAGAGTAAATACGCAGAAAGCGGTTTTGTACCGACGCTAAGTTGGTCACGAGATGGTCGAGAGCTCACATTACAAGGATATCTATTCGACCAGATCGATGGCGTGTACGACTTTTACATACACACAGAAGCTTCTGAGCAGATATGGAAGTGCGTCGAGTTCCTTTTCACCAGCTATCTAGCAGATCCTTCCAGCTTACAACAGGCGGATTGTCCTTGGACTGTTGCACTCTTTCACGCCTACATGATTGGTAGACGGAACGATGATGCTGACCCGCAGTTTATTCTTAAAGATGAAGCTATCCGAGATGAGGTTATACTATATTTTAGTGTCTTAACAGAATGGGCTATCAATTCTGATATTGATCAAGATACGGCCATGTCCTTCCTCATGCCACCGGGAGCAGAGTACAGCGGTGACCTTTTAGAAGCACTAAGCGAAGAAGACCAACAGGAAGCACTTTGCAAAGAACTGCTGCGACAAGTTGCTATTGCGCTTGGCATGGACCCAACATTGGTAGAAACATTTCCACCAACAAGAGCCTTGCATGAAGCCGACTGTGAATTGTTCACCAAGTCAGCTTCCAATTGGCAGAATCGCCATCGACTTCTGCTCAGCAAAAACGGATATATAGGCAGTACTGATGTTGATGTAGCAGCTGAGGATGAGATATGTCTTGTCTCGGGATGTCCAAGGGCCTTGATTCTTCGTCCCAGAGATGACGAGGAGGGAGGAAATAGGTTTGAGCTGGTGGGCAGAGCGAATTTCCCGTTCATGGCGCTACAGACGGAGGAGATTACCGACTTTGATGAGATATGCCTGGTATGAAAACGGTTAGATCAAGCTTTTATGTTGGCATGATGACGATTATGAGTTTACGATTTTTTTTTTTTTTTTTTTTAGAAAGATGCGAAGATCATAAATCAACTCAATTATACCCCTCCCCATTATTAACTGCTCATCTATCTACATGGATGTGTACAATATTTACAAACTCTATGTCGTACGTCTCAATATACGAAAGAGTACAAGCAGTATGATTAAGAGGTATAGCGTCCAACGTCACCACCAGGGCTCCAGCCACCGGTGAATCCATCGTTGGCAATAATGTCGGTGCCGTCGCCAAGACGAAGGGCAACACGAGTGTCCTTGGAGCACATGCCGAACATGTTAAGGTTCTTGGGCGTCGACTTGATGAGGTGGATGTAGTCTATTCAGATGTTAGAAGAAGCTCTCACTTGTTAAGCTGGGGAGGGGGGTTGAAAACATACCTTGGCAAGTGTAAGCACCGGAGCACCCCTGATAACCAGGACCGCTGAAGAAGGCCCAAGAAGCAGAACCATAGTAGTGAATATTGGCACCGCCGTTGATGTAGTTGGACAGACCCATGTGGCATCGCTTATTACCGCCGTCGCACCAGGAGAAGTCTGGGTCACCCCAGGTGTTGGTGTCGGGAGTCCAGGGAGCAGGGGCAGTCTGCTGAGCGTTGTCGCCCTGCTCGTAGTTTGTCTCGGTCTGCAACATGGTGACGACGACGTTCTCGGCATTGTGCAGGTTGAGCTGGTAGAGCCACCAGTGCTCGGAGCCGAGGCCGTGGAGCCAGGTGCCCTTTGTGGACTCGACGAGAACGCCACCCTTGCCGGCGATGGAGGAACCGCCGCTGAAGCCCTCGGTGATGTGATCGGCGACCCAGTTCCAGACGTTCTCGATGTAGGCGGAGGAGCTCTTGGCGAGGTGAATGCCGATGAAGGCACCCTGGCACTCGTTGCCGGCGTCACCACAGTTGTTGGTCAGGCCATCGGCACCACGGACACCGCCAACGGTGACGAAGGAGTTCCACAAAGCAACATCTCCGGCATTGGCACCGGCGGCCTGGAACTGAACGATAATGGCACCGGGGAGAACATCAGCGACGGTGAAGCGCATGTCCTGGATCTGGGCAACACCAACATCACCGGCCTTGCCGACCTGGACGATGGGCTTGGGGTTGCTGGAGTCCTTGAAGAAGTCGCCGGAACCGGAGATGGTGGACCAGGCCTCGCCGACGATGCGGGAGCCGATGGGGATGAGGAGGGTCTTTTGGACGCGGTAGTCGCCAAAGGGGAAGTAGGCAATCTTGTTGTTCTTGACGGCGTAGGCGAGGACCTTGTTGAGGGCGTCGGACTCGTCGCCGCTACCGTTGCCCTGGATGGTGACACCTCCGTTCTGCTTAGGGTCCTTGACGTTGATGAAGTCGGTGACGGACTTGTCACCATAAGTAGGGGCGTTGATGGCTGGGATGCGGCCACCGGGAGCAACGGCCGCAGAGCGGTTAGAAGAACCAGAGGTGGGGCCGTAGATGGGGTTGCGGTTGACAGTGTTTCCGTAAGAGAAGTTGTCGACGTGGGTGGCGCCCTTGAGGGAGTAGTTGGGGACCTCGACGACGTTGGCGCTGGCGCTGTCTCGGGTGAGGTTGTCGATGACAAGGGAAGGATAGACGCTGGACTTGAAGGTCACGCCCGAGTTGACGGACTTGGCGTCGATGAGGCCGACAAAGGGGCTGCCGCCGTTGACCTGGACAGCGGTGCCGACGGTATCGAAAGTAGGGGCGAGGAGGGAGACGGTGTTGCCGCCGTCCAGGTAGAAACCAACAGTGTTCTGGTAGAAGTAGATGTTCTTGTACATGGCCTGCTGGTGGCCATTGTGGTAGATACCTTTCTGTTTACCCCTTTTGTCAGCAACAAGACTGGATGCCCTACGGAACAATTGGTAACACTCACGGCACCACCCTCGATGCGAACATCAGCAAGTCCAAGAGTAGACCCACGGCCGAGTCTGATACCGTTGTGCTGACTGCCCCGGGGCATCTGGATCTTGATGTTCTGAAGCTGGCAAGCCTGGGCGACGCCCCAGTAAAGGGCAGTGAAGCCATTGCCTGTCGGATCGTCAGCACTTTATCACCGGTTTCCTGGAAGCTTGTTCACGGCTCAGGCTGCTGCTTACCAGAGTCGACGTTGGAAGTGTCTAGGATGACGTTCTTGACACCGACGGAGAAGGAGATTTCTCCAGACACGCCCGTGGAGGGATCCTGGCCTAAATGAGGTTCAGCTCAAGGCCCTTTGGCTTTGATTTTATACTCTTGCAACTCACCGTTGAGAAGGGTGCCGCCGTTGAAACCCTGTGAAGCCTTGATGATAGGGGGCTACAAAGTTTCTGTCAGTCAATCCATTCTTTGGTTTTTTCTTCTTCTTCTTCTTCTTCTTTCTTTTGCTTTCTCAAAGCCATGTGGGTTCTTCTTACATTAGAGGCATCACCCATCAAGATAGTGTCGGTGCGCATGTTGATGGTGCCGCCCACTTCATAAGTGCCTGGAGGAAGGTAAACAACCTGAGACAAACCAAATTAGCAACCCCATATTCGTCTCCCACCCCCACCCCCCCTTGGGGAAAGAAAAACCCTTTCCCCATAGTCTCAAAGCACACACGTACACGAGGCTGTGAAGCCAACCACTGCTGATGGCGGTTGCCGCTGTCGATAGCACGCTGAATGCCATCTCCGTCGCCAGAGTTGACGGCAACGTAGACGCTGTAGCTGGATGGGTTGTCCGTGTGCGGAGCGTAGCCCCTGGGAGCACCGGAGTGGTCCATGTTGGCGTACCAAAAGCTGGAGCCCGCCGCTGCCGCACGAGGGCTCTGAACGGCTGCATGGCCGGAGGCATGAGGCGAGGCGGACACGGCGCCCAGCACAGCAGCCAGGGCGGCCAGGGAGCGAAGCATGATGGCGGCTTTTATTTTTTTGTTTGTGTTTTGGCTTTATCACGTAAAGACTGTGGATGAAGAAAGGCTGTAGGATAAAGTAAAACAGAACAATAAAGAAAGGAGTGAGCCAGAGGTCGTCGCAAGGAGGGAGACAATGGATGTTCGGGCTCTTGAGAGAGATCGACAACCTATCTGCAGCACCTGGGGAGACAAGACAAGATTTCCACGATGAACATGTTGAGCACGGTTTATATATATGTGTGTATTCAGAATCAATGGGATCTGAATGGATCCCTTCTCCTCTCAAGCAAAGCCACTATTTTTTCGGGTCCCTGGATTCTAATTCGCATCGGCCCGAACTATCATGAATGCGGCGTAGTCGCAATTCGAGCTTTGGCTGCTTGGGTTGAGCTCTCTTGCAGATCACATTTGGGGGAACAAACCTGGGCGGCGGAGTTGTGGGATGATCGACAGTGATCGGGGCAGCCGGGCATGGGGGGGGAGGCATGGGGTTTCCAGGAAACACGAAGCGCCGAGGTCGTGTGATTCGGCTCTCTCTCTTTCTGTGTGTGTGTTTGGAATGGTCAACTATGAGTCTTTCCTTGTCTTTTGCTTCTATTGTCAAAGCGAAGAGGAAGGGTCCAAGAGTCAGCACTTTGAACACACTATGAGCCATCGTGATGAATTCCCATTCTCACCAACCGCATGTCAGTACTAAACTCAAAGAGCCAAAAGGCCAAAAGGCGCAGATGCAACGCTCTTCAGAGGAGCAGGAGAAAAAAAGCCCATTTTACCTACTCTGTAAACGAGCCATGATTGGGCAGATTCACGGCCCTCTTTGGGACCAAACTCGAGTCTAATTAATAGTGCTCACCTCGTTGGAGTCTAGTCTCAAAAGTCTCACATCCCACGGAATCCCTGTGCCTGACTATCACAATCCCAGGAACATGCGTCCCAATGAGGAAACTAGTTTGGGGTAAAAGGAAAACCTCTCCCCCCCCCCCATACTACCCCATGTCTATAGAGATTCGCCATAGCACATATGATGCATCGGTTTGAGCATATGGTGCGCCCTTGCTTACTCACAGCAGCAGCAGCAGCAGCAGCAGTGATGCAACTCGCTTCGAATCATACGGCACCACCAAAGAGGGCAGTTCAGAAACGGCCCCCTCACTCGGACTGCCACATTGAAACTTGGGAGCTCGCTTAAATACTCCGTCGGAGGAAGGGTAAATGGCCGGCCCGGGATCCAGCCTCATAGAGTGTCGCATGTTGATGTGACTTGGACCCTTATATCTGCCTTGTATTATATGTGCGAGTCTCACACTAACCTGTAACCGATGGAGCTACTCGCCTATCCATCTCATCGATGGAAGACTTGTTGTTCTGGAAAGGTACGGATATGTATACAGGCATTGCATGTATAGATACGGAGTGCAGGTAGTATAGTGATCAAATCATTCCATCACATTATGACTAACATTCGTCTCAATGTTCCACCTTGATGCATTATAATAACGTTTGGATACAACCTAATCCAGCTATATTGCCGACACTCCGCGAGACCACTTGATCCTTTATGATGCTGACCAACGACACTCGACTCTTGGTCGGGCCGTATAATACCGTTCAAGATTGGTAGTTTGTTGATTACCGAGCGATAATGACTAAATCAATATCACCTATAATGACTACTCAGACCCATATGATAATACATATCCATCATAGTGCGTCACTGTAACTCATGGGGCCACCAACATCTTCCAGGCTCTATCTACAAACACACATCAATCCCTATAGCCTGTTTTTTTCCCCAAAACACCGCCATCGAAGCAAGTTCAATGCCAATATCTAGATTTCATCAAACTCTACCAAGCAGTATTGCGTATCTTCCTGTACCCGCCCGCTTTGCCTCATACGAATTCCACATTCCGCCACCTCCGCCACGTCCCAAGGCAGAGGCACAAACTCCCTCTCCAACGCCTCGAAACGGAGATCTCTTGGCTTTTCCACTGAAAGCTTCGCCAGGCTGAACCCGAACTCTCGCTCACCTCTAGACCCAAGGGACAGGAGCAATACCTTGGCGCCCTTGCTTACTATCACGGCGCCTGCAAATCTCCTGGCAGATTTGGGGACCGTAAAGGCCACCGTTCGCGGAATGTGATCCGCCTCATAGGCGTGGACGCCCGGTATGAACGTCGGTGGATACTTTTGGGGTGGGTGTCTTTGATCCTGGCTGCCCATAATAACATGATCAATTCTGTAGCCAGAAATCATTTCGCCATCCTGCACCTGTACTATGTGATATGGCAACAACCGAGGCATGCTAGGCCGGTACGATTTTAACGTCTCCAGATCTGGTACAGTCTGTGTGGCATAAAGGGGATGCTGTTGCTTCACGTAAATCTCCTCCAGATATCCACGCTCCCGCACCGTGATAAAACGATCTGCGTACACGCGTGCGTAGTTTTGGTAGCCCGACATACTTATCAAATATATGCCGACGAATTCACTGCTTTCGAGGTCAGGAGAGCAATGGAGCGCCGCGAGAAACATTCCGTCATTGGGCGCGGTTTCGACCGGCGTCATGGGCAGTGATATTTGTAGGCCGCGGTTTGTTAATTGGTATGGCGGCCGGTCTTCCCAGTCAGAATACGAGTTGATGGATCCCGACTTGGCGAATTTCCGCGGCGATGCTGCGAGAAGTCCTGAGAAGAAGAACGCAGAGGGGTTGCCGGACGGTCTAGCATCGTCATACCATGCGAATAACGACTGGTCATCCGACTGCTTCATAATCTCCTCTTGAAGCCTTAAAAAGGCCTTCATCTCCCCTTCGCCGTACAACAGGGGCATGTTGACCCCAAAGATGCCCATGAGGCAATATGACATGTCCTCCGGTCTACTTGTCTCCCGATGCGCAGCCCAAGACATGCGCGTGGCCACGCTCATGGACCGTACCAGCTCTCGGATACCGAGACACATTTTCTTGATCTTGGTAATGGTAGATAGTTGCTCGATCAATCGGGCCTTTGTGCCTATTTGGACCCAATCTTGAGAGTAAAAGTCAATCTTGTTCGAGGCCAAGAGCTCCTGTAGAGTCCAGCCCCGGGTAAACCATCTGCTGAGGAAGAACTTCCCATCGGCCTTGTTGACATCCACGTCTGCAGCGACATCGGAAAGATATACGTAGCAGTTTTGAGCATCCCAGTACCACTGGTACATTGAGTTAATGGCCTCGGAAAGCTCTGCGCTGCTGCGCTTATCAATGCAGCAAGAATCAACCCAGACCCAATCCAGCCCATCTATGATAGCCTGATGGCACACCCCTCTGATCTTGTGAAAAGCAGCCTTCAGGGTCGCTGTGCGGTCCAAGACATCTGTCCATATTACTTCATCATCGCCCCAGGTGTGCGAGAGGATACCGTACGGCGGGATTCTGCCGACGGAAAATTCTTTGAAGACAGGGCCAGACGGGTCATCCACCGTGGAAGCTTTGAGCAATCTCATTCTGGTCCCAATATGTTGTACGGCGGCGATGTGTGATGTCTCTGGTTTTCTGTACTAGTAATTCAGCTACTGCGGGGATCGAGATATAATTATCATCTTCCCAACATTTGGGGATCCTTGAGCCCCATTGTGCATTATCATGCCAATGATTGGCTATAAGTAAGCAGCTAAATTTGGTCCAATAGATGGAATGAATTTTCTGCCAACAATATGGATCGATGCAGATGATAATGGAGCTTCGTCAGGTTATATCAAAAGATCAAGACCATGATTATGAGAGTGGAGATAATCCAATAGTGACTCGCCAGTCAAGTTCTGCGAAACGGGCTCTAACGGCGGCAAAGCTGGTTACAGGCCAGTAAAAACTGGTTTGTGTAGCTGTTTTCACCATCTGAGAGCGGCAATGGCACCATGATTTTGAGTTCCTTACTTTGAGTTGAGTGGATCATCTCTAGCTTGACGTCAGTCTATGTCAACTGTTGATACAATATTTTACACCCATATCATTTCTTTTCTTTTCCTTTATCATATCCTCCCATACCTCTTAATGATCTCTTTTCCAGTCATTCATGTGGTCCAGAATCAGCTGCGCCGCTTGGTCCGGAGAATGCTGTCGACCCAGCGCTTCGACAAAGTCGCCATCCGGATCCATCAGATAGAAGTATATGCTGTGGTCGACCAAGTAGTCCTGCCCAGGCTTGACATGCTGCGGCGTGCTAAAGTACACTCTGTACTTCTTGCAGATATCCTTGATCTGTTCGTATGTGCCGGTGAGACCGATGAGTTTGGGGTGGAACTCGACAAGATATTCCTTGAGCGCCTCCGGGCTATCACGCGCGGGGTCGCAAGTTATAAAGATGGGGAGCAGTTGACTATCAGGTGATTTCGCTTTGACAATGTCAAGCATGGTTGCCAGCTTGTCGAGCTCTTCGGGGCAAATGTCGGGACAGCGGGTGAAGCCAAAGTAAACCTAGAACATGGCATATTTAGCATGGTTGTGATTGGGATTGATGCTCAGGATAGACTTACAAGCGAATGCTTGCCCTTCATCATATCACTCGTGAATAGCTTTCCATCCTGATCCACCAGCTCAAATGTTCCACCAACCTTGGGTCGGCCAACACCCTTTGTCGCCTCCGCTACTCTCTTTCTCTGCATGCGCCCTTTCTCATACTCGAAATACCACACCAGTCCACCGCAAGTGACGACAAACAAGATGGCTGCTTTCCATGAGAATGGCTGTGTCCGTTGTCAGCAACTGTTGACACCCGGGCGCATATTCAGAAAGAAAGAAAGAAAGAAACCAGAGGGTCTCATCATACCCCTGTACTGTATCGACTTTTTGCTTGCTCAACCGTCTTGTATGTTCGCTTCTGCGCAATTGCTACTCTTGTCTGGAGTGGTGTTCGTGGGAAGGTCGGTCGCAATTGTTTAGGCTGGGGCGCATTACTTGAGAAACATCGTCGGCATTGTTGAGTAGGCAGTTTGCTGAAGACACCCTGAAGTGCCCTCGACGATGCGATTGAGTGCGACATGATCGCTTTGTTCCAATTAACCGGAAGTGATGCGGCCTGTTTGCGTCTCGCAGGGTAGCTTCAAGAAAATTAAGCAGCACCACTCTAAAAACATCCCACATCATATCATCATCACGCTTCTGTGCCGAGTATCTACCGAGACTTTACTTACACGCCACACGCCACGCGACAGAGGAGGCGGGCTTAGTCACACGCCCCAGGGCCATCTCGATGGAAAGGCGAATGGCGCTGGTCCAGGTTCAGATATTTGTATCTTTTTTTTATAATCTTAGAGAGGGAGAGGGAGAGAGAGAAGAAGAAGAAAAACCATTCATTTCATCTCATCTGAATTCTTTTCTCTTGCATGAAATTGGGTGAACATGGATGATCTCGGATACTCGTGAGCGCAATTGGTTCTCGAAACAAGGTGTCGAGAGGTACAGAGTATTGCCAGGGATATTATTCACCATCGCCCTTTGTTCTCTGAGGTCACATTCGCAAATTCACCATGGATCAGGATCGGATGGCGGCAGAGCCCTCGATTGAGGGCCAACCCTTCTTTGAGCCCATGGCCGTCGACGAGGGGATCAAAAGCGAGAGTGTGACCAACTCACCTCTTCCCACCCTCGCCGACCAACTGCCGGCCTTCAAATCATCCTCTGCCCCTTTACCCTCGACCGAGACGCCAGACCCTGCAGAATCAGCAGCACCCATGCCGGCACAGCCTACCAGCAGCCTGAAGAAAAAGGGGATGGCCTCGAGCGTCAAGAAGACCCCCAAGCGATCCAAGTCCGGCGGTGACTCGAAAAAGACCAAAAAGGCAAAATCTGCTGCGCTGGGGCCGGGAACGCCTGCTGCTGAGGAGGCGTCCGACGAGGATGATGAATCCGATAGCGGGCCCTACTGCATCTGCCGCGGGCCAGATGACCATAGGTGGATGATTTGCTGCGAAAAATGCGAGGACTGGTTCCACGGCGAGTGCGTGCACATTAGCAAGGACATTGGAGAAACCCTCATTGAGAAGTTTATTTGCCCAAACTGCACAACCGAGGACCTAATGACCATTTACAAGAAGACGTGTGCCTTGCAAGGATGCCGCAGGGCAGCAAGGCTAACACAGACTCCGGCCAGCGTCTTTTGCACCAACGAGCATGCACAAACGTGGTGGGAGCGCGTGCTGGCGAGGCTGCCAAAGATCAAATCCAAAGCCGCCCTGAGCGACGAATTGTCGCAGGAGGAGTTTATGGCGCTCTTAAATAGCGGTCTTGCAGGCATTGACGGAGACGGCGCATGGAAGCTCAAGGCTCCCTTTTCAGAAAAAACACTAAATGGGACGAATGGAGGTGCGAATGGTAGGTCATTGTAATGATTTTTTTTCTTTTTTTTTGGCTTTCTTACTGGAAACGGTTTGCTAATTTGAGGGATAGACACAGATGAGCGACTGGCTCAGATTTTGACAGAGGAGGAAGTGGAATATCTAGATAACATGGCCAAGTCAAGATTCCGACTGGCCGAAGAGACAGTTCTATGTCACAAGATGATTCAGCTCATTGAAATGGTCCAGGAGCGTCGCCGAGCAGCCATTAATGCCGGGCGTTTCACCGAGGATATATGCGGCTACGACCAGAGACTGGACACAATATGCGCGCGCGACGCCTTTGCCGCCTTTCTCACGAGCCCCCAGGGCGAACTCATCTTTCAGACGTCCAAGGTCGACGACCCGCTCGGCGAAGGGGATGAAGTCAGGGGCATGTGCGAGCGAAAGAGGTGCAAGGTCCACAGCGGCTGGCAAAAGATTCTAGTCCTCGGGATCAGGCACCAAATCCGGGAGATGACAGTGCAGGCGGAGGAGGTGGGCGAGGAGGAGCGAATAGTGCGGGATGCCGCGGGAGAGAGATGGAGGAGGAGGCAAGCGGAGAGGAATTGGGTCGAGGTACTCGAAGGTTGAGCTCGCGGGTACGGTGAGCTTCACTGCTATTATATATATATATATATATATATAAACAAAAGATCGGACGAAAAAAGAAGGCCTTGCTCGGTAATATTCAGGTGTGGTTGGGCGTTTAGGACGGAGTTTTGTTTTTTTAGTTCAGTTCTGAGGGAACTTGAGAAGCGAACCTCGGGACTTGAACTTGGAGGGTGCACGCATTGCGCAGCTTTATTTACTGGATAGTGCTCGATGCGCTGGATTAGCTATAGTAATTTTTTATACTTCATCTTCCTTGGAATCTTCTGGTTCATCTTGTGTCTGGTCCTTGTCGCAGGCGTCGCAGCGTTGATCTCATCTCGTAGGATTCTAGGCTTATAAATCCGGTCGAATTCACATGCAACCGCCCCCCCCCCCAAGTAGGTATGTATGTATCCTGACAAGGGGGATGCACGGAATCTCCACCTAACAGAATAATATCTACATACATATGCACCGTAACTATATTCTCCACAAAGTAATAACGAATTGCCATGGAAGAAGTAACGTGTATGCAATGCTAGATACCAGACGAGATAGATATGGCTGCCGCATCAGGCTCATTTATCTTTTTTTTGTCCGCTGTGAACCGATAAGACTCAGGTACTCCCTATCATTACAGGGAGGGGCCCATGCCAATGGCGGGGGAGGGGTCACAGAAAAAAAAAAGTGATCCCATCCATCCCACCAAGAATCTGAAAGATTTCTGCTTATCAAGCACCAAGTGACGTCTCATCACCTAAACAAGAGCCCTGGGAAGGGGAAAGAAAAAAAAATAAAGTCCCTCTGAGAGACATCTCACTTACACCTCTCATACATTCATCCCTCTAATACCCTTCTCCATCCTCCCCTTCTTTTTCCACCCACATAGCCAATCCTCCTAACGAAAAGGCGCATCTAAAGAAGAAGAAGAAGAAGAAGAAAAAATGGCCTCCAACCGCCCCGACGAAGAAATGGACGAAGATCTCCTCGCCGCTGAAGACGCAGCCGAGGAAATCCTCAACGACGATGACCTCGCTATGGACTCGGACAACGAGGAGCTCATCCTCCAAAACGACTCCATCGCCTTCTTCGACCTGCCCCAGGACTCCCTCTTCGCCATCGCCCAGCACCCAGTCCACCCTTCCCTCATCGCCGTCGGTGGCTCCGCCGGCCAGGAAGACGATGCCCCCGGAGCTGGCTGGCTGTTCGACACCTCCGCCGCCCAGTCCAAGCCCGTCTTGCCCTCCAGCTACGCGAGCGACCCGTCTAACCAGCCCCAGACCACACAGCTCGAAAGCCTCTTCTCGCTAGACGGCCACAAGGATTCCATAAACGCCCTGGCCTGGACCCTCCCCCAGGGCGAGGTCCTCGTCTCCGGCGGCCTCGACGGCAGAATACGCGCCTGGAAAGCAGACGTCAAGCCCTCCCAGGGCGTCTCCCTGTCCCTCATCGGCGAGGCCCAAGAGGTCGAGGAAATCAACTGGATCTCCGCCTGCCCCTCCGCCACCAACCCCAACACCATCGCCCTCGGCGCAAACGACGGCTCCGTATGGGTCTACACCATCGACCCCTCTGATTCCTCCAACCCCTTGCAGATTGTGCAATCCTACTTTTTGCACACCGGAGCGTGCACAGCCGGTGCTTGGACATCGGATGGAAAGCTCCTGGCCACAGTGTCGGATGACAGCAGCTTATACGTCTGGGACGTATGGGGTCTCGCCGCCGCAAACGGTCTCGTAGGTGATAACGGCCAGACCGCCGTCTCTCTCACCGGCGAGGATCAAAGGTTCGAAGTCGAAGGCGGTCTCTACTCCATCGCCATCGACCCCAAGAGCTCATTCGTTGCCGTCGGCGGCGCTGGCGGTGCCATCAGAATCGTCTCCCTCCCTCGTCTCACCACCGCGGCGCCTTCCAAGCCAGCTAAAGGAAAGGGCGGCAAGTCTGCTGCTGATCCCACCACGGGAGGACAGATTCTCGCCTCTCTACAGGCTCAGTCCGATAGTATCGAGACCCTTGCCGTAGCAGTAACATCAACAAGCCCGCCTACCACACTCCTGGCCGCTGGTTCAGTAGACGGTTCCATCTGCGTATACGACGCCTCTCGCCGCTTCGCCGTGCGAAAGAACTTGGTCGGCGCGCACGAGGATCACTCCGTCGTCAAGGTAGAATTCGTACCCGGCACATGGCTGCTCACAAGTTGCGGCATGGACGGTGTTGTACGAAGATGGGATCTCAGAGCCAGTGGCGCTACTGGCGCATCAGCAGATTCCGGTCTGCAAAAGGAGTGGAAGGGACACATGGGTGGCGGTGAGGGCGGTGGTGTGTTGGGCTTCGTTCAGGGACAAACGGGTGAGAGGCTAGTCACAGCAGGAGATGACGGTGTTTCGTTGGTATTTGAGGCATGATTGAGATGGGGACATATAAGTGGATAGAATGAAAAAAATACGTCAACACATATATATCACCAGTAATCACAAGACAAATCACAAGACAATGTAGAAAACCACCTTAATGCAAAGTCAATGGTAAAACTTTCCAGAATTCGCCCATCCAACCACTCTCGGTATATATAATCCCCTTTCCCCAAAATATCGAAAGGTATCTCTTTATTCCCAATGTTGAGATTAGCCAATTGCCCTTTTTTCCCCCTGAGCAACCAGGTTTTCTTCGCTGTACGCCAATAGCCATGTTGAAATGTTAATGTCCTTTCCGCTGTCCCGCCGTCGCTTTGCCATGAGAGTTAAATCCCAGGTATCCAGAAAAATGTTAAAAAAGGAAGAAAAAGGTCTGTGGAGAGCTTCTTCAGTCTATGTTAAATTATCGTAAAAAAATGCGTAGACATTCGTTAAAACTGTAGTGGTCTAAGATCGCTCTTTTTAAAGATGATCGATCTATGAAGACTCGGTAGTATCCTCTACAGGAGGGCATGTGCAGAACAGGTTGGTATCACCATATGCTAGAAAAATGTTAGTAAAATTATATCGATTTCCATTACGAGGGTTTCAACTCACCATCATCCACACGTCCTACAGAAGGCCAGAACTTCTTCTCCAAAAGGTAGGGCAAAGGATAAGCGGCCTTCTCACGAGAGTAGGGTCGCTCCCACTTGCCCTCACCATCACCCAGGATCAAATCGGGCTGAGGGTGAGGAGCATTCTTCAGCACATTACCTTGTCGAGGCTGCTTGCCCTCTTCGACCTCACGGATCTCATTACGGATGCTAATCATAGCGTCAATGAAGCGGTCAAGTTCCTCCTTGCTCTCACTCTCGGTAGGTTCAATCATTAGTGTGTTGGGAACAGGCCAGCTCATGGTCGGGGCATGGAAGCCATAGTCTTGCAGTCGTTTGGCGATATCAATAGCCTCCACACCAGCAGACTTTGAGAAGGGTCGGGCATCGATGATGAACTCATGTGCGCATCGTCCTTTGTCATTGGTGTAGAGGATGGGATAGTGGTCCTTGAGGCGGGCGAGGATGTAGTTGGCATTGAGAAGAGCGACTTGGGTAGCCTTGCGGAGGCCTTCATCACCCATAGTAGAGATGTAGGCCCAGCTGATGGGGACGATGCTGGCGCTACCAAAGTTGGCGCTAGCCACCGGTGTCTGGGTGCTCTTGTGTGGGAGATAAGGGGTAAGCAATTCCTTGACACAAATGGGGCCAATACCTGGGCCACCACCACCATGAGGAATACAGAAGGTCTTGTGGAGATTCAAATGGCAAACATCGGCACCTAGGGCTCCAGGGGAGGTAAGGCCAATCTGAGCATTCATGTTGGCGCCGTCCATGTACACGAGACCGCCGTGATCATGAACAATCTCGCAGACCTTGCGGACCTGGGGCTCAAACACACCGTAGGTGCTGGGGTAGGTGATCATGATGGCACCAAGCTCAGAGGCATGCTTCTTGCACTTGGCTTCAAGATCCACCAAGTCGAGGTTACCAGTAGCAGTATCACACTTGACAGGCACGACGCGCATACCAGCCATGGCAGCAGAAGCAGGATTCGTGCCGTGAGCAGAGACAGGAATCAAGCAAATATCTCGCTTGCTTCCTGGCTGTTGCTCGTGGTACTTTCGAATGGCTCGGAGACCAGCAAATTCACCCTGAGCACCAGAGTTGGGCTGCAGCGAGACTGCATCCATACCAGTAAGGGCAGCAAGCTGGGCAGAAGTAGAGTTGAAGAGTCTCTGGTAGCCCTTGATAGCGCTAACAGGGGCATGGGGGTGAATATTGGCAGTTGTGTCATTTCCAATAAGCTCCATCTGCGTAGTACCGTTGAGTTTCATAGTGCAAGAACCAAGGGGAATCATGGAGTGGACCAAAGACAAGTCCTTGGACTGGAGGTGGTGGATATAACGGAGCATCTCTGTCTCGCTGTGGTGAGAGTTGAATACGGGGTGTGTCAAGAACTTGGACTCTCGTCGGACGGTCTCGGGGAGGTTCTGCAGGATTTCTTCAGAAGACTCCTTGAAGCCATTCTTCCAGTACTTGGAGGCGACATCCAGGTCAGCGTCGCTGTGGTTCTTGTAGGCAACAGCCTGGAACGCCTTGACGATGCGAACAAAGATCTTGAGGGTAAAGGTTGTGGGGACAGCGAGGGTGACTTCGTTGGGGGACCAGCTCTTGCCGCTGCTGACGCCCTGCTCCAAGAGCTCCCTCTTAAGGGCTCTGCAGACAACAGGTTCGTCAAAGTAGAGAGTAACAGTATCGGACAAAACTTGGCCGTTGGGGTCAACAGAAGATGTGGAAACCTTCAAGCCGTAGTGTTGAGCTGCGGCCTGGATCATACGGGCTTGTCGGAGGTTGTTGATGGCCATCTCCCTCAATTGCTCTGGGCCGTGGTAGATGGCGTACATGGCTGACATGTTGGCAAGGAGAGCTTGGGCAGTGCAAACATTGCTGGTAGCCTTTTCTCGTCGAATATGTTGTTCTCGGGTCTGAAGAGCCAGACGGAGGGCACGTCGTCCCAATCGGTCCTTGGAAACACCAACCAAACGGCCAGGCATACGTCTCTTGCTTCCGTCCTTGACAGCCATGAAAGCAGCGTGAGGACCGCCAAAGCCCAGGGGGACACCAAAACGCTGAGCATTACCAAAGGCAATATCGGCGCCCCATTCACCAGGGGGCGTAAGGATAGTCAAGTTGGAAAGATCGGTAGCGGCACTGAGCAAAGTTCCTTGGCTGTGAGCAATATCGGCGAGCTCCCTGAAGTCTGCAACACCTCCGTTGGTATCGGGGTACTGAACCATAACACCAACCAAGTCATCACCGAGGCCCTTGATCTTCTTATAGGCATCCGGGGCAGACAAGTCCAAGACCTCGATATGAATTCCAAAACCCTCAGAACGACCGTGCATGACCCTGATGGTAGCGTCATGTACAAGATGAGAAACAACATATGTCTTGCCGGGTCTCTTGGCCCTGGAGGCCGGAAGACTGTTTAATGACATGGTCATGGCTTCTGCAGCCGCGGTTCCCTCATCGAGAAGACTGGCATTAGAAACAGGGAGGCCAGTCAGGTCACAGACCATGGTTTGAAAGTTCAATAGAGATTCCAAACGACCTTGGCTGATCTCAGGCTGGTAAGGGGTGTAACTGGTATACCAGGCAGGGTTCTCGAGGACGTTTCGCTTAATAACGGTAGGGATCTCAACAGGATAATAACCCCCACCATTCATCCAAGTCTTGATTTCATTTTGCGCATTCATAGCCTTGAACGCCTTTGCAATACCAGATTCGCTAAAGACTCGAGACTGAATGGTCTTTTCAGGAGGAGCCATGACATCAGCAGGAATGACTTGAGAAATGAAGCCATCCAGAGTCTCGGCACCGGGACCAAGAGCCTTGAGCATCTCCTGGATTTCTTCATCCCGAGGACCAATATGCCGAGCGCTAAAGTCCTTCCATGGCAGCTTGCGCTCCCCACGAATCTTTTTCATTTCAATATAAGTCGGGTCATTTTGAAGAGCTTCCAATTGAAGCCTCCTGAGTTGTACGTGGTCCTGGCGGACAGGATCATAAACCTCGGATGTTTGAGACAGGGCTCGGCAATTTACAGCTGCACGAGCTTTGAAGGTGCTGCCGGCGCAAATTCTTGTCGCCACAACGTCATGGCGAGCCAGGGCAGTCACAGGGCCACAGCGAAGGGAAGCCCCGCGAGAGAGAATCAACCTCGAAGCCATGATTCCCCCCAACGTTGGTTTTTTTGTAAAAGACCAAAAAAAGGAACGCCTGGAAACACTTGACCTGTAAAGGCAGATTTTACTCTTTGGTTATCTCTTTATCGTGGGAAGAAAAAAGAAGGAAGAGGAAAAAAAGTTTCCGACGATAATAATAATAATAATAAGTGGCTGATCTTTTTCGTGGGGCACCACCACCACCGCCGGCAACCGCCTGAGACTTGTTAGAGCGAAGACGGTCGTCCCGCGTTCTGATATGCCTTAGTGGGGGATAAGACTCGTGCGAGTGTCTCAACCTTCTTATTCCACACGAAAACTGAGAAGACCAGAGCAGAGACAGACAAATATGAAGAGAAGAGAGAAGAAAAGAAGAAGATGGAAAGGACAGGTATCCTTTTTCCCCGCCTATTCAACTCTCCCCAATTATGAAGCGGTGAATAGAGAGAAGAATAGAAATGGAGCCTGAAGGAGAGAGAGAGGGAGGGAAAGAAGGCGTCAGCTCAAAGATCGAGGAAGGATCTTTGCGCTTACCTCATAGTACAATGCATTTCTACTACCTGAATAGGTACTAAAGTAGGTAAGGTATGTATCTACTTATGTAGGTACTACTAATCTATCTACATACATACGAGGGCGAAGGGATCGGATCCAACATGTGGAAATGTCCAAGCCGGTTATCAGTGGTATCTTTTGGTTCCTAAACGAGCTTGGGGGCAAAAAAAAAATATGTCCCGATAACAAAAGGTCCCCTTGTTTTTGCCCCTGCAGATGGGATTCACACTGAGTACTACTACCAGTACCTACTCTGTGGTAAGTACCAAGGTATTAATTAGTGTTATCCAAAGGTGGTAATTAGTTGGCCAATTTACTGGCTCACAGCGTTTCCTTTGCGCCTTTGCACCGCAAAGAACGATATCGGCCAGTCCCGGGCCGAAGCTGAGCGCAAGTCTACTTTACCGAGTCGAGAGTCAAGTCATTCATTCCAAGGTCACCAAAATTTGCACCACATCCATTCTCACTACGACGCACTTGATTCCTCTTTTCTTGTCCTTGTGATAACCTCAGACCGCCGAAATCGCCCTTGGTTTTACGTAACCTTTGTCCAACCACCGTCTACCTCATTAAAATAATACCAATACCATCACAATGTTTGGAGGATGTACGCAATTCCCAAACGCCGTCGGGCATGAATCATAGAAGGGGAAAAAAAAATTGGTGGTGTTCGTTTCGCTAACCACGGACCCTTTGCAGTCGCACCCCCGCAACAGTCTCCCGAGGAGATTCGCGCCATGGAAGCTGAGGCTACCTTCACCGTCCAGCAGGTCGCCGCGACAGCTGTCATGCTCTACCTCTGTGCGTCAATGACTCAATTACCTGTTCAGTCTTGCATCAATTGCTCGATTCTCTTGCTGACGAGATACAAACCCATCACAGCTCCCTTTGCTATCGACATGATCAGCAGAATCTTCTAAGATTGCTGATCTCATCCCCACGAGCCGCCCACAAGATCATCTATGCGCACCTATAAAACTCAGATACACCACTTTAAAATATTCCTGTCAGAAGGAAACAAACCCACGAGAGATTACGACCTTCTCGTTGTATTATAGAGGGCATATACCCAGGAAAAAGAGGTTGGAACACCATGGTATAAAATCCTGGACGACCTAAAACGATATAAAATTTAGACATGAGGGCTTAAAATCAGTCGTCTACCCAATACTTGCCATCATGCGATATACAGCTGTGCAACAAATATGATTCAAAATATCAGGTGTAATGAGCCACTGGTCTATTTGTCCCGGTGGCACTCTAGATATATTCGAAACAAGCCCCCTACAGCCCCCATAACCAACACAAATTACCCTTCACCCAGTTCCAGCGACGCCGCAATACATGCTTGCAAATTACATGGCGACAAAGGACACCAGAAGAATCCCATTCACCTCTCTCGATAGCCACAAGACCCCCAATACTTCACCTCGACCTAGAAGGTGGATTTCTGCTCTTCTCCCATTCTTGGTAGTCGATCCCTAGTGATTCCAGCTCCTTTTTAAGATATTGAAGTTGCTTTTCGTAGTCTTCCAATACCTATATCGTAGTTAGTCTCTATTCGCAATCAAGTTTAGAGAGGATATATGGCATACCTTCTTGGCCTTTGCCTGGGTCTCCTCATCCAGTCCCTCGCTATCCGTGCCAGCCGGTTTGTCCAATTCCTTGTTAAGTCGTTCAGAGTATCCTCTCAAGACGATCAATCTACTCCAAAGCTCCTCTTCTCTGGCACCAACGGCTGGGTCTTGTACGTCTCGCTCCAGGGTTTGAAGTCGGCTCTTGAGATCGTCTTCGTCACCGCTTAGCGCGTATCCCCGGTTTCGCAAAATTTGAACTCTGGCTGCCAATGCCAGGCATCGGTTGCTAAGCATTGTTTGACGTCTTCGCGCTGCCAAGGCTCTCGTCTCGGTCTCAAGTTCGTGACGTTGGAGAAGTGCATCGAGACAACCATTGATTTGGTGCAATCGAGTATTGAACTCAGAAATGGCTCGCTTTTGAGTCTTTAGTCGGTCCGCAACACCGGTGTAGCCAGCACACAACACGGGCATGAAGCCAGGGGCGGGCTTGTTCTGAAGGGCTTCTTCCCACTCACGAGGATCTTCGTAAGGTTGCGGCTTGTAAAAAGGGATCTGAGATTCGTCGACTTTATTGTAGAAGTAGTGCTTGAAAACGCAGCTGGGGTTTGATGGATCCCATTTTTCAGTCACAAGCTTCATCTGCTCGAGGATAGGTTTTTGGTCTGGAAACACGGTCAGCTAACTCAATGGCCGCAGAGATCATATGAAAATCCAACACCTACGCGGTGTTTCCTGGCCGGGCTGCCATAATGAGCTCGAGAGCTGGGCCTGTGACTGAGACAAGGTGGGAATCTGCTGCGTTTGCTGCTGGGGCGCGAGCAGGGAGTTTCCCAATGCTGCTGCTTGCTGGTTGTTACCGCCCAGAGTTTGACCAAAAAAATTGTTCGTCGTCGGGTTCTGTTGATTCTGCTGGGCCGTTTGTGTCGCGCCAAAAAGACCACCGTTCCCAAGGGGTTTAGATTGCCCGAAGAGCGACATGGTGAAGCCAAAAGGACGTTGAACCGAGAAGCAAAGAAAATCTAGGATCGGGTTGAGCTGAAGAAGATGAAGCTTAGTAGGGGCTCTGAAATTCTATTTCCAGCTATTTCTTCAAGTGCTTCCAGGTTTTTAAAGTGTTCAATGCTCTTTTCAGTGATGAGGCGCCGCCGAGGGGTGATCGTATCTGAAGATGAGTTGTTCTGTTGCTGAGCCGCTTTGTTGTCTTCATACAAAATTGCAACGGGGTCGCGCTCTGAATGCAGCTTGTGCAGGTACATACCTACTTGCCTACAATGATACTGAGCTGTGGTCCGTGCTGAACCGGTGTGATTGGTTGGAAATAATTCTTACTTCAGCACTCAATCTAACAAAGTCTCAGAAGCCTACCCGGTAATAGAATAGTGTATGAAGAGAGAATACAATATGTATATCATAAAAAGAGATAGAGTGAACCAAGGTACTACTAGATTAGTGGATATGCTCTTAAGTGTGAAATTTCGTCTGCAACATCTGATCCATGTGTTACTCTGTGTCTAAAATGGGCAACTCAACTGGACTTTGCATCGCACTATTTTGACAAAATGCGCAGCTCATAAGTACGGAATGAAAGAACTTTGTCAAGATCGAGTACCTCGTAGTTAGCCAGTCTCCTTACTGTCAGACGGGCATATACTTTATGCCAGAAAACAAGTATCATATACCCAAACCTACTCAGCATCCCGCTAGAATTTCTAGATTTGTAAACTGATTGGTCTATTAATACCCTTGTCGCAATGCCTCTAACTGGTGTTGCCTGTCTTAGAAGTTGACGCCTTGTTACTGCTAGTCTCAGTTCATAAATACCCCTGTTAACCAAGGGTACGGTGGTACGTACTCACATAGTACTGCTTCTTTTTTACTTTCTTCCTCCCACGCATCACAGCAATATGAATTTGCTAAGAGCTTTTTATTAGCTCTAATACCATAAGGAGGAAATTGAATACTGTATTGAAGAGGTGATCAATAACCCTTAAAGGACGTAGGTATAAGGTATCGGACACATATATCAGCTATATCCACCAGAACACCAGTGCCAAATACCGTAAGGACTTCTTTACGGCGCTTGGCTGTCGTGCAGCAGAAGCGACAAGAACTCTTTCTAGGTGGAGGCAACGGTTCGATCGTCAATGGGCAGCAGCCGAACTTAAGGGCATCTTTTTATAGTAGCGGATCTGTACAATAATAAACCCAAACGACCTCATTTCTAAGTGACTCTACTATGTAAACCAGGCGAAAGAATGCCATCACCAGAGAAAGTGCCTGGGGTATGATCGCATTTACTGCAAACTAGATACGCGGGAACGCCCCATGTGAAATCATTTTTCCTTCACTCCCCTGTCAGTCTCAAACCAAACTGTTCTGTATTTACAAACTTAGAGAATAAATAGGCAGGATGAAGCGCCCAATTTGTTTCGAGTATCGAGCTCATTTGCATATTGCAGAATTCCCTTCGCTGTTAAAATTTTAGCATCATCTTTTCTTCTTTTGAAAATTGGCTACTACTTGTACTTCGTTGTAAAGTACAACAGAGCTGGCCATCTTGTTATGATATAAGCATCAGTACCACCAAACAGCATTTGGTCTGTGAAAGAACGGCTAAGAGTCCGAAACAATGCCCGCAGATACAAACAAACCAGGGGACCACTACCTCCAAAATCCTCGGGAAAGTGATGCAGTTCAGGTTTGACCCTCTGACACTGCCCCTCTTATAAATACCCCTCTGACCGTATACCGCTTTAGAATGAAACTATAATCCCATCTGTGGAGGTTGGATACCTAATATTTATAGCAATACTTCTTTATCTCAAACTGTATGGTCATAAAATATTCCCACCTATCTCCCCACCGGGCGTGTCTCTTTTAAGTCAATGCCCATGTAGTCATGAGAGAATATAGGATAGGCCTGCCTGAACGGTGCCATTCTTCAATGCACTCCATCGCATTGAAACTTTGTGGTGGGACAGGTCACTGGCGTGATTCTTAAAAATTATGTATGGAGAGTCGAAGAAAAAGATATATATCGTTGGCCGGATCTAAACTGTGGTAAGAAAGCCGGCGACTGGAGAAGGTCGCTTCTCGTAGAACTAAATAGGGCAGTGGCTTAAGGTTTGTATTGGCGTTGTGGTCTGTAATCCTTGTAGGGCAGTTCGCTCAGGGCAGTTCTGACGTGCCGCGGACGGGGGGGGAACCCGGTTTTTATGATAAAGGAACATGCATGGGAGGCAAAGTAGCTGCGTTGTGTGTGGTATATGCGTGTGGTGCGGAACTTATTCTCTCGTGTTTTTTTTTATTAGAGGGTGCCTGGCGTAGTTTCGTGTTTGCGTGCGCAAGTTGATCGACGTAACAGCCAGAATGTGGTGGTGTCTTAGTTTAGGTATAAGTTGATGTGAAAGGGTGGGGACGAGACGATGTTAGGCTGTTAAGGCGACTGGGCGCGGCCGGGGGGTAAGATGATTGTTAGTCAAGGACAGTCTTCAGACCTCGAGCTTACCTTGGTATGCCGGACAGAAAAGGCGTCCGTCCCATTCTTCGGACAGGTTGTAGGCTCTTGGTCGGCTTAGTGTACAATGACGTGGTTTGTCTCTCTCGCACTGGTAGTGGACGACAAAAATGTATTCTTTTTAACTTCATTTTTGCTCTAATATCGTAGTACGTACCAAACAGAGAGACGTCTACATAAATATGTTTATTCTTAATTAAATTTTATCAAAAACTTCATAATCGTCCTTATACTAAGAGCCTTGTCTTTCCTACTCCACTGAAAGAAGGCATTTTTTTCGTTTCATTTCGCTCTTTTTTTCCATCGGTAGTTCCCCATCGACCATAGCAAGCCCGTTATTACTGTGCTGGCGGTTATGGTACGTCAATCATTATCGCGTTTTCCCCTCCTGTGACAAAGTATCTGCATCCACGTGGAGCTCACGTCTTATTATATCATATGTGGTATGTACCTGTGCACAACGTGCTAAGGTATAGGTATCTGCACAAATAGGGAGGTATCTGGTGGTGAGGCCCCGCCCAATTATCCAGTAATATAGCAACAACCGATGCCGTTTTTCTTTACTACAGGTACTTACCTACCTCTTAGGAAAAGTACTGGGGGGTGGGATACCAAGCTTCTAGACTAGGAAAACGGTCGATGAGCGGGCTTTTTGCATAACTAGGACCGTCAAATGACAGAGCAGAACCTAGTAATCTTGTGTGTCAACGCCACAATCCTGCATTGCATGTGCAGGCTTTCGCTTTAATGTATCTACCTTGATTTGCTGGAGTGGATTTGGATATTTTACATGGTCCAGTTATCGGATTCCTCATATAATCTTGGGAGATGCCATGAATGTGTTTCCGTTCTTGATTTATTCTATAAATACAATAAATAGCATGGCGTTCGCTCAAGCTATACTGAGTATCAGGCTCATCGCCGCACCTGAACACTATCCTCATTCTTATACTCAAACCTTATGACAACTATTGCCTTTCGTTCGATACCTGGTTACTGCTGTCACTGAAGCAGTTTGCGGTACAATAGAGCCTTCTACCTCTTCGAGTCTTTTGAGAAGCCTGTAACTCATTGCAAGATACCCAAATACCGAAACCATGTCCGGTGACACGAATAGCACCGAGTTTCACTCTGCCCAGGCCAGCAGTGGAAGTGTTCCACCACAGGTTAGGCTTTTGTCTATTCATTCATACTGCTTATCAACTTCTTCTCTGACCTAATACTGCTCCAGAATGGAACCCTGGTATCAGCAAACAGAAGTACACAGCAACATGTTGAGGAGAAGACCCAAGAAGGCGTTTCGCTTATGCTTATTCGATGGTTTAAAGAATCTCCCATGGAGGAGCCTTTTCACGGAATGCTACTGGACGACCTCTTGTCTTTGACTAGCAATGATGTGGCCAATTAGCAGGTCACCAGTCCTATCGTCAACGATATACAAATGTTGAATTCTGAGTCTTCATAGTTTCTTTGTCTTTGTTCAATCTATATCAGCAGCTTCCACAATATATTCCTATATGTTTTTTAATGGACTAGTCAGGCTGCCCCCATGTGTGGATGCCAGATGAATCTAGCTCACTACTATCAAGTACCTAGAATATGCTCATATGATCAGGTATCGGCGAAGCGTCGCGACACTGTTGGAATGGACTAGAAAGCTTTTCATTGGAAAATTGTTTCGCGGCAGCTGGCAAAATTGTCCCGGAGCTAAGAAGTGGAATAAAGATATGGGAATAAAAGAAAAAAGAGAGATGGATGATTGGCGGCCGATGATACAACATGGCTACATCTATCTTGTCATTCGGTCGAAGTTTGAGAGAATGCAAGGAATATATGCCAACCAAAGCTCTGTCTCAGTGCGGTCGCTTATTCGGGATGCACTCGTCACCTTGCATCGTAGCTGTTAACTTTGACGGCAACGGTGCAACGATGCATCACCCGTCTGCTAGATATCAAAAGGGAGTCGTCTCGAGAATACGGACAATGCTCAGTCAAAACCTGCGGTGAGTGTGGACCGCTTTGCAAAATCTGATGTATCATATTACCTTAGTACATGTATGTAGCAACGGTACGTACCCCCTTATAACATTTGGAGCTCACTGGGCCCTCATCGAGGGGTCAAAAAGCACCGCCGGTCTGGTAACTGTATTTTGTATGTGGTGACCGGCGGTGTTTTTTGACCCCCCCTTGGCCCTCCATGTTGACTTCAGCGCGTTATGCCGGGCTGCATGCAGAGCCTCTCACCCCATCTCCACTTAATTCCTCGCACGAGTTACTCACCCAGATGTATGCTCAAATAGATTTCCGAGCGTTTGTTGTAGAACTGCAAGGAATGCTTGTCGGCATCGTTTTGACGTCGACTCGGGAAAGAGTATGTGAGAGTACTGGTAAGTAAGCAGTACTGAACACTCGATATAATTACTGAGATTGGATTCCATTAACTAAGATACTAAGTATGTACGTATGTATACACCATATAATGAGCTGAGCTTTAATACACTCGAACATAGCATTCGGAGTGACTAGGATATAAGAATGAGCAAAGTGATTGGTAAAAAAAAACAGGTGCGGTTTTGTCACAGTCAACAACACTCCAAAGAATACGGAAAAAAGAATCACTATGGATCGATCCGTAGATGCAATAATGTGAGTGGCTGTCAAATTGGCCACAAATATGATCAATACGCCCCACCGGCCACGGCGGGAATTAGGCCGGCCCCGACGATGCTATGTACCTGAAAGTTACATAAAATTACGAAGAGATGAATAGAATTGTGAGTGTAGAGTCATGTAATCGCCCGACATCCTTGACCCCAATATCCAACGACGGCGGAATGTCAAGGTAGAACCGGACACCAATGAAAGTTGTGTATGGTGTCAAAAAGTGGCTGCATGTACGTACATGCGTTGTTGGCGGTGGCAAGTGGAGCACCTGGTGCAGTAGGATGTGTAGATACCTAAGCCGTGCAGCCGTTAACAAATCAGCTCGTCGATGAAGCCATGTGGTTTCTACATCGTTTGTCCCCGCAGTCGTAAATAGGTAGACACACATGGACCTGCACGATGCATGTCTTGTATGCTATGATATCAGTGGTGTTCTTTCTTGTAGGGTTCATTTGCCTTCTGGTGAGGTCTTGTGGAATAGGCCCTACAGATTCAGGTAATTCGGGGTGGTGCGGTATGCTTTCCGTGTGATAGACCAAATGTGTTTTCGTATTTGGTGTATGGAAGGAAAAACATATACAATAGCATAGGGTGATCTCAAGCTATGTTGAGTATCTAGCTCACTATTGCATCCAAAAACCTCCTTACCTTTATACTCAAGCTTCATAGCAACCTTTGCTCTTTGTTTAATACATTGCTACTGCTGCCATTGGCATAGTGTGAAGCATAACACAACCTCTTCCTTTCTTCACCATACCCATCATCCCCTTGAAGAATCTGCAGTCTATCCTAGCTTGAAATCTGATAAAATGTCTGGAGACACGAATAATCCTGAAACAAACTCCACCCAGGTCGACAGTGAAAGTGTTGTACCTCAGGTCAGACTCTTGAATCTTCACCTCATCATCTATCAACGCCTCTCTCTGACTTTATATATCTCCAGAACGGACCCTTGACTATACTTGCGAACGGAAGTGCCAAGCAACAGACTGGGTTCCAGCGAGGCAACCCTATCATGCTTATTAGATGGTTCGAAGAATCTCCCAGGGATGAGCCCTTCCATGGCATGGCATTAGAAGAGCTCTTGTTTGTGGCAAGCGGCGGTGCAGTCAATTAGGAATGTCGGCTCTGCCACCTAATCGTACAAATATGTCGAGTTTTAGGTTTTCATCGGGTCATTATTTCATCTTCCATCTCAGTCAGCTGTTTCCATAATGAACTCCTCTTAGTCTTACATTGACTTCACCCCAAATGCTTCCAAATGCTCAAGTCAGATGGACTTAGCTCACTGCCAAGGTAGTAAGTACTCATATGATGGAGTATCAACAGAGAATCGTGGCATTCTCAGGACCACTCTGCTTCCATATCATATTCAGAATGTCATCCCACTTCATACTGGACTTGCCCACATCTCGCAGCCTGCACCCATCCTAGTCTGCTACTGTGATACACTATTCCGTCCAGCGTCGGACATCTACAGTATAATAAGGTGTTCCTCCAATACTCATCCTTCACAAAATAGTTAGTATCACATCGTATGACGGAAAATAGAAAATGTAAGGTCTCAATCTTGTATATGCATGTTCATGTTCCCCCTGCAAAGTGATGCGTACCAATGCTTTCAGTCATCTAGGAGGGAAACGATATGCGTTTAATTGCAATTGAATCGAGGGATGTTATTTTGTGAAAAAGTGATAACATCTTTCTCACTTCTTAAAAAGCTTTCGCATCGAAACAAGAACGTTATAGTGAAGGTAGTCGTAGAAGACCTCAATGCATTTGCGGTAATGTTCACCACCCTCCCCCCTCTTTATCTCGCCGTTGCAAACTGGCGATTTCAGGAGCACATCGGTTATACGGAATTGAGCTCTATAAGAACCACATCTTAAAAGCACATATTGTCGCAGAGATGTCGCCAACAGTATAATGGCTAACCAAGGACCAACGGATGCGCCAAATTGAGTCTTAAGCCTGTTCAAGAGAACGGTGCGAGATATAGCTCCAGGTAAACTCATTCTCCACTCCTATCATGATTATGGACTGAGGCAACTTATATGCAAGGACGTGCCTTCGAATATGCATAGCAATACCACCCGCCATCTTAAGTAGAGGGAAAGCTAGAGTGCTGGGTGAGAAGCGTATAGGAGGTGTGAAGTCTTTTCCACGACTGTTCTGGTATGACACAATCCTTGCAATTCCGGATTGACCCATGGATTTCTAATAAATGCAAGTTTTACATCCAGTTTCACGATGGAAATAATAGATCCTCCAAAGGCAGTCGTTATTATCACCAGCAAAGGATACGACCCCCGATTCCAATTCCAGGACTTCGGGTTACTCTTCTGGCCTGTACAAAACTTGGCTAAATCATGGTCAAATTTACGAGAAGCCTCGTATTGAGAGAGGGAAAAAATATTAGCATCTTTCGGTGATTGATGAAAGGCCTATGATTATGTTATGTTCAATCCACATATTGATAGAATGGGTTTTTAAGGAATTGTGATGGAGTTTGGGTTTAGCGGATGGCAAGGAACAGTGTCTCGAAAAGGCCGCCAACATGTTAGTCAGCCATTTTTCATGAACCAGCTAATCAAGGCCGAGTTAGCTGTCAAGAGTTATCAACACTGAGAGAATATTTCTATCATGTAGGCGTCAATTAAACAGGAATAAAACTCATTTGACTTCATAAACTCGCTATTATCATTGAGAAATCTGAAAAAGGTCTCTGTAACCGCATTCAACTTCTTTGACTACGTGGGTACCCAGATACTGGTGGCTTGGGCATCCAGCATGCAATGCAGAGTCATACTATAGAAAAGAGCCTTTTCCAATGCGAATATTTATTCATGCGAGATTAAAGATATTTCAAGATTTCACTAATTATAAAAATCGTAATTTTTAGACACTCAATCATATTGGGCCTCATTCCGGATCGCAGTGACGAGGCTGAGAGGTTGCTGACCACGGGCGACCTCTGATTGGTCGAGTAACATCCACAGAGTTTCAACGGAGCCACCGTCCAAACAACCTCAAAGCTCCATCTCCCCGACCTCAACCGCTACGCAGGGCAGCCTCAAAACCGACCACCATGTCTACCAGACGGCCTCAGTACGTTTCTTCGGCTCCCTCGCGCACCCGCATCCCCAATTGAACGACCTCCCCAACGCATTGAGGGGATAACAGCGTCGCAAAACTGACAATCAAATCAGGTTCCACCAGCAGGTGCTCATCGACACCACTCCCCTCCCCGACGACATCCCCCAGGTCAAGGAAATCGGCGCGTCCTCCGCTCCCTTGCTCTCCGCCTCCTTCTTCATCGGTGCGCGATGTCGGGACTACAACGATGACTACATGCAGTGCAAGACCGAGAACCCGGGCCAGGGAGAGCTTAACTGCTTGAAGGAGGGACGAAGGGTCACCCGCTGTGCCCAGAGCGTGTACGTTTAGCCATTACCACCAGCAAAATCTTGCGATTCTCCAGCTCTCTTGAAGACTGCAATGTTGAGGGTGTTGGGCGATGGGAAGGATATGTGGGGTTATCATGACTAATTCACTGGGAATAGGCTCAAGGACATCAACACCCACTGCCTCACCGAATTCCGCAAGCACTGGGAATGCCTCGACAACCGCAACCAACAGCTCTGGCAGTGCCGCCCCGCCGAGTGGAAGCTCAACAAGTGCGTCTTTGAGAACCTGGTATGTCCCTTGTCACCCATCGCCTCA
Source organism: Cladobotryum protrusum (assembly GCA_004303015.1). Lineage (NCBI taxonomy): Eukaryota > Fungi > Ascomycota > Sordariomycetes > Hypocreales > Hypocreaceae > Cladobotryum > Cladobotryum protrusum. The sequence continues at coordinate 5,357,671 of RZGP01000008.1, forward strand.
TACGATCCATCACCACCTGACTGTTGTGCTCGTGCCAGAAACTTGAGAAGAAGATCCCCGACCAGCCTACCAACGTCACACCCGTTGAGCTGCGGCCAAAGCAAATCTTCTCCGACGTGCGCATCGGACCTGGTGACGGCAAGCCATTTGTCGTCGGCAAGGCGGAGCAGTGAGGGGTTTGAGAGGAGGGAGGGGAGTAGAAAGATTACAAGCATGTACAATTGTCATGGAATGAAACAGTTGATCACCATCTCACGCATTGTTTTTTTTTCTCCCTCGGTCGTTCACCGATTTTGGATTTCTCGGTCATTCCTAGGGGAAGGTGGCATGTGAGTGCAAGTTTGGCACAGAGTCAGCGTCAGCATCAGATATGGTGATGCCGTTTGAGTGAGAGACATTGCGCGGCCGCATCCCAAAGTCAGGCCGGAGAAGTATGGATGCACAAACCAGTTTTCCAGCACATGATTGACCTCGGGAGACTCCAGACCCCGGATTTCCAGGATTCCAGACTGATCAAACAGGCGGCCGGAAAGTTTGTCCGGCCAAAATCATCCGTCTACGCTTCGTCGTACATTCACCAAAACAGAAAAACTACGATTCCCGCCCAACCTGCCCAACTTTTCTAGCAAACAAAAAAACACATAAAATAACCCAAAAAGTTTATTCAGACCCCGTAGAGAGCGAAGGGAGGGGAGGGCTTTTGGGACTCGACTGCGTGGCTATGTTGAGCAGACTTCACACTTCAAGGAGCTGTCCCACGCCGGCCGCTGTCCTTGGTATGCACAGCAGTGAGACATTTGGGACGAGATATATCTCATTCAAGTTTGTGAAGCCATATAACCCCGCCTCAGGCTACGTGCTTGTGAGCGCCTTCTTCGTAGGACGACATGCCTGCCCGACTAACTGACTAACACCAAATGACTAGAGAACTGGAACATGTTTCACCGAGAAGCTGACGATCCTCAGGAGGAATATAGTTTTGTTTCTTCCGTAGGACAGGGTACTGAATACTTGTTTGGAGTAGATTAAGGTTTAGGATGCAATGGCCATCACCCGTCGCCTATGACGTTTGGTGTCCTTTGTTAAGGATGGGGAAGCCTACAGGATGGATGCGGTGCAACTGGAGTGTTTGTGGAGACGATAGTTTCGCCTCGGCCAAGACATTTTGGACTTCATAGGGCAAGTCGTATCAAAAGCCACATCAGCCAAGGCACTTTTTTGCCCGTACCGTGTGAACAATGTGTGCAGTTGGGACGTGAGCCCTTGTTGTCGTTGCATCCAGGCCGATCTATTTCCATAAAAACAAAAAGGCCGCTCAGCTTAGCACTTCATCTGACACGTTCGTTGACAGGTTTCAAGTCTATCCAAAGCTGGACAATACGGGATTCGATCTCTGCTGATCTTGGTCGATATGGGAAAATGACCTGCACCTCGCGAACCCTGCCGGTGGCCGATTAGCTTAAGAGATGTGGTTGTGGTAGTGTAACAGCGGCTTGGTCAAAACAACACCGTCAGGCTCTCCGCATATCTAGCCAGAGACAAAACCCCGGCTTAATATTATGGAATCTCCTGGGAGAGACAATCAGCACACGGGATCAAGGCTGTTGGGTGTAAAGATTTTTTGTCTGCTGCTTATAGAAACGCCGCCAAAAACAAAAAGGTGCTGTTGGCTGGCTTATGTATAAAAAGGGAAGCTGGCTGAAACAAGGCTTTTTTTTTAAACCCACAGAACCGTTTTAAACGGAGTTGGAAGTGAGAGCGAGAGAGTGAGAGAGCGAAACAGAGACAGAGACAGAGAGAAGACAGAAAGCCTCTGCAGCGCCGATTCTTTCCTTTCCGGCGATGCCGCTGCTGATCCGGCTGTTTTACCCAGACGAGCGCAATGCAGAGCAGCATGATCTACCGGGAACGTGGAAAAGAATGGCTGGCATGAAGATGGTCATAAAGCTGGGGTGGGCGAATCAGCTTATGCCATGGCCGTACCCGTACTCCCGTACATGAAAATTCCCAACATCATCAGCTGGGCCCGGCGGGAGGGCGGCAAATGCGGGCCATTTCTTTTTGATTAAATTGCTACCCTTCAATTTTTCTGGTTTTTTTCTTGCTGTAGCCGTGTCACTGGCCGAGATCTACTGGTTGGCTGACGTCAAAATCCAGATACGAGAAAGACCACCAGGACAAAGAGGGAGGGGAGGGGAGGGGAGTGTACGTAAAGGTCAAACATAACGATGTGAGGGCACAGGTGAGATCGGGTCGGCTGTTATGGTCTCTGTTTCATAGTTGGCCAAGCGTGCGAGGCCCACGATGCCGTTTTGTTTCTGGGCTGATGAGAGTTTGAACATTTTACATCCAACCACCAAACTCTTGGCTCGCGATGAGTAACAATGGTCGAAACAATAATTCATGTTCAATAAGCCCAGCGGTTATGAGCATGCCAAGTCAGTCCGTCTGTTTCTTCTCTCCCATCTCTTTTTTTTTTTTGGCCTTCACGATCGAGACTTGAAGTCGGTGGTAATGGTGGGGAGAAGGAAAATGTCAGTGCGATGCGGGTTAGCGGGTGAAGTTTGTCTAAAGTTGATGATGATTAGTAGGACTAGGTTATGACCCGAGGGGAAACGGCTTTTGGCGCCGATCTGACGCTATTCCTGAGGTAGGAAGGTGAAGGCTTTTGGCCATCACATTTGAAGTCTCCGGAAGAGATGTGATAGGCTGTGCCGTGAGCCCTTCGGATGAGGTCTAACGATGATGATGAGAGCAGATAAATGGAGGTGGCAGGTGAATACCAGATATCGACCCAACGACTGACTGACTGAATGGCCGGAAAAGGCATCAAAAAAAATTGCTGCACGGTGCCAGTTGGGTCACGGCTTTATCCAGCGAGGTGCGTCAGACAGTTCCGATCCGCAAGGAATTGCGCCATTATCAACATGGTCATTGCCAGCCATTGCAACCACGGGAATCCCGGGGGGGAGCGCATCACACATCCCAAGCATTGGAAAGGCGCAACAAACCACTGCATTTGGGGGGTCGTACACGATCCGTCGTGGTAAGCCGGTGGTCCGAAACAAACAGTAAGCACTCAACTGGGTCTGGCCTCGGAAAGGGTATCGAAGAGATACAGAGAGTTCTTTTTTTTTTTTTTTTGGTCATGGTAGGAATGGAGGAACAAGTCGTGTGGACGGACAAGGCGAATGTCAGAGTTGCAATTCCAGTGGCACTGTCTTGATGTGGACCAATGGGTATTTTGTGGGAGAGACAAAATATGTGCGTCGTCTCGTGTGCAGCATGTTTCCAGAAACACCAAGAGAAAGAGAAAGAAAAGAAAAAACGCCACCTCATCACTGTGATGGGTTGTAATGCATATCCCCTTCAAACAGAAACTAGGACAGGTTCAGAAGCTGTGTATTCTGAGTCGTGTGCAGGAGATTTCAAGCCTTGTGACCGATTTACGTGAAAGTTTTTGAAAATTTGGTGTTTGCCTTGCTTTTACCTTGTCTTGTCTTGCCTTGCCTTGCCTTACCTTGTTTTGCCTTGACCACATCACCCAACACACCAAGGACCAACGCACCAACACACCCCGCAAAACTAGAGCAAACCCCAATGGGACTGTCCGGGTTGCGGGAGGGGGAAGACTACTGCTGCTGCTGCTACTATTACTGCTCCGGCGGCATGTTGCGACGATGCGATACGAGAAAGCACAGACTGGCCAAGCCAAGAACGACGGCTTACTCCGTCTTTTTGATGACTTGATAGAAACCGATACCAACAGTAAGCCGACCAGAAGAAGAAGAAGGAAAAAAACAAGATGCTGTTTGTCACACGATATCTCCTAACCGAGGCCATCAAATCTTTGCTCTCTCTCTCTCTTCCTCTCCTTCCGCCCCCCTCCCACTCCAAGCCTTTCCAAGCCCTTCGGTCTAGCTCCCAAGATCCTTGATCCCGACGGTCTGCAATCCAAAACGTCATAAACACCCTTGTGACTGTGCATCTATTGGCCTCTGTGGCTTTTGGAGATGAAGAAGGGGTTGCAGTGCGGGATTAGGGCGGTTTCAGCGACTGAGAAGGGCCCCGCAGGCGCCACTGTAGTTTGTAGCTTTGTAGTTTGTTCGATGGGGAGGGGGCCTCTTTGGGCAGAGTCTTGGCAGATGGTTGGACAGTAAGAGACGTTGAGAATGCCTGTACCCGTCAAGCGCTCTGCTGCAAGGCACCCGGCCAGCTAAATAAATTAGCCCCCCCCTCCCCTCCCATACGGCACAGCCATTACGATATAGTGCTCCGTAGAGTAGGGATTATGACGAAGGGGTTTTCTTGGCTTTGCCCAGCTTTTCATCTGTGTGTGTGTGTGTGTGTCAATGTATGTATGTGTGTGTATTTGCTTTGTTTCGCGTTGGTATGGAAACTGACAGCGGGTATTATTGAATTTGTAGTGAGCCAAGAAATCTATTTCAGGAACTCAGAACGGCCTGAAATGAAAGACAAAAGGAAGGGGTGAAAGAAAAGAAAAGAAAAGAAAAGAAAAGAAAAAGAGAGACCACCACCACCCCCAGCATCTCGGACAGTCCCGAGGTTTCAATACAGGGTACGGCTTGGGGACGGCATGTTTGGGCTTGATGGGCTTAACGCTTCAGCTGAGATTTCATGACTGAGTAATGAATAGAATCATTGTTTCTGCCTATGACTTTAGGTTATGAGAAAGGAGAGGAACAGGTAGGGTTATGCTTGCTCAACTCCACCGAGGTGATACAGGGCAGCCAACTATTGCTCCCCTTTGGCCCTCCTGTCTGATTTCCAAACCGTGGCACTCGAGTGACATCTCTCTCTCTCTTTTTTTCACCCCAAAATTCAATATTGCGCCTCAGCTGAATAAATAAATGCCTCTTTTGTTTTCTCTCGTGAGGATGTGAGGGGAAAAGAGAAAGAAAGAAAAACGCCATGACCCGAACTGCCAGGGAGGCTCAAGATTCTCTCCTTGCACATCATTCTGAGACGCCTGTCTCTGGTCTGGCTTGGCCGCCACATTTGATCTCAGACATTCTTTGACCGCAAGCAAAGAAAGCAAGAAAGCAAGCAAGTAAGAAAAAAAAACATCATCATCATTAAGACACGACTCGCACGCGCACGGCAGTTCTTCGCCAGGGTAGCAATCAACGGATACGATAATCTAATCTCTTACCCGCGTGTTGAGCCTCACAAATTACCTATAGGAGTTAAGGGGACACTATGGGGAGAAACACGACTACTACTGCTACTACTCCGTACCAAGTATGACATGTACAAAAAGGGAAAAAAAAGAAAGCAAGCAAGTACATACTGTATGTACCACTGCAAAATTGCATTGCGGTGAAAAAGGAGAGATTGCCAAGCGAAACAAGGTGGTGGCCGCAATATACATGTATTTCGCTTCACTTTACCGAGCGGGCAAGTTTTTTCTTGATATCAAGTATGTACACGTATTATTGGTGCTCCGTACAGGTACCTGTCAGTATTTGCTTTCTCTCGGCAACATGCACGAGTCGTCAACGGCAAGAGAATGAAAGAGGAAAAAGAAGAAAAGAAAAAAACATATCACGCAATCTTAATCCACATTTTACTTTTTTCGTCTTTCCGCCTTATCACGTCAACGTGGAGGCGAGCCGTTGGCTGAATGTATGTCTCTGAAATGAAAGACAAGCAAGAGAGATAGAGATAGAGAGAAAAACTTTTTTCCATCTGCGTCTGCACCTTTTTTGCTGCGGGTGCATGGTTATCGAAGTCGCTGTTGCTGCAGTGGAGTACCTTTTCTTCCCTTTAGCACCCCACACTAGGGATGGGATGGAGCCTTTATCCACTGAATTCAAGAAGTAGTAGTAGGATTAGTGCACACACACTCACTCACTCACACGCTAGATCTACCCCCACACACACCTTTCTCAGTTGCTGGGTTAGCTGTAACCACCCGTAGCGCCAGGGGCAGACGGGGTCCCGAAGAAAGCCTAGAATCAAGGCACCAGTAAATTAATGGGGTCGACAAGTGACGAAATACAGGCCCATGTTCCCCTGGCGGTACCTGGAGAAAGGGGGGGTGTGCGCGTTGATTTCAGCACTCTAGGGCGGGCGGCTCCACATCTCCAGGGCTGCACTATCAACAACAACAGCAGCATGGGTTCCCCTCGTGTGCATTCACCATCTAAAACCCCCCATCGACGTGCTGGCCACCTCCTCCAATTCCTTCTACTATCCATTTTTTAACAAACCAATTTACACCTTACACGCCAAACTTCTTTTCTACCACAAAGTCCCCTTGCAAGTGTGTGGCATCTGCAAAGACGAGGCAAAAAAAATTAAAAATTAAAGGCGGTTTCATCGATCCCGCCGTCCGTTCCTTACATAGCGTTTCTGGTTGTCGTTTTTTTAATTTCTGCGCCGTTGCTTTAGTCTACTCTCGTCACTCATTATTCCGTATTCACTATCGCTGCTGTTTTTTTTATCCCACCGCTAAAACAAAGAAGCACCAAGGTTTTTAAAGTTGGCGACCGCCTCTGCGACCTGCTTCTTCTTCTTTCTCTCCCTCCACCTCCACCACCTCCACTCACTCTCTTTCTCCATCATCACGCATTTCACTTCCATTCTTTTCCTTTGCCTCGTGTCCTTGCAGACGCTGTCCACTCCTTTGTTCGCACACGCCCCCTTCGCATCGCTTCACTTCACTTCACCATCTCACTCCCGATTTCTACTTCTTAAAGGATCACGATCCACGTCGTATCCCCCCCAGTTCTTCCATCCTTCATTCCCTCACAACTCACAAAGTCGAGCGCATCAGGTCGCCGACTAAACACAGAAAGAAAGAAAAGCCTTGTCTGTGACTCGTGACTCCTCCTTGGGATCATAAGCCGATCAGCTTCAAGTAGAAAAGAGGTCATCCAACGTCCAACGCTCATTGCAACGTCGCAACAATCCAACAAGAGACTCCTCATTCAGTTCTGCCTGTTGCCCAACCACCCAGACTCTCGGACTGTGAATCACGACATTCATTCAAGAAGAAAAAACCCCACACCAAACAAACCAAGAAACAGAAAAAAGCAGTGCTGCCCCCAGACTGGTTCTGAAGCAACGCTGATTTATATCCAACACCAACCGAATCACACTTCTTCTCATCACCAACAACAACAACCAGTCAAGGTACGTGCTTTTTTTTATTTATTGCCCTTATGGGAAGATTCAATCAGGCTCCTCCAGGTCTGGACCGTTTCTGCCAAGTTTTTGATCGACTCCTCCCCACACCACCGACCCGGCAGTTGCTCAATTGTTTGTTTCCCAACCTCAAAAGAGAACAAGCGTTCCCTGTTCAAGCGGGGACAAGGTCATTCATGTATTGTTGGACCGTTGCATCGATATTCAACGCATTGTTTGGTTTCGACAATGCATGTCTTACACCGCATTCCTCATGTGCTGAGCGTTCCAACAACAATGCGCCCAAACCACATGCGCCCCACCATCGCCCGTAAGAGCGAAAGCAAGCGAAACCTTCGGTGAATTCCTGAGTCACCTTCCGCTTCTGGCTTGTCTTGAATACCGTTTTCATCGCTATCACCGTTTTCTTACAATGCTCATGATATACATGTCAAGATACTTAAAAAGCTGACCGTCCTCCATCTAGACTTTGGACTTGACCTTCTCCATCACCTTCAAGATCAACCTCATCCATCCTCACCATCATCATGAAGTCCTCTCTCATTCTCGTCACCGCTGGTGCTCTTATGGCCGCTGCTGGCCCTGTTGGCAAGCGTGCCTACGAGACAACGTATATCCAGGAGATTGTCACCGTCACTGTGACTGCTGGTGATTATCAGACTCAGGCTCAGCCTACGAATGCCGTCTATGTTCAAAACACACCTCCCCAGGAGTCTCCTCAGGACAGACCAAGACCCAGTGAACAGAACAGCAGGCCACGCCCAACTTATGCTCCCTCGGTGCCGAAGCCGAAGCCCACCTACCACTCTCCACCACCTGATACTCCAGACACCCCGGCCCCTCCCAGCAATGATTACCAGACCATCATGCTCCATCAGCATAATCTCCACCGTTCCAACCACTCTGCTCCAGACCTTGGATGGGATAACACTCTGGCCCAGTACGCCCAGAACATTGCCACAGGCTGTGTCTTTAAGCACGATATGTAAGCATCTTTCTCTTTCTCTCTCTCTACAGACACGCACAGAGAACCCGAGTTTTTACTGACACCCATCAAGGCACCAGGGCCACGGTGGCTATGGCCAAAATCTTGCTGCCTGGGGCTCAACTGGCAACATTGATAACTTGAGAAACCAGCTTGCTGCTTCCGGTGTTACCAACCAGTGGTACAACAGCGAGATGCCCAACTGGCAGTTCTACGGCCAGGCCAACCCTCCCCCAAGCTCTCCCCTGGAGAAATGGGGACACTTCACCCAGGTTGTCTGGAAGTCAACCACCACAGTTGGCTGCTTCACTGCCAAGTGCCCTGCTGGCAGTGTCCTCTCTTTCCCATCATGGTACACTGTCTGCAACTACGGCCCTCCTGGTAAGTTGACTATATATCTTGTCCTTCTCTTGTGTCTTTTACTAACACTGCTTTTAGGAAACTATGGTGGCCGTTACGGCGACAATGTTCTCCCACCACTGGGCCATGCGATTGCCACTGTCTAAGTGCCTCGCCATTTCTCTGTCTGACATTGCATGTCCTCTCACGAGGCCGGCCTGAGGGCTTCTTTCTCCATGTCCCTAGAAACGAGCTGGGATCAGGTCCCACATTTTTCAAATCTTTATGAATTTTTCACTTCTCATCTGTACTTTATGCGATGTCGTACCAACGATTTTTCACCTTTCGACCAACGTGGAGACGGCGACTTGGCTACTCCATCATCTTCCTTTTTTACTCTAGGTCAAATTTTTTTGAGTGCTTTCAGGCTCAATGTGCATGGCGTCACTACGATGATGCATTTGGGGATCCAGGAAGGTCAAGGGGCGCTATGGGGGCTGGCGAATGCCCACGGTGTGCTGGATTCCACACATGGGCATTTTCGATTCTACATGTGCGGCAGGGCGTGTCGGTCTGGTTGTGCTCAACGATCAAGTCTTTTTTTGGTAGTTGGAACAAACAGGGGGACAGGTTCTGGCATTAGGGACTTTTGGGTTCATTGGGAGGAACGCACCTCATTTAGCTTGTCAATAGATGTGCATTAACGTATTACCCGTGCCCTTGAACGTGACGTTGTTGGTGAGATCGAGGGTCTCTGTCGATCACTGGACTATCCAGGGGGGCCATGGTATGATGAACCAGAATGGAAAGGATGTGCAGGACCCTTCTTTTGGTTCCCCAGTCTTACTTCTTTTAGTCTTCCAGGTTGAACCAGTCAAATGGCAGAGGGTTTAAGGCGAACATGCACAGTGAGATTGTTCACTGGGGGGTACAGGAGAAGCCTGGTTTTCTCGTATCTTATATTTTAATGGCCAATAAGAGGGGGATGTTATGTATTCCAGGGCTGGTAGTCCAATACAGTTGACAGTTGCGACGCCATCTACACCAGCCGTTGAATAACAGCCCATGACTATTCTAATAGGCCGGATGTCTGTTTGCTAGTCATTTCACCAGCATGAACGGCAAACCTTTTAGCGCGCCCCTTTTTCAACTCCCGCCATCGCCCCCCCGCTCTCAGAGTTTAAACAATAAAGAGATGATTGTTTGCATTGCTGCGAGGATCTGAATCTCAGAGTTGATAGTTGATCAAGGTCCGCCAAATAGGCTTTGTTAAAACTTGTTAAACCCAAAGTCATACCTTCTAGCTTTCCCCAACCAAGATGAACAAGGCTTTCTCCCTCCCCTCTCTTGTTATCCATCTATGTTCCATCTTTCTATCTTCTCCCATTTTCTTCATCTTTTCTTTCTCTCTCTTCTTGATGGGGGATTGAAAGATTGGATACAAGGCTGCTTACTGCAAAGCCCTCCGAAACCGCAGTCTCCCCCCTTTGATCAGCGGACAGAATTACCACTCTTGTCGAAATACAGTCTTGGGTCATACATCCCACCCAGAACCTCAAATACCGCCATAAACACATCCAATACATACACATCTCAGTCTACAAAGATGACGTTTTCATCATTTCAGAAACCCCCATTTCAGGGATATTTAACCACCATTCTAGTTCGAATAGCCCTTTATACTTGTTCATCGTAATTGTATTTTGTCTAGCACTAGTAAAAAACACCAAGCGGATTGATCAGATCAGACAGCAGCCATCCCACTTACCACATGTCTCACACCAAGTCAACCATGTCTGTGTGGCGATGGCTCTATTCTGACAGCCAACTAGACTTCCCCAAAGAGGCATGTGCTTTCTTTTTTGTTTCTCTCTCTCTCTCTTCTCTCGCGACCACACAAAGTGATGGTGGCAATTAATTTATAGGGGTCGCATGGGAGTGAGGATGGGGCACCTATCAATCCAATAGCGTTTAACCAAAAAAGAAAAAGGCTGCCCAACCATTTAGTTAGGTAGGCATCTTGCTTATTCAAACAACCGTCCTCGCTCACTCACCGACTTATCTTCCCCAAACCGCCCATCTTATTTCAACAATCTCACATCACTCGCTAACCTGTATTATACCACTCAAGACACACATTCTACTTTGCTCTTCACTTACATTCTTTCCCTACCTGTTCAAGATGGACAGTGATAGTGATAGTGGCTTCGAATGTCGCCCTCAAGACTTCAGCGATGCCGATCGCGCCGCTATTAACTTCTTCCTGGGAGGTTGGAGAAATAACCCATACAAGAAGAGGAACTGGAACAGGAGGAAATTATCAACAAGGACCAAAAAACCGGACAATTCTATAAAGACGTTTCATCGGTTCAACGATTTGCCTACCGAATTGAGAATGTCCATATGGGCCGCTGCCTTGCTAGAGGATGAGCCAACCATATATATGTACGGCAAGCGGTACGCTGATCCACACCGGGACCCGGACTGGTCCGCTCGCAAGGAGCGCGGCGAGAAGCTCCCCGCCTTCTTAGTTCAGGCCGCTATGCCGGCACTTGTGTGGGCGAGCCGCGAAGCCAGGACTGCAGTCATGGAGTGGATTAGGCGCAAGAGGTACACCCTCGGATTCAGAAAAGAGACCGGAGGCCACATTCTCTCCAGGCCCTTTGACCTAGAAAGGGACGTGCTGTACGTCCCCGCGGCCGCTTGGGAGGAAGACTTCTCACACGAGGCCTTTGTCATGACGGATGAGGATGCCGACGCAGGGATCAATGACATGTACAAAAACATCAAACATCTGGCCCTCCCCGCATACACGGCAATAGGCAGCGTACCCTTGCTGGTACAGCTCTTGGAGTTCATGCCCAACCTCCAGACCATTTCAGTGGTGTGGGACGAGCTGCCCGTCATGCGGTACAAACAATCCGCCCGTGCCGCTCTCCCAGCTACCGGCCGCCGGGAGCGCCTCGAGAGCGCAGTGCAGCCGAGATGGCAACTTAAGCCGCTGGATGTTGAAGAAGTGGACGAAGTGCGAATGAGCGTAGAAGGAGAAGATAGTACGTTCAGAAGAAGGAAGTGGGAATATGGCAACCTGGCTGAATATATGGGGGCAATGCGCTTTGGTTTGGAAGTGCCATCGGAGATGCCGTCATGTATGTTTGACGATAATGGCCAGTTGTTGTTGGAACTCAAGCCGGTAAAGGCCCTGTTGAAAACGTGAACATTCCTATGCGAGGTGGCTGTGGTGATAGATAGGTTTGCATGGTGTTCGGGCCGTATATAGAAAAGGATTAGGTGTAGATATGTCGGTCCGGCATATAGGGGCGTCCAGAGTTGATGGACTCACTCGTCGACGAATAGAATACACGTAGGTCCGAGATGAAACGCTGCACTTACCCCTTGTATCCCAATAGGGCGTCACAGCGCCCTTTAGACGACAAAGACGACAACGCCAGTAATCACACAAAATCTCACAAAAGCTTGTAAAGCCACATGGAATGGTTAAACGTGGAAATAATCCGTCAATAGCAATGCCAAGCCGAGGAGGCGCCCACCCGACAGCCAACGGGGTACGGCTACGGAATTGATCCTGAATCGCCCAAGTCCGCAATATTCTCCGCCCCCCGGGTAGCCCACATGGTCCTAGATGGCCTTTGCAGAGTGTATCTGTCCTACGTCTGTATATGATATACGAAGTCTGGCCCAGGCACGCGAGACAGACCCCCCTGTAATTTGCCTTCTTTAGTAGAGATCGATGGTAGCATTACAGCTCATGCAGAAATCTACACATGCAGGGTGCAGGTGCCCATAAACGGCATTCTTTCTGAGATGGCGGATAGACGGGGATGTGACGGCCACCTCGTTTATGCTTAATCTGGACCATGTGGATCCCCATTGCTCAAGCTAACATTTGACGCCCTTGTTTATCTCTTTCGTTCTCGTTAAAGTCCGGGAGGGAATGGTTCCGACAGCTGCTGCGTAGGTAACATTCGGGCGACCCTATTTTGATTTGGGCAACTTTTCCCTTCTTTGTCTTGTTTCTCTAAGAGGCAGGGATCCAAGATACATACGGGGTTGGAGATGGTAGATTCATGACGTGCGGATAGATTCATGAGCCGGGAGGACTAATCGGATAGACGGTGAGACTTTTTTTTTTTTTTTTTTTTTTTGGACAGTAATAGCCATTAGGATTTGAAGTATCGGCGTTGGCGCGCAAAGCCATGGTCCCGGTGTTATGACTTCGGCGTATCGGGATGATCCCGATGATGGCTGGCGCGGAAGCGGATGAGAGGAAGAATAATGAATACCCTCGGTGGTATGGTAATGATGATGGCAATGATGATGATGATGACAAAATCAGCCAGCTGGCGGGCGTGACAGAGTCATGCTCCATTCGCTACGAGTAGGATGATTAGTGACCAGCTGCATACTCCTTATATTGCTCTCATTAATTTCTGGAGAAACCATGGCCTGTGTGGCAAAGAAGCGATAGCCGCACCGGTTCGGATGAACGCAAGTATCAATAAGTAGCCGAACCGACAAAAGATTCCAAAGTGCGTGCCATGCGAGCCAACAGACTCGCAGCTTTCTCATTCCGTTGTCTCGGTGCAGGCCCGGAGAGTTGTCATTGTTGATACCGAGAAGGACGGTATCAGAAGATACGGACTACAAATCGAGATCTCGGCATTTGAAGACGCTTGCTGAAACGTCCGTGAGTAGTTTGAGTGAGACGATGGTCACGACAGTTCGTGCGGTGGAGACCCGTTTCGGTTGTCACAATCGGGAGATTTGGTTATTTGAATAAAGGACCCGGGCCGACATGACGTGGTGGTGGGCTGACGTGTAAGAAGAAGACGAACAACCAAACAAGCATAGCATTTTTTGTGCATCTGCAACCCAAATTAGAAGCAATAATGAGAATAAACGTATGAAGCGAAAACCTCCAAGTCATTGTGCATCCAGAACCACAAATCTTGATGCCATACATTAGACGGAGTTTTGACAAACAATTGCATACACGAGCCATAAAACTCCGTCGCCAATCTTACCATATAGGGTAAGTATCCGCGAGGCCCCCCAACAGGGGGAAAGATGATCAGCCACATGCACTGAATGCTGGATGCATGTCCAAAACGGGCAATCGTACATACGTTAGCTTGGGGAAACTTGCGCGGGTTGTTGAAAAAGCGAACAAACTTGTTTGCCGTTCTGGGTTCTGGACATCAAACACGGCAAGTGAAAACGTGCGACCTCGTCCAACCGACCGACCGACCGCTCGCCAAGGCGTTATGTTCCAACTGCTGAGTTAACGACGCAGCTCCCCCCCTGGGTGTGCATGCCGAAGCAAAGCTTTCTTTCCTTCTTCTGAACTGCAGGACTTTCCCACTCCTTCTTCCATCTGAGCTTGTGGCATTTCCACGGGGAGTTTGAGCACTGGGCGACAGCAGACATGCAGTGAGCATCTTATCTTGGCGCGGGCGATAAGGTGGTGGGCGTTGGTGGTGTTTAGCTGTGCTTTGCATTTGTGCACCACACACATGTGATGTGATGGTTGTGTTACGTGGGGGGTTTAGAAAGATGGAGGAGATGGAGATGGAGATGGAGAGACATGACAAGTCAGTCAGTGGTCGGTGTTTAGTGGGAGGCTGTTTGATGACTGAATTAAATGGCCCCGTTGGCAGCAGGAGCAGACGACTGCGTGCGGCTGCTGCAGGAGTAACAGGGTACAACAATACATACATTAGCACAGAGTACCTATAGGACTCTCTTCCTCTTTTCCTCAATTTTTTTTTTGGGTACAGGGTTCGGAATATTCCCTCCCCATAGCGCCGTCCCGGTGATACCACTGTATCTGCAACATGTCCGATCCATTCGAGGTTCTTTTTCTGAGTGCATACGGGCCACTGGTACCTGCCCAGTACAAACCTACCGATGTACTCTCATTCAAGTCCGAGAGATAAACGCCGCAGTACCTCTTTGTAAGATGGATTTACCACAATTGCCTATTCGGTACGGGCTAACATTCCAACGAGTAAGTGGTTTCAGCTTATTTATAAACAAATCATCAACAAACCCTAAAAAGAAAAAAAGGTGTACAATTAATGGGTAATCATTGATTCATAAATAACCCACCTCAAAAAGAGAAAAGAGAAAATATAGATTAGTAGACGGAGAGAACCCACAAAGCTCGAGATGACTAAACATATAATCAGTGATGATGAATAAAGTATTCGCCGTTGACACCTTGACAACCCACCACGAAACCTACCGCGGGAACGGACGCTATTTTATTTCCTTTCCATCACATCCTCCTCTCCCCCCCCGCCTCTCTGTTGCTTTTCCCTTCCCAGATCTGCTTGATTATGCGCTGCTAATAAATGGATACTGGGTACTTGCAAAGTACAAACCCCAAAGTTGCTCTTCTGCATGTATGTACTCTGTATGTACGGGGGGGCATGTATGCAAGGTTGTCCCCTCCCTTACCTTGTCAATCCATTGCGTCTGATTCAGTGACCGGGACTTGAGCTGCCTTCTTGTTCAATTCCCTGGCAAGGTACTCCTTACTCCGTAGTTTTTGCGAGACACCGAACCACAGATCTTGCATCATGCCAAGTTTGATCGACTGCGCTGCGTGTTGATTCCATAGCAAGCAGAGCACAAACATGTGCCCAACTAATAGGAACAATAACACGCGACTAATAATACTCCGTATTTTTTTTCTCTCTCTCGCTCGCTCTTAAACACAAATGGGAATATTCCGAATACTTATTACCAAAGCTTTAATCCGGTAGCAGCCCACCCAGCTAGGGCCACAATACACCTTTTTTATTTATTTTTGATTTTCTTTCCCTTTCTGAATCGGAATAGAACCGCATTGATTCCAAACAGGAAGTGGTGCCCTGTTTTTTTTTTGTACTTTGACACTAAGAAAAAAAGATTTCATGGGCTTGCTTGGCCTCCTTGTTCCCTTGCTTGCTTTCTGGGCTTTGCTTGTTGTACAAGCTGTAATATTGCCATCTGCAAGCCCTCTGCAAGCCTGCAATACGCGCAAAAACCTGGGTCTGGCCTGGTCGGGCCTGACATGGCATGGTCCAAGTTGGTCTGAGTTGGTCCGGTCTCTCTTTGGTCGCTCTCGCATCGCGCTGGATTGGGTATTACTTCGTTTTGGCTACCTCCAGCAACATGTCGTTTTCCCTGATCCTCCCATGTTGCAACAACATGTAAGGCTTGCAGCGGCTGTCGCACCCCCCAACACCGACACCCACTGGTTTTCCTTCTCCCCCCCTCTAGTACCCCCGTCTAAGGAACCAATCCTGTACTTGAAAGGGCGCCCCTACGCTATCCAGCACAGATACAAGCGTTTGGGAGAGGACAGGATGGGGGATGGGGGATGGGAAGGGATATCGGGACTGTGCGTGTACTGTTTGTAATCACCTTCCAACCATTGACCCTCTAACGGGGTAGGCTGCCTCTGATTCCACGTAATACTTACTCATGCGGGCTAAGAGGGGAGGTGATTTGAGCCAGAGTTGTATGGAATCTTTTTTTTTTGTTTGCTCTGTCCCTCTCCCATATTTTCCCCCTCCTCTTCATGATTCACTACAGTCAATGTATTCCACACAAATGTTTGATTGATTAGTTGAACGGATTAGTAGAGCAGAAACATAATCAAGTCTGTTCTTGCACATATGCAACAAATTAGGTCATGTTCACTTAAGCCCTTTCGGTGATTACCTTGGCACGTCTTGGCCCTTGTTTAGTACTAGCTATTACCAACAACCGGCGGGTCGATTATCGCCCCGAAACCCAAGGAGGGAGAGGGGAGAAAGAACAAAAAAAACAACTTGTAAGAAAGAAGGTATGAGATAAAGAAAAGCAAAGAAAAGGGAAATAAAAAATCCATAAGATATCCACTGTGTCACTCAGTTGGCTTTTCTGGGTCACCCAGGGTATACAAACAGGGTACCTGAGCGAAGCAGGCCCTGTCCCCCATTCTCCCATTCTCTCTCTCATGCCCATCCCTTCGGGCCACTCAGATGTCTCGGTTCCCGAAGAGGCCGCTAAAAAATCTGAACCACCAACCTAGATGGAGGGGGGGCAACTGTATATCCGTATGTGTTACGCCTTTTACAAGACGCCTTCGGGGTGCGGACATTCATGATTCAGTGTAGACTCGGACCGGATACTGTCTAGTAAACGAGAATGAAGGGGGCCATACATACTGTTGGGTAGTAGGTACCAACATCCTCTTTACTTTTTCACCTTACTCTCTCCTGCAGACGCCATACATATTATCTTATGCTGTATTACTCCATCCTTTGCATGTGAATTACCAAACTCTTGATATATACATATAAGTACACAGGGGGGGGGAAGGGAGGAGGGACAGGTCAGGTAGATGGGTATCTGTGTATCTGGGCATAGGCTATAACGCTTAGTTCCAGCTTCGTCCGAGTCGCTTATTTCCATGGTACCCGACTCCTCCTTCGTCCGCACGTACTCGCTCCGTACCTACATCGTACATACGGTACGGTACATACCCGACACCACCGCCCACCGCACCGCCGCATTACCTTAGTCGTGGTAGTACCTCGTACCTCGCTGTGGATTGTCCCGCCCAGGAATTTGAAATCAGGACCTGGCAAGCTGGGGGGTCTCAGGCGAGCGGCTCTTCCTTTCGGGATCTACCCACTCACCTAACACCACTAAAAAAGACAGTTCAACAATCACTATACCCACTGACGACGACCTGCAGCAGCAGCAGCACTGAACATGCAGTACAAACCAGGTACCTCAGTACATCCCATCCCTCTCAAATCCCTCCCACTCACTCAAACTGCCTGCTTGCTTGCTTGCATTCCATGCGTTCCTTCAATTCCCCCAGTATCCATCTCCGCAACCAGCCCAAATAAAACACACCTAAAGGGAAAAAAAGCCCACACTGGGGGGCGGCAGCTCAATTCGACCTTATTTGAAATATTTATTTCATTTTTTATTTTATTTTTTATTTTATTTCATCTTCCTTATTCACCCTCGGCCTCGGCCGGCTGCGGACGACCGGCATTATAAACCACCCAAGTAAAACAAAAAGCGGCGACGGCGGCGCTCCCTTGCCTCATCCCATCTTATCCCCCATCCCTCCCCCCATCCTTCTTTGTGCTCCCAGTCTGTCTCCAGTCTGTGTGTCCCCAGTGCGTGCTCCCAGCTCCCAAAGCTCCCAAAAGCTCTCCCATCCACACTCCCCCCCATTCCCTGGGTTTAAACACCTCGTGCACCCCCTGCCTGACCCCAATCCAGAATTCCAAAAGTACTAAAGTACTAAAGACGACACACATGCATCCTCTTCCTCGTCTGGTACCTTGACCTTTTAGTAACCCATTACCTTTACCTTACTACACTTATCCTCTCCCATATTATACCTATCTATATAACAAGGTATACATATATATACATTAATTGTATATTCCCCGGCCCAATCGTCACCACATACCATACCATTCCTCCCTCTCTCCCTCTCCCATCATCTCTTGTTCCCCACTGCATTTTCGATTCGTAATCGAAGGCTGGATTCGGAGACTTTCTCATTTATTATAAGTCATCAGTCGATCCGACACTTGGACCATTTCTCTTTTATTCTCTCTCTCTTTTTCTCCCTTTCCCTCTCCCTCCTTCTCACGACGACACAAAACATCAAGCTCCGGTTCAAGACTACGGCTCGTTCAGACGACCTGCATTCCCATTAGCGGATATACCCGCCCCGATCTCAACATCCCCGTCCGACCTTGCATAAAGAACCACCTCAACAACTTATACGGGAAACGATATTGATAAAAAGACATTTTAATCCATATAAATGGCCACCGAAACCGAAACCTTTTCTCTGCCGCCTACTACGGCCCCCACTGAGCTCTCCCCGTCAGCATGCCTGGCTCAGGACAATCATAACCAACACCGTAACGGGGGAGGATCGCCATGGGCAAGTGATGAATGGGACACTACCATCACTCCCAGCATGCACCAAATCCCCACCATGCCTCACGGCTATGGCTCCAACACAGCCATGAATTGCAACCAGCAAGACGACGGTAGCGATACCATGTCGGATCCCGGCAAGTATGTCGACCAAAAAAAAACATTGTCTTGAAGTGGCCGGATCTGGGCCACACCACCCAAATTCGATCGCCCGGGGTCGGGGATTAATGCTAACATCCGGTCTTTTTTTCTCAACTTTACAGGAGCGTTGAAGAATCCTGCAAACGGGCCTTGGATCACTTCCCGTGCCCGTCGGTCGCTTTCCCCATGCCAACTCTCGAATTCGATTTCCGAATCGCCGTCGCACTTAACCCGGAGCCTTCAAGGATTGAGAATCGTGTCCAAAAAGAAATCACCACAATCAAGGGCGGCCGATGGTCTGGCTCCTTTGGGAATGGCCGTGTCATGGTATGATAACTTATGCAATAATCCTCATCCTTCATCCTGTCCAGCTCAAAACCTTGCCCGTCCGACATATGATCCACATTCCACATATAACACACTTTTGATATTAATGGAGAACTTGTCTGACCATTGAGCTTAGGCCGGCGGATATGACCTTGGTCAGGCACGTGGTTTCAGGCCGATCCGCATCGTTGAAGGTGCATTTGTCTTGCAAACTACAGACCAACCACCGGCAATGCTAGAGATGCGCACCCGTGGTTCTCTGTCTGGACCATGTGATGTTCTCGACACCCTCCTGAACGCCCGCGAGTCAAAGGAGAATATTGACCCGCGCCAATACGGCTTCCGCACCTTTGCCACCGTCAAGACCGCGGACAAGCGGTACGCCGAATTTGTCAACTGCGGTCTCTGGGTTGCTAGTGGGGTGTGGCGTGGCGAGGAGCTCATTATTGAGTAGGTTGATTCCATATCATCTTACAATGACAAATCACTAACGGCATATATAGCGCTTACCGCCTGACATAAACAACAAAAACGACAGTTAAGACAACCCTTCGCCATTAAGAAGGAAAAACAAACAAAAATATTCTTATCATGACCACAAGCGTTGGTAGCATGAGCATGAGATTGCGCTGTATTAATTTGTGACGGATCCCCGCAGTTTATCGGGTGACGACAGATCCACGGAGTTTGGTTGGGAAGCGAGGAGTCTGGATTCATGAAATCGATTTAATCGCCAATAAACGATGCATAAGGTTCGGCGTATGGGAGGATTCCATGTCTGTGATTTTTTTTCCCTATTGGGGCGGCAAGGTCGGCAGGCTGAAATTGTAGTGTTTCCGTGTGGCACGGGACTCATCAACAAGACAGGGCAGGCGATGAATGGATCTAGTGCCGTATGTGATAACTTGAGACTTTGGGTAATTGAGAATGCGTTCCATGGCTGGCTCAAAGGTGCCGGGCCGTTATCCCATTTTGGCGTGAGGACTTATGATTCGGGGTTAGCATAACGGTGAAATCTATATCCGTGATGTCATACCATAACGACTGATGGATGGTATGTGCATCTCAGAAAGTCCTAGATGTTGCCGTTCTACATGGATCGGAGAGATCCAAAGTCCTATGTCAAGCTGATGACAACTTCCAAGCAACTGAGCTTCCTCAACCGGCTTTCATCTTCTGCTCCGAAGCCATCGTCCTCTGTGACAATCACATCATCAACCGTGGCTACTGTCCGCGTTCTCACTTCGACATTGCAGTCCCCCTGCTGCTGGAACCAACCAGCAACACCAACGACCTTCTCAATGGCCTTGCCTGTACCGATGACTTTTACGACTGTCCCATCAGAACCGCCACTATTTCGCTTTAGCGCCTCGACGCGTGAGTGCAGGGTTGCGTTTTTGGGAGCGGCGGCGTTATTCCGGAGGGCCTTGTCAAGAATTTTTCTGGTCCGCTTGACGACAGACATGAAGGGCGTGTTTGAAGACACGTAGATGACGGGTGTCTTGGAGGATGCCGGTAGTTGAGGCCTGGTTAGGGGGCGCTTCTGAATTCTGGCGCCTGCTGCTGCGTCAGACATGTGTGTCCTCTGTGTGCCTTGCAAGATGGATATGTACCTTGTGGGATTGGAGGGAGCTTTTCTCCGGCTCCAGGCAGCTGCACTGCTGGTGTTGAGGCTTCTGATTCCGCCATGGTTTGGGTATGTATCCTAGGAGAAGCTGAAAACTTTTCACAATAGAAAATTATTTCTGGCTCTCGTCGATGTTATTTATCAGAAATCTCAAAGCTCATACACGGAAGCGATCGAAATCAAGGGCCAGGGACAATTTGAGATATAGACTCTAGATCTGACTTGTTAAGAATCAGGAATTGGGATGCACGAATGACATGCTTCACTCATTCATGTTTGCCTGCATTTTCGGTCCTCACTAGTGGATCCGTGGACCCACACACTCTTCATCTCTGCTGCGTGGAAGGTACGCCGGGTGTACCTGTTGCTAGACGCCACAACTCTGCTAAGATGCAAGTACTTGGTACCTAGCAGGTGACACTGCAGCAGCTCTCTCTCCTTGGACCCGATAGGGAAAACGTCACTCTTCCAATTCCCCCACGGTTTCTGCCAACTTCAAACCAACGTTGTCCGGTTCAACAATCGCCAATCTCCTCCAGCTCCCCCCTGCAGGAATGGCTGCCTGCATCGCAGGCTTCGACATTCTAACAAGTTCGAGTAATCATGTCTTTTGATATCTGGCCTCCCATCTCCCCGGAGGACCTTAGGATTAAAGCTGCCCAAACCCAGGTGAGTTGCGCCGGCGCACAACCTATCTTGTCACTCAGAACCCCCCGGGATAGCCATACGGAACCGCTGCCGATTTGCTAGGAAAGCAGATAAAGATGCTAATCAATCTCAAGGAACGAGAGCTATCATGGATAACCGAGAGGACAATCGACGTCTGTCAGGAGCTCAAGCATGGCCTGGAGGACTGCTACGCCCTTCTTGCGCCAACTGACCCGGGCAGCACTTTGGTCATGAGCACGCCGCGGAACGAGAAGGTCAAGGGAACCATTACTCGTATCGGAACTCGCATTGTCAAAGGGGTACGTTTATATCATCCCTGTACTGGTAACGCTCTTGCAGTCTGGCTGACATGCTTAGTCTCTCGGTCTTCAACTTCGCATGATCCCACCACAGATGCTTACGCTATCGCAATCCTACAACATTCCTATTCACGCCCTTGACGACTTACATATCCGCCTCACCGAATCAATTGACCTCCTGGGCCTCATATTAGCCGATCCCAACGGCGATTCTCAAACTCCACGCCCCGACGCTCAATCACTCTCCTCCGCCCTCCGTCTTCTCGCCGACTCCATCACATCGTCTATTGCGCTTCTAAAAGGCCCCTCTTTGGTTGAACCCAAGACCAGCTGGACTACCGAATCCGTTCCCCGCGCACACTTCTCCCCGCCACTTAGCTCTAATTTTAGCTTCTACATTACCATCCAAGAGTGCAGCATTGTTGTCTGGTTGCGTGTGTTGGAGCCGCTCAACGCCCCGGTTCATTTTGGTATGAAGCTGGGTCTCGCTATCGGTACCGTGCGCCGCCTCGAACATGATGAAATGGACATGGTGTTCAAGTACAAGCACAGCGGCGACATGAGATCAGATACGATGAGACACCCGGCCAACCATGCTTTTGAACCAAAGTCAACAGCAGCCCCACTGTCGTCCCGGGATTATGAAGATGTCTATGTTCGGGAAAAAGTTCGTGTAGAGAGCGCAGACCCGAGCCTGATCTCATTGCATGCTAAACTGGGTTATCTGGGCGTTATGCTTGGCCAGGCGCGGCGGAATTTGGCTGCCGTCATGGGTGTCGAACTAGAAGTATGATGAAATCATATATGATGAGAATTGGCGTTTTAGGCTTAATCAGCTGGGTTTGGATACCCAGGGCGTTTTGTGTTAGTAATTGAAGCATCTGTAATGGAATGAACAAACACGTCACACTACTGAATGCAATGTACAATCTTTTTCTCTTTTTCAGTGGCTAAGAAATCTGGCATACATGTTGTGTTTCTCATACTACATGACAATAATCCCCCTTGACGCCTTTAGACAACAAATTTGGAACTCGGTGAACAACAGCCGGATGCGCCTTTCAAACCCAAAGCATTCTAGTCGCCGTGTGGCTCAAAAATACTACACATCTTTACGCAACAGGTGACCAGGGCATGGGGATCAAGATCCTGGATTGCATAGACTGGATCAAGGGAACAGTCTTGTGGACAGTGTCGCTCCAGCCTTCAATTTGCCAGCTCTTCTCACGACGAGACCTCCGCTCCTCGAGGTTGGCAAACTGCCAGAGGTGGTGCACGGTGTTCAGCTCGCCAATCTGGACGAACCAGGCGCCCACGCCCTCCATGACCTCTCTACGAGCCTTGAGGCCCCTTCTCCAGTGGGTCTCCCACTCGAGCAGGTTTCCTGGGTGGAGGGTGTATGATCGGAGCTCGAAGATGCCGCCGAGGTTTCGTGGGGGCGTGGTGGGCCAGAAGGAGAATTCTTGCATGAGGGAGATTTTCTTGGAGTTTATAAGCTTGCTAAGCTTGGTGTTGAACTCGTTGAATTGAGGGTGTTGGGAGATGGAGTGGCGGGACTCGTGATAACCTTCGTACTTTTGGTACTCCCAGATGTGAACTAAACGTAACAATTAGCAAAGGATGACTTGGAATTGGACTTGGCGGTTCGTATTTACCAAAGGTGTCGCAGTCGCCAACTTCTGTCCGCCAGCTGCCCACCAGATGGACCTTATTCTCCGGCGTGTTGGCCATCTTGGGGTACCACTCTCCAACGAGCTGCACGTACTCGTCTACCTTGTCTGGCTGCACCTCGTGGAAGACAATTGAGTGGACATATTTGCCTCTGGCCAAGACCTGACTGAAGCTGGCCTCAATCTGAGCTTCCATCTCTCTGCCTTCCTTGGTGCCATAGATGAGGTTCGTAAGCGGCCCTTGCTTGCGCTCAGGCTCATTGATCGTGGCTTCGGCGGTAGCTCCTGCATCAGTCTTAGATGAGCCTTGGCCCGACGAGGCGGACGAAGAGTCAGTAGATTTCTGGGCTGCTAACGCACGTGCTCCCCTTTCCTTCTGTGCCTCCACCAGATGCTCTCGGAACTCTCTCTGCTTGTCGTTGAACGCTTGGATGGACGCGGCGGAGGGGTGGATGTCGCCCATTGAAGGGGTATGGGTGAGTCGTATAGCCGTTGAGGACAGAGCTCGAACGCCGGTGCGCGGGGCCGCCGCAGCAACACGGCGGGCAAGGCTCTGGGACATCATTGTGGCGACGCGAGAGTGGTTGTTGAAACGGAAAGATTGAAGCTTATAAGAGATACCTCGAAACCTTCAAGTGTCGAGGCTCCCGCTGGAAAGAGGCTGGAAATTTCTTGGAGGGTTGCCGACGCAAGGCAGCAAATGACAGGAAACGGTAATCCGATATGTATTGGTAGGCAGAGAGCGAGAGAGAGAGAGAGGCAGCTTGGTGGTAGGCACAGAGGAAACGTCACCCGTGCTTGGTGTATCCTGGAAGCAAGGTACTTGTTACTGTTGTATTGGAGGGAGGGCAGACTTAAGGGCCGATTGGGTGCAGGCAAATTGAGAGAGCACCAGGGGGGAAGAGGTTGACCTGAAGAGTAGCAGAGCACCGGGACTGTTGCAGAAAGAAACGTTAGGCTGTCGGGCTTGGCTTTTTCACCCCGCACTTTAGATGGCGGGTATAGGTGGCTTGATGGTGCGTCGAAACGGTTGAAGCTCAATGGCTTGCTGAAGCTTGTTGGTGACAATGGTCGAAAGGGGTGGCGTAGGCGGATGAACCGTTCAATCAATAAGATGCAATGCAATTAGGTAGGCTGCAGAAGCTTGTTGGGTTGGATGAGACAGGTTGGCCAAAAGGTACATCCCAAGGTAGCAGCTGGGAGGATCTGAAAACCTGGGGAACTGGAGCTTCCCTTGGCTGCTTGGGAGGTACGTACACTTTTTTTGGTGTGTGTCCCCTCTTCTTGGGTGGCTCAAATGCGGAGAAGTTGACCTGGGAGCTCTAAGCCACAGGGTACACGGTACCTTATGATGTCACATTGGCGGCATGCAAGATTAGGTAATCCGATGAGTATCACGTGGCTCTGAGCTGGTCCACCGGAAAACGGAGAAATACAAACCCCTAGTAAGCGGGTTACATAATGCAAGGTACGTACCCAATCAAGCTGTTTCCACGCCTGAGGCACCACCACTAGCCGGCTACGGCTCACTTAATCGTTTCGGAAGGCTTTGAGTCTGGATCCGGGAAAAAGGCTCGTTTTGAAGACTTCACCAAAGACACATCCTCGTCGCCTCCATCCAACTCCAAGTCTGCCCCTCCCGCGCACGATTTCCACGAACAAACCGTCATCATGACTTGGCTCGGCGTCGCTCCTCTCAAGAAGTTCCCGGCTCAGTTCCGTACGTCCAATCTCGATCAGCGACTGCGCTCCAATCCCCGTTCGAAATAGCGAAAAAAAAACTGACAAGTTCGGATAACAGTGAAGCCTCATTTGCCATTCTTCGTTGCCGGTATGTAAATCACGATGTTCCGGAGGAATTGCAGTTGGGAGAGGAAGGGGGACATTGCGTCGTATAGCGAATAACGGAGGACTGGTCTTGGGCATAATTTGTGGGTGGAGGATTGATTTGGATGATAGGTCTCGTTATCGCATACGGCGCCAACTCTGCTCAGAACGCCATGAGCGCTGGTACGAAACTTCTCGAATTCTCCCCCATTCGAATCAGAATCGAAAGCTGACATGAACATACAGCCGATGAGTGGAAGAACGACCCTCGTAACCCCCTCGTTAAGGCTGGCAACAAGGGCCACTAAATTGGGAGAGCGGAACGAGTGGTATTAGGTGGTGGAATGGATTATAATCAGTCAATTCGAAAACATGTGGTCCCAAAACCTGGCCGCATTGTATCATAGACTCGGATTCAAGGCTCAATAGACCTTTTATGAGGATTCAAAGACTTGCTCTGTGTGTAGTTTATACTGCATTGTGCATTACTTGATATGCGAATTACAGAATCTGCTACCACTGAAATCAATTGGGCATAATTGGAGCGAAAGGGATGCTGGGACTGTGTTGGAGACGATAATCTTACATGCAGTTTAATGGCTGCCTCCTGAACTGAGTTGTTACCAGTAATAAACCCACTATCATTACAACAATGAAATGTTACAATCAATGCATTGATCCATCAATAAACATAAGAGATGCCCTTTTGGACATGTAATCATTTAGTCCATAATGACAGTTGTAGGAAAGGATTTGACCATGTCTCATCCAGCCTCAACACCACGGCGCAATTACTCATGCCGGCTTATCAGCCTCGCTATTATCAATCACCTAAAACTTCTCTCACCGTTCAACTTCCTCCATCTTATACTTCAAAGCGCGCCCTCATTCCAGGGATTTGACATTCGAGATTTTCACCTTTAGATGCTCATTCATACGAGGCCAATTTTTAGACCTTGTCAATTCGTACCCCGGCGTTTGTCACATATACCCAGAACCAGTTTTTACGCCATGTCAACCTCAAGTGTCGCTCAACCTAATGGCACCAACGGTGCAAAGAAGGTGCTCAAAATATTAATGATTCATGGTATGTAGTCTGATAGGAAATCTTGAACAATCTCATCGTCGAGCAGATGGCCTATTGCCATCTTATTCATATACCTCACATCGCAAATCCGCTCACTCACACATCATCTAACAACCTCCAGGCTACACACAATCTGGCCCTCTCTTCCACGCCAAGACCAAGGCCCTCGAGAAATTTCTCATCAAAACTCTTGCTCCCGCATCCATCACACCCTCGCTCATCTACCCAACTGCCCCCAACCGTCTTAGCCCATCTGACATCCCCGGCTTCGACAAGTCCGCAGATGGCGTTGAGGACCTGGACATGTGGGCATGGTTCCGCAAGGATGACGCTACAAACACCTACCGTTTTCTAGATGAAGGCATGAGCACTATTGCGCAGGCCATCAGGGAGGCGGACGGTATCGATGGCGTGTGCGGCTTCAGTCAGGGCGGTGCCATGGCGGCTTTGGTTGCTGCAGCACTTGAGCCCTCAAGAGAGGCTCCTGAAGGCACAGCTGGTGACTGGGCTCGCAAACTCAGGGAGGCAAACGGTGGCCAGGCCGCTCGATTTGCCATATCCTACTCTGGCTTTTTTGCTCCGCCAGATGCACTTCAATGGCTCTATCAGCCCAAGATCAAGACACCAACCCTTCATTACATTGGCAGTTTGGATACCGTTGTAGATGAGAGCCGAAGCCAGGCACTGGTAGATCAATGCGAGGAGCCGTTGTTATTGGTTCACCCCGGCGGGCATTTTGTTCCTATTTCCAAGGATTGGGCAATGCCCTTGGCAGGGTTCATTAAGAAGCATTCTGAGGAAGCCGAGTCGCTAACAGCGGGGTTGTGATTGATGGCACATTCTGTTCACCTTACACGACGAAATGATATAGAGCCCCTACAGTATGTAGAACAATAGATAGAGAATAGATGCAAGAGCCGGCATAAACGTTATATATCCCCATCTAGAGGACTATCTAACCTGTATCATTACAGCTACGAACTACGTAGAAATCCGTGCCCGCAAGGTTTTTATCACCTGTACCAAAGCGCCAACCCCCCCTTGCGAAATCGTCTATTTTGAGCTTGTCGGCTGAATACGTGCCATCATCTCCTCCTTGGTGATGAGGTGGTCGATTCTCTCCAATAGTCCCAACAAGCTCCTCATGTTATGGCTCCACTCATTCAAAACATCATCGGCATCTCTGGGCTTGGCAAAATTGACAATTCGTGCCGGCCGGTCGATCTTGGCGTACACAGTCTTGGACGTAACCAGCTCGCTGATGTACTTTTCTGTCTCGTCCTCGGTCAAATCGAGAAGTTCGGTCAGACGGCTCATCTGGATTCTGGTATAGTACTTGGCAACAACACGGACGTTGTGCTCAATAACACGCTTTCGCAGGTCTTGCCATCGCTGATGAGCCTTCTCATCCGAAGATTGGCTTGGCTGGGCATCAAAAACATCAGTTCCGGTCAGGTGAGGACCAAACTTCTTGGCAATTTCTGGCCATCGCATCAACTCGGGTACTGTGAAGAGCCGCAACAACTCAGCGTCCGAAGCGACTTGTGTGTTTCTGGTATCTTTGTGTATGCGGTGAAGAAGATCATGCTGCTCATTGTCGTAAGGGGCCAGAATGACAAAGTAGATGATGCGTTGAAGGACCTGTTGCTGATTAGTCAATGGCTAAGTAAACATTGGAATGGGGTTCCATACGGGATGCAACTTTGCGGGGTCTTCCTCAACTGCTTCTGTATCAAGGACCTGGCGGTAGTGCTTGCACACTTCTAGGTACTTGTCATCATGCTTGGCTAGGATAATTTGTTGCTCGTAGTAGCGCAGTTTGAGGTCTGTTGTGTCGTCCACCTTCTCCTCTGGGACTTCCTCTCCACGTGCTCTCTTCTTCTCTCGCTCCTTTGCCTCCTTCTCCAGCTGCTCAGCAGTCTTCTTGAGCTTCCGTGACAGATACTTGGTGCTGATCTTGCGGCCGAGAATGGCTGCCTGTGTCCAATCACCGCTCTCAATGCAAAGCGCAACTTGGGCAAGAATAAATTCCGTCTTTTCCCGTCGGTCCATGGAGCCAAAGGTCTCCACCTGAAGTTCACATAGAATCTCGGTAGCAGCCTTGATATCGCCCTGCTCTTTCTTGATGTCGGAAAGGATCTTGGTAACACGAGCACGCTCCACCTCAACAAAGATCTTCCCCTCGGTAACTGTACGGAGTGTCTCGATGACAGAAAGCTTTGTCTTCAGATCGGGGGTTTGGTCGAGAAAGCCGACAACGGTCTGGACCATCTTGGTGATGGCTTGCTTGAGCTGGCTGTGCTTCTTCGACAAGACCAGCGTCTGATCGTTCATCAAGCTCCAGTCGCCTGCATTTTTGCATAATGTGACAATCGCTACCAGAATTCGTGATGTTGACGCAAGATCGGATGCCTGGTTATGTGTTAGGCGGCCAATGAAGCTATCCATTCATTGGAGTTGCCTTACCTGACGGGTTTGCTTCTCAAGCGCTGCAAGCTTCTCGATTGCACCTTGAAGGTTGCTCTATTTGTATTTGTCAACAACATTCAACTGCAAAGTCACATGCAAACAGAAGGCATACCTTGGCCAAAGCCTCAGCCTCTGGAAGCTGCTGGTCGACTTCCTTAGAGAAGTCCTTCTCGGGCTTGAGAGTTGCCTCCGACATTGTGGCAGAGATGTGGGATATTTGACAGAAGTGAAGGGTTCAAGGGAGTCAGGGATGCTTCAGACGTGAGGACTTTGAGTTTGGCGCAGATGCAGGTCGATGTTGAAGCTGTGTGAAATCGCGATGTTCAGTATATGCGTGGCTTGAGACGGAAGTGGGAGGATGCTATCGCCTATGATTGGCAGGCTACGCTGCGGGTAACGCAAGAGGCTCCTGCCTGACGTCCATGTCCATTGCATAATCCTTGTTCGAGCTTAGCGGAAGAGGAGGTATAATAATCCGGACTGGAGTCATGTATGCTTATCGATAAGGCGAAGTTTAGTTTGTAGCAAGCAATAACCACAGGCCAGCGAAGAAACCGTCCCATTCAGAAAAGGCAATCCTGTACCGGAAAATACAGAAATCATGCTGTAGTACCAGTACCTATAACAGGATGGTGCCCCAAATGTTATTATTGGACTTTCAATCATCTCGCATTTTGGTGAACAATATAAAGAAAACTATCAACTTGAGCACTGTGTTCACTGATATTGGGTTCTATAAAAATAACTGGATCCCCCAACGTCACATAAAGTTATATGCTGCTTCTAGATCTTATGATAGCTTGTGAATTCAGTTAGGTCAACTTCTTCTATAATGAAAACCGTTTGTTATCCAACAGCTTTGCTTGACTTCAATAACTTAGTGCAATTCCAGGTAAGGTAGTAGGAAAGAAATACGTCATTTTTGGGGCTTTAATAGAACATCATATCTCATATCAATCATACCAGTTTACTTTCTCTAATCACCAGGGTGATCAAAAATGAGGATGCTATATAATATTCCATACATCACTTTGACAGTGCACAGAGCCAAAGAGAGACTCTTATATCTAAGGTGAGCTAAGATCCACCTGCAAGCCTCGCTACTCGACTAGGAAAGTGGGTCTATCAAAGTGAAAGCTTCCAAATCACCTGCGCCTGCACGTGACACACCTAGCAGCCCTAAACGAAAATTCCCCCACCAATTCAAACCACCCAAATTTTTGGTAGCCAGAATTTCGCGACGACTTCAACAATCAACCCACACAGCACCAAGCCAATACCGCCAAAATGGGTCGCGTTCGTACCAAGACCGTTAAGAAGTCCGCCAAGGTCATCATTGAGCGGTACTACCCCAAGCTCACCCTCGACTTCGAGACCAACAAGCGTATCTGCGATGAGATCGCTATCATTGCCTCCAAGCGCCTGCGCAACAAGGTCAGCAGCAGCCGAAACCACGACGATCGACCAAAATAGACCAATTATGCTAACTTAGGATTTTAATCAGATTGCCGGCTACACCACCCATCTCATGAAGCGAATTCAGCGAGGACCCGTCCGTGGTATCTCCTTCAAGCTTCAGGAAGAGGAGCGTGAGCGAAAGGATCAGTACGTTCCCGAGGTCTCTGCCCTCGACTTCTCCGAGGCCGGCCAGTTGGATGTCGACAGCGAGACCAAGGACCTGCTCAAGCACCTTGGCGTACGTAACCCAAGAATATTTATCGTTCATTATTATCATTTGACTAACAATGGGACAGTTCGACTCCATCCCCACCAACGTCATCCCCGTTTCTCAGGCTCAGGCTCCCGAGCGTGGTGGCCGACGATACGGCGACCGCCCTCGTCGCGACTAAATTTAAAAAGCTGGTTTTGTGGGAAGTTGGGAGTCCGGTATTTTGCATGGTTTTGCAACTTGGGCGTCTAAAGGACGGTAGTGAGTGCATAGATCTCAAAGAAAGATCTTCAGCCCCACAAGGTGTCGCCGATTCTCTGGATTCACATCCAGTGATGACGCTTGATTGCCAATTTTCCGTCCCCTTGATCACTTGTGAATGTGACTGAACATCAGGTACGCTGTTGAATCGGAACCTCTGTTCTCTGAACAACCAAATCAGTGGTTGGGCGAAGGAACTATCGTATGACCGAACCAGATGCCATTGCGCCTAATCAAGTTTACTTCGACAAATGTCATGCCAACCGATTTTCCAGATCCAACGCCGGGATCATTCTATTCCATAAACACTGCCCATTCTACGTCGTAGATGACTTTTCCTTCCTCCTCTCTGGTAGTTTTGCCTTGAAACCGTCAACAAATAGATGATCATCTTGACCGTCTACCGTAATTGTAGGAATAATCTCTGAGGGCGCAGCGACATCCTTTTCCTTCAAGGTGATCTTCACCTTGTCAATGTTTTGCGCCGCACCCCTCTCTCCACGCTCTGCCGCAAGAGCAGCAGAGTCTCTAGCAGCCTGCCGTTGGTCTTCCAGCTTAAGCTCACCAAGCTTTCGAGCAGTGCGATCGGCCTCTGTCTCCGCAGATTTGTCTTCATCCAGAAGGTCAATCTGGATATCGAGAATACCAGCTCTTTCCCAAGCTGCCGTCTCGTTGAGCTGCACTTTGACAAAGAGAGCCCGCCTGGCGCATTGTTGCGAACACCACATCTCCAAATCTTTGCGCTTAACAATCTCACCACTGGCTGTGAGTTTCCACTCCCCTCCGGGACCCGTCTGTCGTCTGGGTTTCGCACAGAGAGTATACCCGCACAGCCCGTTCACATTGCGCTCCTCAATCAAGTCATCGTAATCCGACGGCTGAAACAGTCGCACATTGGCCTTGAAGTCTGCGACGTCGGACGGCGCAGGGTTGTTTGAGTTGTGTGGAGGTGTACGTATGACGGGATATTCGGAGAGAAGTATCAGACTGTCGAGGATTTGAGCTTCAAGCTCTTTGCGGTGTTCGAGAAATTTGGCGTGCTGAATGGCGATTTCGCGGGCTGTGGGCTGCGTCGAGGGGGAAGGTTTAAGAATGCCTTTGAGTTCGTTGACTTTGGCCTCCATGGTTGGTATTATAATGCGAGTAGCCTATATATTGCACAGAATTATGTGATGCGGCCGAAGCGTGAGTATGGGAGAGTCGCAAGTAAGAAATTGTTTGTTTTTCTTGGAATTGCATGGAAGTTGCTGATAGCGAGCCGATGATGGTGTTTTGCCCCACTGACATGCCTGTACCTTGCTTACAGAAGACTCTCTGCCACAGCGACGAAAGTGTGGCGCAACAAGCTGGGCAAGCCACACGGAATGTCAAACCTCACATGTGGACGCTACGGATCTTCCGTGCCGGGTAACCCCCACGGCACATCCCCCGCGGACCCCGCCGGCTTCAAGTCCGGACAGGACCAACATCACAGACTTGCAGCAGAACCAGGCCTAATTCTATCAATGGGCCGTCCTGTACTGTCTTTTAGCTTAGGTGTCGGTGAAATACAAAGGAATGAAAATGACGCCCAATAATGTTACCCTCCGTTGGCTCAAGATATGTGAATATTTCGTCGTGATTTGTAACTCAACTATGGCGTCTAATGTCTTATACAGATATTTATTTACTATTAGTGGGCAGGTTTTATATAGAAGGATTAGATTTCACGTTTTCTTATGTTTAAAAGATGCAAATAGGGTAGAAGCATAGCGGTGTGGTTGGTACAAGTATGTATTTTTGTTCTCCTTGCTTTGATCATGTTGTAAGTGTTGGTCAGCTACTTGTTGGCTATGAAGAGTCTCAGTTCTACTACGCTGCAGATGCACTGCAACTCTCATCAATAAACAACCCAACACCTTCAACATTATGTCTTACTTGAAAATTGTGGAAGCCTTTGTCTTCTCAGAGGATTTTAAGGACAGCCCTCGTGCTCCCATTTTGTAATTCTTCGGTATTTTAAATCCGTCCTCTATAGGGTAATACATCTCTTGGCGAGAGAGAGTTAACCATCACTCAACATCCTGACCATGCTCCAAGAACAAGTATACTACCAACGTCCAGGCTATGTTGCCTCGTGTGGAGTTGTCCTCTCCGTGCTTACTATAGCTGCAGTTTGTGCAAGATTCTGGCCTCGTTTCAAGTACAAGCAAGGCCTCAAAGTTGATGACTGGTTCATCATACCTGCTTTGGTCCTGACTGTAGGTCAGGGGATTAACCTGGTATACGGCGTTGCTAAGAAATCGCTGGCTACTCGTGCCATATTACCGTCAGATTTTGTCAATAACCCAAATGCTGCGAACACGCCCCAGCTCATTCTTATGTCCCAAGTAAGTACACATGTTATTGTGCAGCACGAATAATGACTTACACTAGTCATAGCTTGAATTTGCCTACATCCTGATGATCCCGCTGGCACTTGGTTTTACCAAGCTCAGCTTTTTGGCATTCTATATGCGTATATTTACCGTCAATAAACGGAGTGTTGTCGCCATGTTTCTGTGGACGATGATTGCCATAATCTCACTCTGGACAATTGCCTTCTTTTTCGCAACGCTGTTCGAATGCGGGACCAAGTTCTCGGTTGCTTGGGGCTCCAACGATGACATTGCACAGAATTGCATACAGACGTTCAAAGCGGTATATGGGCTTTGCGTCTCAGACTTTATCACAGATGTATTAATCATCTTGACCCCCATTCCATTGGTAAGCATCCACCTCTATGGTGGTCCCCTGGTACTAATATGTTTGCATAGATCTGGAACATGACGCTATCAGCACGCAAGAAAATGGCCACCAGCGGTATCTTCCTTCTTGGAATAGTGTAAGTCTTGCATATTATTTCATGAATGAATATACAAGAGCAACTGTTTTCCTGACAATCAAAAGTGCAATCGCAGCGTCTTTAACCCGTCTCATTGTGACGGTTCACATTGCAGTGAAAGGGTTTGACCCGAACGAGGATAAAATACGTGAGCTTGTTAGCAGAATGCTTACTGTAAGTAAAAGCTGACTTTATTCCAGTTACCGTTACAACCTATATGTACTGGGGAATGGTAGAGAGCGGTGTTGGCGTTGTAGTTGCCTGCTTGCCGCATCTCGCATTCCTCGCGAGAGTTGTGTCTTTTGATTCAACAGGGAATCCGGTGCTTGTCAGAGCGTTTACGGGTTGGTCGCAAGACAAACCGGCTAGGAAAGGCAGTGAGGTGATAGCCGAGTCTGGATATGATGATGGTAGGGTGGTTCGTGACGCTGAATGTGCTATTGGCGTAAGCCCAACGATGATAAAGTCATGATGCCGAAAGCCAATTTCTGTGGTATTCTCCACATCATTGATCAAATACAAGATTTTTTTGGTTGGTAGATGTTAGTTTTATCATATGCACATAATATGAGCACCTAACAGTCAATGTAACCCTTGATGTTGGATCGCCCGGTGTGCCTCTTTGGGATAATGTGAATGTTGGTTACCCCCACATGTAGATGAGTGGATGTTGATGGACTTCTCCGCAGTTGATCCTGTCATCGTATAAGAGGTCTCTTCTCACCCTCCCTCGTGTACGTTATTACTGATTACAGACGCTAGGTTCGCCGCTCAATCAAGTATTCTGCATTTGTCTTTTGCTTTTCTCCAAGTGAACAGAGTAGCGGCAGTATTCATCTCAAACATGATATCGACCATGGCAACTTGCACATCAGAGACTATAGCCCGCATACGCCTTGCTATTATTGGTGGCGGTATTGCTGGATGCTCCTTGGCAAATGCTCTTGGGCAGATCTCGCATCTGGAAGTTCAAGTCTACGAAGCTGCACCCGAATTCTCTGAACGCGGAGCGGCAGTCGGTTTGACTGATAACGCTCAACTCGCTCTTGCACATGTTGCCCCTTCAGCAAGTGAGATGCTGGCGAAAGCTGGAGCTGTTCCCTTGAACTCATCTAGAGTGATGATAGTGAGTAGAAGCGGCTACAGGAAACTGAATTCGAGAACGATGCTAATGTTCACTCTTTAAGGGTTCGGGGCCACATGCAGGCACAGTTGTCCTCGATGTCGAGCCTGACGACAAACCAAGTGTAGTCGTACATCGCGCTTCTCTCCTCCGCGAGCTCCTTGCTCCACTTCCCAAAGAGATTTTGCATGCCAACAAGAAGCTGGTATCTATTTCCAACAAGAATGGAGCCAGAAGCTTCGAGATAACGTTTGACGATGGAGCCACTGAGAATTTCGATGCAGTGATTGGCGCAGATGGCATATTTAGCTCTGTCCGTAAGTATGTGCTCGGGGATGCTGCGGATGAACATGCGGCATCGCCGGCAGGCGTCTGGGATTGCAGAAATGTGGTGTCTTTTGAAAGGGCTATATCTGTGCTTGGTGAAGACAATTTCCGCAAGCCTAGGCAATACGGATGGTGCGGAGATGGTGCGTTTATAATGCATGATGTTTGCGAGAATGGGACTATGGTTCAGTGTGTCATGTCTGCCATTGAGAAGGATCCCCCCAAGGACCGAAAGCGCCCTCTTACGAGAGAAATCCTGACGAAAATATATAGCAGCTGGCTAGATGGACCGATAGCGAGCGGTGCTATCGATGTAAGTTTCATATGCCAGAAATTACCGGATTGCCTTGGCAATGCCTCCGTATATCATCCAAGGCTGACAGGTCTATAGATCTTTCTTGACCAACCCAACCCAAGTAGTTACTCGGAATGGGAACACAAATCTACACCCACCTATGCCAACGGCCGCATTTGTATCATGGGCGACGCCGCACATGCGACAACTCCGTGGCAAGGCTCGGGGGCCGGAATGGCAATTGAGGATGCCATGGTGCTTGCGGCTCTCCTCGGGGATATCCGGTCCCCTGAAGAAATTGATGCTGCATTCAAGGCGTTTGATCTTGTGAGGAGAAACAGATGCCAACGAATCATCGACTCCAGCAGAGGAACCGGGTTGATTATGTGTGGGCAAGATAGTGAAGTCGGCTTGGATCCTGAGAAGATGAGGGAGAAGCTGTCACATCGATGGGACTTTATTGTTGGTTTGGATCATGAAGCACATAAGCGAGAGGCGGTGGAGAAAATGAGAGAGATTCAAGGAAAATGAGACGAAACACTAAAGTTGAGGGAGGAAAGTTCCATATTTTGACATACATCAATGGATGGATGGATGGATTGATGGATGAGATAAATGCAGGGCGAGCTACGCTTGAATTGACACCAATTGAAGAGCCCCACTATGACGAATGCGGCAGTGTACAGAGTACATCTTACGTTGTAGGCCTAGGTACCTGAGGCTGCAATAACGGGGTCCTCCATCTGCTCCAGGTTGTTTCAATAGCACGTCCCCTCCAGCTCCAAGACCTTTAAGTTCAAGCGGACTTCCACCAGTGAGCTCCAATCATTGGGATTGCTAGGTGGCCATTGTTCCGTAGTCCGTCTGTGTGCTGCACTGCGCTGCGCTGACGTCGACACCACACCCACAAGCGGCTGGTGATCCACTACGTTTCACAGCCTCCCTTCTTCGCCTTCTGCCTTCGGAGCCTTGTATTCGATTACGACTCTTTCTTTTTTTGTTCTTCAAGGCGAAGGGACTCGATCTTTGGTCCTGAATCTCAAATCCTTTCAGCCGTGTTCAGACTGCCCACCACCAACCGAGAACAGCAAACTACGCGACATCGACCAATCCCCCTCCCTCCGCCTCGCCCCCCCGCCCTATTAGCCACTCAGCAACGGCTATCGACCAACCATTTCATCCGCCCCACATTCAACGACGAACCTCCTCCCGCTACGTTTGAATAAGAAGACGGAAGCTCTCTCGTCTGGCCGCGCCAGCAGTGTCAGACATTGCATTGCCTTCGTCGCAGAAGACTGCTGCAATGGCTGCCTTGTTTAGGGTCAAGGCCCTGTTCGAGTACACCTCGGCGCACGACGATGATCTCAGCTTTGACGCTGGCCAAATCATCACAGTAACGGAGGAAGAGGATGCCGACTGGTACTGTGGTGAATACGTGGACAACAACGGTGTCAAGCAGGAAGGCATCTTTCCCCGTAATTTTGTCGAAAAATTCGAGCCCACAGCGCCGCCTCGACCAGCCAGGCATCGACCAAAACCCCCTCAATCCGAGGAACAGGCTCCGGAAGAAACGGTTGCACAACCACCGCCGCCGCCGCCTGTTCAGAAGGAAGAAGCAGCCCCAGCCCGTCCCTCTGCGCCCGTGGTCGAACATGCCAGCGAACCTGTGCCTCAGAGTCCACCATCTGGACCTCCAGCCCCAGCCCCAGTTCCAGCCCCGGCCCCGGCCCCGGCGTTGGCAGTAGCACCACCAGTTCCCGCACCGGCTGCACTACCGACTTCCCCAAAACCGCCAGCTCCGGCAAAACCAAAGCCCGCACCGCCTCCCGTATCCGAGAAACCTAGTTCGTTCAAAGACCGCATTGCTGCGTTTAACAAGCCTGCTGCGCCTCCGGTAGCTCCTTTCAAACCCAGCACTCTTGGTGGTGGTAGTGCGTCTGCATTCGTGAAGAAGCCCTTTGTTGCGCCGCCCCCCAGTCGAAATGCGTATGTCCCTCCACCTCGGGACACACCAACTGCCAAAATCTACCGCCGGGAAGAGGACCCCGAGATCAAGGAACAGGTGGCGGAGAATATTGGTCAGGCAGAGAAGGCTGGCTTAGTTCCACTCGAATCGCAACAGGAAGGTGAAGATGAGGACCAGCCAAAGCCCACGAGTCTCAAGGAGCGCATTGCTCTGCTTCAGAAGCAACAATTGGAGCAGGCACAACGCCATGCTGATGTCGTGGCCAAAAAAGAGAAGCCTAAGAAGCCCCCGAAGAAGCGACTGGATGTTCCATCAGGCGAAGCTGGTGAGGAGGGAGATAATCTCTCTACGTCTCAAACATTGGAGCGCCCAGAAGGCGAGGAAGCAGGCCCAAGAACTTCAATAGATAACCATCGTCCTGTGCCACCTCCTCCGCCCCGAAATCTCCAATCCGATGGAAACGAGGCGGATATTTCCGGAGCTGGAGAGACTACAGAAGGTCAGGACGACACTACAGAGCGTGAAGATAGCGACGATACTCCGCGGAACGTCGCTCGGGTACCAACCACGTCATCTACTGTTACCGTAGAAGAGGGCGAGCGGGCAGGCCAGGAAGCTGATGAGGAAGAGGAGGAAGATGAAGATGTTGATCCTGAGGTAAGACGGAAGGAGGAGCTGCGAGCAAGAATGGCTAAAATGAGTGGCGGAATGGGCTTTGCAGGCATGTTTGGTGCTCCCATGTCACCATTTGGAGGTGCCCCGATTAAGAAGAAGGCACCCAAGCCGCCGGCCAAATCATCTGCCATCGAAGAGGAAGCCGTTTCGTTGCCCCGTGCGCCACCGGTTCCTGTTATGATGGCTTTGCCTGGTATGGGAGTTCCGTCCAAGCCTGAAGAGCTCGTGAAGTCAGACGACGAGGAACCTGAACCAGCTCCACGAGCACCACCAGTTCCACCTAGCGTCCCCGATAATAAACCTGAAGAGGAAGAAGAGCAGGCGACACCACTAGCTGCACCTCCTCAACTACCTCCCCAGTCGCCCCCCCAATTGCCTCCTCAATTACGTCCCCAGTCACCCAAAGGCAAGTTTTGTTCAACCAACGATATATCTTATCCTGCTAATCTCGAAATAGCTCCAGTAGAAGAGTCCATCCAGTCACCGCTATCCCCGATATCAGTGGTAGAATCAGAGGTCTCATTACCTCCCCCACCAGCACCATCAAGCCCACCAGTCCCATCAGGGGGTATGTTTTGATAATCTTTTATGGCATGTTTTTAAAGCTCATGATTATGATAGTTCGACCTCCCCCTCCGCCTGCTCCGTTGAGCCCGCCTGTTCCATCAGGGGGTATGTGCTAAGATTTCGTCCAACAAACCTTCAAAGCTAACAACCAGGATAGCTCGACCCCCGCCGCCTCCCCCTCCTGCACCTTCAACAGTAAAGTCTGCTACAGATGGATCTGAATCTGATGATGAACTGTCTAATGCGGCGCATGAAACCCCTATTCGGGAGACCGCCCCTACAACAATGCGATCGCCATTGATTCCTCAGGAGCCTCTGCATACTTCAGGACTGCCCACACGATCACCACCTTTATCGCCGCGACATGAACAGTTCTCCCCAACATCGCCCATAGCCAACAGGCGTTATAGCAGAGCTCCACCTCCAATTCCAGGGGCTGCCCCAACTCTTCCGCCAGCTCAGGCTCGCCCGCCACCACCACCCCCACCGGGGGGTTTGATGCGACAATCTACTTCAGAGCTTAACAGTCAGTCACCAACTAGACCTCCTCAAGCAGGCGAGGGAACTGGTGAAGTAACAGAATACGAAGGTGATTACGATACCGATATCGCGTCGTCTGTACATCACAAGGAAGCGTTGAGAACGCACAATCGGGCCCCTAGCTTTGACGACGCTTCCTTATTGTCGCCTTCTTTGATGTCGCCCGTAGCTGACGTCCCGCCGACTTTGCCGCCGCCGGTTCCATTTAACACTACCCCAAGGGCTGCTCCACCACCCATTCCATATCACTCTTCCCCAGAGCTAATGCGGTCACACCCAGCAGATGCTCCTCGTGCTGCACCCCCTTTGCCACCCCTGGTCCCACTTAAGCCCGCATCTCCTAAGCCAAATGATAATGACTATGATCAAGGCTATGTGCCGGCGGCTGGCGTCCTTAGCTCGAGCTACTCGTCTCACCCCAGTCTTGAAGATGAGCTTCAGGATTCAATGTTCTTTCCAGGTGTACCAAGAGCAAAATCACCACCGGAGAGGAAGTTTTTGCCACCTGGAGTTGCATCACGCAGCTCAAACCGATTATCTGTTGATGGCCATAGGTCAAGTCTGAATGCCAGGCGATCCGTAGACCACCACCGTCCGTCGATGGACCCTGGGTTCATTGCCAGTGATGTCGATCTAGCGGTTCAAAGCGGATGGTGGAGACAACCTAATCAATTACCGCCAGTCCTACAAGGTAGGAGAGATATTTACTTTGAGTACGATGAATCCACTTCAACGAACCAAGCATCAAAGACGCTCGTTACACGCGAAACTTTTGTCTTGTATCAGGACTATTCGCAAACTATCTTCACAGCCCGCTTCGATCCACAAGATCCCTCGGACGTTGAATTAGAGCAGCGCCATGAGGCACCTCCCGTTGCATTGCGACAAGATCAGATGGAGGAGGCTTACGACCGGTTCGGACGGCGCATCGCTGCTGCTGCATTGACAAAGAAGGACACAATTGTGGGAGATGGTACACCGCAAAGTTTCCTTCTCGAGATTATTAGGCCATTAAAGGAAGCTCTGAGGCCGGTTAGCACAAGATCATATGGCGCCCTGGTGTATTCCAATATGGCCAATGCCTCAACGCAGCAACATGATGTCATTCGTCCTGGCGATATTCTTACCATCCGAAATGCAAAGTTCCAAGGCAAGCATGGAGCCATGCATGCCAAGTATTCGATCGAAGTCGGCAAACCGGACCATGTGGCAGTGGTGGCGGAGTGGGATGGCACTAAGAAGAAGGTTAGGGCATGGGAACAGGGTAGGGACAGCAAGAAAGTAAGACAAGAAAGCTACAAGTTGGATGACTTGAGGAGCGGTGAAGTGAAGATCTGGAGAGTAGTTTCTCGCAATTGGGTGGGCTGGCAGAGGAAGGGCCCGGAAGAGTAATTTGATGGGAGGTGTATGAGTTTTGATGAATTGAAGATGGAAAGGAAATGAGAGTAATGATACATTGACGGGGCTTTGTCTTGAGTGAGGCTTTTTCGCCTTGTTAGACTGTCAAGCGTGTACGACTTTGTGGCATTATGGCTGTATTTTCAAAAGCTTGTTGTAGACGGTCTTGTACACTGCAAATCCAGCAATCCAAGTTATGTAGTTTCTTGATTTACAGGTTCTATGGATGAGTAACTCTTAACACATTGCAGGATAAACTGTTTGTGAAAGTGACGGCTTCTGAATCAGTAGAAGGAGACTTGTGTACACAATAAAGTTCGTCACTATAAGACATTGGCTGACTGAAGAGGTTAATCATCTATACAACTGCCGTGTTATCAGCCGTCTCGGCATATACAATTGGTTACCGAATCCCATGATTGAGCGAGGCTCTGCTTTGAACATATGACTTACCCAAGCGCGCGGTGGAGGATTTAAGCCGAAAACAAGTTCTCAGATTAGCAAGGGAGAGACAAAACCAGAATACACCCCTCTCTATGTTTGGATGTCATAATCTTGTTGTACCCCCGCCAGAGAATCTCATTTTCCGTTTCCGGGTTAAATCCTCCATCGCGGACTGTGATCAGAGCCCCCTTGCATTTTTGTGTAACTTTGACGGCAAGGCGGTTGCCGGGCATTGTGACTGGCGGAGTGAAGGAAGAGACGGACTCAGCTATTTCCATTCGTCATATATGTTGATCTGCCTGATGATTCGTTGCTCACTAGAAGGAGGGTTTCATTCGGCTACAGAGTTTCTGCTGGGTGGTAAGACAGTCGCACCCTTTCATTGTTGTGTGGTGTTCTTCATAAACCAATGATAGCACGGTTGAATGAGTTTCTGATATGAATGAAGAAACAATATCGGATCGTCCTTTCAGCTAGAACTGCAGAAATGTCTCGCCTCGCCATCGGCATCGAGATTTGGAGAAGTTGGTGGGGGGGCATACGCATGTGTATTTAAGGGGTCTTTGGGTTACACAGCTTTGGCCATGATAGAATCATCTGAAAAAACCTTCTTAACTTCTTATTATCTTTGATTAAATTGAAGGTTTTGAATAAAACATCCTTTCAGCAGTTGAACACCATGACGCTGAAGAAGAAGGTTGTCCCGCAGGCTTTCTGGTGGGACACCACTGGGCGCAACCTCGCAGACATGCTAGATACAGCGCAGTATCCGGAGCCTATTCGACGCAGATTTCTTCAGTACTACCATGATACTATCTGCCCTGCCTTTGGAGCTCCTGTTACCTCTTCATCTTTTCGGAGTGCGCTGTCCTGGGATGGCACTCCGATAGAGTACAGCTATAGCTTGAATGGCTCAACCAAGGAGCCGGAAGTGCGCCTGTCTATGGATTTGACACCGTTGCATCCGCAGAGTCTGTCTTGGCCTGATGCTCTGGGTAGTGGTGTGACGCACCAAGTTGTTGAGGATTTTGTTTCGCGCAACGGTGAAGCTGATGCTGGCTGGTACAACACTTTGCGGGAACATTTCCAGGTCTCTGTCAGCTCGCTAGAGGAGGCGCAAGAGCTGGTGTCTAAGGCAGGGCACAAGTCCTCTGTCATGATAGGCTTTGATATTGAACGTTCAGCCTCCGTTACTGCTGAAGATGACTCTGGGTCAAAGATTCCTGCCATTGGCAAAGTCTACTTTCTCCCATGTCTTGCTGCGGCGTCACGCAATGTGACTCGGTGGCAGGTCGTCCGCAGTGCTATTCAACAACTGCCCACTGTTTACTCTGTTCCGCCAAACATTATGAAAGCCTTCAATATCATGGAGGATTTCTTTGCCGACAAGCATCATGAGTGGGAGAATAGTGTCCGTTACCTTGCTACGGACTTGCTCTCTCCTGATCAAACCAGACTCAAGATTTATACAAGATGCCCTTCTAGGGCCTTTGACGGAGCATGGGATCTCTTCACGTTGGGTGGTCGCATACCGGGACTGGAACAAGAAAAGGAGCGACTTCATAGCCTTTTCCGAGAGCTAGTCGGCGATATGTCAGAAACTGAAGGAGGATTCGTGACGGATGTTCACAAAAAGGTTACCATCTGTTACCATTCCCTGTCTGCAAAGCATGAGTACCCTGTTCCGAAGCTGTTCATTTGCCCAAGGGAGATTGTATCCAACGACAGTATCGTCGTGAGCAGGCTGGATAAGTGGTTGCATGAGAATGCTTGGACTCGTGATTCCCCAGAGGCAACAGCTTATCGAGATCTCGTCGAGCCGGTTTTGTAAGTTGGAAATCTCTCGCCTTTTACACATTTATTGGATTTGGAAACTAATACATTCGATTAAATAGTACCCATCGAGAGCTCTCTGAGCGAAGCGGAATGCACTCGTTCATCTCTGTCGCGCAGAAGAATCCGGTGACCAGGGCGTTGAGCATTCAGACGTACTTTATCCCAGAGCTTTACAGCTGTCGCAGAAGTGGCGTGGTGTCTGTAGAAGGAGCTTCTGGTCCTGAATAGTTTAATTGATTGATGCATTAGATTCTTAAAATAACTACATTAATAGGCTGGTGAGGCTGGTCATTTTTTGTCCCATTTCACTTTGGTTGATCAACATGACATGATTCTACGCTCACTGAACAGGCCTACAAGTTGGAACCTCGTCGGCGAGTGTTTGTAAGCGTACCTGTAGATCAATGGATGGAAGCTAAGGTAAATACCGTGTGAATAGCTGCTAGCCAATATAAACACCCCCTTCACCTCTTGGGGAGAACTGACGAGGAAATGGTCGCACAACTTGTCGTGACCATGAACCTCACACTCGTGTTTGCTTGCAAAACTCACGTGCCAAATCTAAGTTGGGCAGAAAACGTTCTTTCATGCAGCTTGAAATCTCAATGTGAGGCTAGTTTTTATTACTGAGACCATGTCTTACTAGATGTGGAGGAACCATCTCGGCGAGACTCTAACGAGAAAAGGAGAAACTATGTACTAATCTACTCGGAAGGAAGAATACTATTGCAAACCAAATTGCAATCTCATTCATACAAGGTGCTCTTTGCCTCTGTGAATTTGTTTCATCGTGTAGTATAACCCACATGAAGCTCGATGTAAAACGACAGGCCCAGCTTACGGTTCGGATCGACTGCTTACCCCAGCACTGGCCGCAAATAGGTAACCAGACGCCACGAACGCCGGCACATCGCCCCGTCTCTACCCAACAAGGAAAACCAACGGCTCGAGAAGTCGATAGTATTGGTTGAAGGAGCAGCAAATTAGTGCCGTGTCTCAGGTTAGTTACTGCGCTGC
This sequence comes from Cladobotryum protrusum, assembly GCA_004303015.1. Taxonomy (NCBI): domain Eukaryota; kingdom Fungi; phylum Ascomycota; class Sordariomycetes; order Hypocreales; family Hypocreaceae; genus Cladobotryum; species Cladobotryum protrusum. The sequence continues at coordinate 5,401,231 of RZGP01000008.1, forward strand.
TTAATGAGGCAGAGCCCCTGGATATGATTGCGACGAGTTTTTTGTTGCCTTGCATGGGATTGAACAGTTGCACGTTTTCTTCTGGGAGCCTTGGATCTTTTCTTTCTCTTGCAAAACTCCACACAATACCCCTCTGTTTGCTTGTTCTGAGTCGTACATATTTGAACCATTCAGACAATTTATCATGGCCGCCTCACTGCCCAAGTTCCAGCAAGAATTTGCTGCCAACCAGAGGAAGGACTTGCCTATTAAACTGACCAAGGAGGAGTGCAATGGCAAGACGTACATTGTGACTGGTGCTACTGGCGGTCTTGGATATGAATGCGTGAAGCATCTTGTTGCTCTTGATGCTGCCAAGGTGATTATCGCTGTGCGCAACCAAGAGAGCGGCAACACGACCAAGACGACGGTTGAGACAGAAACCGGTCGCCAGGATGTCATTGATGTTTGGTCACTCGACCTTGCCTCATACGATTCCGTCAAGGCCTTCGCCAAGAAGATGGAGGAGCTGGACCGCATCGATGCGATTGTCCTGAATGCTGGAGCTCTGATGGCCACATGGGAAGAGAAGGAGGGCGCGGAGTCGAACATTACCATCAATTTCTTCTCCAATTTCCTGCTGACGTTTTTGATGTTCCCTCATCTTGAGGCGGTTGCGAAGAAGCATGATATTAAGCCGAGAGTGGTTGTGGTTGGCAGCATGGGTGCGTTTGTCACTGAGCCGTGTGTGAAGATGATGGTGAAGCCCGGTACGCTGGAGGATTTGAACAATCGCGAGAAGTGGGAGTCCCAGCAGGAGCTTAGGTATGGAGTAGTATTCCATTCTTCTGTAGGCGATACGAAAATTGACACTCATTCGTTAGGTACGCCTTCTCCAAGCTTCTGGAGCATTTCGCCGTCCGAGAGATGGCCAGCCATCTGCCCGTCTCCCAGACTGGTGTCGTTGTTAACATTGTTGACCCCGGTCTGTGCAAGACGAACCTGACCAGGAACACAACCTTTTTTGCATCCATCAAGACTTGGCTGCTGAAGGCTTTGCTTGGTCGCACCGCAGAGATGGGCAGCCGAACTTTACTGCACGGCATCTCTGAGGGTGAGGAGAGTCATGGCAAATACTTGACATCGTGCGATATTCGAGAGTAAGTGACTTCTGTAGATGCATGTGAATATTGTTGAAAGATGGCTAATAAAAATACCGTAGAGATCATATTCCAGAGTTTGTTACCAACGAGGATGGCAAGGCGTGGCAGGTTCAGGTTTGGGCGGAGCTTTTGGAGAAGCTGGAGCAGATTCAGCCGGGCTGTGTCGGTGCCGTCATTAAAAATTAGATGGTCTGAATTGAATGAATGCATTTTATAATTTGTACAATTTTATGCTCTAATATTTTAAATAGTTGAGATGATAATCGATGTTCAGGTTCTATACACAGCGGCTAATCAATGGATTTGGCGAGATGGTGATGCCGGGTGCTCGTTAAACAGCCAGCATCCATCAATGCGCAGAGCGGCTTAATACTGTTCTAGGGAAATTTACTGCTTCTCAAGCTGGTTTGGAATTGATACATTAATATTGGGTATTCATGCAGCAATGATCTATCTTTTTCCAATCAAGACCGTCAACATGCAGCATCAGGACAGTTGGGCAGACCAGATTTTCAGCCCAACGCTGTCCCTGCCAATATGAACAGCGAATCAAGCAGGGCGTTCGGTGAGTGTTGCAGCAAATGATGGAGAGACAAAGTATCCATAGGATGACTGATACATAATGGTCGGTCCCATACCGAGTGTTGGGCACTCGCATGCTCTTGGATTGCGATTCCATGAATCTCAATTGATACCCGGCACGGATCGTGAATCCTAAGATATCATCAACATCAACCACTAATTCGCTGTACCTAATTTCAAATCGCCAGCACCACCGTTTCTTGGACGAAAGGAAACATGTCTTTAGCAATAATACGAGGAATGGGCCGATTGAGGCCTGAGATCCGACTAGGCGAAGCCATCACCAGCTTCGTGGCCGACCTCACCCCTGCACAGAAGGCCGTATTCCGTGAACACAAGAAGAAGGCGGCTAAGGAACCACCGACAATTGACGATGTTATGCGACTTACGGCCGAGATCAATCGCGAAGCGTCCGGTCGGTTTCCCGGCAAGCGTTGTTTTGGCACTCGGTTCACCGGCTTCCTGCGAGTGATTCAACAGTTTGTAGGCCTTGGGGAAATAGTTGTTGGAGGCACCCAGAACAGTTTGGCATGCAGTGTCTGGTCAATGCTGCATATGACCCTTGTCGTTAGTATATATTTAATGCTCATAGTTAACCTAACTTGCTAATGAACTACAGTCATATATCGCCTTAAGCTCCCACCTGGACAAAATATCTGCCACCTTGATGGATGTTGGCCGCTCAGCGCCTCTATACGAAAACATGGCTCTGCTCTATCCGCATTCCAAGAAGCTGGGATCGTATGTTCTTGAATATTACACCGTCATTGTGAATCTCTGTCACCATCTACTTAAATTCACACGGAAAGGGCTGCTACAACAGCTGGCCTTGTCCAAGAACGACGTTGACTTGGAGCTATATCAGTCCGAATTGAAGAGATGTGGCAAGTTGATCGATGGAGAAGCGAAAATCCTATCGAGAAGTAAAATTCTGGAGCAGAACTCAACTATCAACGCCGTCACTAAGTTTTTCGGTCACCAAACTCGACATGAACGATTACAAACATACCGCCGAGTCCTTGACGCTTTCTCCAAGTATGACTATCGAGCAGCGTTCAATGAGGTTCGCAAAGCAGGAAACACATCTCTGTTCACAAAGATGATTGAATATAAATCCTGGAAAGCTAGGTCGGGTCCCCGCACGCTGGTGTGCATGGGCAGGCTGGGCTCCGGGAAGTCCGTCTGGATGGCCAATATCATCGACGATCTAAGACTCCGTAAGGATGGCGCAAAATATCCAATTGCTCATTTCTTCTGTCGCCATGATATCTCCGAAAGTCTGAAAGCCCACACGATCATCGGCTCTTTGATTCGACAGCTTCTACCCATGGACGGAGATTTCAGCCAGGCAGAGGAGATCATCGCCCAAGCCGGCCCAGTTCTACATTTCGACGAAATGCTCCAAATACTTCAGAAGTGTTTCCCCCGCGATTTCGTGGCCTATCTGATTCTTGATGGGCTTGATGACTGCAATGCCGATGAAAAACAGAAACTGACTCAACATCTACAAGAACTTCAAGAGGCAGGCACATTTCATGTATGTATGTCATCAAGGCAAAAAGCCGACCTTGCTTCTGATCTAAATTTGAAGCTGTTTGGAAAGTATGGTTCAATTGCCATTCCTAATGACAATCCGGATATTCAAACATTCATCGAAGAGGAGTTGCACCGATGCCAAGAAGAAAAGAAACTGGTAGTGGGAGACCCATCACTTATTGAGGAGATACAGAATGCCTTGATGAAAGGATCGCAAGGCATGTTTCTTTGGGTGGCTCTTCAAATCCAGTCACTGTGCGCCTCCAAGACCAATAAGGAAATCCGCGAGGCGTTGAAGGATTTGCCCAAAGATTTGTCAGAAACATTTGATCGGATTCTGAAGCGTTCTGGCGAAGGCGGAAAGGATTGGCAGAGAAAAATACTCGAAATACTGGTTGCGGCTTGCGAGCCATTGGCCACTGAACAACTTGGAGAAGCGCTCAGCGTAGTCCCGGGCGAAATTATCTGGGATCCAGATCAACAGTTGAATAACATATCGGCGGTCCTGGATTCCTGCGGAAGCCTCATCTACGTCGATGAGGAAACATTGACTGTAAGGATACTGCATGGTAGTGTCAAGCAGTTTCTGCTAGGACAATTCAGCGCTTCGGACACAGCATTATTCACGGAGACCGATGCTAATAAAAGACTGGCGGATGTTATCATAACTTATCTCAACTATAACATATTCAACACAGAAGTATCGACCAAAGTTGCGCCAAAAATGGAAATGAATGACGCCCCAGCCAGGATTATACGCTCCATGCATTCCTCAGGCACGACTAGTAGTATTGCACTAGAATTTTTACGGACCCAGAAGCAATCCAATCTCGATATTAGTCCTACTATTCAAGATATACAGAGAAAAAAACGGTCCAGAGAGAAATTTCGATTCTATCCTTACGCAGAAAAACATTTTCTACATTATACCCCCTATATTTCCGATGGCACGTCAAGGACTATGATTCTGCTTGAGAGGCTCATGGAGCGACTCCCGGCTGTGTGGAGCGATAGGGACGCCGTGCTAGCGCTTGTTTCTGAGTGCATAAAGCAAAATAACGCAGTGTTGATAAAGGCAATTTACAAAAAGCTCGAAAGCGTGAGAGAGCTCTCTGGCATTATTCATGAGATGTTGGCTGAAGTGATAAGAAGTGGTCATGGAGACTTACTTGGAACTCTGGTTGATGCTGGCATTGATGTGAATTTCAGAACTAGGTATTATGAGACACTTTTATTGGCTGCTCTAAAGAAGAAAAATGTTGAAATGGCCAGAATGCTGATTGGAAAGGGTGCCAACATGGAATTCAAAGCGGATGGTTATGATAATGGTTCCATTTTGCACAGGATGGTGGTGGATGATTATTACGACGGTGTGGCGCTGCTAATTGCAGAGGGTGCCAACATTGAAGCTACAGATGAATTAGGTGAAACGCCGATATTCAATGCAATCCGGTTTGGAAACATGGAGGTTATGAGGCTGCTCATTGAGAGCAGTGCCAATTTGGAAGCTACGAACAGCAGCGGCGCTACACCATTGATTCATGCAGCTTTATGGGAGAATTTGGGTTCCATCAAGCTTCTCATTGACAGGGGCGCTAACTTGGAAGCTGCGGACGAGAATGGTTTGACACCATTACTAAAATATGCAGTGACGGCGGACAGATACCAGGATGATGGGAAAGATGATGAAACCGTGAAATTATTGATTGAAAAAGGGGCCAACATAGAGGCCAAATGCAAGGAAGGGAAGACTGCTCTTTCCTATGCCGCTAAGAGGGGGAACGAGAAGATTGTGCGATCACTTCTTGAACGTGGTGCCAAGATATCAACTGAGGACGATTTGGGCAAGACTCCATTGGAATATGCTACTGAAAAAGGCCATCGGAATGTTGTTAAAATGCTGAAGAAAAATAGGGAAGAGACGCTGAGGACGAAGCGAGGGGATCGCAGTACATATTTATGAGTTTGAATTAGGATTTGGTTAGGCAGCTCAGCAAAATGAGAGAATTGTGCATCTATCTTACTCAAGCTACGAAGTGAGCTCTTCAAATAAGCCCTCTCCACAAACACCTGGCCCCCGGGGGAGCACGTCGAGTGTTACCGCGGGACCCACGGTCGAGCACGTTTGCACACGAAGAACGGGCATCCCATCTCTGTCAACCAGCCAACCAAGAGAAACCGATGATTATTTGACTTGATATCATTTTACTTGACAATAAATCCTCCCGACACTTTCTGCACAAAAGAGCTACTGTATATTGCCCCCCAAACTACAACCCTTTCTAAACTATACATAAGAGCAAAGCTGAAACTAGCATCTTAACATCATAGAATCAATTAAGTAACAGTATAGATTTATCGAGCCTCTTCATTTGCAAGGTAGTATGCAAACTAAAACTAGGAATGACAAAGGAGATAAAAGGTTATTTCAGGATGTAAGTGCGTTTTGACTGTAGAAACTTATTGATAGAATAAAGTGTGAGATGAATATTGAACGTTCATTAGACAAAGAATAACACATTTTAATGCTGTTCACTCGAAAAAGGGTTAAAAATGATTTCCATAACCGCCTAATGCAAATGACAATCCACCTAAATACGCAGCCTACCTGCCTGTCGATGATAGTGCCGCCGTAGCTTGGATCTATCAATGCTCCAACGGCCGTAGGTTCGCAGGCAACGGGCTCAGAAGGCCGGGGGGGACATCATGTTTTTAATCATAGTCCTGAAGCGGCCGCGCTCAGAGCCTGTGCTGCTGCTCGTGCTGGTTCGTCGAGGCACCGAGTTTGTGAATTCACAGACGCCGGTGGAAGGATACTTTGTGGTCATCACACGGTTCGATCGATCTATTAGACATCAGATATGGTAATGGTACTTATGGTTGTAAAGACGGACGCATGGCGTGCATGTTTCCCTTGGCATCTTCAAGAACAGCCTCATATTTGGCCTTTGCTCTCTCAGCAGCTGATGGCATGATGGCAGATACCCTTTCCGTGAATATCGATTGAATGTATGGTAAAGGTAGGGCTAAAACCTATTGCAGAAGATACAACTTACAAAAAGCAGTAACGTACATGTACTGGTGGGCGACTCGCCATCTTTATAATGTGCCACAACATTTGTTGTAAGGCTTCCCCCTCACGATGTCATAATGACATCGGGTGCTTCGCGTTAGCATGCTACCCCTCAACCCATGATGCAACATCACATTCTTGGAGAACCATCTGTAACGAATAGCAGCTTCGAGCTTTCCCATTGGATGATGCTTTATGAAACAGGGATGGCGTACGAACGGCCTATCACAGTGCCTATCAGTCAAGCCATCACGCGATCTATCTCCTATATCCGTAGATCGGCTCGTTTCGATCTTGCAGAAATATTTATGGTTTAATAGCTTTGATAAGATAAACAAGGAAATCAAAACAAGCATGAGGTAGAAACAATAGAGTGTTATTGAGCCGTTGCTATATTCTACGTTGTAGCCGGTAATGTAGGTATATTATCAAAATATGACATGAATGAGGCTTCAGCTACAAGGAATAACTCACACACTATTCTATCGAGAAGACTGAGGCCATGTCTTGTATATTCCCCCGCGCTGTTGATTTCATGAAACTCGAGGGTCTTTCGATACGAGAGTGGGTTATCAGCACCCGAGAGAGAATATGCAATGAGATTCAAACCTATTAGAGTAGATTCCAATCAAAGAACCTCGAAATCAGATAAATTTCGACTGCCGTATAAAGTTACTTCACGGCTTTTATTCCCTTTTGTAATGCAGCATAAAATCTTAAGGGTAAGTCAAAGCAGTTAATGTGCAGCTGAGAAAAACGCCGCTGTATAATTGATATCCATATTTACGCTACTTCTATTGACAGGTTGAAATTATTATTCATTAACACTTTGCATAAACGACAAAAATGTCTTATAAAGGTCCCTTGCTAAGTTCTGCAAGTAAAAGGACTGTGAGAACTGCCATCCGAAGTCTCTTTGATCTATAAAGTGTCAGTAAGCTTAGTATGGCAGTAACGAAAAGTGTGTAAACTCACAATATCCACAATAGTAGCATAGGTGCCAGCAACTAGAGTCACAACACCAATGATAAAGGCCAAGATACTACCCAGGCTGATGAGAATGTTCTCCCGGGAATACCATTTTCCTCTGCAGAGCAGCTTGAACCACATGATGGCTGGAATCCAGAATGAGAATCCAGACACGAAGAGAGCTGAGGCGAGAGAAAGAAGATCAGAAAAGATGGGGATCGCCTCAGCAATAACCCAGGCAATAATAGTAAAGACTGTCACAAGTCCGATCCAACTGGCCCAGCCCGTGGGGGTGTTGATATACCGAAGGATTGAATTCTTCCACATTCGTCCGTGGATGTAGCGAAGAGCCACTGTTGAATTGATAGAACCAGAGATGAAGATGACGGGTAGAGCAATTCCAAAGGCAATCTTCGAGATGAGTGGTCCAGCAGAAAGAAGAGCTGGAGATTGAACGGTAGGTCCGATAAATGCGTAGCATAGGGCGCCGGTAATGGTGTAGATGACGATCTGGGCAATACCGGAAGCCCAAATGGATTTCATGTAATCGGTTGGGGTGTGCATCTCATCCATGAATGAGAATTGACCGATTGCGAAGCTGAATGCAAAAATAATGTTGCTGACTGCGACAAAGGCCTCGGAGAAGCTCACGCCCTTCTGAGGCCAAGCTGACCATTCAACACCGGAAAGGCCGCCCTCGGAGTCGTGAGCTTGGATGCCCGTGGCAATGATGGTGATGCCAACGGCGGCCAAAATAGATACAAAATCGATATAGCCAAGAATAGCCACTTCTGTGAATGATGGAGGAATGGCAAGTATGAGTAGAATAATAGCTGATATAGCAGAGAAGACGATGGAGCAAACTCGGCCATTGTTAAGGGTTCCTAGAGCAATGCTGCCGGTCAAAGCATGTGAGCCAACGACCATGACCAGCTCCAGAACCAGAGCGGCACCGAACAACTCGTAACCAAATCGACCAAGTAAAAGTCTTCCGGCGTCGGCGTAATGTGAGATCTGAGGATAAGCCAGTTTGACTTGTCCAACAATGTAGCTGGTGAAGATGGCTATCAGGCCAATCGTAATGGTCAGAAACACGCCTGGAAACATGCCAAGGGTGTGGTAGGCACCAGGCAGACTGAGGGCTCCGAGGGCAATAGCCTCGACGATGGTCACAATAGCCAGACGCTTCCATCCTAGACGATGAAAGTGCGCGTTGCCAGCTGCTGCTATTTGTTTGAGCCGAGTATCGGGAAGTTCATCGCTTGCGTCTCCGAAAATGTCGTTGTCATCCATGATACTTGATGAAGGCTGCTGAACGGTTGAAGCTTTGGGAACCCCGTGATTGCTTACATGGTTTTGGCCCTTGAAGGGTCCAGAGGTGAGGTGATCCGCCATACTAAGATACAAATCTTCAGGCACTGATGTTACTACGGAGGATAAGAGAGAGATGGTGATGAAGCCTCCCCAATGTGAAGAATAACAAAGACGAGTGACGGTCAGGAGAAAGATGAGAAAAAATAACTGGGTATCAAGCCTTTAAAAGCCGTGATAAGCCGGCGTTGAGATGACGGGGACCCATATAAGTCAAGAACGGATTGGAGCTATGACGGATGGTGAGCCCGGCAGGCGTGTCCCTTACTTCCATGTCTATAATATCTCCCTCCAACCCCCAGAAATAGATGATCAATACTACTTGGGGTTTCTCCATATCAGCTGCTGCATTAGACTTGCAGAGATATAAATATCACAACCATTATGAACTGGGGAAATCTTGCTAAAAACCAACATAAAGAGATCATTGCCCCGGAATGAAGTTCCGCGAACGTCGTGAGACGCCTGGGGCACCACGTTTCTATGTGGTAATGAGAAGTCTTCCAGAATGTTTTGAGTCATGATCTACATGGATAATTTTTGCGCGTTGGTGGAGCTTCCGCCCTTGAGATGTCCACCACGCGCCCTTTTCAGGGACCATTTGAGTGGATCGGCTCGGATTAGTATTCCCATCTACCGGATTCGGGCATCCTATTCGGTATACGACGTCTAAGTATCCACTGTGAAATTTTTTTCCCCGTTTCCATAACATTCACTTATCCATTTGTGCCATGTATTGACATCTACTAGTATATAGATTTGCTCTCCTACAAGTTAGAGGTCAGTTATTGATGGTCAAGTACAATCACTAGGTTAAATTTTCCGCAGTCGGCCTCACTTGGCATCTCTGTTCCTGAGCGTGGCGTCTATCCGATCGTCCCAGAAGCGGAAATGCCGACACTGGTGTGGATACTGCGAATCTAAACAGTATTACGAGATTATCTACACTTTATTACTCTAATCATTCTTAGTTCTTGGCAAGCTACCAAGTATGGTTCGATTAATAAAGCCGCGGATTAAACGAACTCAGTGCGATCATTCTGATTAAGGCTTACCATATGAGGGCTCAATGTACTTGGAGGCTAGAGCAACCGGAACAAACACAGTCGCAAGATACTCAACCATTTCCTAACTAGTTTCAAAGCTCAGCAGAGAAGAATTTTACACATATATATCAAATAAAGAGATAAGGAGAGAAAGCTCCGAGATTCATAAATATCATTTTGTTAGTAAGCATTTTGGTTTTATGAGTTAACAGGTCTAAATTCGCAACGGCCGATATCACCAATTCTTTTTTATACAGAGTTCATAATTTTCACAGGCTGTGTGGCCAAACCGTTTCATCTCTACGATCTTACTCGTTCATTCCATACAAGATCTTACGACATACTCTTATTTGTCACATTATACCGCAACTAAGACAAGTCAATTTGCCCAGCAACATCATCCCAACAACTTACAGCACAGGAAACCTCCCTTCCAATGTCAAGTTGTTGGAGGAGATATTCAATGATCTTGGTACCAGTGTTCTAGTTCTACCCAGCAACCCTACCTGAGAAACGAACCTCTATTAGATGTCTTCAAAGCCGATGTCAGTGTTAAAACATTCATAAAACTCTCAGAGCAGTATCCACGCTTTGTCTCCCATGCTATGAAATCTGTTTGATGGCGAATGCACACTCTCTGTGTCACTTGAATCTGCGTGGAAAGATGAACATGTCATCACAAAAGAAGGCTTGTTAATACATATTTTCACCTCGCTTCGTAACTGCTGAGGGTCTCACGCACTTGCCCAATGTCCCAGCTATCTTCGACCCGTCCGATTCGGTTGGGCCTCAGATAGCTCATGCACAACTCTCATCAACCCGTTGAGGGGAAGCTGACTCAAACGACGGATACCCTTCTTATCGAAAGGATCGAAGGACTCTGCAACTCTGAATCTCACAACAACAGGTTGCAATAACCTGATACCTATAGCATTAAATAGTAAGGGGAATAGTAAAGTCAGGGGTGTGAAATGATAGAGTTGAGGTATCCCAAAAATATTAGCTGAATTCTCGTAAAAAGTAGAAATATTGTGCACTCTAAGAAATCACAAGGAACTTTGATATTCAAGCTAACTCAATTATATACATCCAGGTCCATTCAAATGCGTCTACATGCTATTGGTTCAATTAGTAATGGCGATCGTGCTGCGTAAAAATATGTATGCATAAATTTAGCTGCTTAAGCTAACGTTCTCTTTCTACACAAAGTCTCATTACCTTAATTCATTATATAAACTAAAGAGACATTATATGTCATAAAGGATAAACTCAACATGAATGATATTTTATGGGCGGGTCACAATAGTTGCAAGTGATAACTCCAATTATAATATTGTTCAGGGAAAAATGATATCATCAAACAGCATCACGCTTTGCGCAGCCTAGTTTTGCCCGTCCTCGCGCTCTCGCTGTCGCTTGTCGCTCTCGCGGAGTTGTGTTCGGTTGCCTACTAACGATCGGTACCTGGGCTGTGGAAAAACTCGGGGCTTGGTTACAAAATGAGGTCTTGATTGAAGCCTTTACAGATTGACAAAGAAAAAAGTCTTTTGTTTTATACCTTACGTTGTTAGTTTAATACCCGATCTTTTGAAGCACGTATTGGACTGTTGGCTGCCCTTTGCTATTGGAGTTACGTAGCATACTAACCTGGAATTGAGGCGTAGAGCTGGTATTTTCTTGTGATCAATTCCTTCAGATACTTGGGAGATATTGGTTTCATCATTTGGCAATCAAGCTTGCTCTATGTATTTTTAAAAGCCTAAGAAGGATGGGCGGATTCTGCGCATATTAATTGTGTGGCGAGAGGCGTAATAGAGGCTCTGTAATAATCCAACAATAAGCTGGCTCGGGCATTGGCTCATCTTCACAACGACCCCCAAGCCTTTTACTCCAGTGGCCAGACACATCAAGAATGCCTCATGCATGCATCATCACCAAACTTACATGGATTATTCATCCTCGGAAGACGTTGTGAGGTGGACCTGGCACGCGTCAGACCACGCAACCCTTTTGTGAGGCTGTGCATCGTGGCCGCGAATCAACAAAAGTGCGCAAAAAATTATCCCGCTGGGTGTAGGTGCTCGTATTCCTCTCATTGGAGAATTGCACAAGGATCAAGTTGTATGCTTACTGTTCACTGTTTAAGCTCAATTCTTTGGAGATGAACATCCATGCAACGATTGATGCGAGATTGAACAAGATCAAGTTCAATGTTCAATGGCATCCATGGATATAACATCAAGTGATCAAAAATACAGGTCCAAGCCTACGTTTCATCCCGTTCCTTGCGACACTGTGCACTTAGTGACGTCTTCAGGGACCAAAGTCACTAAAGCTAACCCCAACATGGCGTGGTTAGGGCGATGGTGTGTCACTAAAAATACAGTGCCGAAAATGTTAGAGCGCTAGGCTACCGATTGGATCATCACTGGAGACGAAACGCCAGCCCCCCCACGCAATCCAACATTGAGGCTGTGACGAGGAACCTTTTCTGTCTCGGAATGGAAATGACAAAGAATCCATTTAAATGTTTCTTAGAAGAGCTCAAACCTCTGTCATATTCGCTGCATCCGAAAACATACTCAAACATCGAAGCTCATGTTTCTCTTCACTCGTTTCAATTGAGCTCTCTTGATACAATAGCCGCGCCTGGAAACTTGACAGACAGCCTCTTCTCCGAAGCTTCGCGGTGACGGTCTGGTTTCCGCCCAACAGCCCTCTCAATGTTGACGCCACGCCTGTTATAAGACATTCATTCGTCATGCCTCCATTTACCCCTAATGACCGTCAAAGACGGATTCTCCAACTCTCTCAACAATGGGGCATTGTTCTCCCTCCAGTGCCACAACCGCTCTCACGACCACCACAGCCGCCATCATTTCGAACTCCAACTGATGACCAGGTAGCCGATGATTTGTTGCATAGACATGCCCTTGAAGCTGCCAAGTCGCGGCCTAAGAGCGGACTCACTCGGGCATTCTCCTCCAACAATCTCAAGAAGAACAAGACTACTGATCCTCGTGAAGTACTCGAGGTCTTGCAGGGATGGATTACCAATGCTGGTTCGCCTGGCGTGGCCGAGGCACTCATCGCCAAGTTGACGGCTGTTGGGGTTGATCTGGCTGGAATGCAGCAGCAGAAAGGTGGCCTGCTCAACAGGAGACGGAGTCTCGAAGGTTTTGCTGATAGGACCCAGCTTCTGAGATCTGCCGTGCAAAGTAACCAATTGGACATGGCCCGGGTTCTGTTTCCCCATGCGGACTCCATTGCCCTTGATGCTTCGCTTCCAATCGCAATTCGAAATGGAAATTCTCGAATGGTTGAGTATCTATTGAGATATGGGGCCAGTACGGCACATTCGACCGATGGACAAGTTGCCTTTCGCCATGCATGCTCCAACAATGGACTCTCCGAAATGATCAAACTCATTCTACAATCAGAAGGCCGACCACCGCCGCTAATGGTATCCGAGTCAATGTACGATGCTGCCAGGGCGGGCTGCATAGATGTTGTTTTACATCTTAGTCGCTCAACAGCAGACGGCAATCACAATCAGGCGGCAGCCCTACGAGCGGCAGTCAGCATAGGCCGACGGGACATTGCAATCGCAATAATAATGGGAAACCAGCCTCCTCAAGGGCCTGGTCTCGATGGTGCCTTTCGCATCGTCTTTGAGCATACTTCATTGGACCCAGCGGCGAAACTCGATCTTGCAGAGCTGCTTCTTTGCGCCGGTGCGGGAGGTGAGTTTCTCTCCCAAGCGCTGGAGCTGTCGTGCGAATCTCAATTTTATGACATGGCAAATCTTTTGGCCATGTACGGCGCCTCTGTCGAGTATAAAGACGCAGCCGTGCTGAAAAATGCCATCGCTCGGGGACACTTGGAATTGGTGAATACACTGTTGAACGAAAGATCCGCGCTTAGTCCAGCCTTGGCGTCAAGCTGTGTATCGTTTATTCCAAAACAAGCAACATTTGAAGTCCGCCATTTGCTGCTCACTTGTCTGCTGAGAAAAGGCGCCAGTGGTAATGACCTCGATCAAAGCCTCATAGACGCCGCAGAAGCCGGCGATGCCAACTCCGTGGAATTACTTCTTAACCCCTACTTCGCCTCATCTCAGGAACCCCAAACGAATGGCACTCACCATGCTCAAAAATCTCGCCATGGCCGTCATGCAGTAGCTTCCGTAGATTACAGGGACGGCCAAGCCCTTCGCGCAGCGGTTTTGCGATCTGACATCCAGCTTGCGCAAATGATTCTGGCAGCGCGTCCTTCTCCAGAAACTTTGACCACTGTGTTTCCTCTTACGAAGCAGCTGTCAACAGCAGACCGTTACCGCATGGTTGAGTTGTTTCTGAAAAGGTCCCTTTCTGGACCGTGTTTGCATTCTGCATTAGAGCACTCTCTCAATGAAGATGTATCTCAAAGAGATGGCTCCCTTATCAAGTTATTGCTTCAGCACGATGCTGATGTCAACTTCAATCAAGGTGCAGGTCTGGGCTCATTGATACGACAAAGGGATATTGGTCTATTTTCCACATTACTCAAAAAGGCATCGCCACAAACAGCCGCGGCTCGCATACCGGATGTGATGAGAGTTCCTGATCATCGGGCGAGATATGACATGGTGAAAATGCTACTGCAAGCCGGGGCTGCTATTGGCGTCAAAGAGGTCGCAACTGGACTTGTGGATACGCTGTCAGAAAAGCCGGTCGATATGTCCTTACTACGGTTGTTGCTGCAGCAAGGCAATGCTGATATCAATGCTCTGGATGGTGCTGTTATGAAGCAAGCTGTGGTTAACCCGGATCCAAAGGTCCTTGAGTTGGTATTTGGCCTTGGAAAACCGACACCCGAGCTCATCACTCAAGCACTCCATGAGCTTGCACCGCTGTCTTCGACAGAGAGCAAAGCTTGGAAGTTCAAGTTTATTCTGACACAATCGAACAAGAAGGAAGACCTCAACAATATACTCATCCACGAAGTAAAATCGGTTGCTCGAGATAGCACGGAGCGCCCCTCTCTTGCTACTCTGGAACTTTTACTGAGTTCTGGGGCCGATTCAAATGCGCACAAAGCCGCCGCTCTTTGTCATGCGGTAATTGCCACCAACGTTCAGGTCGTTGATATTCTGTTTGAAGCGATGCTCAGTCCCAATCCTGCGTCACTAGGCTTGGCTTTGCCTCATGCTCTTCGCATATCAGATCTGATGGATCGATTAACTTTAACGAAAAAGTTGGTGGAGGCAGGCGCTTTACCGCGGGAGATCAACCGGGCTTTAATTCACGCTGTTGGGACATATCCAGATGACCTTTCCCTTCTCAGCATTTTGGCCAGCAAAGCTGACACAGCCGATGGAGAAGCTTTGTCCCTGGCTGTATCAAAGGAGTCTTCGGATATCATGGATATCATGTTGACTAAGAGCAAACATTCAACTGATAACCGAAACTCGGCATTGATGCGTGCCATGGACATAAAAAATCGTGCAACTAGAAACGCCATTTGTGGGCGTCTTTTATCGAATGGTGTATCTCCTCTCATAGCGTCAAATGCGTTGCTTGTCGCTGCGCGTGATGGCGATGTGAAACTTGGTGATATCCTGATGGCGCATGGTGCGAACATCTCGACCAACAACGGCCAAGCTATCATTGAAGCTTGCCGCGGGGGTTCGGTAGAAGTTCTCAAGGTTCTGCTGAAAACAGATACAAAAATGCATCAGAAGACGCTAGAACATGGGTTCCAAGCCGCTACTGAGGTTCGGGATCTGAACAAACGAGCCATGATATTTGAGCAGCTTCTACAGAAAGGCGTTAAGGGAGGTCTTGTGGATACTCAACTCGAGTCTGCGGCTCGTTATGGCGAAGATGGTCAGGGAATTTTAAGGGTTCTTCTTCTTGCTGGTGCTGATCCGAATCACAACAACGGAGAGGCAGTCGTCGCAGCCACAAGGAGCGCTTTCGTTGATAATCTTGAACTTCTACTTGGGCTTTGGGATCAGGGCAGTAATCAGGTAAGAGCAGCATTGGTGACCTTGTTGTAACTGCGACTAACAGCTTTCTAGAAAAAGGTGTCAGCACCAACATTAATAAGAGCCTTCAAAGCAAGCTGGAAGCTTAACCGTGACAGCCGCTTCCATATAATCAAGGATCTCATGAAAGCAGGATTACCCGTTGCTGACGAATTACACATTGCGCTGAACGACGCTGTAAATGAAGAAGACCCAGAGGAGCGACTAGTAAAATTGCTCTTGGACTACGGAGCATCGCCATTAGCAAATGGATGCCAAACCTTGGTGGATGCTGCGGAAAAGGCGGCGTCCTCCTCCTTGGCACTTCTACTAAACACGGAAATACCGGACAAAGACATAAACCTGGCCTTTAATCAAGCATTCAAAGCCAGTACCTTTGAGAAATGGTTTACGGAACCAGGCCTAGAGACGGTCCAAATGCTTTTGAGCAAAGGGGCCAAGGGAAATGCCCTCAGCGAGTCACTGGTCCAGGTCATGAAGTACTCTACTTCTGATACAATGGAACTGGCAGATCGGTTTGTCGAGGTTCTCACGGCACACGGTCCGGACGTCAATTTCGAGAATGGAGAGCCTCTGCGATTAGCTGCTTCCAAGGCAAATGTCAATTGGACACAGAAGCTTCTTTCTTGTCACCCATCAACTCGGACCCTGACTTTTGCGTTTCACTGCATATTCGACACTGCAGTTACGCAAGATGAGGTACTGGAATTGTTTCAGATATTCGCTGATTACCACGAAGGCGATGTGAGAATTGATGTCATGGCAAGCCGACCGGGCCTTGAACCGGTGCTTGTGCGGGCTATATCACAGTACCCACGGTCATCAACCATCCTGACAACGTTATTGGACGCAGGATATTATTATGATCAGGCGACAACGTACAAGATTCATCCGGAAATTGAAGAGGAAGAGGAAATGACACTTCTCACGTGGGCCATTGCACAGCCGCAGAAACGCGTCAGTAGTGCCCTGATTCAGCTATTGCTGGAAAGAGGGGGTAAGTGAATATCCATCATAAAAAGGCAATGAATGCTAACAGATTGTATAGCTAAGGTCAATATCGAAACACGAATATCGGGGACTACTCCTCTTATGCTAGCAGTACAGACTCGCCGACCCGACCTTGTCAAGATGCTTTTATTAGAGGGCGCTGATGTAGATGCCATGGACCACCTTGGACGCACACCACTGGCCATGGTTACTGACCTTGGAGGTGATGTTGCTATTCAAATGATGTCTAGTCTCCTTGCCGCAGAGCCTGCAAAGGACGATGGATCGCTTCATAACGCTGCTAGAGATCTCAACCTACCAGCTGTCAGGGTCCTCATGGAGTCCGGACATGACCCCGATTTTCCTAGTCCCCTTCATAACGGCCGCAGTGCTCTTGGAGAGATTTGCTTGAATGGGTCTAACAATGGAGAGATGACCCCAGACCGAGAGCGAAAGATGCAGAAGGTGATGTTGCATCTTGTCGATTCCGGTTCTGACCTATCTATCAAGTCTGATGGCAAATCTATGCTACACCTTTGCTTCCAAGCTGCCGATCCGGTAGCTACAACACGTGCCTTGTTAAAGAGCGGCATGTGGAAACATATGAACAAACCATTTAACTATTTTACCGATGAGAAATATGTATATTCCCCCACCATGTATGTTACCAAACTTCTTCGGTCTTCGGATCTCAAGGAGGAGATCCTTTCTGTTCTCCGCGCCAGCCGTGCGACGGACGTATTTTACGCCAAGGAGGGACCACAGCCAGACGATGCCGTTGGCCTGCCGGCAGATATAGAAGCTCAGGAACGGGCTCGCAAGGCTCGTGACGAGCGCCTCGTGGAAGAGTCGCAAGACTTTGCACTGGCGCTCGCTCGGAAGCGCGAGATTGCTTCGGTGGAGCGACAGATTCAGGCACAGAAAGTCGAAATGGAGGATGCCCGGCGGAGAAAGCTTCATGCGGAGGATCTTGCTTCAATACGTACCAGGGCACAACTCGAGGACACGCTTGCCAACGAAGCCCTTCAGCGACGTCTCACTGAGCAGCGCGCTGTCACTGAAGCACAACTGGGACGTACCAGAGCCATCGCTGCCACCGAACTTGAAGCAGAGGAAGCAAGACAGCGTAAGGCGCTGGAATGGGAAAGCAAGATGAACATAGAGCGGACGGGCAATGCTCGTGCACTGAGCGAGATGCGCATCAGTGAGAGAGAGGAACTACAGCGGCTGGATGTTGCTGCCGAGGGCAGGATACAGAAACGATTGGAGGCGCAGAGGAAGTTGGTTGAAAGTCAGGAGAAGTTGGCTAGGCGGTTGGCTGATGCGCCGGTGGGAGACCCTAGGAGGCAGATTGGGTATGTGACGGAGTTGAATTGATGTAGGATATTTGGAGATTGCAAAAAAAGGCGATTGAAAGATTTGGTTTGAACATTGACGAATTATGAAAATCAGCGTTGATTATACGTGTATATATACATAAGGTTTTGGTTATAGCGACATTCAATTGGATTGTTGATTAAGATCAAGATGGACAAATCTCGAGGCGTTGATTGCGTCATGAGATTGGCATTTTATCGCTCTTCTGCTCCCATGGGAGGTAAATCAACCACAATACGATTATGGCATCGAGATTGATAACAGATATATGCAATGGATCCGTATTTATCAAAGGGGTCTATTCCCTTAGCACCATTGTTTCTGCAACACCTATACTAATATAACATGATATGCTATGAGCAAACAAGAATCTATACAAAGCCCCATCTCTTGGTACATTGGGGTCATCCATGTTGTGCAAAAATCCTAAAAGCCAATCGCCAAAACCGTGTTGTAAGACCGAAAACCATCCCATAATAGCACATTGTAACTTCATTAGCTTTCTCCTACAAGTAAATTCCTCACTCTCAGCTCTTTTTAGTCATTTTGATAGAATCCGCAGCAGTTTCGACGACCTTGAAACCATCGGCATCGCCATCACCTCTGGCCGCCTTCTCATATGCTTCCTCGGTGCGATCACAAATCGTGTCTAGATCCTCCTCACTAAGAATTTGGTCACCACCGGATGTCTTGTACACCTGTCCATCCTTCAGTAAAAGAGCTCGAAGGGTCTCTTTGTCCAAAACTTCTTCAGTCTTATCCATCTTCTGGCCCATGGTACGGAAACCACCTTTGCGAATAACCAGTTTCTCCAAGCGACGTTTGGCGTCAGCGGAGAGGAGAAGGTTTTCTTCCACGGTGTCTTTGGTGGCGAGACGGTAGATGATAACGGGACGTGTTTGGCCTATACGATGGCATCGATCTTGTGCCTGAAGATCTTGCTGGGGGTTGAAATCACTGTCGAATAAAATGACAGTATCCGCAGAAGCGAGATTGATACCTTGTCCTCCAGCACGAGTTGACAGCAGAAAGATCTTGTGCTCTGGGTCAGTGTTGAAAGAACGAATGCTTTCACGCCTAGCATCTTGCGCAACACTTCCATCAATTCGACACACATTCCAGCCACGCAACTCTCTACAATAATCCTCGAGGATGTCCAACTGAGTAGTGAATTGGGAAAAGATGAGAACCTTGTGACCATCCTTAAACAGTCGTTTCAGCAATCGATCTAACAGGAGCATCTTTCCCGAGGAAGTGACGATAGACTCGTCAACGGGCGTATCTGTAGCCATCGCCCATGGGCTATAAAAGTTGTGCGGAGAATTACAAGCCAGTCTAAGCTGGACGAGTGTGTTGCCTAGCTTCTTTTGAGCTATCTGTTTTTCTATAACAAAGTTAGCCTTATTCACATCGTTAGGTATCATCAGCGAAAACATACTGGCAGCCTCTATCCTTTTCGCGCGCTCAGATTCTTCAGCGGACATCGGTTCCTCTATAGTTTCCTTGGTATCTTCACTAGCTATCTCATCGGCTAGCTTAGCTTCAAACTCATCGTCAGATAGCTTCTCTTCATCAGAGTCAATATCTTTATAAGAGCGTCGTGCACGTCGACCTCGTATACCCACGGGTGTTGATTGTCGACTAGATTTTGCACTCTTGTTCTCCGCTGCGATGGAGGTTGGCGGGCTTTTGCGCTTCTTGGTTGGTGGTTCTAGCGTTGCGGCTGGTTCAGGGGGCTGGCTCTTACGCGGTCGCCCTCGTCCACGCTTACCCATCATCATGCTGAAGGCGTTTGCTACAGGCTCCTCAGTCTTCTTAATCTGGGAATTCTGCCGAACTGGAAGAGTGATTGCCTTCTCCTTGGTACCCTTAGCTTTTGATGTAGAAGCAACACTACTTGCGCGAGTCGAAGGTTGACTGGTGGTGGCTTTCGAGGGAGGTGCACTCGTGATCATCTCAATCACCTTGTTTTCGAGGTACGACCTCGCATCCATGTTCTTATCGCTGAGTACATTGTACAAATCTGTCTGCTCCCTGGTCATAGGGGCAAAAAGAACATATTCCCGCTTCTTGGGAAGATAAGCTGCAACATCTTGTTTAACTCGTCTAAGAAGCAGAGGCTGCAAAATGAGGTGCATCTTCTTCACCAAGTCTTGCTTCATTCTGTCCGCAATGAACTCATGCGTAGTTTCTTCATCTTGGAGATCCGAGAAGTCGAACCACGACTCGAAAGCCTCCCAATCGGTGAAAATGGTAGGTAGCAAGAAATGCAATAAGGACCAGAGCTCCTTGAGGTTGTTTTGAAGAGGAGTGCCTGTGATGAGCAAACGGGTGGCTGATGAGAATTGTCTCAGTTGTTGAAAAAGTTTCGCATCTGCATTTTTCATGCGGTGACCTTCGTCCTGCGAGAAGGGTTAGTTTATGACCCTAGATGTGCTGGGGATCAACATACAATGATAATGAACTCCCAGCTAATTCGGGACAGGTTATGTTGATCAAGAAGAACCATCTCGTATGATGTGCATACAACGGGGAATTTTGCAGTCGGCCGCCCCCCTTTCATTTGAGACATCAGTTGCTTTCGGAACATCTCCTCGCGCTTGGCCTCATTGCCATGGTACATGATGACGGGTATCGAAGGCACCCATTTCTCAAACTCATCTATCCAATTGGAAAGGGTACTTAGGGGAGCAACAATGAGATGGGGACCAAGATAGTCCTCTTGTTCTCGAAGGAGGGCGATCAAGGATATGGTCTGGATTGTCTTGCCTGGATCTAGTCAGCGAAGGCCCTTGATTGAATCGCAATGTGACACCTACCCAGACCCATCTCGTCGGCCAAGATGCCGCTCATACCCTGAGAGCAAATTTCATACATCCACGTGAGACCTTCCAGCTGATACTCACGCATCTGTCCACCAACCATGCATTTTGGCTGCTTAGCCATCTGCAGATCGTGTTCGCCGAGCTTTTTACCATCAAGACTGCTGCCGACACGGCCGAGGACCTGGGTCTTTTTGGTCAGAATATCACTAAAGGCAGCACTTTTCATGAGCAGCTCATCCAATTCTCGAGCTTTCGCATCTCTCTCGACTTTCGTTTCGGCCTTCTTCTTCTTGCGCTTCTTGGCCAAGTCGGCCTTTCGCTTCGCTTCCGCAGCATTGTTCTTCGCACGAGCTTCCTCTTCCTCCTTAACTAACTGCTCATCAACCAAATCAAGATCATCCTTATCATCGGCTGGTTCGGCGGCTGGGGGAGAACTAGGTACGCTTGTGGGAAGTCGAGAGGTAGACTTCACAGAGTCCTGATCCGAGGTTGAGCTGTTGTCCATGATGAATACAGTTTCGCTTGCCAAATCGGTTTGAAAAACAAGAACACTAATAAAAATAATCGTATGATGGAAGGCTTTTTAGGAAATCAAAAGAAAATGCAATGCGGTCGAGCAGGGCGTGGCGGAACTGGACGTTGCGAAATTCACGGTGCTCGTTTGATGCTACAGAAGTGAAGCGGTCATTCTCGTAAGCGGGAGGCGAAGAGGAAAAAGAAATATGCCAACACAAAGTGACAATACAAAAAAAGAAAAGAAAAAAAAAAGATCAATTAGCCAGTTTCAGCAAACATTCAGCTTCGTCTCAAATCTAGGATCAAAAATGTTTCAATTGCAACATAAGCAACCAAAAAAGTGAACTCGAGAACCGGACTCCGTAGAAGCTGAAGTTGCCAAGGGCGCAGGCCATTAAACGTGCGTGCATCCTGCGAACTCTCCCCTTGATCGTGACGTATCGAAACGCGAAACGATAGCGCAGTCACACTTTTTTGTGGAGCATCAAACAGCGCGTTAAGTGATGGCTGTAAGAACGCGAGATTGGCGCCTGATCTTCTAGGCTCGAGACCACTGAAGCCCCCCAAGCCCCCCACTGAACACACCCCACCAAAGCTGCTGAACTGAAGCGGAATGCTGCGCGCGCACTGAAAGAGGACGATGTGCTCAAAGGTACGTACCGCAACTGTCCCTCGATTGCCCCTCCATCCGTCCCGCCGTCGACCCCGCCATCCCGACCAAGCAAAAAATTCAATTACTCACAACCACCACTGCCACGACCATCTCCATATTAACCAAAATTTGAAGTCTATCAGAAGGCTTCATTAACAAACTGTTCGCCTTTCGAGCCTTTCGTCCCCTCCGGGCTTTACCCTCCCCCCTTTTTCGCCACTTCTCAACCAGAATGGCCGCCATCACCGCCCAGACTTATACTCCCACCGAGGAGGCAGAGATCCAGCAATGGCTCACCACCTCAGACCGTCTCAAGTCCTCCGAGGACAAGTCCCAGATCCTCGAGACTTTGAACGGACACCTGTCTAGCCGCACTACGCTCCTCGGCACTAAGCCCAGCAAGGCTGATGTTGCCATCTACGAGACTCTTGCTCCCCTGATTGCCAAGTGGACCCCTGAGGAGCGAACTGGCGAGAAGGGCCACCCTCACATTGTTCGTCTCGTCGACTTTGTCCAGAACTCTCCCCTCTTTGGATTGGAAGTCAAGGAAGACCAGAAGGTCAAGGTCGACCAGGACGAAGTCCTCTACGTCAAGCCCCCCGTCGACGCCAAAGCCGAAAAGGAGCGCTTGAAGAAGGAGAAGGCTGCTGCCGCTGCTGCTGCCGGCGGCGCTGATGCTTCCCTCGTCGACCGCACCAAGGAAAAGGTCAAGGAGAAGGCCAAGGAGGTCGTCGCCGAAGCCAAGGGCGCTGCTGCTGCCGTGACCGGCGGCGACAAGCCCAAGAAGGAGAAGAAGGAGAAGGCCCCTAAGCCCCAGAAGGCTCCCGCCGCCGCCGCTCCCCTGTCCCCAGCTCTCATAGATCTCCGTGTCGGCCACATCCTCAAGGCCATCAACCACCCCGATGCCGACTCCCTCTTTGTCTCCACCATCGCCATGGGTGACGCTCCCGGTGAGGACACTACCGAGTACGAGGGCCAAGTCTGTCGAACCGTCTGCTCCGGCCTCAACGGTCTCATCCCTCTCGAGGAGATGCAGGGCCGCAAGGTCGTCGTCGTATGCAACCTCAAGCCTGTCAAGATGCGCGGCATCAAGTCCTCCGCTATGGTCCTCGCCGCCTCCCCCAAGGTCAAGGAGGGCGAAGTCGACGACCATAAAGGTCCCGTTGAGTTGGTTACCCCTCCCGAGGGTGCCAAGGCTGGTGAGCGTGTCTACTTTGACGGTTGGAAGGGCGAGCCTGAGGGCGTGCTGAACCCCAAGAAGAAGATTTGGGAGACTTTCCAACCTGGTTTCACCACTACCGATAGCCTTGAGGTTGCTTTTGATGCCAGTGCTGTTGAGGTGTTGGGTAAGACCGAGGTCGGCAAGCTCGTCACTGAGAGCGGTGGTATTTGCACAGTCAAATCTCTCAAGGGCGCTACTGTTAGGTAAACAAACAATATTCAAGATAAATAAACCAGCCGAGTAGGCAATTTGCAATATGCACTGTCTCCCAGCTTTAACTCATTGCGACATATTATCAAAACATTGAACTAATGTTTGAATCAAGTATTTTTCTTTATTCATCAACCCTGGAGTATATTTTTCCATCCTCTTGCGCCGCCTCCTTCAAACCACATCTCCCATATGCCTCATGACTCCATGGCGTAAAGATCTTAGTATACATAAATGTACATCATCGCTGGTCATGTGCAAGAAACCAGATCGAGGATATCATAACCGCGTCCGCCCCTTTTAAAATGCCCTTTCTCTTTTTTGTTCGTAAACGCCGTCAAATGCTTCAATAAACGCCCCTTCTCAAACGCTGTAATCCAAAAAGTTTTTTTTTTGAAGCCCGTTACCCCCTATGCTCTACCGGTATATGCGCAGGCTCGACAATCATGGTCTCTGCGCACTTATGAAAAGAAGTACTTGCTTTCCCTCAGACGCTTGACATCAAAGTCACCCTACAAAATATGTTAGTTATTATAGGACAAGAAAGACAAGTCATGAATCTCCATACCTTCTTCGGGACTGCCGGGATGGTTAGCGGCATCCAAACCGGCACAGGCTGTTTGGGCTTAGGGGGCGCCTTCTTCTTCTTTGTTTCTGATAAGTTGATCTCGACAATGTTCGTATCCAACTCCCCCATCAGACGTTGGGTAAAATCTCCAAGTCCGTTTGCCTCGCTCGCCATCATCTCCTCATGAGCTTCTCGTGCGAGCTCCGCTGCCTCAGCTTCCGGTATTTCTCCCAGGCCAATATCCTTGGTATCCTCCATAATATCGACGTCTTGTTCAGCAGCGGACATCTCCTCGTAGACAGCAGCTGGGGTCACAATTTTCGTCGCAGCTTCAAGGTCCCATGGGTTGCCTGACAACTTGAGCTGATTGCGCTTATGCTCCAAGAGTAGCTCTTCCTTGGGGGTCAAACCGCTCTTTTTTCGAAGCTCTTTGATCTTCTTTGCAACTGGACTATCCGCATCAATGTGTGCCAGATAAAGGGATCCTTTGTGGCGTGCCTCAAACTCAGCGGCCAACCGGCCAACCACATCTTCTTCGTGAATTCGGATAAATGCTTCTCGAAGCACTTCGCTCATAACATCGACATCGCCAGCATGTGTCCAGAAGGAATCATGAACTGCAGCGAAATCCAGACCGCGATCATGGCATTCCAAGGCTGACAGCAACATGTGACTGGCATCCAGCGAGTGAATAAAGTTAGGGGGAAATCCTTGAAGCTGCTTCCTTCTGTTGACTGGATCCGTCTGATCACCTACAGGATAGATAACAGCTTGGAGGCACGTTCGAATTTCTTTGGTGGTAATCTTGCGATAAGGCTGTACAACAGGCATACGGAGAGGTGTAGTCCAGACAACTGTAGATCGGAATTGCTGTGCTAGCTCATCAAATCCAGATTTTGCGACAGTGGTAGACTTTTTGGCCTTAGTTTTGCGAGTGCTGGATTCAACATTTCCCTCCGAATATGAGTCAGCGATCTGCTCCAATTGGGAGCCGGTCAATGTCCTGCAGACTCGTCCACCGATATCTCCAAGCCAGTACTGGATGTCATGAGCACCTCGGAACATGGTAGCCAGCGCCGTGAAAATATGTTTTGCGATATATGTCGACAAAACCAGGTTTGGGATGCCAACCTCCTTGCCCAAAGTAGGATAGAGCGCATCTATTTGCTTGCAAACTTGCTTCTTCGCACCGGCAAATGTAACACCATAGACGTTTGTCATAACTGTCTGCTTCACAACTTTTCGTGTGATTTTACCAACAAGGGCTACCGCAAATGGGTTCTTCTCCTCAGCTTCTTTGGCGATAGCTTCCTTGACCAGATCGGCAACTGCTGAGTAAACATCGGCAGGTTTATCGCCAGGTTCCAAATTGACTTGCTTGGCACCCCAGGTATCGCCACCAAGAGCTGCGTAGTGCTGGAGGCCGTTACATGTACCGTCCTGATGGACGGGAAGATGGGAAATGTATTTTGTTGGATCAGGCAGCTCAAGCGCAGCTTTCAGCTCAAAGCAGGCAGAGAGACATTGCCACGGGTCCTCACCCTTGAGCCACCATCGGCTACCCTTGAGAGGATTTGTGGCGGACTCAATAATGTTGGCCACATTGTCATTTGTGAATGCCTCACGTTCGTCAAAGCTAGCTTTATCAAGACCATACACATTAGCGAGATGGATTTTGAGCCATCGCAACCCTCTGACTCCCAGCTCTTTTCCTTTACTAAACTTAAGCATTGCTCGAGCATGATCGGCACCCATATGATTGAGATACGTTGGCATCGGGTATGCTCGGCCACGATAATCAACATTGTGCGGGAAATAGATTGTCTGATTGCGGAACGCTCGAGCAATTTCCAGCTGGAGGTTCATGAAACAGCGCTGAGAGTGTAAACCAGATCGCTCGTTTTCGATTGTCTTCACGGCTTTGATCCACTGGCTTCGGAGGAGGGGATCAGCAGAAGAATCTGGCTCCGGCGGGACCTCCAGATTTGGTTCAAGAGGGGGAAAGTTGGCAATTTCTTCACCGGTATTCCACGCCTCCATCATGACGCTTAATACGTCCTGATTAATGATCCATGCTGTTTTGCCGAGGACATCCAACCCCCTAAATACCTGCTTCATATCTCCATTCTTGATGGCTGCATTCGCATACAGCCTCTGTTCAACATCTCCAGCTTTGACACGGACAAAACTTGTGGTACTGTCCAAGAAACCTCCCTCGTCAAACTTTTGCCAAGATTTTGGTTCAACAATCATCGGTAAATGCTTGGCGATGAAGTCACCAACAGGTTCCTTCTGCAATTGAGTTATCAAGTGCGAGTTCAGGACGATGACGCCAATCTTTTTGCCCTTGCGTGTTTGCTGCATATGGCTGAAAGCAGGCTGATACTGGCTGAGTAGTTCTTTAGTTGCTGGATCCTTCATCATGACCTTGACCTTTGCCGTCTCTATAAGCATCTTGAGGAGAATGGAACCGACTTGAGCCTTAACCTGCATAGACCAAGGCTTGCGAGAATCCTCGCCCAAGGCATCTTGAACTTTTGTTGCATCTTCAATGAGAACAATTGGCTCAGCTGGAAGTTCTTTAGGAGCCTTGGCTGCCTTGGCTGCCTTGCTGTTAAATGTAACCCTGCGCTTCTTTCGTTCGTTCTTCTTGGTCAGCTCTTTCTGGTGAAGTTCTATATCTTCTTGAGCCATTCGAGCTATGTGCGTAACAAGCTTGCTAATAGCAAGCCCCTTATCGACACCAAGCATCGCACTCAAATTGAGAATAGACAAAATAGTGATAGCGGCCAGTCGGGCTGGGTTGCCTTGTTGAATAATGGGGCCATAAATACATCTATCCAAGTCCTCCTCGGATTTTGACGCTTTATCTTCCGACTTTTTGGTGAGAATGATTTCCTCCTTGATCCTCTGTTCCATTGTATCAAGCCATGCTCCCATATGTTGTGATACTGATCCCTCTTTGGTAGAAGGGCCAATTGCACTGCTAATGCCTCGCTTCTGTAGTTTTTCGTTGTCTAGGCGCCATTTTATAATGGCTGAACTGATAGAATCTCTTTCTAGCTGAAGCTGTATATCTAGTCGCTCGGAATATGGCAATTTCGACAAATCAGCATCTTGCAACCCAGAGAGAAGTCCGAGACCCTGCTTCAAGGTAGAAAGACCTTCTCCCTTTTGTGGTGTGGGCAATAGTTCTGGAACTGATCCCGACCCTGTTGAACCCTCTGTTTCGCTGACAGAGAGTGGAAAGGTAGTGGCTTCACCTTGCTCCTCCGCATTGTAGGCAAAATCTTCAAGGTTTTCCATTTCTTCCCCCTCTGCCGCAAAGTTGTAGGTGGGGCAAATCTCCGTGATAACAGCAAGATCCTGATCGCTCAGAATATCATCCATGCTGAGAACTCGGAGCCCAGCTTCTCCCGGAGCCATGCTCATGTAGCGTGTCACCAGCCGGTTAAGTCTTGCGCCTCGCTCGGAAAGCAGAGACGCCTTGAGCATACAGGCAATTGTCTCGGCAGTGTGTGGCAGACCTTTGCCTCGAATTTGCAGTTCGTACCACTTGTGGAGTAGCTCCGCTTGCTTTCGATCGGGGCTCGTGCGCATTTGGTTGAGGGATGCTCTCAGGTACCGATTGTTCAAGACTATTTGCTCCTCGCCGGACAGGATTCCCATGTTATTGAATCGCTTCAAAACAAGCTCTGCTCTCTCCAATTTTCCAACTCGAATACATGCTTCAAAGACAGGTAGCATATCGTCAGTATCGCCAGGAATACCGTATGTGTTGGTTTTGGTTGGTGCGGCCCGCGATAGTAGAGGTTCGGGAATCGTCAAGGGCGATGAGGGGTCGAAGTTGTGCAGGTCGAAGACGCCGGGGCCCGTATGGAATGGTGGAATTGGCGAGCTTGAAGTATGTTTGTAGGGCATGCCGTCGAAGCTGAACTCATCGACTGCGGTCGCAAGATTTCGTTCTTGGAGTCCAAGTCCAAGTCGCAACCCTCGGCGCCATGGCTGCGTCTGTCTTGTAACCACATACTGTCGTACCAAGGTAGGATTTTGAGTTTGAATAGAGGGTAGTCTCGAGGAAGCACCTAAGGACCGAAGACTGACGGCTCGGTGTATCGAGGCACCGCAACGAGCTTGTCTAGAGAGCATGATTCCAAGAGTAGGACCTGAGGCCCTGCAAAGGAAAAAGAAAGTACCAAGGTGACCAGCAGATCGACAACCACTGAGACAAAGTAATTAATTAAAGCATTAGATGTATATAAAACAAAGGGCCAATATCATTGGCGAGTATTTGCGCAGATATATGCAATGTCAAGTTCCAACGTATGGCGAGTAAGAAAGTTTTGCACCACGATGAAATGGTTGGATGGTGGGCTCTCATAACTTCTTCACCAAGAATTTTTCCTTCCCCATTTCAACGCTGCTGCACAACATTACATTGACCAAGGGTCTGACAGCCGTCACGTGGGGTAATTGAGGCTGTTAGTGGCGCAAGAGATCCACAACCGCCACCTTTGAAAGCTCCGGCGGTTTAGCTCCAAAAAATTACTTGTCAGTGTCTCTGTCACTTCAACGTGCCCGCACAGAATTGCAGATGTGACAACGACAGCGATTAGTGACGGGACAATTCATTCGACAATGATTACACGTCCAGTAGCCGCGGCTATAGAATGTTCTGGCTGTCGAAATGCCATCTTCAGAGCTGTGTTGTCAAGACCAACAGCTCCAAGTCTTGGTCTTCTAGCGCAGAGAGGAATAAGACAAGCACCACCAGCACGATGCCCCTCCACAAGACTCTTTTCAACGGCGCAAACCCTCAAGACCAATGCGACACAGGATATGAACACAGTCATTGAGTCGCAGAATGAAACAGAAGAGGCGATAGAAAAGGAATTATCCGAGGATACCCCATGGTTTCTTGAAATCGACCCACCTCGACATCCTCCAATTCATCATGCAGTGGATCTACCGAAAGTACCAGAGGATGCGCCTTCGCTTCTTGAGCCAATGATGAAGTACATATACGAAGACATGGGACTCGACGATTTATCCTTACTTGACCTCCGCGATCTCGACCCACCGGCCGCTCTAGGCCCCAACTTGATCATGCTCTTTGGCACCGCGCGAAGCGAAAGACACTTGCACATTTGTTCGCATCGCTTTGTCAGATGGCTAAGAAGGACTCAAAGTGTTCACGCAAGAGCGGATGGCCTCATTGGACCAGGCGAATTGAAGACAAAACTGCGAAGACTGCGGAAAAAGGCAAAGCTACTTGGTACCAATACTTCCATCTTACCGGGTGGAGACAATGGTATATCGACAGGCTGGGTCTGTGTCAATTTCGCAACAACTGAGGGTGGCGTCAATGAAACGGCCAGCTTTGACGAGAGTGGACGATTCTCTGGATTCGGTGCGCCGCAGACGGGGACCACAGTTGTGATACAGGTTATGACCGAATCTCGAAGAAATGAGCTCGACTTGGAAACTCTCTGGAGAAACATACTCAAAAAGAACTTGGAGGAAATTCAAAGGATAAAGGGCAAAAAGGTGCTTGACGCAGGCGAGGTAGAGGCATTACTGGCATCGAAGATTCAACTACCCAATAGCGCGTCAGCCCAGCAGTGGGAAGCCATGAAACGGGCTTCTCAGCAACAGAGATACTTTTCCACAAGTGCTCGGCGTCTTCAGGCCCATGCTGGGTCAAGTGAGTCCAAAATAGGCTCAAAAGCCGCAGTGAGTAATGCAGCACCGGCGGAAGCTGAGGACAGCAGGCCCAATCTCACTACACTCCGCCAACAAATATCTGATCTTCAAATAACAGGGACCTCTGTGAGTCCAAAAGTCTTGCAAAATCTCATCTCTGCAGTTCTTCTCGCCCCGCTATCCGCCGAAGGAGATGCATCTGAGCGGCTGGCTCTCGTGGATCAGCTGTGTTTGGTGGCTGATGAGCGTGGAATATCAGTCCTATCGACAGAATGGCTGGTACTGTTAATTGAATCAATCGTCATCTCTCCAGCCTATGGACCCGAGCTCCAACGAGCGCAGAAGAATCTTGAATTTCTCATGACGCAACAACATTCCGCTCTGGATAGTAACCAGGTTCTGCGGCTCATGGCGGCACACGCCCAGCGACAAGACTGGGATAGGTTCTGGGAAGTCTTTCGTATACCCCCTCGATTCCAAATGGCTCGCTCGGCAGATCATTACGAGTTTGCATATCGCGTCATGACAGCCACTGGTAATCGCAAGCTCTGCATCGACGCTCTTCGATGGGTGTATCCAGAGATGCTGAAGGAGCAACCTCAAATATGGCCGGTTGGCTCGCTTTACGACGCACTCAAAGCATGCATTTTGGTCGCCGATCCAGCTGCTGAACAGTTGTTGCACCATCCACCATCTATAAACAATATGGGAACACTTGCACAGATGCGACTCAAAAACAGGGAATTTCTACGTGTATTGAGAGAGGTGGAGATTTTGCGAACTCATCATGTTACAACGGCGGTAAGAGAACAGAGAGCGCAGGCGATAAATCGGTTCTCTGAGAGACCGACTGCTGCTTCGAGTTGATCTTCTCAATGAAAGAACTCGCAGGTTGTCGTTTTCAACACATACATTGACGGTGTTCATGTTTATGATATATATGATTATGTACAATACAAGACACAAGCCATCTTATCGGCGCGATGCATCTCCATTCGTTAGCGCTATGTAAAATAGACTCTTCACATATAGAAACAATGGTGTATTATCTATGTCTAGGATAGTAACACTCACGTCAAGATTAGGACGAACCTCCCTCAGCTTTCAACGCCTCACGTAGTAAAGGCGCAACTTGTTTCCTGCTAGAGGTCAGGTCTTTTTGTCTCCACGCCAGTCTCTTCTTCCCATCGTCCAGCAAACCGTCCCGCCACTGTTCCAACTTCAAACGCTCCCCAATCTCGGGGAACTTGTAGGCAGCGTCCAATCCCTTGTCCGTGATCCCCCACACCAAGAGATGCCTCTGAAACTCTCCGTCAGGGTTCGACGTTGTCATCACACTCGCAACATCCAACTTTCTCTCCTCTGCCCAGTCAGCCAAATCCTTGATGAACACGCCCGGCTCGCCAGCTTTGTCAAGCAAGTAGTCAAAGTTCTGCACCACGCAGCTGATCCCCAGCGTGAGCCCCGCCTCCTCCCACTCTTTGTAGTCCTTTCTAAAAATATCCCGGAAGCTAAGTTTGGAAATGTCCTCCTTGACGGCCGTGACCTCGTCAAAGTAGGATTTCCGGTCAAAGTTCTTGTCCTGGATTTTGGACGCGAGGTAGTCCACCGCGAGGAGGTCCTTTGCTTTGACTTTGGATTCTTCGGTGAGGTTGATGGTGTCGATGAGGACGGGGGCGAGAGCCAGTCTGGCGAGTCGGTCGTCTTCGACTGCGGCGCTGCTGTCGTCCTTGTCCAGGGGAGGGAATGAGTCCCAAGCTGAGCGGTACTCGGAAATAACAAGACTTGTGCAGCTTCCGCAGGGTTCAACGACCCGCGGAACTACATCATTTTTCGTCACCCTTTCATCTACATGGTGATCAACAACGCCTACAACTTGATCCTGAAATTTCTTGAGCTCTCCCGTCAGAGCATTGTGGTCTACCAGAACCCATTGTGTCTCCTCTGGCTTCAATTCAGGCAATTCAGACAGTGTGAGCAAGTCCTCGGGAACCAGACCAGCATGTTTCAACACATCAGTCATCTCAGTCCGCAACGCTAGATCTGCCCTGGGAAGATTGGACAGCGGGATGTGCAAAGTGTGTGGAGGCGAATTGGACCGGATGTAGGCACAGACCACAGCTGAACAAAGGGAGTCGAGATCTTTGAATAGAGGTCAGTCTTTGTCCGGATAGAGTAACATGGAAAACTAAAAATAGGTAGGCGATGGTTGCATTACCTGCAGATTCGTTGCCAATCACAAAGGTGAGTGGGACATGCCGTTGAGGGGCTGGGGATGTGAGGGCTGTGCGAGCCGTAGAAAGGAACTTTTTCAAAGACAATCTAGGAGGCATATTAAAAGAGGTTTGATGAATGAAACAGTTAAGAGTGTATTTGGATGCCTTTCTGTTCCGCTATCAGGGAGTTGAAAGACAAAGAGAGATTCAAGGCTCGAAATGGGCTATGACCCCACCATCTCTGGACAATGTTGCATAGTGGGGTGGTGTTTTGACCCCACGTAGGTCAATGGTGATTTTGATAAAGCTACGTCCTATCAAGCACTGTTTGACATGATTTTATATGTTCATTGTGGCCAAGTTTAGAAACAATTTACAAGTAATTCATCTTATAGAGCAATTCCCCCTGCCACATGAAGAAATTGATAGAGTTTCTATGAATAGCCAGATATGATGTCAATTTACTTGGTGCTTATAGGTTATGCATAATGGTATGAGTAGCAACGCTGAATTCGACGGCCCGGCACGCTCCGTAGAATCCTTAGGGATCTTATGTAGTACTCTGATTTAAATATATTATGATTATGATGATTAATTATCAATGTTGTCTATGCCGCCGCTAACCACAAATTCGATGTAGCCCGCTTCCTAGGACGCTCGGAAGTGGTATAGAGGCGGATGAACTTGACACACACGCAACAGCCGGACTTCTCAACCAAATGTATAAGCCAGCGGAAACCTTCCCAATTGAAACATGTCCACTGAAATAAAAGTCCTACAATTACATGGGGCGTTGGGTAAAAAAATGACCGAGGGCGTATTAATGACACAGAATATACACCAGATGACCATGTAGTCAAGAGTTTGTAAGTCGGTATATTACTAATTGATCATTCATGTATCTGAGAAGCCGACGATTCCCTCACTTTCTAGACCCATGTGCTTTGACAACGTCAGTAAATCCGTTTAATACCCTGTCTCTCAAATACTTGTAGCAATTCTCCAAATGTCGCAATCACTCATTAGATCGCTTCCTCAGTCAATACATAAACTCACCTTCCCATCTTTGGCCCCATCCATCACCAGAGGCGCAATCCGATCTCGCCGAACCCCTCTTCGCCAACGTCATTGCCATCAACTGCTGCCCCTCCTCCTTGTCTGCCCCTCAACACCAACACTCTCAACCTCAACCCCAACCCTTCGGCTTCCATTTCAGAGATACTTCTCACAGGGAAGAGTCAAGATGGCGCCGATTCCTGCAACCCAAAAGGCCGTTTCGATTTCCAAGAATGGCGGCACGGAAGTGCTTGAATACAAGGATGCTCCTGTTCCCAAGCTGGCTGCCAACCAGGTTCTCGTCAAGAACCAATTCGCCGGCATCAACTTCATCGACACCTATTTCCGAACCGGTCTTTATCCCGCACCTGCTTTCCCTCTGATTTTGGGTAAGGAGGCCGCCGGCGAGGTCATTGCTGTTCATGACTCCGTCTCCGGAATTACCCCCGGCACCCGCGTGGTCTACATGGAAAACGCAGCCTACGCCGAATACACCGCCGTGGACGCCTCCAAAGTCGTCCCCATTCCCGAAAACATCACCAGTGAAGTCGCCGCCGCCATCCTGCTTCAGGGCCTCACTGCCTGGACTTTCATCCGCGAGGCCGGCAACGTCCAGCCCGGCCAGTGGACCCTCGTGCATGCCGCCGCGGGAGGTGTCGGTACCCTGCTGGTGCAGATGCTACGAACTGTGGGAGCCAAGGTCATTGGCACGGCCAGCACGGAGGAGAAGCTCGAGCTGGCGAAGAAGTATGGTGCCGATTATACCATCAATTCGCATGATGACGTGGTGGCCAAGGTCAAGGAGATTACGGGTGGTCACGGCGTTGACGTGATCTTTGATGGAGTAGGCAAAGCGACATTTGACGCGGACCTGCAGATGATTGCCTTGAAAGGCCATCTCATTTCGTTCGGAAACGCGGTAAGTAAAAATAACATATTTAACAATCTGACACTTGAATATTGTTGCTGACGGTTGCTTAGTCTGGAGCTGTTCCACCTGTCAACATCCTGCAGCTCGGTGCCAAGAACGTCAAGCTCATGAGACCAGTCCTCTTTGGATACGTCTCTGAGAGGGAGGAACTGGAAAAGTACACTAAAGAACTGTTCGACCTTGTCTCATCCAACAAGATTGAAGTCAAGATTCATGAGATCTACCCGCTCAAGGATGTCGCACGTGCACACTCAGATCTTGAGGGAAGGAAATCAACTGGCAAGCTACTTTTGAAAATTGATTAGATTGTTTTAATAAATGTCAAGTGTCTATCGGTTACGCTCCCTTGTCCAAAACAGAACCAAGCGCTCACCCTGATTTTCTGTACCACTTGATACCCCGTCTATCGAAAGTGTCCAATCCAACTTTTTTCTTCCTCTTAAATGATATTTTTATAATTTATTGCGCAGAGACACATCTAGGCCTTGGAAGCCTTAACAGCATCCAAAAGCTCCTTGGGAGGCTCCTGTCGGTAACCCTGGGGGTTGTTCTCAACCCACCGCCACAAATCCTCGCAGGCCTTCTCCATGGAAAGTTCTGTCTTCCACTGGAGTTCCTCGTTGGCCAAAGCTGGGTTGGCAGTAAGGTCCAAAACATCACCGGCTCTTCGGTCAACAACCTGGTAGGGCAGATCGCGGCCAACAACCTTGCTGAAAGCCTTGATAATCTCGAAGACAGTGCTGCCTCGGCCAGAGCCCAAGTTCCAGGCCTTGACACCAGGTTTGTTGGCGCGGAGGTAGTTGAGTGCCTGAAGATGACCATTGGCAAGGTCCAGAACGTGGATGTAGTCGCGAATAGCGGTTCCATCACGAGAGGAGTAGTCTGTAAGAGCGTCAGAATATATAGAATATTTTGGGATCATTCAGAGAAACATACCTTCGCCAAATACCAAGAGCTTGTCACGATCGCCGGTAGCGACCTTGCCCAACAGGGGGAGCAGGTTGTAAGGAACACCCTGGGGGTCCTCGCCCATGATGCCGCTGGGGTGGGCACCACAAGGGTTGAAGTAACGGAGTAGAGCACCATTCCACTGGTCATGAGGCTTGCCCTCCTTCTGCAGGTTGTTGCGCTGAGCCTTGACGTAGTCGGTAATGACATCCTCAATCATGGACTTGGTGCGACCGTAGGTATTGGTAGGTCCGATGGGGCAGTGCTCGGGAATGGGGATCATGTTGGGGAATCGGGTGGCATCGCCGTAGACGGTCGCGGAGGAAGAGAAGACGATGTTTGTGACATTGTTGCGGGTCATGGAGCGAAGAAGAGCAATGCTGCCGCCGACATTGATGCGATAATACTCGAGGGGAATCTCGGATGACTCGCCAACGGCCTGTAGATTTTTGTTTGCGTCAGCTGGTTGTGGTCGCGGATGGTGACAGTGCCCAAGAGGGGGAGGGGCTTTACCTTGAGAGCGGCAAAGTGAATGACGCTGTCGATGGTGGGGTGCTTGGCAAAGACCTCATCGAGAGCCTTCTCATCGGTCACATCGACCTGATAGAAAGCAGGGCGCTTGCCGGAGATGAGCTCGATGCGATCAACTGCAACCTGAGAGGAGTTGTACAAGTTGTCTACAATGACAACATCGTAGCCGTTTTCTAGAAGCGAGAGGGTGGTGAATGAGCCAATGTAGCCGGTTCCACTGCAAATAGCAACATGTTAGCGTCAAGCTTTGCCGGTGTGATGCGGGAAAATAGCAAGGTTGCATCAATGCCAGAACTCCAGGTCCTGATGTGTAGAGCATCTAGAGATTGGGCAGGATGGAGCAATTCGATTGGGAGAGACGAAGACGACGTACCCGGTGACGAGAACAGTTCCAACAGGCATTGTGATTGAGGTTTTTGTCGTTGAGGGAAAAGAGATTAAGAAATTTGGGTATAGGGAGAGTTGAAATATAAAGAGAGTGGTGTTGCGGGAGGGGAATACGAAATTTATTTGTTGGTGCTAATGTTACGGGTATAATTAACTCTCTGAATGGGCGCGGATCGCCATGCTGGGACGGGGACAAAACTGCGATAATACTGCTGATCTCCAACCACGGCCAAACGTGGCGGTGGGGGGAGGGGCAATGGGCTGCAGCATATCCATGTTTGGTGAGTACAGTACTGAGTGTGAGAGGACAGTGGTGTACAACAATAACAACGCCAGCAACACCAGCAACACCGCCCGGAAGATGCTGGAATTTCGTATGCGTGTCATGGCCATTGAGCATTGCCCATTCGTCTACAAGTAGGTACAACTTGTATATGCATTAGACTATGTCTTAGGTTGTACTCCGTCGACGAAACCAAGTGCCATGCTAAATCAAGTCTTCGTATAGAGTCTCCATACGAATGCCAATAGTATCTGGCAAATTAGCCGTCATCTCCTGTCAAATTATGCTTCCAATTATAGCGTCATTGTTTGTGATGGCACATGAAAAGGGCAAACAGAGTTGAGTTTAGCTGACTCGTCGTCACATTGTGTTTTTTTAGTATCTCAGATAATGGCAATGATAGCCTCGTAACCTCGTAAGCCTGCCCACCTACAAGTACTACTTTGATAAGACCTCCTTGTGCCCCCCTGTTTTTTCAATAGAAAGGCGGTGGGAGATGGCATGGATGGCTGCAGATCTTTTCTTTTTCTCACTCGCGTCTTTTCCAATGTTGGAAATGAGACATACCGATGGCGAGATTGTGATGCTGAAGATCCAAGGCTTACCACCATAGTGGGCTGACTGCACCAGGGACGCCCTTGTTGTGGTGCGAGGGAGCATCTCACTCATCTCGACCCAACAATTGTACAAGTAAAAAAAAAAAAAAAAGGTGACCCATTCATTTTTCATGAGGTGAGCTAATGGAAAACATGCAAATGAGATGCCATAAGTTTTCCTCATTGCCATTCCAACTGGACAAGTTGCCGATGTTATGGTTGATACAAGAAAATGAACCGCTATCTGCCAGCTTCTGCTACTGCTACTGCCTCAGAGGGTACGTCACTTTCCTTGACGCGCACGTGATCACACGATGACTGGGCTGTCACTCTCCCTAAGGAAAATGCGCCGCTTAAGCTTCGGCGCGTCACGTTGCCGCGTGCTTCAGCGGCATCATCACTCAAAAAAACATATCGCAAGGCGGCAGCGGTAGTTGAGTTTGCCAACTGTATCAAACTGTATTTTGTCTTGTTGCTTCTTATAATTTTTTAAGCGGTAGTTTTTTCCGCTTCATGCTCGGGAGAGGGGAAGCCATTCCGACTCGGTGCATCTGCCATACGGTTGCCATGGTATCTCACAACTCGACCTCACAAAGATGCCCTTTGTTGACCGCGATCACTATCTAAGACGGGTTCAATACTGTGAAAGACAAAGAAACCGCCATCACAAGGCCAATAATCCGACTTGGGGTCAGGCCAGAATTTGATCAACCCGCTTTCATTGTTTGAGTTACTCGATAATCAGCGGTTCATGCTCATTGTTGCTATTTTCTCTCACACCCTATTCAAAAGCCAACTTTCACATTTCCAAAATCTCAAAAGGATCCGATCCCTTTAGGTCTTGGACGATTGCTGTTTCCCCCCCTTCATCTCATCTTACCACCTCTGTTCAATCGTCGCATTCTCATTTCACCATGGCTCCAAGGGCCACCTTTCGCCGCAGGTCTAGGGAGCGTAACCCTGACATCTCAGAAGGCCGTGTTAACAGCAACTTAATTAATTTTGAAAAACCAAATCTTCCTCCTCTTCAAGGAACACCCAGTTCACGACGACAATATTCATATGGCTCTGGAGTTGAGCCTCTGCCCGCCCGGCCAGTACGGCGAGGCAAGCCAGTTGACCTTGCTTCTGCTGTGAAGGGTGCCCTCACAAGACATGAAGACGAGGATGAAGTATTTGTTGATCGAACGGAGGAAGTTGAACAGCCTTCATATCCAGATGAGGATGAGGAGGACGAGTTAGCTGGAAGCGAAGTCGACTATCGGCCTTCACCGCCTGGAGAGGACCAGGAAACAGGTAAGCCTACTCCGCCCCGCCAGTTTCTATGATCGCTATCTAAATATGTATTAGAGAGGATAAGTTCCCATGCGCTCAAGAAACTGGAATCTCTCGGAACACTTCCAGATCCCCCAGGCTGGGGGGCTGATGAAAGCGAGGCGGATGATGCACGGAGCTTTGATATGGAGAGCGATTACTACGATGGTGCAACGATAGACTCGGTGGCCGGGGATATTCCTCCTCCGCTTCCTTCTTCAGCACCACCTGTTACGATTGAATCTCCACCCAGGCGGCGCCTTGACCACGACAAGGAGTCTACCCGTGTCTTGCCCGTCAAGAAGATATCCAAGGACACCACGGCGGATATGGTAGAACAGGAGGACAATTTTAGAGACGAAACTCTTGATCAGGAAATAGAGAAAATCATCCGGCAACCGACATATGAAGATATTGACCCGGTCGCCCCAGTCCCAAAACGCACTCGGTCCAGTGCGAAAAGTATCATCAGTAGGGAAGAAATTGTTACCCTAGCTACTCCTCCCGAAACTGACTCCCAGCTGAGTCTTGAGGCTGAGGTTACCAAGCGTCCTGCAGAAAGCTTGATGGAACGTCTGAAAACGACGTCCAGTCAGGTCTTTAGGGGAAACCCTATGTTACCTAAGGGGACGCTCATACCACCTGAGAAGACAAAGACTACTACGCGACAAGAAAATGTCCTTCATGATGCCAATGGAACCCAGCAAAGGGATTTCAGAAAATCGCTGAAATTATCCTCCAACGGTCATAGCGCAGGCCTTTTTTCCCGAACGGAAGAGCGATCAAGCGGTGTTCGGGCGAAGTCAGGCGCTTCTCGATTCCCCTCGGATCACAGCGAGATGGATGATGCTATGCAAAAAGACATTCATCAAGCCGAAGAAGAGGAGGAGGAAGAAGACAGTCGCCGACACATAAGAGCAGACCTAAGACACAGACCTAGACAGGATAGTCCCAAGTCGGATTCTTGGGATGATCAGGATGATGATGACGACGACGATGACGACGGGATTGATTGGTGGCAGCTTTTTAACCCCTTGGGGTACATCCAAACTGCTTGGTGGAGCTTCAAATCCAGGTTGGATTCATTCCTTGACACAATTTCCCGGATTCTTACTGGCCCCCTACAAGACTATCTGGCCTCGCTGGGTGTCGATCTCATATATTTGATTGCCGGTATTCTAACGGTTTTGATTGCGTTGGCTATTGTATGCTTTACATCACAAAATATGCCCATGCTTCCCAGCGTACCCGAACACTTTCCCATTTCATTGCCGTCTTTTGGAGATGTTGCTGATAATATCGGGCGGTATATTCCTTCGTTTGGATGGTCATCCGATGACATATGGGACGATCTTCCTTATCTTGGTAGCTCGGGTGACAGTCGCTTGCAGAAAATCGAAGATTGGCTGAAAGACCTGCGTCGAGAACTTGGCAAAGTGAAAAACTCTGGCAAGCTGCATGATGCGTCCATCCAAAAATTGGAGCATGTTGTTCCTAAACTTGTTCATATGACTTTGAAGGATGGCAAACCTATCATCACGCAGGAGTTTTGGCACGCCATCCGAGACTTGATTCATCAGGATGATAGCTTTTTGACTCTCAAAAAGAAAGGTAACGAATACGACTTTGCTAACGAGAAGCAATGGAAAAGCATTGTCTCTCGCTTAACAAAAGACCCAGCATTCGCACAGCAACTCAACTTGAGCGTTGGCAAGTTGGAGGACAAATTAGCTGACAAGCTTCCTGTGTTTTGGGATACTTGGGTCGCCACGAACGAACGCAAAATCTCGCAAATGGTTGGCACCGCACTCGACAAAATGCAACTCCCTGGTACACCAAAAGAACTTGAGGCCCGTCTTAACGACCTTGTTAAGAAACACCTGGGTAATACAAAGACTGGGGGTGTTGTTGTTACTCGTGACGAATTTCTCCGTCATTTGAAAAATGAGTTCACTGCTCACCGCGCCGAGATCAAGGCTGAGATTGGTGAGCTTCAGCCCAAGCTAGAGAAGCTGGTCAAGGAATCTGTTGCACTTGCCAAGGAGGAACTTCCAGATGGCATGGTCAAGACTGAAGTTGAGAAACTAGTCAAGACTCTAGTGAAGAAGTCCATTGCAGATATGAATTTGGAAGCTCTAGCCAAGGGTAGAATTCATGCACACTGGGATAAGGATTTGAAGAATCAGGTTAACTACTTTGGTGTTGGCGCCGGTGCTATCACTGATCCTAAACTCTCTTCTGGAACATACCAGCCCGATAAAGACGACATCAACCGAAAGGGCTTACGTGCCACAGACCCCTTACCTCATATCTATGCTATTATGCCCTGGCTTGACGATGGTGACTGCTGGTGCGGAACCCGACGCAAAAATGGTCGCGGTAATCCCCACGACGTGTCTCTCTCGGTGATGATGGGCCATTCCATTATTCCACAGCATGTCGTCGTTGAGCACATTCTGCCAGGAGCGACAACGGATCCTGGCGCTCGGCCGAAGGACATTGAGGTGTACGCTACTATTGAGGATCCCACCATACGAGGTCGTGTACGCGACTTTGCCGCTGCTCATTTCCCAGAAGATAAGGACAACTGGAACTATGCGCCGGCGAAGCTGCCGTATACGTTTGTCAAGATTGGCCAGTTTGTGTATGAGGGTGCCGAACTGCACGATGGTGTACACGTTCACCACCTGAGCCCTGAGCTCCTTGCTCTTGGCGCGGAGACTGATCAGGTGGTCCTCAGGGCGACGAGCAACTACGGCGCCAAATGGCATACATGTTTCTACCGTGTCCGACTATTCGGCCAGCGAGTTGACGAAACACCTCCTACATCTTCACAATCGAAGCAATCAAGGTGGCTTAAATGGGGAAGCTCTTGAAATGTGACAACGTCTGAATGAAAGAAGAAAAAAAGCTTTTAAAGTACAATAGCATTGGCCGCTGAGATTTGGGGGGCGGGTTTATATAGGCGGGTCTTGTTTCTCTCTTCTGTTTTCCAACTCTTTTATTCCTTTTATGTGTTTTTTCTTTTTCCTCTTTGCGAATCTAGCATTGAAAAGGGATGGAAAGCATTCGAACACCTGGAGGCAGGGGAGTTATCAGGTAGAATATAGGCGTTGGGTAGTTAGGCGCTATACGCAACAAAATACCATGAATTGCATTTGCTGTTCGTTTTTTTTTTTTTACTCTTGTTCACGATATTTCTCTGTTCCGCCCTGCCCATTTTTTTGACCAAGTATATATGTACAGACACTGTGCTTCCCCCTTTACTAGAGCTTTTTAATACAAGATATGTTTCTTTTTTGGCATAAGGCCACACAACAAGGGTATCAACAGAACTATGCTCACGCGTCCAAAAGACCAGCAGCCAGAGCTTCCAAGTCCTCGAGCGTTTCCGGCTCCTGGTCGACCTCGAAGACCTTGCCCTTCTTCTTGCCCTTGCTCTTCTTCCGTGCCTTTTCTTCCTCCTCGTCGGAGTCGTCCTGGAACCACTTCTTGGCCTTCTTCTTGGGCGGCTCGGATTCTGAATCGTTGTCCTGGCCGGCCATGGGCAGGGAACGCAGCAGCGCCAGTGGATCTTCTTCTTGATCGGCATGAACAAGCTGGGGCGCATCGTCAAACTCCTCATCTTCATCTGCCAGCTCGGCGGCTTCCCTAGCCTTCTTCTTTTCCTTCTTCTCCCTCTTCCGCTGCTTCGCGAGCGCCTTATCGTCCACATCCGCCTGCTTAACCCTCGCGGCCTCATCCTCCACGAACTTCTGCCTCTGCTCCTCCGCCGGTCCTTGCTGCTTAAAGTCCTCCTCGTCCTGCAGCTCATAAATCTCGTGTGCATTACCATCCTCGTCAAACACCAATTTGGAAGACTTGCCCATAAATTTGAGCATCTTCTTCTTGGATTGGAGGGCCTTTTCTCGTCGTTTTGAGTCCACGACGTACATGTCATCACCTCCAAGGGCGATGACCTTGGCCGAGCTGGAGGGTGCATTTCCGGAAATTTGATCCAAATCATCATCGTTCAATCGTCTCTTCACTGACAAGAAATCGTCCTCTTCGTCATCTCCTCCTTTAGCCTTATCATCATCCACAACGAGTTTAGAGTAATGACTTGAAAGGACGTCCTGATTTGTTCGCTCAAACATTCTGTCGTATTTCGTCCGCACCTCAGGTTTCTTCTTGTCCTTCTTTTTCTTATCGTATGCACCATCCAGATCCATATCTGACTCCGAGTCACTCGACATGCCCTGGCGTGGCGCATTCTTTATTCGCTTAATATCCTCGCCCTTCTGGAATTTGATCTGAGGGGTACCTGGTAGCCCTAAACTTGAAGCAAAAGCGTCCAAATTAAGCTTCTTGAACTTGAACACTTCCTTGTCTTTTTGTAAGTGGATAGATCTTGTGTAAGAGATAAATGCCTTTTGCCCCAAATACTTGAGATCTGGGAACTGGAAACACATATTTTGCAGGTTGTTTGTTATGCTCTTCTTCTTCTTTTCCTTCACATGGACCTTTTGTATGGGGATCTTCTTGTGCTCCAATCTCTTGACCATGCCATCTTCTTCGCTGGGGTCAAGGAAGAGCACCGCACGGCCATTGCTTTCGTATCGAGCGGTTCTTCCCACTCGATGAATGTAGGTATCCGCATCTTCGGGGCAATCGGCTTGAATAACCCAATCAACGGCGGGAAAGTCAATGCCTCGGGCGACGACATCTGTTGCGAATAGGCATGACTGCTTGGCCGCGGTAAATCGGTTCGTAATTTCCAATCGCGCAATTTGTTTTTGTCGACCGTGAAGATGAAGCAGTGGAATACCTGGCTGCAAATGGCGGAAACTTTCGTAGACAAATCGAACTTGCTTTCCAGAACTTAGGAACACAATGATCTTGCTCTTGACGTTTGCCTTTATAAAACCGTATAACGTGTCGAGTTTCTCATGAAGAGGTGTTACTATGTAATGTTGCTGAAGATTGCTTGGGGTCGCAGCAGTCGCATCTTGGTGTACAGAGACATATTCGGGGTCTTTGAGACTGAGACGGGCAAGATCGGACACCTTCTTGCTCTGAGTCGCGCTGAACATGAGGGTTTGTCTTGACTTTGGCAAATGCTCAACCAGTGCATCGACTGCTGACTGGAATCCCATGTCCATGATTCGGTCTGCTTCATCGAGCACAAGGAGCTGTAGGTTATTGGCGTCGAAGCCCGCTGTCTGATCTAGATGCTGCAGCATACGGCCTGGGGTGCAAACAAGAATATTCATTCGATCCAGTCGCTCGGCTTCTTCCTTCAAACTCTTGCCTCCAATTACCAACCCAGCCGAGAATGTATGGTATCGCCCGATCTTACGCAGCACCTCGAAGATCTGTACCGCAAGCTCTCGTGTCGGCGAAAGGATGAGAGCGCCGAGACCGTCGAATTCCGTCCATTGTGAACGGTAGAGCTTTTCCAGCACCGGGATCAAAAAGGCCAACGTCTTTCCACTACCAGTCTTTGCTGCGCCGAGAATATCGTTGCCCTTCAATGCGAGAGGGATCGCCTGTTCCTGGATTTCGGTCATGGTTGTGAAATGCGACGATTGGAGGCCAGAGGTAGTAGCCTGTGATATCGCCGCGGATAGGTCTGCAAAAGTCTTGACATTGCCAGACTTGGGATCCTATACAAAAAGCCAAAGGTCAGCGACAATAGAAAAGAATCCCGGATACGATACCCCACGTACAAGATCGGCGATGGCGGCCTCAATCTTCTGCAAGTCATCATTGTCTCTTTTCCTCTTTTGCTGACGAAGTTCTGACTTGTTTGGCTTGCGTGGCTGCTGTTGCTGCCGACCAGAGGTTCGTGGTGCCATTGCGTCCTCGATGGCGCTGATTATGGAAATGAAGTTTGTCGCGGATCTGATTTGGTTGGATTGCTCTGAGATGCGCTGGGAAACTTTTTTTTCGCCGTCATATCTTATCAGCGATAAGAAGAATAGAAGAGACTGTGGGGCAGATTTTCTACCAGCTGTCAGCAGCTGCGCTAGTCCGCCTTACTTCT
Source organism: Cladobotryum protrusum (assembly GCA_004303015.1). Lineage (NCBI taxonomy): Eukaryota > Fungi > Ascomycota > Sordariomycetes > Hypocreales > Hypocreaceae > Cladobotryum > Cladobotryum protrusum. Next base: position 5,445,328 of record RZGP01000008.1, read on the forward strand.
CTGTGCCAGAACACAGACTGATTGCTCCTTTGTCGAACTGGTTTATCAACTTAATGTAATAGATCTTTTTTTTTTCATCACTATATAATGCTATTGTGTTTATTTTCTCTTTGATCTCATGCAATCGATTTTCTTCTATAATGAAAATAAGACGTTGTCATTCCAGTCACAGCATGGAGGTCCAGCATAGCATGGCAGCCTCTCTCTCAAAAGGTGGACGATAATATGCCCCTGATACAAATATCCAGCCGCCACTAACTATTACGGGGAATACGGACCGCTATACTCCGTAATATCCCTCCGTCGCAATGCCGAGATAGGATATTTTCTGAATACTATCTTCTCAGCATCATGCAATGACTTCCTGATTCGGCAAATGTGGCTTTGTGTAACCCCAACCGCCCGTCATTTTCATTTACCCTCGAACATCCTTAATTTCCTTTCTCTCTTCTAGTTGGTTCTTGATGGGAAATAAAATGTTCCCGTGTAACCCCTGAGAAGCCGAGAAAAGTATATATACCCATATCTTATACCAATGTTGTGTGTCCAACCTCGATCCGGTTCACATCATCACACAAGCCGCCAGCCTCCCGCTGTGATACCGAAAGCCACCCTCCAAGTTACCATGACCCATTCAGCTCAGCATGCCTTACAAGCCAAGCTTCTGGCCGAGTGCCCTGATTTTGACCAGGTGCTAAATCGAATCGAACGGATGACATTTCAGCGTTCCTCAACCAATTCACCCCTACTTAACTTGGTCAAAGAACGGGTCCGACTTCTCGTCCACAACACACGCAAGCTCTGGGAGCACGTCACACAAGACGACTTGCCTGTCACAACCGATGAGAATGGCTCAACGCAATTCTACGTGGATTTTGCCTTGTTTACAAGAGCAAAGGAGCAACTGATCGAAGCTATATCTCTTCTCAACCTTTGTCTGACACCTGGCGTCGACCTTGAAGATGATGATGGCGCAATCAATGCAGCATATGCAGTCATGCACTTGATTGACCATCAAGATGCTACGAACAACGCGACGCTCTCCGACAAGGTCAAGCTTCGTCGGTTTCGTGATGACTTTCGTCTCATCCTTTCCTCCCTTGATCCCGTCATCAGCTCACCAAACGACCACCTTGGGCTTCCATCAGCACCACCACCTTCAGTAACAGCGCTCATGTAAGTATATAAATCCCTATCTATACCGCCATGTCCCATCATATCCAGTCATATTCACAATCATTTTCAGACAAGCTGCTTCTCGACATCCGTCCACAATGTTCCATCCCCGGTATGTTCATACCTATGAGTCGCAAGAGATAGTGCCCTATCATGTCGACACAACGGCTGTGCCAGGCAGAGGCAGTTATGCTGTGGTACGAAAAGTCACATGTTTGTCAACCGGCGAGAGCTTTGCAGCCAAGGCATTCACCAATCTCAAAACAGACGATCGGAAGAAGGTGCTACGGGAAATTGGCTGCTTAGAGCTCTGTTGTCACCCCAACCTTATTGCCCTGGTAGAGGCATACGACATCGAAGACGATCCGCACAGTATTACCATTGTCACTTCTCCTTGGGCCCCATACACTCTGGACAACTTCCTCGATAGCCATGACCGAGCCCGAAAAGCTCGCTGTCCATGGTTTGAGCCAAACTGCGAAATCTCCGACCGCTGCATCCTGCGCATGATATCCGACATGGCCTCAGCGGTAGAATTCCTTCATGAACGATCCATAAAGCACAAGGACATCAAACCACAAAATATTCTGCTCTACAAAGAGTCTACGGATCGCATTCGACCCATAATCACAGACGTTGGAGAAACCAAGATCTATAGACCTGGGATGAAGACCAATCCTCGAGGCTCTTCTTGGGAGTATCTTGCCCCTGAGCAGCTGCGTGATCCCAAGGACGCTCAAAGTGCCCTTCCCGCAGATATCTGGCAGCTTGGATGCTGCTTCGCTCTCCTTTTAGCTGTTGCTAAGGCTGGCGCGTCGGGTTTGACAAAAATGAACGACAGCTACTGTGAACGTCTCTCATGCAACATTGGGACGGAGTACAGTTCATTCATGGCCACGTTTCATAGCCTCTGTGTAGGTGGATCTTTAGAGTTGGAGGTTGGTTACTCGGTGGCAATACAAATGCTGGATAGGGACCCGTCAACTAGATCTACTATCTCTACGGTTCGGGAACACCTCCGAATCTTGGACCTGCCGATGTCTAGCTCAGTCAATGATTAATATGCGCCACTGTCAGCATTCACTAAGCTTGTGCAGCGTGTTCGGTCATAGGGTCTACGAGAATAATGAATATGGCCAAAGAAAAATAGAATGGGTCGGAATTGTGATGGAATGGCATGGCAGGAATTTCAACGACAGGCATATGGTGGAATTGAGCTGGATTTCTACTTATTTACATGATAATATTTAATAATCCAATATTAATTAAATTAATCAATTGTTTGAAACTTCTTTTGCAAATCCATTTATTAAATCTTCCAGTATCGCAAGATGGTCAGTTTATTCGAGCCTGATTATTGCAATGAATAGAAGCATCCAATTTCTAGATGAATAGTTGGCATGCCATCACCAATACAGGGCCTAACGACAAATAAACACTACAGCATCTCGTATCACTCAGTTCATTACTGGGGACCGATTGAGTCAAGTTGTAAGCTAAAATTCATCATAACTCGCTATGGTTTCTCTCCAATAACATGATCCAACGCTGTTGACGCAAGCAAACAACCTACGCGGCTCATTGCGCTTCCGGACCATTCGCAGACAGATGCAGATACTGCTCAATCATCTCCCTCAGAGCCTCATTAGTGCTCGTCAGTTCCCACCTAAACGCATCTACCGTGGGCCTCGTGTCGAGCCGTAGTTTTATTGTTTTGAGGGTATTCGTTACAGACAATGTTCCGGCCAGGATCTGCCCAGTAAAGTGTCTAAAGGCACAATACAAAAATTCCTGACTCCACGTGATGCTTTGGCCAGACTTTGCGCTCAGAATGTATTCGGTATTCCCTCGGATTCGAATGTGATTGATGGCATCGACAGCAGCGCGGGCGATATCGTCGATATGAACCGCTGCTCCAGGGCATCGCACCGTTTTAGTCTCGTCTTGTACAAGAATAGGAGCAAGGACTGTGGGAATATGACCTATGAGTAAGTGGCGTACGTTTGCATAATCAGGAATGCGTATATCAGCGCCAATGGGAATTGCCGTGATAAGGTTGACAATGTCAAATTTATTGCCTTGCTTCATAAAATCTTTTACCGCTTGCCTTGCAAGAGCTGGAGCGGCCCATGTGGCTTGCTTGATATTCTGATACGGCCCTTCCGCCCTGGTATTAATGTCATTCCCTGGTTATCAGTGTCAGAACTTGGCCCATCGGGGGGTGGTTATCGTGGAGACCAACGCGTAAATATCCGAGGACGGGTTATATTATCCCTAAAGTCATGTGGAAATAGAGTATTCCCTACATATTCTGTTAGTAACGCAAACGACTCCATCACACAAACAGGTAGGAAATCCACATACATGAAAAACATAGGACAGCCCGACGGACAGTGGGGGTTCGCGAAGCTGCTTGGAGCATATCCATCATCACCGAAACGGTTTTATCAGTGACTCTTGAAGCATAGTCCTCACCCTAGGAGAATATTAATTGCCAGTTAATGATGTAGACTTGGGAGCATTGCATACCTCTCTTTCGAGTTGGGGTGGATCGTGGATAACGGCTGTCACACCACGCAACAATTCCATCCAGTCCACACCATCGTACAGGTTTTTTACCTCCACAAAATGCAGTTTATTTTGATTGATATTACTGATCTCAAAAAGTCGTTGGATAATTCTCAAGATTTGAGTTTGGTCACCAACAACTGCACGTACATGATAGCCCCGCTCCAACGCTTTGACGAGTGTTGGAAATCCGACCAGTGTCGTGGGCGCAGTAATCTTTAGAAAGACGTCAGTTCTAACGGGCATATAAGTAATATGAAGGAGAATCTTGTCTTACCAAGACTGTTTGGGACTCGAACATCGGGTTATACCCTTGGTGAATTCGGAAAAAGCTGTCCATGACTGGAGATACTCTAACGAATAGCTGACTTGGGTAGCAGTATTTGTGATGGATAGCTGCCAGATAGGCTGAAATTATATAGGAAGAAAGATAGGCGCAAACGGTGCTTTCATTGATGATGTATTGAAGGAATCGTAGACGCCATACAGGAACTCAAATCAAGGTAAACACAAGAAACTAGGCAGGGAAGGTGAAGCCTTGCCCCCGTTGCCTGTGGAGACACATATTTAGTTGGAGGAAGGTTCCATTAAAGCTTTTTATTCAAGAGCAACTTTTGACTGAGGTACTTTCGTTATATCACAAGTCAATATAGATAATAAGTATGAAGCTGCCAGCCTCCATGAGGAGTTGGATGCTTGTATTCATTATCATACGCAGCTGATTTTATCCTAATTTCCTTTAACTTGGGCATGCTGCTCCTAGGGAGGAAAGAAGTCTTGGTCGTATAAGCGATACTTATTTAGATAAGTAAATATGTAAGAACAGGATTACCAAGAAAGATGTGCTCTCGGGTGCGACTGGAGAAGCATCTGATACGGCTTGACTTAGTATCAGAGGGGCATCACACAGCGGGTCAAAGGCCGGACTAGTGGGGTCCAAAGCCGGATGCCCCCGCCATGGACTCCGAAGCCTTTCCATTGGCCACTGATAATCTGATAGTGCTACCCCTGCCAAAAATTTCCCCAGCCCAATCGATTAGAATAAAAAAAAAGTTGACAAGCATCACGTCAATCTCTCCAAGTCAATACAGCAGAACTGACGTTAACCGCAAACATGGGCAAAAAGAATACTGGCGCTGCTGCGCCTCCATCGAAAATCACCGACGAACGTTTTGCCAGCTTCGAAACCGATCCGCGATTTCGATTGCCCTCAAGGAAACATGCCAAGACGACGCTCGACAAGCGATTCTCGGGCATGCTCAAGGACAATGAGTTTACCGCCACAGCTAGAGTAGATCGATATGGCCGAAAGGTCAAGTCAGACTCTAAAAAGAAGGCTTTGGAGAGGCTGTATCAATTGGAGGAAGAGCTTGGTGATAGCGACGATAGCGACGAGGATGGGGATGATAAGGACGAGGAGAAGGCGCAGGACGAAGACAATGATAACGACGATGACGATGACGAAAAGATCGAAGTGGATGATGACGAAGTCGTTCAAAGAGAGCTCCGCACTGCTCATGAGCATGTTAGGAAATACGATCCGGCTCGAGAGGGAGGTTTCTCCTCATCCGAAGATGAGGATGACGAAGACGAGGAAGAGGACGAGGAAGCAGATCTTGACGCCGGCGGCAATATGCAGCGACTCGAGCGAGAAGAGGTTGAGATGGGAGAAGTCACAAATCGCATTGCCATCGTCAACCTCGACTGGGACCACGTCAAGTCAACCGACTTGATGGCCCTCTTCTCCAGCTTTATTCCTACAGGTAATGAAGGCAAAGTCCTTAACATTGCCGTTTACCCTAGCGAGTTTGGAAAGGAGCGAATGCAACAAGAGGAGCTGGAAGGGCCACCAAAGGAACTCTTCAAAAAAAACAAAAAGGACGAGGATTCAGATGATGAGAGCGCATCCGACAGCGAAGCTGAAGAAGCTGCCATCAAGAAGAAGCTGGTTCAGGAGGGCAATGATCAAGATTTCGACAGTGATGCTCTACGGGCATATCAGCTAGATAGACTACGGTACTACTACGCTGTTATGACCTGCTCCAGTAAAGAAGTCGCGAAAATCATTTACGATGCGACAGACGGAACCGAGTACCAATCCTCATCTAACTTCATCGACTTACGATTCGTTCCAGACGAGGTCACATTCGATGATGAACCTCGGGATCAGTGCGAAAAGGTTCCTGAATCTTACAAACCAATCGAGTTCGTTACCAACGCGTTGCAGAGCTCCAAAGTGAAGCTCACTTGGGACATGCACCCCGAAGAGATTAACCGAAAGGAGTCTATTAAGCGAGCATTCAAGGGTAGCAGAGCAGAGATTAATGAGGAAGATCTAAAGGCTTATCTTGCTGGCGACAGCAGCGACAGCGATGAAGGAGAAGAAGAGGAGAAGGATGAGGCTGCAGATGACGAGCCCAAGCTCTCAAAGAAGGAATTGGCACGTAAAAAGATGCGAGAAGCGTTGGGTCTCGCAGCTGAGCCTGTGAAAAAATCCAAGGATGCGCCTGTGGGGGAGATGGAGGTCACATTTACCCCAGCTCTAACAGACAACAAATCAAAGAAGGAAGAGCACGAAGAAACTACAATTGAGAAATACGCTCGCAAGGAGAGAGAGCGCAAGGAGAAGAAGAGGCAGGCCGCCAAGGCTAAGCGAGAGGAGGCAGAAGTCGCCGAAACGGAAACTCAGGAAGCTCCCGAAGATGACGGTGATGATCTCGGATTCAACGATCCCTTCTTCACCACCGAGGACCCTAACCCCTCCACCTCCAAGACCTCCATCCGCAAGGAAGAGCGCCGCAAGAAGCGCGAAGCCAAGGAAGCAGCGGATGCCCGCGACGCCGAGGAAAAAGCCCGCCTCACAGCCATCATGTCCCAGGACCAGTCCGAGAACCAGGCCGAGCACCTCTCCCACTTCGACATGAACGACATCATCCGTGCCGAGAAGCAAAAGTCGAAGAAGAAGAAGCACCAGAAGGATCTCAAGAGCGCGAACCTGCAGGAGGACTTTGAGATGGACGTCGGGGACGAGCGTTTCAAGGCCGTGTTTGATAGCCATGAGTTCGCGATTGATCCCTCGAATCCGAGATTCAAGGGGACGGAGGGTATGAAGAAGCTGTTGGAGGAAGGGCGGAAGAAGAGGAAGATGGGCGGAGGTGAGGAGCTGGAGGAGAGGAGAAGTAGTGGGAAGAAGGCTAAGAAGGGGAGACGGTAAAGGATGGAAATTTTGTAAAAAAGGGAAAAAAGGCATGTCTAAAATTTTGAAGGAGAGAGAGGTAGTTGTTCTCATAGATCTGGCGTTATAATCATGAAATGAACTTTATGGCTGTATATCTAGTTACCTATATGATATTCTCTCAGTCTCTTACGCATATCAAGAAGAAGAAGAAAAATCATTGACAAAAGCTGACTTGATGTTATCCCTCATTACATCTAAGTATATTAGAATGATATTCCCCCTGCCTTATGCTATACGTCCATGTCAAATATTTCCCTCCCAAAACAAAGTATAAGTTTAGAAACGCCAAAGGAGTAAATAAAAACTTCATAGCCTTATTCATTCCCTTCTCTTAGTTGTCTCAATATGTCCATAGCTTTAAATACCCAACACCGTGAATGCCTGCATGTGCTCGCTCGCTCGCTCGGTGAGGGGGTGGATTTGATCGATGATGTCTGTTATAAACTCCGATATATGCTTTCTCGCTTTGCTGTAAATGCTTTTTTGTCTGATAACACTCCCCTGTTGCGCCCTGTCGTTTCGTGTGTGCTTGGTGTGAAGCTTCATGTCCGGTCTATCGCTCAAGTCAAATTCGGTCTCTCTTTTGTTTTGGTTTGTTTTTAGTCGTTGTATGGTTTCTGGCCGCTCCAAAAGTGCATCTTTCCGTACGCATGGACCTTGGGATCCCGCATGGCCTGTCTGCACTGCGCAAAGAAGACTTCCATGGCAACTTTATCCCATCCTAGCATGGGGAAGTGAATGGCGCCTACGGCTGGGAAGAATTCTTCGCAGGCGGTGCGATAGTACATGCCAACAAGACGCATCACTCTGGGGGAAAAAAATGATATGTCAGTAGGGTCGTGTCAAGATGGTCAACGCAGAGGTGCTCACTTGTCCTTGGGCCATGTCCCATACGGCAGCTTGATATAGTTGTGTTGGATATTCACGAACCCTGCCTCTTGCAGGTAATGCGCCCCCATGAACGCAGCATGGGCATTTGTGCCAAATTTAGCAAACGCTTCGACAAGGTACTCGGTGAACCGCTTCAGAGGCCAATCATCTGGAACAGAATTGTCGTCTGAGTGTACCGCGCCATCAACATCCTGCAACTCCACCCAAGCACCGGGTTTCATATGCCTAAACAAGTTACGCAAAATCACATGTCAGGTTTAATTCGGACCACAAAAAAAAAGTATATCCAAGCTCAGAATGAGGGGTGGGTTGAAACATACTCGTATGCTTGTCTGAGAAGATCGATGGGCGATTTGAGGATGGGTATCATGTTCCGCATGTGCACAAAATCGTATCCATCACCATTCAGCCACTCTGCTTCAACATCATCGATATAGAATTTGACGTTGGGAGGGACCCATTGGGGTTGAATAGGACTCAAGTCGAGCCCCAGAATCTCGGCACTCGGATACTTGTCACCCACTATCGCACAATCGCCTTCGTCAGCCGGGCCAAGTTCCTGATCAAAAAGAAAAGGCCAATCCTCGCGTCCATGCACAGTTGACGCATCCCTCCAGAGAACATGTAAGATGAGGTTATGCAGACGTACTCTCAATCGCCCACAAGCCGGTGCCGGTGCCAAGATCAATAATCTTCTGCGGATTACTCCCGATCGGGGCATAAAACAGCCGGCCATCCGTTGCCTCCAGCATCATGGTGTGCAGCATATCCTCGCGATTCTGTTCTGCCTCGTCGTTTGGAATCGGGTATCGGCCGTGGCGGTATCGATGGTATCGACGACCGTTTACGTAGCTATGGTCGAGGATGCTCGATCGTAGGGATGTTGAGTCGGAATCGCCATCGGTTGACTCGGCGTCGAAATCGCTGGCTGAAAACTCGCCATCTTCGTCGCTGCCGCCAGGCTCAATCACTGTGTCACCGTGTAGCAATCCTTGGCTGTCTTGAAGTTGCTGTTCATCGAGTTTTGGTTCATCTGGATAGTGGGCCCTGCATTAACCACTGTTCATTATTCCATAGACAGCAAGGCATGTTCAGTTTTTGCCGTGCCGTGTCTTGCATGCCCATCGATCACTGCCCATCATATATGCAAGGCAAACCAAGAAGAAGAAGAAGAAGAAGAAGAAGAAAAAGAAAAAGTGAATACGACTACTCCCGCGTTTCTACAACTATGTACAAGTAGTAGATGGTCAGTCAAAGTGCAAATGACGTACCGTGATGGTCAACAGGTGGAGGTGGAGGACTCGATTTAGCCGCAGGGCCTGGGAGAACCACCGCCCCAGGGCTACTTCTGCTGGACCGTTTGCTTCCCGCGGCGCTCCCCATAATTGCTAATCACGATTTGCTAAAGAGCAGCAGAGCGTCGCCGGATCGGACAGGAGGTCGAAGAATGTGAAGGGACGCCCAGCCACAGCGACGGCATCAATCGTCCTGGATAGGGCGTTTGAAATAGTTTGACACGGCGGCACTAGACACTAAACACAAGAACTAGAAGGACTGGAATACAAGTCAAGGTTTGACAGCTTCCAAAGGATCCTCTTCTGTGACAGAGCCTAGTTTTGAAACATCGCCGAACCGGGCTTGGCTTTCAGCACCTGTGCGGGATCTTGTATTCTCGTTGGTTAGTTCAGGGCTGCACATTGACATTAAACCGCATTGTGGAACTTTGACGGCTGTTTATGTCTCGTATGACACGGTTGGCCGTTGGTATTATTACCTGGGAATGCCCTTCTTTTCTTCTTTTGCGCAGCCACTAGAACACCGTTGATGGACAAACCCGCTCAAAACAAAACAATAATAAGCACCTTAAACGCGCACGTTTGAATAAGTGTTTGGAGATAGAGTCCTACTCCAAACTGAAATACTTTCAAGACGATGTGATCGGATTAGATCTTCCCGAGCCGCGTGCTTGCGGGCGCTGCCACGCTCCGTAGCTGGCTAAGCAGTTCCTTGAACTGAAGGAATGGCCCAAAGAGCGAAAACCAGCCCCTCCAAAGGGTGGCCTGAAACGGGTAGTGATTGGTCCATAGAAGCATGATGGTGGTGGTGAAGCTTTTCATGCGATAGTTGCGTGGTCAGAAACCAACAAAAAGCAAGGATATTGCCAAGTTTTTTTTTCCCAAATAATGGTTGTGGGGGAAGCAAAATTAAGAGCGTCAATTAAAGAGCATCCATCCAACATTATTCCAGCAATCGTATTCATCGTTCTTGTTTTCTCGTCACTCTTGTCTCCTCCAAGGCTCCAATATTGCCCTCGTCAACGAAGCGAGGTTACGCAACGTCAAGTATTCGCCTATCACTGGTCCATTGATGCATACACTTTGCATGCTGGATGCCGCATGCAAGCAATGCCAATCAATACCGTCTGCAGTAACGTACATATTAATATGTAGGAATGGTGAGGGGCTATCCCAATTCCACGAATTGGCCTTCAAAACACACCCTTTCTGAGCGGCACAACAGCCTCATGAATCATCCAACCGGGTCTGGTTCGGCCGTGAGACCTGAATTGATTGCAATTGTGTAATTGTTTCTCGTTTGTGTTTCTTGGAGGGAATATAAAAGTAAACACAACCTCAATCCACGCGCGAAAAAAAGGCGCACAACCAGAAATCGATGGAAAGTGAGTGGAGACGAGAATTGCCAATCGATGAAAATATGAATTAACAAAAATCGACATGATATGTTAAAAGTTGCCTCGTTTCTTGGTGGGAACAGGGACAGCTATGCTGCTGCCAACCACAGATAGGATCGGATCCCTGGGACCCCCCGGCATCGGTCCTCCCATCAATTCCTCTTGCTGCTCGTGATTCCCTCTGTTGATATTGATTTCTATCTACTGCGCTTGCAGTTTTCATATAGATTGTGTTATCTCTTGTTTTTATCAGACACAAGACCAGCATGGTCATGTCTGTGTATTGAGCCTACCCTGAATGCTGACGAACGAAGAAACAGCCAAGTACTTGTAAGTAAACTAATGCCTCTGTGGCTTTGGTCAGGCTCGGCTCGACCCGGTGGATAGTAAGTTATGGTCATCAGGTCACCAGCATACATCGCGCTCATGTGTTAGTAGATTATCTGGTGCTCGAGTTAAAGGAGAATACCAGTTGAGATTTTCCAGTATGTTATTTCTATGCAGAGCTTTTGACACTTGCCATTGTTTGATAGGCCAGCCTGGACAGCATGTTTGGGCACTGATTGTTGAGACTGTTTCTAGACTTCCAGAGTTACGCCTCACTTCAATGGCAATATCAATATGTTGCCACATCACTAGATCTCCAGCTGAATAGGCGTGCAAAAGGATCAGAGACAGCTTTATGCAACAAATGCAGGTAATTGGCGTGAATTAGTCGTGAAACATGTCCCCAATGTCATGTGTCGTTGCATGCTGGTTTTCAGCTGCTGGGAAGGAGGCTTGTGGGGGCCATAGCTCCTCAATCGGCGTGTTGCCCCATGAGTTTCCGATGAGTGAAAAGGGACACAGAGATGTGGTTCATTCGTTCCTTGCAGTGGGCGGCGCGCCATCGATCGTCAACCGCACCAATAGTGTGAACAGTCTGGCAGTGGTAGGCCACAAGTCCAGGAGTGCTGAAGACTCTCCCGTTGGTTTTCCCCCTACAAACTCCATTGGTAGTGCCGTGGATCCTCGTGTGAATGCGCCTTTCACGGTACAGGGTTCCCTAGTCTCAACTTACCCTGCACAAAGCAAAGGGAAAAGCGGTGGGAGGATTGTTGAGAGGACCCGGCAAATGTTAAGATGGCCACGTGAAGCCGATTTCATCCAGAATCGAACCCGCATAGCGATCGAAAAAGTTCTTTCAGCCGACAGGGTCTATCGCTGTCGTTGCGCACCTCGTTCAGACATCCAGGTGTGGCTTCTGTTAGCGACCAACCACCGATTGGGGTCTATCCAGCATGTTCCGGAGGAGATAACGCCCTTCATCCCTTTCAGAGGCATCCTAGCCCCCATCCACACTGAAACATATGAGGCAAGAACATTGTGACTTGGCAGCAGCCTGGAAAACGCCAAGTTTCAGCATCACGAATGAGGCATCGATGTGTTACGACAATGGAAGCCATTGGAGTAGGACTGCCTTAGTAGCCAGTGTGAGTGGCTACATACATACAAGTGCCTGCAGCCAACATAAGCAAGTTCAAGACGGGGATGGCTTCAGACTTGAAATTGCTAAGGAAAAAGGAAGGCGTCATCATGGGCTCTTCCAGATCACGGATTGGAGGCAAGAAGCAAGCATTCACGTGACTAGAATGCGGTATTGGGGAAAGAGAAGATAATCGGAATGAAAAATCTTTTCATCAATTCAGCACGGCTGAGAGATAGCCTGCATTGACATGCATATACTATCATATATCGATTTGATCTCGACCCTATTACCCGGATCAGCATTGGTACCAGCATTGCAGCACCACCCGTTTGGTTTAACACCAACCCAACGTCAGCGCCACGCATGAGCTTCTGGTCCGGCTCTTGTCGCGTGCTACGGCCCCACTGGCCACGCAAAGGGCTTTGATCCCGCATCGTGGGCTTCGGCCTTACCCATCAGCCTCAGCTCGCCCCATTCATTCATCACCGTCATAACCACCATCGACTTATGCTTCTTTGGGGGGTTGGTTCAGGGACAAATGAATCAAAGCAAAGGCCAACACGGACTATCCTGACGGGTCAAGCTGCCCAGTCAAGTCGGGGATGGATGTGGTACTTCATACCATGCTTCGAAATTATGGCACCCAGATAGACATGCAACTTCCGCCTCGATCACGGTTCGGCATACATGCAACTTTACTATACTACATGCAGTCAACGATATGACCCTGCAATAATTATCCGCAACTTACACATCCAGTTATCAGACACTGTTTGCGAGGCATCCTTCGTATTCTGTGCCTTGCATCAGAGTGGGTTGATGATGTGCACGCCTCACGTCAGTGCGCAGAGGCGCCTGTCCCGTAAACGTTGCTTTGTTTGCACCTAAACAGTCAAACCCTGCATACACCATTTTGGCTCCGGCCACGGGAAATTCTCTTTGCTGAAATCTCTGCCATCTGCCACACGTGGTTTGATGCTCCCTTGCATCTTCATGAAAGAGGTTTCTTGTTATTGAACTTCATTATCATATCTCATATGGACAAGAGGTAACATTGTGGTGTTGGATCCATGCATCTCGGCCTGTGCACCGCTCTCCTTACTTTTCAATTTTCACCGAGCACGATCCTTTAGCCTTATTTCCGACACATTGCGTTCTTCAGCTCGTCATAACGGCGTTCACATTCTCTCTTTCCTCTCTTCTCTGGAACCTTAGAGCCAATATGATCGACAGAGAACTGTCGACTGACCGTTGGAGGTAACACATGGTAAAACTGGGTTGTTTCTTTTCTGGCACGAGGCAACTGATAGGATCATCCCAGTTTGTGAGACATGTATTAGCTGGAGATCTCAGGAGCCACAACGGTGTTGCGGTCCGTCTCTGGGTCAGTTCATTCATAGCCTAACAGGCAAGAGTGGTATAATTAGACCCTGCAGCTTGTGGTTACATCTGCCAAGGATCCCCGACATACATATGATGGCTCATAGGCAGATATTAACATCATATTAGTAGGTGCATGCGTCAACATAGTCCATGACAACTGCGGCCTAAAGATCCAAGCACACGGTACTAGGAAAAAATGTGGACATGCATTCCCCAAACCATATGGCATGACGAATGAGGACAGTTTATCATGTCGTATTTCATCTAGTACTGATACGATCCAGTATTAGATTCTAACCGCACATGGCTGGCATGAAAAAAAGGGGATGCGGCTAGCAATCCACAGTCAAAACCAACGTCCTCTGCCATAACTTACGATACATCACTTTTAAGAACGAAACTGAGCAATCGTCTGCAAGCCATGATGTTGCTATAGGGTAGTGCTTGCTGGCATAACGATTAAACAACGAGCTATCCCTTATTTCACTGTCATGGCATGAACATCAGTGCAGATCTCAATAATCTAGTGACTTCTTCTGGTTAAAACACAAGCCAGCGTTTTCTAGGCCATTTCACTCTACACTTATCTCGTTGTGCGGAAGCGCAATGTTTGATAGCACATCAATATCCAAGAACTGAGAAAAAACAACGTTTCATAACAAGTCACAAAAGGGACAGCTGTGCACGGATGCTGCGATTACAGCTGTTGACCCTGACCTATCCTCTTCGGGAACTTGGTGGCCCGGAGAAAAGAAAGACTGTCCTGAAAGATGCGCCTTTACAGTGTTTGGTAGTTGATGCCACCCCCACGGAGAAAGAAAAAAGCATCGATTGCAGAATCCTTGAGAAAATGTGGCTTCTGGCAGGCAGAAGGCCGGCTCTGGGTTGCCAGCTTAGGGCTGCCATAATTTCGCGTGGCTTCGGTCACTTTCGGTGACATTGATATAATGCAATCAACTGCAAGTATCTCTCATGATCAGCACGAAGTCGAATAGACTGGAATAAGGGGTTGGCTTTTGAGGCGCTGAATCACCATCTAGAATCCGGGGCGATAATTTGAGCCAATGATTTCGCATGGCTCCGGGCCGACAACAGACGAGTTCAGCTATTTACTGCAATGTCCCATCATGGAGTTGAGAGTGCTTCATCGACGCATTGACCTAGATGTTGGAGGTTGAGACTGTTTGCCCTCTGTGCCTTGACCAACTCCTATGCTACGGCGAATACCGGCACGCACGACCCAACGCGGGAGCCGGCAACAACCCTCCGCTCTATACGACGTTGTCAACGTTCAGCCGTTTGACGGACTGAAAGTCAGTGTAACAGTTCGTCTGTCCTACGAGAGCGGTTCATTAGATGACAATCCATTGCTCATTTTTCAGTGAAACATCAGCGTGCAAAATGAACGCCTTTCTATACGACAAACGACTTTTCAAAAGATGTTGGTTGGCAATTCGCAGTTCCCATATCGGAAATACTATTTAGGAGATTTTTTTCTTAGCGTTTCGGTCATGCCCGCCTTCGATTACAATATGCTTGTTTTTTTTTCCCGCTGCCTTCTGAGTGATGCATCGTTTGCCGTGTTTCCACTTGGCCCGATTCCACCCCGCCCTCCGAAACGACCTGTCAGGAGTATAATTTCTTTTGCTAAAGGTCTGCCGCCGTCACTTGAGCGTGGGCAAAAGCCCCATTGCGAAGTCAAAGAGATGGAAGGGGAAAAAAGGAATAAACAACGCCATCCCACCAAAGAAAGCTCCGACAGGAGCAAGACGCCTTCGCTCATATCTCATTTCTTCTTAACAAGAAACGAAGGGACCGATTTCGGCTTAATGAGACTGTTCGGCGAAAGGGAGCAAGGTGACGTTGCTGTGGCTGTTGTGACATTGGGGGCGAGGTGATAGGACGATGTTTTCTTTTCGTGCGTTGCAAAACATTTTGCAGGATGGCCAAGCGAACAAGCGAACGAGTCGGCACGAAGAATCGAAATTAAGCCAAGATTCCATCTATTGTCTAGGTATATTTGGCTTATTGAACATCTTGGGTCATACCTTGTCCTGTGTGTATTGCCGATCACCCAATGGTGTGTGTATCAATATTGTTGTTGGACGGTTGAATCGCACAGAGCAAGACCCTGAACAAAAAAAAAACAGCTTTGGCGTGTTCATTGTGCAGCAGCTTCATCACCAGATTTTTTTTTTGCCATGTGCACCAGAGACTAAGATGAGATGTCTTGGCCCCGATATGCTTCGGACGACGATTCATGACCCAGGGGCTGGCCTCACGTTTCTTTGCCGTCGAAATGCTAGCATCTGCGCCTTTTCTTTCTTGAAGGCTTGCAGCCGTAGACCCGACGACAGGGGCACAGGGAAAAAAAAGAGGAGATAACCCTAGCTGGGGTCTGCTGTGGCTTGGGCGAGCATGGATTAAGTCATTGTGACCGGATTCTCAATGACATGAATGGACGCCAAGGAGATGAAGCTACCTCCACATCCGGATGGCCGCTCCTCATACAAGTACTTGTGTGTGCTTGTAGATCGGTGATTTTGGGTCTCGAAGTATTTTGCTTTGTTGGTTTGGATGTGGTGATTGAGTGAACCAACGGAATCACGGGCGGCGACAGCAGAAGACCCACAGTGAAGCAGCATGAAGAGAGGAGAAGAGAGACACGAGACACGGGATCAATTCAAACCACGCGAGCAGGTTTCAGTATCCTTTTCTCACCAAAACGACCGTACAGCTGATAAGGGGAAGACAGATGGCAATTGATTTGATGCCTTGCTTTCTTCTTGCTTGCAGTCTTGTCGGTGCTGTTGGGTCAAGACAGGTTAATATGCAGCCCTAAACTGTTTGTGTACAAGTGCCTGAGGTGAGAAAGAATGGTCAACATGGAAACAGGGGTTTACATGACTTTCACACATTCTTCTCAGCATGGCAAGGTTTGCCGGGCTGAGACTTTGAGTCGCATGTGCACGGGTAGGCGGGCGGTACAGCGTCGTATCCTTCTTATTCGAGGGATAAGAGAGTGGCATGATTGACCACAATTCTATCACATATCGAACCTGCATCACATACGTCGTGCGCGTGTTTTGACGTTTTTGTCTTGAAGTTTTGTGGGAAAAAGAAACGAAAAAAAAACCTACTTGTACTTGTGTTTGTAGGTGCGGAGTAGACGAGGCATAATTCTGTCGCATATCGCACGCGTGAAGAAAAAGGGAGGGGCTGCTTGCTAAGATTGAAAGGGGATAAATGAGCATAAAAAAGAAAATTACACCACTTTAAGCGACAGTGGAAGGACCAGGCAACGGACTTGCACACACGCTCTATCTGCCGGAGATCAACATGAATAGATTCGAACTGGGGCGATTGTTCTGGGTCTTATTGCTTTTATCACCACATTATTCGACTTCCCCTCCCCCTCTTCCCAAAGGGATATTCTCCCTTGGATTCAGAGTTTGAATCACATAGCTCTGGTTTACCCCTCCTCCTTGAGACCATTGCGAGGTCTTTGTCCCAAAGCATACTACTAGATTAGCTTCTGACCTGTTGTTTTAGTACGGGCTCTGGCGAGGACGGCATATGGAGCAGAGAGGCCGCGATGGAACTGAACGGGCCGTGGGGTTACACTGTCGTCTTCGGGTGCGATCACATAAGAAAACTGGGTCAGTTAATTCTGTTTGACCTGTTCAGTAAAACAAAAACAAGAAAAGAAAAAACAAGAAAAAAACAACAGCAAAGGCCCAGGGCTAGAGAACTAAAGCGGAAAGGTTCAAGCCTTTCAGGGACTAGGGGGGAGCTCTTGTGGCTCATCTAGCTGGCGGCGCGTCGCATCCTGGCCAACCGGGTTTTTGGGATGCGAAGATGGGAAATGGGGGAATCTTGTGGTCAACTTAGCGTCAACCTCTGTTGGACGCTCAAGCTCCTCGGCTTGAATTGCTGAGCAAATCGTGACGAGAATGTGATGGCACTGACTCAATTGTTCATGGGAGGCCCATGTCAAAGCCATACTAAGCTACTCATTTAAGCGAGAGAGTCGATCAGCATTTTTGGCCTGGGGCATTGAGATAGGTATTTTCTCATAGGGAGAGAATGAATGAGAGGAGACGGATGAGAGGAGGTGCACTCTATAAGCTTTGGTCTAGGTTCAGGTTGCATTCCTTTCTTGTTTTGACCTATGCCGGAACAAGCCTGCTGTGGCCCTCATCTCCTGTCCTGCACCTGTGCTGTGCCCTCGCATCAGGACGAGCTGGGGATGGACAGACAAGAGACAGACCTGTGGCCAGAGAAGTCCGCAGTGAAAAAGCAAAACCCCAGCCCGTGCGTTTGATGGCTTGCTCCAAGTCTTTGCCTCCTACGGAGTCAACGGAGTAGTATTAGTATCTGCCTATGTAGGTACTCTCTGGCTCTGGAGTGGTGTGGGCCAAAGGTCTCGGCGGCCAATGCGGGTGAACCTGGACTCACGCGGCAGCCCAGCTCTAGTCCAGCTCCGGGGCCCAGCTCTACTACACCACCCATGATCCCATCACACTTTTAGCTTCCTGCTTGGACTTGGAACCTCTCTTTTTGCAGAGAAACGTTGACAACGGCTTTTGTTTCGTTTTTTTCACCAGAAGCCACAATCACCTATTTTGCTTTTGCTTCTTCTCTCTAGACTGTCAAAAGCCTCGAGAAGCTAATTCGAATCCTACACACCATCCTCTCTCTCCCACTCCCACTTACACATACAGCACACACACACACACACATTTTTACACACGCCTCTCTCTTCACACCTCCTTTACACCCCTTCTCACGCCCATCTCCTCCCATCATGATCGACGAAAACTGGTGAATGAGGCTGTTGGTTCTGATATCCAAGCTCGGGAAGGCCTGTCCTACACGTGTTTGTGGCTTCATCCAACATCCACACGTCTGTCAAACATTCTCGCCTACTTATTAATGACCCGCTCCTCCGCCTTCCACGAGGTTTCCATGCTCCAGTCTTCTGATCGGTAGCCTCTCGTCGACAAGTAATTTGGCTGATCATCTTGTGGTACTCGTTGTGTTGGGCCGTTTCGCTCCTTATCCCTTACCTACAATATCTTCGACTCACCCACTCAACCCTCACAACGGAGAACCACTCTCGCTACTCGTTCTTCAAAGCCTAATATACTTATCCACCCAACAGCAACAGCATAGTTTACTTTGCCCTTGATAGCCTCTAACTCATCTATCAAGCTCACCACAATGGGTTCCGAGCTCGGCATCACGCCCGATTCGAAGCCTGGCCTTCGCTTCGATGGCGTCGGCATCTTCTGGACCGTCTTCGCCGGTCTCTGGACCATTATCCTCGTGTCAGGTATGATCTTCCTCTGGATCAGGCGAGATATGCCCATCCTTAGGATTCGGGGTCTGCCTGTGTCCTTTGCCGCCGTCACACTCATGCATCTTTACTGGCTTGCCGTTCAACTCGGTTACAGCTATGGCGCCTTGATGCCGGAGGTTGCCGAGTACTGGATCATGAGCATCTGGTTCCCCTTTGGCATTGCTCTATTCCATGCTTCCAACAGCAGATTTCTTTACGTCGCGGATGCGCAGAGAAAGTTCATCCAGAAGGCCGATGCTCCTCTGAAGCCGGTATCTCGCAGAAACCTTCTTGGCCGATGGCGCCAGATGGACTACACAAGCAAGACTCTCTTGCTCGTGTCTCTCGGCATGGCTTTCCAGGTAAGAATTATTCCATGGAGCTGATAGAGTTCGGCGAGGATATCAAGCTAACCGTATCAGCTTTTCCTGTCCGTCTTCATGTTCCTCGTCTCTCGAAAGTTCCACAATTCCTTTGGTATTCCTGGCACCGGCGTGTCTGGTACCTACATGGAGGTTAAGTCGAAGCAGGGCCGTGGCTGGGAATGGTATGTTCTATGAATTGGATTAGTGCGATATAACAAAAGCTAACATGTCGTCCTAGGTGGCCCTCTGTTTTCTGGCAGATGTTCTGGGCTTGGATTTATGCTCCTTATATTCTGTTCCGCGCTCGCAACCTTCGTGATACTCAAGGATGGCGTTTCCAGACCATTGCTTGCTGTCTTTCCAAGTACGTATCGATCCATCAAAATCCATCAATTGGTATCGCCTAACAGTCAACCCAGCCTCCACGCCGCCCCTATGTGGCTGATTGCTATCTACGTCCCTGCCATGGCGCCCGTTAACAACTATTTCATCCCTCCTCAATGGTAAGCTTACTTGCTTTTTCGTCTTAACTGATTTCATCTGACAAGAACCAATTGCAGGATCGCCGTCTCCATTATGCTCCTCGAGATTTTTGCCGTATTTGTCCCGATTATCGAAGTATGCAAGCACCGAACCTTGACGCAGGAGACCCTTGACTCCATCGCCCGCTGGGAGACCCGCAAGAAGGCCTTTGGTGGTGGTGGCGGCGGTAACAAGTCTCTCCACTCTGAATCCACGGCAGCTTCTTCTTGGATGGGCCGCAAGGGTAGAGCTTCATCCGTACACACCGCTACCTCTGGCAATAGCAGTATCCTCACGATGGACGCGCTTGAGCATACTCTGGCTAAGAATCCAGAACCTCTTCAGCACTTCTCTGCGCTGAAGGACTTCTCGGGCGAAAACATTGCCTTCTTGACGCGTGTCCGAGAGTGGAAGATGACCTTCTTCCCCCAGGCGCAGGTCAAGGAAGGACAGGAGCCAGAGAAGACCGAGGGCATCACCAAAGAACTCCCACGCGAATGCTTCGAGATCGCCCTCCGCATTTACGTCGACTTCATTAGCGCCACCCACGCCGAATTCCAGATCAACCTTTCCTCGACCGATTTCAAGAACCTCCAGGTCGTTTTCGAGAATGCTGCGCGAATCATCTGCGGAAGCGAGCGAGCGAGCCCCGACCCCGTCACGCCCTTTGATGACGAACACCAACGAGGTGGCTCTGCCGACTCGGAGAGCACCCTTCACGTCGTGCGCTACTGGGGTGAGGTTCCAGAGGAGTTCAACGAGGCCATCTTTGACGACGCGGAGATGCACATCAAGTACCTTGTTTTAACGAATACATGGCCCAAGTTCATCAAAGAGCGTCGCTCATTTGATGGCGCCAGCACTGTCGAGTCTGCTCGATAATTACTATTCTTATACCTTCATTAATATTCCTTTTTTTTTCTTCCTTGTTTTTCTCTCGACAAACAACAATTTCGGAAAGCGGGACAACATACATCTTATAAGGGACGAAAATAATGTGTTATATATGTTGCTGTAGGATATATGGGCATTTTTCTTTTAAAGAAAGATTTGATACACAGAGGAATATCACAATTGCTTTTTTGAGGTGTTCAATTTTTTGATTGATTGATCAATCTGGGTGGCCGGTCGGGTTTGGCTTGTGCGTTTTGTTGTTTTTGAAAGATGATTCCCCCCAACTTGGTTCTAGTGACAGAAAGTAGTCAGTCCATGGTTACGACAAATAAGACTTTTTTTTGTTTTAACGATGGTTACGGATGTTTTTATATTTCCTATTTTGGATTGTGAAAAGTGTGAATGATTCTGCAGATAACCCGTGAACTTGAATGGTGTAATTATCTTATCCTTGGAGATACAGCAGCATTCTTGGCGCTTGGTTGTGTGTGATTTGTGCTGTGGGGTGATTTCACTCTGGAATCGAGGCTTGAGTGCTTGTCTTGGAATTGGTCTTTGTTACCCGTATTGGAAGTTTTCTGTTGATGTAAACCCGATCTGAGATCTTGGGTGTGTTTTTGGGATTACCTTGATGGAAGATGGAAGAATGAGACAAGAGGAAGGCTCCGGGTTTCCGGGTCGTGGAGGAGTTGGTTCCAAAAGAGAGCTGAGATGTTGCATTTTGATCGATCTTCCTGGGGTTCGGATCTCAAGATCAAGAATTGGATCGTGGAGTAACCTCTTTTGAGTAGTGGTACATTGCTATTGTGAAGTATTTGATATGTGGAGTTGTGGGGTTGGGTGTAAGTGTCGGTTGAGGGGGGGGGGGGAGGAGGAGTTTGAGAAAAGAGAGAAGAGGAAGGATGATGGAACGCGAGATAGTATGGAGATGGGGGGGGTTTGGTTTCTGGAGTTGTAAACGTTTTCGGGGGAGGAGGGCAAGGAATGAGTTGCGAGGGCAAGCGTGCATAGATCTCAAGTACAGATTGGTCACGGATTCGGGGGGAAAATGGAAGCATCATGAGTTCAAAAACCGCACATACCTCAGTGGGTGGTAACAAGCCTCGGCTCATTCTTGCAGCGGATTTTGGCTGTTGTGTTTCTTGGTCAGGCCATGGCAGGTCGTTATGTTGTTGACTGCTTGAAGGGCGAGGAATGCGGTTCTTCCGCCTCAACCCGCCAAGGTCATCATCCTCATCGGCTTATTCGGCATATTCGTCCATCGTAGTGTTATGCTCGGGGGGTCTTTGGGGTATGCTGTAGTGGGAAGAGGAATACGAAGATGGATGGGCCCGCCGTGCCTTGACTTGCAGCAGAGTTGGCAGTTTATGACATGTGGAATCCTGTGATGGGTGTGAGGATTATCTTACACGCTTGGATACATGCTGGTCTCTGCAGTCAGCACTTGATTGCCTGATGGAAGACGTCAGTGTCTTGAGTAAGATATGCGTGAAGGCATACACGTACGTCTAAGTATTGTAAGCAGGCATATCTGTTTGATCAAGTTTGCATCAAGACATCTCGTAAACCCTCCCACAAGTGCCACAAGCCCTACAGGGTAAGCGCAGCATCGACGGGATTGAGCGATCCGAGATCTCGGGATGGCGTTTAAGCCACACAGATTCATCAAATCGGCCGGGTAGACGGATACGAGATCGTTGCTACTAGTCACCAGCCTTGTACAGGCTATATAGGACTACGTTATACTGGAATGTGTGAAAACTTCCTACGACGATACAGCCCATCATAGCGGGGAAAAAAAAGAGAATCATCTACAAGATCAGGTTCACTGCTGGAATACTTTACAGCTGCAAATATGCGGACGGGAGCACATCCGATCATCGAGGACTTGCCAAGCCTTGGCTTATTGGATATTACATGTACCTCGAGTATACGACTCGTAACACATCCAATCGGTGAAGCAACTGTGGAGTTGCCTCCTGGCCCATGAAGTAACCCGAGGTTAACCAGGCCGGTGGATAAGATATTCGCCTCGTTTTCTTTCCAGCCGGACGTGAGCTCCGGGTGTCTCCCACCTCTCCCACACATCCAATGTCAGCTTTGAAATCCGCATATTTGTGTTACATCCGCTGCATCTTGGTCCTCTTGTCCACGTGGGCTTTGCTTCTTCCACCCGGAGAATCCTCCTCCTGTACGAGGGGGTGGAGGTTGCATCTGGCGCCTCGGTGTGGAGCGGATTCCCGCAGAGGGTGTCCATGATGTTGAGGGAGGGCTTGAAGATGTTTTTTTTTTCCTTTCTTTCTTTTTTGGGGGCAACAACTGTTTGAGGCAAGAGGCGAGCTGAAGGAACGCAGGTTGGGTGACCGAGAGACTGCAGGACTCATGGCGAGCCTATAGACGTGCAGCACACCGTCTACTGTGTGGAGAGAATCGTGATCAAGAGGAGGGGAAGGGGGGGGGGGGGCTTGAAAAGCAATATTAACTGGAATTATCGAAAGTCATCACCAACAGGATGTGAGCATTGCAAATCCTTCAGGTCTCAGCAGACCGGGGTCATGAGACTCGAGGAGGATATGTTCCAGATTGGGAGAGGAAGCTCTTTTTTTTTGAGGCTCACCGGGAATAGGCCCCGCGAAACAAAATGGAGGGAGGGAGAGGACGTCTTTATCCGACGTCCTGGGACAGAGGGGGGGCGTGGGGGACGTAAAGTCAAAAACTCGCATACTGAGTCAACGCGGAGATTCTTTTCAACCATTGGGATGGCATCTGGAACTTTCTCATTTGTGCGGTTGCCCTGGAGCATGATGAGAGGGGAAAAAGCCGAGTCTCAGTTGGGAGGCAGACAGGCAGGCGGAGGGCTTGAAAGTCATGACACCCACCGTTTTCTTTTTCTCTCTTCTTGGTGTTAGTTCAGCTGGGATGCGGAGGGATGAAACCGTCAATGTGTGGGATTCATGTATGGGCTGTCTCAAACATTACAAACGAGATGCAGTGGGTGGTGGTGGTGTGTGGTGTGTCGCACAACTGCAGAGGAAGTGTCAATAACCTCATGTGCCATGTGCGTGAGGGTGTGAGCATGTAACGGTATCGCAGGGCAAAACTTGTCCCTTCGACCCGGCGGTACGGCGCAGTGGTGGGTGAATTGAAGCCTCGTGGCGTTGGCTGGGTCTTATGGTTGTTTTTGGAATGAGTCTGTCTCTGATTGTTGTTCGAGTAAGTATAATGACCAACCTGGTGCGTGGGATGATTGAGGATTTGGCAAACGCCGCTTTTCGCCCTTGAGAAATGTGATGGGATGATGGGGAGTGAGTGAGTGAGTGAGTCCGTTGTTTTGGGACGAGGGTGTGAGACTGAGACAGAGTTGCCCATTCAGAGAGAGTGTGGGGGGAGAGGAACAAAGACCAATCCTGCGTGGAGAGGAGGCAGCCGGGTCGAGGGAGGTCTGTACCTAGACAAGGCGACCTTGGAGGGAGGAAAGGCAGAAGGAGGAGGAGGAGGCGGACGAAGATTTGCAAGGCGGACGAGCGAGTGGTGGAGAAGAGAGGATGGATGTAGAGAGAGAGAGAGAGAGAGAGAGACAGAGGAAGTGAAGTGTAGGAGTGTGATGAGAGTTGAATGTGTCGGATCGTGATGGTCCGGTGGCTGGGCAAGGATATGATTTGTCTCAGATCATCCCATTTCACTAGAGGGAGCGATTCAAAGACCAATCATGGGGAATGCTGTTTGCGATGTGCTCCTTTGAGGAGTCCCATCTCGATGGCCTTTCCCACTCTAAGTCTCAGTCTCAGTCTCAGTCTCAGTTTCTCTCTCTCAGTCTCTCAATCTCTCTCTCTCTCTCTCTCGCCCCCTCCCTTCATCATCATCGTCATCGTCGCTGCCCCCACTTCGTATTTCGTTTATAAATCAAGCAATGACGATTCTGACCAAAGTTCATGAAGCAAAAGGAAGGAAAAAATGAAGAAGAAGATTGCGGCATTTTGCTGAGACGGCAGGACGGCAAGACGGCAAAAAAAAAGTCGAGAGATATTCATTCATTGCCCTCTAAAGTGATTGATTGCCAGGTTTAAAAAAAAAGAGCTATATAAAAAAAGAAAGAGGGCGATCAACTAAGCCGGTGGGATAGGCCATGTCGCGATAATGTGTGAACTGCCTGATGTTGCAAAATGTCCGCTGATTGTGTGTTTATGTTGGCATGTGATGATGCATAGCTGTTATCATTTACATTAATCGTTCATGTATGCAATGTATCTACGCGTGTGTGTGTATGGGGCGCCCCTCATATTGTGGGTGAACGTCGGGCATGAAACTACATTGTTACGGACATTCCCCCGGTTATCTTTCACCAGGGGGGGGAGGGGCCTTTTGCTCTCCTCGTCCGTCTCTTGAATCGCGATGCGTGGTCCTCCGCGACAGCTCCATATGACCGTGTGCGGCGGCTATTATGCAGCTACTTTACATCCCCTCCCTCCTCTTCTCATACTATGATGCTCTCATACTGTAGGTTGGTGATGTTGCAATATATGCAATTGTCGTCACATTCTTCAGCGGGACTGCATGATACATGATGCATTTGCAAGGGCCAAGGACTGTTTGTACGTTTGTGGTATGGTTGCATCCTCCCTCCCTCCCTTCCCTCCCTCTCCCTCCCCCATGGGCACGGGCATGGATAATATGGAGGGGGGGGGCATATCTTTTCGATAGATTGAAAATAGCCGATGTTGGCACGAGTCTTCCGTAATCCTGCCTGCAACAAACGGACATGGGTCTATCAGAAAAAAGGGCTGTGGGGAATATGCAGCCCGGCCCTTACATACACGTATGTACTACAACAACAACGACCATGACCAAGCACAAGCATTGGCCCGGCTCCCACGGAGTATGGAGCTTGCGATGGAGTCTGGGAAGGGGGGGAGGGCCTGACCACCTGGGGTGCATCTCCAAAGGCTCAAGCAATCGCTTCTTTTGTCTACATGCAGCAGTATTGCTTGTTTTTGTTATCCAACTATTGGCTGCAGGTCGACGTCAGGCTACACCGCTGCTGTTTTGGACTGGGATCCGTTTACCCTGGACGAAAGGGGAGAGGTGGGGGGGAGGGGGGGGGGGGGGGGGGGGGGGGGGGGGGCAACAATACGAATACATACTTGTAGTACCTGCATGTTGGTGATGAAGCTCAGAGACATGCAGATGGGATACCTGTACTTTGTATGTATGTTGCAGTGTCCATGGATGTAGATACGGAGCACAGCGCATACAAACCAAGAAAAGAAAGCGACCATCTCAACATCATGGACGACAATGACAAGGAAGTCAAGGCAGAAGAAGCAAAAAAGCCGAGTCCGATAGTTTGCGGGAGCTCCCGAGAGCCGTGATGACTATGACTATGACTATGACTATGACTGTGATATGACTGAGTACAATCACCATCTCATCACATTCACGGAGCATTTGCATTACTATTTTGTTTTTTGCGGACATAACCCACGTGGAGTCTACGTGCATATCTATCTACTTCTTGTAGGTAGTAAGTAGTATTGTAAGTAGTGTCTGGCTCACCGGGCCCCTTCAGTTAGTAGAGTGACGGCGAAGCAGACGTGATTATCGACAACGGTTTCCCTTGGTCCAGTCTATCTGACGCTAGCATTCAATCTATCGTAGCATCTTTGTAAGAGATCGCAAAGCAGGAAAAAAACCGAGGGACGTCAACATCAAAGACAGCAGGTCGTTGGGGACACATAAAGGGCTGCAGCCGAAACCAGGGAGGGGTGGGCGCGAATGTTGTTTCTGATGGGGAATGAACTTGATTGGGATATGGAACGGAGGGGGAAGAAAGAAAAAAAAAACAGAGCCAGCAACCAGAGAAGAAGAAAAAAGAAGAGAGCTTTAGGAAGAACGAAAACGAAAATCCCCCCCAACGGTCTCTAGTTGGGCATTCCGGATTTGAGACGCGACGGATCGACCGGGACGAATGAGCAAACACGAGAGACAACTAAGAATCTCACTACATTGAACGATGGGCAAGATGGATGTGCTCGTAATCGCGTCAGACAGGTAAGCTTAAACAGTGGACTCAGCAGTGAGAAAACGTGAGGGAAACAACAAAAAACGGTAAAACCGTTGCATCCTCTTCGTTGTGTCTGTGTTTCATCTACGAGACCGTCACATTGGAAACTCGCATATGACCTGCCCACGCATGTTTTACTCCTGCTTGACGATACGACTGATCACCTGGTACGCCGTTGAATTTGATGTATCATATTGTGACAGGTTTTTTTTTTTGTTCTCTCGCGTGCCATAACCTGTAACGGCGATTCAGACAACGGAATTCAGATCTACTACTATCAGTATTCTCCGCCCCCCCTGGTACATCGAAACCCCGTCTCGTTTGATCGGCTCCAACACACGTGGTTGGCCAGGTACTCTCATCGTTGCCATCATAATCATAATCATCACCATCACCATCACTACTGTAATCATGTCCAATTCCATCAAGTCTTCTTCAGAAAACTGTTGATACCTTTGATCTTCTCCTCCGTGCCAAAAGTGATGTAGTACAGGTTCCGCTCAAACTCGTCATCGCGTCCAAGACTGTCAGCTACAAACAGGAAAGTTAGCGAGATGACCTCGACGTCAGGAACGGGCACATTCCAGCAGTTTATGCACGTCATCATCCGTGCTCACAATCTCAACTCCCCTTTACGGAACTGCAAATGGCCGGAAAAGGAGGAGGCGAGATGGAGCTGAAGGAGTGGACTGCATGGAAAGATGTAGAATTAATGCAAAACAATAGTCGGTATGAGAGCTGAGAGCCGGGAGCTGGGTGAGATAGAACGGGAGAAGAGAGCGAGAGAGAGAAAGAGGGAACGAGAGAGAGAGGGCATGGACTTACCCCGGCATATGGCCTCTTTGGCAAGCTGCATTGCTTCCGTCGCGTTGGCGGCCAGCTCCGCGGCGGCCTGAATCGTGTTGTTCAAGACGGTCCCATCGTCAAAGAGTTCACAGACAAGGCCAGCAGTCAGCCCTTCCTCAGCCGAAATGGGCTTCCCCATCAGGATGGTTCGCATGGCCTATTGGTGCAAAAAAAGCAAAACGGAGCAAGTCAGTAAATCACGATACGTCCGATCAACGATGCGGTCATTGCAACTCTACATTGTGTGCCCAACCACGTACTGGCCCGGGCACGTCTCTCCGTGCAGAGACAGAAAGGGTGAGTGAGTGAGTGAGTGAGTGTGTGAGAGAGAGTGTGTGACGGCAAAAACAGCGAGACAGCGAGAGTCCAAGACACCAAGGGGAGACAAGTGAAGGGGCATTTTGCCGAAATGGGAAGACTCTGCAGAAAATCCACAAGGAGCAAAACAAAGAAGCTTTTGCATACCCGATACTTGCCAAGGGCGGCTGTAAGACGTTGGGTGCCCCCAGCCCCCGGAATGAGCCCACGCTTGACCTCTGGCAGGGCAAAGTAGGTCTGATTTTTTGATGCGAATATCATGTCACACTGTCCGAAAGGGCCATGGGTAGTTAGCAGGCTTTCCCCGAGACTAGTAGTTTTTTTTGTTTTTTTGTTTGTTTGCCTGTTTGTCTGTCTGTTTGTTGGACGACACCGCCATGACGATGCAAGTATAGCGGACCGGGGGGGGATGGGGGATGGGGGATGGGGCGAGAGAGAGAGAGAGGGGCGGAAAGGATAAAGGAGTAGTAGTGTTGACATTTGATGTGGAGGAAGATGGAGTCAGAAGTGTAGGGGAGGGATGTTAGTAACTGACCATGAGAGCAACCTCGAAACCGCCACCGAGCTGCATGCCAAGAAAAAAAAAAGTACCCATGTCAGTACATCAGCCTTGTTTAGACAGGAAAGGAAAAAAAAAGCCTCCCGAAATGCAATCTTTCAGCTGGAATAGGAGTTCGGCCTGGAAACAGCCGCAGAAAGACAGCAAAACAGAGAGGTCTGAGGCAGCTGGGGAAGGGGGGGAGAAAAGGACTGGAAGAGAGAGGGCTCAATCGTACTGCAGGTCCTTCGACGGCGGCCAAGACGGGCTTCCTGACGGACGCCATGCCGTCACAGAGATCCTTGAGATAGCGGCATGATCGAGCACCGGCAGCATCTAAGGCTGCGATATCCTGGAGATCGGCGCCGGCTATGCAACAGGGCAAGGCAAGGTGCGCCACGATATTAGCCGGGGTTATTCGGAGCGGGTCGTGGGAGGAGGAGGAAGAAGAAGGGGGGAGGGGAGTGAATGAGGAGGAAGAGGAAGAGGAGGAGGTGAAGGACCAGACCAGGCTGGCCTAGGTTGAAAGACAGAGGAAGAGAGATAGAGATAGAGAGAGAGAGAGAGAGAGAGAGAGTGTGTGTGTGGATGTATGGATGAGTATGACCAGGAGTTAAGAGAGAGAGAAAGAAAGAAAGAAAGTCTCATATCACCATCGGACAAACGGTCAATCCGATATCTCTCACTCTCCATCATTCTCATCATCACACTCACACTCGCCCTCACACTCGCTCTCACCCTCACCCTCACTCATGGCCTGATGGATTTAGCAACTCTACACACCCGAGAAGAAACCATTGGCGCCCGTCAGGACAATCACCTTGACCGCTGTGTCCTGGGAAGCAAGTGATAGCTCATCAAGGAACTCGGCAATCAAGGGCTTGGACAGTGCGTTTCGCTTCTGGGGCCGGTTAAAAGTGATGACCCTGACGCCATCGGCGGGTGACGTGGCTTCGATGAGGCGTTTGTTAGATTCAGATTCAGCCATCTTGTGACGATCCCCCGGATTCCCTTCCGTTATCTCTGCTCGGTTTTGCGTGATGGGTTGATGTGATATCAGAAGGAGTGGGAGAGTCCGAGGCTCCTTTGTTGTTGGATCTCCTCTGGAGGTGGTGTATGTATGTATGTTGGTGTTGTTGTCTACTGTCTCCTGTCGTTGGTGTGCGTTGCATATAGGTACTATATAAGTTATTAAGAGCTGCATCTGCTAGAGCGGCATTTGCATGGCAAAAAGGAATAGCTTGAGCACGGGTCCAGCAAAAAAGAGGCGGGGCTCAATTTATATGCCGGGACCACGGACGGCACATGCTTCCTCTCCACTACTAGTATCAGGTCTTCAACACTTGGCCATCTTCTTGACCTACTCCATATGTCTTGATGCAATCGGCATGCAGCAGTTTACGGATTTGGGAGTTTGGTCCTGATGAGGTTCGGGCCAGCTACGACATGGGGGTTTCACAAGAAATGCATCCAGTTGTTGTTTAAACGGTGGTGATTCCAATAATCATATCATGTGAGAGATGAGGATAACAATAACCCCCTCCCCCCCAAAAAAAAAACAAGAGACATACATTAATTGACATGGGGGGGGGGGGGTGGGCGGCGCGAAAGATAAAGGGCACAAGGGCGAAAATGGTGACGGCTGGACGAACGGAGATACACATATTGCATACAAGTAGATACATACATACAACATTCAAGCCAGGCCAGGAACAAGGTGAACACGGGCCAATTGATGAATGGAGTATGGGATGCGGCGAGAAGCGATGCAGACATGGGCCCATGATTCGATTGTATGTACTGCATTCGGACTCTTTTTGAGAGAGAGAGAGAGGCAGAGACCGACAGACAGACAGACAGACAGACAGACAGACAGAGAGGGAGGGTGTAGACGCAGGGGGAGCTGAGTGAAGAACATACTCGTATGTACATGTCTGGAGAGATGGGAATGAAACCGACTGGGGGGATATGAAGATGCTTGTCTCTTTGCAAGGAATAGGAGGAAAAAGAAAGGTGATCTTCTTTCTTGGCAAAGTACTTGTACCTTTTTTCTTCTTTTTTCTTCCCTCTTCCCCTTGGTTGCCCTCCCACAAAGGGTTTCTTGTGAGTGTCATTGATTCAAAGACATTCATTATATCGTATGTGTGAGAGAAGAGATGAGGTGCTGGGATTTGAGTAAAAGAAGGGCAGACACGAATTGCTCTCAATCAAAAAATTAAAGTGAAAAAGAAAGAGAGAGAGAGAGAGATGCCCTCTCTCGCCCCCTCCCCCCCCCCCCCCATGGCGATTCATAGACATACCGCTCTTTGACCAGTTGGGACTGTATGCATACGGTATAACTCGACCGTCCGAGGTTTTCATTACCTACCCCCTTGAGCATGACCAGCATTCCCCAAGACAAAAATAAAATACAAAAAAAAACAAGTACACATGTGATTGCTTCCCGCAGGTCGTCACACACATTAAACGAACAAGGAATAAGCAAAAAAAATGGCGAGAGAGAGAGAAAGGGAAAGGCATGACGATCGATTTCTAAGTCAGTCACATCATTCACGTATGTTTTGTATGTGGTTTTGTCTATTATTTTTTTTTGTATGTATGTATATATGTATGTAACATGAAATAGCTTCTGCATGGGGGGGCGTGGGGGACAGGCAGACGCAGACAGACAGAGGTATCCAACACCATCCGGGACATTGGCCCGATCAAGTAAGTGAGAGTGGGAACATTGGCACTGTGAACACTTTAGATAGCGATGCATCTTCTTTAATAACCCGTGTGCATACGTAACCTGTATAGTGGACGCATATTGCGAGCATATACGTGCGTAAAGTGTGTCTTCCGGACTGGCCTATTCAGGGACAAGAGACGGAGGAGGAGGAGAGAGATTGGAAGAGGAGGAGACGAGATGGAGACGAGCCTTGCATTTTTTCCCACTGCCGCCAGCTAAAAGAAGAATGAATGGGGTCTTTGTTTTACCTGGCAAGTGTGTGTATGTACGGATACCATGGCTGTGGATCTCGGTCGCTGGTCGGTGCGACCACATCGACAGCCCATCCCTGTCCGTCACGTTCAGGGGTGTCCGTTTTTCGACAGCATGACCGTGCATGTATCTATCCTCCTCCCCCCCCCCCCTCCTGCATCGTTTACTGTTCCCAAAACGGACAAAATCCATTGAATGCATTACTCTAGCCTCTTTAATTCTTTTTCGTCCCAAGACTTTTTGCTTCCTCGTGTGTCATGTTTTTTTTGCTTGTACTCTCTCTCTCTGTTCCCCGTCTATGTTGTCTTCGCCAAGGTATCTGACCGGGGTATTTTTTCTCTGGCTGCCTTGGTCAAATATGGACATCCAATGTCTTAGCAGGCTGCAGCATGATTCAATGAGACGCTAGGTTTACCGTCATGAGTTGTCTGTGAGTGTGTGTGTGTGTGAGGTGAGAAAGAGAGACGGACGGTTTTAACTCGCATTGTATTATGTAGTATGTATGTATGTACGTCCTTGGCCTTTTCTCGGGGGCGTGTCTTTTGCTCTTCCATTGCCCTTTTGGTCGACCGTATCGACGGCGGACATTCCTCCCGTGTCTTTCCCTCTGATGTACCTTGCTCAATCCTGTCGTCCTGCTGGGCCTGCTTGTGCTTCTCAGGCGTCTCAGAGGTCTCAACTGAGTCGGACCACCACCCACCACCACCACCTTAAACTGGGACAAGCTTTTTTGGCTCTACTTTGTCTGTCTCTCTGTCTGTTTGTCTGTCTGTTCCTTCACACGCGCTCACTCACTCACTTTCTCTCCAAACCCATGTCACGGTCTTGCCGGACTATCGGGTCTTGCACTACACACTCGAGTCTCTCTTGTCCCCATCTTTCCTCTCGGAATGCGACAACAAGGCCCTCCTCCTTCTTGTTACTTGGTTAGCCACCGGCGTGCGGCGACTAACACCCAAGCTCTTCTTCTCTCTTCTCCTCATCAGAGCGAGGAAGGGAGGGAGGGAGGGAGGGGGGGTTCCACATCCGGAGAGACCTCTTTCAAGTAGGTATCCAAGGTTCAGATACCGTACCAACGGGGACTTTTTTCATTTTTTTATTGAGGTTGCCCCATTAATTCCATAGATGGAAGTCCATGATAGAGGGTCTTAGTTTCTTACCCTTGGAGAGGGAGGAGGAGTAGGAGTAGTGGCTCCGTATCTCTCTCTGTCTCTCTGTCTCTCTCTCTCTCTCTCTCTTTCCCATTCTTGGCATCCCCAGTCTGCACGTCCCGGGGCCTTGCTCCTGTCGCTCGCAGCAGCTCGCCTAGGTGCTTTTGATGTTGCAGTTCCGGGCCCTGGTCCCATAGGTTTGCGTGTAGGCACTGTCTTGTCTTTTGTCTTGTCTTTGCCCCATAGGCATATCGATGGGTCTTGGCTCCAGAGACCCATCCATCTATGGATGGTGTGTGAGTGCGTGTGTGCGAAAAATTCACTCCCGCATCATGCGGCGACGGCGGTTCTAACGTCCCGTAGTCAGGGTTACGATGCATGGCGAGCTGTCTGCTTGTCCATCCATTGAGTGACAGACATGGGAACGTTGAGACCGCATGTAAGACCCTGCCTGCAGCATTGATAACGGTGCTTTACCTATATAAACCCATCTGTCCATCCCGAAAACGTTGGAGGATTAGATCGAGCAGACCATCTCTTGACTCTCTCTCCACCTCATCACCATCACCATCATATTCTCTCTCCTCCTCCTCTCTTCTCCCCCCTCCTCCCCCCTCTCCTCCTCTTCTCTCCCCTTGTTCCTCTTAACATCTTTTTCATATACATCACATCACATCACATCACAATGGACTCAAGTAGTAGTTCAAGTCAAACAACACTCACCGCCATGGAGTTTGGCGCAAAGATTTCTTGCCAGTTCCCTACATTAACGGCTTCCTTTTACAACATGGTCACATCCTTCCCCGATACCGTGGCAATCCATGACATGTCCAATGACACCACAAGGGAACTCACATACAGCCAGCTTGCCACTCGGGCGCAAGCCTTGGCCAAGAGGCTCCAAGAGCTTGGTGTGCGCCCCCACGACAGAATCCCTCTCGTGGTCAAACGCAGCACCGAGATGGTGGTAGGGATATGGGCTATCCTATCATGTGGCGCCCAATACGTGCCCCTTGACGGTGGTGTTGTACCCGATTCAACCATCCGACACGTCTATGAGCAATCAGAGGGAAACGTCGTCCTCTGCCTGACATCCACGGCCCACCGCATTCGCAGCCTTTGCCCGAGCGCCACTCCTGTCATTATTGAAGAGACCCTTTGCAGCATCAACGATGCTAGCGCTCCCGTTGGAGATTGGCTAGACCTAGCAACCACCGATTCTGGATGCTACATCATTTACACATCTGGTACGTACATGGAGTGATCGCCCACACCCTCAGAAATAAATTGATGATACGACCACGCCCCCTACCGCATTTTCAGCCAGACAATGTTGCTGACACGAACCACTAGGAACTACCGGAAAGCCCAAGGGAGTGGATGTAACACACAAGAATGTCACAAACTTGGTCTGTATGTCCCCGGGCAACCTCGATGTTCGACCGGGAACCAAAGTTGGACAGGTGCTTAACATAAGCTTTGACATGGGTATGTCGTTTGTCATTTCTTCCTCTTCTTTCTTCCTCCCTCCCTCCCTTGAGGGGGTTTTCGGCTTTGACCCTTTCTGGAAACCATCCTTCCCTTTGCAACCATTGGGTGGGAGTGAGTTGAGTGGTGTAGTGTGTTTGACTAACAAATGGACATAGCCGCTTGGGAGATCTTTGCCTGCTTGTGCAATGGCGGCACACTTGTTATTAGAGGCTCTAAGTGGGAGCCCACAATCAGACAGGTGAGTTTATCATCAATGTCCCTTTTGACTGACAAGACACATGTCAAAAAAGAGGGATGAAGAGCAATAGCTAATCTTCATTCAACCTCACTTAGCTTGACACTTTGATTTGCACACCAACCATTCTCTCAAAGTACCCTCCAACCAAGTATCCCAAGATCAAGGTCGTTGCCACAGCAGGTGAACCTACATCACAAGAGTAAGTTACTCTTCTTTTCTTCTCTTTTCTTTTCTTTTCTTCTCCTCTTACATTCCCAAGCCAGAAACGCTGGCTTTCTTTCTTTCTTTCTTTCTTTCTTTTTTTTTCTTTTCTTTTCTCTTCCCTTTTCGTTTACTAACATGAACGCCTCAATCATTAGACTTGCCGACTTGTGGGCCACTTACGCAACCTATTGGAACTGCTGCGGGCCTACTGAGACAACCATCGTGAACACCATGCAAAAGCACATTGTTGGCGACGGCCTCTCCATCGGAAGACCGACACCTAATAACAATGTTTATATACTAGGCCAGAATGGCGAACCCGTACCTGTGGGCGTGCCTGGTGTTATGTGGGCCGGCGGACACGGCGTGTCTCGTGGCTACGTGGGTCTCGAAACCAAGACAAACGAGTCTTACATTCCAGACCCATTTGCCTTGGATGGGTAAGTCTCAGTTACAATCCAGACAACTAATGTTCCGGTACCCAATGCTATGCTATGGGTACCGGACAGAGAGAAAAGCAAAAGAGACCTTGGACTGACACTCTGTCTTACAATAATAGATCCAAGATGTACTGTACCGGTGACTTGGGACAGTGGCGACCTGATGGTTCCATTGAGATCCTGGGACGAGTAGACGACCAAGTCAAGGTCAAAGTGAGTCGTCACATACCACCACCCCCTCCCCATTAAGAGAGAAACAAGCGAGGCTAACCGGTTTCAACCAAAAAAACAGGGCTTCCGAGTTGAGCTTGATGGCGTTGCCTCATCCATGGCCTCTTTCCCCGGTGTTTCCCGCACCACGGCCCTGCTCATCGACGGCGAGATTCACGGCTTCGCTGTCCCGGCCAGCCAGTCCAGCGCGGCCATTCTAGAACACACGAGGAAACTGCAACCTTACTATGCCGTCCCCTCGACCCTTCATCTCCTGGACGAGTTCCCCACCACGGCAAATGGCAAGATTGACAAGAAGGCCCTTCGCGTCTTGGCGGCTGGGTCCGTCGCTCGACCATCTCCGGCCGATGACGACCTTATCACTCCCGTCAGCGAGGCGAGTCCCGTCACAACCCTGTCGGCGAAGCAGATGCAGGCCGATGTCCGGTCCATCTCCTCATCCTCGACTCTGACAAACACGACCGAGCACACGGGCGACAGGACACACAGCAAGTTTGTCGACCTGGAAAAGGGCATCGACCTATCGGGAGAAATCCCGGAGAAGAACCTGCCCAAGCCCCTGCGCAACCTCAGGAACCGCATCCTCATCGTCTACCGCGTGCTCTTTAGTCTCGTCTCTCTTGTCAATATTGGTGCTCTTATTGCTGTCTTATTGCTCCACCCCAAGGTGGAATGGCTTGCCACCATCACCGCCTGCAATCTTGTCACAGCTGTGCTTATCCGTCAAGACGTCGCCGTCAATGTCCTCTATACCGTCTTTTGCTCCGTACCAAAGTCCTTCCCCATGTGGATTCGCAAACGTTGCGCCAAGGTATACCATCTCGGTGGCGTCCACTCCGGTGCCGGCTTTTGCGCGACTGCATGGCTCATTGCGTCCACCATCCAAGCCACCATCACCCGCGTCGAGCATAAACACCATGCCGCCTCCATTGCTACCCTTGTCATCTCATGGCTTCTATGCGCTCTATGCTGTGGCATCATGGTAGCCGCCTGGCCTCCTCTCCGCAAGTTGCGCCACAACACCTTTGAAGGCATGCACCGCTTCCTCGGCTGGACCGCCACGGCTCTCTTCTGGGTCAAGACTATTCTTGCCACCAATGATGGCCTCTTGGTTGGCGAGAGCCTCGGCCACGCTCTTGTCAGGACCCCTGGCTTCTGGCTGCTTGGCGTCGCTACTCTCAGCATCGCTTCGTCATGGTTCTTCCTCCGCAGAGTCAAGGTCAACCCAGAGCCCCTGTCCGACCACGCCATCCGTCTGCACTTTGACTATACTGTACCTGTCAACGGCTCCTTCACTCGCATCTCTAAGCGCCCCCTCTTTGAATGGCACTCTTTTGCGACGATCCCTCAGCCACAGCCCACATTCGAGGGCACGGGACCTGGCTATTCTCTTGTCGTCTCCAATGCTGGCGACTGGACAAAGGATTGCATCAAGAATCCTCCGTCCGAGCTCTGGGTACGAGGCCTCCCCACCTGCGGCGTCATGCGCATTGCTACTCTCTTCAATCGCATCGTCGTCATTGCTACTGGCTCGGGTATTGGGCCCCTACTGGGTCACATCGTCCAGCCTAGCTGCCCGACGCAGCTTCTCTGGTCTGCTGCCACGCCGGAGAAGTCGTTTGGCAAGAACATCATCTCAGCCATTCGCAAAACCATTCCCAACGCTGTCATTCACGACACCAGAGTTCAGGGCCGGCCCGACCTGGTACGCATGGGATACAACCTTGTCAAAGACTTCAATGCCGAAGCTGTAGTCATCATTGCCAACGAAAAGATCACAAAGAAGATCGTCTACGGCCTGGAAACAAGAGGCATTCCCGCATTTGGTGCCATCTGGGACAGCTAATGGCAATGCATGTCTCACTGCGGAACTTTTTTTCTCTCCTTCTTCCTTTTTCATCCTTTTCCTATTCTGGTATTTCATTGCAACCCTACAACTCCTTTTTTTTTTTACTCCTTCAATTTCCTTTTTCTTCATATCTCTGGGAGGTTTTTTCGTCAAATTATCTCATATGGGCGGCGTTAAATCGGGCATTAGTTGGTCGGATCATTCATCTGGGGCTGGAGGCACATCTGATTTCTTATGTATGGAGTTGGTTAGGATACGGGAAGCTTCGAGGGCAAACTCTGAAGAGGGGAGGCGGTTTTTGGTCATTGAGTACAATCAAAGCATTTTTCTTGTTCCTTCACTCACAATCTTGATGCATTGCCCAACGTGAAACTGTAACGTGTGATAGACGACAGGGGCCATGCAGCTCAATATCTCGTGCATGAAGCCAATACTGTAGCTGTCAAACACGGCCGTCTTGCTTTCTTCTTTCTTCGGGACCCACGCCGAGCTGCGACGAGTTGAGTCTGTCAAAGTCCTTCCGGACTAGGATTCTCCACTCGAGCTTCCGTGTCCGAGTCTCGTTAAAGAATGATCGGCCGGCTTACCGATCAAGCCACAGAGACTATTGGCAATGGCATTAATGCAAACTAATAACCAACCACCTGTCGTGTTAGTGCACTCGTGACCAAATTGATTGAAGTTTCGCATAACGAAAACCGCTGATGCGAGAGAAAAAACCTGCTTTTGTGATGCAGAAATATTGTCTTCTGCATATTCTGTATGTATCATGCATGTATCGGAATTTCCACCTTTGGCGAACCGAAAGCTGACGGCCGTATTTAATTAGTTATGTCTAAACATCCACACATCAGCTTCACAGACCTATTCTAGACAAAACTAATAAGGTAAAGACGGCACGGGACGGGTGGCAAACGAAACGTGGCAGCTCTGGCCTTGTTTTCCCCCCTGTTTTAACTTGGTTTATTCTTGTTTTCTCACGAGACAATGTTATTGTTTTCTTCTCACCAGACAAAATGGGAGGGCATGAAGGAAGGGGCAAAAAGAAAAGAAGGTAGACAAAAATTCCGTCGTTTCCTCCCAGTTAGTCCTCATGATTCTGAATCTAGGGCTGATCGACGTCGTAATAAAATTTCTTCATCCATATATTCTGGAACAGTGGCGTTCAATAGGCAAAATTGTCGAACCCTGTCCTGCTGCGTTGTGACGAAAAG
Organism: Cladobotryum protrusum; assembly: GCA_004303015.1. Classification (NCBI taxonomy): domain Eukaryota; kingdom Fungi; phylum Ascomycota; class Sordariomycetes; order Hypocreales; family Hypocreaceae; genus Cladobotryum; species Cladobotryum protrusum. The sequence goes on from RZGP01000008.1 coordinate 5,483,430, forward strand.
CCCGATGGAACTTGGTTGATAAAGTGATATGTCAAAAAGACTCCCCCCCCCCTTAGTCGGAGATGCTATTAATTATGCGGTCTCACCGGCGATGTTGCATAAGCGCTCCCCCGGGATCTTGCCGTTGTTGACCACAGCGTCTTGGTCAGTCCATCAACCTACTGGGAGGATGAATCACCTCGTTTCCGCTTTGACTTTCCGCCGTGGTATAGACGCCAGGAGAGGAGACATGTTAAGACGCGTAAGACAGTATACAGTCTTTTCCAGCCCGGCATGGCCGCGAGATAAATAGGGAAAGGGGTGCGATTAATCGTAGATCGTTAATGGGGACCTTTTGGCGAACTGTCTGAGATGCTACTCAGGGACTGATCTCTATTTTGATGTAGCAGAGATATTAGCCAAGGGACCTAGACTGTGTGTATTTCTAAAGCTGTGCGCAGTATGTGAGAAGTTTTCTTTTGTTAACAAAAGGAGTATAGTTAAATTTGAAGAGCCAAGCTGAAGAGTCTTGTTGAGAGGTAACCGTAGTATCTGATAGAGTGTTTTTTTTTTTTGTGTGTAGGCCCTACTTGGGTGTAACAATGCGAAAGCAACCTGGCCAACAATGATACTGCTTCATGCAGTCACTTGCCCTATGACGTTGAATTTCCCCCGCTTTGGATGCGTCAAATGCGCAGAAGCACAATCATATGGCAAAATGCAGTTGATTCATCCCAACCGTGAATAGGTGATTGGCAGAAGATAGCGGTTACGCATGCTCATGTGCGTGCTTGCATGACAGCGAAGCACTGCATGAGTGTGCATGCAGCCCAAAACCTTGAACAGGGATGATCCCACCATCTTTTCCACGGCCATCGCACCGGTCCAGGCACTACCCACAAACATCAAAGTTTGGTAACTTGTCTGCGCTGCTTTTGGTGAGTGGCTTACCAAAAGAGAACTCTAGTTCCGACAGTCTGGCCAGAAGTGACCTGTCTAAAGCCTAACCCGGCAGGTTGCATAAGCTCACCCGCCCCTTTGGGCCGGGTCGGTTCGGTATTGCAATTCATGGGCACGCCTCTCTCTGAGTCTGTGTCACTTATGCAGCCCTTTGGAGAGGGGAAAATGACCACTCTTCTTTGCATAACCCACGCCCGGCTATCGTCTGTGTGCCCATACGTCAGTTGTTAATAACATTGCAGAAGCCTCGTTCAGCCCGGAAAAACCAACCTGGGTGTCCCTTGATAGATTGGAAGGATTTCTGCAGCAGGACGTTGCATTGTCAGGATTCCCCATGCTCATCACACGCATAAGGGCCAAAAAGGTTTGACAGCCAACGGCCAACAGCCAACAGCCTACGGGGCGGCACGAGACGGAACACCAGGACCAACAACCTAAACACAGGACGGCAATTTTTTGTTTTTTGTTTTTTGGTGTCGCAATATCAACACGAAGCGTTCCGGTACCTTGCGCTGGCAGTGCAGTGGGTCTGAAACACAAGGCAGGACACAGACAGGACACAGACAGAGACAGAGCTTATTAGTAGTAGTGTTGCCTAAAGCTCGTGACGGTCGATCAGAACCAGAACAATGGATCGGCCGGCCATGCGACCTGCATAGCCGATGTCTGATGTTGGTTGGAAGGTGCAGCAATCTAAGATGGCCTCTGCTAGACCGTTAATAAAGTTGGGTAGTGATGCATTCATGCAGTGATGATCAGATTTCATGACAGCTCTTTTTCCTCGATAACCATCCTTGGTCACAGTCAACACGCCCATTCCGCTTAGCGGACAGACGCATCGAGATTCTCATAGAGCCGCGCGAATTAGATGAGGAAACGTGGGCTCGTGCTTGTCAATGCTGCGAGAAAACGATTCTAATACTGAACGAGTATGGTTTGCGCCTTCGTAGCCCTTGACTCCTTGTTTGTCTATCCGGTTGTAGGTTAGCGACCTGTGATGAGACTGCCAATTTCACTGATTGAGGCGATGATTGGGAAAGTGACAGGTCTGATCGCGTAAGAAACGGAATGCTTTGAGTTTTTTTTTTCTCTTCTCCTTGTTTGTCTGTCTGTCTGTCTGTCGGGCTTGAGAACTGAATAAGGGTGAGTTGAGACGAGGCGGGGGAAGGCCAGTTAGGATACGGAGAATAAAATAAGCCCCGGAGCCGTTAGTCAACATCACGTGACTCCTGATGTTAATGCAAGTAATACGGACTCCGGTCATCAAAATAGCCTCCATATACCGGATGATCGCGACTTGAAAGATGAAGAAGCGGTTCCAATTAGACAGGGCAATTTTATTTTTCATTGTTTTTCATACTCATCTCCAGTCATCTTCAAGAACTCAGCGCTCATTCTTTTAGCATTGCAGGTATAGCCATGAGTGACGGTATGGGAAGCCCAGGCACGTCCGAACGCTCTATGAGCCAATCCCGGAACCCGCTCCGGAGTGAACCTCCTGACACCGGGCATCAACTGGAACAGCGGGAGATTCCAAAGACACGGGCTTGTGCTAACTGTGCTCGGCTGAAGATGAAGTGCAAGTGGCCTGTTACTGGTGCATCCCTTTCACGAGACACCAGCTGCGTCAGGTATGTGTGACAGTATACGTTGTCAATCTCAGAGACATAGCATTTACGCAGTGGATAGATGTGCCCGTATGAAGATATCTTGTCATGTACCAGAGCCTTCCCAGCGTAAGAAAAGAGGAAAGTCAACGTGAGTAAGCCATCACTTGGTTTTCGATATCTAATACTTACACAAAACAGACGTGTGGCTCAGCTTGAGAGAAAGATTGATGACATCGTCTCTATGCTTGCCGCTGCTCAACAATCTCAACTGACTGGAACGCCTCCTTTGACCCCGGAAAGTCAAGATGTTAACATGAACAATACGGCACATGAACAAATTCAACGGCCGCGTCGTGTTCAAAACGTGCAAACTATGGTGGAAAGACCCTCCGCACCATCATTCCCTCTCTCTATACCAGGGGACCCCTCGACTACATTTCAGCTTATACCAGGTTTCTGCTTTACTCGGGAAGAGGTTCTCTCCTACTTTGACATATACCGAAAAGAGTTCATGCCAAATTACCCCTTTGTTATAATCCCAGAGGACATTGAGCCATCCACCTTCCACTCGGAAGCAAGGTGCTTGTTCTGGATAATCCTGGCATCAGTGGCGCCACAGTCGACCGCCGTCCAGCAAGGTGTCACAACCTGGTTCCGGCAATATATTGCTGATCGCATGGTGGTGAGGCAGGAGAAGGACTTGGTGCTACTGCAAGCCATCTTGGTTCATCTAGCTTGGTGAGGCGCCACCCATATTTCGTTATTTGTCATGCACTAAAACTATATATACATCAGGGGTGACTTCCACTTTTATATCAGGACAGAAGCAACCAATCTCATACAGCTTGCTTTGGCTCTGGTGCTGGACCTGAGATTGGACAGGTCTCAAGAATGCAATCATGTGGCCCCAAGGTCTCTACTTAGTGAAGCCTTGGCGACAATCAACGGCACAATCAAGTCTCAGCCTCATACCTCTGACGAGAAACGAGCTGTCCTGGGCGTGTACCATACTACCTCACTGTATGTCCCTTTTACTCTATCTAGACAACAGATTAGCCATGGTACTGATTTCCCATTCCCAAGTGTGACGGCATTATTTAAGCGCGGTCTTCAGATGCCATGGAGTAATCATCTGGCGCAATGTTGCGACTCATTGACGGAAGGCCAAGAGTATGAGTCTGATTCATATCTCGTCGCCCTCGTAAAAACACAACGAGTTGCAGAGAGGGCGTATTGCATGCTACCTGGGATTGAGGCGATTGAATCAGGCCCCGCAATCTACCGGAATCATCTTGACATGATCATCAGCAATGTTCGAAGAGAGCTTGAAGATCTGTCCAACTCATTGCCTCATGGCGTTAGGAAGAAGAGTAAGTTATTTCTTGGACTTGAATGATTGAAATATACTGATTTGTCGTGATAGAAGTGTTTTGGGCGTACTATCATGTTCTTCTCATGCGTCTTTATGAACCAGCCATCTCTATGCAACCCCCTTCTTTGGCAGAGCCAGGTGTCTTGCCTGCGGAGCCATTCCAGCGCTTTACAACTGTCTGGAACTGCCTGCTGGCTGCAGTCGACTTCTTTGACACTCTACTATCCATCCCTGCTAATGAGCTTCCAGGCCTACCAGCTTCGGTAACAGGCCTTATGGCGTTCTCAATTGTAACTACTTCACGGCTATTACTACAAGAACATTCCGTCGACTGGCAGCCCGCTGTGGCACGCAAGAGGCTCGATTTTGCGGACACGATGAAGCGTTTAAGCGACCGATTTGAAGATGCCGACGGTTGGGCCAAAGAAGCACGCCGAAGGCGACGCCTACTTGACGGTGGCGACACCATGTTCTGCAGATTTAGTTTCAAGCTGCGATGGATCCGACAGTGGTATACGTCAAGAATATCACAGGAGCTATCCACAGTGCCGGAGACAGAGAGACTTCCGTCTGTTGAGCCAACCCAGGATGGAGATTTGATGTGGCAAGATTACTATAACTTTGATGATGGTTTCTGGACGAATTTTATGAGCTTGTATGATCCTGCCCTTACAGGGCTTCCTACGGACACGGCGCAGATATAATTCCCGGGACGACACGTTTCAAGCAACCCATATACATAAAAGGACCTTTCTTTGTATGAACACATACGAAGACTAAAATGACGCCTCGGGCGTCTGGCAAAGTTGTGGCTAGATTTGTAATGAAGAGATATTGAGCTGGCAACGGCAACAGAGAATTACATATACGAATCATTTTCTGTTATTAATACTACAATCCTGCGACATAAGGACCAATAAAGACCAATGTTACCCCCATTCCTCAAACATACGATGACGCGATTTTTCAAGACCGCCAAGAGGCCAAGAATCTGGGAGGGCCTCACACTATTGGAACCAACACGTTCCAAAGCAATTATCAGAGTCTTCTTGGATAACGCAAATGTATAACGAGAAAACTGTCGGCGATACAGATCACCTGCAGTCCAATAACTGCATAATCCCAAAGAGCAGCCTGTTTACAGCGGCGGCGGTTCTGATCACCAGACTCTTTCACAATTACCACAATAACTGACACGTCAACTCGACAAGCTCCTGCACTGCTACATTAACTGCAAGGACAGGCCATTATAAGCCAACATTTTGTTTTGTCACGGTCGACAAGGGTTCCCCCACGCCGTGACGTTCGCAAGCCGCTCTCGACGTCGGTTGACAACTGCGTATGGAGGGTGATTGTAGCTTGTCATATTTACCGTTACCCTCGTCGCTTTCTACAACCGGGAACACGAAGCAAGTTATCACACACCAGCAGTGGTAAAATGTGCCTCGTGATCACGTCACGCGTTCACGGCTGGGCATTTCATTTCAATGCGGCGTTGGTTGGTTCTGCACGCCTCGCCCTCGTCAAACCAATATTGCATCACACATGGAGATGCAGCCACAGCACGTTGAGCACACGGGGGTTACCCATTTGGTTGGCACGCCTATGAGGTAATTTGGAATCCTTCGTGGCGAATACGTAAACAAGGCTTGACGTGCGTCAACAGCCAACGGAAGGCAGCCAAACCAGGCTGAAGTGGGCTGTGAACAGCGTGAGTGAGGCTGCATATCATTCATTCTCCAAGAAACGACCCGAGGGATTGGAATAGGTGGTGATACAGAGGATAAGGCTCCTTTGTTCTTCTCAAGAAACGCCACATTACCCAATTGTTGGGTCGTTGGCACAATCATCACGAGACCGGTCAACAAAAAAAAACCGAGGTGACCCATGCTGGTTTGACACTTGGTGTACATGAATAAAAATACAGAGTTCATATTTCATTAGTTCTAACTTGTATACACCCATAAAAATACATGCGGACTACATCCACGCCACCTTCATACTTGTACTACAAAGTCTGTCTCCTACAGATCCTTTGCAGAAGCGAACGCTGATGCCAGCCACGCCCTCCACATGCTGGGCGCACCGCTCTGCGCCCGCTTTTGGTCATATATCGCTTTCATGATGGGTAGCAGGTCGATACCCTGGATAACCCTCTCAGAGCGCTTCCACCCCAGCTCCACGGGGAGCCTCTCCTCCATTAGCCAGGTGCGCACCCAGTCCTTTGGTGCAGACCAGGAGCCCCCGGAAGGCAGGGTGATGCCCGAAGGGACTGTGTGGTCGCTCATGACGAGAAGGATCAGACTCGCCTCGATGTACGCCAGGAACTCCTCCGTGTGAGTGAGTTTGTCTGGTAATGAGAGGGCTTCGACCCGAAGGCGAGATTTGGCGATGGATTTGGCAGTTACATATTCTGTAGGGCTGTCGTCTAGAAGAGCTGATACGCGGCTGGTCGCGGGCTTGATGTGTCTGTGGTTGGGCATCACATCTTCTCTCGAGAGCGAGGCGATGTGCTGCATGAGATGCGGAGTATTCAGATCTTCCAGATCAAAGTAATCCTTGCCCCATTTATTGATGAAAGTGATTGCAGGAAGCGTGCCATATCCGTCGTCGACGTTCAAGGCCTCAACCACGGCCTTTGCGAATAGCTCAGAGGTAAGATTGCGACCATTATGGGGCCTAATATGGAGGGAGGGAGGGAGGTTAGTCTGATGTGTGCGTGCGTGCGTGTGTGTATGTCTCCGTAAACACAGCGCTGGGTCAAATAGGAAGTGTGTGTGTGTGTGGATGAGTGTGAGTGTGCGACATACAAATAGCCGTGATTTGCCAATGTGTTCAGCATTGGACAGGGCCCGCGGGAGTCATTGGGACCTGCAGGTTTCCAGGGTCGGATTGGCTCATCGGGCGATGCAGCCGCGAGAGCCATCAGTGGGAACGAGATGAGGTTGGACAACAGCATGATGAAAGGCAGAAGAAGATGGTGTTGTAATTACAAGTTTACGACGAAAGAAGGGAAAACAAAGGTTTTAATCTGGAAGACGAATGGAACTCTGGGAATCATCTGGATTAATATAGTTGGGCTTTTTCCCTCCTTCGTCTTCTTCGTATTTGCTCAGCCTTGCACAGATTAAACAAGGCAGAGAGAGAGAGAGGAAGAGTCAGCGAACGATCCACGAGGTGATCCTCGTTGTTTCACCATCGCAGTCAGGCTAAATGGGACGATTACTTTTCCAGCATCTGGCAAATCAAGACCACTTATTGGCATGTAAGCACTCTAGCACTCCTTGCACTATGCCGTGGGGGGGGGGGGATTTTTTTTTTTAGAGGGGCTCCTTGGCTCCCCCATTCCGCCATATCTTACGTGCGCCAGGGCCCAGAATCCAGAGGGGCGACCTGTGGAGTTCTACGGTTCGCCCCGGGCATGACGCCCTCAGGCGCACCCTTGTGAGGCTGACGTGGAGGCTCCCAACTCTTCCCTTGACTGGACTGGGGGGGGGGGAGGCCTTTCCGGCGTGGGCCTGAGTTCGGTATCGCCTTGACAGGCTATTGAATCGGAAGGGGGGGGAGGAAGAAGAAGAAAAGAAAGAAAAAAAGCCAGGATCTATCTATAGTTTACGGGGTATTATTTATGGTAACTGCCAAGATTGGGCCGTTGAAGAACATCCCCAGTTATGGTTAGTATTTATCTACTTTGAAGGATGGTGGATGCGCCAGAGACACCCGAGAGCGTTCATTATTACTATTACTCAACATGTAATTGGATAGATTTATTCTTACAACTTAAATCCCCCTAACAATCGTAAGCAGAGACCGATGCATCATCGCTTTCCATCCCAACTAAAGCTTCCATGCCTCCATGCGGAAATCCTCCACAGAACTCGTTCTCCAGCCCTCAACTAATTCTTTAACTTTCTCTACAAACTCCCGTTCAAACCGGTCAGGCTTTTGCATGATCTTGATATCCTTGAGGAGGTATGCAGCAAGCTCTACTCGTATGCGATCAACTACGCCGGGCAATTCTGCGTTACTGCTCGTGGGAAGGGTTCCCAATGCGATGGCAATCTCTCCGCGCTGATTCCCGAAGCTTTCTATGTGTCGCCGAACCCTGTTTAAATTTCTGTGATATGGCTTTCCAATGGCAATCAAGTTTTCAAGTAGTTGCACTATGCCATCAACACACTCGACAATGTCCTGAGGTGGTCGACCCTCGTCACCGTCTGGCCTGGAAGGTATTTTGATCATCTTGAGTCTCAGTGAGAATGTGTTTGGTAAGAATGGTGGCTGTCGCTCCGGATTTGCATGCCATTCCGGCGTTCTGAGCCGATCAACCCGGTCGAGGATGCCTTGCACAAATGGGCGCCTGTCATCTACCCATCCGCTACTATAAAAGACAATGGAATCGCCTATGACACGCTTCATCAACTTCTCAAACGTCTCAATATCCGCCCGCCGGAGCAGAGTTTCCACAATCTCAAGGATGAATTGCTCCAACATTTTGTTCGATAAGCTGCTCTGATCGGCACCGTCTGACCCCTTGACTTCAAAATTCAGATGATCTGCGGGCCAACTGCCTCCAAGATACCAGATGGCATCGTCTTCTTTCCAGTCCCACATGGAAAGCCAGTGCTTGCCGGCGTTGGATTTTGAGAGCTGCGTATCCTCTTTCACGGCGTCCTTTATCGACGAGAGCCATTTAGGAGGATCCAGGATGAGAAGGACATGTTGTTTCATGGCCTCGAACAATTCGACTGGGACACGATGCCCATCCTTTTGGAAAATTTCATTGAGCGCTTTCGCGTGCACTGGGATAAGAGGGAGCTCGACGCCATCTGGTAAAAGAAAACCGTTCTCCGTAAGGAACAACTCCATCCACCGGTGGTTATTTTCTGCTGACTCCTTCAGAACCGAGTACTTGAGCATAGTCCAGGCCTTTGCTTCTTCAACAGGCCAATCTCTGCGGTGAGTGTCCAACTCCAAGAGCTGTGTCAAGATCGGTGGGAATTCAGGCGTTGGATCCCAGACTTCTGGCAGCGACCCGCTGGATTTTGCCTGCTTCCAGTCTGTATTGGGCCATTTCTCGTTGAGAGAGGCTGCAACCGGGATAGCATGCGTTTGAATCACATCCAATATTCTCCGTCTTATAGAATTATCTTTTGTTTTCTTTGCAGTGCCTATAAGACCCTCCAAGGCTGCCGCTCGGACATCGATGTGTGTAGACTTGCTGATAATGTCGACCAGAATCTGAACAGATGTTGTGGAATCAATGTATGGAGCATCACGAAGCAATTGCGCGAACAATTTCACCGTCGTAACCTTGATCAATGGTTTCGTAGGCGCCTTGATGTTGCCCTCATCTAGGCTGCATTCCCCGGCAACAAGCTCATCATCATCGACAGGTCCGTCGGTGACGGACTTTGTAGCACTGGTCTTGTAAATATCAGTCTTTGTAGCGGTGTTTGCGGTTTGTTTCCCAAGTTTCTCGACAAGACAGCTAGAAAATTCGGACAAGAAACTTTTCACATCCTGCGGTGCCATATTACCGAGAAGGCCCTGGTTGAGCACTTTGCGGTGCCAAGCACTCGCATCTCTATGCTCCAGCACGAACCGTTGAACAAGCGGAATTGCCAGTGAAGGGCAACCGCCTCGCGAGAGTAAATAGATAACCCCAGAAAACTCGTCAAAAGGCTGGCTGGATTCGTCTCCCAGTGATTCTATCTTGTTAAGAATGGAGGATGCTAATTGAGCCAGGAGCTGCGGAGGAATGTGATTTTGTATGCCTTCCAATAGATTGAGTACCCTGTCGTCTTTGACTAAAACTTCTCTTTCGAGAAATTCTTGATCGAGATACAGTGCTGGGATACGGTTGATCTCGGCATTTGGAAAGGGGTGCTTGAGAAGCGACGCATCGGAACCATGTTCGCTATTCAGAGCCAAAACTGCAGCAGTGGCCACAGCGTCGGCTGATGTAGTAATGGATTTATAAGTGGTCTGAGGCTGGTCCCAGAAAGAAGGCCTATAGGCTGTTCTATTCGCCACATTCCTCGCAATCACTTCCAGATCATCTTCACGCTCATGCGTTTCCAGCATAACGTCCAGGCAAGTTACATCATTCTTCCCATCTCTGAGTGAGTTTGACAACCGTTCGAAATAGGGTTCAGGATTCCATTCGACTGGATTTGCGTCATCACTATCGATCGTTGGAAATGATGGTGCAGCGACCAAATGCTTCATCTCGCCAAGGTCGAGCTCATTTTCCTTAACGCCAGCACGCTTAAATTGGGCCATCCAGAAGCAGACATTCTGCTCTTCTGTCATGTTATTCATCCTCAACACCGTCGTTGCATGTTTCCAAGCTTTGATGATGCGATTTTTTCGGTTGTTTCCCTCATCATCCGGCTGAAGGAAACAAATATTTAGTGCTTCAGCCCAGCCATCCACGTAACTTCCGATGACCTTTCTAACCTCATAGTCATTTGGCAGTGGTATCAACACTTGGTGAGCTTTGGAAAAGACTATAGACTCGGCTCTTGAATGTATGTATGGCAAGTATCCTTTGAAATCCCAACGAACAGGGAGGAGATTATTGATAGCTAGTCCTCGTGGCCACGGACTTTGAAGCGTCACAACTGTTGGATCGGAAGAAATGCGATACTTTTCCCATAGTGAATTACGAGCCTTGGCCAGGGTATCAAGAAAAAAAATGCTCGTTTCTCCGATAGTCTTCAAAGAATAATGGTTGAGACGCCAAAGAGGGCCAGCACGTGAATATCCCAATTTTTGGTTAGCCGGCTCTATCGTTATGGACTCGATGTTGATCAATGTGTCGACGGTTGGCTTCCAAAGAATCTCAAAGACTTGGTCATTTGATAGTCCATGGCGATTTTGAAGTCCATCAGCCCCTACCAAGCGCGCCCTAACTACCTCTGTGATCAAAGTAAAAACGCCATCCCAATACCAAGAGTCGAAACCCGGCTCCCTGAGAGCCATGGTGACAGTCTCGAGAAAAAGCATAAAGATCTGATTCCCACGCTGGATATTTTCTTTTATCGCATCGATGTTTTTGTCGTCTGCCTTCGAAGTTATACCGGCCAAGAGGTCGATACTCTCTTTTGTTATCAGAGAACTTATCAGATAAATGCTCTCGACAGCAAAGTGGTCCCTAGTGAATCGCCTTGCCCACCGCAGTGTGTCCGCGTACAGGTTTGCATCGCCTAAAGCTACACAAAGACAAAGTGCAGAAGCAGTCCATTCTCCTCGTGCCCTTCCTTCGCGTGTTTCCGTAGCTTTCTTCATCCGCCTTGGAAGTTCATTTAGACGGAGATCGTTCAGTACAGTATCCCTATCCACCGAAACAATGGTATCCCCTCTTATCCTGTGTATTAAAAGGGCTCGGATGAGTTCGTGATCACCAATTTTGCTTTCCCCACCTGGTTTGTGCCGCTGATATAGTCGAGTCTCACGGACATGCTTTTGTATCGCAGCTCGTCGCGAGGTTCCGGGGAAAACAAATTCAGAACGTGTAGAATACAGTCTCTCAAAGAGATGGAGGGAATCGGTTGCGGGCAAGATGAAAAATAAATCAACAGGTAACTTGAAGTTTCGAGGCATCACTGTTGTGCTTAGTGAATCCATACTGTTGGCGGCGCCGATATCGAACCCATATCCAGGAGCATGCTTTAGGAAGAACCGCAGAGTTTCATACCGGAGAGATGGAGCAATTTTGTATACCAGGCTATCTAATCTGTAGTCTTGGATAACATTCTCAGGGAAGGAGTTGATCAATATTTTGAAGTTTTCCTTCATCGGTGATTCATCGTCTGAGTAGCTCCAAGACTTGGCGCAATAGGACATCAACCTTGCTTGACGTTTGGAATCTGAGGCTCTGAGGCTACGATGCTGTTGCAAACACCGTATAATAAGATGCCAAAGTTCATCATGAGTGTCGGATGCAACCCGTTGCTTAGAAGAGTAACGTCTTGCCAAAGGCAGAATGATGTTGTCGAGAAATCCGTCAGCCTTCACCCCCATAAGGGTTTTGCTTTCAGCAAATTCAGCCAATACTTGTAAACCGAACTCCAGACGATTTTGGACAAGGGCTTTGGTTATGTTGAGGAAATCATCTGCGTTATCGTATTCTGAATGTTGTAGAACTTGGTCCTCAAAGTACCCAGGATCTGCGGCAACGATCTTGTGCCATGGACGAGGCAAGAGAGAATTGTATGTTTCTTGGAACTCGGTAATTGTAGCTGTGCCGCAACCAGGAATAATCTTGGCATAAGCCTCTTGAAGTGGTCGTGGGTCAGCCACATTGGTCTGCTCGCCAGCAGAGTGAGCCTCAACATTCTTCCAGAGAAGTTTGAAAAACTCAGAGAGTGCCTCCTGGCGTTCTTGGCGAGCTCCTGGAGCCCTGGATGTGGCACCGAGAGCACTAAAGAGCATGCGAGCATTGCGAACGCTGAAATTGGAGGCAATTTTTGCGAAGCCGGTAGCCCCATCACCTGCTTCCCACACCTTGGCAAAGGTCTTTCCGTTTCGCAGGTGCTTGGATAGATGCTTTATAGCATACCGCTGGGCAACGGTATTGTGAGGTTGGCGCAGGATGGCGACGACGGCCTTGGGATCCTTGCAAACAGACGTCCAGACGGAGAGGACAAGAGGCGGCAGACTATTTGAAGCAACATGCGAGATGAGCTGAGATGTAATGAAAGGCACTTCAGTCGGGTTTTTCTTGAGAGTGTCCCGCAAATGAATCGCTTGGTCGCGCAGTGTAGAGTCGCGCAGAAGCTTGACATTCACAGCTCGTGAGCCTGTCATGGCCATGATGGCCCGAGATGGCAGCGCCATTAGAGCAACATCAGATAATTGACTGTCAGCTTCTTGCCCTTCCTCTTCTAAACCCCGTCTTCCATGACGGTTCGAGATTGATTGAGGCTGCGTTGCGCTCATTTTCTTTTTTTTTTTTTTTTTTTTTTTTTTTTTTTAAATTGTTGTTGGGCGATGAATGCAAACGGTGCGCCCCTCGTTCATTTGCTTGTGGCTTTATACGTCCCACGCATTAATAAAGCATTGATGCTTGTGGGTTGGAGATGGGAAATCGGTCACCATCTAAGCCACCGCAGTGGTCATCCGTTTGCTCAGCCATGCTGTTCATCCTCCCGTTGCAAATCATTCAATTGAGGGGAGGATGATGTCTTAAGTTGTATTGCCCCGCATAAGATTGACGTGATAATATATGACGCTTAACCTAGAGGATCTTGAAGACTTCGCCTCCTCATATCCATCCCACTTACACGAAGCAGTTAATCAGCAGTGGACAAATATACCACTTTACATGTTAACAATAACCAAGCTCAATGCCCGAAATGGAGGCCGAGCTGCGGCTCTGTTCATTTCTTAGATATAGAATGTATCTTGAAATAACATTTGTCTGATGATCTGAGGATCCAACGTTTTCATACTGCTGCTACCAACTGCCGTGCTACCCTAGATTGACACCTGGATGGAAGAGAGAAATCCATCGCCCTACTAGCACTGAATAATATCTATCCTGTTTCCTTCGCGTTTTTAGAAGCTATATGTTTCGCTGTGCCATCGTTCCTCTGCCTTCTCGTCAGATGCTACCCTCACGTCCATCAGCTTAAGCCGATGTTCCTTGGCCTCCCCAACACTCATGAGGCCCTCAGGGATTTCTTTCCCTTCAACATCCCCCAAGCTCGCTCCAACCCACCAGTCCTTCTGTTGTGGCGGCACATTGGCGGTGGATATGATGCGACGGTGAGGATCAATAAGCCAAAGAGTCAGAAAGCGTTTGTGGCCAGGTTTGCTAGGATCTTTGAGCTTAAATGAGGAAACCTTGTGGTGACTGGAAAAGGTCAGAACACTGCGTTTCGTCGTAATAGATGTTTCTCAATTCCAAACTTACAAGACGTTCGGAAACGCAAGAAGACGCCCCTCTGGAGTCTCAACATCCCCAAAGGTTTGGAGGCAAGAGCCTGGTCCTCCCTCTTCAACGTCCCTGAGATCTCCAACGCCCCCAAGTGCTGTCCCATAGACTCTCTCTAAATAGTTATAGCTATCCTGGCCCGATTTCATATCATCGTTGATATAAGTGCTTGTGGGCATTCTAAAGGACAAGTGCCCCGAGGTGACGTTCTCGCTGTCAACGTAAAATAAGGCTGTAGCACAAATCTTTTCATTCATTTGACCCTCAATCTGGAGTGAAGATAGTGAGAGTAAGTAATTGAGATTCATGATACTTTGCTAGAGGGAAGATTGCTACTCACATGCCAATGGCCTTCAGGGAACTCGGGTTTCTCGGGGGTCAGCTCAATACTGGTCATCTTGACAATGACCTGTAGCCCATGCTCCTTGAACTTTTCGCAAAGACGCTCAGCAGGATTGTAGTCAATATCCTTGAAATCATTTGGCTCTGGAAGAATCGCCTCCCGATATGCCTCCCACTTGGCGCGAGCAAGGCTCTCCGCGTCAATGTTGGGCGTGAGTGGTGGAAGACCAGCCTGCTCTCGATCCCATTGCTCCTTATAGCTCACCTCGATTCCTTCCTTTCCTTCGTTTCGGAGCTTATAGTATATTTCCTCATTGAGTTCAATTAGCTTTTCTCGATGAATCTCAATGTCTCTGTCTTTGAAAGTCTCAAAGTCGTATTTTGGCGACCACAGGCTCTCATCTTCGTCCCTATGCTCTATTGTCAGACTTCCATTCCCTATGATGAAAAGAAATCAGGAAGCAAGCAATGCTACCAGAGTAAAAACTCACTCTGCCCACTTCACCAGTTCAAATCGGGACTTTGTCCGTCCGGCCACATACTTTGTGCTCAGTACACAACGTCGAAGGCATTGGTCCCACGTCGGAATAGCCACGTCAATAGCATGCTCAATAGCTGCATATATCGCCTGATGCTTGACTGGATGCAAGTTGTTGATGTAGCTGGTAATTTTGACACCTCCGCCATCGCGAAACGCAACGTTGGAAGGAAGCCACTGATACTCGGTTGACCAAAATATGGGAAGAATCTCACCAGACCCGAACAAGTAGGAAGGTTTGTACTCGAAGTTTGGCTTACGCTTGATCACTTCTTCTATAACTCTCGCTGGCCATGGTGCCGGCTCCGTCTCTGGCTCTATGAACTGGACAGACTTGCCTTGTCCGACAAGGTCGAGTGCGGTAGATGCGCCGACAACCTCTTCCTGAATGAGTGGAGAGCGGCCCCAAACAAATGGATACATTGAGGGATGAACTAGTTCTTGAACCATATCATTACTCCTCGGATGCCAGTCCACATCGCCTTCCTGGCCTCTTTGAAGAGTGACGATGGCCTTGGCTAACTCATCACGGAAACCATCTCGCATCAAGCCATCAGCTTTGATGACAGCATTGCCACCAGCATCTAACGTCGGGATCAAGCCTGTTTCGGTGAAATACTTGGCCTTGTTTCGTAATTCCGCAATGCACTAACATCCATGATTAGTATGTCTTCACCGCGCGAGTCAAGACGGCATAGAAACAGTGTCAACTTACAAAATCGAAGGCTTGGCCAGAAATAATCCTAGAATGAGGCTTCGGAATCTTTTGGCGCTCTTTTCCAAGCATGATCCTTGCAAAGAGGGCATCTTCTGACTGCTCACTTGCCTCCATTCTCCACCTCTGAACAATTGCTTCATCAAATACTTGTTCATGCCAGTTTGGTTTGTCGGTCAATTGATCCATGAGTATCATCATGGCTACCTCCCTTATTGGCAAGATATCAGAGCGTCTTCCAGAGTATTCTGGGATTCCGATGGGATAATGGTCGGTTTCTTCGTCCCAGGTACGGCACCTTGCGTGCCTCAATCTGAAATTGACGCCGGGATATTCAAAAGTCGCCATTTTCAACGATTTGCGGCTTCAAGCCTTGATCAATGAATTTGGAGGCGAGTATACTGATAAAAGAGAATGAAGGAGGATGTTTGAGTTCTTACTCTTGATGCGAGTGTTCAATCTGTTTTATATGACGGCTCAGGGGAATCTTCAAGACTCGGATTCTTATCCAAACTTGTATGCGGACCAGGATTATGACGGAGCTTAGTGCAACACCATCGCTCTTCTACAACCCTGCTATCTGCGATATGCTCAAATGGAACGCCTCTGGTGTTTCCTGTCCGAGCATGACTATATCTCACAGTGCTAATTCTAGGCAACGGCGCCATACTTACACCGCTAACAGCTTGATTACTGAACACGAGGTTTTGCATGCAGACAAATTTCTTATTATCGTTTTCTCGTAAACTGGCGAATGAGAAGCAGTCTTGGGATGGAATGAACATATTTTCACGGTGGGATGAGCCTGACTACACATTGTATGATAAATAATAAGCAACTATGTGAGAATCCTGTTCCTTGCGTTACTTACTGTTCAGGTCCTGAAACAGGTGATGCAGAAGTTGCTAAGGACTCTGAACTGGAGAGAGAGAGAGCTGGTGGGTGGAGAGATAGGGAGGGATAAGGAATTAGGCTGTATAGAAGTAAGAGTTGCGCTCAAATTTGAGAAAGATCTAGAATGGCACCGTGTTTCGATTTTGTGAATCTGTGATGCTGAATCAACGTGAGCAGACATCAGACAGATAGAGAAGATGAGATGACTGTGTTCGACCCGTAGGAAGTGATAGCGACTCTACTACTCAAGTTGTTTGTGACCACTTGTTTGAGCATAGTGGTCCCATGATGCGTGACGCTGCTTGTATCCGTCGTCTGTACCTTGGTCAGTTCCAGTCGAATACAGGATCATAATCTGTATTAAGACATAATGTGTGACTACTATGAAGCTGCCATATATCTTAACAGGGGTAGCTGTAGCAGTTTCGGTCGTGGTCTTGCTATCAACCACCGTGATGTCCGCCGTCAATATCGATATCCCAATGGCTGAGGTGTAAGTCCTGGCCGTGATGGCAGATGGCAGTGCACAGGCTGAAGTGTTGAATCGCTTAGGCTCTGGACGAATATACAAAGTCAGCATCAATCTTTCCATGGCGACCAACTCGATTTACAAGACGTTTGCGTCTCTAAAATAATTCAGACTATGGTAAAATATATATTCGATAATGCATCTTCTGGCCACCTCCCTCACCTTTGCTTTTAACACCCAATATCCTCCTCTATATGTTTCGTAGACAATTAGACATGAAACTAAACTATCATCTCCTTTCTTTAGTTGAGCTATTAAAAATCATATACAGTCAGATTAATATAAAGGCTGTCCAGCAGACTGCCCGATCCATTGCGTTCACCCATTGGACGCGCTCATAGCCGGAACAAGGCAAACGTGGACGGAAGCCTTAGGGGTTTCTTTTCAGCGAGTTTCCAGGCCCCCCGCGGCACCTCCACGGCGCTACCGATTCCCGCACCGCAAATATCCCATCACATTAATCACCAATCGCTTCAATTCCCACACACACACACACACACACACACACCCAATCTTCATTCCCAACCCTCGATTTACGCTCCTCAACTCTCGCCAATTTGAAGACCTAAGCTCAACTTCTGCTCTTTCAAACACACTTCCGTTCCTGACCATATATACGAAACGATCTCACAGCATGGCGTCCCAGACAAAGGCCTTGCGCGATTGGGTCTATCTCTGGATCATTGGCACCCAGCTGTTTGGCATGATAGGTAAGCTATTACACACCTGAATTACCCTTTACCTTTACCCATATCAGATCAACTCCAACAAAGGCACATAACCCTCCATGTCTGCTCATTCAGCTGTGTTGTCATCAAAACCATACACCCAACCAAGTGAAGTCGGCTCTCACCCATCTCGACACCAAGCCTACTCCTCCAAACCACCACTTATCTAACAAACCATCCCAGCTCTTGATCTCGTCCCCTTCTACCCCAAATCCCTCTGGCAACCCCCCTCCTCCCCCCTCCACTTCCTCGTCTCCCTCCGCAAAGCCTACGTCTCCTTCTCGGGCGACCCTTTCTTCGCCCACGACACTCACGCGCCGTTCCTCCAAATCTTCCTCTACATAGAGGGCCTCGTCCAGTTCCCCCTCGCTGCCTACTTAGTCTACCGGCTTGCTTCCAAGAAGCCTACTTCCGGCCCCACGGAGCTGGCGGGTCTGGCGTTTGGGTGTGTGACAGGCATGGGATCCGCCGCCTGCTTTTATGAGCTGTTGCATATGGGACCGGAGTTGGTAAGTGAGGACAAAAAGGCGTCGTTGGTTTATGGGACGTATTTACCATTCCTCATTATTCGTAAGTGTAACAATGTACCCCATAAACATGCATACAAGACATATCAACTGACTCCGGCATAGCATCCCTTTTGGCCGTGGACATGTACACCAGATTGCTTCCTCGTGTGCAAGAATCCGCCTCCAAAGTAAAGGCTCAGTAAGCGATAGACTTTTATAAAAGCAAACTGTCATAAAAATAGAAATCATCCACATCAAATGGCCTTGATGAACAAGCCCGACTCATTAGAAATTCATACAAATAGTTTTGTACATATAAGCCGCCCCATAACTCCGTAATCTCATCTCATATAATTCATGTATGCAAAACACAGCGTAAAGACACATGTGCAATCATCAATCCTTTCTCTTGGAGTATCCCCACCCGTTACCTACACTACCAGTGCCGATGCCGTAGCCCAGGGGCGTCGCTCCGCCCATCGTTCTCCCCTTGAGGCGTTTGGGCAGAACAACACCCATGATGTACATGCCCGATACCAGGGCTCCGGCGCCAAAGGACACAAGGCCGTAGAAAACGGTGCTTGCGTAAATATGTCCGCCCAAGCCCTGCCACTCAACCTTGCCCTCCGTCTTGGGCAGCGCCGGCGTCGGGAACCACCGCACGGACAAGCTTAATGGGAGCGGGTCCCCTATGACGAGTTTCTTGGTGTAAGAGCCCGTCATGTGGCTCAGGGGGCTTGTACTGTACGACACAGCCGAATCGAGGACGCCGCTGTCGTGAGCATGCTGATGATGCTTCGGAGTGCTATGCAGCAAAACGTTGAGATGGGTGCTGATATGCATATGGCTCAGCTGCAGAGTGCCTGCGAGTGCGAACACCAGGGGGATGTATTCCTGCTCGGGCAGCTTCTCGCCAACGACTTCGACGTGGGCCCTAGGGCGGGCAGGTAAACGGCATGACAGCGGGGCGTCGCTATGGATGTAGAACTCGAGGAGGTGGAAGAACGGATCGGAGACGAAAGGGATGGTGCAGTTAAGTTCGCCCTCGACACCGTATTGGAACTGCAGCGGTTCGCTAGTCTCGTTGCAAACGGGGAAGGGTATCCATTGCAGCTCGTGCTTGTCGTTTTCAATGTGTTCACCCGTCTCACTATCGCCATGCCCCAGGTCAGTCATCCATGCGTTAGTCGCCTCAGAGGCAATTGGGATTCAGCGATGCTTGACTTACGAGCTGCGGTTCATGCACTCGACATGAATTGGCGCTCCATAATGATACGAAGGCAATCCCTCCGGCGGTATAGCGGCGACGAAGGATGTCAGCGCGCTGACGAGAAGTGCGACAGCAGCGAACATGGCTGCGGGTTGTGACGAGCAACAAGAAAAGAAAGAAAAAAAGAAGCCAACCTAAGCAGCAAAACTCAGCGCATTGGTTGTCTGTTTCCGGTCGTCAATCGGGCGTGAGCAAGGAAGAACCGCTGGTTCAATGCATAGCTGGTCCCATTTGTCGCAAAGAAACCCTTTTTTTTTCCTCTGGCTGTTTGGAATGCTCCTGATTTTATTGCAATGAGTGTGAGGCCACTCTGTATGCAGGGGACGGGAGTTTGCGCCACAGCGTTTGCAGCTGCATGCGCCACAATCTGTACGTTTATCAGCCATGCGGCGGGTGGGTATCATCAGGTTGAGGGTTAGGGTATAGCTACCCTAGAAAAGAAGTTGTATCTCAGGAGATGATTCTGTATTCATTTTCAACTTATTTATCCTCTTTAGTACAGGAAATATTGCCAGACATTATTTCTTCTTGACAACTCCCGTCATTACAATGACATGCCACTCGATATCCCAACCTTTGCCATCATACTTCTCTTCCAGATGCTTCTTAAGCAACTCCCTCACCTCATCGATTGGATGAGCCTTTGTCGTTTCATCACTCCAAAACATATTCGTCAACCACGGCAACATCATTCCAAATCCCATAGCAAATTCCGCAGCGCTTTCTACGTGATACGTCCCCTCAACTACTTTGACCTGAACGCTCTCAAGACCCAGCTCCTTGAGGTGCCCCTCAATCCAGACCGGGTCGTACCAGTGTCCAGATGAGTGCATTTGCATAGGCGCCTTCTGAAAAGGGGCATCAAAGGGGAATGATTCAAAAGCCGAGCGCATATCTGGGAACCAGAAGCGGTCTGCATTGCTGTTCGGCCAAGTGGTGGCGCCGAATATGGCACCGGGTTTGAGGCTTCGGATGCACTCTAGATGATCCAAAGGTCAGATACTGAAAAATCAGGAGGAAGTGCAACTGAGAAAGCTAACCTTTGACAGCCAAATCTGGATCTGGAATGATATGGAGACTCAATGGAATAGCAATATGGGTAAATGTGTCATCTGGCAGCCCAGTGTTCTATTCAGGATTAGTGAACTGGCTTCAAACAAAACAGAACAAGGCATGAAACCATACCATGGCATCAAGAGCTTTGGCATCAGCATTCACCCAGCCTTCCACCTCAATCCTCTTCTTCACCAAATCCACCATCCCCGACGAACTATCCGCACAAGTAAACGAACTCGCCCTCAGCACATCCCCCGGCAAAACCGCCTGAACCTCCTGCGTAAACACGCCGCTCCCACAGGCCATGTCCAGGACGGAAAGCGGCCCGGCGGACGTCCTCGTGATCCCCATCTGGGCCAAAAGGGGCTGCGCAAGGGCCCTTGGCACGCCGCGGGAGGAGATGAGGTGGTTCTGCTCCTGGATGGTTGTTCGCTTGCCAAAGTCTTGGAAGAACTGGATGAGGGAGTCTGACATGGTTTTAAGATTGGTGGGGGATGTCATTATGGGCAGTATATTTGTCTGATGATTAAAATTCCTTGAACTTGGCTTGTATTGTATTGTATTGTATCGATGATGATGATGAAGCCTTTTAAAGGGGGGGGGGGGGGGGGGGGGGGTGGCGACTATATACTTGACAAGTATCCGATAAGTCGCCGTGAACGTTTGCGAATGTTGTCGGGCCATCATCTTCAGGAATCATGGCTATGCATTTCCGCTATCTCGTCAAAAATCCTTCCGATAATCGATACATTTAGAATCCCCATTGGCCACACCAGTTTGTCATCATATCCGGTGTGATTGGGCCCATCCCTACTGCCGTTGAGCTTCGGCTGAGGGTTCTCTCCATGCCATACTGCACGCCCTTTTGGCCAGCACGAGCCGCCTCAACCATGGTTCGGAATGTATCCAGAAGCTTTATAGCTGGGTTCTTTGCAGCTTCTTCAGTGGATATGACGCTCTTCTCCAGGATCTCAACCCATTCCTCCAGTGGCACAAGTTGTTTAATCCGCTCACCGTAATAGCTTTGAACTGCGAGGGCCAGTTCTTCCCACTCTGTTTTGGATGGGTTGACGATATGAAAGTATCCATTGGTGTCTGATAATGGTGCAGGCAATGCCACTCCGGCGACATCAAGAATGATGCTGGCAACGTCCTCGACCGGTACCCATTCCACGCCACTGAAGTGACCAATGTCCCGTGGCAACACACCCAAATACACAGAACTCGCGATGATGCTTGGGAACAACTCCTGCGGGTTCCAGAGACCCGTTTGACTCCTCGGACCTGCAATCTGCCCCACTCGGATAGAGCTGGTGGGTATGCCGGATGTCTCCCTCGCCGCGTCAAGAATCAGTTCGGCTGCAATCTTGGATCGTCCGTAGCCCATATGCGCCAACGACAAATCATCGTTGCGAACTTCCGGAACAGCCCTGGACTCGCTCCAGCCCGAAACGGTGCTAACACTCGAGATAAACACAAGCGAGACTTGCCTCGTCGCTGCGCTCGAGAAGTTGATCAAGTTTCTTATACCGCGTACTGGTGGCTCAAAGGAAGGAAGGCTCATATTGAAGTTGACAGGCCAGGCATTGTGGATAAGTCGATCAGCAGAGGCAAGCAGCTCATCATATCTTCCATCATCGAGTCCAAAGTTTGGCTTGGAAAGATCTGCGTGGAGAAAATCAACCTTTGCGAAATCTGTCGACAGTCCACGTGAACTACTGACGGTTTGTTGGCGAGACCGACCACCGTCAGAGTCACGGTTAATGGCAACGACCTTGCTCACACGAGGTGACGCACACAGTCTCTCGAGAAGATATGCCCCAAGAGAGCCAGTCGTGCCGGTAAGAACGATTGTCTGATCAGTCTCACGAGGCACAGGCTTGTCAGTTCTCGGCGCTGGTAGGTCGGCAGTATACTTTGCTATCAACTCTTGGATGGCCTCAATGTCAGATGAGCTATCTTCTGGACTGAATGGGCGATCGTTTTGCATGCGTGATAATAGATGAGCTGCAAAGCGCAAGGGAGTAGGGCTGCCATATATTTCGCTGGCCTTGATTCCACCTGCTGCTGGAGCCCCAGCAGATTCGAGTCCCGCATTTATGAACTTGGCCAAGCGAATGGCTTTGAGAGAGTCAAGACCAACGCTAAAGAAGTCTGTAACAGGCTCGAGGCTTTCAACACCCATCGTCTCCAGAAGTTCAATAATGGAGGTGGCCAATGATGCAGGGCTGTCAAGGTCCAAAACCACTTTTTCCATAGGAACCGCACTCTCCGCCTTTGCGTAAAGCGCATCGATAAAATCATGATACATCTTGATCGTATGGACTCGTTGAATCGTGCCCTTTCCGGCTCGCAGGAATGGCATGTCTGGATCGGAGAGCGTTACGAACCCACGGTGAAGCTGGCCATGTCTAGCCGTGTCCTTGTTAGCCAACTCGACCAATTCCCAAACCTCACTCATAAGTGCCTCGGCTTCTTGTTCGTCTTTGGGTGGAACCGTAGGTTCCAAGATGGCGGCTGGCTGGAACCTCTCTTGCCCGACGATGAGCACGCCTTTTATCGATGGGTGACCCCCGATGATGTCCTCCATAGTTGCCGGATTCAGTTTTTCGCCGTTTGAGAAAACAATGAGGTTGTCTTGGCGTCCGTGGTAAATCCAGTGGTCAGGCAATGTTGGGTGAGGCTTGTAGAGATCGCCGCTTGCCCACTCAGTGAGTTCCGGGAACGTGTAAAATATCGGCTGGTCAATGGGATCGGAAGGGTCCTTGCGACATATGACGAGCTCAAAGGTGCCTTCTATAGAGCTTGGGCGCCATTCTGCGCCCATTGCTTCGCTATTGAAGATGAAATACTGCCAGAGGTTCGGATCGGTTTGAAACTGAAGGGCAAACGGGCCAGACCTATGAATAGAGGTGTTAGCTGAAGGAGTTGTGTAGATGGATGCTACCTAAACTTACTCGGTGGAGCCGATAATGTTGTTAATGAGTAGATCGTGCTTGACGAGCTTGTCGGCTGTTGCCTTTGTTAGGCTGCCTATGGGAATGTCAGTCATGTGTCGCACGCATATGGAAGAATGGTGAACCGACCTCCACAACAACACACAAAGCTCAATCTAGTCAATGCCTCTACACCCGCCTCAGATTGACAGAGGTCCTCAATAAGAGATGGTGGAAGCATAATTGAATCAACCTCTGCGTACTTTAAGCATTCTATCGCCATCTCTGCATTGAACGGCTTCTCCGTTATGCTCAACGCCAGGGGCAGCCCCGTGTATACGGTTATCATGATGAGCCCAAGAATGCCCGCTGCGTGGAACAATGGCATAGGCGCTAGCATTCGCTTCGAGCGGGCTCCCCATTCGTCGTACACGGACCGGTTGCCGCAAACATCGGGCAGGTATCTCAGGTGGCTGGCGATGGCGGGATTGGCCTGCCTCACGACAATGGGCTTGGGGAGTCCCGTTGAGCCACTTGTGTGCAGAACCAAGAGAGGGTCGAAGCGGCTTTTGTCGAATGATCGATTATATGGGAACGGTTCTGGCTCGGCCTGCAGCCAGGCTTGAGAGCTGGGGACCTCAAACGTCTTCATCGGCCGCTCTTGAAGCCACGGCTGCATTATTGATTTGAAAGAGTCTGCGTAGTATAGATAGTTGCAATTCATCGAGTTGAAGAGATTGACTTGGCCCTCCACGCTATTTCGTGGGGAAGTTAGGAATGCCTTGCAACCGGCCTTGACGCAAGCCAGGATGACGATGAGATATCGCACATCGCTCGGTCCAATGTATGCCACCGTAGGGAAAGGATCCGTCTCCGGGTCACAATTGACCTTGACCTGGGCATGGATTATGTGTGCGACGTGGTTGACGGCATTGACAACTGCCCTGTAAGTGATGAGCTCCCAGCCATCTTCGGGGTTAGTTGTCCGTGGTATGTATAGGATAGGGCGAGATGGATCGGTAGTGGCGGTTTGTTCGATGAGGTTAACGAGAGAGGCGACCTGGTGGTCCGAACCGAATGAGCTTGCTCTGGCCATTTTGGCAGCGAATATAGGAGTTTCTCGAATGCAGCCAAAGTAAGACAGTATTAGATAGATGAAGTAAACATATCAAGAAACTAGAAGTAGATACAGGCCTCAAAACTGGGAGAGGCAAGCCAATACATTAATAAATCCAGATATATGTCTTTACTGGAGACTAGAACCCCCCCCACATACACATCCATCTCGTATGATTGACCGAATCCTGTTCACGATGTAAGACGTAATGTAGAACTAACTAGATTGAAGCACAAACAACAAGATGGCCTGGGCTTTGTATGCCATGATGGTCACGGCTGGGTTCCTGTTATCCTCTGGCGCTTCATTCTCCAGGCGTTGTTGGATATGCAAGTCATTGTGGATGCTGTTCCATATCAGAGGCCATGTGAGTCCAGAACTTTGGAGATTTAAAGCCATTACACGTCTGCCGATACTCAGGCATAAAAGTACTACCTATATCAGTCGATTCGCATCTTCCGGGGTCTCTATCCGATAGTAGGAGAGCATGTCACTTTGTTCCAGCCATTCTACAAAAGTTCGTACTGTGGTGTCAACTTTTCCCTCTTGGCTTTTTTTGCACATAGCAGATGGCATGGTATACTTCACGTATAGGCTACAATTGGGCATTGTTTGACACAATAACAACCTAGTCAGTTGGACAATAGCTCCTCGATGTCATGCTCCGCAACTGGTTGGCCCGGGCACGGCTTCTACCCACCCTTTTGGCTGTTGCGCCCACCCGTTGGGGGAGGGGGGGATATTATTCATGAATCAAGATGGTTAGACGCCACGAGAAATAAAAATTGGCGTAGATACTTGCTGGGTAGCCGTCTCTATAAATGTCTCGGATGAGGGCTAGGTGTGTGTATACTAGGAAAGGTAGATAATAGACATAGTTAGGGGTATTCTATCAAACTCAAGGGAGAAAGCTATGGCCATATTAATAATTCCCATGGCGTAAAAGAAATAGATACTTGCCATGAAATCAGCGGCCTATTGGACTATGGGACGAAAGTGACAAGGCCCTATCCAACAGCATGAGGGTTCATCATTGGACTGCTGCAATGGGAGAAACGCAGGGGACATTGAATAGGGAAAACATCTCGGCTAAGTAGTCGATTCAGATGCAAGACCCTGTGTCTATTGGCATTATCAGCATGGACTTTTGTCTGCTTGGATATCTTGTGTCATCGCATGGGTCACGATCTATGATGGTAACTGGGACCGGGCACAATCGACCTGTCAACCAAGCATAAGCTAACATTAAGCTTAGGGATTGGCATCTATATCAGGAACAGTGCGTTGACGTGAGCTCAGATGGGGTTGTGGCGACCCTTGACGGACTACCAGAACAGTGTAAAGCATCTTCACAAAGCAGGCGAAATCCTACAGAGTAATCAGGCACTTCATGTCATGCTCTCATAGCAATGTGATGCTTTCAAGTTTAATTAACGGATCCATGATGAACACTTCGCATCAGAACTAAAAACAAAAAAAAAGGCCTTTAGTCTATTTACATATGTTTCCACTGCTCTATCCCATTGCACTGGTATCTTCTCTCCCTCCCCCCAACCAACCAACCCTCCAATCGTTGACAAGAAAGCGACCTCCAACACCAACCAACCAAAAGAAAAGAAAAAAAAGTCCTTGATAAAGAGAAGAAAGCCACCCAAATTGTCAAGAGTCAAAGGCTGTCAAATAAGGAAAGAAGAAAAGACATGTTTGAGTTTAAAAGGGTATATAGTAGTAAATTCAAATGAAGAGTATTTTTTTTTTGCTCTTCTATTTCTGTTATTTTCTTGTTCAGCACCTGAGAAATGCCACCGTAAATTGTATCAATCTGATCATCAGGATTTTTTTATTTCAAAACAAATGTGAGACTTGGGTTCTCAAAAATGCCCTCCGCCTGCGGGAGACCTGGGTGAAGCGCATGCCCCCAATCTCAAAGGCTCTATACAATTTTTTCCCCACCATCCCTGCAACAACAATTGACTGTGTGTTTTTGTCCTCGTCCATGGCGTAATAATAAGTGAATAAATAAAACATCGTGCCGGAGAGTAGGCCAGTCGAATAGTTGCAACCGAGAAAGAAAGAAAAAAAAAAGAGCCGGATAATAACGTGGATGTTTCCTTTCACCCAATCGAAGCATAGGTGTAAGACAGACGAAAGAAGAAGAATTGTACACGTCCGTCTGTCTCTCTCCTAGCATCGAACAAGGGGGAGGAAATTAGGGATTTGGTCGAGTCTTCATCCTCTCCCAACCTCCATATTGAAAGATTGATAGAGGGAGGGAGGGGGGAAAGAAAACAAAAAAAGTTCGACCAAGAAAAAAACGTATGTGTCTTCAAGTCATTTTTTGGAGGTTTTTTTAATTTATTGTTGGTGAGGGTCACTGAGCATGAATATCGAAAAGAGATTAAAAAAATATATACAAGTGAAGAGAATGGGAAAAAAAAAAGACGAGCTGTAAATGAATAAGAATAAAAACAAAAACAAAAAGAGCGGAGAAAGAGGCGTATTATGCCCGACGACACAGAGTGCCCGGCATAGGCCTGGGCCTTTCAAAAAGAAAGAGACTCAAGAAGATGCGACATTCCTCGGTGTTTATATACTCGATTTGGGGGGGGGGAGATGCTCTGGTCGTCTCTACGGCGTACTCCGTTGCACGGATAATAGTGAATGCATTACCCATATTCCGTAGTACATAGGCAAGGTAGATACAGCTGTATGTACGTATGTACGTATGTACGGAGTAATACGGTCATGTCATTCATCTAAAAGAGACATATCCATTCATCCATCCATCCATGCAACAGCACACACGGCCAGTATCCAACGGAGAGTCTGCCACGTACCCCCCTTTGGCTACACTCGCACATGCATGCATATAGGCAGGTAGGCAGTATATTAAAAATAAATCAAACAATCAAACAAACAAACAAATAAATAAAACCAAAAAAAAAACTCCCCAGGGCGAGACAAGTGCCATTCATTCATATCCAATCCATGGCCACAAAGTGAGGCGGACACGGACAGACAGACCAGACCGCCCTCCCCTGTCCTACCTGACCAGTCACCTTCACTTGGACGGATAGATTGGTTCCCATCATCACCACCACCACCACCACCAGAAGGATGCCAAAGCTGCTTTTAGGCAGAACCAACTCATGTAGCATTCCAATACATTCCAATACTACTTTATGCATTACATGATTGCCAATTTCTCCAACTGAGCCTTCCGACCAACGACATCTCCCCATCGCTCAAGCGAGCCCAAAATCTTGATCCCCCATCCTTGATATCCTCCTTCATCGGGCACCCATCCTGGCCAATTGTACCCATATCAGACTTCACCGAACAGGTACAGAAGCCAAACCATCGCATAAGCTCATCCTCTTCCATGCACTTCATCTCATTTAGGCAACGGTGAGGCGAACAAAACAGCCATCATCCTTGAACAGCCAAGAAAGAAAAGAAAGGAACAAGGGGAAAAAAAAACACATTTCCATTTCCATGTGAAGATTCCTCTTTCTTTCTCTCCCTCTCTCTAAAAAAAAATAACAAAAAATAATTCATTTCCCGCCAATCTCATGTCGTCTTCGTCTTCTGCTCTGCTTCCCGACAATGCAACCACGGGGGGATGGAGACAGACAGACAGACAGATCCGCCTACCCGCCCTAAAAGAAGCGGTTCCTCTCTCTCTTTCTCTCTCCCCCTCGCATAATACTACATACAGACTACTACTTTGTGTATACAACATTTGAGAACTTTGACCCTGCCATTGGCGCCTTCACTAAAAAACAAAAAACAACAACCAGATTTGTGTCTTCTTTTCTTTGCCTGTTCTTTAGACCCTGCAACCTTTGCAACGAAACACAGCATTAATTGGCCCCCTCCATCCATTCCATTTGCTCCCTCTTGCTCCCTAGGTAGTAAAGACTCCTCACATAAACCTGACGCTGGCTGTTGGCAGCCGATCTACCAATCCCGCCACTTCTCTCCGCAGCATCCTGAGCACTCGTCTCACATCCGCTAGGTCGGCTCCTCCATTATTGCTTCCGTGGCCGGCTGCTGGCAATGCTCCCTCGCATCTCTGCAGGAGGTCGCCTACAGATGGGCCGAGCGAACCGCCCTTACCAGCTCCGCCACGTCGTCGTACTTCCGCCACCCAGTCGTTGACTACATAAACGATAACTTCGATGATGCGGTTTCGCACCGTGCCGCTAAACCCGTAGTCCTGCGTGTCAAAGATATTCTCCAATACTCTGACAATCATGTCGTGAGAAACGCCCAACGAAAGGAACAATTGGACGGGCCAGGTAGGGTCAGCGCCAATCGTTGCATCTTGCTGGTAAGCCACGGCATATCGGCAAAGTTGGGGTAGCAATGTCTGAATGGGAAACACGAAGCTGTCGAGCGATGTATGGTGAGCAATGTTCTGAATCTTGCTCGTGACAGCCTCGTATGGCAAGGGTGGTGACGGCATGCCGGGCTCTGTAGCCTCGTGTCTTGCCATGACCTCATCATGGGTCTGCTGGATGAGATTTTCCCATGTGCCTGAAATAGTGGTGGGATTACGGTAATTGGCTGTGTGATAGATTAATAGGCAAAGGTCGTAGTATCCTGCCTGGTCGGCGTAGTCATTAAAGAGCTGGCGTATAAACAGTCAGTCCACGGTCCACATCACGTAATACTTTATAGGATTATGCATCATCTCACCTCTGAAAGACCTATGATCTTGCCGTCAAGAGCCTGTTCAATCTCCACCTTCCTCTCGGGGTCAATCCGGTCATCCGCCAGCAAACGGCCCAAGAGATCGTCCTGGATATTCGCAATTTCGAGCAAATCGGTGACTTCATGGTTGAGTCTCTGCTGCTGTTGTCGGCTGACGCCTACGGTAGCCACATTGGCGTTGGCTTTGGCCAAGCTGAGCAGCCGGATGCGGTCCTTGATACCGATCGTGAAGTCCGAATTAGCGAGCTCCGCCTGCACCTCGGCCGCATCAAAGAATCGACTGCGGTTGGTGTAAAATCGGCATAGCAAGTCTGCATGCTCCACATTTGTGCCTGCCAGTCGCTGCAAAAATGTAACAACGTGCGGAGAGTCGATAGCAAGAATGCGCTCAGTCCACCCTTGCTCAATGTACCACTCGTACAGATCAAAATGAAAGACTTCATCATCCGAGCCATTGACGACTTCATACGCTTCATTTCGCTTCGTAGCAATAATTGTCGGTCGTCCATCCACGGCTAATGGCTCCGCGCTGGATGCTGTATCAAGATGGCTCAAGACATCATGAATCAGATCATAGGCACGCTTTCTTTCGTTGAAGGCATTGACGCGAGGGTCGGCTGCGGGCTTGCCGTCATTGATCCACATTAAAGCAGTGTTGCCCCTATCATGTTCTTTCGCAACATTCAGGCACAATTGGATGGCTCCTGCATAGTACTTCAGCTCGACATACTGAGCGGCGGCGGTCTGCAGGTTGGAAAATGTCAGGCTTCCGGCTACCCGCTGGAAGAGGGTCAAGCTCTCATTGAGAAGGATTCTGGATTGGTTGGTATTGAGGGGTTGCTCTGACGCTCGCTTGAGCTGTTCTTGCGCCTTGAAAGTGACAACATCATCTGGACTGCAGAAGCTGCCACATCTTCTTCGCAAAGCATCAGCCACTGTCTCGACATTTGAACCACTTTCAATATTACGATTCACAATGGCCTTGACCAGGAGCTTAGCAAGTTCCTTGCCTTCCGTTTGTGAAAAGAGCTTTTCATATGTCAACTCCTTGAGCTTCTGTCGCGCCGCATCATCAAGCCGAGCAAAGATGTCGGAAACGCGCTCGTCGAACAACATAAGCACGAATGAGATACCTTCCGATATGCTCTCCATCAATTTCTGTAACGCATGGAGCGCCTGATGCTCTGCCTGCAGTGCAACCTCCTCTTGTCGACTGGCGACACGTTGCAAATCCGAAGGGCCAGACATCCCCTGAATGAGACCCTTATTGGAGTCGATGAATCGCCTTAGTCTCTCGAGGTTCTCCTGGGTACTGGAAAGCTTGGCGAGAGGGACTGTGGATGTGACGCTCATGGTGCCGTTGGCCGCGACTGTTGATTGAATGACGGGGGCTTTCCACAGCTTACGGATGAGTCGTGAGAGATAGAGTGCCAGCGCATCATGCCGCGACGAGAGCTTGACTGAATCTGTTGTCAGCGCTGATCCATCCGTCTCCACAATCGTCGGTTGGCCGCCAAAATCAACAAAAAGCCCCCTCGCCCGGTCTTCAGTAGCCTGATCAATTGCTCTCACCGAACCAGGCCTTGAATCACCACCATGGCCACAAGCCACAGCGAGGGCTGTTGAGACTGTTTCCACACGGCCATATAGCTGGATAAGACGACGACACATGAGATCCAAAGCCTCGTCACCTGGCGAATCGCGAATAGCCGCTGCAAAAGTGTCTACCAATCTCCGTCGTCGGATAACATGAATACCCGTGTTCGTGAGGACCGCAAATTCGCTTGGAGGCTCGTCAAACTGAACTGCAAGCTCGTTTCCAAAACCCACTGGCTGAGAGGCGGCGGCAAAGGGTTTCGTAATCAACCCAACCGCCTCGGCTCGGCTGCCAATATCTATCCAGCTGGCCTGTTCAAAATACCTTAGTGGGGTAGTAGGCGATGTACGCTTTATCCTGCCAGTTTCCGGGCCCGCCACAAACAAAGAATCCGATGTTGAATCACTAGATCTGCTGACAAAATCCAAGAAAAACCCTGGTGAAAATCGGGCACCCTGCCTACTGGCAACAAGCATCGTAGAATCCAAATCGACAAATGATTCCCCCCCTTGGGCAGTAGTACCGAACTGACCCGATCGTCTGGTGAGCTGTGAAGGTGGGAACTTGATGAATTGAACTTGCATGCTTTGTGGAGCTAAATTTCCGTGAGATCCATAAAGATAGGAGGATGCGTTCGTCGCGCTAAAGAATAGACGACAGCCGGTATCTGTCAAAGCCATGAGATGTAATTTCGTGGCCTCCTGCTTCGAGATTGGACTGATGGAAACAATGTTCATTCGATCGTTTAAAAGCCTTGACTGAGTAATCATGTGAGCAATATCGCGAAGACAGTGCATCTTCGTCTTCTCGATAACCTTGTTTAATCGGTCGGGAGTTTCCATATGGTAGGTCCTAATGGTTGATGTGCTAGACAGGGTGTATACGAGTTTTCTTGAGTCGTCAATCACGATGTCCACCAAGTGCTCCGGGTCTTTGTGAGCCCAAACAGATTGCAAAGTAACGACCGAGGACCAGCCTGGGTTCGAATGGTTGATCTTACCACACCGATTCGAGAACCACTTTTCCTCGGACTGGTAGTATAGCTCGTTGATATCGGTATCGCTGCATCCTCCAAAAAAGATTCGTCCGTCGGCAGAGCCACTTATAACTCGAATATCGTTGCCACGGATAGGGAGAACCATCTTTGTCTGGTAGAGCGTCACGGATTTGGTCCCTGCAGCAGTGTCCGTCGCTGAGACACCCAGCAAAATCAACTCGGAGGATGTAGCCACCACCAGAATATGTGTAATAGTGCCGACAAAAATGCCAGGTTTTGGAGGTACGAGAGCAACAGCATGGATTGTGTGAGGTTGATCTTCGAAGCCAATGAGCTCAGGGTCGGGGTGGGTATAGTCCCAAAGGAAAATGGAGTTGTCAATCACAACCCAAGCATGGTTGAGCTCTGCGAAAAGCCCCATGAGAGTCTGCAACTGGCCGGTATTATAGTGATCGAAAACTTGATTCGGAATCGGGTACATGTTCGTCTTCTGGAACGGAGCCCAAGCAGATTCGGAGCCTGGCAACTCATAGTCGGACGAAGCTCCCTCTTAAGAGCGGTCAGTAAGAAACTCTCAACAACTTGGGGCATGCAACCTTACGTCTGCAAACTGAGTCCAGGTCCGGAAAGCTCTCGTCTATTTGTAGGAAGGAATTGATTGCCTTGGCGGCTTTTAGAACGGGAGGGATGTTCTCGACGCGTGGAGGCGGCAATGGATTCAAAGCTGTTAGCCCTGCACCATCCACGTTTGCACCCGTCGCGGTGACTGTCGTCGAACCTGTCGCCGGTGCGCCTCCTCGAGCTGTCGTTGCGGCTGCCGTTGTTCTACCAGCGGTCGTTCCCATGATGCCCTGGCCATTCTGACCGTCTGCGGCGAACAGCTGTCGACGTACTGGATCCTGGCCAGTCTGATATCTCTTCGCGATGGCTGGCGTATTCAGGAATGCGCCAGGCACAGGGCGCACCGGTGTGGCCTGGGGGAACGACATGATGGGTAGCTCGAAGTCGCCAATGCCGTGGATGAGAAACGCGCTATCAGATCATGAAGAATGGCCCCAACTGTTGTCGGTTACGCGATACAAGGCTTCGCGTCGCTGGTTAAAGCTCCTCCCGGCGATCACTAGGTGATGGGCGTGATGCAAGAGAAAATCCTAGCGTTGCAACGCCTATTGGGACGATATTTTGGAAAAGTTCTGGGCTTTATTTTGAAGCACGGATTCCATAGAGCAGAGGTACTGCTACATGAATGTTTTCTAACACGCTAGTCCTGATTGGTACACAACCTGTAGGTACAGACTAAGTACCTAGCGCAGAGCAGCAACCACTAAATCCTGACGCTGAGATGGATCAATCAAGGTCGGTGTACGAAGTAGAAGATTGCAAAGTCTGTCAAGAAGGGGCATACCCAAGTAAATGCATCTAGCGAACGCATAGATACAGAAAACCGTTGAATTAATTTGGTATTTATACCATTTTACTTGCTTTGGATTCATTGATCTGACTATTCTGCTCATCATAACATCAAAGTCGGCCTACTAACAATTTTTATACATTCTCACTCCCATCTACAGCTTGCTTTTTGATAGTGAACAGCATAAACCATGAATATCTGCCACCCAGCCTTTCTATGGTTTATTTCCATTCCGTAAAATGCAGATTTTGCCCAAGAGTATTTGAATGATTGCAAAGAATACAATGGATATCCTTAACAACCGCTCTTACTGCTTCTTGGCCTCACGTGCCTGCTTGCGAAGAGCGCGACGACGGATATCAACGTGCATCTTCTTGTTGTACCAAATGGTCACGGGGCTATTCACGCCAGCAACATTTTCAACAACCCACAGCATAAAAGCATGGCTCCACCAAGGAGTGTAAGTGTATGGGGCAGTCTGGAATCCACCAAGACCGACCTTGCCAAGGGCTGACTTGACAAAACCACGGGCGGTAGGGATGAGAAGACTGGGACGGCGAATCTTGCTCATGGCTGTGGTGACGAGGTGGCTGAGAACCAGGTAAACATCAACATTGTAGTCCGCCAGTTCAGAAGACAGAGCATTGCTCCACTGCTGCAAGAAAGCCTTGCTACCAGAGTAAGTAGCCAGGTAAGGAGTGGGAGTCCAACCGCCAAAAGATCCCATGGTTAAGATAAGGCCACGCTTGCGTTTCTGCATAATAGGAGCAACAACTTGGGTGACCTTCAAAGTTCCGAGGCAGTTGATGGTTACAATGTTCTGAAGCTCCTCCTTGGGGGTCTCGAGGAAAGGAACTGGGATGCTGTGGCTCTGGCCAACGTTGTTGATCAAGATGCCAACCTCAAGGTCTTTAACGAGCTCGCGAAGCCTCTCGTAGTCCTCATCCTTATCCTGGGAGAAGTCCATTGCCAAAACCTTGATCTGAAGGCCCTTGCCAGTGTACTTTTCTTCGATTTCCTTTGCCAGAGACTCGAGCTTCGAAAGGGTTCGGGAGACGAGGACCAGGTTGAAACCCTTGGCAGCGAGCTGCACAGCGTATTCTTTGCCCAGACCATCCGAGGCGCCGGTAATAACAGCCCAAGTACCAGGCTTGCCATATTTACGCAGCTAAAGCGACTGTTAGTGGGTGTGTAGAAAACAGGTTGCAGCAAGTAGTCAAGCGTACATTTGTGCCTGGCAGCAAGAAGGCGCTTAGAACCAGCTTCAGGTAACTGAAGAACTTGGATCCAAGGAAAAGAGCACCAATTCCAGCCAGAGCCCATTGAATGGACTGCGGGACTGGCGGCGCATGCTTGAGGAATTCGCTGATTGAATCCATGGCTGTGGTTTCGCCGATCATGAATGAGGGTTGAAGAGGCGAGAGAGTGTAGAATCAGCAAGGGGGGGTAAATTAATATGTTGAGATGCTGGCCCCAAAATTAAGATGTCGATTAGCTCCTCTGTTGAGAGGCAACATTCTGATAAGAGTTCACCAAGCACCCTGAAAGCTCCGACGGAAATTCCATATTCCAAACTGAGAGCCAAGAAAAAGGTTGATTATAGCTATACTCCGTCAATCACTAAAGTGATTTTTATTAATTTGCTGAATCTTGAATTCAGTTCCTGTGATATAACAGATTCATTCATCTTCAAGTGTTCGTCATATGATATCCAAGTACCTTGCATGGTAGAGTACCTTTAGCGTAGTGCCCCCGTTCACCCGACAAAAAGTAGCAGGGATAGAATTTACGAAAGCTCTATCCCCTGTCTTGGGGCCCAATTCTACACAGTGGCAGCTTTCAATCCTACACTCCACTCCCCAAGAACCATCACCAGATTCTGTCTATTCGCCAATCAACCATGGATTTCGTAAAGACGTTGCTTCCACCTGCAAAGGGCATCTTGCCCTATTACATGCTGATTGTGAGAAACTTCAATGCCTCCCTGAAATCCCCGCAACGCCCCCACTAACCCGGCCTCCCAGCTCTCCATCATTTCCATTGGCAACTCCTTACAGGCGTATACGACACTACACTTCTCTCGCCGCGTCTACAACGGTCGTTTCGTTCGAAATCCAAAACTTCCTCCCGCTTCCGCCAAATTCAACCCCGAAGATGCGGCCAACAAGCTGATCCCGGCTCACAATGACCCCAAGGCAGCCGACCAGTTGACCCCCCTTGGTGGGAGATTGTTCGGCACTTGGACTCTCATCACCAGCATTGTGCGGTTGTATGCGGCATACCACCTGCACATCGGTCCCGTTTACAACATTGCGGTCTGGACATATGTGGTGGCACTGGGCCACTTTGCTACCGAGATGTTTGTTTTTAAAAGCATGACATTCGGCCTTCCGCAATTCTTCCCCTTTACACTGGCCACCACCGCCTTGATCTGGATGCCCATGGTCAGGGATTATTATGTCCAGATTAACTAGAAGCCCACCCTCCAAGCATATCAAATGAGTAGCAAGCGAAGGAAGTAGCATGCAAACAGGGGAAGAATCTAATGATGAACGATGTATGCTATTACGTGTGTAGGACATCGATTCTATATAATCAGTTCAAAGTGCGGTACAATTGTCCGCCGCAATTCTGGAGGCGAGTCGTTGCCTGCTCTGGTGTAATATCTCTTTGCGGCTCCGCCAAGAGCTCAAATCCGACCAAGAACTTCTTAACTGTGGCGGATCGTAGCAAAGGCGGGTAAAAGTGCATGTGAAAATACGAGTTCTCGATTTCCTCTTCCGTTCCCTTGAGCGGTGCTTGGTGAATACCTGCGCTATAGGGGAATCTGCATTGAAACAGATTGTCATATCTCCGGGCCACTTCTTGGATTGCCTCGGCAAATTGCAGCCGCTCCTCTTTTTTAAAGTCGACCAATGATCGAATATGTCGTTTCGGAATAATGATGACCTCAAATGGCCATACAGCCCACCAGGGGCATATAACCGCAAAGGCGTCATTCTGCCAGACAACTCGCTCTCCTTTGGATAATTCCAGTTCAACATAGTCAGCAAGCAGATGCTTGCCGTCATATTTTTTCCGGTATGCTGTCATTTGGACCAGCTCCTTTTGTATTTCCTCCGGCACGTAGGATGACGTCCAGATCTGGCCGTGGGGGTGAGGATTCGAGCAGCCCATTACTGCACCCTTGTTCTCAAAGATTTGCATGTATTGTAGATCATATGGAGGTGCAGGTGCATCCTCCTTTTCGACAGAAATATCCAAGTCCTTTGCTAGAATATGGAGAGGATTTGATTCGGACAAGTGGTTGGCATAAATCCGTGTCCACAGATCAATAGTTGGAACAAGCTCATTTGGCTGCATATCAGCGATTGTGATATTGTGTTTGGGGGTGAACATGACCACATAGCAACGGCCCTTGGCCCCCATCGCTCTAAGTAGGCGGGATTCGGGCTCTGTCAAAAGAATTAGCCATAGACCAACCAGCAACATTTGTCTAAACATACTATCTGAGGACTCATCAACAGAATAATCCGGCTGCTGTTCTACCAACGCGCTATAGTCATTAACAAAAGAATGCGTCCTATGGTAGTCAGGGTTCTCGTCCCCCGAGGCACGGGTGTTTCCAGGACAGAGATAGCACTAGTATGATTAGAAAGAACACATTTCAAGTAGTCGTAGAAGTTCACCTTGGGATCATGGTCTGGAAGATTTTCTTCTACGGCAGCTTCTTGTTGGCCTCTGGTATCAGATTAGATGCATAATCTCATGTTAAGCAAAGTCATCTCACTCACTGCCATGGTCGCTTTGTTCTATGCGGGGATACAAGAACCCATTCATCAGTCAAGGGGTTGTATCTCCGATGGGAGATATCGTCGAGGATCTTATCCGACATGGTGGCGGTTGCAACTGGTTCAGGATAGTAGTAGGAGGGAGCTATGAGGATGATGGCAGTTTCTATTCTATGAAACAACGAACCCCTCAAGTAAACGAGCTTCAATCAGAAGAAGAGGCTTTATGTCTCTATTATACGTCGGTTGTTTAAAAGCACAAATTTCCGGGTATTTACGTCAGTCAATTCAACTCGCGTTGGAGCGGGCCGATTTTATAAGCGCACCAACAGGAGGGTTGTCCTTGAGAGCTTGCAGCCAGATCGGGAACAACGCTTCCAAGGCAAAGTTTATTATTGAGATCTAATTCAGCTTTGAGATGCGGTATTTACAGGGTGGCAATTAATCTGTATGCACCTGGTATCTCGAATTACGCATCCAACACAAACAAAGACTTTGCTTCATCATATGAAAAAAAAAAAAAACAATTGCTGTATTGCATACCCACTCATAATCAGTGGAGGCTTCTGTTGGTTCATCTCAATACCTGTCGCTGATTCAGGATGGCGGGGTTGTCCCAAAGCCGCAGAATGCCGTCACCTTGAGATCACATGCTGTCTCACGTGACTTCCACTCTCACTCCTACCCCTGCTTTGTTAGGTTCCCTTTCTCTCCCAAACGAGCAAACACCACAGCGATTGGCGTCGACGGGCTTGTCCTGGATCCACCAGATCGCGACATCCATTCAACCTTCGACTTCAGCTGTCAGACTGCGCTGCGCTTTTCCATCAACCGTCACCTCAACTCCATCAAATCCATCAAACTGAATATTGTATCTGGTGCTACAAAACTTGCGCTTTCTTCTCGTTCTATTTTTATTCTGTCAGGACCACATACTGTATTCATCGCAACTACCGTTGTTTTTCCGGCTCCGTCAGCGGCAATATCACGGTGGTTACACCACGTTACTGACTGGTGCCCCTAACCACCAACAGTGTGAGCCATCATGGGCGTTATACGCAAGAAAACTGCGACAAGGGGAGGCGAGGGTGGCGTTAAATACGTCTGCGATGTTTGTTCTTCAGATATTACATCCACGGTAAGCATTTACGCTCCTAATCAAACACTCACCACAACGCATCTGCCTACTTAGCTGCTGACATAATGACGCGCGCAGGTTCGCATTAGGTGTGCAAACCCGGCATGTTCCGACTTTGACCTTTGCGTTTCTTGCTTTGCCAAAGGCGAAACCCGCAATGCCCATGATCCTGCCACACACGCTTACCGAGTGATTGAACAAAACTCGTTTCCCATTTTCGATCGCGAGTGGGGTGCTGATGAAGAATTGTTACTGTTAGAGGGTGCTGAAATATACGGATTGGGATCATGGGCCGACATTGCAGATCATATTGGCGGTTTCCGTGAGAAGGATGAAGTCCGAGACCACTATCTCCAGACATTTGTCGACTCTCCCACCTTTCCGCTCCCCAAGAGATGTAGTCCCCATGACTGTGAGCTTGCGAATGAGATTCCCCGCGAGGAATTTCAATCACGCAAGAAGCGACGCATAGAGGAAAGAAGGGAAGCAGCCAAGAATGCGCCCGCTCTGCAGCCTAAGACAAAGCCGACAGCCAGTGTACCCTCTTGCCACGAGATTCAGGGTTATATGCCAGGTCGACTTGAGTTTGAAACCGAATATGCCAATGAGGCAGAAGAAGCTGTTCAACTTATGCAATTTGAGCCAGGCGATGGCTTAAATCCCAGAACGGGCGAGCTCGAGCCCGAGATGGAACTCAAGCTGACCGTAATGGAGATTTACAATTGCAGGTTGACGCAGCGTGTAGAGCGCAAAAAGGTGATTTTTGAACACAACCTCCTAGATTACCGAGAAAACACCAAGCTCGAGAAGAAGCGAACCAAAGAAGAGAAGGACCTGTATCAAAAGGCAAAACCTTTTGGGCGCATCATGAACCACAGAGACTTTGAGGACTTTACCCAGGGCCTCCAGGATGAGCTCAATCTTAGGCAGGCCATTACTCAACTTCAGGAATGGCGCAGCCTTAGGATTGGTGATTTGCGCAGCGGAGAAAAGTATGAGAATGATAAAGCACAGCGGATACAAAAGGCTATCCCCATGGGCTCAATGGATCGAGAGCGGTTGGCATCTAGCCAGCGCTCAAAACAGCCTCCACCACCAGAGCCACCTAGTGGAGCTGCTCTTCTGGTCGCACCTGAGCTGCCACTTCGTCCAGCATCGCAGAGCAATGGTGAGACTGATGGTGAGGAAAGCAAAGCTTTGACTAATGGTCATGCCAACGGCGTGAATGGAATTAATGGTGTTAATGGCGTCAATGGTCATGGTCCTGCAAAACAGAAATATGTTCCTCAACCCATCTCGGGCGTGCAGCCACTACAGTTGAGCCAGGAAAATGCTCCTGACCTTCATCTGCTCACGCCCGAGGAGGCCAAACTATGCGAGGTAATTCGACTACAACCAAAGCCCTACCTAATGATCAAGGAGCAGATTCTCAAAGAGGCACTGAAGAGCAACGGCACGCTCAAGAAAAAACAGGCCAAGGAGATCTGTAGACTGGATTCCCAAAAGGGTGCACGGATATTTGACTTTTTCAGTAACGCGGGCTGGGTCGGCAAAGCGTGATTTTATGATGGCTTTCTGTTTGGCGCAAGGGAATGGGCGGCTTCAGCATGTTGATACTAGGTTTGACTGCTAGTTTGTTTTTCTTGTCTTTAGTACGATACTCCATGATGTACGATTTCTGAAGGGGTTTGCGGGTGTATTTTTAAACAGCGTGTTTCTTTTGCTTGATACATGTATATCATCTATATACTAGAGAAGCACGAATTTCAGTGTAAATACCTTGAAAATCATTGTCCCGATTTTAGGCTCTTCCTCTGGTTGCCATAGCTGCGTTTGACGTATCCAAACGAATCAACCAGTACTTGATAGGTAGGCGAAGGAGCACAGAATAACCTAAAAGGAGCCCAGTGCCCCGCCACGTTAGGCTGGAAATATGGACGCATATAGAGCCCAGAGTTGACAAGTTGGCCGTATAATAATAACCTAAACATCACTCATATCTACACTTTGCCTACACTTTGCCCACGCTAAAAGTGTGACAGTGTGCTTTTGAAGCTTATTTTATGCAGAAATTTGGGCTATTTACCTTAACTGCGCCTCTTACCAGAAAGATGCATTCTATTTCCTCATTGCAGAGGCTTTCTGCAAAGGCTCTATCGGAGAAGATTCTTGAGGAGCGAAATGCTGCGGATCCCACTTTTGCCATAGTAGACGTCCGTGACGATGGTAACTTTCCCCCCCTATTTTCTCCCCCCGGGAAAGGAAGAGGAGAAGGAAAAGAGCTAATCCCGGCCCTAGACTACATTGGAGGACACATCAAGGGTTCAATCAACGTCCCCAGCGTCCAGCTCGACGTCATGATGCCAACTCTCGTGCGAAAGCTCAAGGACAAGAAGACGGTGGTATTCCACTGTGCGCTGAGCCAGCAGCGGGGACCCAGCGCGGCGCTCAAGTACCTTCGTGAGAGGGATGGGCTGTTGGGACATCTTGTCGACGGAGCGAGCGAAAAGGAGCAGGAGGTGTACGTGCTGGATAAAGGGTTTATGGGGTGGCAGGAAGTGTATGGGACGGATGAGAGGTTGACGGAAGGGTATAGAAAGGAGTTGTGGGAGAACTATTAAGATTCGAGAGTGGCTTGTGAAGAATGGCCTAGACGAAGTGGCCCTCCGGGGATTTATCAAGTTCAATACGGGCTTGTCATTGTCGTGGTTTTGTTCTCCGCGTACTGGTCAACTTTTAGGTTCATCTCCTTGTTATGTTGGCAAACTATGAGCTGCTTCCAAAATTTGATCTCTTTTTGACGCCCCTACTTTCAAGGAGGGTTATGTCATGTGTTGTTTTCCTTTCAATCTTCTTCAACTGCAAGGACCTAAGCTCTCCGCATCTTGCAGTGGCTTGAATATGCGCGAGTGTGTTCAAACCTAGACTTTCAAGAGTCCACTTCTCCTATTTACAGAGTCTAAACAACAAAATAAAGTATTTCCATACAGAAAGTATCGAGAAATTCTAACTCTATATTCCGAGAGTGATTGCAGCCCCATTTGCCACGAGGTATAAGTATACAGCCTCCCCCCCGGATTTCTGGGGCCCCCATCCCTTTTCAGTCAGTCGTCTCATACACACACATGCCATCTTTGGTCTACTACCAAGTCCTGACTTGCTATACAACTCTCATCTTCCAACTACTTTTCAAGAACAAGCAGAGTGACTTCAC
Source organism: Cladobotryum protrusum (assembly GCA_004303015.1). Lineage (NCBI taxonomy): Eukaryota > Fungi > Ascomycota > Sordariomycetes > Hypocreales > Hypocreaceae > Cladobotryum > Cladobotryum protrusum. The sequence continues at coordinate 5,524,792 of RZGP01000008.1, forward strand.
ATAGCCATTGATCTCCGATCATCTTCTCATACCAACAACAAACATTTCTGCTATTAGCAGCTCTTTCCTCATTACCGAATGGCCCCTGCCGCTATTACTTATATCAAACATCGCACTTATACAATTCCCAAGATCATCGCTCAGCTTGTTCCAAGGGAAGTGCCTAATATCAACGCCTACACTCCTCACAATCCAACCGAAAGTGACCGAGCCATCATTGGTATCACTTGTGCAATCTTTTTCACAGCATTTGTCGCAATGGCTTTCCTCCTCTGCAAGATCATTCCCCGAGGTAGCTTCACCAAGAAGCTCACCCTTCTCAAGGCCAAGCTCAACAGCAAGAGAGTCAAGACTCCTCTCGTCACGGCCACCACCCATCCTCAGGGGCTTCGATACACCTTTGAGGGAGAAGATCTTCCTCGCGCCAACTATGCTGCATTTGAACAGCAGCAAGATTTCTCCATTCTCCCTATGCCTCAGGAGATTCCACCAGCTTATGGCCAGAACATGCCAAGTCACTCTCCTCTTCCATCATATCGGGACATTTCCCCTACTCGACCTCCTGCTTATGAGCTTGTTATCAACAGTAATCTTGCTCGATAACTGCCCCTATTGAAGCGGCTCAAAAAAAATCATTATTTTTCTTTATTAGTCATGGTATAGGAAGGTGTTCATGATATCGACGATAACCCTTTGGAGTTTTGCGTTGGATGTATTCACCAGTGGGTAAACGGCGTTTGTGGATAAATTTGGAGGGGTATTTTGATGCTTCAGTTGGTTTCGGATTTCCAGATTGTATCCTTTTCTTCTATTTTGATAGCCTCGAATGACTTCATCATCCGTCAGCTGATCCACGAGTTTGTATGTTCATATAATTATCAATGAAGTTGTTGCAATCACCAAAAGCCTCTGTTGCGTTCCGTAAAATAGTAGCATTCGATGATTTACCTACCCTAGATGCATGCTACTGACATCATTGTATCCACATCGATTAGCCCCGGCGGTGGCTTGCTGTTTAAATGTACAAGTACGTCACTTCAATTTTACAGTTGTATCTACAATCATATTCATCTCACCACTTAGTTAACCCTTGACATCGTTGGGTTTCAATCGCAATTCTTGGTTTTATCGTTTCCCTCAATACTATAAAGATCAAGATCTTGCATTGCACAGCGAGAATTTCAACTTGTCAACCCCTCCCTTCCTACTTTAGCAACCCCGCGATACCTGATAAAGACGAAAAAAAAAGATAAGCAGAGAAACTAGGACAGGATCTCGAATAGACATCACAATGGGTTCACAGGCTGGAGAGGCAACTGGAGAGGCAACCGGAGGAACGGTTGACATTGTTAGTAAGTCTGATTGGAGTATATATACGCTTCAACATATCACTGATACAAGGCTTAGACCTGGGCTTTACGCCTGCGATAAAGGTGTCTGGGGACTGGTCTGTCGACAAAGTGCTGGAGGTCATTCCCGGCGGTGCTCCAGAGCAGAATTCCAGTTCGCCGATTCCATTCTTTCACATGCTTGGGCGACTCAAGACGACCAAGCGTGAAGGATGGAGGCGGTTTGGCATAGAGAGGTAGGTATTTGTGCAACTATTGAGCGGTCGTTGGCACTGACAAGGCGAGGATAAATACAGAGGCGAATCCATTTCCGACCACATGTATCGCATGTCCCTCATTTCCATGTTTGCGCCTTCGACATTGGTCAAGCAACTCGATCTGCCCAAGTGCATGAAAATGTGCCTGATTCACGACATGGCAGAGCTCCTCGTCGGCGACATTACACCAGTTGATGGCGTGCCAAAACCCGAAAAGAGCCGTCGCGAAACTGAAACCATGGACTTTCTGACCAAAAATCTGCTGCGCGGTGTCGCTGGGGGCGAGACTGGGGGCGAAATAAGGGCAATTTGGCAAGAGTATGAGGACTCGAAGACTCTGGACAGCCACTACGTGCACGATATCGACAAGATTGAGTTGCTGCTGCAAATGGTGGAGTATGAGAAACAGGGCAAGGGTCAACTTGACCTGGGCGAGTTTGCTTATGTTGCCGGCAAGGTTACTCTCCCAGAAATGAGCCAGTGGGCCGAAGAACTATTACGCGAGAGGGAAGCATTCTGGAACGACAAGGAGCATGTTCATGGGGAGCAGGGAGAGCAAGGCGGCGTGTCAGCTCAGACGCGCTCGGGCCAAGATGAGTATTATCAGAGGACGTGAGACAAGACTCACGGAGGAGCAGGAGCCAACTGAAGCATAAGGATGATTATTAGAATATGGGGGTTTTGGGTTGTGCAACGTTTTGACTGCGTCATGGTTCATTTCTGTGGTGACTTTATGAAAGCATGTTATGGAGTCTTGCTACAAGACATAGATTAAGTATTGGAGGATGGGGATTACGCATTTGAGCAAAGGCATCATTGGAGCCTTTGCATCTCATTTATCAAACAGAGGAGATCTCCAGCGATATGTTGAATATGTTTTGTGGGGCACAAGTTGGCGGTGTTGTCTCTACTTTGCCCTGCATTTGAGCTATATCAAGACCAAAGACTCACATGCGAGACCAGCCGAGTATCGAGAATGAAGGTCAGAATCAAGATTTCTGGGCTGAAATACAATACAGCTTATTTTAAACATTACGCCTGGATGCCTTGTTAATCAGGGGACCGCAAGCGTTAAGGAGCATGTATTGTAATTGTGTATTCTTTGAGTGCTTGCGTGAAGGGAATATATCTTGCTACTGGCTATTCTTTATGTGAGGTATGTCTAGTATCTTGGATTAATGACGTGGTTTTTATTGTTTCTGAAGATTACTTTTATTGCAGGCTATTACTCTTGTCACTTATTATTTCCCTTGTTTCTCTCGGTTCTCCATATTTCTGCCTACTTCTTCTTATGACACGCGGATCCAGAGCTACACAGGCCACGAATTGTGTATCGGGACTCCAAGTGATATCCCGCCAGAGGTGTAGAGTGAATATAAGCTCTCTCTCATTGTGAGCAAGTCTTCGGGGGGTACAACTGCATGAAAGAGTCTTCCAGCATTTGCAGATACCTGTTAGCTTTTATAAGAGCTGCTTTATAGACAGAGGCAGAAGACTTTGAGCTGTTTTGAAGGTGTTTTAGATTGGTACCGTAGAAGAGGTGGCCTATTGGTGGGTTCCTCGGCACCTCATGCTGACCAGCATGAACAAGAAGGATTTTGGATACCAGCAGCGTGAATCATAGAAGCGCTTATTTTCTTCCTTCTCTTTCTCTTCTTTTCTTTTAAAAGACGGATAGCGTATATACAGAGATGGTAATGGTATTTGTGAGGCGGAAGTTCAGTAATCATACGGCCAAGTTCATACATTGACAACCCACTGACAACTTCTGATATATCTTGGTCAATTTTCCTCATCTCTTGACCATCAATGACACAACTCAGCGAATAATAAGAGTGGAAAGACCATAACTAAGTTTATTAAGATGAAGGCAGTCATGTTGGTCATGGAATAGTATGATATTGAGATTTTACAAGTTACTAAGTGAATAAGGGCCCGAGATTAAGAGTGACAAGGGTAGTGTAATGGATAGGATGGGCTTAGTAGACAGAAATACTAATGGTGACAGACGGCAACATGAGCCACATGGAGTAATGGACAATAACAATGGGAATTGAGAAAGAGTAGCCAGGGGAATCATGAGCAGAGACACCAAGCCTTTCCATTTCCCTTATGGGCTGGTTGGCTGGCTGGCTGGCTGTGCAGTGTTTCGGCCGCGTCAAGGTGCATTTTTTCCCTACGAAGCATAAAGATGGAGAGACAAGGTCGGAATTTATGGGGCATTGGCTAATTCGAGTGCAGCGCAGAATGATGGAAGCATGGATGGCCATCCCGCATGGGGCAGGTTTCTAATAAGGTGGCCCTTGCAGAGGAGGGGGCTGGTATGGAATGTGCATGGCTTCTAGATTTCTCACCAGAGCTGGGTGGCTCTACTTGGTACCATGGATGGCTCTGGAGGAATCGTCCAGATCACCAAGAGATATGCATATGATGATCAAGAGAAGGTTGATTCGCAGAAGACGATATCTGGATCAGCTATTAGTAGTATTTGGTGGTTACTGAGGAAGCTTAGTAGCATCAAGTCACCTGGGCAACCGCGAGCTAAGACTACCCAATCTAGCACCTTCCTCCCGGCAACCCACCACTCAAATCACTGAAGGTTTGGACTCGAGTAGAGCCGGATGTACTCCCGTAGTCCGTGATCCATAGTCCGTCCGTACCTGCCAATTCAAAGAGTAGACAAACAGACCCCCCTTTCTTCATTCTACTTGCACTATTTTATTCCCAAGCACTGCGAAATTTTTCATCTGCCCAGGCACAAGTTAATTTCAACAACGGGACTCTTCGCCAGGCCCTGCTGAAAGAGGCATAGACGCGGTTTTGTTGCCGTCTTATTCAGGGGTACATGCACCGCCGGGGTGGCTGGAGCAACTGGCGAAGCTCACCGCATATTGGAGGCCATGGCCCGCTGACTTAACCCCATTGATATCCATCCACCCATCCACCTATCCAACCATCCGTCCAACCATTCCACGGTTTGTGCAAGCTCTCACTCTGTGCCTGCAGCTTTCTCCATTTCAGCTGCACCTCCTGTGCATTTCTTTGGTTCTTCGGTTCTTCGGTTCTTTGGCTCTTTGTTGTTGTCAATAAGCATTCGATTCGATCTCTGGTTCTCTGCAGCTTTGCCGGTCAAAGAGCGTGCAGACCATTGCAGCTATTGGAAAGCTACAGGGCCACACGCCACCTCCGCATTGGAACGATTGGCACTACGACGACTTGTTGGTGTCATCAACCACACTGGTCACGAGGTGAATCGGATAGGCAACGAGCCAAGGTCTGCCAAACAAAAAACAAAGGCAACGAACGATAACAGGCTCGACACTACCAATCATCTCAGGGCAATATCAGCAGGCCAAGACCAGCTTTCTGCTGAAGCAGACGTGTTGTTGTACAGCCTCGGGATCGCCCTTGGTGACATGCCTGTTGCTGCTTCGCGTTGAGCCATCTCTTCCCTCGTCGAGTTACCCCAGAATCCATCTAAAACATTTGGGATAATTCAAATTCCAGCGCCAATCGTCACGATATTCCATTTAGATTCTACGATAAAACGGTGTCTCGAGGGTGGAAAATGACATTCCCGTCCAGTTTCCATATGCCAGGAGCGTGGAGCTCTGATGGTGTTCATCCCGGCCTGTTCCGTCCTCCAGTCTCGCCCAGCCCCAGCGCCGACTACATCCCATCACCCGCGTTCACAACCGACACGAACCCAAAGCGAAAATGGAATCGCAAAGATGTTCCGCGGATGCAGGATATAGCTACTGGCGATGGTTTCCTTGATGGAGAGACGTTATTTGGTCGTTCTCCATCAACGGGATCAGAATCCAGATCCTATGCGCTGGCTGGCCAGCTTGACACACCAACAACTGGACAGGCTATGGATGATAACGGGTTGCTTGGCGAGAGCATGTTTTCCGATTCTGACTACCGGAGGGCTTTAGGTTCGAAGCGCTCGAGAGAACAAATGAACGCAAGTCCCAGCGGCCCCATGCAGCTCTTCAACCTACCAGCGAAACCTGCACCGGTCGTGGGATGGAGCTCACTAGCTTTCTCAACCATTGGCGGTGTTGTCGGCCGCGTTTGGGAGTTTTGCAGGATCGGTGGATTTGGAGGTTTCGCTGCCGGTGGTGGTGCTACTTTCAAGATGGCTCCACAAGGCGATATTTCTGAGATTGAACCATTGCCTACGCCACCGGCTGAAAGAACCTTTTACTTCCAGGCTGACCATTTGCAAAATGACAACGGGTATGATGACGGACAACAGTACATGACACCTCAAACGGGTCGATTTTACCATGACAGGCCAGAGACTCCCGTCAGCAGTGGATATTCGACACCCTCTGGACGAGCAACCAAACGGAGACATACGGACTACTTGCATGAACTTGGCAGGAATTGGGTCATGATTCGAGAACCTAGTGAAGCTGGAGAGAGGAGAACACCACGAAAGATGTCCTCATCGCATCGCTCATCTTCTCAACCTCGCAGTCAGGCCTCTCCTGCTACTGGCGGCCGTCGTTTTGCTACGCCGAACCCGCGACATTCTGCTCCTGTCCTGGCATCTACTCCGCGCCGTCCCGCTAGTCGTACTACTAGTCGCCCTGCAAGCCGTCTGTCCGATACTAGTTCTGTCAGACCTGCACGACCCGCCTCTGCCGCATCCTTTGCCTCCTTCACTGGACGGCATTCACCTTCACCCAGCAAGATTCCGGTTAGAGTACCAACCGTGGCTGCCTCTACAGCCACTACCGCATCACCCTCTATTGTCGCCGCAGCCGTCACGCCAACCCACTCCACTTCACGACGTCGACGCAATTCAGCCGTGCCCGCTCCATCTCAACCCCCTCATCGTGGCCACCGTCGGACTAACAGTGCTGCATCGCTGGTCCCAGCTTCTCTTGCTTCAAACAGGGGCAATGGGATTGAGGACAGCCCTCGATTGGATGCCGAAGCAAAGCATCTGGCCACCCGACGCAAGATGGAAGAGCGTGAGACTGACGTTCGCATGGCAGCATTCAACAAGCGTTTGCAAGACATGATTCGCCAAGGCAAAGAAGCTTTAGGGACAACGATTGAAGTTGATGTGAGGGAAGAACATGAAGAAGAGGAAGGCGGATGGGAAGATGAAAACTGATCCATCTGTTTCTTTGCTTACCCAAAGCTCTGACTCTTCTCTCTTTTGCGTCATGATACTAATCGACCGTTATGATCCTTTTTTCCTATGTTTGTCCAGATGGGACATTTATGACAGTATGACAAAAATTATAAACGAACGGCAACGACATGCTGCATCAGCTGTTTTGGTGCCTTGGAGATTTTGATCTCAAAAATTTATCGTGGAGTTGAATTTCATTTTATTTTACCATTCGATTTGAGAACCCGAAAAAGGGGGTTACTCAGGAGTTGGGGGGCAAGTGTCTCACCCGCCCTTCCACCGTTATGAACCTGCTTTTGTGTCGATTTGGGTTACTATCAAGATCTTTTTTTGTTGTTTGATGAAGATATCTGATGTCCATGATGATTTTTTGTAACTTAGGTAGCTGCCTCGCTTTTTGTCCTTTGGCTTGCGAAGGGAAAAGGCCCTCCTTAATGACAGATATGAGAGAAAAGATTGGGTTCTTTGGTGAATATCTTGGAGGGTGGAAGAGGTTTTATAAACAAGAAAGAATAAAGAAGTAACGATTTGATCTGATTAAATGAGTTTTTCGAGTTTCAAGTTTACTGCTTGCGAAGGTTGCAACGTATTCAATACACACCTCTTGTGATGATTTGGATTTACTCCACGCATCGTACGTATGGTGAGAACCTGCCCAAGGAACATAACATGCATGAATAGCTTGTTGTTAGCTTCATAGCATAGAGCTGGATCTTAACTTTGAAATGCACGAATTTTTGGCGTCTATCTCAAAAGCCGAGTCTCGTCAGCCCTCCTAGAGCACCTTATCACGACGTCAGATTTCACATATTGTCAAGGCAGGACACGCGATCAATGCAAGGAAGAGATGACTGTTTATTGTCTAGCTAACGAGTGAAAAACATGACTGGCTCATATTCAATGTCTCTTGATTTCCACTCTGAAGCTATCCCCCATCCTGCAACAACGACACCACACGATAGGTAAGAGTAATGTACTGTGGACGAGTTGACGCGAAGAAATTTTGCTAAAATGGATCCCAGTCTTTAAAGCTATAGGAGCAATGAAAACAAAAGGCAGCTGAAGCATATCACTCAAAACATTTGACTGAGTGGATAGTTAGTAGCTGATGGGACTTTGACTGGGCCAGATGGCACTCACCATAGCATGATTGCTTGTCTGCAAGGTGACTGGTGTCGATTTAACCCAGCACATCAGCAGGGTTCTCAACAGCGTCGACCTCATCCTGGTAAGGGTCAGGGAGGGAGTTCGTGTCGTCCAGAAGCACCAAAATGTAGTTGACGCTCTCAGCGATGGGCCTATCAAGTCCATCACGCTTGGCGAACAAGCCAGAGGTCATGACATCTTCGCGTTTCATGGTCAAGGTCCTGGTGTTGGCGTGCTGGCGCACAGGTATGGCGGCGGCGGAGGCGGCCAGGGTAACAAGAACGGCTGCGAAGTTGGCCTTCATGTTGTTCTTGGATGAATTTGTTGGGGGATAAGATGATATGTTTTGGAGGGGGCTTGAGTGATTATAAGGGTGTGTGTAATTGCTTGTTTGGTGGAATAGGAGACACTTATGGGAACAGCGGCATCTACTTTTTATACTTGGCCAAGCATGAGGACTTTGTGTTAACCTGATGAGAGAATCTTCTCTGACATTCTCTTTGACAGAAACCCAAGAACTCGTCTTCACTGTCCGGTTAGGGAAGCCTGCTCACCGACATCTTTCCTCCTCATATGTCTCCCCCCTTAGTACCCCCCTATCATCGTATATCTCACACTCCTTGTATCAGTAGGGACCTACTTTCAGTATGGAAACCTGTCGTGCTACTATCTTCATCCCTTGTTTGGTCAAGAATCCGGTACTCCTCTGGGACATTCTCAACAAGGGGGTTTGGGCTGATTGGCCAGTGTGCTGTGGAAACCTAAACTGGACATCAATTTCTAGTTTTTCTGAATCTATACATCTCTATCTCTTGGGTATGCAAGCCCTGAAGCCTCATAAGTACATATCTGAGTCCCGGGCCCTTCGTTAGACTTCTCTACTACATCTATACGTTCTGAAGCCTTTGTTCTCTTTGTTACACCTCTCTATACCTTTCGTACATGTGTTATATAGTCTATCCAAGGAAGAAATATGGACAATCAAGCTGCCTACCATCCTCTCATATCTATTCCGCCCGGGGAGATCTGAATCTCTTGTAGATGGGCCAGAAAAGACAGAGACCAGAGGTTTCAAGATCATGGATCGATAATCACATTCGGGGTGTGCAGATCTTGATATTCTGTAAGGAACGAGGTACGTATCTGGTGCATCTTAAGCCGACACCTAATGAGAAACAAATGGATTTCCTCTGATCTGAGTGACTGGTGTGTTACCGCATGTATGTGTCCGGTTTGTATGCGGTTGAGTATGATGTTTTACGAGTAACTGAATAAGAGGAGAGGCAGACTGGTTTCTGATGACTGATTCTCTCAGGTCATATTACACAGCTAATAATGCATCTTATCAGGCATACAACCTCTCTCTTATCCTCTCTATATGCAGTCTTCTTGATATGAATGCATTTTTAAGAGATGTGAGTCCGTAAGCTTTTCAAACATATTCGGATCCCAGCCGCCAATTGTCTTGTTGCACTCTATTGGATGCCATGAATGTTGTTGGTACTGAGCAACACTGTGGGTCTCGCAATCTGTTGGTGGTTGGTGTGTGCATGCAGACGCAGGGACAGGTACTGGTGCCTCGCCGCTCCTGCTTCATCTTCCTATCTTGCCCCTCCAATAAATCGAAATTCCGAAGCTGTTTGTTTGCCGATGCCTGGCCTACATGAGGCATTATTCCCGTATATGTGTGTGGGCCGTTGTATATGCGGCCAGACAACAATCAGGCTGCGCACAATATAGAGCCTGTGAAACACATTCTGCTGAATATTTGATGAGGCGTGGATGCCTACTCGGCTTGTACCGTCCAGTAAGAGCCTCACCTCATATATGTACCCGCCGCCCCCTCCATACCAGGATCCTCAGCCGACCAGACTGGGGCTACAAACGCAGGCAACCTAATGAACGCAGGTTGTCGGATGTGACAGCGGATGGTTGCCACAAGACATACATACATACATACATACGTACAATTATACGTATCGAGCATCACTGCGTATATACATAATGCGGTGCCAAGACGGATTTCGTTTGCCGACTTGGATCCCTTCCCCCGGAATTATGCCTGTAATGGCGTAAAGTCTGTTGGTCAGGTTTCGGTCGGATATTGCTTGGTGTGCTTTATCTGAAGAGATGGGCGATCTCTGGGTCGGATACCTGACAGCACTCCCACATTGTGGAGCCTAGTCAAAAGTTCCCTGGGTAGGATCCATAGGATCTAAGTTTTGATCTTGGATAGTGATACCCTTGGATGCTTGTATGTGGTATGGGGACACATTATCACGCTCCACTCCCATCCCGAGAGCTGATTCTCCCTTGCTGTGTTGGTCGGGCTGTTGGCTAGGCTGTTGGTCGGGGTCTTTCGTCTTTGGGACCATAATACGCTGCACTTGATCTATGATTACAGGCCAAAAGGGCTGGGTATGGATGTCGCGTGCACAGAACAAGGATCGCTACGGGGCGTTTGGACCACGGCAATAGAAACATTCAGGAGAACTGTCCATTTGATACAGGTGGATAACGGACGTATTTATATACAGATCTCCCAACGATACGAGTCAAGTGGTTTCTCGATACTGTCACGTCCTTTGGCCTCAAGATCACCTATCATGGGGTGTGCAAACGATGGGTCGTTCGGGCCCGGCGTCCAGGGATGCAGAGGAGACTTCGATTTTACTCTGAAATTCGAGAAAATCTTCCTCTCTATCCTCCCTTCAGCCATCCTCATTGCTCTCTCCCTACCAAGACTCATAGTGCTTTCTCGGAAGCCCAAGATTGTAGGCGGCGCCATGTTTCAATTCACCAAACTTGTAAGTGTGCCCTCCTCCGATACTAATTGCTGTACGAATAACATCTGACTGACCCAGACTGCCATTGCCGTCTACGCCGTTCTACAACTTGTACTGCTTGTTTTATCGAGCGTCAAACTCGACAGGCTTACTGGGCTATTCATTTCTTCCTCAGCACTCACCTTCGCCACTGCAATATGCTTGTCTGCATTGAGCTTTCTGGAGCATACTCGCTCTCCTCGACCCTCTCTGCTCCTCAATGCTTTCCTACTCCTGACCCTTCTCTTCGACGTTGCTCAAACCCGATCCATGTGGCTTTCTGCTCGGAACTACGATGAGCGGGTCTTCGCACGTGTCTTTACGGCTGCCACGGCCTGGAAAGCCCCCCTGATTCTGCTGGAGTCGCAGCACAAAGACCGTTGGCTTCCATGGGATCGGAAAGATCACAGCCCAGAGGAGACAACCGGTCTCTATGGATTAGGAACCTTCTTCTGGCTCAACACGCTGTTCATTTCCGGATATAAAAAGGCCCTGACCATTTCTGATCTCTTCAGTCTCGACAAAAACATGTCGGCAGAGTCAGTGCAAAAGTCCTTTTCGCAGAGAATACAACAGGGGCGCTTTCATGGGAAGAAGAATGGCCTCGCAAAGACTCTTGCCAGTAGCCTCGTGGTTCCCTTTCTGCTGCCAATGGCCCCTCGGATCGCCCTCATGGGACTGGCCTTCTGCCAACCTTTCCTTCTTGATGCTTTGATGAACCACCTTAAGGAACCGGAGAGCGAGTCCCCCGCCAACAATGGGTACGGCCTAATTGGAGCCACCATTCTGGTCTACACTGGCATCCCCATTGCCACTGCATTCTACTGGTATTTCCAGGAGCGTGCTCTGTTCATGGCTCGCGCATGTCTGTCGGCGGCTGTGTACCGCAAGACGATCCAAGCCAGAGTCTCGGTTGCTGACGACTCCGCCGCGGTGACTCTGATGGGCGCAGACGTCGAAAGGATTCGAATGGGCTTCATGCAAGTCCACGAGTTCTGGGCCAACCCCATCCAGGTTGGCCTGGCTTGCTGGCTGCTCCAGCGCCAGCTCGGAGCTGCATTTGTGGCGCCAATTGTAGTTGTGCTCCTCTGCGCCTTATCCTCAACCTTTTTGATGCGATTCGTTGGACCTAGACAGATGGCATGGATGAAGAGAATACAGAAGCGTGTGGGCCATACGGCGAACGTTATCGGTAACATGAAGCACCTCAAGATCTCGGGTATGACAGCCCCTGTGGAGCAAGCGATACAGCAGTTGCGCGTGGATGAGCTGGACGTCGGAGGCAAATTCCGCTCGCTTCTGGTAGCGACCGTTGCCATTGGATTCACGCCAGTTCTCCTGACCCCCGTCTTTACCTTTGCTGTGACTTCTCGGAATCTAGACGTGACAACCATCTTCACATCCATCTCCTACCTCTTACTCCTATGCGAGCCGCTGTCGACCTTATTCCAGATCGCCCCCCAGCTTCTTGCCGGTGTGGCTTGTCTGCAGAGAGTGCAGGCTTTCCTGGAGAAGGAATCGAGACACGACTTCCGTCACGGCGAGGTGACTTCATCAGAGAAACTCAGGCTGGTGACCAAAGATGGGGCGGCTATCAAAGTGGAAGATGGACACTTTGGCTGGAATGAGGCTGCTATGACCCTTAAAAACATTGATGCCTCTATTCCATTAGGCTTGACCATGGTGATTGGCCCTGTAGCATCTGGAAAGTCAACCTTTAGCAAAGCCCTCCTTGGAGAAACCCCAGTGGCACGAGGAAAGGTTACCATGGGCACCGAGTTCCGCAAGGTTGGATATTGCGACCAAGTACCCTTCCTATGAACGGAACCGTCAAGGATAACATCATTGGCTTCTCTGATCTTGATGAAAAGAGATATAACACCGTCGTTGAGGCAACGATGCTTACTCGTGATCTTGCACTTCTCCCACAGGGCGACCAGACAAAAGTTGGCAGCAGCGGCATCACTCTCAGCGGCGGCCAAAAGCAGCGAGTATCCATTGCCAGAGCCTTGTACCTGCACAGTGATCTTCTCATCTTTGACGACGTCCTCAGTGGCCTCGACGCCGATACGGAGGAGCAAGTCTTTCGCCGTGTTTTTGGTCCTTCTGGCATGCTCAAGCAGAGGGGCGTAACTGTTGTTCTCTGCACTCACGCCGTTCGGCATCTTCCCTTTGCTGACCACATCATCGCATTGAATAACGAAGGCACTGTCGCCGAGCAAGGAGTCTTTGACGAGCTTATCGCGAACAAGAAGTACGTTCATGGCCTCGGAGTCCAGCCCATTACAGACAGCCGGTCATTGGAAGACGCCATATCGTCATCTGATGTAGAGACACCCGTAGAGATGCTTCCAGCCAAGTCGGAGGTTCCCGTTGCTCAAGCTGAGCCAAATAAGCCGAAGCGTGTAACAGGCGACACTACCGTCTTTGCACACTACTTCCGAAGCATCGGTTCGTTCTGGCTGATTGGGTTCATCTTCTTTGGTGTTGTTTGCGGCTTCTTCTACAGCTTCCCCAGCATCTGGCTGAAATACTGGAGCGAGGACATGTCATCTGCTCATCCCAAACGAACCACGGCATTCTACATTGGACTATATGCCCTTTTCCAATGCCTTGCGCTGGGGGCATTGGTTACCGTTGCCGCAATTGGTATGCTAGTCATCATCAGAATCTCTGGATCCAACCTGCACAAGGCTACCCTGCGAAGCATGATTTCGGCACCCTTGCGCTTCTTCTCTACAACGGATACGGGTGTCGTTACGAATTTGTTCTCGCAGGATATGACCCTCATTGACGGAGAGCTACCACAGTCCTTGATCAACACCTCCCTCCAGACCTGGATTGGAATAGGAGCAGCAGCGGTCATTGCGACCTCCTCGCCGTACATGTTAATCGCTTACCCCTTCGTCGTAGCACTCCTTTACTGTATTCAGAGGTTCTACCTTTGCACATCTCGCCAGCTCCGTTTATTAGACTTGGAGGCCAAGAGCCCTCTCTACACCAACTTCCTCGACACGATCAAGGGTGTGGCCACATTCCGCGCCTTTGGCTGGACTGAGGATGCCGTCTCGCTCAACAACACACTTCTAGACACGTCTCAACGCCCGGCCTATTTGTTGAGTATGGTACAGCGCTGGCTCGCCTTTGTACTCGGCATGGTCGTCGCCGTCATTGCTCTCCTCGTAGTGACTCTTTCCACGCAACTGCGTTCCAATGCTGGATTTACCGGCGCGAGTATGGTGTCTCTGATGTCGTTTGGCAAGACCCTGTCAAGTCTTATCCAGATGTACACACTGCTCGAGACATCAATCGGTGCCGTCAATCGATTGAAGTCATTTAGCGAAAATACAGAATCCGAGGATAAACCTGGCGAGGATGTCATTCCATCTTCCTCGTGGCCAGAAAAGGGCAGGATCGAAATCAAGGGCGTATCCGCTTCCTATGACGCATCTGAGAACCCCGAGAATCTCGCTCTCCGAGGCCTCACGTTGACTATTGAAGCGGGCCAGAAGGTCGCCATCTGTGGACGCACTGGAAGCGGCAAATCGTCTACTATCCTGCTGCTCTTGCGTCTCCTAGATCCTCTGCCTTCTTGTGCAAGTAACATGTCCATTGATGGTCTTGCGCTACATACAATCGACCGTTCTACCCTGCGCCAACGCATCATCGCTGTACCCCAAGACGCTGTTTTCCTTCCCGACGGTACCCGGTTCAAGCTGAACCTCGATCCCTTTGATTTTGCTACAGATGGCGATTGCCAGGCTGTGCTTGAGACTGTTGGCCTGTGGTCATTCGTATCCGAGCGCGGCGGCCTAGCAGCTGAGATGACAGCCGACAGCCTGAGCCAAGGTCAAAAGCAGCTGTTCAGTCTCGCTCGAGCCATCCTACGCCGACGAATTCGCTCCCGAGAGCTATCCGCCACGGTAGGCGAGGCATATCTCACGCCATCCGAGAGCGGCGGTGTATTGATCCTCGACGAGGCCAGCAGCAGTGTAGACGTGGATACGAACAAGGCGATGCAGGAGATTATCCAACGGGAGTTTGATGGGTATACGATCTTGATGATCAGCCATAAGCTGGAGATGGTCATGGACTTTGATCAGGTGGTGGTTATGGACGAGGGCAAGGTTGCGGAACAGGGCGTGCCACGGGAGTTGGTGAGGATGGAGGGGAGTCGATTCAGGGGCTTGTGGATAACAGAGAATAAGAAGTAAGAAGCATGTAGTATATAATGTATATATATATCTGCGTAATTTAATTATGGACATTGACTTGACCGTTGCCTTGGATCATGAGCGTGATCTCCTCCCAGTAGTTGGCAGACGGACCCGGTGGCGTTGGCCTCGTCCTTCACCAGGTCTATCTATCCTTTATCAGGGTACATGTGGTGGTAGAAAATACAAGGAGATCCATATATTGATAGCAAATGGACAGACAATATACTATTCCAACACGCTAACATACTGACTGACACCGAAGGGGGGGTTTCCAATGCAGCTCACAGTCGGATGGTAACCGCTCTTTCGGGAGCACACAAATCAGCAGCCGAGAGAATCCCCAGGTTTTTCAACACCTAGAGCGCCGGATCCAAACTCTAGAGCATTTTACCCCAGACGCCAAGCCAGTCTATCATTGACCATCTCATCCATCATCAGTCTCGGCTCCCCCTCTTCAGAGACGCATAGTCTTGGCATCGCCCAACGTCCCTCAGCACAGCTACTGGCAACAAGCTCCGCGTCAACTCTCACCACAAACTAAAAGAGAAAAGAGAAAAAAAAGAATGCTCAAAAGCCTAATACTAGCTCTTTTTTCTTCTCTTTCATGCTTGTCTTGGAATTCCAAAAAGCTCAGGTTGTCCGGCCATTGTGTAGGTGTGAAAGCGAGACCCATGTCTTTGGCTGAGCTTGCATTCCAGTCAACCGTCACTCTTCCCGGTCGCCCATCATGACGGGCATATTCCGAGCTGGATGGCGTTCTTGGCGGGTCGATCGGGGGGAGCTTGATTCTCGATCTAAAAGAGGGCTATTGTGCCGTTGATGCCGCCTTGGGAAGGGTTGGCTTTTGCCTCCTCCAGTCGTGAAGCTCATTCAACATGGCATCTACGAGCGGAACGTCCGTTTCCACGAATGATATGGACTCAAGGTTCCTTCTCGGCTGGCCAAGATTATCGTCAAAAGCTTCAATCGCGTATTCCAACCACTTATATGTTCACAAATCTCACATCCATCCCTTCTTCCTTCTTGGCAGCGTCAGCGAACGGCCCCAAAGGTCAATATCCTTCCTCCCTTTGACCAGGCTATCTATAGTAACTCCGAATAAAGACCTAGTCTCACATCAAAGACATCCCCCTCCCACCCCCCTCTCACCCCAGTCCAGATCTGTGATTGTTTGCGTTGTTGGCAGAAGAAGAAGAAAAAAGAAAATTCAAGACATGTGTGAAAGTCCTCCCTTGACACGGAAGCGGCGGGGAGGTAATGTATCCCTTCAAGGGTGGAATGAATGAATATCCCCAATCGAACCATTTAATTGAAGACATGCGCCTCTCGTGCCTTTTTGTGTTCATAAATAAGGAACTCGCGCCTCTTTCTAGGCCTGTCGATCTTGTTGACGCGCAGAAACTTGGAGTTGATAAGCCAACTTCCATCACCTCATTGCTTGAATAAAACAACAATAACATAGTAATATCCATCAACTACATGAAAAGCTAATTCATAATGAAGGTTTGTGACCCTCCAAAAGCCGATCCATCAACACTAAACTGACCCCCCTCCCCCTCCCCCCTCATAGCTCATCTTGGCCCTCGTTCTCTTCACCATCGCCGCCGTCCTCTCCGCCCCGACACAATCCGCCCAAGACCTCAACGCCATCAACCCACAGCAAAGGTTCACCTGTTCCAAGGAGCTCCAGGATATTTGCTCCGCCTCCAACGTCCACTCAGCCTGCACTTTTGGTGGCCAGTTTATAACCGACAACGAGATCTGCAATACATGTCATTGCTAAGGGGAGAGAGAGGGAAGAAATGAATGAGAGTCAGTGAATACGATTAGTGTGCTTGATGACGGAAGGGAAATAAAGGAGTTCTGGGTGTAAAATATTGGGAATAGTTTGGGGGTAGTGCGGGGCTTGTAAGAGTAATCATAGTTCCATGAGATGCATTGGAGATCCCACCAGGGACACACTCGAGTTATGTGAAATGTATTCTCCATCTTCATCCTCATCTCTTACCTTCTACCCCCAGACTCAACTCAGATACATGCTCCTGTTTCCCGCGTGAATCGCCGTTACACACGCGCACCCCTCAGCCACGCAAAATCTTGAGAGCCTTGCTCAGCATGTCAATATCCTTCATCAGCCTCTCCCTCTTCCCACGACTGCCCATGTCCTCCCCAGCAATCGCCTCCAGCTGATCCGGCGTCATCTCCAAGACAACCTGGTCAGACAGCACGGCCAGCGGCCCGTTTGGCGCATGCAGCAGGAAGTGGTCAATAACCTGCTGGCAGACGACGTCGATGAACCGACTGCGAGCAATGTCATAGTAAGTGTACAGCACATCGTGAATCTTTTGGCGAGTCGTCTCGACCGACGTGTCCTTGCTCAGAGAGAGCTGCTCCAGCACCTTGTTGAGAACATTCATCGGAACGAACCCCTCCTCTGCTCGGTCAGACGCCTCCTTTTTGAGCCCCTCGGTGCGTTCGCCCGAGATTTCCGACAGCGTCTTCTCAAAGGCCGGGTCGTACGTGATGGATTTGCCCTCGAACTCGACGGCGATGAGGAACTCTGCGTGGTCCATCGCTCGCTTGTAGCGCTCCTGGAGGCTCTCCATGAGGAACGCCCAGAGCTCCTGGCGGATGCCGACGTCGGGGCAGCACTGCTCGACGATGGAGCAGATGAAATGGTGAACGACGAGGGTGGCGTTGGAGATGTGAGCCCGTGTGATGTCTTGCCATTTCTTGGCCTGTTCCTTGAAGGTGCAGGGAAGCAGTTCACTGCTAAACTATAAGCCGGCATGTTAGTCCCCAATGATGCGTATCATTCACAAGGCAAAAAAAAAGGGATACTTGCGTTTCCAATCTCATATCCTCGGGATGTGAGATACTCGACCTGGATATGCTCCAGCATGTCATCGTCCACAGGCTCAGGGCAGCAATACGGCTCTGCCAGAATACGATCCAGGTCTTCTTCCCCAAGCGAAGGAATCTGGAAGCCAATCATCCCATCGTACAATTCAGCACGCCCTACGTCCTTCAATCCATCAATCATGTCCGACATCAAGATGCTGGCCAGTTTTTCTTCTTCACGCTTCGCCACGGCGGATGAAGACTTGTCAAACTCCCGTGTGTGGCCTTTGCGATGCATGATGACGGAGTAGGCCTCGTTAATCGTGCGGATCCTGGTAATCAATCGCAGTTCGAGATCGTTAAAGACCCTGTGGCGCGTGTAGTATGCGTCGAGACCAAAGTTCTTCAGCTGAGTGAACCGAGAAGCAATCTTGCCAATGTAGGCTCGCTGCTGGTCGGTATTGCTTCGCGATTCTCCCATGTCCTCGAGAAGCTGTTGGCTCGTTCTCAACCTCGAAGTGATCTCGTTCCGCACAACGGGGAACTCGCTCTTGGTGCGGTCCATCAGGAGCTGCTGGATGCGAACTTTGAGGGCCGGGATACCAATTCTATCAGCAGGAAGTGTGTTCCACGGCTCTTGGCCAAACAGTGCTTGCTCCTGTTGGTGACGGCGCTCCATGCTCGAGGAGGTGTCGTCGGCACCACGATTCTTCACCACGCAGTAGCCAAGGTGAAGGTCGCGGCGCTTCCCATTGACAAGGTCGCAGATGACTCCCTTGGTGGCATTCTCGACAGCCAAGTCCGGCTTTGTGAGAACACCAAGGGTCCGTTTGCCCTCGGGATCGGCCTCTGCAGCGAACCTCAGGATCTTCTGGTTGGCGATATCGCCAGTGCAAGGAACCACGGCAAGAATGATGGTGCGGGTCTCTTGGATGTAGTTCTTGACCATGTTTTTGACGAGATCGATATCGCTCTCGGTTGTCAATCCAGGCGTGATGGTCTCGAACATACCAGGGACGTCGATGATGGTCAAGTGGTCAGCCTGGGGTCCACTGATCTCAACACGAAGCACATCCTGGCTGAATGCACTTCCACCAGATAGGATATCATCAGCGTTTGATTTAATGCCCATTACTTCGGCAGCCTGAGCCAAGTTAGTGACGTGAATGCCAATAGGGCGCGTGTACTTGACTGAAAGACTCACATCCTCAAAGATCTGGCCAAACTCCTCGGAGCCAATACGAGAAGTCACTCGTCGGAACTCCCTGGCACGTCTCGCTCGCTCAGGGTCATCCCCCTTGGGGATGATGGATATGATGACACTTTCGGTCTGTTCGCGACGGCAAATGATCTCGGTTGCGTGTCGAGTGCAGAGGGTGACCGAGCGGGGGAAGTGGAATCCCGTCAGAGATTCAAGGACACTGGACTTGCCAGCACTCTGGTCACCGACAACAACCATCTACTCCAAGTCAGTTACCTGCTGTGAGGAAAAAGAGAAGGGGTGGCATCTTACCTGCGGGAGGGGAACCAGGTGAGAGATACCCAGCTCTCTCAGCTTGTCCACCTTGTCAAGGAGGGCCCGGTTACCCAGTCCTTGACCGGATGTTTCAACCATGGAACCCATAGCTTCTGCGTTTTCCACAAGCTTCAGCGATGGGCGCGATTCCAATGATGAAGAATCTGTCTCTCCTCGGGACAAACAAGAGTCGTCGGCTTCTTGAGACACGAATGATTCTGTTCCGTCCTGGGACGTGCAAGAGTCTTTTTGTTCTTGAGACAGTACCGAATATGCTTCTGCTTCTTCAGGAGATTGGTAGGAATAAGAAGCTCCCATTTGTTTGCTCAGCTTCTTCTTAGGGAGAATCTCAAAGGCAAAAAAAAAAAAAAAAAAAATTCCAGAGACTCAACCTCGTACTTATAGCCCAAAACAAATGTTTACCTTTTACCGATTCATTCACTAAGTAAGAAACTCGCTAAACAGTCAGAGTGGGCGCTTAGAATCACAATTCAACTCCCTTCAATATTACTGGTAGCCTTGTGTGAATGAAACCACAACATGCATATGCCCGCGGGCCAACAACACCACGGCCACCCCCCATTAACTGGACCAGAACCTTCCCTTCACCAACCTCTTCAACCAATTATTCCTCTTAAATGCCCCCCTCCCTGTAAACTCGTATGGAGGTTTGCAGCTCTGCCTCGTTTCACAGCCAGCGTGTCGAGGCAACAGGCCGTTAACAAGACCCGTTTCCGCCTCGGAGCCTCGCTCTCTACCTTTTCTGCCTTGACATTCAAAGTCTCCTGCATAGCCCATTATCAAAACCACATTTGGCGCCCAGTCAACAATAGACGTAGGATTCCTTTTTATTTATGTTTTTTGCAAAGTTGTTAGGAAATTCAAATCGATCGATTGATAAACAGCATCATCATAATGATGGAAACGACATCATGATACAGGGAATGAGAGACAAGGCAAAAATGAAGAAACTGTACATAAATTAAAGAAAAAGAAAGAGAGAGAGGGAGAGAGAAATCTCTGCCTATTATGAGTAAACTAATAATAAGATGCACATGCAGTAGAACCCCATTTGCCAGAAAAAAAAATCAATTTGCAGCAGGGCTGTTTGACGAAATAAGGATTCGTTGACAGACCCAACATGCATATAGCCAAGTACGCCTAGTTCGAGGGTGGCTCTCGAATAAGCTACCATGACAAAAGAACAAATAAGAGTGATCGATTAGGCAACCAGAAAATATTACGACAAAAAAGGAAAACAGTAATATTGCGCCTCCGCTCAGTCCAGTTTGTAAACAACCATGTCAAGGTCCACACCTCAAGGGTAGTCATATGGGAGTGCATAGGTCTGGTCTACCCTAATGTCAGCTCCCGCAATATAGAAGACGAATACCTGAGCAAGTCCTCCACACGCGAAACCAATAAATCGATATCCAACGTAAAAGATTGTATTGCTTTGAAGCCGGTATAAAGGCATATATATATAAATGGATACAGATGAATGTATGAGTAACTAAAAGTGGCTTCTAATCCACGTCAATCGAAATGGTATCATCGTCTAATGTCCCTTGTACCAAATTTGAAAACAACGAATCCATCTAAGAACGCCAGAAGCCCTCTCACCATATAATCCAAAAAAACGCCAATAAGATGCATGACATCTATGTATATATCCATCCGTGACATTCTACTTCATTAAGAATCCTTCAAAAGGGACCCTACATCCTGCAGCTGCATTGATGTGGTCGCTGGTGGCTGTCCCCTGTCGATTCTGCCCCATCCAGCTCCCCAGGCTGGCGCGTCTTGTTGTTGGTATTGGGGCTGTGACCCAGGTAACGTGAATCCGTCCCCAATTGTAACTTCGTCCGAATTCACATTGTCCCGTAGACTGGTGCTACGACTGCGGTTGCCAAGCGCAATTTCATCCGTGCCACGGCTTCGACTCTTCCTAGATCTCCTTCTCCAGAAGCGTGGCCTTTGGTGAATTGCTATCATTTCGGATACTGGGGGAGATTGCATAATTCCAACACGAGGCGGCAAGCGATTCTTGGACCAGTGGCCTCCATGAGCCCGGGGATAAGAGAACCCAGCGGGTCGACCACCGCTAAATGGGTTCCAAGGTCGCAATTCGGGTGATGACATGTCGATACTACCATTACATCCGGCATTATAGCTGGTGCGAGGTTCTCCGGAGAGTTCTTCCAAGGTCAATCCCTTCGTTTCCGGGATCAAGAACGACACCAATGTACCGAGAAGCATGAAAAGAGCAAAGAGTTGCAAGAGGCGGTTGAGGTACGGCGAGCAATCATTTCCCTGACAGCCCGGCGGCGTATCTTTGCTGAGTAAGGGAATACTGATTACTTGAGCAACAATCGCGCCAAGCTTTCCCATTGCTGCAGATATACCATGACCAGTCGAACGATAACGAGTTGGAAAGCATTCTCCTGGAACGATAAATGTAGTCGTGTTAGGGCCGACGTTGAATAAAAATTGTCCGATAACAAACAGGACGAGCATTGTAGTTTCAGATAGGTCGTGTAATTTGAAGCCGAGGATGCAGAAGAGGATGGTAAGAAGGGCAAATCCGATGATTTGAAGAGGTTTTCGGCCTATGGTATCAATGGCAAAGACGGCCGTCCAGTAGCCAGGGATTGATCCAGCGCATGTGAGTATAATCATTCCAACGGTTTGGTTGTATATCTTGTGATACAGTGTGCTTCCTGTGGCATAGCCAATTGCATGAAGTACCATGGGGTTGTTGAGGCCCAGACCATAGTATGCAAGGTCCTGTGAATGGTTAGACGGATAGATATCGGGGAGAGGGGGATCGGGAATAGGTGCCCACCAAAAAGAACCATGACATGGTTGTGCCAATTAGCACCTTGAAATTCTTCCATTCCCCGAAATAAGCGGCTACATCTGACCACGATGCACACGGGAGTTCGAGGTTGCCGTCAATAAATGCTGCTCCACGCTTGTTTGTGTCATAATCACTCTTTGACTTGCTCGAAACATATGCTTTGATATCGGCATCGGCTTTTTCAACGTCATGCTTGATGTCGAATGTGTATCGAGGCGTCTCGGGAATAGTGATACGGTAGTAGAGCGCAAAACATGCCGGGATGGCACCGACACCAACGATGATGCGCCATGATCGATCGGCTGCAGACTGGCATGCATGGTCGCAGGCGGTTTCATTGGGGATGTTGATGTAAGCGTCTTTAAAGGCCACGGTAGTTATGAGTGCGACAATGGATGCCAATAGTTGTCCAAATCCCTGCATCGAAAATACGGCCGCCATCATGGCGCCACGCCATCTTGTAGGTGCAAATCTAACAAGGTCAGTCAATTGAGAGATTGCTGCTCAACAGGGGTAATTCTTACTCGGAAGTAATGACCGAACTAAGGGGATAATCGCCTCCAATGCCGACACCCTGAGCTTGTCAGCTTGTCGATAAACATGATGGATAACCAAGTAAGCAGCAGGGGAACATACCATCAACACGCGCCAGAACACGAGGAGGCCGGAAGCGCTGATCGTGGGACTTGGAGCAGCCAATGCGCAACAAAAGGTACCAATGATGACGATGACTAGCTCGATGCCATACATTCGTCGACGACCAAATGCACTGTCGCCGAGGCATGTGGGTTAGCCCAATGCACGCACACACGATGCGACCTACTCGAATAGGATAGCAGGTTGGAGAACTTACTCGGCGGCCCGCCCAAAGATGATCATACCCAACACGATGCCAGCGCTAGTTGAAGCCTTGAGAGCTTGGTTGACGGAGCCGGGCATGATGCCGTTGTTGCCCCCATAGCCATCTCGCGAGTGCTTGCCGCTCCAGAATACCAAGCCTAACAGACATGTCATGACATTGATGGCGAAGATGTCATAAGAGTCAAGAAGAAAGCCAGCCCCGGCGACGAGAACAGCTCGGACATCTGGCGGGATCTGGTTAGCTTGGCTGATAGATGTTGGAAGGATCAAGCTGAGACGTACGATACAAACCAAATGGAACCTTGTCTATTTCCGACAAGGCAAGCCGTCGACGTAGATTGGGATTGGTGATATGTGAGTAGTCGTTGTAAAAATTGTGAAATGCGTTGTTGCCGCCTTGAGTGTGACCGCGACCGCGACCAGACAAGGCCGGCGGGGGCAGTATCTCATCGTCGACGGAGGCGTGCATGTTGGCCGTGATGCGATGGGCGACACTAGGCCAAACAGTTTGAGATGACTGACTGACTGACTGACTGACTGATTGATACAGTTAGTTTTGCCGGGTGCAAGGACGAGCCCTGTTAGCCGACTACGGAGAAGACATGAGGCATCAGGGTGAATCAGGAAAAGCCAAAGAGGAACGTCGAGAAATTGGTGGACAAAAGCAGAGTTTCTTCTTCTTCTTTTTTTTTGTTGGCAAAGTCACGATGCTCAGTGGTTGTCCTTTGGATTGCGAGAGTGTCGTCCAGGAGGTGATGGAGTAAGTAAATGGAGTAATAGAGCGGACTAGAACCGCACCCGTAGCCGTAACTCGTAAGCAGAGAGCTTGGCAGCAGTAAGGGACGGGATTGTCGGAATCAAAACCAGGCCGAGACCAAGTGGAAGACCTGCCCTGCCCTGCGCCCTGTAAAGCTTGGTTGATTGATGAATATCGTGTATGTGTGTTTCTTGTTGGAGATGTCGAGCTGGATGAATGGCGCGTAAGATGGTAAGTAATAGTAGCAGTGGTAGCAGCAGCAGCAATAGGTAGTAATAGTAGGAGACAAGGTAAGTCAGTTCAAAGGAGCCGATATCGACAGCCGAGATGTTGGTTGCCCGTGGCTAAAAGAAAAGGATTCGCCCAGGATATGCAATGCGGAGAGAGGGTACTGTGTAGGATGAAGAAGCGAGACAAAACAACAGGAAAAAAAACGTGTTCACAGACGTTGGCGATCTGAGGGAAGGATTATAGACAGAAAGGAGTGAGACCACAGGAGGGACGGCTCGTTTTTCTTTGTCTTTTCCCCCCCATGGACTGACGATTGATGGGATGGGGGAAAAGAGGATGGGATGGGATGGCACGATGAATGGAATGTGAGGTGGATGGATACCTGTGCTGCCGTACTCTGTACTCTTTCCCTTGTACCTGCTAAAAGTACATTGATGCAGGTATCAGGTAGCCGGTACAGGTACCTACCTACACGGCAGGTGTGTGGACCGCTGTAGGTCTAATGTACGTACAACAAACAAGTAAGGGTGTATGGGTGGGAATAGATGAATGGATGGATATTACAAGCACAAGTATTTGGAAAAAATAGAGGGATCCATTAATATCCATTTGGTGGAAGAGAAATAGATGAAAAAAAAAAAAAAAAAAAACAGCCACCAGAACTTCGGTGTGCTAAAATGCCAAGTGACAAGGTGGCACATAAAGATGATCACTCATGTATGTACTTGTGCTCCGTCCTTGTATACCAGGTAGGTAAGTACCTATCTAGGTGAGGTGGGCAAGGTAGGTATTATTACAGAGAGCCCTGTACTCCGTGCTCCGTGGAGAAATCCAGCATTATCAAATCCAACCTCCATTTTATGCATTGATTGCCTGAGAAGGTAGTAGTAGTATGTATTATGCCCACGATGGGCTGCAATGTACAAGTATTTATTATTTATTCGTGCTTGTATCTTGATTCCACGCGACTGGGTAGGTAAGGCAGGCAAGTAGGTAGGTAGGTAGGTAGGTAGATAACCGACCAGGTGTGGTCAGTGGAGTGGATAGGATCAACCAAATTAACTCATACACAACCTATTTCCATGTCTTATTAGGTACGGAGCCCAGTAATGCATGCATGGATGCATCCTAAGAAGGGGGGGGGCAAAGAGAATAAACAAGAAAAACAACATCACATACATACTTCGTACCTATTACAAGTGCAGTCTGGAGTATGTAATAAGTATTCATTCATTCATATCCAACCCCCCTCCCGCCTACATACAAGTAATACCACAAGTACTAGTACCACCACATTCTGGACCCCTGCTGCTAATGCTGGTCCCGTCACAGACAAGCATTTCAACAGTCACAGCGACAAGCGGCAGCTCTCAAACGGAACGAGACTGACAGGGGGACTGACCTTTTCTCCCTACTAATGTACGTGCAAGCATGTACCGGAGAGTCTCTCTCCCGGTTCAAATGGCCGCAAGAAAAAAAAAAAGAAAAAGAAAAGGGCTGTAAATACAAGTATAGGTAGGATGAGATGATAAGCGGTGGAGCAACCAGCCCGGCCAGAACATGATCTTTTCCAAGACCTTTTAGGCTTGCACGTGCAGGCGTCTCTCTCTTTTCCTCTTCCTCTTTCTCTCTCTCTTTCTGCTCCATCTCCACCCCCAAATTTTTTTTTTGGGTTACAAGTGCGTGCCCGACTGCAACCAATGCCCCCCGATGAAGGATGGATGTTGAGAGGAGGGTCCCAGCATGGCTTGCATCTCGGAGGCAGCCCTGGGCATTTAGCAGCTGCCCTAGAACGCCTAGCGCTGGCCTAGCGGGAGCCTTCGGTTGGGCTTCTGAACCTTCTGAACCTTCTGAGAGGTCTTCCAGCTTTCCTCATGCAACCCTTTCAATTTCTGAAGCTTTTCCAGAAAAAACTACCAAAGGCGAGGGAAGATGAGGGGAGGGGGGGCGCTCTACTACGTTCTCTCTTCCCCATAAACAGCCTCCCCTCCCCCTTGTCTAGCGCCGTCTTCCAAGCTGTCGTGTTATAGATATCCATCCCGGACTGTTTCCCCCAAGTTTTTCCCAATGGGCTGCCATCTTAAACGCCCAACCGGTGCAGGGATCGATAAATAGTCTTTGTTCTTCAGCCCGCTGTAGAAAAACAAGCACCGACCGTTCTTGAGATGGGTCTCGATATGTCCCCATGTATTTCTCCGTACCTGGTACTTACAAGTACCAAAGTATAAATCATCCCGTACCCGTGATATACCCGTCGATTATATAATGATATATTACTTACTTTAGCACTACCTGTATGGATCTACCTCAATTGACGCGCAATCATCAAATCAGCTGAAGCTACCTTTGCACGATAACCAAGCCATTGAGTCATGCCAACCATCCTGGAAACCTTCTGGAAGCCGGCTGCCTTAATAGTTGCATTCTTGTTTTATCTTTATTTCTCCGATTCCCACGTCCCGCACCACCAAGTACTAGGTACGTAGTGAGGAGGGTTGGTTGTATCATGTATGTATTGTGTATTGAACATTTCAAGATCAAGCTCATCTTCTCCACCTACCTACCTACCTACCTACCTACCATCTGGGTATGTACTATCGGCGGGCCATTTTTACATCTTCGTCCCATCTCACGACAAGGCATATCTCGTAAATTTTTTAAAACCCTTGCCCTGTCTTGCTATATTCCCATGTGGAAGCACGCCATAACCTATCGATCCCTCTCGCCCCCTTCTCATCATGCACCTCTTCTCAAAAACAGTAACAAAGTGAGCCTCGCCCCGGCCCTCGAGGGAGAACCTGCGTGGGGTCATGAATCATGGGTTGAAGTCGTAAGAACCTTAACCCATGCCCCTCTCCCATCCTTATTCTTATCATTGTCTCAACATATCGGAAACCCACTTTGCATCAAGGGGGCAAACTACATGTGCTTGTAGATCTTTTCGAGTCACCTTTCCCAGCTATCCGACACCTCTCCGCGGACAACTGCACGAGTAAGCCCAACGATACCCTTTTCGTATCTGGTAATTATTCACAGAGGTCGACTTGGCGCCACGTGGAGGGGGGCAAGGGGGGGACATCAACCAACTACTGCGCCAATACGTCTTACAAAGAACATCCTCTCATAAATGGTCAACTATACCACTACCATGCCGTAATATCCTCCACTTCAGCCTCACCAAATGTGCTAGACTTGGTTATCTGTCCCACCCCAACCTCCTCTGGGACACTCCCCTCCGCAGACATGATATCAGGTAGTACCTCCTTAAGGAAGCCTAAGACATACCGGTTGACTTGCTCAAACTGTAACAAGAATGCATCGTGACCCTCTTGGCTCTCGATTCGTTCTAGGCGTGCATTCTTGACATGCTGCGCAATCTCCTCTTGCTCTGCAAATGTGAACAGCCCATCGCTCTCAATGCCTAGCACAAGTAAGGGCTGTTCAATGAGAGCCAATGCCTCAGCAATGGTTGCCGCCCGGTTGCGAGATACGTCGTGAGTATCCAACTTTCGTGTCATGGCAATGTAACAGTTGCTGTCGAATCTCTTGACAAATTTGGTGCCTTGATACCGGAGATAGGATTGTGCTGAAAAGTATGTCGAGGTAGGCGCACTCTCTCCTCCTGTAAGGCTCTCAACTTTGGGACCATGAAATTGCGGATCTGGAGCGTCCACCGGGCGTGCTCCGCCAGCCGGGCTGTCACCGGGAGAGCCACTGTTGCTGTTGTTACGGGAAAACGTGGAGCGCTTCACGTTATGGCCGTCATTGTGAATGTGGAAATGTAGCTCGGACGGTGTGCTGGGTCGGGATCGCTCTCGAATAGTCTGAACCTTGGAGGGGTCGGGAATGTTTCGGCCAAACCTAGATTCAAAGGAATTACGACTGCGATAGGTAAGCAGAGCGGACATGCGGGCTGCACCGAGGCCCGTCACCGGCGGGTCATCAAACGGGTAGTATCCATCGTCGTACTTGGGGTCGGCGTAGATGCTCTGGCGCTGAGCTTCTCCCCAGCTGATGCCCCAGGCACTATGCCGACTTGACGTGGCGATTGGAACAACGCAGCGTACGTAGTCCTTTCCGAGGTATGCCCATTCGAGAACAAACATGCCACCTAGCGACCCACCGACGACAGCAGCGACCTGCGTAACGCCCAAGTCGTCTAATATGAGCTTATGCAGCCTGTGTTGTGTTAGCTCAATATGTCAATACATAATCTCTAGCATGCACGATGAGAGAGCCGTAACCTACTTGACATCGTCTCGAATTGTCGTAAGAGGGAACTCGGGTCCATATCGTCCCTTTTCTGGGTCGCCATCCTTGGCCGTGACAGGACTTGCGGAGCCATACGGACTACCCAGACTGTTCATGCAGACGATGAAGAATCTGGATGTATCAAAGGCTCTGCCAGGGCCGCCAAGGAGAGGACCCCACCAGTCACTTACATCTGCACTACCAGTAAGGGCGTGGCAGATGACCATGGCATTGTCGCCGGCAGGATTCAGCTTCCCCCTGGTAGTGTATGCCACAGGAACATTGTAGAGTTCGATACCGGATTCAAGAGTGAATTCAGGAACAATGGCTATTTGCTGCTCGGGGATGAGCGAGGCAAAGGGGTTTTCAGGTTGTGATGGCGTTCTTTCTTGCAGGTATTCAGTAACTGTCGTTATGTAGTTGAACGGTGATTTTTGGAGTATGTAAACTTTTGGAGCAAAAGTAGATACCTAATAAAAAGAAAGAAATTACTGACCATATCGTTTTCGAGTGCCGTCGTTGACAGCATTTTCCTGGGCCATCTTTTGAGAGAGCTACAATGCGAATGCCCGACAACGGAGTGAAAGGAGAGGGGCGGTTAAATTCAATTGTGTGCAAACACAGCCAATGCTTTGCGGTGTCCAAAATTGAAATTTCAAAATCTGCGAATAAGCTTCCCAATCAATTGACTGAATGAATAAAGATGAGAATAATAAAGCATATAAATGTGAAGGGGGAAAAGGGTCAAGTCGAGAAAGCCAGTTCTATTCGTATAACAGAGACTATGGCGCCATTCTATCTTGACCTTTTCGAGTATCACTTAGTAGCTCGAGAGGAAATTTTAGTGCAGACTTTTCTGGGTCAAGCTGCTGCTTGGTGTTGGTGAGTCACCCCCCCAATAGGTAGTCCGTACTCCGTAAATACAGTGCATACAGTGCCAGGTATGAATATTCCTCTCCACATCACGCTTCAGGTCACATGACCCGTCTAAACGCGAACAGTCCGCTAGAAGCAAGGCTGCAGTGGCCCGTGCATGGTGCTGCTTGTGCTGCTTCACGACTTACGCGGAGCTTCTGCAAACTGAGTTTGATGCTCAACGTCGCCGACTCCCCCAAAGACCGGCCTTCTCTTCGACACTGGCCAGAGAGGTATTGTTCAGGGTTTTGCTGGGCGCTGTCGAATTGATCTATTGCTACAAGTCCTTTGCGCTTGTGAACTCAGGAGTTGGCTAGCTTTGGCTCCTAGTTTGTTCTTTGTCTGGTCGTCTGTTTGCCCATTCATCCGTTCCTTTTTTTTTTCTCTCTCGCTTCACCTTATTACCACCTCAGCCTTTTCTTTTTTGCAGGACAATCATCAGCATTTTATTCCCACGCCGATCTTGTCATCAATATCAGAGTCACTCCTTCTTGCGCGTATCATCTTCTTGCCGCAAATGATATAATACGCGCGACAACCTTTTCGCGATATCGTCAACCGCTATGCCTGCCAAACGCAAGCGACCCGACCGACCAAACAACGGCGACGGGGGCAGGCCATCACCGCACCGCCCTGGCGACGCTTCTCTTGTTCATCACGAGAGAGACGATAACGGCAATAGAGGTCGAGGTAGGGGAGGAGGACATCGTGGTGGTCCTAATAGACGAGATTCATCGCACGGTCATAACAACCGGGGCCATCCTAATCATCAGCAAAACCAGTCGCCCGTTTCGCGAAGAGTCAGCTCATCATCACAGGCGGCGCAGTTCCAATCACCAGCCCCAGCGAAACCTCCCAACTCACCTGCCATGGCGAAACCACCACCACCTCCGCCTCCCGCCATCAAGCCGCCGCCCTCACCAGTTCGAACGAAACCATCCTCATCGCCCGCTGCTGTGACAAAACCACCCTCGCCCGCCTTGACACGGCCCTCGCCCGAATCGGCAATAGGTCCCAGCTCTCCCGTCGCATCGAACTATCGTTATGATAACCTCACGGACGAAAAAATTCGTACCTGGGCGGAGCGCGGCCGAGAGGAGATTGTGCGGCATGGTGTCCAATCGCGAGATGATGTTGATATTACGGAATTGTCGAGTCTCTTCCAGGAATTTATCCACGCTGTTGTTGACAACCGATTAAATCCCGTCGATGCTGGAGCATGTGTCAAGGAGATTTTGGGTGATGAAACGTCGGACGTCATTAAGGATTCATACGCCTTCGCTCCCCATACTCTCCTACTGGATTCACTGGCCATTGTCATGGACAACGATGCGGACATGTATCGCCCCGGGCTACGAGAATTTCTCATTGCGACAGGCGTCTCCCCTGCTCTTATGCGGCAAGTGCTCGATGCACCACTTCTTCAACAGCTTGGACTTATCAGGGACACTTTCGCAAGGCTCGGAGTGCGCCAAGCCACCAATCTATTATATCGACAGGCCAACTACAACCTGCTTCGTGAGGAGACGGAAGGTTATTCGAAACTTGTCACGGAGCTTTTCACCACCAGCAGTGTCATATCGCCATCTCCAGAGCTGGCTGAACAGACGTTTGAGAGAGTCAAGGCCCTGATTGGAACATTCGATTTGGATGTGGGCCGAGTTTTAGATGTTACACTTGACGTTGCCGCCGCTGTCCTGATCAAACAATTCAAGTTCTTTGTCAAGTTCCTACGAATCAGCTCTTGGTGGCCGCGTTCACACATCAAATTCAACTCATCAGTTTATACTGGTGGTCTACCCACCTGGGCAGAACCTGGATATTCCCAATGGAATACCTCGGAGGAAGACGAAAAGATGAATGCAGAGAACAAGATCTCACGGGATACTGCCTTCTGGGAAAGAGCTCGGGAAATCCATCTTGCCGCCTTCTTTGAACTAGGGGGCAGAAGAGTAAATGATCCGGGCTCTCATCAACCCAAACTGTTGAACGGGAATAGTGCCGATAATAGTAACGATGTTGAGCAGCAATGGATAGAAGGAACAAAAACACTCCCGCCACCCGGCAATAAGGTTGCGGCGCAACTACTTGGGTTTAAGCTCCTCTTTTACAACACTGATCTGAGAGATAAGACTGATGTGCTCCCGGCTAACCTACTATATCTCGCCGCTCTTCTCATCAAAGTTGGCTTCCTCTCGTTGACGGACTTGTACCCTCACCTATCACCGCCCGATGATCAAATGGAACGTGTCCGCGAAGAGCAGACAAAGAAGATTGAACAGGAAGAAAGGGCTTCCAGAGGCGGTCCTATGAATGCACTTCTGATGGCTGGCGTTCTTCCCCAGGGCGATGATGACAATCCCGCTTCCTCAAATCTGCCCCGAAGAGAACCCCTCAAGAAGACTGAAGCTGAGAGCAAGTCTGCTGCTTCAGATAACACCGAAGAAGCCAAGGTTCTCCCAGAACCGCTGGAGCAGAAAGTCAGACTCTTGGTCCAGTTGTTGACTATTGGTGCTTTACCAGAGTCACTCTTCATTCTGGGCCGGTTTCCTTGGATTCCGGAGCTCTTCCCTGAAGTTCTCTCTCGAATCCATCGCATCCTCCATATTGCCGTTGACAAGGTGTTCAGTGACAGTCGTCCCAGACCACTGGAGACAGCAGAATGCCCGACCAAGGAAATGTATGCTGTCGACCAGTCCGGCATGGCCAAGGGAAGCGTGCGACTCGGTAGGCTACCCGTCAAGAAGGTGTGGCGGTGGCCATACCCAGATAAATGGGACACCAACGAAAATCAAAACTACCGATTCTATTGGGACGAATGGGCCGATAACATCCCAGTATGTCAAACTGTGGATGATATCTTCACCCTATGTAACACGCTCCTCAACATTTCCGGTGTCAATATTGGCAAAGATGAATCACTTCTCTCTAAATTAGCGAGCATTGGAGCCAAGAGTCTGGCTGAAGATACTTCCGAGGCAAACTATGCCAGATGGCTCGATCTTCTTCGAAGGCTTCTCGTACCAGCCCTTAGTCACACAAAAGCGAATGCTTCCGTGGTAAATGCCATTTGGGATCTTCTCAAGCGCTACCCGCTCCCAACACGCTACTCAATCTACGCTGAGTGGTTTGAAGGGCAGATCTCTCGTCTGCCCGCCATGAGGGCAGCGTTCACCCGAGCAACAGCAGAAACCAGGGGAACCATGAAGCGCGTTTCCCTTACGAACCTGAGCGAAATGGCCAAACAACTCGCAAAGACGAGCTATTCTTCCCCCGGAATTGTCTTCAGGGTTGCATTCGAGCAGCTGGAATCATATCCCAATTTGATCGAAGCCTTTGTCGAGTGTGCCAAATATTTTACTGAGTTATCTTACGATGTCCTTGTCTGGTCTTTGATGAGTTCCCTCGGCAAATCCAGGAGTCGGACCCAGGCGGATCATGCCCTGACGACAAGCAAATGGCTGCAGGCTTTGTCAAGATTCTCTGGTAAAGTCTTCAAGCGATATCCCGGCCTTAATCCAACCCCTGTTCTCCAATACGTGAATGATCAGCTCTCTCGTGGCAACTCTACCGACCTGATCATTCTGAAGGAATTTATTACCTCGATGGGTGGCATCGTGGATGCTGTCGACTTCACAGACTATCAGGTCTTGTCAATGGCTGGCGGAGAACGTTTGCGCCGCCATACCTTGATTCGGGGTCAGGACAGACGCTTCGATAATATCAAGAGCTCAAAGCGCCTGATCCAAGCTTTGGCAGATTCGAAGCTTGCTGCTCGCTTCCTTCTCAACCTAGCACAATATCGAATGTCTGCCATTTTCCAAGTACCAGAGGACGAAGCTCATATCAAATACTTGTCATCTCTTGTAGACGATTCTCATCAAACCTTGATACAGTATCTTGATTTCCTTTGGAGCAACCTCGACCCAACCTCATTCGACGCCCTGGTTCCCTCGATTTCCGAACTCATAAGCTCTTTTGGGTTAGACGCCAGTCTGGCCTTCCTTATTGGCAGAGCCAGTCTAAGTCACCGGTTGTATCCTTGGGGAGCAAAGGAGACGGACAGTAACAGGGAAGAGACCCAGCAGCCTCAACAGGACATTGCCGACAAAGAAGGCGATGTCTCCATGTCTGATTCAAAAGCAATCAACGAAGAGTCAAAAGACAAGTCAACACAGGAAGATCAGGTGGGAACCAGACTACCAATAGCATCGAACCCCTCGGCTAATGCAAAATTTACGCAGAAACCCGATGATCCTTCACTCACGCTAACCCCTCTACAGCCATTAGTAGAGGCCGTGAAAACGACAGTGCCAGTTGAAGTGTGGCAGAAGATGACGCCGGAGCTCTATGTCATATTCTGGGCTCTGCAGTTGGGTGATTTATTTTGTCCCGAGGACATGTACAAAAACGAAAAGGACCGTTTAGAAAGCGAAGGACAGGCTATCTTAAAAGACCGGTCAGACATGTCGAGAAGAGGTCAAGAGCGGAAGAATGAAAAGAGACAGGAACTCCTAAAGCTACAGTTGAGCCTTTCCATGGAGCTTAAAGAACATCGACAACGAAAGAGCAAATGGAAGGAATGCTTGACCGAGCAATTTCAGTCCATTTTCCCTGACTCTAAAGCCAAGACGGATAGCATCTCGGACGCTCTACTTGAGCAATGTTTTCTGCCTAGGGTTCTTTTGTCACCCGCGGATACAGAGTTCACATACAAATTTATTTTGGCCTTGCATGAGTGGAGAGCCCCAAACTTCAAGCTAATGTCATTATATGACCGATTCTTCAACGCTAACCGATTGCGTTCTTTGATTTTTACGAGCAGCGTTCGAGAAGCTGAATACCTGGGACGATTCCTGAAACTGATACTTCGAGACTTGTCACGATGGCACAAGAATGACCCAGTACCGGGTGATAGGAGTAGGACTAACAAAGATCAACCGCGATTGGGTGCATACGACAAGGAAGCCAAAGGCCCAAGTGATCGTCCTTTCTTAGGATTCGCATTGACAGTCAAGGAGAATGGTGAGCCGGACACACTGATGGAGCATGCTCAATTCAAAGACCTGTTGTTCCGCTGGCATAAGAACCTGAATACGGCGCTCAAGTCTTGTCTGGCTGGAACTGAATGGATGCATATTCGAAATGCCATCACAGTTCTTAAGGCTGTATTGGATTTCTTTCCAGCTGTGGATTTCATGGCAACTCAGTTCTCAACCCAGCTTCAAAAGATTACCAAGCAGGAAGCAGCCTCAAAAACGGCTAGCGAAAACGAGGAAGGACACAGAGTAGACTTGTCAGTAGCCGCTCAGGGTGCCATGTCAGAACTGCAAAAGAGAAAATCAAAATGGGTAATGGTTCAAGCCTTCCGGCCCAACGCGGTGAGTTTCATTTCATCCGGGAATGCGACCCAAGCTGATATCATCAAGGCCGGAGGCCCACAGTCTGAAGTGGACAAAGCGACAAGTTCCAATCTCCGCCCAAATGCAATGGATTTTAAGCCACCGTCTTCAAAGTGCGTATCATACATCCTCCAGTGCTCAACCGCTAGCTAACTTGTAAAGATCGCCCAGAAACAGACAAACCACCGCGGAAAAAGAGGATGGAGAAGTGCACGATGGCAAGGAGGGCAAGTCCCAACAGCCTCCTTCAGGACCTGCTCAGTCTGGCCCGGCGGTGTACAAGGACTCTTTACCCGCTAAGCCATCTGGGCCAAGTCGAGATCTCCCCAGAGATGATACATTATCTGGACCCCCACGCTCTTCAACTCCCATGGCTGGCCAGGGGCCCGGTCCCTTTGGCCCAAGGGGTGATCAGCGCTCACACATGTTGCCCGATAGGCCCGCACATAACCTGCCTACACGGCCTGATGTGCCTATCCCGGGACATTTCACGCCCGAACGTTATGCTCAACCCCGCGGACATGATCGCCGAGATATTAGAGACTCGAGGGACGGTCACAGGCAACGGGACTCTCGTGATCCTCGAGATGCATGGGATATTCGAGAACCACGAGAAGGCAAGGACCATCGCGAATCAAGAGATCCACGGGAGCCAAGACCGCTTGAGTCCGACCGTGCAGACCGAGGCCGTGAGTATGTCGATCGTCGTGGACCCGACATGGCGAACAGGGACGCCGGGCCAGTCGATCTTCCCCCTCGACCCCGACAGGATCGAGATTGGCAATCTCGGGAGGCTTGGGGGAACAGGGCCCCGGATCGTTCAAACGAGCAACAACCATTGCCTGTACCACCTACAGCACCAGCTGATCTACCAGAACCCACCATGAACCCTCAGAGAGCGGCGCTGTTTGCTCAAGACGAGACCGATCGACCGACTAGGCCCCGGCGACCAGCGGCAAATGATGTGCTAGATTCCGTCAACCCAGAGCGTGCGGCATTGATCGATGATCGCGACGATGGTGCACATGGCCGCCTTAAACGGGACGATGGACGCGAGCGTGGACCCAGGACGCAATCTCCAAGGCGAGGCGGTCGTTACAACCATGAGCATATCGCACCAGCTGGTGGATATGATGAAAGGCATAGCCGTCCTTATCCCCAAGATAACCGTAATGCTGGGAGAAATGCTCGTGATCGCTCACCCAGCACGGCCGGCTACAGGGCCGACAAGGGCATGGACCGCGATGGCGATAGATCTCACCCAGATAAAATACGGGAGACTCAATCGGCTTTCCATCGACCTCCTTCACATGGCCAGGAACCGGAGAACAGGCCTTCCTACCAAGACCAGAACTACGGGCGTCTCAATCCAGTTCCCGCTACTTCTGATATTCCGTCTGGTCCGCGGGGACGTGGCCGTGGAGCTTCGAGGGCCAATCAGGCACAATCGCCAGCAGTGTCTGGTAGGATAGATGGACGCTTTACAGCACCTGAAACCCCACGAGCACCGTCGCCAGAGAGACATCCGCCGTCTGGTCCTTCATCCAGCCGAGGTCGGCGCCAGGGCTATGAGCACGGGCACGGGCATGGTCCTTCAACTCCCTCTGCCACTCCTGGGGCCGCACACCAAGATCGGGTTAGGAATTTCCCTACTGGCCCGGAGAAGCCGTCACCGGCTCCTGCGAGTGCGCCATCGACAGCCGGAGTGCATCCAGACCGTCTTGCTCAGATGGGCGGTTCATTGTCCGATCTTCCGCCGCCCCCGCCCCCACCACCACCTCCAGGCCCCCCGCCACATAGCCACGGTCGAAGCGCCATGCCTTCGACAAACCACAATGATAGAACAGGTCCTCGACAGTCAACTGGTGAGGCTATCGAAGTTGTTGTGCCTACTGGGCCCTCGGGCTCGGGTGATCGATCAAGGGCAGTCGGCGGTAGAAGACAGCTTGCCGGTATCAACAACATGCTTCAACAAGCCCAGGCATCAATGCCTGATAGTGGTCGTTCCCAAAGTTCTCGTAGTAATCAGCCTCGGCAGATGCTCGGGCATTCTGATATCCAGGTTCTCGCTGGAGGATCCCCCACCCCAAGTTCCGGACAAGAGCGACAAGATGGCAACTGGCATGAACCTTCGGCCCCTGCGACGACTACATTGGCTGGTGGCGAGGGATCAGCCCGCGGCGAGCATGAGCGCAGCCGACACCGCGAAGGTAGATCAGATCGGTCGAAGCGGACTTCTCGACGCAGCAGTCGTGAGCGAGATCGTGACGGTAAAGATCACACTGAACATCGAGACAGGCGATCATTAGGGGGGGCAGAGGGCGGTTCGAGAGAGGACCGCGAAGGTCGCAGGTCGACAAGAGAGGCAGGCGGGAGGGAAACAGCTGGAGCTCCAAGCAGCGGACGTGAGTCCAGGCATAGAGGAGATGGAGCAGGAGGTAGGGGTGGAGAGGACCGAGCAAGCGGCAGAAGTGGTCGTGGAGCACCAAGAGATGGGGCACCGCGAGCAGATGAACAGCGTCGAGAACATAGGGATGACCGGGGTCGCAAACGACGGAGCGAAGATGTAGAAGGAAGTGCACCGAGTGAACGCGAGAAGCGACCAAGACGGTAACCGGCAAGTCGAGATATCTCAGGGGATCAAGGGCGATATTCGCACCTGAGTGTTAAAAAGAAGAGAAAAAGAAAAAGAAACTTGAAGTTTTTGGCCTGTGGCAAGATGCTGCCTCGTTATGGATGGGAGGATCAGCACGCAGACGATGTCATTTTATCAGGCGTTGGGACAACAATTCTGCACGTTTTGTTTTTTCATGGCGCTGTTTATGTTACACCACGCTACCTACTACCTACAACTCAATATTTTGTCCTATTACGAAGACTACATGTTTTACAATTGTCCCTTGTCCTATCAACACTTTCGTGGCAATGCTCTCTGGCGTGTTTGTGTCTCGGGTTGAGACCAGCCAGAAAGCTGAAAAGAAATTAATTCAACCCAACCCAACCCAACCCATTGCTCCGAAGGCAGCGATACGATTGCATTACTGGAGTTTTATCGTATATATATATACGTATTGTATGATGTATGATGTCGGTATACAAGACGAACTGTGGTGTCGAGCCCGTTGGCTTTGGCGAGCAGCTCACATTGAAAGAGACCAACAAATAAGAGTGCTAAAAGAGAAGGGATTTCCAAGGCGTTGCGGATTACAAAAACGTCGCTTAAAAACTATTTGGTAATGACTTTACGGCAACGGATAAGCGACAGTGTATAGATTTTTTTTTTTATATTCTTTTTTTGCGAAATTTTATTGAACACTAAGTGCGTGATTGAGGGAGAGAGGTGGTCAATGTACGAGTAGGGCTATGGGAATGAACGGGAGAGCGTATGAGGCAATGTAATGGATATGTGAATTTAAGTCACGATTATAGAAAGGCGGGTAATGGTAAAAATTAATGCAAAGGAAGATGTTGATTCACCACATATCTAATGTTGTAGAAAAGATGGGGCGAGTGATGCGCATGTATGCATGGATGGAATGAAGGGCAAATACAGACGCCAGAAGATATCGTTGTAATATTACGAAATTTAGTTATGAATGACGAAGGCTGAGGACAAAAGATCCATCCATGGATGAATGTCACGATGGAATCTTACTTGTAAGAGTATAGATAGTTTGGTTGTTGTGGCTTTGGAGGCGCCGTGCCGAGTTTGCCGAGTAGGCTGCCTGCCAGCGCCTGGATAGTGGCAGAGGATTGGCTACAGGCGGCTACAGTGGTGGTGCCAGTGGTGTCAGTGGCTGTCTCTGATGCACTGCCCCTGAAAACAAGGATGGCCAGGATGGAGTTTACAGTAGGGTGGGGTGTAGTCAACACTTTTAGGAGGGTGGGTGGTGACTGGCAGTGAATGAATGAATGGATGGATGGATGGGGATTGGTGCGAGTTGATATCAACACAGCCTTCCTTCCCCTGCCACGCTCTATTATCCAGTAGTTGTGGTAATAACCTGGAAATGGATGCTTCCATACTTGTAGATACCTCTTTCGCATCCGGAGACGAGATTGGATTGGTGAGGAGCGCGTAGCTGCATCGGGTAGATGGGATGCATTACTGTTTCCGGAGATGCAAATGTAGGTGCAAATAGAAGAGGGTGGGTGATCTGCATACGATAGGTAGATACAGGTAGCCTAAGATAACTGCCCAGGCACATGCATGTACTTGTTGTATCTACAAAAAGGAGTTGATCCATCCACCCACCTATCCATCCATTCATCCATTCATAGCACTCAATTCATACCTTGCATTGCCGATTTGTCCAATAGATGGAATGGATGGGATGGGATAGGTGGAACGTATGTGAATGCGCTGTGCTGCTGCTGCTGCTCCTCCTCCAACGACGGATGGATTGGATGAATCCACGAATGCCATTTACAGCGCCTCAACGTGCTGTATTTAGATGGTGACGGGCACTACCGCAAGCGCTATAAGGGAGCCCGGGAGCCCTGGAGTGGGTGGACGTGACGTTGCCAGTCCCGTATTTGGCCATTGGTGGGGGGGTTGTTCCAAGGTCATGCACCATCCAACCATCCAACCATTGCCCCTTGCTGACTTGCTTCTTCCCTCTTAAAATCATCCACATCCACGTCCATCCACCTTCATACATTCCCGCATGAGACAACCCTGGTTCATTTTTTTCATACCTACCTGGCTTTCGTTTCATATTGTCCCGGCTTTTTCGATTGATCCTGTCGCAATTTGGTTGACTTGCATTCCCAGTTCCTTCCTTCTCTCGCTATATCTCTTCTCCCTTCACTCAAATTCATCATTAACCACACAATCTTGATCTGATGCTCGATGTTGACTTGACACCTGCGAAGCAATCAAGATTCATAGCATCACTCGTTCAATTTGTTTACGACAGTCGCCGAACCGTCAAGCGCCCACCCTGGTTCCTTGGCATTAAATCAGTCTAAGATCGAGAACCACGACGGGGAACAAAAAAAAAAAAAAAGAAAATACAGAGCTTCTGAAACCGTTCCGCAAACACCGAGTGCCAAGACCGAACGACAGCGAGAGAGGGGGCAGAATCCAGAGGGTCACAGCTTTTTCTCTCTTCCTTCTTTGTGCCTCGTCTTCCTCTTTCAGGCTTCACACAAGAGCCAACCCAAAATCGAACGAACGAACGAACGAAAGAACGCAATGCGGTTTACGAAATAGGGGGAGGATTAATCGACGCCAAACAAGACTCCATTTGCGAATCAAGACATTGTCAGACACATATTCCTTACACCACTATACACACGGTTTTCCTCCCAAATCAAACGACTTGACGAGCTTACGAGGAAGATATTGAGACGCTGCCATCGCAAAAACTGGGTTCCAGCGTCGGTGACGACGCGAAGCCGCCGAGATGAATCTAACGTGCAATTCGACGTTGGAGGAGATGAGGAGTACGTTTTACCCTTATACTTCATTCACCTTGCATCATCATCCCTACCATTCCTCTGTGGTATGAGTGTTGCGGGTGATGCTCGCTCTTTCATGGCCCGCCCTACCCCATACAGCACAATGCGACAGCCAGAAATCATGGCGCCTCTGGAACCGTTGCTAACGCTCCAACAGTATCTTCTGGCTCTGAAATCAAAATCCTCGGCCCTCTCAACTTTCATGACCTCGCTCGCATCATTGCAGCAGGCTCTACCCTTATATCTGTTGTGCTGAGTCTCTACCTTATCTGGATGCATGCCACCCACTACACCCAACCCCGCGAACAACGACAGTGAGTCTCAACCTCGACCCTAACCTGGCACTAATATCCGTTGTTGACACTTTCCAGTATCATCCGTATCCTCTTCATGGTCCCCATTTATGCAATCTCTTCATATATGCAGATCCAATGGTACTGGCACGCCATCTACTTCCAGGTTTTATCCGACTGCTACGAAGCCTTCGCTATCGCTTCCTTTTACGGATTACTATGTCACTACTGCGCGCCCGATCTTCACACTCAAAAGGAATTCTTCCGTAATATGCGGCCCGTCAAGGGCTGGGTTTGGCCAGTCAATTGGTTCGCCAAGTGCTGCGGTGGTGATAGAGGGCCTTGGAGGACCCCCAAGAGTGGCCTTACTTGGTTCAATATCATTTGGATTGGAATTTATCAGTACTGCTTCATTCGTGTCGCCATGACCATCACAGCAGTTATAACCCAGCATCATCACAAGTATTGCGAAAGCTCTAACTCGCCTGTTTTCGCTCATATCTGGGTATGCCCCTCTCTCCCTCTCTCGTGATGTTCTAATTTGACATGAACTAACGCAAGGTGTAGGTTCTCATTATCAACGCACTGGCCGTGACAATTGCCATGTTTTGTCTTATTCAGTTTTACGTACAGCTTTCAAAACCCCTCGCTGAACACAAGCTCTTCATCAAGATTCTCGCCATCAAGCTAGTCGTCTTCCTCTCCTTCTGGCAGGCTACTGCCATCTCTGTTGGCACTTCGACACTGAAGATTGTCCACCCCAACAAGGTCTTGGCTTACCCAGACATCAAAGTGGGCATACCCGCTCTGTTGCTCTGTGTCGAGATGGCCATCTTCGCCATTCTTCATCTCTGGGCCTTTCCTTACAAGATCTACCGCGACAACGCTGGCCGCCGAGCCTTCTACCCCGACCCTGATCCGTCCAAGGGTGGTGCTACCATGGCTATTGAGAAGAGGTGGGCCAGACCCAGTGGTGGGTTCCTGGGCATTCGCGCGCTTTGGGATGCTCTGAATCTATGGGACTTTGTCAAGGCTTTTGGTCGCGGTATGCGCTGGCTATTCTGCGGAGTTAAGAAGCGGAAGGAGGATGTCAGCTACAACCATGGCGATGAGGGCACGCGCATGGACAATTTGCATGAGATCAAACCTGGCCAAGGCCCCTCTTATGCAATGCTTCAGGATTTTACCATAACACAATATCAGGGAGCTCAGAGCCACGGTGTCATCGGTCAGGGCGACGAAAGCGCAGGGCTGATTTACAATGCGCAGCCTAATCCCGAGGCTGGTGTCATAGGCTCCTCGCCCCCGTCAGTATATCATGCAAATTCTTATCACGCACCATACCCCCCGCAGTCATACTCTCAAGATCGGCCTTATGATCCCCCTCCGTACATGGGACGAGAGCCGAGTCCGTATAACTCAAGCCCATACGATAGACCTCCCCCTTCTCGGCCCGCTAGACCGGATGAATCGCCAAGTCGGTTTTAGAGAACATTATTTTTGAATAGATGGGGAATATGGGCAAGGATAAAGAATTAATCTTGTAATGATGGCTGATTTTATGATACCAATGGATAGGGGGGCGTATAGGCTTGTTATTGTTTCTTTCAGGCTTCGATTCTGGGTTTTGATTTGAGTTATTTGGTTCACATCGCCGTGGCTGGCATGCGTGTGGGTCGGCAGAAGCATCGATTGATATATGAGTAGATGTGGGTAGATCTCGCTTGAAAGTGAGAATATATAAAGCAGTAGAAATAATTGTATTCAAATCACTGTTTTTGAACAAGACTTGATACTACTTGTGAAATGATGAAACCATGTGAGCAGCATGATCGGACTGCCATATTATACCCCCCTTTTTATGTCAGAAGACATATTTCTTTCTTTCTCTTGACTACACGTACCGAAGTCATCCTTCTACATACCAATTTTCATAGATTCCGGAACTTCTCACCACAAACACTCCGTATTTAAATCACACTATCATCAAGCTCTACATGAAATACATTCCCTACTACATCCCCCCCTTCTCCCTAAGCCTATCTTCACTACGGCAGGACAGCAGGAGATAATGCAAGTTAATGTATCAAGCACTTTCTTTCGGGGATGATCCTTACCAACTTCAACTCCCGGAACAAAAGCCCACAAAGGCTCCATCCCTGCCTTCCCTCCCCCATCCCTCCCCTTCCACATTGACCGGGCTAGAGGGATGGCAAAAACTCAATTCCATGCAGTCTAGTGAGTGACATGAATGGCTGGGAATAGGTCCAGCCATTTAATATATTTTAATCAAGATTCCTACGCACCACCCCTCCATGTCTCATGCGTAATCAAGATTTCTAGTGACTAAAGACACCATGACCGTCCATTACCTTACAGTGACCTCCTCATTCACATGTCAAAAGCCCAATTCAAACGTCACATACGAGTAGTCATTGAGCTCAAGAACAAATCATTGTGCATAACCAAGCAAATAGTCTATTGTGTGGCATTTTTACGCTGAGCAGCAGCTCCCCTAGTAATAACTGGAGTTGGCCGCGTATGCTTTATACGTTCTCGGTTCTCGGCGATCCCCTCATTCTCATAATTCCAATATGTACAAGTATCCAGGCATTCACGCTCGTCTCATCAAACAGCTGCAGGCATCCGGAATCCTCGGATGCACGACCGAGAATCTCTCCGCTCGCTCTGCTGCTTCTGCGCTCCATTATCGCAACCAGGTTATATCGTCCCTTGCCGCTGATCCAAAAGTATGTTGATGTTAAGACTTCTTCTCATTATGACGACCAAAAAGCACCGCCCTCGTAGACCCTGCTCATTACCATGCCCTGCCGGTGAATATCATTGATGTTCGCGTGTGTCGAATCCACCTGAAGCCGCACCCTATTCTCATCTCAAACACAATAAACACAACGGCCGTAAGCCGCGGCAAATCCAATCTTGGCTATGCCATGCTTTCATACTCTCCTAAAAAAGTGCCAACGCCATCCTGGTATCTCGAAATGCGACAAGACCCAATTTTTTTGCAAGAAAGAAAAAGAGAAAAAATAACAGTATTCGAACCGAAGCAGCTGTAAACTCATGTGCCTCATGTGACTGAGTCCTCTAAAAAAAAAAACTGTCCAAAATAAAAAATATCATGTTATGCACAATGAGAAGCGAAAGAAGAAAATGAGCATATGTCGTCATGACATTAGCTCTCTTCAGGTTCTGGGTCTGGATTCGTCGCCCTCAACACTTTCGGTGGTTGGATCCTCCTTGAATAGTCGTGCTCGTCGCGCAGTGTATTCAGACTTTCGTGACTGGCGCTTCGAAGGTATAGACCCTGCTTGAACGGGTCCATTCGAGGATCGATCTGAATGGCACTGTTCCTGTTGCCCACAGAACCGGGTGAAGCCGATGCCTCGCCATTCATGCTCATCTCGGGTAGGGTGGATGCTATCATGCCTGACGAGCTGCCTCGAACGCTAGGGTCCTCCTGATAGTCGTCCTGGCTACGCTTCTTGCGTTTCAAGAACCAGAATAAAAGTCCACCAAGAACTATCAAGGCAGCTCCAACCACGCCAACCGCAATTCCAACAATAGCACCGGTGCTTAGTTTCGAGCTCTTGTCAGGGACACTGCCGCGATCGCTACCGTCCGGCGCTGGCGATGGCACCACAGTTACTGTTCGGATAGCGCCGCCGCTATCTGTGACTGTTCGTATCGCTGATGAAGAGGATGGACCGTCCTATCAACGCGGTTAGCAAATCCACTCACGCAAGATTTTGTCTAACAAACAAGACCCCCTCGGGGGGGAGGCGCCAAAGACGGGAGACGAGTCATACAGAGGATGATCTACTTGTGGAAGTAGTCTGCATCTCTGAGGTGGTAGGAGGAGTAGAGGTAGTGGTGGCTGTGATCTGCACAGTCTTAGTTACACTAGCCGTCACCGTCGTAATCATTGCCTGGACCCAGACATATTAAGCCC
Organism: Cladobotryum protrusum; assembly: GCA_004303015.1. NCBI lineage: Eukaryota > Fungi > Ascomycota > Sordariomycetes > Hypocreales > Hypocreaceae > Cladobotryum > Cladobotryum protrusum. Next base: position 5,569,098 of record RZGP01000008.1, read on the forward strand.
TACTGTCACCCCAGAACAACCAACTGGCACAAACAAAAAGGGCATCAAGAGTACAATGGGCAGAAAAGCCTTTAACAACTTTGGCAATGGCACTGGCGCTGGCCTCAAAATATCATGAGAGTGGTGTGGGGAGCATAACATAGAGAATAGGGGCGTGATGATTGCATGCACGTATTGATGAGTTGGAAGAACGTAATTGTACTAACCTGCGATGTAGTAGATGATGTTGGAGCCGATGCAGTTTTCGTGCCAGATGGCGCGATTTCGTTCAACGCAAAATAACCAAAGAGAGCTGTTCCACCACAGTTCTCTTGGGGGTAGGCAGGGCAGGGAAAGTTGCACTTCTTGGTGTCTACTGTAGACCCTTCATCGGGGAAGTAGTCAGAGCACCAGCAGCCATTGCCCTGGGTGATGGCAAAGGCAGCCTTGGATATACAGAAGTCGTGACAAAGGCCATTGGTCTGGTATACACTGACATCTAGAGGGTGAAGCGTCAGTTTGGAGGCCTGTATAGGAACATGAGGAATATGAAGGTGGCTGGGAGCACGCACTCTTGGCCATGGAGGCCGTATTGAAAGACGAGCAAATGCCTACATCAATGGCAGCTACCAGGCATGACCACGTCGATAGGAGAAGGAAGAGATACACCCTGCTCGGGGCACCTATCCAGGGTGAAACCATGGTTGAAGTGAGAAATGGTATAATGAAGCTGTGAAAGGTCAGTCATGTTGCACGTCGCCAAGATAAAGCTGACCAAGGTCTGAGAAAACCAACCTTGCTTCCAAAAAAAGAATTCGGTAAACGAATGCGCGTGCTCTCTTCTTGATTTATCCAAGTAAAAAAGAAAAGAAGAAGAAGAAAATAACGCTCAGAATAACCAAGCCCAATAGACGGATGCCATAACAATCTTGCAGCTATCCCTCAAAGAACGGGGTCGACGATTCGGCGACGTAGCTTCTTCTGTGTCGCTCGAGTGATGGCAGGTAAAGGTACGAAAACGAAGGACGAAGATCTCGGGTTTCGGTTTAGAATCGTCTCGGTCGCAAAAAAATTGTGCAAGAAATGCTCGGTTGGTTGTTGCAGAAACTCGGTATGCTCGGGGCAAGGGTTGAGATTTGGCGGACCGTGACAAGAATGCTGGATGCCAGATACCGGATACCAGAGACAAGACAGGAAGCAGCCAGTCGTGTCAGTGAAAAAAGAGACGGTGTCGGAATGCGTGGGGGGAATTGTCGGTTTCTTTTTTGGCGACTGACTGACTGGCTTGTTGTCTATGATTTGTCGTGGTGGTCGCAGTAGTGGTGGTGGTGGTGGTGGTGGTAGTAGTTGTTTGTTCTGGCTGAGATTGGAATGTGTGGCTGGGATGCGAGCGAGCAGGTCCAGCAAGCAAAAGAAGAAGCAGCGCCGTCCAGTGCAGTGCCAGTACCAGTGAGTGCAGCAGTACGACTACCTTCAGAGCCAAACACCTACAAGTAAAACAGAGCCAGGGCCCTTGGACGCTGACGCACAGGCAAAAAAACAACAACAAGCGATGGATTGATTCTTTGCTTTCCCAACAGCGGGAGAGCTAAAGGACCAAAAAGGAAAAAGAAAAAAGGGGATCAAAAAGAAAAGAAAAATGACAATTTTGTTTGGTCGAAAAAGCCAACAGTAAAAGAAAAAAGAAAGAAAAGAGAAAGAAAAAAAATAGGTCCAAAAAAAGGAGGAGGATGGGATGGGGTGATGAGATGAGATAGGCGATCAGACCAGGTACATGCAAACACGCACACTCATACAATCATTCACAGAACAAAACAGGCCAGGACAGGACGGACAGAGAGTGAAAGCGGAGACAGGCGGGAGGAGTACGAGGAGCAGGCCATCAAGAGAAAGAGAAGAAGAAGAAGAAGAAGAAGAAGGAAAAAAAAAGAGTCTAAGCTAGAGCTGCCGAGGTGTGTGTACGGTTGCGATTTTCGGTTGCGACCAGCGAGACCCCAAACCACTCTAGGCGAAGATTGACAAGAAGAAACGGCCAGGGGTGTGGGTGGGTGGACTGGACTGGACTGTGTACTACTTGCACTTGGATGGAGTATGTATGAAAGCAAGAAAAGACATGCAGGACCAGTCCAGCAGATGAAGAAGAGGAGGAACAAGAAGAAAGATGGATGGTAAACGAGGACGGTGGTGAAGGAGAAACAAGTTTCGAGCGTGGCCGTGGGAACAGCAGGAGTCTATGGACAATAATACTTGTACATACAGCCAGAAACGGACCAGGTAAGTACTTACATACCTACCTAGACTGGAGAAGGAGGAAGCCGCAGCCTGCTGATGAGGAGAAGATGATCAATATCCCATCATCCATTGACACACACACACACATACAAGCCCCCCAAGCAACAACCGCAAACCGCAGCCAACAGCAAGCCTGAAATGTCCGGGCGTCTACATTCAGTGATTCAGTGGACAGGTTTTAGCAGCAGCAGCAACAGCACAGAGTAGCAACAGCTACTTGTATCTACAACTGACTATGAAATCACTACGTGTACTGTCCCGGAAGCCTCTTGGGCCGCTTTCTTGTTCAGCAGCCTCCAGAGTCTCTGGCGTCTCTGGAATTAAGCGGAGTAATCGGCCGGGGTACAGCACCAAAATTCAAGTTACAGTGCCATGAGCGCCCTCAAATGCTCCATAAGATACCCCGTATGTTTACGTTAGCTTGTCGCAACCCCTGGCCCCATGTCGTCACAAGGTTACAGGGGAGGCAGAGCTCCATTGCTTCAGTGCCCCCCCCCCCCCAAAGCACTCTTTCAGGGGGGTCAAGGTGGCTGAAAAAGTGCCACTGTGGGTACCTGGAGCCGCCAGTGGATGCATTTCCTAAGCGTTTCCAAGTTTGGATCCGCAACGATCAGCGATCTTTCCTAATTTATAGCGAATATCCGCCAGAGCACAAAGGAAGTGACAGTGGTGGTGTGAAGAGTACCTCCATAGATGGAATAGTGCAATGTGCATTAAGATTTTATTGTATTTTATTTTACAGAGTATGTTATTTTATTTCATTTTATTTTATCCTTCCCTCTCTTTCTCTCTTTTCTTTACCTAATTTCAGGTTGAGCACAAGTATATATGTTCCTTTATGCAGCTGGTACTCCCTACACACGAGATATCTCTGCGGGACGACTCATTTTAATCTTACTCCATAAAATCAATCCAATTTTATTTTTAACTCTCAATAGCCTGCCTCACTTTTTCTTTTCGAGCGCCCACCGGATGCGGCACGCGGGTGTCACTTCATTCGACATATCAGCCCAACCGTCCATTCATTCATCCATTCACTCGTTGATTCATTCAACAGCAACAAAAACCACTGCCATCGAAACAATTCGCGCGCGCAAAAAATATGGTACTACTTGTAGAAAGACGCCAGTCCTAAACAACGGTAGCGGATGTTGGCAGTAAGTACCGCTTTGTATCTGCACTCTCCTCACTTCATCCCATTAGAGGATAGCGCGCTTTCCAACCATGGCGGCAACGAAAATTCCGATCAAGCCCCAAAATCGATAGCACGCCCGCCGCCTCTCTCTCTCTCTCAATATCCATGGATCCATCTTCATCATTGTGATGCCCTTGATATTCTTCTTTATCATCATAATGAAATCAGGGGAATCAAATAGTCGCCTTTAGTTTATTGTGAGTCCGTTCGCCACAGGATCCTAAAGAGCCTGCATTGGTGATGATGCACGCGACCGCTCGAGACAAGACGAAACTGGAACGGCGACGAGACGCTGCAACCAAGCTAAAGCTACCATGGCATGGACAGCTAAATACGAGATTTGACATTTGACCTCCCAAAAGACGACGACGGAGTAACCGCCCAACATAAAGAACTACCCCCCTGGACGAAAAAAGAAGAGTTGTGTGGCTCAACTGCCCAATGACGTGGAAGCCCAAAGCAACGCAACTGGATCAATGTTGGCCGTGTCTTGCCCCCTCTCCCCCCCCCAGCCATGCCCATGCTGGCGCCCCTCTCTTTCTCATCACCCTTGCTCGCACATTCGCACGCATTTCGCTTCTTCTGGCGTAGACACACGCACTCCGCTATGCCTTTCCCGGTATGTATCATTGAAAACTGCATGTCTTCCCCGGCGCCATATCACACCAACTGACAGGCATAGATCATGGGGAACATGATACAATACGGAAACATTCTCGATGAATAATACTACCTTGGAAGAAGAGGCGAGAGGCAACAAAACACGCCGTCAAGCAACTGGGAAAATCGTTTGCAAAGTACCGCTGTCCAACCGCCATAGCTTTGCATCATGTGAGATCCAGCTGCACTGATTTACCGACGATCAGGGGAAAATTCTGCCTCCTCCGACAGCCCAAACACTGATTGACGGACTCCTTCATGTCGATTGTAATTTTGCATGCGCGGGAGAGCAAGGACCAGGATTCTGATAAAGGTGTGGTACCCCGGTGGGTACGCTTGAGGCGTCCTGCTTCTCAATGGCTTGTCTGTTGGAAGTCTTACTCTGATCGACATGGGATAGAAACACGCAAACCTCTTCCTGGGCCCCAACCCGGCGTTCATGAAACCTCCGACATGCGGGAATCCGGACGCCGCATCAACAGCTCTTCGACTTCATGAGGCCCGTTGACCCCATGACAACAATAATGTATGATTCAGCTCTCCCATTTTTATTTTTATTTTTTTTTATTGCGATGAACAAAGGATGAGCAGACTGGCGCCAGAGCCACAGCTTGAATGTGCCATGTACTACGGGCATACAAACTTTCAGCAGTAACCATGACTTGCCCCCAAATCCGCTGGCCCGTAGCAGAAACTGTTGAAACCCCACGCTGTTCCTTGATTTCGCTCACTCCGTCTCTGGCACGAGCCGCGTTCAACGGCTCCGTAAATGGCCCGGGAAAGTTGGAGAAAAATACAAGCAGATAAACAAATAAACGTGCATGCATGCATTCTCGCCTTTGCCATACACAGGCCAACAAGCAATTCAAGCGATTCAAGCAACCACTTCAAGACAGACTTCCAGATCACTGGCCTCGCCACCATTGTCATCACACGGATTTTACAGAGAGGACGCTTACCTTGATCATGGAGCATTCATCTTAAAGCTCGTATTACACCAGAAGCCTAAATATACCTTGCCCATTCGAGAAAAATACCACCCCAGCCAGGAAAACCCCCCCACACACTCTGGCCATCCTTTGAGCCATATCGCAAACTCTCAGTCTCCTCACACATTGCCCAATCGTCGCCGTTCCCCCGCCATTCCCCTCAAAAAGTTCATGTAACATCCCAGCCTCCCATCCAGCCTTCCGTTCTATTGAACCTTCAAGTGAAGAAAGCCTACCGTCCAAGCAGAAACACCTTTCACATGCAACGTTGAGTTGTTTACTCTGCATACATGTATAGAGTATGTCAACTAATTGAACTTGAAGGCGGGGCGGGCATCGGCAGAGTCAGATTTCTCAGGGTCTTCTCCTTGTTCGTTAAGAAGAAAGATCACCACATGTGAGACAAGACAGGTGTGAAAATACAACGCATCGGAAGGACAAAACCCCGTCAGTCAACGCGTCCTCAGGGGTTGTCTATATGCCCTGCTCCGTAGCTATCTGGGTTGTCACCCATGGATCTACGTTTACAGTATGCATGAGATGGTTGACCCTACTAATAATAGGGTCTTTGCAGAGGCATTTTCCATAGCCAAGTAGGCCGGATCCGGACAACGGCAATCCGATTTACTTGTACATACATACATGGAGAAAACAACCGGCTCCCTTCGCCTCACTGAGTCTAAAATTTGGCGCTCCCGTGGTGGATTCCCTGACCGGCAATGCCCCGGCCGAAGTTGACGAAACTGCTGCCAATTTCGGCATCCTGGCCGAGTCATCGGGCATGATTTCAAAGATTAGGGCCACGAACTACGGAGTACAGATAGTTTATTTGAAAGACTCGTGGTCGACACAACATGGCAGGTGGGTAAGATCTTGGTGTTGTGCATTCGCGAATCGTCTTGATGCTATGGGCTGGTTGCATCTCTTCTTACACGCATGGTAATATGGACGTGCGTACATATGCATGGGCATGACTGTCGCCCATCATGTTACGGTCGCACAGGAGTGGCTGGGCGGTGGCCAATTGGAAAACACTGACCATCTGACGGCGATACGACGAGGTGTTGGCAGTTGTAATGGTGTCCTACCGAGGTCACCAAATGGAAACTTGTTGATTACCCATTGCCAACGCCGAGCGCTGATACGGGGGCAATGATTGAAATCTCAAGGATAGCTTTCCGAGTCATTCATACATCTTCCGGCGCGTCATAAGACTTGGATTCTTCTAGCGTACTCACCCGGCCCGCTCTCGCATTCAAGAAAAACAGGGTCTTGGAGGCTGAATGAGATGGATCTGAGACTGTGTGGATACCTTCTTTTTGCGGCCAACAAGAAAATTCTTCCAAATGGTCACGCTGGGTTATGTTACATGCCTCGTTAAGCCGGCAGTAGTAATGAACAGAAGGCAAAGGACAACTCAGCACTCTAAGCCTCCGGTATCAGCCACATCTGCAGAAGCTTTTGCTGATTGAAACCCTGAACTCTTCTGATCTGCCGAAATCTCGCAAGTGGCCAGCCGAACAAGGAAAAGCATAACTTATTAGTGCAATGTTTCTTTGCGAGCAGAGTTGAGGCCCTCCTAAACTAATCCCAACACTTGTCCTTGAACAATGGCGGTCACTGATGAGGCTCCTTGACGACTCTCTTCTCTCTCTTTGTGTACAAAAACAACATCCACTCAGAATTCATTGCCTTTTTTTTTCCCCTCCAAGCCAAGCCTTTCCTGGGAGGCTTGGACGCCTCTGAAATCTAATAATAACACTACAAGGAAATCAGACGACGCCCTCGGGTAGTCAGTCAAGTTTTGTTTGTGACCCCGGCGAATACGAGCCGACTATTGACGGGTAGTTAATTAAATATGGCGATATCCAGCAGAGCAAGGGCTTAGGTCCAGATTGGGGCGGCATCCATAGGCCGGATTAACGTTTAATGTGAATGCATTGAATAGGACTCAAGTCACCGTCTGTCAAATATAGTAGCCCTCCGTTTTTTACGAAGCCGGCCCCGTTTAATAAGGCTTGGTTCAGGGTGGAAGTGATATCTCACTTTGACCATGTCAGCTCGGAGGGCTCTCAAACACGGGCGAGCTTTAGGTTAAGGGAGCAACTCTTGGCTCGCCAGGGGGTTCACGAAAACCTGTGGATTCTCTTGGTCAGCCTCCGATAACCGCTTGCTTCTGTAGCTCTTGGCAAAGACGAAAAATGCACACGCTGTTGCAACTCGGCTCGAGGTTGTTCATGATCAAGGAGATTTGAGAATGTGGTCATTCGTATGCAGGGGGAAGCGGGCGATTATTGGTTAAGTATATCCGCGTGGACAAGCTTTAGGAACTGATGGACCAGTGCTGAGGCACACATCGTTCAGCCATGGTGGCCATATCTCAGCTATTCGAAAACACTATCCATTGATGGCTGATGGCTGATGGCTAATCTCCCAAGTAACACGGAGCATTCAGCAGCTCATTGATGCTTTATGTTGCTTCTTTGGCCAGCATCAAGGGGAACACACATAAGCATTGGGTTAGGGTTATGATATCATCGCTGGGGCTGACCGGTTGTCCACGGGAGAGCTCCAAGCTCTGAGCTGCTGTCGTCATCATCATCATAGCATCACCAGTTTGTTATGTATTAGAATCAGGTCAACAAAACAAAGACAAACATTACTCGCGGCTCGAACTACCTATCGTGAAGCTTTTGACAGCACTGGATGTGGGTCGTACATGCGGAATCCCGCTCTAGACTCGGTGTCTGACCGTCCAACGTCGTGGCCGCCATCGTCGTCCTCAACAAAAGCATTGTCCCAGGACAAGGCATTACCTTTGCCCAAACACGACACCATGGCTGCTATTCTCCTCGAATACCCGAAGCGACGCCGTCCTCTTCCCCTTATGTTCATCATCTCAAGCATCGGTACGATGACGCTATTTTATATCCTGCTGTCTCTGGCTCCGTGCATGGTCGGCGCGACGTGCTATCGAGGCTACCAGAGTGCGTACAGCTTCGATGCTGCGGATGAGCCCCATCCGCGTTGGATGGCGGCGTATCGGGACGAGTTGAACATTACGAGCCTTAGCATCCCGGGGACGCATGATACGATGACGTACAATATCGGGACAGAAGTCCTGCAATGCCAGAACTGGAACCTGAGCAAGCAGCTGGAGTCGGGGCTTCGGTATTTTGACATTAGAGCGAGATTGCGGGACGATGAGTTGCAGATCTATCATGCGGACGGGTACACGGGATTTAGCTACGAGCATGTCCTGCTGAACATGTTTGACTTTTTGGACGCGAATCCTTCCGAGGCGATTGTCATGCGGCTCAAGGAGGAAGGCTCCCCGATCGGCAAGAACACCATATCGTTTGAGGATGCGTTCCATTACCATCACTACTCCTCGCCCTCGACTGCTCCCGGTTCCGCGAAGCATCTCCACAAATACAACTTTGCCGCCCCGATTCCTACACTCGGCGCCCTGCGCTCCAAGATCTTTATCCTCCAAAACTTTAAAGCCAAGGATGGCCCCTACGGTCTCGCCTGGGAAGGCCCCGAGATGGTGCTCGAGGACCTCTGGGTGATACCCGATATATACCACCTCTCAGAGAAATGGACTGCAATCCGCGACGCGCTCGAGAACGCGGCCCTCTCGCCCGATGACAACAGGCACCTGTACCTGGCTCACCTGTCCGCGTCTGTGGGCGTGCTGCCGATTGAGGCGGCGGCGGGACCGAAGAATAGGAGTATCGCCGGGATGAACGACATGACGGGGCAGTACTTGGAGGATGCGGTGGGCAGCGAGGATGCATCGAGGGTTGGCATTATCATCATTGATTTCCCGGGGAGGCAGCTGATTAATAAGGTGTTGGAATGGAATAAACGGCTGCTGAAGAAATGAACTCTGGATATGCAATGCAGGTCTCGTTTATTCTTTATGTTTATTGTTGGATGGGATAATAGAAGAGCACAATGTTTGGATGCCTTTGTTTGGGATGGGATGTGGGATACCAAATGTCATATAGAGGTAGATTGTCTAGTTTATCTATACTGCATGGAACTCGCTCTGGTCTTGAAGTAGGTTGTTTGAGGCACGAAATGCTTGCTGGTGAGCTTTCTCCATCTCTATATGTATGTCTAAGTAGTAGAACCAGGAAATGATGGTTATTAAGGACTCGTATTGGGATGTTCTTTTACCGGTACAAGTAGTGAAACAACGCCGATTAGGATTGTATATCTTCGTTGCTGTGTATTGTTGGACCATTCTTATAGATTAATATATCCTTGGTATAAATAGCTATGATAGCTGGGACGTGGAACCTGGTGTGGTCAAAGAGCTTCTTCACCATTGAGAATCAACTGTAAGCTCTAAAACACGACTCATATTGGGATTCCCCCCCAAAAATTGAGAATATGCAACAACCAAAATGTGAGCAATTTGAGTTCACATTCAAACTTTATAGAATTAAATAATTTTTTTTTTGGATATGTTTATCACCTAGAATCAGTTTATAAAAAAAAAACACGTATGAGCGACGAGCTTTTTATTGAAAGACGGTTTGGAATTGTTCTATAGGGTAGGTATATATATGGTGATTTCGAAGATTGATCGCATACCAAATGGGTAGTTCACTGCAATGTTGGTACATGTAGAGAAGCTAGACTGCAACTGCGAGTGGATAGAGAGGTATGCAAGCCATCGAGATCGATTGAATGTCAGGGGGGGGCTTGGTTCCTAGGTAGCAGATACCTCCCCTCTGCCTCTAAACTACACTCACCATCTCATGAATCCACCTGTCCCCTTCATCTGCCTACATTTAAGTCTTGGCCTTGTACGATCCTCTGAAGAACTTGTCGATAATGTCCTGTCTTAGTACCACCTAGTGTCTTTGTGGATAATGCTTCCTGATTCGGCGCAAGTCATCTACTCGAATTTCAGCGTCCTACGATTTTCACCGTTTGGCATAACAATCTAGATATCTTGTAGCTTCATCATTGGGCATCCTAGTAAGAGCATGTACTCAATACATCTCGTGGTACCTATCGTGTTGCCTGAATACTGAACCTCGACCCCTATTGGCATTTTCCTAATTAGGAAAAAAAGCTACATGCAAGTTACCTGCAAACTAGGTACGCATTGCTGTTTATAAGAAGCCGTAGATGAATCCAGAGTCCTGTTTTTTTTTTGGCTTTATGAGAGACTACTGTGATAACCTGCGTGTTTTCAAATGGTGCGAGCGTTGAAGCCTGACTGATCTCCCCCATCAAAAAGAATGAGGACATTTTGCCTTTGAAATCTCCTTCGAGGAGTGCTGAGAACAACATCATCTGCAAGGGTGACAGAAAGAGGCTCTTGGCTTCAGTGAGGGTATCGATACTCTTTACTATGGGATCAGACACACTGTAAAATGTATTGTTTGAAGCATATACTCGCTCATCATCACTTGGAGCGCGTAAGCCTATATACTAATGATGATAACAGTACAGAGGACATTATATAGTCTGAATTTCCATTGCTTTGTGGTATTATTCTCGTGAAAACTTGGTGTTGACTTTGCTCTTTTGGAATCATGAAGTCTTCTGTGTAGACGGATGACTTGTCTGCTTTTCTTATTAGGTCCCTAGTAACATTGCGATTTGTTGAGTTGAGTCTTTTCGTCTTTTACTCCAGAGTGTGGTGATCACAATGTCCATCTCTAAGCAATACGAGAAAGAAAAAAAAGAAATGGACTGGCGATATCGACCAAAGGACAAGCGACCAAGTGTTTGCATAACTTTAGATAGTAGCAGTATTCATCAGGTTCCTGGACGGGAAATCTACATGGACAAGCTGGCTGACGGGTTGCTCCATGGGGACGAGAAGAACTCTTTCATGTTTGAGGGGACTATCTCTGACTTTGATGTTGTGCTAGTAATAAGGGATGCATTTGAGCTGGGTTGGGAACGGCCGTGGGGTGGCTTATAAGCCAACCGGTCGAAGTCACTGGCAAAGAGAAGCTCAAGTTTAAAAGTAATTGGATATGATTTGCCATGTGCATTAATGTATGTATATTAAGGTCATCCTTCGTCTATTTCTGGCCCAAGAAAGTAACCAAGCTAGCATACTGCCTGATCCTCTTTGTTCTTTGTATTGCCCGTACCTCATAGTCCTCCTTTTCGTTATGCTAACCATCTGGCCAACACATTCCTCTTTTCCTGATGTATTCACTCCATGAACAATCAAGAACAAAAAGAATCTTGTTTCATTTATTCCCTCACCCAACGCCAGCGCTATAACGTATTACTCAATCATATATCAAAGAGCCATCTACCGGTAGGGCATGAACGAGCCACTACTCTCCGAGAATCTCAGGGAGCTTCCGCACATTGACCCTCGTCGAGTGTTGCGCGCTCTCGTAATACCAATGGGAACCGGCTTCTTGACTGGCTTCGGGGCCAGCTTCGAGGATGGACCTGACAGGGGGACTACGGGCCAACGGATATTACGCTGCCTGTAACCTGGGAATGGATGCAGGTCTACGGATTTGCCGTGATCTGTGCGCTCAGTCTCTCTCATGATGCGCCCGGTGCCCTTTCTGGAAACGAGGCAGTAGACATGACCTTGCTTGGTGGCGACTCCCGACTCATAGCCGGCATACACTGTGATGTGAGGATCGCAACTAACGATCCGGGGTTCGCTATGAGGGCCGTCTCTTACGCGAGTTGTGCGATGGTCGCAGTGGCTAGCCGTATGGTATCAGCTTCGGATTATTGCCATCAAAAGCCAAGTTTATAAAGGCGTGAGGGCATAGCCAAACGTGGAGTTTATAAGGCCTGATGGAGGAAACCTACCGAATCTAAACATGGGCATAACCAAAGTAACCAAGTTCTCTGGCAACCATTTCGTTAGCTTCTCTTCTGTGGCCATCTTGCGGAGGAGAAATAAGCCATGTAATCTACAACGAATAACCGCGTTAGTTGAGACATCCCCTTTCCGAGGCCGAATAATTACTGTTACATACGAAAGGGTCGCGAGAGGTTCCAGAACCAATATCCGGCGCAGAACCGGCGTCTTTGGGAATGAGAACGGCTTCCATTATATCTGATCAACTTGTGGTATGTATTACAGTTTCTGGACGCGGTATAGATATCGCGAGTTTGGGGAAATCAACCATGAAGATCTCGCAAGCCATCTTTATACAATATTCAGAAACCACATTCTGATAAGTATTCGAGTCAAACATCATGATGATCTATCTTGGATGGCTAGAATCTTTGATAGAAGCCACCATTACCCATTGTCTATAGCTATGTTCATGAACAACATTGAACAACGGGTTGCTTGTAAGCATATGAAAGATCGCTCAACAATAGAAGACTAACAAAAAAAAAACCCCGTTTCTATGGTCGTGTTCTACAAATGTATTGGATTTTCTAGTTTCTATGGAATTTACTTACATTAACAAGGCCGTGGATCGTAGATTTTCTGGTCTTAATGGGCGGTCTCCTTGACCCTGAACTCGACGCACGACAACGATGAAGGTGGGAGACTATTGGTGTAAATTCCCATATAACCGACACCTTCTATGTTTTATGAGAAGCCACCAAGTTTGGCATATCGTAATGCTTCTATATATGGCATGCCTCGTCATCCGGGTTGAGAGATTTCCCCCTATCCTTTCAGCCACGCATCCCTCTCCAAGGCATCCAAGATGCTCAAACAAACTAAAATCTCCTTTGTGTCCGTTGGTGAGTTGCTTTGGTCCGTGGAAGCGGCTATGCGATATGGTCTATGATGTGTCAATGAGATGTGCTTTATCCGTATGCTGCCATCCGTGCCCTTTGTCCCATTGAGTGGTTGATGATATTTTTGGACTTCCCCCCCACAAACAAAAGAATTGAGGTGCCTGCTTCTGGGTCAAACTCTTTGATGCGACTCTCTACCTTCAAAGTCGCTTTTAGTAATTGTAGTATCTCCGGCCTCGCTCTCAAGTTCTTGTATCGACAAAGAGACTTGCTGTGAACAACCATTTAAAGCAACTATAACACTCCTCCTTTCTTCCCGCCTCGTCAAACAACTCCAGTCCTTCTACTAGATCTCAAGCGATTGCATATTCTCACAATTCTTTGCACAACTACTTGTTCTCTTACACCGGCATCTTTGATCTGTTAATCATCATCATGGCAACCAGGCTTCTCAAGGGAATGATTTCTGACATTCTTGAAGAAATGGTACCCAAGCTCCTACAAGGCATGGTACCTAATCTTTTGGAGGAAATGATCCCCAAGATCTCAAAACAGATTGAACCTGATCTTCTGGAGAAGAAGGTACCTGAGCTCCTACAAGAAATAGTACCCGGAATGCTCAAGGATATTGTCTCCGAGATGCAAGGCCAGTATGATGATGATGATGATGACGATGATGGAGTCCCCCGCTACCAATATGGTTATGGCTCCAATGATTACCCCAGTGCAACACCGCAGGGTGCCTTCATTCGTGGCGACAAAAGCGTCGTCGAAGATCTTGCACGCTACGAAAAGAATGGATACCACCCTGTTCACATCGGCGATAGACTTGGTCCCAACAATGAGTACACTGTCATTCACAAGCTGGGATGGGGCGGATTCGGTACTGTTTGGCTCTGCCGTGACAAGGCTCAGAACAAGTGGGTTGCTGTCAAGATTATGACGGCCGACACTATGGAAGGAGAGAAACCCGATTCGATTGAAACACAACTTATGGAGCTGGACCGATCTACCACAGGTGCAGAGTTCATCGCCTTCCCGCTGCATCACTTCACCCTCAATGGTCCCAATGGAACCCACCGATGCATTGTGATGCCTCTCCTCGGCCCTCGCGTCTGGCCCAATATCTGGACTCGATTCAGCAATCCCGACCCTGTGCTAAGAACTTTATGCAAACAAGCAGCACAGGCTATGCAGTTCCTACACAAGAACAACCTCTGTCATGGCGATTTCCGCACCGCCAACATTCTTCTCAAAATCAAGGACATGGATCACCTCAGCGAGGAAGAGCTCCTCGCTATCTTGGGAAAGCCATTTGCTTGCCCGGTTGAAATGGAGCCAGGTTTGGAGCGCCCTGCATCCATTCCAAAGTACCTTGTCGATCCGGTGGATCTCACAGACTGCATCCCAGACGAGTACCTGATGGAAGAAATCTGCCTTGTCGACTTTGGAGAAGCATTCCCCATAGATTCCGTACCCAAGGCACTAGGAATCCCCATACCCTACGTCCCACCCGAGATCTTGGTCGAGAGTAAAGGCGAGACGGTCATCGCGCCAGCCTCCGACATCTGGGCCCTTGGCTGCGCCCTCTACGAAATCCGAAAGCAGGTTCCACTCATCAACGACGCTCATCGTTACGACGACTGCCTCGCGGATCTCGTCTACATCCTTGGCAAACTGCCCGACAGCCAGTGGGAGAAGTGGGAGCACCGGGAGTATTACTTTACCGAGGACGGCAAGCGTGCCGCGGACCTCCCGGGGGGAGTGACGGAGAGCGACCTGGATCGCTCGATGGAGTGGAATCTGAGGCAGCCCATCCGGGCTATTTGGCCTGTGGTGAAGGGTGCAATCCATATAGATGAGGGAGAGCAGAAGATTTTTGCGGATTTGCTGCGCAAGGTGCTCAAGTACGAGCCTACTGAGCGGTTGAGTGTCGAGGAGATATTGGAGCACGAGTGGTTCAAGATGTAAATGAGACAAAGGAATCGAATGACCTGGAGAAAAAAAGGGGTAAGAGAGTAACTGAGTGGGTGAGTGAGTGAATGGTTGTGGAAATAGACTGTAACATGGTTTCCTTGTCTTCCAGAGCATAGAGCAGAATATGAATGAAGAGAATACAAACAACCCTCCAAACTCCATTCCGATGCAATACTCTCCATAAAAGAAAAGAAAAGAAGAAAAAAAGAATACCCTAGATGTTAGCGACCTGGCATGCAAACTCCATCTTACACCAACACGCCCGCAGCTCGTGTTTATCTCCCGGCAGATCCTCCTGGAGGCTTCGGGGACCGCTTCCATATACACCATCAAGCACGGAAAACAGAAAGTCGGCAGTTTGCCTATACGTCTGAAGGGAAGAACAGAACAGATAACCCATAAGATACATGCAAAACGTAGCACAACAAGAATCAATACATACAAGACAATAACTTGAAGGACGAATCATCTCACATATAAGAGATGATTGAATCGAAAAAGTAGCTCATTACATTAGAACTATTTCTATCATAGATCACGATCGTCTCTTTTATCTCAGTACTCGAGGATATCATCTACTCTGAATAAACCAATCTTCTCTATCCACAGACCCTTCCAACAACCATCACAACAAGTGACCCAAAATAAGATTACATTTCCATTACCAAAGACTACATACTTCATATCGATCCCGATTCTCATATGGGACACAACCCTGACTTCATAGGCATGTAATTCTATTGATCCCTCATCTCTCATTCCTTCCCCTTCCCATCCCATTTCATATCCGCATTCCTTTCTTCAACTATATACAGAAAAGGCTCCCACATCCCAGCAACCCTTCAAAGACAAAAACAAGTTTACAAGATGATAAACTCCATAAAAAAGCCAACGTAGGGCGGGATGCCCAAGCCCTCCCCCTAAAATGCCCAACTCCCTCCCTTACAAGCCCAAACAAATATGCTACCTACAAAGCCAAAAAAAAAAAAAAAAAAAAAAAGAGATATCCTCCCTTTCTACCCATATCCTAGTTTTTATCTCTTTTTACTGCCCGGTTGCGTTGCTTCGCAAAGATTTATTCGACTTATTGCTCTTCACGCTCCTCAACGCAGGACTACTCGTCGAGCTCCGCATCGGACTGGGGTCCCTACTCTTGCTCTCGAACTTATCGACCATTTGTAGGACTCTCGTCTTTGCTGGATTCTGTATGGCGGGCGGCAGGCTTGACACCCCCAGGGTTACAACTCTTTGTGGTCGCTCAAGTGTCATCGCCTCAGCGGTAAACACCCTCGAGGAGCGGAGCGATCCGGCTGTAGAGTGGGATAGCCTCCTTCGGTTGTACTCCTCCTCATCGACCCTCAGGAAACTTTCATCCATGAGGTCCTCAACTGGTGCGCCGCCTTCATCTTCTTCTTCATGATGATGAGACAGCCTCGAAGCCGAAGCCGCCGCAGAGGCAGCCATCCTACTGCGTGAGGACGTTGAGCCCTGAGTAGATGCCTTATCAGGATCCACCAGCTCTGCCGATTGTGGCTGATGCAAAGGCTGCTTCTCATCATCTGCCCCTTCATCGTCATCGGCATTCACAACTCGCAGGCGCTCCTTAGGCACCGTAAACATGACTTGTACAAGACGCTGCTCCACCGCCCTCTCGAGATCCCACTCATTGTCTGGGGTCTGCGTGCCCTCGCCACCTTCCCAGTCATGTCGGCCCTGCTTCCTTCTAAGAAGCTCGCCACCAAGACCTGATAGAGGGGTCTCATAATCTCCAGTCAACATATCCATAGACTCCTGTCGTGCAGCATCATCTCTGAGTGACGATGCTGCCGAGTTGCCTTCGGAATTGGAAAACACTCGTCTCAAAGATCCGAACCAGCTTCTTCTGGGTTTCGACTTGGATGGTGAACCGGGCTCACGGGGGTTATCTTCGTCATCAAATGGACTTGACGGCGTCGTTCGACCAAGCAATAGAGACGGCCCTTCAGCTTGCAGAGCGCCGAAGCCAGACTTGGCGGTATTGTAGCTGCTGGATGATGAGCTTCCAGGTTTACCCGGCTCCGTACTGGCCTGCCCCCCTGATCCACCAAAAAGTCCGGCGGCGACGGCGGGTATGTTGGACCAACGTCCAGACTGCGAGCGGTTCAGACTCTCCGCTTGACTACGGTTCGACTCGGATAAATTAGATCCCGTACGGGAGTCGTCATCTCGGATGTAAGACGAGCGATGAGAATTGCGTCGCGTGGGAGAGCTTTTGCCAGCATGGCGGTTATTATATCTCGTCAAGAGCGAATCCGCAGCATCCACATCCTCTACCCAGTCTCGCACGTCAGGATCACGGGGGCCATCCGGGCTGGGCGTGGCATTCGCTCGGGTAGCGGGGGCCATTGGTAGCGCTCCTGACATTGAAGCTGTGGCTTGTGTGGGTGTAAGGAACGGGTCCGAAGCCACCTCCGAGGTTGGCGTAGTAACGTCGTTGGGATTAATGCGCTGATGACCCAAGTCCTCCTCGTCATCTTCCAGGATGGGGTGGATTTGTCCAGGTGGGGAGATGAGACTGGTGAGCTGGGCGTTCGTAGGCACATAACCGCCACGAAGCTGTCTTGCTACCGGTTTTCTCGCGATGCCTGGGGTGACGGGGGCATAACCACCATACGACCCCACGCCCGTTCGCCAGGGATCCTGTCCGCCAGAGTAATAGCCTCCTGCGCCCCATGGAACTTCTCCCATCTCGTCCGTATCGTGTATAAAGTGACTCGCATCCTGTGCCATGGCTCGGATCGCTTCTTCGCGCGCCGCTTTGCGCTTCTTCTGCTTCATCTTCCAAAGGAAGAAGCCAATCAGGACAATGGCGAGTAGACCCAACCCAATTCCAAGTCCTAAACCAAGTCCTAAACCGGTACCCTTGGGTTTGTCTGTGGTCGTCCCTGGAACAGGGCTACCATGCGGTTTACCTTCTTTTCCAGCATTCGGGTTACTGTAATTCGACGACCATGTCATGGATGTCAGGTTGAGAAACTGCGGCGCAGAAGTTGAAACCGCCTGGCGCTTCATCTTTGCCGAGTCTGACGAGTCAATCTCCCACCCACCATATATCATCATGACATTGCCCGGTAATACCGCTGCGCCGTGGCCATATATGCCGCTCCCCTGAGGTTGCTTTGCTGGTATCATCCATCTCCAGTCGCTATACGCCTGGCCCATTTTCAATACCGCCAGCTGGGGATCAGCGGCATTAGTCACGTCACCGACCCAACCGCCTAGCACAACAATAGAGCGTCCGTCTTCGCTAAGGACAGCTGTGTGACCGGACCGGCTATCTACCTGAGGCGCATCCGTGTCCCTCAGTACGAGTTCTTTGCTTGACTGGCTGGGCGCTGGTGACTGAACGTTAATGTACGACCACGACTCCTCGGGAAGATTCCACACTGCGGCGGTGCTCATGTTGATGAATGCTTGTTTTGTATGACCGCCCAGCACCACGTAGCCCATCTGCTGTGTCACAGTGCCGGAGAGATTGCTCATTGAAGGTTGCAAAGCCGTGAGACTGAAGCCAGCAATCGCCGTGCGTGGCCCTGCGTTGGAGGCCAGGTCAAGGACATATGTGTCCGACTGCGTATTATCGTCCGACGGTGCGAGACTCATCATGGTCTTGGTGTAGTTTGCCGCAGATTGCCATTCGCTCGAGTTGTCCGAGGGCGCAGCACACATGCCACCATAACTATATATCGTAGGCTGGTCAATGGTGGGGGCCAGAGTCGCAGAAAATGCAATGGTGCCGCCGAGAAAGTAGGGTCCCCTAGACGAAGCTCCGCCGCGAATGTCCTTGTCGACGGATGTGGATTTCTTGACCCATGTCTTGTCGCCGTTTCCGCCGCCGGAAGCACCATCGCCATAGGTCCATACCGTCCCCGGCGCCTCGTCGCACTCCCCAGCGTAGACATAAACCGCACCAGTTTCCGTCCTGGCCGCCCCAAATGCCGCCTGTCCATTGCTCCCCAAGAAGGGCAGATCCTTGGTCACTGTATCCAGCTTCGCATCCGAACCAACGGTCGCCGATATGTTTAGTGACAAGAACTGCACGCCATTGTCGGTGCTCTGAGAGAAAACGTAGAGAAGGTCTGGTTCGGAGCAGATTGATTGATTGAAGCACGTATCGGGCGTGAGAATCTGCGTCGGGACGTACGGGAAGACATGCGCGGCTACCCGTGACGAAGGCGCCAGAGTAGTCCAGGCGAGGACGGAGAGTGCGAGAGTGGCAGCGCGAAGACGATGCCGTCTCCCGCGGGTAAACGCCAGCGAGTGCGTTGCCATTCGGTCGATTCGGGGTTTCGAGGCTTTGTCTGCTGTAGAGTTGGTGCTGTTGGTTCTGCCTGCGTCTGTCGTGTTCCTCAAAACATGATGGCCGAGTGTTTCAATCGCCGGTCGTTGCTTGTTGTTTCTTTTCTTGTGCTCTGTCTTTTCTCCCCTCTTTCCCTTTCCCTTTGTCTTTCTCCTTCTCCTTCTTCTTCTCTGGCTTTCTCCGCTCTTTTGCTGCTCGCCTTAACTGTTGGTGACTCGGGTTCGTGCTTCCTGGCCTCGCAGACCTGACGTCGGGTGTACGCCCCAGCTGAAAAGAAAGAAAAGAAAAAGAAAAGAAAAAAGGACTCTTCCCTGAAGAAAGCAGAAGAAGAAAAAAAAGGAAACCCCTAAAAAAATAAAACTATGTGCAGAGAAAAATGATGTTCAAAAACCTCACCGTCTCAAGGGCGCAATTATTCCAAGATATTCGTTTGTTCAGACGTGGTGGTGACAAGTAGAAAAAAGGAAGGAAAAAAAGCGGCCCTGAAACAAGAGAGAGAGAGGCCAACAAAAGCGGCCGGTGCAGAGTTGCAATGCAGCAGTAGCAGCAGCAGGGATTTCGTAGGCTGCAGCAACATATGCAGACCCTCCCCCGGCAGCAGAGATAGGTAATAAGAGATGATAAAAAAAGAGGTCAGGTTGCAGAAGTGAGAAGGTTGGTGCAGCCTTTACTGCTGAAGAAAGTAGATCGTTAGCCACTCGGCGTTGACGTTGACAGACAGGTGTGTGAGTGTGTGCGTGTGATTGACAACGCCGGCGCCTTTACCGTTCTGTTGTTTACTACAAGTTACAAAATATCACTTCATTCGCCTATCAGCAACCCAACTATCCGCATCCATACACACTTCAAGAGCCCGCTCATCTGCACGTCAGGCAATACTCGCATACGAACAATCTTGTCTATCCATCTCTTCCCCTCCCCTCCCCTGCTTGGTGGCGGGGGGAGGTGGGAACCACAAATCAAACTCTGTAATGCTTCCGTTTCTATCCTTCCCCTCTCAAGAGCCCATCTACATGCAACCAATTGCGGGTATCCGTCCCATGCGGGGTGTGCGCGGCGGTGGTTGGTGATGCAAAATCATGAGAACAGCCCATCATGAGTGAGGGTTTGTTGTCGTGTTTGGGAATCTTATTGGTTGCCCAGCAACAGGGAGCTATGGCTTGAAGCCGCCTGCTTCTTTTGGCTTTGCTTTGCTTAGTCTGAAGCTTGTGATTGTGGCAGTGGCAGGTGGCAGTAGCAGTAGCAGTAGCAGTGGCACCCGTGAATGATATGACGGGTACGTACCCGCTGAAGGTACCCGTACATGCAGGTACTGTAACCACAACCTTGAGCTTGAGACGATCATTGCATTGGCCTCCAGATCAGAGACCCGACAACAGACAGATCCATTCATGAGTTGCAGCATGTATTTAAATAGTTATGCCATTAGTTTTGATACTCAGGAAGCTTTAATAAGGCCCGCAACTGGTTTTATAAAAGGTATATTTGTTCATGTCCACCTGGCAACAGTAATGTCATGTCATCTTGGCAGCTTGGCTCATCCATCCTTCACATATCCTCATGTAACTATACCTTGCCGTCTGACCCGCGCAATCCCACCACCCAAAAGCCTAGAACCTCCTCTTCCCAATCGCCGTTGTAAAACACCAAGGCAACGCCCGTCCATGCTAACACCTTCTAAGAAAGTCGCTAGATCAAAGGCCCGAATTAAGACATCGCAAGTAGAAACTATTGCTTCATCATTCATTGCTTTTTTTTGGTTTTGTTTGCATTATTATTTAGCATTAATAGAACCCAATCCTTCGAGCAATTGTTGTTACTATGTGTCTAATAACGATAGCCAAAAGATGTATCATCCAATCCTTTCCCCTATAATTCTGCCCTTCAAGATATCATGCCATGTCCAACCAATTGCTAATAAACGCATACTAACTCATCGTTTCTTATAACAAAGAAAAATATTAAGGTCCACAACATCAACCAGTCAAAGCTGGCCAACCGCAAAACCTTGGGTATCAAATAAACCAAAGCCAACATTCCCCTCTAATAGTACACCTTCTCGTTCCAAATAGGTGGCCGAGCTGTCTCGGTATCCCAAGAAATGTTATTCTTCTCATCCAGAACACATCCCTCGTCCGTGATGGGAATCACTTTGCTTGAAACGGCGACTTCTTGCTTGGAGACACCTGCGGGGTCTTCGGGGATCCACAGAATCGGAACTCGGCTAGCTACGGAGGGAGGGAGATAGGCCTCTGCTGCCGTTTCCGTCGAGTAAATTGTGGGGATATCGATGTGCTCTCCAGTATTAAACAGCTCGCGAAGTGAAAAGTAATCGGCATAGCGCCAGGGCTGGAGGAACTTGAGCACAAAGTTGCCCTTCTTAGGCGTGCCAGATCCATTCGTTGCGACATTTGCGGCGGGCAGTTTGGCGGCGTGGGTGCTATCGATGGAAATGGTGTTACGATTGAGACCCTCCTCCTGACTAGAACCGGCTCCCTCTCTAGTGTTGCCTGGTTGAAGGCTATCCTCATCAGTCTGAAGACTGCGAGGAAGGCTGTAAAGCAGTGGGTTCAAGGTCCTGGACAAAGTAACCTGATAAAGAACGGTGAAGATGAGGAAAACAACCATAAGCGCAGCAGGTCCAGGGGCTTTGGAGATGATGAACATGCCGACCATGCAAACTTCTGCCAGGTAGATACCAACAAAGAGCTGCTTAAGTGCGCGTGGATAGATCAAGCCTTGAGTGTCGATTTGGGTATCCGACACAAACAAGACATTATATCGGTAGGCCAAGTAGAATAGGCCCATGCCAATAGTGGCCCAGAATAAAATGATGGGAGCAATAACAGCATAAGTGATGCCTACAAATTGTCAGTAAATAGCTTCAGGACACTTCAACACTATGTAACTTACTAATGACGGCAATATTGGTATAGACAGGCATAACACTGCCCCAGGAAATGGCACTCAAAGTGGTCCACTTTTTGTACATATCACGAGGAGTCTTGGAAAGCAGCTTGTACAACAGCTTAAAGACGAAGAGACCAACAACCTGGGTGAGAACGCTGGTCGCAATGGTTAAACCCTGCACTATAAAGTAAGACACGTAGAAATTGGACGATGTCGGAATAGAGCTCGAAAGTGTGGAGAAAACACTGCCTGGATCTTTGGCAATTTGCACGAGAGCTGTCGAAGCCGCGTTCGCAAGTGTTTGGATCAAGAACACCTGGATAACTTGGAAGACAAAGTAGGCGTTTTGGGTAAAGAGTTCGACTTTTGACAGCGTAGGGGCGCCAGCAAGTTTCGCGCAGAGTCGCATGATGACGGGGACCAAAGACATGAGGATGGAGAGGGCGACGGATGGGAGCAGACCAGAAATGACACCAAGGATAGGCTATAAAAGCAATTAGCAAAATGACACCTCGAGGCTGCGATAATTAAACTCACCTTGGGGATATCCGTAATCCAAGTCAGGCCGGGAATATTTTTCAGAGTATTGACCTGGGCGACAATACCGACAATACCGACAGGGACAGCCCAGAAGACAATCAATACTGTAATGAAGCCATAGACGGCATACCGACGGAGGATGAGCTGCCACCAGGGCAAGGCAAGGCTCTTCCAAACAATCTCATTGGGCTTGGCACCAATTACCTTGGGAGCCATGTGCATGGCCAGATGGTGGGTAATGACTTGATATGCAGCTTGAGCATCAGACTGGGTGTGAAACTCAACAAAGACGGCGCGAATCTTCTTGTAGTTACCAGCCTTCCACTCAGCCTGAGATCTCTCAACTTCAGGGATAAGTCTTTGGAGCTCAGAGCGGCTCCACTCAATGGTGTCAACCTTCTTACCAAAGAGACCAAGGGGGCCAAGACGATGGCTGGGGCGCTTGCTGTCAGGAATCCATCGTGCCGCAATGCTTCCGGTCTCAACATCACCAGCAGCAGGACCATCGGGGCGAGCAGTCTCGGACTTCTTTAAAGACTTGATACGCTCTTTGTTCACCGTCTTCAACAGGCCGATCTCGGCCTTTTCAAGCTTGATAGCAACCTCATCTCGCTCCTGAACAATCTTGTCAAGATCGCTTGCATCTCCACAAATCCAAACGTTCCTGACTGAATTATTAAACATGCTTCGAATGCGGGCTTCATCCAGATACTCCTCGGGAACCGTTGTGAAAAGAACGGTACGGGCTGAGATTCGCTTGGCATATTGAGGGTTCAAGAGATAAGCTTGGCGCAGGTTAATGTAGAAGATGCACTCGCGTGTAATCATGTACATGAGGAAGCCATAGACAGCCCAACCAACAAAGGCGTGAGCATAGAGGTAGTTCTTGTTCTTCTCGATATCGATATTTGCATACGATAGAATCTCGAGCTGGCTCAGACCCTGACCGCCAGTGGCATTGACGGGGAAGAGAATGGGCCAGGTAATGAGGAGACTGACGAAGCAAATGACGGTGCAAATACGCAGAAAGCGAATGAAGAGGTAGGCGTCAAGACTCTGGTGGGTAAGAGCGTGGGCATCGGGGATCTTCCAGAAAGCACCAAACCAATTGAACCAGCCACTGGGTATGCTTGGTGACCGTTCACTGTTTCAACGGTCGTTAGTGGACGTTGCTTTTTCACGATGGGACGAATACTCACTCTTCACGCAATGAGCCCAGGTACGTCCTCGGCGCGTAGTATCTTCTTTGCGATCTTCTGAAGAAGAGGAAAATGACAATGTAGACGAGAGATACCACCAGCACAGGAATAAGGGTATCAACCATGCCTGAAATTCACAACAAACGCAATGTCAGTTTCCATTGTACGCTGATTGCTCAAGTGAGCAGAAAATATGCTCTACTAACCCCATGCTGATTGCGGTTGAGCAGGTTTCTCGCGCGCCGAGCCCACGTTTGGGTCGGGCGGCACGTTCTTGTTGAGCCAGCTGATGAAGTTGCCCATGATGTCTGTGTTGCAGTTGCAGACGATGCTGCTGCGATGTCACGTATGTCGTCCTATATTCCCCCTTCCTTTTCTTCCTTCCTTCTTTGCTTTTGCGGAAATTGGTCGAGATTATTGACTGTCCCACTGGTTTGTCGCAGGCAGAGGAGGGGGGGGTTCACGAGGCTTTTGAGTAAATGAGGGAGAGAAGAGACTGGCGGGGAGGATGATGTTTCAAGGGCGGCAAGCAGAAACAAGCAGGGCAAGGGCGACCTTAATAAAATGAGATGGCCTGCAATTTCTCTGCGCAGGTGCTCTTGGCCAGGAACGATGATGCTAAGCGCGTCTTTTTTAGGGTCGATGCGACCAAATGAGTGACCGCTATGGAGCACTACTACTTGTAGGTATGTATTATGGCTTCTCAGGTCCTCTCAATCAATGGACCCATCCCATCCATCACCCGCAGTTGGTGAAAACAAGCTGCTCCAGGTACTATGCTATGCTATGCTACGCCACTAATCACTCGCTGTCTCAGCCAGACAAGAACTTGGACCGTTTCTAGGCCCTGGCTTTGCTGCTTCTGCTTTGCCGCGGTGCGGTTACCAGCTCGCCGATCGAGGCTGGTGTGGGTCATAGCTTCAATCAATCCCGGAAACAGCTGCAGCTGATTTCTCGCTGTGTGTCGGCTTGTCATTGGCGATGGCTGCGTGTGTGGCTTGAATGAGTGGTTGATGAGGGATGCGACTTGAGAATTGCTGTGATGCCCTGGCATGTTGCCATGTTTCACGCACAGTTGTTGTACATCGCTTATCATCATTACACCTTCATTTCAATAAATACACACACACTTGACAAGTATGTAGAAGAGTTTTTTTTTTTTTCCCTTTCGCTTTCCCTTTGCAATTTTAAATCTTCCCCCCCTCTCTAAGGTCATGATAAGGGCCCAATCCATGAATGGGACCCCGTAGTAGCGCATGGGGCCAGACCACCCAACTTCGCTTCATGATCCCTGTT
Source organism: Cladobotryum protrusum (assembly GCA_004303015.1). Taxonomy (NCBI): domain Eukaryota; kingdom Fungi; phylum Ascomycota; class Sordariomycetes; order Hypocreales; family Hypocreaceae; genus Cladobotryum; species Cladobotryum protrusum. The sequence goes on from RZGP01000008.1 coordinate 5,594,187, forward strand.
GAACTCTCTCTCGGCTTGCATATCATCCTTGTTCAGCTGCGCAATCACAATCCATTGGTCGCGTCACACGCAACTCTGTCCGGCACTTGTTTACATGTATGTATCTTTGTCTCTCATGCTCTGCCAGTCACTCTGTCAAACCCTTACCGAAAGTTGCATAGACAGATAGGCTGAGCCTATTCTTGTTCTTTTTGGAAGCATTAAAAGCATTTCAGAGTGGCAGTTTGAGGATAACTACGGAGTACTACATACAATAGACAGAATACTCGGTAGTTGATAGTTGGCAGTTAGTAGTTTCAATGATGCCAACATGCTTCCAAAAACGGACTCTTCGCTCCGTCATGATCGACTTGATCCCAAAAAAGCAAGGAAATTCCGATGTCATGTTGTGATGTCAGACTCTGATTCATCCCCACGTTTTTTTTTTTACTTGTAGTATATCGTAACGAGTGTCATGCCAAGATTATAGTGTGGAGACGAGCATCAGACATATTTTTTATATGAAGTGGTGATGAAGCTGGCTTGGATTTTTTTTGCAAATTGTGTTGAGATACTGACTCTGTCAAACTGAGCCGTCGCATGCATATTACCGAGTCTGTAGCTGCAACAGCTCTTGGCGACATTTCCCAAACATGCATGACACTGCTACAGCACTATCAGGCGCCTGTATACCGTGTCCTCAGCGTTTGACGGATTCATGGGATCAACGTACATACAGACGAGGGCAACTTTCTGTATGCGTCCATGATCAAAATAAACCTCATATATGTCATTCCTCACACCATCAAGTCACCGAGTCAATGACGGATTAATTGGCATCCATCTTTTTGGTCACTAACCCTTTATCGCAATACCCTGTCGATCTCATGATCCCAAAACCACCATCGACAACATCCTGGCAGGGTCGTGCCGTTTCCGCTAAATCATACAGTGTTTTATTATGTACTTGGCACAGTAAGAGCCGCAGTTTCCCTGCGTCATGCATTTCCAGCTTGAGGCCTCTTCTTCTCTTCTGACACCCTCAAATACTGAGAGGCGTAAACTCAATAAGGACACACAAGCGACCATTTGAAGCAGGAAATCAGTTTTTTTGTTCCTATGTACCTTGCCTTGCCTTGCCTTGCCACCAACAAGAATTCGGAACGAGGCTACACAAACCTCATACAGTACCAGAAGTGGTACGATACAGGGTTCTCAAAGATTAAGCAGAGCTGAAGGGGGCACTGGGAGGGCTACCCCAGAAATCATTAATTCCAGGGGACTCGTCATCGTCAAGGGCATGCATCAATTAAAGGCTGCAGCTATTGCTTATTTACACCGCCATACAATCGTTACCCATATTCTTCGTTGTCGAATCTATCGAAAGATCTCGGCCCTCCAGGAATGTCTTGACAAGAAGCACGACATCAGCTTCACCCTTTGGGCTGTGCTGCATTGATGGTAGAGTTACACCCGTCCGCTGGTGCGCGGGTGGGGTGAGGCCTCCCCCCTCACCGAGATCAAACCGACGGTGGAGTGTTGCATCCAAACCTGCAACTCGAACGCCAACATCAAGATGGCGACGAGCCAAGCATTTCTACCACCTCTGTTGGATTTGCAGCAAAGATTCTGGGGGCCCATTATCAGGTCATCTTTTGCGTCATCCTTGTCGATCCGGGACACAATGAGCTCGGGGAGGCATCTCCGCATCTTATTTCGTGTGATCGTCCAGATCTTGCCCGAGTTTGGATTGCTGGCGTCACTGAAAGCGGCAATATACGTAAATCTCTAAATCCTTCGAATGGGGGAACCCTTCCACTTTCTTTTCTTTCCCAAAAGCATGAAATGTCAATTCTAAGATATACCACTTGTACGTACTGGAGCGAATCTACCAAGACGCCGCGTTTCTATATAGGGTAACTATATTCAGAATCTTAAGGCAGAAGCGATCTCAACATGTATGCATTCTAGGGAAATAAATGTTTATCCAGCAATCAGGTAAGCATTTGCAACCCTATAGTATATCTATAAATGTATATTTGAAAATGGTGTTAGCATAAGGTGAAATATTCTTAAGGCCTTGTTCATCGGATCCGTGTGGATATTGCATGCAAGGTACTCCTATTTTATCAAGTAGATATGGTGGCACAATGCCAAACAGGCACAGTAAGCTTATGTTACTCTGAGCCATCTATATCCGTTTTATTCATTTACTGAAAGTTGTTTAAATTCTCCAGAGCGACCAAGAGTGTCACCAGTTTGCATGGCTCTTCGCATGAGTGGTGTGACATAACACATGCTCCCCCCGTTTCAATGTATGCTCTGGTTACCTTCAACACGGTTATCTAAAGGCTTCATTGCATGAGAAAGAGATTTGACTATGGACAAATATTGTATCTGATACATAAGCGTATCGTAAAGAGGTATCGTAGGATGAAGATTGGGTATGGTCAAGTGCAAGAGAGACGTTTTTGTCTGTCCTTGACTCTTGCTTAGATGGAAGTATGTAAGCTTCGGCTTGATCGCATTATACAAACTGATTGGGATATATGGGCTTTGTGCAGAAAATCCTATAGAAAATGGTATATGGCTTGAAGGTAGTAGATTTATGTGGATTTGTGTCAAAGACATTTCTTCAGCTCTGTAATAAGCGTATAGTTTGCTTCCTACTCAATGGCTATCAATAATTCACAAGCTGCAACGATATACTGGTATTGAAAGGTTTTATACAAAATAAACCTTCTCCCTGATCGAAATGTTGTCCTATGTATGGAAGAAACATGGCTGAACCTACTCTGTATACTTTTTTTGTTCACGATTAAGTATAGGGTAGCATTTGAAACCTAGCATAAGAGGTGAAAAGGAACAATTCAGGTATCATAATTCATCATTGATGTGAATTGATATATATTTATTGGATTTATTGGATTTGATGCTCATTCAAACCTTTTTCTTCATTCATTGGAGGTACACATCTTCGAGGTGTGTAAATTAAACTGGAAGTGCGTGTAGAAGCAAGTTTGCGACTGATGCCATCAGGCAAGAAATTCACACAATAATGCTATCAAAGTTTCTACGGGTATGAAGAGTTAAAATTTTAAACGCAGTTTAATAGCCATTATTTAGATTTGAGATTGGAAGAGTCATTCTGCCGGCGACTCATGTCTTGCCAAGGTATATATCCGTACTTGAATCATCCATGGTTCCTGCATCTTTGCTCACACTCCCACTCTTATCTGACCACGCAGCATTATACTTCATCCTGATCATAACATCACAATACAAGAAGCATCGTCATGGAACTTCTAACAGCTTGTGAAGGCCTAGCTGCTAACATTACCGCTTTTGATTTTGTTGATGACGACCGAGTTCTCGAATCTGACGTCAAGCGATGGGAGCAACTGTTCTCATTGTCGCTCAGCGATACAGTCGATGAAATAAAGAACTGGAGGTCTGACTTCAGCCGTCCATCTATATCGGAAGCAGCATGGGACGATATCAAGGAGCAGAAGATGATAGAGGGCTACGACAAGGAGTCGTATGAGTACAGTCTCTTCAGACGTGACCAGCCACAGAGGGCACATCCGGCAAATGAACATGACGCAAAAAATGACAACTCCATCTTCATGATGAGACTTGAAGATATTTTACCTACGGTCAAATCCGTACAAAAGATCGCGTTGTTGGAACATGTGCCGAAGCTGGTTCCTGGGCTTGACGAGGATGGCAACCCTGCAGATTTCTGTTCTTTGGGAGGAGCCGACAAGTCCAAGTTGATGGTTGCGCTCTCACAAATGAAAACATCCTGGCGGCCGACCATGATCCGGGTGTCTGTTGCAGCAAAGAGTTTATCCTCGGTATCATTGTCTCCGACACTGGGGATTGACGCAACATTGCCACAATTCCGACCGGCTGGGTCAGCCTTTCCCATTACTCCTACACAAGACGAGTATCCAGTCTGGTACTTTTTCTATGGCACACTGGGCGATTCCAACGTGCTGTCTCGTGTCTTGGGTGCCGGCGACCATCCTCCAGAATATAAACGAGCAAAAGTCCATCGAGGGCGTCTCTCATCTTGGGCGGGTAAATACCTGGGACTGGTTGATGCTGATGAGAACTCGATGGTCGATGGCTGGGCATATTTTGTCAAGACACAAGATGAAGAGGAAGCGTTGCGAGTATATGAGACTGACAAGTATGAGGTTGTCCGGTGCAGTATGGAGCTTGTGGACGAGAATTGCTCAGTTCCCGCTTTGACATTCAGACTTGTCTGAATGAGTTGTAAACGAATGAGAGTTGTTGCGGAGAGCGGTATTACACTCATACAAAACTCTATAATCAAGCACCAACCTCAACTTTCCAAGTCGTCATTCCGTGACTTTGAACCAACACTGCCAAATATTCATGAATCTCACCTCATCTCGTTTGCCTCGGGAGACGGATTTCCCTTTTCGGCAGGGGGGTCTCCGAAGCAGCTAAATTCCATAAGCTCTCTAGCTCCCGTCCTGCGGGACCGAACTGGATGGAGACTTGATTGCGGGACCAGTCCAAGCAACCTTGGAAGAATGCATTGATGGAGGCTAGTGGACGGGGAATACCTGGGGCGATCCTTGGTCAGACTGGGTGGGACGGATATAACAGCTCTTGATGAACTCTTTCAACAGCTTTCCGGATGCCATGGTTTTGTAAGCTTGTGTGGGGTCGACATTTTCGTCGGGAACACGGTTCGTCGTGTGTCCGATCGGTATGGATTTCGGGGTTGTGTATTAAGCTATCATCATTTCTAGTTCTCTGTTATACAGAACCTGAGCTTGCTGGGCATGGATTTTGGTTGTTCGTTGGCTCGTTGGTAGTGATATGAAAGACTTGTTGTAATTGAGACTTCTGGATGCATTTTCGAAAGCCCCATGTGTCGTGTACTAATATCAGAGAGAAGATTCCAACCGGATCTTCATGTCTCGGAATTGGATCATGCAAGGTTCGGAATCAGATGTTTGACCACGTGATGGTCCATCGGTAGCACAGGATTTGGCTCCTTCATCTGCCCCGGACCCCAACAGCTGATTCCCGTCCGGCATGTCTGCTCCTCGAAGAGCACCGACGACTGAAGCATTTTATAACCTATTTCTAATGTGCCAACCAACTGCCTATTAAATACTCGAATTATTCCAGGAAAACTTACCCCGCTTGTATTTTTAGCCATGCTCAATGCATTATATATCGTACGATCGCCCAAGCGTTGTGTCGTGGGGCTGGTGTAGTGCTTATTATTGACGAGCTTCGATAGACGGGCGTCTTGTGCCTTTTACTTCAACCAGCAACCGCCGCAATGGAGAAGATCGATACCCACTCACATATTGTTCCTCCGGTTTGGAGAAAATACTGTCTAGAAAATGGGTTTGAAAAGCCTGATGGCATGCCTGGTATACCGGTAGGTTGTGTATTCTCCTCATGCTATTGACCATCATGGCGACTGACATACTTTTGACAGGAATGGAGCATCGATGGGCATCTTGCTATGATGGAACGCATTGGCATTAGCAAATCCATCGTTAGTATTACATCGCCGGGAACACACCTCGTGCCTGGTAACGACACTCTGGCTCGCCAAATCACACGCGAGACCAACGACGAGATTGCAGAGCTCATTTCTCAACGTCCCGACCGCTTCGAGTTCTTCGCTTCTTTGCCGCTTCCGGACGTTGATGGCTCAATAGCTGAAATCGATTATGCTCTGGACAAAATCGGTGCCAAGGGCTTTGCTGTCTTGACTAACACTCATGGCGTATACCTTGGAGACGAGGTCTTGGATCCCGTTTTCAAGAAGCTAAATGAGAGGCATGCTTTGGTGTTCATGCATCCGACCGTGGGCTGTGGAAATGACCCAACGGCCCTGAAGCCTTTGAATCAGTATCCCTCTCCGATGCTGGAGTTCTTCTTTGATACAACTCGCGCTGTGGCCAATTTGCTCCTCTCCGGAACTGTCCAGCGCTATCCCAACATCAAGTTCATTGTCTCCCACTCTGGCGCCGTCATACCGCCCGTCCTGGAGCGCTTCACCGGCTTCTCCAAAGTCGTCAACTCGCCCTACTCACTCACCTCGGCCGAAGCAAAGGAGCTCTTCAAGACGCGATTCTACTTTGATCTCGCGGGCTTCCCTTTTCCTGACCAGATCCACGGATACCTCCGCATCAGCGACGTCTCGAGACTTGTGTATGGAAGCGACTGGCCATTTACGCCCATGGCAATCTTGGATGCCCAGAAGGAGGCTATGGAGAAGGGATTGGCCGAGCTGTTTGATGAGCCGACTATAGATGGTATTTATGCTACTCATGCGACGGAGATGCTTGTTTCAGCTTCAGCATCAGAGTCTAAGCTGCGATGAGATTATGAAAGTTGCTTGATTGGACATTAATTTATGGCAGTTGTAATAAAATTATGCTGGATTAAATACGCATGTAATTTAAAAAGCTCTATTGGTATACGTTGTAATAACGTATCTATGGAATATCCATTGATTATTCCGTAAATACATGCCTCCATTCGTCTAACAGTTTTTTGTGCTTGCGATAAAACTGTTTCGTTTCGACGATTCTTCAGTCCCTACAGAAGAACCCTGCGCTTACAACCAAATCGAACCGACGAATGCGACGACCCCCGCTTCCAAAACCCCTCAGAATCAATCACACACACACATATACATTTACAATGCCTCAATCGGAAATCTCAGCGAGCCAACTATTTGAAAAAGTCGTGGAGCTCATTGCCAGAGAGCTTGACGTCTCCCCGACCGAGCTTCAGGATGACGAAACCGAGTTCGCTGAGCTGGGGCTCGACGCAGTCTCCGCACCAGTCGTCATCGCCAAGATATCACAGACTTTGGGCTTGAGATTGCCAGAGGATGTGTTCCAGAAAGCTCGGAATGTCGGAGAACTCAAGCAAGCCATCACTGCAGATGCATCTCCAAAGGCGAAGACAAGGAACAAGCCTGTGATTGACCCCAATGCAATGCTCTCCATCCTGATTAGTGGGAATTCGAGCGCGTCCAAGAACCTGTTTCTGCTACCCGACGGAGGAGGCACGGCAATGGTCTACGCTCTGCTGCCTCTTATTTCCCCTGAATTCTCTCTATGGGCCATGAACAGTCCGTTCATACTGGATGCTGCGGGATATACCTGTAGCATCGAGGGATTGGCTGCCGTATGGGTCGAAGAGATCCGGAAGATACAGCCAAGAGGACCGTATGTGCTGGGAGGGTATTCTGCAGGCGGCTACTACTCTTTTGAAGTCATGAAGCAGCTTTACGAACAAGGCGAGACAGTCGAAAAGTTCATTGTGATTGATTCACCTTGCAGGACAGATTACGAGGCCCTCCCAGCCGAGGTTGTTCGGTATCTCGCAGCTCACAATCACATGGGAAACAGCGAAAAGAAAAAAGTGCCAGACTGGCTCGTTAAGCATTTTGAAGTGACTCTCAAGGCTGTCGAGGAGTACCATCCCACACCCCTGGCACCAAGTGTCGCGGCACCCGAGGTGTTCATCATCTGGTCATCCGACGGCGTTCTGTCTTCCGGCCAGGCTGCGCAAACGGGCCTGGATCTTAACGTCAAGGTCACTAGGTTTCTACTTGAGCAGAGAGATGACTTTGGTCCGAATGGGTGGGACAAACTACTGCCAGGGGCCAAAATCGCCATTGCAAAGACTGCTGGCAACCACTTCAATCTCGTTCATCCACCCAATGTGAGTAACTCTTTGTGGGCTCTTATGATAGCCCTAGCCCTACCTAAACCACAAATTACTGACAAAGACTACAATAACAGGCGGAAGTTCTAGGGGGCCTGCTGGGCGATATAGTCAAGGGTCGCTTGGGGCGGTGGACGAGAATTGGTTAGCAGAGGTGTCAATTGGGTGTCAGAACTTCAAGCTATGGTCTTTCTGACTTTCTTGGTATAACTATCATGATATTCATTAAAAGCTAAATGTACTACTCCAAACCAAGTTGCTAAATCGGGCATTTTATTATTATTCATAATTCGGTGATTAACGACCCTCTCTGTCTTCAAACGAACGCCAACAACACCCTTTGCCATCATGTTCATAAGTCAATATTGCATTGTTCTCATAACTTCAGAATTTCTCCAATTATCCCACTCAATGTATTTACCTGCATTCATTAGTTTACAATCTATTAAATCGGACCGATACGCAGACTTACCATTGGAACTTGGAAGAACGAGCCACTCTCGATGTCACTGTCGTGGGTCCGCATCGTGGGAATGATACTTTGCCATCCGGAATTGCTTTGCTGATCTTTTGAACGGATCTGAACACTGATATCTGGATGCATAGATGAGGTTATCCGACTGGGGTCGTAGGCGGCAAAAAGTGTCGTAATCTTTTTGATGTGCTCATCTTCGCCTGGTCTGGCGAACCACGAGGAAGGTGTACTGATATCCTTTTCGTGAAGTCTTTCAAGCTTGGGAGAAGGACAGTCGAGCAGGAGGAGACATTCCACCTTTTCTCCGGCTTCTAGTAATAGCCGTGCTACTTCAAAAGCAAACACTGCTCCCGCAGATGCTCCGGCCAGCAAGTACGGCCCCGAGGGCTGATCTTTCTGGATAGCAGACCTGTAGACGCTTGCCAACCCTTCGATATCTATATCGGTGTCTGCGAACTCGCCGATGAGAGGAGATTCAACGCCGTACACTTCTAGGTCCGGCCCAAGGCTTGGAAGCTGAATACACTCAAATGTGGAACCTGTCTCGTCTGCTATGAAGAATAGCTTACTGGAACTTGAAGAGGTGGCAACTTGATATTGCACAATGTTGCTAACTGGCCCCATTTGCGCGTCTATGAGGGAGTCATGTATAGGTCCTTGGTTTGCGGGCTTGGATGCAATCTGCTCCTTCATGTCTACGCCCTCATCCGTATGAACACTTAGCGAAGGCGATGTAGGAATCGACAGGGTGTTGTTAGAACGCAGTGTTTCCGAGGAAATAAATCTATTTAGCTGCGGAAATTGCATTGCGTCAACATCATCAATGTTCTGTTGCGCTGTATTTGGCTCTTGAAGATCGTTCACCCTTGGCTGGTTGCTAAGCAAGTCTTGGAGGGCACTTTTGGACTCGCCGATAGTCTCATGCTGCAAAAAGAAGGCAGCTGGCAGATCCAAGTCAAGCTTACGGCTCAAAGTTGCCAAGATACTGATGGCCATGACAGAGTCTATGCCTAGGTCTGTGAACTGGGTCTCATCGGTCATGTCTTCAACATTGCACCCACTCTCCGAGGAGATTATTGAAAGCACTGACTTGATTGGGCCAATGTTCTCCTGCGTCGGATTATGCGCGGACTTTTGCGAATACAATTCCGATACTTGTTGCCTTTGGGTAGCATCTTCATTGCGAACAATGGCATGTGATGGTTCTTCCAAAAACTGCACCAATTTCGATTCTGCTCGTGGCTGACTTTGCGATGCAGGTGTGACGTTCAGAATCCGACTCAGAGTAATTTTCTTGAGCTTCAAGAACCTGATACCCAGAGTGGCTTGTATCAGATCCTCGTCATGGAAAACATAGCAATCACCTTGGACTAAATGAGTATTGGGTACATCTTGCATACACACATAGATGGTGTATGTTTCACCCGCTGCGAGTTCCTTTGTAGATCGCCAGGTGTCAAGTCCAGTGACCAAGCAAGCCAAATCTTGCGGATATCGAAGGCCAGAGTTGACAACAAAGCCCGCAAGGTGGACAACAGCATCCATCCAGTAGGGTGATGTGTGGAATTGACCAAGGCTGGACACATCAGATAGCTTGACCGTGCCAATAGCATCGGTATAACCAGAGTCCAGGATGACTTCTTGCAAGCTTTGGTACGGAGCAGAGTATGCTACTAATCCCGAGAAGAGTTGATATACCACTGGTTTCATGAGCAGATGGGCTTTCCCCATACCGACTTGGTTTCTCAGAGTGCCAATTCTGGATTTGAGGAGGAATGATTGAGACATGTCAAGACTCCAATTGGGACTGGCATCGAAGACCACTTCGCCCTTGCCGTGAAGCGACGATTCGCCATCGCGCTCTGAATGCAACTCAACAAGAACGATATTGTCATTCACGTTATATGAAGCCTTCACGCGCACTATCGTATCGAGAGATGTCTCAGTTGCCACGAGCGCCTGGCTCATCTCCACATTCCGAATGGACATTGCGGGACGTTTGGATTGGCCATTCATTTTCTCATAGGCGTAATTTGCAGCAGTCAGTGCCATGTCCTGGAAGACACTGAGTGGGCATATTGACTGCCCATTGACCACATGCCCTTGAATGACTTCCAGGAGCTTGGGCTCCGAGAGATTTGAACTGAATACGACCTTGATGATGTGGTCTTCAACAATTTCTTCCTCGACACGTTGAAGAGAGGTCGAGACAAATTTGTGATCTATGGTAGTCAGCCCCGTTGGTTTAATTGAGGCATCAGATGCTGGCTCAGCGACCATATTGGGTGCGGCAGCCTCCTTTGTGTATGCTGTCCAGAAATCCCTGCAGTCAAAGGCATATGTTGGTAGATTCAGCAACGTAACCGAGCTCTTGAATGTCCGGTGGAAGTCTGTCCAATTGACAGATACACCGGATTCATAGGCACGCTTGAGGATGTGAGAGGCCGTTTTCCAGTTGTTGTCACCAGGCTTTAAGGCTGCAAGCGTCTGCGATGGCGCGATACCGAGAGTCTTCCTGGCCAGTCCCAAGCAAACAGGGGCAGGCCCTATTTCTACCCAGAGAGACTTTTCGTCGTATAGACCTGCTGCGCGCCCGGAGCTTAGAGCTCCAAGGAAGTTGACCCTCTCCCGGGCTTGCTGTGCGAAGTAGAGGGGTGAAAAGGCTGATTCATCTCGTTCAACCTGTCCGCTAAGGGTCGAGATGATTGGAATCTGTGGCTTCGAGAAAGCCACACCTCTGGCCACATGTTTCAGCTCCTCAAGTATCGGTTCGATCTGTCCAGAATGGAACCCATAAGGTACAGGTAGCAGTGTTGTTTTCTCGCCATTTGCTACCAAGTGTCCTTGTAACTTCTCGATATCCCCAACGGTTCCACTTGCGACTGTAATGGACGGCGCGTTTGCACATGCGACATTGCAGCATTGTAGATTTAACTGGAGGATCCTTTCCGAGAGGTCTTGTTCTGTTATGCTTGTAGCCAGCATGGCGTGAGTATTGGGAACAACGTGATTCTCCATTAAGACAGCTCGCATGCCGACTAAGAAAAGCGTGTCGCTGACTGATAGAACACCGGCAACACATAGAGCTGCGTACTCGCCTAAGCTATGGCCAATAACAACGTCTGGGGTGATGCCCCAACTCTTCATTGTGTGGGCCAAGGCAATTTCCAAAGCGACAATGGCGAGCTGGGTCTGGACGGTTGACTGTGTAGACAAGTCAAGACCAGGATCTTCAATCAGATCAATGAAGTATGGCAATCCAACCATAGTGGCCATTTCTTGGTAGGAAGAGATTGTTTCTCTAAATACAGGACTTTCTCTGAATAGGTCAGCTCCCATACCAGAGTAGTGTGAGCCCTGACCAGTGAAGAGGAAGACACGAGAACCAGGCTTTGGCTTCGCCTTGGGCACTTCAGACTGCTTGTTCACATCATCTCGCAGCTGGCTGACAATACTCCTTGTAGATGATCCGGTATAAGCAATTCGGAGGGGCTCATGCATACGTCGCGCTGTTGTTGTGTATGCGATATCGCCAAGTTTGGTGTCTGGGCATCTCTCAAGGTAGTCGAGAAGTCTCTCACGGTTCTTCTGGAGCGAAGCCGGTGTTCGAGCAGAGATGGTGATAACATGCCAGGCTCGAACATCCTCAGTCTTACTTTGGCTCGGAGGGGCCTCTTCAATCGCCAACGATACGTTGCCTCCCTATACATTAATTAGCTTGCGTATCAACACATCCCTGGGTTGTTTCTCTTACAGACGCATCAAAGCTATTCACAAGCATCTTGATCCTCTTTTCTGCACTGGTATTTGGCTGCAGAGAGCTCGTCTTGGTTGCGATCTTTACGTTTAGTTGATCCAACGGCGGGAACTTCTGATTGAGCTTAAAGGGCCAATTGGGCTGGGGAGGGATTTGGTGTTCCCGTAGCATCATGATGACTTTGATGAGTGAGGTAATACCAGCAGCCTGTGCCATGTTAGCATCGTTGGAATCTATTCCAAATTCAGATTGTGCTTACACCTTCTCCATGTCCCACGGCAGCTTTCACCGCGCCAACTGTCAAGGGATTGTTCTTTTGACGTCGTTTGGCAAAGACGTTTAGTACTGAGTTCATCTCCTCGACATCGCCTGCTTGGGTACCCGTGCCGTGCATCTCAACGTATGAGATTTCATCGGCATTCAGGCCGGATTGACGTAGTACTTCTTTGTAAGTTGCCTCTTGTGCGGCAGCACTGGGATGCGTCATCGAGATAGCGGTTGGACTATGTGTTCTGGCTGAACCGCTGATGACGGCGAGAATATTGTCGTTGTCGGATAGCGCATCTTCAAGACGCTTGAGAACAACGGCACCAATACCTTCACCTCTAGCATATCCATCAGCATCATCTTGGTAGGTTCTGCATCCACCCGTCGCTGACAACATGCCAGCCTTGCTCAGGCCTGAGAAAACGGTAGGCGAACTGATAACGGAGTAGCCTCCAGCCAATGCCATATCGCATTCACGAGCCATCAGGGCTGAACAAGCGAGGCTAACGGCCGTTGCGCTCGTTGAGCATGCCGTGTCAATGGAGAAAGCGCCGCCGCTCCAGTTGAAGTGATAATTCAGCCGGCCTGGGCCAAACGCCCTACTGAACCCAGGAACATAGTAGATATCTGCTCCCTTCTGGTTCAGAATCTCCCTCCACTCATTAGTTGCCTGGCCAAAATACGACGCAATCCTGGAACTACCGTTTGCTAGACTTCCATCTGAGGAGTATCCAGCTGCCTGAAGCGCCTCATATACAACCATGAGGATCAATCTATGACCGGGATCCATCTGTGCAGCTTCTCTGGGGGAAATGTTGAAGAGACGATGATCAAATAAACCTGGATTCTTGAGCCAAGCACCATGTCTGGCGGTGGTCGAGTTTTTCTTCTCACCACTGGCATCAAAAAAATGATCCACATCAAATCTTGTCTTTGGGACCTAATGAAGAGAGTTAATATTGGTAAGTCAGTTATAATAGACGGATACTTACCTCTTTTATATGGCACTTTCCAGCCAAGAGGTCTTCCCAGAAATCTTCAATTGTCTCACTGCCTGGGAATCTTCCGGCCATGCCCACAATCGCAATGAGGTCTGAGTTTCCACGACTCAAGCTACTCATTTTCGCCTCATGAAATCCATTGAGATCATATGAGATTCCATGGTCCCGAAATGCCTGCTTCACGGCTGCAAACTGGTTTGTCGAGCCCATGAGGCTTAGTTTGACGTGCCGCCTTGGATCAACAGTCGATATGCAGGCTTCGATTGAATCTGTGACGTAGAGTACATTGTGCGCAATGTCTTCAACCACCTCTGCAAGTAGGTCACCCAGTGTAGAGTGCTTGTATTGATGAAGCGTCCCTGGTGAGAACATGCGTGCCTTTGTATGGTCGATCTGGCGTCTCAAAAGTGGTGAATTCCCGAGAACCTTGGTGACATCAATTCGCGGCGTGAAAGTCGTGTGTATTGCCCCGTTCACCTCTGCCTTAATAGACGAGGCATTCTTGATTTCAGTCGACCATGATATTAAATTCTCCAGAGAGGACGGAGGTCCAATCAGCGTCACCCAGTCTTTAGCAACCACGCCTATGGCGATCTTCTTGACTTTTGGAATTCCCTAAGTTATTGTTAGTCTTGAGAAAAACTTTGGTGAATTCCAGCTTAGATTTGTACCTGGTCTTCATGAAAACGGTCAAGGATTTCCTGGATTTTGATAGGAGGGAGGCCAGTATATGTTCTTCCCCAGCTGCTTGGCCGATCCTCAATTTGCTTTGTTCTTCGGCTTATTTCATAAGCAAGTCTTATTATGATGGAAATAACCTGGCAACCGAGTTCGAAGAGTTCACTTGTGTCTTTAGCCGCCATAACCACTGCAGCTGATAAGAGTCCACCGCAAAATGCTATTATATCAACCGGCTCATGAGAGGACCCGAGAATAGTTGGGTCTTTGTCTGCATGACTTAGGAAATGTTAGTTTATTTCCTTGCATAGGAAAGAATGTCATAATTACCATATAAGAGAACCTAATCTACCGGCACACATCAATGCAGCAGATATTATTATGTTACCACCAGGTGAGTTCTCATAATCCTCTGCCAATGCCAGCAGGGAATCCAAGTCACCATTCCAGCCATGGTTGCAGCGGCCGAGCAGATTGAGCTCAAGCTGAATAACGTCTGTGGCCTCTTGAAGGAATCTTCTGGCCGCTGGTACGTATTTTGACTGGTGAACAAGATCCCGGATTGGTGAGAGAGTTTCTGAAGACTGATCTCCAAAGAGAAGCACATGCTTTGGTATCGTGGAATTTGTCATGATGGCAGTTTGTTATAAATGGTATACAAGAAATATCAAATCATAAACCAAATCTCCTTACTCCTACTTTCTCCGTTACCAAATGGTTGATTTAAGATACTGTGACAAAAGCGGCAAATCCTATGATGATAGACTACTGTACGGAGCTCACGCAAGTGTGAAATACAAATACTCGTAAGCTGATTGCTCTGTATGAATATCCACCCCTAGGCTCAGGGTTGAGCTTTGATGCTCGCAGTTGGCCAAGTGTCTCAGTCACTCAGAGATAATACTACTTGTAAACTTAGTCGTCATCATGAGCAAAAGAACCGTGCACTGACACGCTACAAGGTTTCACAGAACCACTGTGAGACTAGATAGGGATAGTTGATTGATGGATTCGCCAAACGCCGGGGCTTCTAAATGAGACTAACGACATGGTCTGAACACCTAGAAGTTACGTGAAGGACAGCGCGCCCGCAGTCCCGATTCTAGTTTGGTCCCGGCAGCTGGGTGTCAGCCAATATGGGGCCGGGTGCACGATCCGTACAGGGTGGTCCCCCTAGCCGTTGCAAACGTTCCAGAAACGTGTGCCAAGTAGGCATGCTTGATCGCCCAAGGGCCAATAGTTTAGAGACGATATCTGACAGTTTCGAGGTTCAGATAGAGCGGGACTAGCGTTGACCAATTTGGACAACTTGGTCACGTTATTTAGTATATTCATGCCCCATTGTAGTCTCTAGCTTCTGAGAAGATCCCATAGTCTCATGCATATTGGAATCCACTTGGTCTGGTTCCAGCGGCTTACTAGGTCTCCATATGCGAGGCTTGTGACTGGCATTTGGGCCGGCCTGTGAGAAATGCAGTAGGTGCATGCTACTAAGAGCGCTTGAACACACACATGTCTATGTCCTCCGAGATGCATCAGAAAAGAATGTACATAGATGCATCATCCATCAGCCCCAGGTATTGACTAAATAGAGTCTAAGACACTAGCCAAGGATCGGACTTTATGCAAGTAGGATTTTGTAAAGTAAATATTGTTCCAATATCCCGAGCTGCAACTCTGTGTTATTCCGATGGACGAGACGGTGTAAAGGGCTCAGTCGTTCTTCATTTTTGAGAGACACCGCTAAATACTGGAACAACTTCTTCAAGGGCGTCAGCGACATTTATTGACATTCAACCTGAGTTTCATACGCCTTTTGCTTTGACTTGGAGGTTGCTAATAGTCAGTAGTCTCACTACTGTGCTTAGGAAGAATTTCCAAGCAGCACTGAAACTTCTAGAGCAGGGAGGCAATGCATGATCATCGGGGAAATGGGGCGATAGATCGATCACGGAGCTTTGACATCATATATGTAGTGCTATCTTGTAAATTTACTTCCAGGGCGAGGGTAGCAGCCACAGAGCGGCCGCCGCATAACCCCTTGCGGGCCGTTTGCCACAGAAGGCTGGCCAACCAGCACGATGTGGAAACGAAGCGGGAATATGGCTTGAAATTGTCAACCATAAAGGTATCATTCGCAGAGGTTTAAGCGGTGAAAGTGAAACGATCGTAATGTACGTTCAAACCTTTATGTAATAGCGCAATCGTTTCATCGACGATGTAAGGGTTCCCTGCATCTCAAGCGCGGATATTTATTGGCTATCGTACGACCTCGATATGAGACACTTCTCCCTACTTACTATCTGGATGCTCCCGTGATTGCTTTAAACTCTGATATCCCTTCTCTCCCTGCCGACCACAAAGACATTCATTGCAAGGTTTCACCCCATTATTCAGCACTCGGCACATACAAAAAGCAAAACTACGGACACGCGGAGCAACTGGTCCAGCCTCCCTAGCTCCAACGGTCTCGCTTAGCCTCATTTGATGGTGATTGCTAGTTGCCGACGGTTAAGGCTTTTAGCTGAACACCATGTTTCATTGCAGTCATAGAAATGTCTTGTTTATTATTTCAGGGGTGGAGGGTTTGTTCAATATGTATCATAATAACTCATTACTTTGGCTGAGCAAAAATGATGGAGGCCCTCATCACCAACGCGTACGGCTTAATGTCAACAATCTTCAATCCAGCCTGATCCAGCAGAGCCGTCCATTCGTCCACCGTTCTCTCCCTGGCGCCAAATGTCTTCATCATGAGCAGATCCTGGACCGCCGGCCAGATGTGGGCATTGGTAGTAGGGACTGCAATCTCATCGATGAGCACGAAAGAGTCTGGAGCCATGGCTGGGACGAGATTTCGCAGAATTTCTACCGCCTTGCTGTCTTCCCAATTATGCAAGATGGTGCGGAGATAGTAGTATCGAGACCCTGTGAAGCCATGCGGAGTTAGCCGTGTATTCAAAAGTATCCCCATGGAACAATGCCCGCGGTGTTTGTCGTCTGAGGGCGGTGTTCCTTTCCTTTCGGCCGGGAATAAATGAGACAGGGATAAGGGGCAGCGGCATATGTACACATGTATGTGTGATCATTACTAACCTTGAACGGGCTGGGGCGTGAAGAAGTCGTGCTTCATCGTCTTCACCCCCTCAATCATGGGGGCTGCATCAATCACTTCTGGTAGATCCTGCAGGATGATCCGACCTGCAAGCGCCGGATGCGCCTTAATCACCTGGGCGCATTGATGGCCGATGTTACCGCCCACATCAACAAACACTGTACGGGCCGAATCACTGGTGTGGTCCTCGGCGAACGAGACTGCACTTAGCCAGTCCCCTATTCGTGGAACCGCCATCATGCCCTGGAAGTTCTTGATCATCTGGGGTTGTGTCGGTAGCCAGTTGTAGAAATCGAGATCTGTCTTGGCCATTTGACTAAAGACGCAAGGCAAGCCCACACGCTCCTGAAACTTGTGCTCGGCCAAAAAGGCGGGCATCTCTTGGAGCATAGGGTTGACAACGCCGAAGTAGACCTCCATAGAGCCCTCCATTCTTGGATCAGCGAGATAGTGGGTTGTCTTGTTCGCCAAAAACATTCCCTTGCCTACTTCGGTAATGAAGCGGTTGGCTGCGAGGTAGCGTAGTATGCGTCTCGCCAGGCGCGGATCAGCGCCAGTAGGCTCACACAACTGTTCGATGCTCAGTGGGCTTGAAGTATTGCCGAGGGATTTGAATATGCCGAGTTGAAAGCCGACCTTGATCATAGTCGTTTGATTGCCCTAAAAAGTTTCGTTAGTTTTTTCACCAGTCGTCTAATTGGAATCAACTTACCGCATTAGCAAGACGCATCATCAGATCATATGGTTCTTCATAGTCTTCTGCAGCTGCATTCAGAGCTGAGATGACACGGTGTCGGCCCAACTCATCGTCCATGAGGTCGCCATATGTTTCTCTCAAAGTGGAGCGCAGTTTTGTGGCAATGAGATCAACGTCTAGTGCGGCTGAGGTTGCACTTTCATCGTAATGGAGGTTGTCTGATTGGTCACCTGTAGCTGCCACTCCCTTGATTTTACTATCTGTGACTTCAATAGCCGAGGCGGCCTGATCCTTGTTCGGTGTTTCGTCGCTCACTTTGAGCCCTGAAGGCTTGCCCTCCAACCAGGATACTGAGTACAGATGCGATCCATTGTCAGAGCTATTGGCCTTTGGCTTCTCTGCTTTGACCAAGCCAAGCTTGCCGCGGACCATGTTTGGTACGAGCCCGTCAATAGAGTCAAAGGTGAAGTTGTCAATGTCGAAGCCCTCGTCACTAAACATACGCCGGCTTCGTAGTATATCCAGCACCTCGATCTCTTCAGCTGTGAGACTCTTCTCAATGTCCGCAATGGCCTTCAAAGTGTCGGCATCGTTGGCTCCGAGATCAACATGTTTCAGTTTCTCTACAAGGGCGTCTTTCTTCTCAGTAGAGATATTTGCAAAGGCCTTGAAGCTGAACTCAACCATCTTCGGGATATCAGACTCCGATATTTGTTTGTTGGGATTTGCGTCAACAGTACCCTGAATTACTAGCCGTCAATAGTTAGCTGGACTGTGTATATGGGTGCATGGTTCAGACAATGTTGATTCATAAAACTCACCAGGCCTGAATAGGTCAAAGGCTCTTTGATAACCTTCCTCGTCAATGTCTTGGATAACTGGGTCCTCCTGAGACCAAATCTGCTTCATAGCGGCGATGACCATCAGGAAGAAACGAGTGTAGCTCGCAGCCACCTTCTTGGAATGCCAAGCACCGGCGGATTCTTCACTGCAGTCTCCCCTAATGGATGCCATTATGGTGGCAGCGGCCGACATACCACCTACTATAGCTAGATGCACGCCAGAGGAGAAGAATGGATCGATGAAACAGCCCGCATCTCCCGCAATTCGGGCATGCGGGATGGCGTAGGAAGAGGCGCTGTAAGACCAATCCGAGGCCGACTTGATGTCACTGACAAGCTCCCCTGGGGACAGTAGCTTTTTGATCCTCGGCACAAGGTCAAGACACTTCATGTAGAACTCCTTGCTTGATTCACACCCAGCCGCCTGTTTCTCGGCATTCGCCTTTTTCATATTCCGAACGAATCCGACCGAGTGTGTACCATCGTGTAAGGGAATGTACCAACACCAGCCACTGGCGTCTGTTGTCATCAAGTGTCAGTCAACATCGGGCCATTGGATCTGAAGAAAAAGCAAGCATCGCCTCGCACTAACCTTGGAGTGCCTCAAAGTAGGTATAGTTGTTTGTGTGGCTTCCCTTTGCGTACGTTTCACCGCCCTTCCAGTAACCCCAGTTGGCAATGTTCTTCAAGCTGTCGTTGAACTTTCGGTTCCTAAGGTACTTGGTGCTCAGAATACCACGTCTGCCGCTGGCATCAATAAGGTACTTGAACGTGATGCTTCCGGAAGTATCATCCTTGCGGCGCCACGTGGCCGAGACTGGACGGCCAGGAGATGTGACTCCGTCTGCATCTTCCAGGCCCTTGGTATTGGTACCTGGTTCTGAATCAAACTGGATCTCTTCAACTTTGGTCTGATCAAAGGTGTGGGCGCCGCTTGCTCCCGCGTGCTTGAAGAGCATGTCGTCGAATTCGGAACGAACCACGTTCCAGGCATATCCCTCAGGGCCGCCGGCCTCGAGAAAGTCCGAAGCTTGATGTGTGTTAGCGTCACTAAGTCCATGCAGCCCGGGTCCGGAAACTCACAAACTTCCGGTTGAGATTTCGTAAGTCTAAAGGCAGCGCCATTCTATACCATGGTCAGTTTCAAAGGGACACTCAGTTTTGAGAGTTTTCGACTTGCCTTTCGAGTGAATCCATGAGCATTGAAGGTCTCGTACAAATCAATGAACTTGAGATAATGGCGCATTGAAGGAAGCATGCTTTCTCCAATGTGATATCTGTGTAGGTCAAGGTTAGTTGGGGGCTGACTCTTTGAGGCAAAGTCATCTAACTAACCTGGGGAACTTGTCTGCTTCGAGAACAACGACATCAACACCTTCGCGAGCCAGAGTCGCCGCCGCGAATGACCCTGCTGGGCCACCGCCAATGACCAGCACCTCGCAGCTTTCTGGAACAGACATGATGGGTAAAGTACACAGCAAGTCGTATAAGGAGTTTAAAGAAGTGTTTGATGGTTGATTGGAACAATGCAAAGCATGGTAGCTAACAGTGATTTATAGATCATCTTCAAATAGCTTGATCGACCATAACGCTCTCATCATAACGCACCCCGGTACACAATATGCTATTCAACAACTCCGTGTTGTCAGATGGTAAGATGCGCATGTAGTATTTTCGTCTGACCCCTTAATACGACCCTCCTAGCTCTCAGGTTTACAAAGTGATGATGGGGTCATAGGTTCCCCGACAACCCTAGACGTTGGAGAAGACCCTATGTGGGGTGCCCACTGCTGTGTTGGGACAAGTTCTTGACTCTCTGGGCGAGAGATATCCGTATCATTGTCACCTAAATTAGCTCCATTTCATGGTCGAGACTTTTGTGCTTTGTTCTCTTCCCGTACTAAAATCCCCTTGTTTCGTTGAGCGATTGTGATGGACATGGTTGAGTCAGTCATTACTCTATAGCTAGATCTGATCTCACCCCTAATCCCTAATGCACAACGTTAGCGTGGCATAGTCCAAGGTTTCGGGATTTCTTGCACGCTACCGGGTTCGATTGTGAGCCCCCATGACAGAGGCCAGGGCCTTCCAGTGTGGAGTTCGGTTGTAGGAGTAAGCTGAGCTCGACCGCGCTCGGATGGCAACCCAGGCAGTGTTGATGGAACGGCTGTGCATCCGAGTTGCAGGGAAACAGCCATTAGCGCCGGGAACCTCTAAGGCACAGGACAGGATAAGACGGAATACGCTCACCATTATTATGAAATGGTTTGCTAAAAGCTTGGGCCATGTCAGAGTGGAGAGCCATAGGCAATGTGTTGATGCTTCGTCTGGATGCCCTCCCCGGCAGCATTCCGGAGCAACAACTTTAAAATAGTAATCATTCCAGTCCATGGCATAATTAGCCTTGTCAATCGTTCAAGTAACTCCATCGCTTTCTCCCTAATCTGGCGGTTCATAAGAAATCCGACGGGTTTGGCCCAAGAATCCGTCACTTACCGACATCCTACAAAGTAAGCCAGAGAAATGGAGCTTGCTAGAAGAAAGGAGGAGTCTCAATCGAGAGGCTATGGTGGGTCATGACCGTTCCCGGAATATGCCCAGGCGTAAAATTCGCCAACCACGGCTCTCACACATGTCCACATGTTCTCCTCTCCCTTCCCGGTATGATTCACCTACCAACCGTCATGTTTCGCAACACGCGTACAAGAGGCATCACATGTCTTAAATGCTTGATAAATACTTACACGTATTCATGTCTTGATGGTCAAACATATGGATGCGACCGTTCCATCGCTCAATGTATCCTGTGGCCATTACTTTGCGATAGCTGAAGGCCAACGTCAGAAAGAAATTTGCCGCAAGCTCGATAGATAGTGCCAAGATAGATGAATGTAATCGTTAACGTAATCCCCTAATTCGTTAGACAAAGCTTGGTGGAGTACGAACTATGGAGTAGCCACGGACCATGACCTCGGTGTTCAGATGTTGCCCGGTTGGTTTCCTCAATTACCCTGGATCGCGATGAGGAACATCACGAGGCTATTTGTAATGCAAGGGACAAGCACATCAACTCCTGATGTTACTACCAGTGATAATTTGGTATCAGAGACTTGTCCTAGCCTTAGCACCGAGCCCAGTCGGCATTGTTTATCAATTCCTTCTATAATGGGTAATTGAAAACTTGGGCTTTCTCTAGCACTTCTTGGCTTTTTGTTTGGTCGGTCTATATAGCCTGGAGCTGGGACACGTATTGAGGTTGAGCGATACGAAGACTCCTAGAACAACCATGTTAGATAACGAGGATATTCCAATTGCCATCACCGGATTGTCTTGTCGATTTCCTGGCGATGGAGACAATCTGACGAATTTTTGGCATTCAATATGCAGCGGCAGATGTGAGACACCCACAGCGATCATTCTGCGGGACAACCCTTGGCTAACATATTCCACCCAGCGGCCTGGTCAGAAATACCCAAAGACAGGTTCAACAGAGACTCATTCCAGGCAGAAATCCCACAGGGCGGCCATTTCTTGAAGGAAGACATATCCCGATTCGACGCCAATTTCTTCCGCATTTCTCACAATGAAGCCTGCGCTATGGATCCACAACAACGGCTCATGCTGGAAGTCGTCTATGAGGCGCTGGAGACTGGCGGATACCCTATGGAGACCATAGCAGGCACCCCGACAAGCGTGTATATGGGTCAATTCACCAGTGACTACAAGGAACTCGTGTGTCGGGATCCCGAGACTGCACTGCCTTTCTCTGTGACAGGTCTCCAGCCAACCTCGCTGTCAAATCGCATATCTTGGCTGTTTGACTTGAAAGGGCCGAGCTTGACACTAGATACAGCTTGCTCATCGAGCCTTGTAGCGTTGCATCTCGCATGCCAGAGTCTGCGGTCCGGGGAGTCCCAAATGGCCATCGTTGGTGGTTGCAATCTCATGATCAGCCCAGACATGTTCATCTTTGAAGCAGGCCAGAAATTCTTGTCGCCGGATGGCAAGTGCAAGACTTTTGATGAGTCTGCTGACGGATATGGAAGGGGGGAAGGATTCGCCGCAATCATACTCAAACGGGTTGACCTCGCCATCAAAGATGGTGATCCCATCCGTGCTGTCATCCGTGGCACAGCTTCTAATCAAGATGGTCATACAATGGGCTTCACACTGCCCAGTGCTGAGGCGCAGGCAAGCTTGATTCGCAGCGTATATGATCGCGCTGGGCTGAACTTCGACCAGACAACCTATGTGGAAGCGCATGCAAGTCACTTCTCGGCGCTTGTTAAGTCAATTAGCTAACCTTGTGGGATGCAGGGAACTGGAACGAAAGCCGGCGATTTGAAGGAGACGACGGCGTTGTCAGAGACGATAGCATCTACAATCTCAAGGGGCAAAAAGCTGCTTGTAGGATCTGTCAAGTCAAATGTGAGTCGATCGCAAACATTGTCAAGCCCTATACTGATGACGTGCAGATTGGTCATCTCGAAGCCGCAGCTGGACTTGCCGGCGTAATAAAGAGTGTCATGATGGCAGAAACAGGCAAGATTCCACCAAACATCCACTTTCACAAGCCGAATCCAAGCATCAAGTTCGATGAATGGAACCTCAAAGTTCCTACTGAATTGATGGCGTGGCCAAACGAGGGGCTTCGTCGCATAAGCATCAACTCGTTCGGATATGGAGGCACAAACGCACATGTCATTCTTGACGATGCGTATAGTTATCTTGCTCTCAAGGGGCTCGACGGAGCTCACACTACTGCGGTACCAGTATCTAAAGGCACAATGAATACTACTACGAGTGATTCAAGTGCCTTGCTGCATCGTGTTTTCCCTATTAGCGCTCAGGACAAAGATGGAATCGGAAGAGCCAAGAAGACATTGGCATCTTTTCTGTCAAAGAAGGCAGTTGAACTACGGACATTGAGAGAAGATAGTGATTATCTCGACAACCTTGTGTTTACCCTCAGTGAGCGGCGATCACAGCTGCAGTGGAAGACGTTTGTCATCGCCTCATCTATCGAGGAATTGGCTAGTACATTAGACTCTGACGAAATGGCGAGGCCAGTACATATGTCATCCCAAACGCCTCGTCTGGGTTTCGTATTTACTGGACAAGGTGCTCAGTGGGCTCAGATGGGCATTGAATTGATGCAATATCAGACATTCAGAAGTAGCCTTGAAGCCGCTGACCAGTACCTGAAGCAGGCACTTCGTTGCGAGTGGTCTGCTGTGGAGGAACTTTCGAGAGGCAAATCCACATCCAAACTTCGGCTTGCCTTGTACAGCCAGACACTTTGCACGGTTCTTCAGGTTGCTCTGGTTGATCTTTTTAGACAATGGGGACTCGTACCACAAGCCGTGGTTGGGCATTCCAGCGGAGAAATTGCGGCTGCCTATTGTCTTGGAGCCATCTCAAGGGAAAATGCCTGGAAGATTGCTTACTTTAGAGGTGTCATGTCTTCAAAGATCAAGCATTCTGGCCTTGATGGCGCCATGCTGGCCGTCGGATCATCTCCAGAAGAGGCGGCTGAAGTAATATCTCGGTTGGCACCAAAGAAAGTGCATGTCGCTTGCATAAACTCACCAAAGTCTGTCACTCTGTCTGGCGATGCGGATGCCATTGACACGGTGTACCAAGAGCTTCAGAAGACTGGCGTCTTCGCTCGAAAGCTGCAAGTAGATACGGCGTACCATTCACCCCATATGCAGTTGGTTGCGCGAGATTATTTTGCATCTATCATGGACATATCTATAAAGTCGCCCGATCACAAGTGCACCATGTACTCGAGCGTTACGGGTGGGATGATTACACCTCAGGAACTTGGACCTGCATACTGGGTCAGAAACCTAATGTCGCCGGTTCAGTTTGCGACAGCAGTCCAGAAGCTCGCTGAAAACAAGCAAACAGCCGTGAATATCTTGGTTGAGGTTGGGCCTCATTCCGCTCTACAAGGCCCATCGACCCAGAGCTTACAGGCTCTTGGCATTTGGGATATGCCTTATCTTTCTGCCCTTACCAGGTTCCAAAATGGTGTTGATACGGCGCTCAACATGATTGGGTGTCTGTACACTCAAGGATATCCTGTGCGTTTCCGCGAGATTAATGGCCCCGCCAGGATACCACGGCCATTGGTAGACTTGCCTTCCTACCCATGGAACCACACCCAAAGTCACTGGGAGGAGTCTAGAGTAGCGAGGAATCATCGACTGCGTAAATCATCATACAGGCCTCTGCTAGGCGCACAGGCATCAAGCTGTGTGGCGGGAGAGCACGTATGGAGACGTCGTCTTAGGCTCTCTGACCATACATGGATCGCGGACCACAAGATCCAAGGAACAGTGTTTTATCCGGCTGCTGGATTCATTGCATCTGCCGTGGAAGCCGCATTGTCTGTCGCCGATGATGGCCTCAAAGTCTCTTGGTTCCGTTTACGAGATGTTCAGCTGAAAGCAGCACTGCCTATCTCACAAGAAGATGACATTGAGTACACTGTCAGTCTAAGACCATCTCTTAGTGACGCCAATGATCCAACTCCCGTATGGAAAGAGTTTATTATAAGCAGCTGCAGAGATGGCAAAACACTTGAACGGAATTGCCACGGGCAGATTATGATTGAGTATGAATCGCAAATGATCAATGAGGCGAGCCATTCTTGGATCCCTCACTATCCACAGACGACGAGTGTGAACAGCGCTTTAGTTAAGCCTGATAAGTTCTATAAGAATTTATCGAAAGTTGGCTTTCAATATGGACCTACGTTTCAGAATCTCATAGAGGCGAGCGCTGGCGCTGGACAAAGTTGTGGCCTCTTGAACATACCTGATATCGGACTTGAGACATCCCAAAGATCTCACATAATCCATCCCACGACATTAGATGCAGTCTTCCATCTTGTTTTCGCTGCTCTTGGTGATGGCTCCGATAAGATTACTCAAGCCACGGTCCCTACATCAATCGATGAAGTTGCGATTTCGGCGGATATCCCTTTCCAGGCTGGCTCACAACTTAGAGGCATTGCGCATGCTTCCAGGCGTGGCTTCAAAGAAGTTATATCTGATATTATCATGAAAGATGAGACCAAGGGCTCTCCTGTCTTGGCTGTGACGGGTCTTTGTTGTACGGAGGTTGGAGGTAACAGTAATGGCAGTGCTGATGGAAGCCTAGCCAGAAGCGTTTGCAGCAAACTCATTTGGAGACCATCTGTCAACTTACTTGGCCATGAAGAGCTCAGAGATGTCATTCAGAAAGCGGTCGACTCACCGGTAGGCCCCCCGAGATCGAAGTATGCCTCAGCCTCCGAGTTCCTTAAATTGTTGCATCATTGCAATCCTGCCATATCGATATCTGAGATTGTGGTCGCCAAGGATCATGGGTTACTCTATTGCCATTCAGATCTGATGGATGTCTGGAAAACGGCGAACCACACCATCTGGTACCCAGATGAGAGCACGGCCCAATGGATACAGGAGGCCCGTCAAAACGCCCAAGACACACGGTTTGAACTTCTTGACTTGAGAAGGCCTCTTCCTCTGGAGATGTCTGAGAAGAAGAGTGACGTCGTATTTGTACCACAGTCTTTATCAACATCAGAGCAAGTCCTCCAGAATGCGAAACAGCTTCTGGCCAGTGGTGGCCGCCTATGTCTAACTGTGCCTGCCAGCCAAGCGGAAGATGTTAAGGTATTGGGGGAAAAAATTGGTATCTCTAGCTGGACCGAGATTCACGAATTAGGTGGCTCTGAGAAGCAATCGTTGTCATTCCTTATTGGTGTAAGCGATGAGGATGCAAAGATTGAAACGAATGGAGCTGTCGACCGAGAAGAGGTCACCATTCTACAGCCTTTGTCGCCAGAGACTTTTGATCTTGCAAACGCACTCCAAGTGTGCTTGGAGGCTCGAGGTTACAAAGTCGTCTTCCGATCATTGAATGACAGCCCGCCATCTTGGAACGGGAAACTATGTGTTTCTCTTCTCGAGATGCACAGTCCTCTACTGTACGGCATGTCAGAAGTCGAATTCAACCAGATCAAGACACTGATTCTTGAGGCTGGAAAGACTCTCTGGGTTTCAGGACATGGTGAGCCGTCAAGCGCATTGATTGACGGGCTGGCTCGCGTCGTGCGCAATGAAGAGCCCGGCCTGGCCTTCCACACGCTTCGGGTAAATCCCTTGTCGCGTACTTCGCCTACTGACATTGCAGATCTCATTCTGCGAGCCTTTTGTGATGGAAGCGGTGACAATGAGTACTTGATTGAGGATGGTGTCGTCCACGTCAGTCGTGTTCTAGAGGATGATACAATGAACGATGAATTGAACCAATTAGGGCCACTGCGGAATGATGCTATTACAGAGAGGCCATTGAGCAGCGATGGAAAGCCCTTGAAGCTCTGCGTTCGAAATCCTGGTGTTGTTGACTCTATTTGCTTTGAGCTCGATGATACCGCCGCCACTGAGCTCAGAGAAGACGAAGTCGAGATTACAGTGAAAGCAGCCTCACTCAGGTAAGATTCTTGAACTAATAAATCTATTTGAGTGAAACTAACATATGATCAGCTCCAGGGACGTTCGAACGGCAACGGGCCAGCTACCAGATACAAGTCTTGGCTTCGACGCGGCAGGAATCGTTCGCCGTGTAGGGCCAGCAGTCACAAAATTCAGCGTTGGTGATCGAATCATCATGTGTAGCCCTGGAGCGCACCGAACTGTCCACAGAGCCAAGTCTGACCTGTGCGCACACATACCAAAGGCAATGACCTTTGAGCAGGCCGCGTCGGTGCCATTCTCTTATGGCACTGCATGGTATTCTCTGATGCAGCTAGCCAGAGCACAAAAAGGCCAATCCATCCTTGTCACCAACGCAGCTGGAGATATTGGACAGGCTGCTATTCAGACTGCACATCACATCGGGTTGAAAGTGTTTGCGACCGTTGACTCAGCAGACCAGCGTTCGCTTATTAGGACATATGATGTTGAAAATGATCATATCTTTGACTCCAGAAATTCGGGCTTCGTTAATGATATTAAGCAATTGACCAACAACCAGGGGGTTGACGTTGTCCTCAGTTCTTTCACGGGAGAGGCATTGAAACATGTATCACTCTGTGTCGCTTCGTTCGGCACCTTTGTTGATCTCTCCACGGACGACTTCTCAAACACCAAGCACGTCGCTGTACGGTCAGTTATGCAGGATGTGACCTACACCTCATTTGATCTCATCCGCATCGCTAGAAAAAGACCCGAAATCATGGCACATATCTTACAGGGTGTCCTTCAGCTGTGGGACGAGAAGGTTATTAAGCCAATCACTTTTACCTCATTCCCTGTGTCAGATATCAAGCGTGCGCTCCAATCGGTGGAGATGAGCCTATCAAACAAGGCTGTGCTCACGTTTTCCGATGGACAAGTGGTTCCATGCATAACACAACATGAATTATCGTTGAAACTAGACCCAAACGCAGCCTACGTGCTAGCTGGAGGACTCGGCGGGTTGGGCCGCAGCATGGCAAAGATGTTGGTCGACCATGGAGCTCGCAAGCTATGCTTCCTCTCCAGGAGTGGCGCTAAATCATCAACTGCTCTAGAGTTGATACACTCTTTTCATGCTCAGGGGATCCAAACCCTGGTGTATGCCTGCGACATTACAAATTCAGAAGCCGTTCATGAAGCCGTCAAGATATGCTCAAAGCGACTTGGCCCCGTCCGAGGTGTTCTTCAATGCGCCCTGGTCCTGAGGGACTCGCTCTTCCGCAACATGACTTACCAGCAATGGGTGGAGTCAACACAGCCCAAGGTCCAAGGAACGTGGAACTTGCACCAGAGCCTACCAGACGTTGACTTCTTCCTTTCTCTCGGCTCGTTCACAGCCATCTTTGGTAATAGAGGCCAGAGCAACTACGCAGCTGGGGGTGCCTACTTGGACGCCATCGCGCACCTTCGACGAGCACAAGGCATGCATGCCGTGACCATTGATTTCGGCGTGGTGCGAGAGGTCGGCCTCTTGGCAGAGCAGGGCATGACGAACACACTGCGAGATTTTGAGGTGCTTTACGGTCTCGATGAGGACGAGTTTCTGAATATGGTCAAGCTGGCAATCGCCGGCGACATATCTGGATCGATACCGCCGCAAGTTCTGACCGGTCTGGCCACCGGCGGCAGTGCCATCGCAGCAGGCGTCGAGCCAGCTTGGTATCTAGACGACGCCAAGTTTTCCATCATGGCCAAAACCGGAACCAAACAAGCCCATATCGGCACCGAATCGGAAGCAAGCATTGCAACACGGCTCATAGGCGCGACGTCTCTGGAAGACGCCGCCATCATCGTGGCGGATGCGCTCGTAGATCGAGTGGCAAGCATGCTGAAGACCGACTCGAGCGAGATCGACTCGAACCGCTTCCTACACTCATATGGCATCGATTCTCTCGTTGCGATTCAAGTGGTAGATTGGGTGTTGAAGGAGTGCAAGGCGCAAATTACTGTGCTTGATGTAATGGCAGGGGTACCAATTACTGAGATTGCGAAGAAGATTGCTGGGAGATCGACTTTGACCAAGGCGTTGATAGTGCAAGCACAATAGATACACGAAATAAGTGAATGAATTTTAAACAATTACTGCTCGCATATTGAATAATTGTTGTTGGATTGTTGTTTTAATGGTATCGTTTTGACTAGAATGTTGAAGCAGCTTTCCTAACTCCCTCGTCTAACCTCTCTACCGCAAACAGCAGTGTTGAACTTTTCCTTTCCGACCATCCCAAACTCTCATTTACTCCATATTTTCATCAACTGGTACTCCGTCCATCCATACCGCTTAGAATCTGTCCATAATCCATGTCTTGCGAGCTTCGTCGTCCATGGCCCCCAAGAACTCCGTTTCCGCCTTCTTAACAGCCGTATACCGCTCGATAAGCGCCTCGCCCATCCATTCGTGCATCTCCGTGTCAGTCTCCAAAGCATTCAGTGACTCATCGATGCTGCGTGGGAGCCTGTTTACAATGCCAAACTTCTGACGCTCGGCATCAGATAACAGGGAGGGATCGATGGTGCAGTCTTTCCAGATCAATTCCTCTTTGTCCAAAACACCATGCGTACCGGCTGAGAGCACAGCAGCCAGGGCAAGATATGGGTTGGCCAGTCCATCCATGCACTTCATCTCCCAGTGACTGCCCTCGACCTTGCGGAGAGGAGCCTCGCGGTTCTGGCTGCCATACATGACCCAAGTACCACCAGCCCAGCAACCGTCCTGAGCACGTTCATAGCTAGCCCTGTTGCTATAAGTGAATGCGACAATTGAGCGCATGTGCTTCAAAATACCAGCATAGAATGGTTCGTAGATAGCAGGATCTGAACCGTTGGGTGATGAAATTGACATGTGAACGTGGGCAGCTGTTCCGCATGCCATGGCAAATGGTTTCGGGTGAAGAGTCATTCTGAGGCCCTTTGCTGCCGCGCAAGAAGATACGATATCTCTTGTATAGAGCAAAGCCTCTACAGCCTGCAGCGCTGGTGCTCTGGGCAGGATAATCTCGTATTGTCCGGGAGCGCTCTCAGCGTGAACCATTTCAATATACACGCCAGCGGCATCCAGCTTCTCAATAGCGTCGTCAATAACTTCCATGATAGCTTCGTGCTCAAAAGCTCTGACGTTGGAGGCATTGTGTCCGGGATACCCGAGCCCCTCGTAACCGGATTCGCCACGTCGAGCAAAGAGCAACTCCATCTCAAAGCCAAGGTCAAACGTCAAGCCGTGACTAGCAGCCTTGTCTAGCGTTCTTTGCAGGATAGTGCGAGGGCAGAGAGGCATAGGCGATCCATCTTTCTCTGTGAAATTGGACATAACCATGATGTGACCCTTTCTCGGCCCCGGACGAAGTGTTGTAAAGTCTGGAATCAGCCGGTGCTCTCCAGTGGCAGTCGCGCCGGCGACGAGAGTCTCATTCAATAGCAAGCCAGAGTAAGCTGTCGCAATACCAAAAGTGAAGTCTTCTCCGCTGGTCAACATTGACCAGACGCGTCGGATCGGAATAGATCTCATTCTGGGTGCAGACATCACGTCATTCCACCAGAAGCTAAGATATTTGGGAGCTTCTTTGCCTTCCAAGAATTGCGACAGCAGCTGCAGATTTCTGTCTTGTGAATTCAATGGCCCCAACCGAAGGGCAGTTGTCGATTTCTTCAGCGTCAAATTCAGATCGTAGAGTTTGTTCGCATTGTTGAAAAAGATATCCTCAACTAGACGAACTGCCTGCTGGGAAGTCAAATCGCCCTTTCGAACATACTCTGTTAAAACTGTGCGGAGGACTTCCCGGACTTGGGTCACTGCTAGAAAATAGGTCTCTGGGAAATAATGGCCATCGGTGCTCCATAGCACCTTTGATGCCGGAGAAAGTTCCAGAATCTGACGAACGACGGCCTCCTGTCCGTCTCTGCTAAGGACCGGGAACACTTCACCAATGTCGGCGTAGACATTTGGGTACATGGTCGCCAGATAACCTGTCTCACGCATAAATGGGTAGCCAGAGTGTAGGAGAACAATGGGGACAGCTGGGTATTCTCTGATGAATGGCTGGAGGTGCGCCGGAGATGCCTTGGTCAGAGTAATATCATTATCACCCAGACCGGTGTGGAATTGAATGGGCTTCTTGTGCCTTTCAGGGCTATCTTGAATCAAGTTGGCAAGATAATGGACAAAATAATCGTTCAACCCATCATGTTGAAGTCTGTCGAATGACTTTGCTCCGGGTGCCCTGCGCTGGGTGAAAATATTCTCAAAGGCCGCAAGCGCCTTATCGTCATCTTGCTCAGCGGGGATGTCCAGGCCAGTCCTGTAACAAATTACAGACTTGAAGCCAACAACTTTGGGATCCAGGATGGCCTGCTCAATCTCGGCCTTGAAATCCAGAATGACAGTGGTAAAGGCGTCTTGGGCAGAGGCGCTCTTGAGGCATGCTTTCTCGATGAGGCGCTGAGCGATTTGCTCGATGCGGACGATTCGCTTACTGGCGCTAGGCGTGATGGTGTCAAAGTGGTTGTAGGCCGTCAGTTCATCCCCGCCCAGTCCATCGTCAACGAGAATGCACTCGATGCCCGAGAGACACCGGGCCGTCCAGTCCTGGTAATTTTCTACGCGCTTCTTTTCAATTGCACCCTCGACGACTTCCCAGGTTGCGTCACAGCCTAGGACAGCAGAAAGCTGCTTGACTGCACGGAAATGCGCCAGCGAGGTTCGTGAGGACTCAATGCCATCGTGGGCTTCACTGGCAATGGAAAGGAGGGGATATGTGCTGATTTTCTCTGGTCGCAGGAGTGCATGCGCATGATGGTCTATGATGGGAGTGTTTTGAATCGCATCAAGAAGGGCGGCATCCTGCCCACTCGCAGCTGTCTTATGGTCCATTGTGAGTGATGTCGTTGAGGGGAAGTATGAAGCATGAGGGAGAGTGCCCTAAAGGCAGGCTAAGATGCCGAGCTACTTGTACAAGTATTGATTAGTACGGTAGAGTGTTCGCAGTAGTAGTCCAAAACCCACCGAGTCGGCAGTCTCCAGCACTTGTTGAGTTGGCGAGACATATTGATGACGCCAAGGTCGCTCAACGGCGACGCATGTCAGAGGGCGTGCAGATGAAGCAAAGGGAACTCGATTGATTGGCCATTTGGTTGACCGATGGCTGGCAAACACAGACCTGTCTTTGGTTTGCAATCAATTCATCATTCTTATAATACTACTGCGAAGAATATGACACTAACAGAGGAGCCCCTTTTTTAACAGCCCTTGTTTTATTTGCCGAGCTGCACGACACCCGACACACTCCCGTCATCCATGCAACAGCACGCCCATAGTTTAGACATCAGCGCAGAGTTTCTGTGGTAGATTAATTTCCTCTATTATCCTCCTCTTCCTCTATACATGTGTACAAACAAGCGGACTATATAGTCCACTCCTTAATGATTCCAAGGGAAAACGTATGCCAGCATAGATATAATATCCAGCTGCATGGACCAGCTAAAGTGCACAGGACTCTTCTCCAGGGCTCTGTTTGTTCATCCATTGGGCTCTGTAGGGCTCAGTAGGGCTCAAAACATCCCTCCCCATCGACCCATAGCACTTTGGCAGCCTGTTCTAGAACGCGCGCAAATGAGCGCCAAAAGAAGTTCAGCATTGACATGAAAAGCACTCAGTATAGAAGTTTCAAGTGTTAGACGCCGCGGAAATGTTCATGAACACTGCATCCGTGCATTCGAAGATTACTGATCCATCAAGATCCGCCCGCACACCCAAATTATCAGATTTTAGGCCTAGGCATGTCGGCCTATTTCACAGAGCGACGACTCAGCACCGTTCAGACTCGGGCACCTTGCCAGTCAGTAGACCGCTGCCACAAGATGCAGTCTCCTCCATACCCCGCACACCGCAATAGTCAGGCCTAAAATGGCTATAGGGGATTTGGTGCATTGGAGGCCATGTTGATTCATCTAAGTCTAAGATGCCTGCTGCCTTGAGATTACACACATTAGGCTCCTTTCGGAGCCGGGCTAACCTCGATCTGGTTACCCTTCCAACAGGCCCCTTGAAGTCGCATACCGAGTTTTTTTGTGGCTGTTGGTCTCATACGTTTCCAAGTCACAAAGGGACTGAATGGTAGAACACCAGATTCATCAGTACTATTGTTCCCCCATTCCAAGGCCAAAATTGCAGTTTAGCACTCAAGAGGGATATCTACAGTCCACCAGTCATGTAGTTAAGCGTCGGACGCGTGCATAGCTTGAAGGGGATCTCATGAGATAATATCAATTTTTTCTGTGACAGTGATATTATTGGGCCGCTCTGAACGGCTATGCATAACACCAGCTCTCGGGGGTGAACAGGCCACACATATGCATCGCGATCTTGATGGTGGAGGCAACAAAAGCAGTATCCCATCCACGGATACGATATTCAATTAGGGCGCGCCAGACAACAATCAACAAGGAAGCAGAGAAGCTTAAGAAGATAAGTTGACAATGTTACTCTGTAGAGGTAGTCAGTAGTAGAATAATGCAATGACTATCTGGGAGTCAAACATTACTAACGTGTAAGAAGAAAGGATCATCGCCTATACCAACACAACACTCCCATACGTCATTTGTTTATCAATATTCATCCCGCATCAGCTTTCACTCACTATATCTAGTAATAGTGGCCATCTCAGTCTCTTGAGCGATCCCTGTCTGAACTCAATATAAGCTTAAACACTACCCGGGACACTTGTGACTCGTGAGCAGGTAGTGGGCTAAAAAAGATCATTTATCCATATGAGTCGTAGCTAGGGACAATTATTCACTACGCAGACACGTGTTACCTTGAAATAAAGCATATATACAGTGAGCAAGTTATTTTCACAAGTAGGTGATCAGAAATGTCTATGATGGAGTTTCATATCCTTCAGGATGAGGGGATTCCCATTTCTGCCTAAACTCCACCATTGCATGCAGCTTACAGCCCGACTTTGCTGCGGCTTACATCCCCCCTCAGTCGCCTCAACGTATCTACAATCGCCACCATTTCTTCTCTCCTAGACATTGTTTAACCTTCAAAGCAACCAATCTCTCTATATCATATTTGCATTCAAGCCAAAATTTCAGTTAAATACTTCCTTGTTGCACCACATGGATGCCCCAGACTTTGCGGAAGACAGTGGCCAGAAGACAAATTCTAACTCGCCGGATGACCCCTCACATGCTCAGCAATCCCCAAATCCTCAAGGTATCAGTTTTACAGACCTTGCAAAGGATAGTGCAAATTCACAGGAAACTCGTCAATCTACCAGTAGTTCAAACGTCCCTAGCGATGCATCCACTCAGGGCCATCAGACAGAAGTTGAGGGTAAACAATTAGTTTTGTATACAGCCCCAAAGACCAGAACCTATGCAAAAGAGTCCGGTTTGTTGTCAGAACATGGGGGAGCCAAAGGACGCCAAAGTCAAAGAGCATATGTTGAAGATGCTGAAGACGAATTAGACACAATGAATGAGAGGGAGGGCAAAGATTACATCTTGCAAGATCTCAGGGACTGGAATTCTAATTCAGAACGACCAGGAGGCTCGACCAAAGCTGTAAGGTTTTACCAGCCAAGTGAGCAGAAAAATCACTCTTCGTCATACACAGAAGAATCTAGGCGTCCAATACCACGGCTTCACACATCGAAAGGGCTTTCCACCGAAGAAGAAAGCCCAATTAGGTATAAAGAATCACCTACACCACCAAGAGGATATTATGAGAGGGGTAGGAGTGTTGATGCGAAACGGTGGATGAGTGAAGAAGAAAGCTCCGGGCTATCTAGAAGACCCAAGAGACCAGGGAGGCAGCCAAAACACTCGCCACAGCTTACTGGAGGGTATATCTCAGAACAGGATGAATTTGAAGATTGTAGGCCTCGACAACAACAGCCAATGGGATCTCGGAGATTCAATCCACCCGGCCAAATACGACCCTCATCACCCTCGTCTACGCTGGACCATGATTACCGTACCGATGATTATTCATATATATTAATGGGTGATGAGGACGATTTGAGGTCTAATAGACCAATGAGACAGACAAGACATGGCGCCCCATCACTATCTCCCAGGCGAGAGAGGATTTATAGTCGAAGAACTTTCAGCCAAATTGATGACTTGGACCCATACTCCAGTCGGTCTAGTATGAATACAGAACCAGAGTACGGGTCATTGGCATTTCCCACCTTGAGAAACCATTCGCCACACAGTTTTAATTATACACGCCAGAGCAGCCCAGCTAGGCCACAGACGAACAGAAGAAATCCTTCACCGGCACAGCGGGAATATACAACTCATGATGACTGGGGATTAAACAGCAAGACAAATGTGGAAGCGATGATGGGCTGTGCTAGCCAATACACCATCCTTGGAGGGGTGGAAAAATATCGCCTTTCCATTAACGAAAAGCTAAAGAACGATTTCCGGAAGACCTGGAAGTCACCTCAAATTCCAAGAAGTCGTAAATTTCCAGATGAGGCATTGGCATGGCATGAACCAACAGCCTGTTTGACGAATATCGGTTCTACTACGCTTCGGTTGATCCATGCGATAGAGTTCTCAAACGACGGGTCGGGGAGAGGGAAAATTGGTATCATTTGCTCCGAGGGCCCAAAAAAATCGGATCAAGACTCCTCTTTGGTTCGCACGCGATGGCTGTAAGATATTAACCTGGCATTTGACGGCTTACGCACTAAGACAATTTCTTCAATAGCCATATCCAATCATCAAATTTGAGTCTTGATACTCTCGAGGTGTGTCTAATAACTTTCATTGTGAGAGATTATAACTAATTTAGTATCAGAATGTCGTGATTCATTGTCCATTCATAAATGCCGATATGCTGAGGATTGCCTTGGTGTTACTCAAAAATGTCAAAGAGAGATTCATGAACAAGTCAGAGATTGAAAACCACATGGAACCAGGCGCAATTCTCCGGTGCGTTGGTGATTACCCAGGGTCTTCTGATCTAAAAGAGAGTAGAGATATATCCGCTATTTTCCTGAGCTCTCCTCACATTGTCCAAAATTCAGCCTCTGGCCAGTATGAAACTAGTCAGTGTCGCCAAACCATTCTTCAGAACCTTTATGGGTTTGACATGGATGAAGGGCGCGAGAACGATCAGGTTATGAGAAAAATGACTGGGAATAATTCCAAAAGGAATTCCTTATACGTCACTCAACTATGGTGCCTTCTTATTGGGTCCAATCTTCTTATTACATTCTCGGATCAATCAGGGGATGAGGTCCTTGGCGATTCTATCACGGTAAGCTCTCGGATATCCAGAAACCGGGAACCTATAACTATTACCCTGATCGACGATAATCAATCCCGACATGCCATCGTTATTGAACCGGACTACAATTATGTTGACTTTCTAAGATACGCTGTGGCTGTAGTCAAGGGAAACGCCAGGGATGCAGTTGAATATCAGCTCGTCGGGTTAGATGATGAGGTCCTCACACCTACAAGGTGGCTCAATGTCTTGAGAAGCCGGAAATCAGAGCTACATGAATTCAAGTTACAAAGGCGATTGAGGCAACTTTTATCGGAATATCACCCTAATCAAAATACAGGCATTGTGGTCAGTGAAGGGGCCTCGCAAGCGCGGGATCCAGAGTTATATGATCTCGGCGCTTTGTCAGAGCCACGAGAAGAAAATTTGTATGATACCGATAGCAACTCAGATGTAAGTAACATATTATATAGGCCACAAAGATATGAGAGCTAATGGCGATATTGCTTTAGGACAGTGGCCCGACAATTCAAGAATTCTCTGAAGCGTTTCATCAACCGAGTTCGAATAAAATATCATCTCCGATTTCATCACGGCGTAGTACTGTTCACTCCGAAAAGCCTGACCATATACAAGATCAGAGCTCTGGAGTCCTTGATGAAGACGTCTTATATATTGACATGAGTCTACTGGAACTACCCTGTCAACTGCCACCCATGACTCCCTTTTTCGTCTGGCGGGTGCTGAAAGAAGATGATTTAATAACAACTGGAGTTGAGGAAGCAGACAAGTCTGTGGTAAGAATCTTGAGTCAACTGAACAAGGAGCTATGCAAAGAAGACGTTGGGAAGTTATACTTGAAAGTGCCCAAATATGGGATGGATGATTTGGGGCGTAGACATCCGTTGAAACAGATCCTATCTAAAGGCAAATCTATACGTGTATCTAATGGTCTTTACACAGAGCTGGTAAGTAACTACTTCACAATATCAGAGTCAAGTTGATTGATACGTAGATTCAGGTATCTCATACTCAAAATATCAATGTCCCCAACGAGCTCGGGGACAAGAGTGATTTCAAAACTGAGAGAATGAGACAACCGTCGACTAGTGAAAAGAGGGTAGATGGAAAGGAACAGAGGGAATCATCAACCCAGATTGCGAGCGAAACCTCCCTTAATGATGATGAATCTACGTATTCTACCGACACAAAGAAGGCAGAATATCTGAGAAAAGAGAGAGCTCTAATGATGGAATTGCTTGAGGTCGGCCAGGACATTCTTTGGGCATTCACACCGAAAGTCAGAGGGCCATCTATTCACGACCTTTGCCGACGTTTTTGGGGGTGTCTGGATATCATCTTCCGGGTAAGTTGGTCATGTGTTTATAAATTGTTGAAGATTTGAAATAGTCTGACTCATGGATAGCAACTGATGTGGGATGGAATTGAAAAGGAAGCTGACGATGAGGCTGCCAAGGGCAAGTACACAATCCGGGACTTGGACGAAATGTTTGTGGAGGTAGGCCATCTGGATGCAACGCACCCTGCTCACAAGAAGAAGTGGTCAAGTTGCTTCGATTGTATGAACGGCAAAGATTACAGCTCTGCCACCGAAGCCTTGGAGCATCTCCATAAAGAACATGTCCACTGCAAGGGCAAGACTCATAGGCCATACGAAGATCCTTGCTTTGTGTGGCTCCATCGTATGTGGGAAACTGGTGTCAGACGATCCGGGTTGGTCATCATGGAAGCCGTTGAAAAGTTCATTACCATACTTGGACCGATTCGAAGCATGATCAATGAGTTGCATTCTCTGGTAGCAAGAGCTTGGGACACCCATGTTGATGGGGAGGTCTCAGCATCCCTACCGCCACTACCGAGAAGCTTAGTCGAGGCGTTTCGGAATATCGTCTTGATGTTTGTTCTCCATTCGCAGAGCTTATGCCTTAAAAACAGACTAAGTAGCTTGAACACTACTGAAAGCGAGTATTTGAAAACACTGAGAGTACAAATATGCGGCAAGATCGAGCGTTTCGATGATTTAACAGAGTATGCAACTGAAAATGCCATCTCGTTTTTGGAAGCTGCAAACAGGGACATTATTCTTCTGGGAAATAGCTCTCGAAATATTGACAATTTTGACATTGAAGCGGTTGGACTTGAGTTTCTCGTTCTCGCTCTTATATCGGCGGGCCAGAACAAGCCACTCATGTGTGAAACGTCAGCCTCGTGCTTTCAAAAGACACCGGTCATCAAATTATACAGGGATTACATGTCTCGACTTCACTTTAAGGCAATTCGGCAACTAAGGACACGTGTCTTTCTAGATATAGATGGCTTTGGAGAGGAATTGGATGCCTTTAAGAAAGTGGTTTGGGCCCAGACAAGCTTGCTGGGCAAATATCACCTCATTACCTGCCCCAACTCGTTCAGGGTGACAAGCATGACAAGAATTGTCCAGCACTCCGCCGAAACTTCATATGCCACATACCAGCAAAACCGAGTTGACAATTTATTGGATCAGATTGAAAGATTGAAGACCAGGTCAAAGACATTGAAAGAGCAAGTCAAGCAGACCATCGAGATTATAAACGGCAAAGCAATTCGAGTCTTCACCATCGTTACGCTCTTTTTCTTGCCTCTATCCTTTGTCTCAAGTTTCATGGGAATGAACACGACGGACATCAGGAACTCAAACTACTCCCAGCGAATCTTTTGGATGACATCCATACCAGTCACACTGATAGTGGTGATCGTGGCGCTTGCATATGGGTATAAGGGAGATGAGGTTAACGATTTCTTGATACAAAAGATGATTGATTGGAAGAGTACACGCTCCAGGGTCAGTAGCGCAAAGTACTCCGATGAGACAACGGGAAGTGGATCTCAGAGGGCAGCAACGTTTCTTACGATAGCGAGTCATTCGAGTGAGCGTTACGTAGGCTTAAACAGGTCTAACGAGGAACAGGCGACCCAGCATGCGGGAATGGATATGCTAGACTCACTTCACAGGAAGAGAAGAAGAGGAAAGAAAGTAGTGACATCCTGGTTGAGAGATGCGAGGGCCGGGCTCCCCAAATAGATTGGAAGCCTCTGGCGATGAAGTTGGGTTCAACGGCGTTTGCCAGTCTTTACCCCTTAAGGTGCTGCAATCTCGGAGGACGATAGAATTGATAGAGCGAGGGAATAGATTCAGCTTTTTTTTTTTTAAAAAAAAAAAAAGAAACAAGGTTGTTCTAGACGATGCCTTGGATAGTGGCCGTGATTCCCAGCAAACCAACAGTCTCGTTTTGTTTCCACCATGTCAGCCAAGGTGGTCAACTTCTGGCAAAGCAGATATAGCGTTAAGCAGCTCATACATTTCAATGTAATTAAGTCTCCTATTCAAATATCTCATATGTAGGCGAATGACGAGAGCATTCATGAAATCCCTTCCTAGCTCTTGTTCTGTACCGAACTGAGATATTGGATAACCTGTACCATCACTAGGCTCAGCCTAGTGAACCCACATGTGCCAAAATAGCCGCTATGGATCTAAGGATATTCCTCCGGTGAAGCCGTCGTTTTTGTCCACATTCAACAGAATTTTAAGCAACTTCACGTAAGACTCGCTAGACTTATTTTTTAACTGATTCGAAGTTGGGCTTCTTGGCGACCCAGCCATCAGTTCAGCCCCTGCGAGACCTGTTTGAAGCCTATTGGACGTGCTGCCAAGAGACGCCTCCACCTGGTCGGGCATTTATACATATTCCCATGTTTTTGAAATCATTACTCAGGCACAAACCGAACTTGACTCTTTAAAACATCTTTTATCATCTCCGTTTTCATTTTCGGATCTATAGAAGCCGCTATGGATCCCTTGTCAGCACTTTCTGTTGCAGCTACGGCCGTGCAGTTCGTCGATTTTGGTATCAAATTTGTTGTCTCGGCTCGAGATATCTATCAATCCGCGACGGGCACTGTATCGGAATTTGCAGATCTCGATAAAACCACGGCCAGTTTGGTCAAACTTTGCAACAATCTGGACGAGGCACTTAGCCGAGAGGCATCAACGCAAAGCCTTACACCCAATGATGTTGAACTCCACAGTATCGCTGCCCATTGTAGTGAGATAGGAACGGAACTTCGA
Organism: Cladobotryum protrusum; assembly: GCA_004303015.1. Lineage (NCBI taxonomy): Eukaryota > Fungi > Ascomycota > Sordariomycetes > Hypocreales > Hypocreaceae > Cladobotryum > Cladobotryum protrusum. The sequence goes on from RZGP01000008.1 coordinate 5,634,642, forward strand.
GCTGTTCTTGAGAAGTTGAACAATTCAAGGAGCTTAGGCAAGCGGCAAAGCATTCAGCTGGCAATTAAAGCTCAGCTTAAGCGCGATCAAATAGAATCATTGACATCAAGATTGCAGAAATACAGACAAGATCTAGTTCCTCTTCTCCTAGGATCGCTCAGGTAAGATGATTTCTAACAGGCAACGAAACCATACTGAATTCCTCTAAGAGAGCAGGTCGAAGCATCCATCAAATCTCAATTTGAATCTCACCGATATGGAAAGACGATTGGAGAGACTTTTCTTTCACATATCGATGAGCAAAAGCAATGGCAGGTTGACCTCATGCGTGCTATTCAGGAATCACACAAAAAGGATAGCAACCGGATGATGACATTCACCGAGCATGCCAAATCGGCGAGGATTCCGAACTTTGCCTCGGTAATTAAGACTCGACTAAGATTCAGTGACATCAAAGTTCGCGAAGAAACTATAGCAGATGCGCATAGCAAGACATTCGAGTGGATTTTTGAGCATCCAGGGTCTGAACAAAAATCTTGGGCCAGTGTAAAGGAGTGGCTTCAAAGCGGCAGCGGCATCTATTGGGTATCAGGAAAAGCCGGCTCTGGCAAGTCGACGCTCATGAAATATCTCCATCAACACCCTCACACGATTGAACTGCTCAAAATCTGGGCTTCGGCTACAAATTTAATCACAGCCGGTTTCTTCTTCTGGAATTCTGGAACAGAGTTACAAATGTCTCAAGAAGGCCTTTTACGTTCATTACTCTCTCAAATTCTTGACTCTGAACCTTCTTTTGCGCCCACACTTTTCCCAGAGCACTATGAAACATTCTTGATTTTCGGCATAGAACCTCAAGATTTTGCCTTTCACGATATATATCGAGCCTTTAGGTTGTTGAGGAAAGTCTGTGCTGAAAGCACAAAATTGTGTCTCTTCATTGACGGCTTAGATGAGTTTGTTGGAAAACCAGAGGACTTAATCGAGCTTTTCAATGATCTTGCCTCGCCACAGATTAAGATATGCACTTCGAGCCGTCCTTGGTTTGAGTTTGAGGAGGCGTTTATTAAACATCCCAGTCTCAAATTACAAGACCTCACCAGCTCAGACATCAAAAACTTCGTCACGGAGAAGTTTGAGACAAACTCCATGTTTTCCGAAATGCAGAAACACGACGAGGCTTACGCTCAAAGTCTTATTAATAACATCTTGGAGCGTTCCTCAGGCGTCTTTCTGTGGGTCCGCTTGGTGGTCCAATCTTTGTTAGAAGGGCTTTCTGGCGGAGACAAGCTCGCAGACCTTCAAGACCGGCTTGATGCCTTGCCGAATGACATTGAAGATCTATTTCAGAAAATACTGAGTGGTATTCAGCCCACCCATTTTGCCCATGCATCCCGATTATTTTATATCAACCGCATGGCCAGGACACCTCTATCTCCCCTTCAGTTCTACTTTGCAGATGAATACGAACTTTCCACGGCGATATCCATGGAGCTCACACCAATGAAGCGAGATGAGCGTATGCATAAAGAAAAAACAATGGAGCGACGCTTAAAGAGTCGGTGTAAGGGTCTTTTGGAGGTTGGGAGAATTCAAACAAGTCATAAATCGACAACAGACAAGACCCTTGGTATAGAGCAAGTCAAGGTACAATACCTTCACAGAACTGTTAAGGATTGGCTCGAGCGGCCAGATATTTGGAGCAAGTTACTTCCGGGCCATGAAACAGGCTTCAATGCACAACTGGATCTAAGCAAATCATGCTTGTTGCGGATCAAGACTCAACGTCTTACTAATCAAAATGATACCTGGGGATTGGTATTCACAGCTATCTTCTACGCATGGAAGGCGGAAGATGAGGTAAAAGCAACAATGATCATGGATGAGTTGTATAAAATCGCCAATGATCTAAGGATAAAAGGTCTCGAAATGTGCACTAGACAAGAGATCCTGCTGAATCTGGCCGTCCACTGTGGTTTTGCAGCATCTGTTGGGTCGATTCTTAACGATTCGCCACCAAAGAAATCTCCTGGGAGTTTTATTGTTCGTGCAATTACACGAAACATTTCACCAAATCCATCCAGAAATCAATATCAGCCGCACGGACAGAAACGACTGTTACTAAGAACTACACCCGAGCTTGTGGCTGAAATAGAAAGCTTGTTTCTAGACCAAAATACGCCTCCCTATGCAAACTGCGTAGCACAACTTCTCAAACATGGGGAAAATCCTAATTTAGTAACGGAATATGGGGAGCGGGTCTTTCATATCTGTATAGGAAGGGCTATTCATGCTATTAAACGAGAGGGGGGAAACGATGATATTTATACTTGGCTTTCTATAATAGCGCTCTTTCTTTCTTATGGAGCCACATGCACAGCTGAGGCGGATAAGCGTATGCAGAAGGGTATCCTAGAGAACCTACAACTTCAAGAACAGTTCCCAGCGGAGCTTGAGGACCTACGACAGGCTCTTTATCGGTCTCGCAATGCAGAGCCCGCACCGCATCAGTCTCGCGATTCAGAGCCCGCACTGCCAAAGCTATCATCCTTTAGAAAGCTTTTCATCTATCTACGGAAAATTCTTGGTCGTGATACCAAGGTTTAGGGAGCGGATAGTTTAATAGGATTATCCCTACTGTTTACCACATAATTTTTATTTGAAGGACAGTTTCAGATATCTTTAGCTCGTAATTTCTTTTAAAAAAAAAGAATTGGCATAATAACCGGTAATCCAGATTACATTATTGATATTGGTTGTGAGTAGCACATGCACTAGTAATGCGATGTCTGTTACACCAGAAGATTCTGTATCAAATAGGCTAAAGTTTACTTTGCTTCCATCGAGGCCTGCGCTTCTCGAGAAATGACTCCAAACCTTCCTTAACATTCTCTCCGTCGTATACACGATGGGACCAACCATCAAAGAAGAAACGCGTTGCATCAGCCACTCCCATAGACTCCCATCCAAGTCCCAAGCCCTCCCGAGTTACAATCACGGCGTCAGGGCTGTTTTCCGCAATCATCTTGGCATAGTCCATGGCTTTATCCACAACATTCGACCCATCTTTCACAACATGGTTAATAATGCCATAGCTTGCAAACTCCTCGGCCGTAGCTGTGCGGCCTGTAAGTGCCAGCTCTGTAGCCCTCTGGCGACCCACGATCTTCATCAAACGAGGGAGACTTCCTCCAATTGGAGCTACGCCGCGCTTAACCTCGGGCAAACCAAACGTAGCAGATTGCGCCGCAATCACCATGTCACAGTTGAGAATCATCTCACATCCTCCTCCAAAGGCAGGGCCATTTACAGCTGCGATAATAGGCTTCTTTCCGTGCCTGAAAGATATACCGGCAAATCCAGTCTCAGGACATCGAAAAGGAATATTATTCTTGGTATTGTGTATCCACTCTGGTATCATTAGCACGCCTCGCTGGTCTGTGAGTTGAGGACTGTACGAACCTTTGATGTCGGAACCTACGCAAAAGGTCTTTCCAACGCCGCTGATAATTGCAACCAGAAGGCTTGGCTCATTATCAAACCAGCGGAATACCTCATCAAGCTCAAAATGCGCCTCCGTCGTCAAGCTGTTAAGCTGCTTAGGCCTATCGATCAACACGAGCAGCACGCCAGGATGAGGTGACGAGACCTGACAAAATTTGACCTCTGGCGGCGTAACTGACAAAGATTGCGATGCTACAGGCATGGTGACAAAGTATTGATGATGAAAACACGATGGAAGGCAAAACGAGTGTTTAGTAATTGTCAAATATCTCGAGTCAAAGTGCGCATTGCGGTTCGTTTGTATGCATTCTAAAGGTGTGGATGTAAAGACCTCACGTGAACTCTTAAGAATCCTACCATGTTTAATAAATGAGGCAAAAACGAGATGAACGGCGACTCTTGAGTGTGTGCACGGATTAGAAAATGGATACACCAATGTTCCCTTGCAGAGAGCTCATCATGCTAGCGTCGCGGAGCATTCGGAATGACAGTTCGAGATTCTTCAGAGACTAGGTGATCGGAAATTTTCAAGATCTGCGGAGCTTAAGGGGTTTAGCTCCCCCTATACGTTTTCCTCTTCCATCATGGTGGCGTTCAGTGGTGTTACATGGCCACTCTTAGTTGTTTCTTTTGAATCAGGCGATTCTTCGGCATCGGAGACGTCGTGTGCAATCCGTTAGTGCTTCTTCATGTGATGATGAGAGAACATACAGAGTGGCGACACTCTTTCGGGCGATGCAAGCTGAGGTCATGAAGACCCTTTCCTGCTATGGAGCTTGAGGCCGCTCGTGAGAGCTAATAACTGAGGCCCTTGAATGGCAGACAGATTAAAAAGCGGGAGATTAATTCGACGTGGAAATCATAGCGCCACCAGAAATACAATGTTGACTGATTCGAGCTTTATCCAGTGACAGGCTCTTTCGAGCTGGCGAGATTATTCATCACACAAAAAGAAGCAACAGTTCAGATCTGGAATTATCGGTAGAAGAACTCCGGTAGATCCACCATCGAGAGACGCGATGACGCCAACTAAATAAGCAATGTCTCAAGTCAACTATGCGCGTAGCATAACCATCTCAGCTGAACAGGGCTTACGTTACCCCCTCATCCAATAAGACAATCAATCTCGTCTCTTAGCCAAGATCGTGGGCCCCTTGCCTCTAGAGTGGCACCAAAGAAGCACTCTTTGTATGTACAGGCAAAACGTACGAGACCAGTGACCCATCACAACCGCTACTCTGACAATACATAGAGGTTATCAAATAGGTGTCAAAGTGACACAACGCGTAGGCCCAGAGCCAATTGTATCAACCATGCCCTTTACAGCATCAGCCCCAACATCATATCTGCATGAGAGTGTGTTTCATCTATACCTGTGTTACTATCTCCATAGTTACTCCGGTTCCATTCCTTGGCGTCTTTAAGATATCGTATGTCACGCAGTGGAGAATGTAAGATGGTTTTTTTTTTACATATCATTTTCAGCAGTAGCCCCTTGTGTCTTCCATGATCCATCTCGGTTGAGAAAGACGGGAGCGAAATCAGGTTATTCTCAATCGAGTCATAATGTTTAATTGGGCTAGGAAGGTAATGATATATGCACATTATAATATATGTTTAAGAGAAATAGTTTCCGTGGTTTGGGTAGGGGTAGATTCTGGCAAGCTTTTCACGCTCAATTACTCTCGTTTTACCCCACAGACACAGACGGGTCAATCCATAATAAACAGATGATACCTACGTGTGAGACCTGATCTTAATTCACATGATAAAACGTTCTTATTCATAAGACATGCGGAAAGATTTTCAAACCATATGGCGCAATAGTAAAAGTTTGCAAGGCCCAATGATCCCCTCCCAAATGATATAATTGTCTCATGGGCATGTTCAATTTGCTTACCCAAGGCCCGTAGCCATCATATCAATAATTCATTCAAAATGGGAGCGCAAATCCACTCTACTACTGACAATTCTCTGGACATCGCCATTATTGGCGCTGGAATCTCCGGCATCAATGCGGCCTATCACATACAGAAACGTTTCCCGAGCCCCTCATGGGCCATATTTGAGGCACGGGGTGACATTGGTGGAACCTGGAGGCTCTTCCAGTATCCCGGTATTCGTTCTGATTCCGACTTATACACGTATGGCTTTTCCTGGAACCCCTGGCTGAGCAAAACTCCAATCGCTTCTGCGTCAACAATTGCCCGATACATCACAGAAAGTGCACAGTCGCACGGCATCGACAAGCGTATTCGCCATCGGCATCGCCTTGTAAAGGCCGAATGGTCAAGCAAAGCCTGCGTTTGGACTTTGAGCTTCCGATATGAAGACCACACATATTTGGTTACAGCGCGATACGCAATTTTTGCTACGGGATACTATGACCACCACGAAGCGCTGTCAGCGTCAATCCCGGGGCTAGAACAGTTCCAAGGCAAGGTTATACATCCTCAGTTCTGGCCAAAGGATTATCAATACAAAGACAAGAAAGTTGTGATTATCGGCAGTGGCGCGACTGCGATCACACTGTTGCCTACTCTTGCTCAGAAAGCAGCCCGCACGACTCTGCTTCAACGCAGTCCTGCATACATTGTATCCATGCGAAACCACCAGTCAATACCTCTAGGAGATTGCTTGCCTCCCATGATAAGATATAATATAAACCGCTACTACTGGATGATCTATTCGCGACTATTCTTCAGTTTCTGCCGGCATTTCCCCTCGACTGCCAAACTAATCATTCAACAACGCGCTCAGACAGAGCTGCCCGAGACAATACCGTGCGATCCACACTTCAAGCCCAAATACAATCCATGGAAGCAGAGGATCCTGGTCTCGCCAGATGGCGACTTCTTCGAGGCCTTAAGAAGTGGCGCTGCAGACATTAAGACGAGTAGCATCAGCAAGACAACGGCCCAAGGCATACACTTGGAGTCGGGAGAATTTCTCGATGCTGATGTTATAGTCACAGCTACAGGCCTCAAGCTGCAAATTGGTGGTGGGAGTGAGCTGTTTGTTGACGGGCGAAAAGTCGATTTTGGCGACAAGCTCATGTGGAAAGGAACTATGATGCAAGATGTGCCAAATTCCTTCTTCATGATCGGATACACAAACTCCTCATGGACATTGGCAGCTGATGTTAGCTGCTCCATCATGTGTCGTCTACTCGAACGCATGCAGGTCCAGAAAATCGTTGCCGCCATTCCACGTTTAGATGATCATTCCCTGGTACAGCCTATGAGACTCTTAGATTACGACTCAACGTACGTGGCGAGGGCAGCGAGCTATATGCCACAGGCAGGGGATCGAGGTCCTTGGAAGACACGCAATAATTTCTTCAAGGATATGATCATTGCCAAGTATGGGTCAGTCACCACAAATCTCGAACTCATTATGCCATGCTCCAACGAGCCGCAAACGCGCCAGGCTACGTTGAGGGAGCTCTGGATCCAAGTATTGAGGATTTTTTACTCTACCTACCAACCATACATTCTTCTTTTTATCTCGCTTTACCTCATATTAGCCTCCTATAATCCGACACTTGTTATAATGAGATGGGGCAGCGAGGTGCATCACGGGGCTTCGATGTTTAGTTTGGCTGCGTCAAGAATAGCTTCGACTTGAAGGCCTCTATTCTACTCGCTACGTTTATTACCTTTATTTAGACAATAATTCTTTCGTCCTAATAACTTCCATATAGAGCAAGCACATCTGAAGAGAGCACTGTTTGCAAAGCATAATTAGCTACTGATACCACCACGTAGGCGAAACAAATTCTGACATTGCTGAAGGATGCACAACATATCTTCTTATTGTAACGAGCTATTTATCCTTCTTCCGGAATTGGGTCCCGCGACACCTTATACTTATTCTCTGATAGGCCAATACCTTTTATTTATAAGATTATCGGAGTATTCGGGTCGCAGAAGTTCTCGCATACAATGTCTTTTGACCCCAACTCATTCACCATCACTCCTAATTATCCATAATCACCCGTCGGCTGTTATGTCAATCTTTCAAGTGATAGGAAGCATTCAGGTCACATTGCCTACTCTTGAGACTCGTGCAGGACCTTTTTCTCGTTCAGCATAAAGCAAAGCGTAGGGTAATGCCCGATCCCTGCTTTACAACCGCCAGGGCTGCATTTAGGAATCCCCATGTCAAGTCCATGCTACATTCTAGGACTTTGTGCTTCAAATTTAGGCTAATAAGGTCTTGATCTCATAAACATTCGATAGAAAACCTCGTATTGATTGGACAATGCATCTCCAACTGGTTGGCAAATATGCTTCCTGACGTAATTCTAATCCTACCCTGAATGAAAGGCAACTGACATAGATCAACGCGCCCTTTCGTCTATATAAAGAGGATAGAAAACAAAAGCATAGGCGATAGAGAAGGAAGACACTGCAACCACCAAACCCGTCACAAGTTACGTGGCTCATCATGCTCCACAAAGTGTTTGTCCTGGTTCTCTCTGCTTCACTTGTGAGCTCCTTTGTCTCAGCAGAGGTTGTTCAGGTAGGCATCGCTCCATCTGTACCGCCCTCATCCAGTCCACCGATATCAAGAGACTTTCAATCATTCTCAATCGAGTTTGCGTTCTTCGCCGACTTTAATGGTATTAACCCACTTCATCAGAGGCTACGGGACATGAGCGTTAGTTGATTTGCAACTTATAGGAAACAAATCGCACCCAAACACCTTCACCAACAATCTCCTTGCGAATCTGAGAGAGTTTAACGGTGGTGTTTCCCAGATTCTTCGTATTGGTGGAAACACTCAGTATGTCTTGGATCATCCATGTTGAGTATGGCGACTCACCATCAACAGAGACCATGTCACATATCACCCAGAACAAAAGGAGGGCATCATCAATTACTGGGACCCAACCTACAACTCGGATCAGCCTCGCAACTCGTCTATAGGCCCTGCATTCTGGGAGTCTTTCACTGCGATTGAGGGAACAAAGTATATTTTTGGACTGAACTTTTACAAGAATGACTCAACCTTTCTGGATAACCTGAAGGGTCAAGTGGAACAGTCGCTGAAACAGATCCCTGCAGACAGGCTGCATCTGTTTGAGATTGGGAATGAAAATGACTACGGTGCGTTGTCGGGGTTTCGGCCATCAAACTGGACACAGCAAGAGTGGGTAGAGGAGTGGACATATCGCAGTCGCCACATACAGACACCGGGCAACACTCTTCGATTTTATGCGCCTTCGACTTGCTGCTACAATATTTCGACAAAGCACTCGTTCTTTTCGCCATGGACCATCTGGAATAGTACGTTCAACTACAACCGAGATGGGTGGGTTTCTGAGGTATCTCAACACGGGTAACTACAACAAGAGATCTGTAATCGTCGCATATTGTTGTACTAACGGTGTGGCCAGATATGTCTCGGGCACAAGTCAGAATCCTACGCTTCAAGGTATGAGGGCACGTTGCTATTCATCTGATCTCAAAATGCTAATAATGGAGAACAGGAACTCTGATGAACCACACCAGCGTGGTCATTAACGGTACCATTCACCAATCGCTATACAAATTGAACCGCGCCGCTGGACGAGTTTACACTCTAGGAGAGACGAACAGCGTTTCAGGGCAAGGAGCCTTTGGCGTGTCAGACGTCTTTGGGTCTGCTTTGTTCATCGTCGACTATGAGCTGTACTACGCATCCTTTGTTCGTCTCTGTTACTTCGGTTCCCTATGGGCTAGAATCCTGATTTGTCTTTAGGGTGTTCGTCGTATGCATATGCATCAAGGCACAGGCTATCGCTATGGAGCCTGGCTACCGATTGCTTTGAATGGTACCGGACCATCGACAAACCCTCCCTACTACGGCCATGTCATGGTGTCAAAGTTTATCGGCAGCTCCAATAATACTCGCATCAACAATATCGATCTACACAGCGACTACTACTCTGCATACGCAGCCTACGAAGACGGAAAATTAGCACGGGTTATTCTACTAAACTTTCACGAGTGGAATCCCCCAAGTACTGCTGATATCAGCGTTGCACAGGACACCAGGCCTCAATCAACATTCAACTTGCAAGGTCCAGTGGGATACAAATATGCAACAGTTGAGCTGATGACCGCTCCCGGGGCAGCATCGCAAAAGAACATAACGGTTGCGGGGATAAGCTACGACTACGACCTCGCTCAAGGTCGTCCGGTAGTGGTCGGCCCAAGAATTGCTCAAAGGATCAATTTGGATCGCCAAGGCAAACTCTCAGTCAATGTCCAAGCATCACAGGCTGTGTTGTTGACTTTTTACAAAGAGTAGCTCCGTAACCAATGGGACCCTGGCATCATACGGTTGCGGGTGACCGCATGTGACAGTCATATCTCATGGTTTGAGTTGTTGTGATAAATAAAGTATGGTTTGATCGAAGGTGGCAGGCCGGGTATTCTTTGTCCTTTGAGAGGGTATCACACGAGATCAATGGCATCAACTGCTTCATTGTACCGTGAAGCCAATGAATTCCCATCATAGGATTCCAAGACGCTTGGATCTTGATTGATGTGCGAGGACCATTTCTGTTTCCGGTGGAAGTGGCTTTGCGTCTGTCAATAGGCCCCTGTGTGTCTAGAATATGTGGCGTGGAACAAAGAAGCTTTGAGGCCAGAAATAAACATTTCAATGCTATGCCGTTCGCCTTATAACATGCATTTGCTGTAACAAACAAAACGCCAACAATCTCTCGAAATATGCGTTGTACATTCTGGAAGATATTGTTATCTTTAACATTGACAAAGTAACCTGAAATCTTACCGTTGTTCAACTCCTTGGAATATACCTTCTTTACCATGGCGGACGAAGATGTCTCTGAAACCACACAAGGTCCCTTCGACTTTGAAATGACAGAAGCGGGTACACTGCCTTATATACCTGGAACGACGGAAACGAAACCGTGGTCATGCACCTTGTTTGACCCAGCCTATGGAGTCTTCACGGAAGAAGACTTGAAGGACCTCTGTGGCACAAATTGCTCCGTCATCGACAATGAGAAACCGGTTACGATTTGGAAGATTCTGCTTCACGCAAGACAGCTCATCAAGCTTGCCAGGCATCTTCTAGGCTCGGATGGCTTCCAAGTTGTCAATGGCAAAGCTCGTCGCCGGCCTGGAAACTACGTTGACGAACTCTGGGAAATCTTGACCAACCCTCGGACACCGCTGCAGATCAAAGATGAGATTTACCAGGTTCCTCTATGGGGCCTTGCCAACCAAGTCAAAACCGTTGATGAAATGAAAGCTATCGAGTTTCATTGCCCACTCACAGTCTGTCGCGACTTTGGTCCTCTTGCTCCTGAGGACGGGGTACGCAGACCTTACCGCAATCACCACAACTTGTTGATGCACATGAATGAGTGCATGGAGATTCTCGACCATGAATATGCCGCTACTGGTGGTCTTTTGTCAATTCTGCCCACTGAAAGCGAAGATGATGACGAGCAACTGGAGGCCGCACGAAACACAATCTTTGGACAGTGGCTACTCTTCACTCAGCACCTGGTGGCACGCATGCACGAACTGGAGCTCAACTACGCAAATGCTCTTGACATGCTCAGCGGCGAAGCTATTGTGCCGATGCAGATGCTCGGTCGTCTTGGACCAGACGGTCGATCCAAGGGGCGCGAGGTTGTTTACCCCCAAGACAAGTTCATCATAGTCAATGTCGATGAGGATGTTGTCACCAAAATCCATCACTTGATGGACAAGGCAGAAGCAGAGTACAATCAAGAGGAACAGCAATTCTGGGAGAGCGGCGTCAGTGGTGAGCGCATGTGGAAAAAGGACCGTGCTGGCCAGTGGTATTCCCGAGGCCTGGTGTCGGTTGACCTACAAACACGCTTCTATCGGCTCAAGGACCAAGGCAGAGACTCTACCATCTTCATTCTCCCCGCAATCGACTACCACCCCGGAGTGGCACGTACACGTGAGGTCGAAAAGAGGCCGACAGTGGTGTCTGTGGTGAATCCGAGGTGGAATGATAGGGTCTCCGAACTTGAAAAGCGTCTCAGTGAGCCGCTAGAGAGTGCAAAGCATATGGAAGATGCGAGCCGGGCGTTGCAGCGTCAGAACCTTGAACTGCAGGATAAGCTGACGGTGGTGTCTGCTGAGTTGAGGAAGACCCAGATGCAGGTTCGGTACTATGAAGGGACAGCAGAAGAGGGTTCAAAGGAGGAGGTTGAAGCGGCTTTGAAGGCTCATCAGGACAAGTTGGTGAGACTGAGGACAATTCTGCCCAGCAAGTATCACGCAGACCTGGAGTTCTGAGACGTAGATGCCCTTGGATACTGCTTTTTGGGATTTGTATCGTAACTTTTCGTTTCTGCATTTCTTTTCGTACTATAATTCATAAAGCATGCAGGGGCATCCCCGAATCCCGGTGCCATGGACGAGGATGTTTGTCATTACGGCCCCATTGTTAGCAATTTGATCACGACCAACAACAGGGACGCGTGTGCAATGGTGACATATCGGATAGTGACAGGTCGGATAGAACCGCACCGTTTTATGATTTGCTTTGCTTTAATTAGTTCTTAGAACAATAGAGAATGCACTCAAAATATGTTGTATCTGAACTCACAATGACAATTTGAATTAGAATACTTTCGGAAGTGACATTATTGGCTACTTAGGAATGCCCTCATCCGTCATATTCCAGAGCGCCCCGCTAAATGCATTATTGAAAAATGCATGGCCAACAACGTCGATTGAGTCCCACATCCGGATCCCGGTTTCCCTGCAATGAAACCTGCCACTCTGACTTCACGGTTTCGTCAGCACCTGCAGCACAATGACTCTCAGATATCATGATCTCTGCATTGATGAGGCATTGTCTTGCTCGTCGGGCTAATTCAACACCCCGAGGAACGGGTCGTGTCCTCGGCAGATCCCTACACCTGGCGCCCCCCTTCTTGCTTGACGATTATACGCCTCGCTACCGGACGTTGTCATCGAGAGATGCGGCCAAGAAGCGAGCGCTGGCCTATGCTCATCTCCGCAACTGCAACCTCTGTCCTCGATTGTGCGGCGTCAACCGCTTTGAGACGACTGGAATATGCCTCATTGGCGAGAAGGCAAAGGTCAATGTCATAGCGCCACACTTTGGAGAAGGTCGGCTTAGCTCCTCCCTCCTTAAGTCTTCTTGCATGAGACAGATTTGCTCACAAATAGACATCCTTTAGAGCCATGTATCCAAGGGCATAATGGAAGTGGCGCCGTATTCATGAGTGGATGCAATTTACGTTGCATCTTCTGCCAAAACTATGAAATTTCTCACCAACGGAACGGTATGGACCTCACTCCCGAGGAGCTGGGAGACTGGTACATCAAGCTCCAGGAGGTGGGTGGTGTGCACAACATCAACATTGTTACGCCAGAACACGTGGTTCCTCAGGTAGCCCTCAGCATATTACACGCCGCGGAGCTGGGTTTGAAGATGCCCATTGTGTACAACACTTCCAGTTTTGACTCACCAGAGTCACTGGAGCTGATGGACGGATTGGTGGACATCTATCTGGCCGACTTCAAAGTCTGGGAACCAAGTACATCCAAGAGACTTCTCAAGGCGGATGATTACGCTACGACTGCCAAGGAGAGCATCAAGGCCATGCACGCGCAGGTGGGCGACCTGTGCTTCACTGCGGATGGAATTGCCAAGGTTGGGGTTCTGGTCCGACATCTAGTGATGCCTGGCAAAGAGGAGGAGGGGGCGGAGATCATGAGATTCTTAGCCGCCGAGGTTTCTCCTGATTGTTTCGTAAACATTATGGAGCAATATCGTCCTGATGCGCACGTGGGAAAAAGAAAGCGTGGTAAATCGGGTGGCACCGCCGAGGGAGAGGTTCGTTACGAGGACCTTAATCGGGCGGTGACAAAGGATGAGACCACGTTAGTTCGCAAAGCTGCCGAAGAAGCTGGACTCTGGCGCTTCAATGACCCGCCTAAACATGAAGGATTCGCTATTTGAGAAATGAAACAGCCATCATTGGGCCGCAACTATCGATGAGGCTATCAACGCTGAAAGTGCGTGTGGGGTTGCCCTGATTTCTAAATGGCATGCATTCACTATCCAGGACGCCCCAGTCGCAACCATCCGATTCGACGTTTGCCTGCTATTCTAGAGCAGATAATGGTTTGCGGTCCTTATTGAAAAAGCGGGTGTGGCGTGAGAGCACGGATCGGAATGTGCCTCTATCCAAACTCCTTGTTAGTTACGTTCCATCCAAGTGTGGATGAAGGACCCGTGTTGGAACGATGTAAACGGGGGATGTGGAACTATCACATGGTCCCAGGAACGAATACAAACATCGAGGGTTTCATGCCTGCATGTCATCATAACATGCCACCCATCCTCGCCAGAATACTCCAAGTTATACAGATCAATGGGATATTGAGGTGTCCAAAACTGCCTTTGTTGATTACAATATATCTTTCTGCTACGAACAAACCGCAAACCCTTTATCGGTTGCTTCAATCAAATCAAATGATGCCACTATCACCACACATTTACACCAAGATGACGGGAAAACAAAATAATGTGGGGCATGAAGACCCTGGAGAGACCATCTCTCCGTCTGCGTCGCCAACATCCCAACATACCTTATTCACTGATTCGCATGACTCAAAGTCAACAGCCTCGTCGTCATGCGGAAGCTCCCCAGCTTCCAAGGCATTCTACCAGACCCCAAAGCGCACAAGACCCAGAAGCAACTCCTGTTTCGGATCGTCCTTCCCAAACCATATTCTCAGTCCACGACCATATGAGCAAATCTACGCCGAAAGCGCCTATCTTAATAGATCGCTTCAGATTGAAGGTGCCAACACTGTTGCATTGATCAATCAATACTCGCTACTGCAGGAGGCACTTCAGGGTGAAGCAGCTGTAGGGAAGCACAGACGAAAGCTACGGAAACAACTCAGCCTACTTAAATGCAAGATTTCTCAGGCCTCGCAGCAAGAAAAGGCAATCATTGTCAGGCTGAGCGAGCTCCATATCGAGCACAACAGTCGAGATGCCTGGTGCCAAGTGCAGAGACGAAGACTGTCTTCGCAATCCATACCGTGTCCTCAATTTATGAAGCGACCTGCAACATCACCAGGGTGCAGTACAAGCCCCAAGAAACCACTTAATGCAGCATCATTGGAGTTTGTTCCATGTCGTGATTCTCCTTTTAGCCAGGACAGCAGTCAGCTCCCGGATCTGCAGCCTGAGCCTGCCAACGGAACTCCACGACTCAACACAGTGGATGAGGAAGAGGAATCCAGTACATATGAAGGACAAGAGAGCGATTCCGAGGCCCACAGCGACGGAGGTATCGATGAATTACACAATCACGGGCTGGATTATACCTTCAAAACTCCCGATCAAGAAAAAGCTTCGCAGTGTCTCGGTCAGAAATCAACGTATATTGAAGAAACTACCACAAATGAGAAGCGATTAAGTCTGCCGAGTCTGACCTTCATCTGGCCCGAAGCATGATGATCCTTTCTACATTCCGGGCACGCTCTCATGTTCGAACCACTTCCCTAAGAGTAGGACCTTCTTGCTTTCAAGAGTCATGCCCTTTGGGAGACACAGCACCAGGCCCTCAAGAAGCCTATCTACGCTGGCCTCTGCCCATCATTAGCTATAAATCTCTATGACATCAAAGTCACACACCATCCATGCTGGCCAAATGCCACATTGTGACGGGAAAGTTCATCATTGTTGTTCCTGTGTTGATATCGCACAGCGGCTGGAATGGCGCCCCAGCGATAGTTTCATGGAGAACAAAACAGAAAAAGGCCCAGTTCGAGATTCCGGCTTGACAATTTGCTGCCCTAGAAACAAGTTTTAGGATACACCGATATGATGACAAGATTTGGGAATGGATTTAAGGGCCACGAACTGAGCCCACCAGCGGATATCATGGTGAGGTTGCCATCCGCTAGATCTGAGGTTCTCTTGGTGCTGGAACTCTCTATAAGTTGCGACTGCAATCTCGATCGATGCCCTAACATCTGCATGTCGGGCATTTGTGGATGGTATCTCTTCTACACCCATAGCTGAGATGCTGTTGCCAAGCACAATGGTTGAATGAGGAACTCGATCAACTGCGGGATAAGGACGAGATTATATAGCCTTTTACCCCAGGAGGTTGGATAGAGTTCATTTGAATCTAATTTTCACCGGAAGCGACCGCACATACGGTGGCTTCAATAGGTTCGAGTCCATGGTGAACGAATTCTTGCATATACAAACTACCTACCTACCATTTGGGGTTTTATCATACCGGCTTGGCGCGTTTGAGTTTCAACCATTACTATGTACACTTGATATGATGATATAAACAATACTGTAAAATTTGATGGCCCTTAAACCGGTGCTGTGTCTCTTTATGCAAACTCTCCAAACTTTCCGTCGTCGAATCCCAGGTCTCTAAGTGAACGCCTCTTTTGCTTGACGTCCGAAGCACTTGGTGGCGGTGGCAGTGCGAACGAACCGCCGGCCGAACTTGATGATGCGGATGATGATGCTCCTGGTGGCGGAGCAAGCGCAAATGACTGTAAATCCACCGAGCCAGAGGCGGCTGCTTCGGGCTGTGGTGGTCTCCGTCTGCCAAACTTGCTGCCTCCCAGGTTCACCGTGATTGTTTCCCCCTCTTTCAAACTGTAGTCTTTGGTCTCTGTCTTCTTTTCTTTATCAGCAGGCTTGTTTGTCTCTCCATCTAGACCCAAACTCCTCCTCGCCTCCTGCAACGAAACCGACAGGTCAAACGCCTCAGACCTCTCCTCAAAGCCAATACCCAGCACCGCCTTCCTCCCCTGGTCGTCCCGCACCGTAAGGGCGAAGAACCGGCTGCTATCTAGCACCGGCTCCACGGCGGTTCGATCCGCGTAGGGAGCGGCGGCGAAGAGCTGGCCCGAGTTTGGGTCCTCTAGGACGAGATCGATCTTGACGCTGGCGGAGTCGGCGTTCTCGAGGGAGGTTTCGACGACGCGGAGGCGGGCGGTGAAGATGTGGCGGGAGGGGTCTTCAGTCCAGGAGGAGGCACTGTGGCCTTTCATGGAGGTTAGGGGAGGGATCTTGTAGACGTGGACATTGTTGGCGACGAAGAGGACTCGTTGGATGGCGTCGCTGGGGAGTGCCCTCCCTGTAGTAGGATCTTGAAGTTCCATTTTGGTGGTATGTGCTATGTATCAAATGGTCTTTGCGTGTATGGGGATGGCGAGATTGCCCGAGAAGACGAAGCGGTCAAGTTTCTATGCTCAATACGTCCATTGGTTGTCGATCTTGTAAAGACTCGGTATTATTCAGGGAGTGCAGGTCCCGGTCCAGTGCTGGTGCGACATCGCGCTCGTCCGCTGTGGCTGTGACATATTAGGAGGAGGAGCTCTCGGGTGGCTGTGGAGTCGATGTTGCAAGGCGCTTCGTTGGCGGGGTTCTTTCGGACGACCCCGCCATTAGCTTCCAAGATAGGGTACCCTACACTCGGTGAGCTGGATTGGACGGATAGAGCCTTTTATCAAAGATGTGGCTATCTAGATGCTATGGATGATGGCGTGAATAAAAAATTAGTTTTATAATATTAAAGGCTTGTTAGGAATATTTTATTTGGTCTGAAACATATACTATGCTCCAAAAGAGCAACCTGAAGATATCCATGGTATGGTGGGATAGGGACGGACTACCCCGCTAAACATCTTGATAGGCACTTACAGACCACGGCACCTATGGTTACAGCGCTCACTCGCTATCATCTCAGTAAAGATTATTGATAGCACCAAAACCTCCATCCATTGACTCATCCCGGACAAAATTTCCCACCACCAAAACTCCTCCACCACAACCATTGAGCTGCGCAATATCAGCCTTCACAATGGCTACTGACACAGAAGCTGCGGGTACGCCGGATCGCTTCTTTCCAGGCTATCAACGAGCCATAGCTGACAACCCGTTCCCGAGCATCTAGCCCTCACGGTCGACACCACGACCACAACCACAGAACTTCCCTTTCGCAAACAGCCTGACGATGCCACCTTTGAGTTCGTCAAGCCCTCTCATACGCCGTCTCCTAAGTAAATATCTGATAAAGAATCGCTAGTATCGTCGCTACATACAAGGACCTCCTAACGTCAGACACCGATCTCACAAAACCCGTCGCCGCCATCGAATCCCTCATCATTCTCCTCAACACCGTCCCCTCCACAACCGTCTTCGAAACGCTCGACACGGTCAAAGCATACTCCGACCGCCTGAAAGCCTCCGTCGAAAACCCCGTACCACTCACCGCAGGCACCGACCTCTTCCTCCAATACCTCGTAACCTCGCTTAAGCAGCAGAACGGCAGCTTCGAGGCAGTGCGAAAACATCTTCTTCGCAATGGTCGATTATTCGCCAGCAGGGCTATCGCGGCGAGGGATGGAATCGCAGAAGCCGGTTGGCGCTTTGTTAGGGAAGGAAAGTGTGTGCTTACACATGGTGCGTCGAGAGCCGTAACGGGTATTCTGGAACGAGCGGCAAAACATCTCGAGGGGAAATTCAAGGTTATTTACGTTCGGGATGAGGCACGCGCCGAGGAGAGCAATCGCATTGTCAAGGAACTGAGAAGCAAGGGCATTCCCGTTGCTGAGATCCCCGAAGCCGCGATAGCTCATGTCATGGGTCTTTTGCGCCAAGTCCACATGGTCTTTGTCGGGGCCGAGGCAGTCACACAAAACGGCGGCATCATTTCTCGAATGGGCACTTTCCAGATCGCCCAGCTCGCTTCGCAGGCCAAGATTCCATTCTACGTTGCTGCCGAGACACACAAGTTTGTGCGCAAGTTCCCATTGGATCAGCGAGATATTGGCTTCAAGCAAGAGATCTTGGACTTCCAGACCGAAGTAACGAGCAATCAGCCAAAGGATGTTGTTGACTATACGGTAGGTGAACCCTCATACACACATGACTGGGATAATTTGCTAATGAAAAACAGCCTCCGGAGTTGATCGACAACTTGGTTACAGAGAATGGTGTTCATTTGCCGGGATACGTGTTCGAGCAGCTTCTCAACATCTATGGTAGTCTGAACGGTTAATAGAACCTCGTCATGAATAAAAAGAAATAAAAAATACACATGAAATTAGACACCTTCTTAGCGCATCACTTTGGAATGGCCTATGCAAAAGAGCCGCCTGCGTTATCGCACCGGACAGATCAGGTTCTGCAAACATTAGGATCTGAGATAGTTTTGCTTCAAGTCCAAGACTTTAACTATCATCAACATGCCTTACCTAGTCACCGAGAGTGAACCAACGGCTCTTGTTCACTGGTGGGAATGCCAAGCGTTGTATTGGAATAGTAGCTTATCGATCTTTAGATATACATCGCCTTTAGGTAGATGACATATCAAGTTTCAAAAGAAATTGTCATTATCATTCGTTGATGCTAAGTGAGTGTTATTTCGTTTCCTTCAACATTGGGAAGTAGTCGAGTTCCAATCTGATGACTGCGTAGGCAATTGTTCCATAACTGAAAATAGTAGACCATGAGAGCCCTTGGATCGAACAATGCCAATCTGTGATCCAATAATTCCATTCCTTCTCTTTCCCCTTGGGTTAAGATTATTGTTTTTACTAGTTGTTGTCCCTCACCAACCTAGCTCCAACCCAGGCATAGGGATAGTTCCGTTGATACCAGTTCACAAAGCTCTTCCTGCCTGCCACTCTAGGATGCGTCGCCCACGATCCTCCCAGCACCACATTGTGCTTCTCGTCGAAAAAGTCAGCCGTGTAGCCCGGGTACAGCCTCATGGGTTTGAACCCCTCATGCGGGCGGAGTACTGTGCTGGTCCATTCCCAGACGCCGCCCATGGCGGACTGGCCCGCGAGGAGATTTCCGCGGGCTGTGACGGGGGTGGGATGCCAGTGCTTGAAGCCGACGTTGGATGCGGTTAGGTCGATGAACAGCGAGGAGCTGCCATCGGCCTGGGCAGAAGGGCGTGATGGAGGGGTTTCCTCGACGCCGTCGTTGACGAGGTGACTGTCTTTCACGTTAGTTTGTATTCTATGTAATACGAGGGTATGGTGGACTTACCCATTAACCGCCGGGACCTTGTTGGACAGTTTGCTCTGGAAAGAAACTTCCTTCTGCTTCTCGACATAGGCGTAGATGCTCTTGGTCTCCTCAGCAGTGGGAATGCGACCACCCATCCAGGATGCACAGCCGGCGAGTTCGTCATAGGACGCAAAGACGGGCCAGTCGAGTGCGTACTGTAGGGGGATGAGACCGTATACGGTGCGTACAGCCTTGTCTTGGATGAAGCTCTCTGGAAGGCTGCATTTGTTAACCTCATGGTTGCCGTTCAGGCCATTTGGTGCCCTGACGACTCCGTTTTCATGCTTGTCGGTGATGTTGGACCACGATGCTGGGATGCGATCGGTGTTGGTCGAATACAAATACTCGGCGTACTTTGATCGTTAGCATGAGACTTTAGAATGCAATGGCTTGTTTGGTGATTGCTTACCTCTTCGTTCGTAATAGGTCGTCCCTTGGCCTGGAAAGCATGGACTTTCTCCTTGCGTGCTGGCTTCTCGTTGTCCCTAGTACAGTCAGTAACGCTGGGTATGTAAACGTGGAGATGCCAGTCTCACCATCCCAGATGACGGCTACGGTCATTCTCATCCTCGGGATCATCCATGCCGATAGTGATGATCTGCTCTGGAATGTCAAACCACTCATTGGGCACACGAGCGTCATGGGCTCTCTGCGCGAGCTTTTCGAAATCAGGTCGCACGGTATTTGGTGGTGGCAGAGTCTTGTCACTCTGAAGAAGCATGTACAGAAGGGTCTCGAGGTGCAGAATCTCGTGCTCGAAGCCGAGCCAGATGGCGCGACGGACGTCTGCCTTGTCCATCTCTCGGGCGTTGCCGTATAGCTTGATGAGTCTCTCGCGAACGCGGTCTTGATAGGCAACAATATCTTCCACGGGGGGCCATTCATCTGGGATCTCCGAGTGATCGTGGCACTTCTCAGGATTGTCAACATCCGGGTCAATGCCTCGCTCGAAAATGCTGTGGTAGTATGCCGGGACAGTAGGGCTGTCGCCAGTCGTCTTGGTCAACTGAATGTCAAGGAAGCCAGGAATGTGGCCCAAGTAAAAGATGCATGCATTGCGCAACTTGATCGGCTTCTCATTGAGTTCTTGCTTGGGGAGCATCTTTTGCGTGACGATGCCCCAGGCCTCCCAGAGATGTTCCCAGTCCTGGATGGTTGGCAGGGTATCGGATGCATAGAGCGATGGAAGTCCACTGATTGGCAATTTTGCCTTTTTCACCATGTGAAGACCTGAAGACCGTCAATTACCATACATGAATAGCTCTCCGTCGATTGCACTAACCATATTCCCCATTCTTGTTCCAGTAGGCAATCTCATCGAGGCCCGCCATCTTCCAGAGCTTGTCGACTCCGGTTCTCGAGTACTTGAGGCTCTGCTCAATCTTAACCCGCTCATGGGGTGGGATAATGGAGCCGAGAACGACTGTCTCTCGGATTGGCGACACAAAGGCCTGATGGCGCCCTCCATCTTCGTCATAGATGTACTCGCCAATGACTTTCCAGTCATCGAGATGGAAGACTTCTTCACCAAAGATCTCATTGGCGTGAACAAGTCCATTGAGAATGAATCTAAAGATTGATAAGCATACCCATACTGTTAGCATTATGCAAAGATCAGCTTACTGATGAGTGATGTCTTCTTTGTCTGAAGAAGATGTTAGCAACCATTTGTAGGGGCCGGAATGTTTGTCGCTCACCATTATAAGCATGACTACGGAGTGGCCTTTGTTAGAAACTGCAGTATTTACAATACATTGGCTCTCTACTTACTAAACCTTGTCTGGGTCATTGCACGAGTCAATCCCGAGAACCATGAGATCAGTGGGCTGAAGAACTTCAGCATACGAGCTCAAGAACTCGGCCGCTTCGTCGCGATGGAAGTTTCCTAATGAGGAACCAGTCAGTGACCATCTCAAGTCGAGTACAGGGACTTTGTAAATTTCATACCAATACTTGACCCCAAATGAAGGACGCACTTTGGCTTGCCCGCAATGAAGGGCTGCTTCAGCCATTCACGCCCATCATCGTAAGTACCCCGAAGTCCGTGGCAAGAAACGTACTTGAACTCTGGAACAGCTGCCAGAGTGCGCTCCAGCTCCGTCTGGGACAGATCCAGTGCAAAGTAATCAATCTTCTTGCCGAGGTCTTCGAAAGCCTGTAAGAGGAGGCACACCTTGCGGAGGTTTCTTTCTGTAAGGTTAGGACAAAGCACTCTAGCAACAACACGAAACTGACCCGCTCCCCAATTCTACCACCATCGATCCCTCGGGGATCTTCTTAGCCATGTCGGCAGACGAGCTCTTGAGGAGTTCAATTTCGTAGTTGGTGAGGTAATACTCATCCAGATATGTGATCTGGACGTTCAGGTTACACATGCAAAGCGGGCAACATGGCTCTCGGAAAGAAAACATACATCCTCAAAAAGCTGGAGCCCCTTCTCGTCGTACAGTAGCAGAGTCGGAAGCATGCGGGGACCCTCCTCTGGACTCATCATGGAGGTGACTTCATCCTTGAGATTGATCTCGGCACGATCGCTGCGAATGTCAACAATGTCAACAGTCTTTGGCTTGGAAGCGGGCTTTCCGCCATTTGCAGCCAAAGTCTGCTCTCGCAAGCGTGCAAGGAGGACGGATTCCTTGACAGCTGGCATGATAGATCAATTACAAAGTGAGCGACAAGCTGTATCAATTGTTGCTATACTTCTGATGGATATGGGGACAAATTTATGCGACTGCAGACTCTTCAGAGATGATGAGAAATGTAATGCAAGAGAAATTGGGACTGTATATAAACCTTCTCGGGGCATAGAAAGCAAGCACATGCATGCAAGCAAGGGGGCACCGGACCACGATCTACGTAATCTAGAAGCCAGCAACGGGTATCATGGAAGCCTCATTGGTCCCGCGGATGGATAACGATGTGTACATTGTGTAAATGGAACTCGGGCATAAAAGTACCAAGATACCATGTATTGCTTCACCACACACAGATGTACTCCCTTGCGGAGGACGATACAAGAGGCCGATGTGCCGGCAAATGCCAGTTCCTGGCTGAAGACGGTATCTGCAGACTACGTATTACGGAATGGGCTTTCAGATACGTCACATAGTCATGATGCAAGATTACCCACGCAGAACGTTTCATTGACCAACGGCAACGGGGCTTGGCTGGAGACTCCAACCCCAACACGGCAACGCCCTGGACGATCTGGGGGGGAAGCCTCAATAGCTAGCGCCGAGTTTCTTGATGGAATCCAATACTTGAAGCCAAAGTACGAGAGTACAGTTTTTTTTTTAAAAAAAAAGATGGGTATTAACCTCGATTAGCTTCATGCAGAGAAGTAACCGAGCAAATGGAGGGCATTGTCCGAAGGCCCGGGTGGTGTGCTGCCAAGGTCATGTCCCCCCCCCCTCCCCCCGGAGAGGAGACGTCAACGTGATGAGCTTCATTGGCCGCGGTGATCGGCGAACAGAGAGAGCATACATAGATAGATTAATAAAAAAGAATGGTCATCCGGTAGCTTCCGTTGCTTTGATTGTTTCGATTTAGTTTTCGCCTCGCATTTGGATGGATTCATGGCGGATGGGTGGGCGTCCAGTCGGGATGGAGGACGGTGATGTGGAATCATGGAAGTCGCTTCAGCTTTTAATTGAAGATTAGATGAGAAGAATGGGGGGATGTATTTGTCAAGGGCGCGACGACCCGATGTATTGACATTTTACAGTGCCATCGTTGCCGGAGTTCACTGATACGTGAGTGTCATGGTGCTTCGCGCCGCGTTACGCAGCACACCTCGGTGAATCTGTGAGCTTTGAGGGGTAGCCTAACTCGCTCTATTTGTGTCGCCCCGTCTAATTGTGGGCGATGAGTTACACATCCATGGGCTTGGAGACCTCCGAAAGGGGGGGGGGACACGGCACACTGACAAAGAGTTTCATAAGAGCAGGCCAAGGCCAGTCTTTTGAATCAATAAAGCATGGATGAGCAGAGCAAACATGGGTCCTATGCAGGGAGAGGCATCAGCAGCATTACACAGTAAACGGTTAAAGCCGGCTGAATCCCATCTATATCAGCTTGCATGAGCATGAGTGCCACCAACAGCAACCCCACCTCAACCCGTAGCTGGCGGGTAAGGAACCCAGCAGGGTCATGATAAGCATCGGCATCTATACTGACATGGGTCGGATAGCTACCCTGAAGATTCCCGACATCTGGATATTGAGGATTCAGACAGTGGTTGGAATGAGCACGTAGATGCGGCTCAACAGCACGTGGTTTGCCAGCAGATGAATGCCTGACCACGAGTACCAAGGCGATTGTTCGATCAATAAAGAGTAAGGCACTTATGCATTTTATTGCTGCACGAATGATGGACCATGAGGACCAGTATACTCAATCACAATGTTCTCTACCCATCAACCCAACAAGCCCGACTGAGCTTGGGAATGAAATCAGGCCGACACGATTCGAGAAATGAAATGATAAATTGGCCAGTCTCTCGATGATGGCAATGATGGAAATGCATCTTCTTCAGCAGTCATTTGCAAAAACAGCTTACCTTGTCCCGTCAACAAAATGCCCTTTCAGCGTCTCATGGGAAATGGCCCCGACGAGGTCTTTCAGCCCGAAGTAGAGAGGAATCTTGACAAAGTGGTTGTCGAGGAGATTTACAACTGCATCGTGAAACTCGAGTTCAAGTTCAATGGTAGGGTTCTTATTGTGGTATTGCTATCAATAATATCCATCACAAGCCTAACCAGTCTCCTCACACAGGACAAGCACACAGCGGGACGGGCTTCTATGTCAACATCCCTTCAAAGGAGTATCATGTCATCCTCACCGCCGGCCACAACCTGATCAACGAGGACGGTGTCAAAGCAGAGAACTTGACCGTCGTCGGCGAAGACGGCGTGCGGGATCAAGCGACGCTATTTATGATCTGCCCTCAGTTCGAAGCGGCCCCTGGAGAGCTGAGCAAATATGACTATGGCGTGGTTTTACTTGAAAGAGGCAAGGCCAAGGATATTGATCGACCTGGATTCGGGTTGAATCTTGGCTTCAGCTCGGACAAGTACCTACAGAATATTACTGAGCTCTCCGTGAGCGGTTTTGATCAGATTAACGACACACCAGTCACCAGCTCTGGTCGTCTGGGCGGTGGTCTGGCTCAAGGGCAGATCAAGTATCACGCAAAGGCGGTTCAGGGCATGAGTGGATCTCCAGTATGGCACGGATATGATGGATTTGCCGTGGCTGTGGGAATCCAGTAAGTCAAGATTCCCCTGTCTTTTTTTCTTCTTCTTGCCATCATGGCCCAAATCCACAGCAGAGGCGAGTCACGACTGACAAAAATATCGCGCTTCAAGTACCTTGCGATCCGAGAAGCCGGGACGTGGGGGCAGTGGAGTTCAGATCAACGAAGAAGTGTTTGACAACATTTGCAACTGGTCAAACGCGGGATACTTCTCAAAGCGTCTGTTCGTGGATGAGTCTGAGGCGATGAACCCGCATCAGATCTACTTGTCCTTTACCCAGCACCAAAATCTCGCAAACGTTTTTCTTGGATCGGTAAAAGCTGCTTCACAAAGGGACACGCTCACGTTCGATATCCTGCCTACATATGTGTATCAAAGTTCGTCCGGTCGAGAGCCACGCTATGCCTTTAGGTTCCATCGCCCTCAAAGCTGGGGCGAGCTAGGGAAAAAATGGGTGGAATGGCAGCCGAGGAGGGAAAAGGCCGTTCTGACCGACTCAATCAAGGACGTCAACCTCGTTCATATCGTCCGAGGCGGAAGAGGAGATGAATTTCCCTTCAAGATCGCGCTGATTTCGGAACAGCCAACGTCCAACGCCCAGGCTACTGTACTGATGCTTGATGACGAAGATCGAGACGAAGATGACATTGAGGATGGCATGGATGAGCTGTTCGGTGTCTCCTTTGGACAGGATACACGCAGTGTCAGTGATGGGGGCGCAAGATTATCTACAACAAAGTATCGTTGGTTTCGCATTGAGAATTCAGATAACCGAGTAGTCAGATCAAAATGATGTGTCCATTTGCTAAGATAGGGAATCAAGGTAGTTAGATAGAACCAATAGTACAAACCCTCTTGCTCATCATCACCCCATCCCAGAGTCTACATATCCGTGGCATTAATCGCGATCAAAAATGGCACTCGTGAGTGTCTTCAAGAGCTGTATATAGACATGCATTAGCCATCACGACTGCGAATCCGATCAAAGATGGAACGAGTTTACATACCCAAC
The DNA here is from genome assembly GCA_004303015.1 of Cladobotryum protrusum. NCBI lineage: Eukaryota > Fungi > Ascomycota > Sordariomycetes > Hypocreales > Hypocreaceae > Cladobotryum > Cladobotryum protrusum. The sequence continues at coordinate 5,660,517 of RZGP01000008.1, forward strand.
GTTCCAAATCCTCTTCATTTTGCTGTAGCTTCTTGAATTGCTCATCCAGCCGCTCTTTGATACAAAAAGTTAGTAATTGCTGCGACAAGGGCGGTTATTCCGGTATAAACATACGGGCAGTGACGAATAGGCATCCTTCGAGCCTGGGCTCATCCCGAAGTCCCTTTAGGAACTCGTCTGCGTGTTCATCGTTACCAATTTGGCTAATTTGAAATTGCACGGCTTTGGTTTGCAACTGTCAGCACTGGAAAAGGCGGCCCTGTATCAGTGAAGCGGGTAGCATACCGTTCTTCTCATAACCTTTAGCCTCCAAGAATGAAACACATTCCAGAATCTCATGCTTAAAGGTGTCCGTTGGCTCTGAACTGGGAGCACCATCTGTGATGACAGAAATGAAAAGGGGCCTGTTGAGCTTGCCGCCGGTGCCGATATTGTCGTACACAAGAGGGTTCAGGATCTTCCGCCTCAGATTTGTGCCTATCTTAGTTGTTCCGCGGGGCTTGACTTCCTGGATAATATGCATGACCTGATCGACGGTCAATTTGTCATTCAAGGGCCCATTACGGGACCCATTATAGGGCTCATTATAATTGATGAACTTCAGGGCGACGCCGTGTCCATCCGGCACCAGACGAGTTGAGATGCTGGCAATTCGCTTAACCATCTCGATCTGATTCTGGCGGCGGTCATCCTCAACCATCGAGGAACTGTCGTCTACGTGTTTCAAGCAATGAGTATGATGGGACAAGAATCTAATGAGGACATGACTGAAAACTTACCACAGTATATCACAGGTGCGTACAAAGCGAGCTTTGTGAGATTTTTAATATCGTCCGCTGATCTCAGGTGATTGAAGGGATCATTCTTTAGCTGTGCGGCCCTGTCGGCTATGTCACGAAGGAAATCATCATTGTCACCGAAGAATGCGGATAAGCCGGTCTCGTCAACAAACTTGTTCATGCTCTGCTTGAACTCTTCGGGGGTCTCAAACTTTGCGGCAGCCGCGACATCCGCATCGACAGGTACATTTGGAGCATTGATCGGGATTTCGGAGGAATTTTCTTGCATTTCCTAGAAATGATCATGGTTAGTATCAATCTCAATCTCAAGTTCACTCGGCTTGTAAAGAAGGAGAGGGAGCGTCAACGTTGCAGTGGGAATAGTATACCTTGCGTGTCTGTTCGATACTCGTTCCTGTCAAACCGAACAGCGTTCTCAAAGATCCTTTGACAACAACATTGATATAACCAATGACCCAGAGTATGTATGTCAAGACCACACTGGCGATACGTGGCTTGGTCAATTCGACCTGCGAGCCGCTCACGGCTCTGATGATTGCAGGTTCGTTGGACTTTTTCGCAAGGTCCAGGGCAGTAATACCATCGGGCCCCTTCATGATAGTAGTCGAGGCCTTATGGCTTACGAGTAGATTGATTCCATCCACATCACGATGGCCAATCAATTTCATGAGGGCAGTCGTACCATCTTGCGACTGGACATTAGGATCTGCACCCTTATCAAGGAGACATGACATGACTTGAAGCCGTCGTTTTGGTTCCATCGATTCATAGGAAGCATACCATAAGGGGCTTCGGGATTTCTTGCTAAGCTTGTTGATATTGGCCCTTTCGTTGACAAGGAGATTGACAACATCGACATGGCCTTTCCAGGCGCCATATGCCAAGGCTGTCCGGCCGGTGGAGTCAAGCTCATCAATGTCAAACTTGGTTGTAGATGATAGGCGGTAATGCTCAAGATCCTCTGGGGTGCGTAGCTTGCCCTGTAGGGCAGCTTCATGGATGGTGAGCATTGTGGGGTGTTTGATAGTGCAGTAAAGCTTTTAAAGGGGAGAGAGAAGAGTATCGCTGAGCTCTGATGTGCGATTTTGATGAGCAGGATTTCAGATTTTTCTTTTCGTTTGATTTTTGCCGTACGCTGGTATTTATATCCGCATAGCCATTTCTACCCAAACATTCTTCGATATCTATCAAGGCAACGACCAGCAAAATCTCCCTCAACCAAACTGAGGCTATCGTCTTAGACCAAGGTGCCATATCCATCCATACACGCCCATCAGCATACCACCCTATCCACCAAGCTGAGACGTAATTGATTAATCGCATGCGGGGAAATAGAAACGTCCGGTTTCCCAGCCGTCTTATCTGACCGAAGTCTGCCTCTCATAGACTGCGGGAGTTGCGAAAGAACTACTCCGCACTTGAACACCCAACCAGAAAAGTGACGATGATTCCAAGAGCCTCAAAATCACATCATACGGCATAATGATAACGCACGTTCTAATGCTAGTGCGGCTTAAAACCTGGAAAATTGGATGCCTTGAGCCGCCTTTTCTGCTCCTTGACTACCTTACGGCCACATTTGTGCCCAACCCCACAACTCTGCAGCCAATGCATCATCATCGGTCAGCGTATATGGCATGGGCTTCACCGAAACTCAACAATAATTCGCTGGCTATACATGTATGCACAGCGAATATCCATGCGATATTTGCAGTCGGTGTGAACTACGCATGCCCATAATTCGTCGAATCAATCACCTTTGGTCAATACATGCTGCCTTGTCATAGGCAGACAGGCGACCTGCTTGCCTTGTTCACCGTCATTGATCAGAAGGAGTTCGAAGCAGTTGACTATATATGAGCCATCATCACTTGGGCATGCCAGAACAAAACAAAAAACATCAAAACATCTTTGTTCTTAATTCAGCTCCACATAACACGCTCGATTCCCTCCACAATGAGCAAATTGCAGGTGATTGCACGCATGCTCTCCGCTGGCGGAGCCTCCATGTCCCATGATGACCAAGAGACTTTCTACTACAACGAAGCGTCTGATGATCTTTGGTTAAAGACATGGAGTGGTAGTGAGTACTCTCATCCGATCCTTGTTGCCTCTGATGTCCGGAGCAATACTCCCGTTGCCGCCATCTCCAACCAGGTAAGTGCAAGCTGGCCCTCGGATAGAACTCCTAGTCAATAGAAAAACTAGGCGTAGGCTAATAAGAGCTTGAATGAAATAGGTGGTGTTCGCCATCGACGAAAACAACATCCTTAGATGTTATACCAACCCCGGAGACGATGTGAATGACGATGAACCATGGCCTCAGGCGGACTTAGGTCCAGGAAACGTCAGAGTGCACCCTCGGTCCCAGCTCTATGTTGCTATGTCAGAAACCAGAATCACTGTGTTCTATCAAGCTGTGGATGGCTCCATGAGCACCGTTCAGAGCAGCGGCGCCAGCTGGGAGGTTGTCAAGCTCCCCGGCAACAGTATTCTCCAAGCAACACCACTGGCTCATTTCGCTTCCAGCCAGAAGGAGTACCTCTTCTACGCGACGAACGACAGGGTTCTCCACTATCTGGTCAAAGACTTGTCTCAGGGAGAATGGAAAGGTACGTTCCAAAACTGATACCTGCCATATCATGTGTTGCATTCTCTGACGCCGAGTTCCTCCTCCTAGATGAAATCTTCTCGCCCGCAAAGCTGGGCAACTATGAGTGCAGGATCACCATTGCGGGGAAGGCCGAGTCTGACACTTCCGATCTTCTGGTTTTCGTCCTCGGGGATGATAAACTGCAAGTGGCTAAACCAACTGAAGACAGCCTGACAATGCTTGGCGATATCGAAGGAGGTGAGTTCCGCTCCATTGGGCGACAAGAACGTGCGATGTCTGGTTATCACTGGGATCCATATTCGTTTGGCCACAGACCCTTTGGAGGCATTGGATTCCACGTGGGTCGCTTCTCCTGGGGAATGCAATTTAGTAGCAGGGCACGACAGTGGGGAGGAGCACCATCACGATACGGAGCGTCATCGTATGGAGCATCATCATACCGTCCGTATGGAAAGCCATACTTTTAGACGGTCGATCATCTTCTATGCCTGTAAATTAATTAGTTAAATATATTGGTTTCTTCGTTCAAGTCATGCCAGTATGCGAGGAGTGGTATTCGAAACTTGACATGGTTCCGGGCAAGCTGATGATAGCCTCCACCGTAGGCTCACGGTTTTACGCACTCCGTGTGAGAGAATAATGAAATGGTAAGCCAGTTGTTGATTTAACATGTACCTGGAACATAAAACACGTTATAAAATTTTGAGTGGTGCTCGCGTTAGTTGTTGATCGGTTGGTCCAATGTGATCCCGGGCAGTCTTGGCATCGTTTTCAGCACCCATATAATCGCGAACTTCCATTCGCTGTAGCTGACAAGGCGACCATGACATGATGTATTTACTTATAGTGCCCAAAATAGATGTGACTGGGTGGAAAGTTTGTGGAAGCGCTCTCTGCAACCTGCCAGCGTATGCATTCTGAGTTAGCATGGCGTCCAGGCTTGGACGCGTCGCGTATTCAGTGAATGGTGGACAATAGGAAGAAGCAAATAGCATACTGCAAGTACACTCTTACTAAGGAAGCTCTAGCAGTTCACTTCTACAAGTAGCAGGAGAACCGGAGCTGAAAATATACAACATTGTCCGTATTCTTTTTTCAGTGTACATACTTCGTATTGATTAAAGATCGCCACATCAAGGGGACTGCCGGCGTCGGTGATCCATCAAATCGGTTTCTTTTAATTAAACCCATTTCCACGCCGGAATCTATTACAATACCATTTTTCTTTCGATTTACATACGTAGTCGTCACGTAAATCTGCTTGGTGAGTGAGTATATTGCCCTACTCAAAGCTCTCCCTCTAAAGAACTCAAGATGAAGAGGAAACAAGCATCATTGTTTGGGTTTTTCCACCTCGTCAACCCCCAAGTCTATTCCAACCGCACCTCGAGTGCGCGGTTATGTTAGGAAAAAGGTTCCCAAAGCAACCTTCCCGGTGGCGGTCGTATTGCGGGTTGCCCACGCCCCCTGTCCTGAAGATATCTATTCACTCTTGAAGGCACACCCTTCGCTTGCTCCTTACCTCACCCTGGCCTATGTGGAAAAGATAAACATAAATGGCGAGAATATTCTGCACCTACTCGCGGTGAAGGGGGAGGCCAATATTATGAGAGATATTATTCAGAACAACATGTTCGAGAGCGGAGCGATTCTTAGCCATCTCAAGGTTTTCGGTTCCCCAAAAGGAGAGGGAGGATGAACGAAAAAATAGCTGCCAAGAAGGATATACCACTCAATGCTCAGAATTTGTTGGAGCACACACCACTTCCTTTTGCAGTAATGGGTCATCGCGAAGAGACGGCAAGGCTCTTAGCCAGTGATCCCGGAGTTGACGTCAATAGACATAACCGGCAATACAAACCCTCTTATTACGCACTCACGAACGGGGATGGAATCATGGCGCGAGCACTTCTGGAGTCACGCAGCGATGTCCTTGTAGATCTGCCATCAGTTGATTGTGAATACAGATATCAACGCGAGTGGGTTCCTCTCACCACACTCGGCATTGCGGCAAAGACGGGAAGGGAGGGAACTCTTAAGGTGCTTCTCCAAAGGGATGACTTGAAGCATGATCCCCCAGATTATATGGACAGGACCGCCCTGGCGCACGCTGCAATGGCTGGTTACATATCCAATGTTAGACTATTACTTCATTGCAACGACTCACCGTATTCGTCTACATCTATTGCTACTGCAATGAGAGAGACGATTTTAAAGGTTTATATCGACATCTTCAAAGTCTTCATTAAGCAAGATAAGTCATATGCCAACGTGCTGGACAGGTCTGATGCAACACCCTCACACTACGCTGCTGTCAGCGAAAAGGAGGCTATAATTGTGTATCTTCTCAGTCTGGAGAATATCCTGCCAGATATCCGTGACAAGAATGGCGACACACCCCTCGCCATGACAGAGTGGCATGGAAATCAGGCTGTAATGAAGCAGCTGCTCAAGCGACTTGATGTCAATGCAGACACGAAAAATGATAGTGGCAAGACTATTCTGATGCATGCAATGGAATCTGGTAACAAGGAGCTGGCAGTGTTGTTGTTTAGACGGGAGAAACGAGGCCGCCGACAGTGAGTTTGCGGTTCAATTCGGGGAGTCACTGGCACTCAATCTGCTGCTTCGGAGAAGGAGTAAGATGGGTAAGGAGAAGGCTTTTCAGCTGCCTATGGCTTGCTGCCAACTATCACCGTGAGAAGATTGCCCGCTATCTGATCTATACGACTGACTTCAAACTCGATTTTGAGAGGTGTTTTGGGGAGAAAAGGAGGTTGTGTGAGCTTCGGCTTATGCTCGATTATGGTCGATCACGCTCCTTGTTTGGCCGGTTTGCTGATAGATTATAGATATACCGTGACTACCAGATGAGCCAACGGTGGGGTGGAGATGAGTCAGTCATGAACGGGCCAACGAAGAGGTGTTTAGTGGCCGATGGTTGGATGACGGTTGCTAATATAGCAAAGACAAATATAGCTTCATCCTGTTAAGATGGTAAAGTGAAGGATAGATCGTAAGACATTAGATAATGAGGTCTACTGAGTCAGTAAGACGATGCCAAAAGCGATGCTGGTTCTATACTTGTACATACAGGACATTCCGTACTGTTGTTGGACAAGCGAAACTATCGGACTACAGAAAAGCACTGCTATCTTGTTAACTGGTTTGCATGTGGTGACTGGTGGTGCTTTTTGACATGCCCCTGGCTGCTCCTTGGCACTCCGTTCGTTGCCCGTTCAAGCAAGCCATGCTTTGTCTCATGATATCAGCTGTGGCGCTGGGACGGCAGCTCATTGGATGCTATTGGATATTACTCTGAAGTTGAGGTTTTGTGAGCATTCGGGTAAGTAGTACTGGACTCCCGTAGGTGGAGATATATTTCTTTTGATCTGCTGCTTGTACATTTGTATGATACCGTCCAAGGCAGGGGACGAACAAATCATACAGGAGTAAGATTCATTATACTTGTAAATGCAAGTGAAGTTTGGGTAACCGTCGGAGCAATACGTATTACACCAACGCCAATACCAATAGTTTTCCTTCAGGGCTGGCAATCCCCTGCTGATCACTCGTATTGCTACTAATAATCATTAGATAAAAAATGCCTTCTCATCAAGCGGTCTTATCAATCGACGTTCCGCTACATATCGCTTATTTCCTACCTCTCAAGGGCATCTACAATTTGTTCAAGGCGTTCCCTCAATTTACCCACCACCTGACGTCCCAAGATATGAATGAGATTGGTTAGGATTCAAGAAACCCGCTTCACCATCTCGCATCCAGTGGCGAGATGGAACTCTCCAAAGCAGCTGTTCTACAGGGCTCGCCTGAGGGGAACGACGGACCTGGCTTCTCGGTCAAGAAAGCAACACCTCTCAACACCATGACGGTTTACGGTGGTTCCCTTACACTGCTTTATCTAGCTATTCAAAAGGACTAGCCGTAGGTTGTAAGGTTTTTACTTACTGTCCCTGAAGTTAATGTAAATTTGGTCGATGACAAAGGATTGATACCAGTGTCTCGGGCTGCGATGAAGGAGAGCCTGGGCATGCTCAAGTTATTCCTAGACTCGCCGAGGAAGATCAACTACATTCGACCCCTGCATGAGAAATCACTACTCGCCCTTGCCGCTGAGGTTGGATGTATGGAGAGCATCGAACTGATGGTTGAAAAAGAGGAACTGCAAAGTGATGCCCCAAACAAAGACGATGTAGCAAGCCAGAGATGACGACTTTTCTACTAAGCCAGAACAAAAAGCCCATCCAGGGCGAGGCCAAGACAGCGGCTGGCCAGACTGCTTTGGCAGAGGCAGCAAAAAAGGGAGACGCCGACATGGTCCAGCAAGCTCAAGCTGTCGAGGACGAGTGCGCGTGCGACTTGGTATTGGGGTTATACGTGCCCTACATAAGCGAGGCCGAAAATTGGAGCGATGAGGATAGCAGAGAAGGCTACGGAGAAGACGACGGCCAAGTATTCATAGATGAGTGGCATCCAAGCATGGTTGTGGATCATAGCGATAATGATAGTGTCCATGGCGATCAAGCAGAGGATGAAATGCCGAATAAAAATGACGAGTACAGCAGCTAGGGCATTCGCTGGCCACGCTGTGGCATCTTAACAGCATTGATAGAAGTAGAAGTCAAATATATATACTTTTTAATGGCATCATATACCATCCCATTCATAGCATATACGAATTGACTTTTGCGTAGCGGCTGGCATGGAGGAGTAATGATGATGATCCATGCTGGACGTAGCATACATGCATTGAGCACTGGTAAAGGTGCGCCCGCATCTGGTGGCGGGGAACTGCGACGCTTTAGTCACCTATTGTTTCTTTTGTCGTATGAATTGAATGACATTACTTTGCTCGCACGGAGTAAATAGACATCCATGTAGAGCCAGATATCCAATGAAATACAAGATTAATGATGCTGGAACAGATTTATCCATCCATATATTATTACCTATTACTAAGGTTAGTCCGTGGTCTACATAAATATACCTGTCGGCAATTAGCAAATGTATATCTACGATTGATGCATTAATAAAAACGCGGTGCAAACTCTTTTTCCAATTGCCGCCCACCACCCCTCCTGTATCTGTCCATCATTAACATCACATCATCAACATCATCACCACCATCACCACCGCCTTCACCACCGCCTTCATCACCACCATCATCATCCTCGGCTTGTTCACTCTTACTATTAATGAAGAGCATAGAAACAAGCAAACAATGGCGTCGTCTCTCGCCATCCTCTCACCAGATGTTCTCCTACAAATCGCCCTGCATCTCAATCCTAGGGATATGGACTCATTCCTGAGCGTCTTTCCCCAGCTGGCCCCCCGCTTCACCTTTCGTCATACGCAAACAGAGGATAAAAGGAGTAACAATATCCTACACTACCTCGTTCTCAATGAGAAGCTCTTCAGATCAATGATACAGCAGGAGACGCCCGAGTCAAATGGCGACTCTGACTCCAAACCTCGGATAAAAAAACACATGCCCCTCAATGCTCAGAACAAAAGGGGGATTACGCCACTTCACATAGCCGTGGGAAATGGTCAGACGGAGAATGTGCGCTTCTTACTCAACCACCCCGAAGTCGATGTCAATCTGAGGGACAATCGCGGCTACACACCGGTGGGTATTGCTGCCAAACGTGGAGATATGGAGCTTGTGTGCATGTTTTCGGAACTGCGTAATGATGTGGTCCATGTCGACGACTCCAAGCACATGTCTACCCTCGCCGTTGCCGCGGAAAATGGCCATGAGGATCTTGTCAGGTTGCTGCTGCAGAGGGAAGAGCTGAAGAATGACGAGCCGGACGGCGACGGTTTCACTGCCATGGCCCGGGCATCAGGCAAAGGGCTGGCCTCGATTGTCGGGCTACTGCTTGATCGTGACGATGCTGATTATTCCTTTGATTCGATTGCCCGCGCCCTGTTTGGTGCGGCCCTGGTAGCCGAATCCGTGGAGACGATGAGAATGATCATTAGTCGACACGAGAACTGCCTCAACATGACTAATGAATTCGAGTGTGGGCTTTTGCATCAGGCGGCCATAGGAGGAAGAGAGGACGTGGTGAGCTGTCTTTTGGAATTTGAAGATGTCGTGGCAGATGAGCCTGATCACTACGGCTGCACGCCCCTCTCTCACGCTGCGCATGGTGGATATGACTCGATAGTGCGACTGCTGGTTGAGCGATCTGATGTCGATGTAAATTCACAAGATCGTGATGGTACAACACCATTGGTCGCTGCGGCATCACGGGGACTGGACTCTGTAGTCGAGGTGCTTGCTGCGGACCCAAGGATTGACCTGGATCTTCCCACCAACGAGCGCTGCACTGCTTTGATGCGCGCGGCTGCGGAAGGATATTTCACCATTGTCGAGCGACTGGTTGAGAAGGGCGCAAATGTCGACATACAGGACCTCCATGGCCAGACGGCTATCCAGTACGCGGCCAGGAACCGTATGGAGAAGGTGGTTCAATATCTTTTCCCGCGCAGTCGTCGTGGCATCAGATTAGTAGCGAAGCACGGCAACGAGTACATCGACGAAGCCCTCAAAATGGACGGTGGCCACGCCTTGATCACGGGAAGCTATGTGCGTGGCAGAAATTACAGGAAGAAGATCGACTCTGATAGTAGAAACGAGCTCCTAGCGGTAGCATATCGCATATTTGGAGCCGTCGAAGGCGGCCAATCCTGCGACTGTGGCCACCACCACCACCACGATGATGATGACGATGACAACGAGGACAAGGATGAGAAGGAGGCATATGACGAGGACGACGAGGACCGCCAATCGTATGGACTTTTGGAGATTGGCGACGACAGCCAATACGACAGCGATAATGACTACGATAATGAAGCAGACGAGGACATGGATGAGGATGATCATGATTGGTTTGACTATGGCTGGGATCCGGAGGACGAGGTCAACCCATGGGAGGACGAGGATGAGATGGAATTTTACATGTAGGATTGAGTAATGGAGCGCTTTTTTTGGGGGGTTTTTTTTTTTTGGTGCCCGAGAGGAGGAGCAAACACACACACACACACATAAGGCATTATGGGCTTTATCGGCTTCATGGTGTTGGGCAATTGGAGACTGCTTTGGAGCTGTCATTTCGATGCCTCGTTGTGATGTTGAAGGGGGGGCTGAGGGCGCTTGAATGGGCATCTATTTCCGCAAACAGCAGCAGGGCAACAAAGGGCTTATCTGGTCCTCACACCGGTTGATATAGGCCTAGGACTTACGAGCAACAGGGTATTCGGCGCAATTCTACTCAATTGGTCGATGCGTTCCACGTCTTTCTCGTGTCGAGGCAACATTCTCCGCTGCCGCACGTGCGGAGTGTGCTGTTGTGCTACCCACCACTACTCTAGAGGCCCCAGGTACAGCCATGTCCACAGGCATCTACTCCCACTGTAGGTGCCCCGACAAGGCTGCTAGAAGATACCCCCACGCTACTAAATTAATCAAAGACTATCGCATTCATTCGTCAATGGAGCCTGGATTTTCATCTTTCCGATGGGATTCATCATAACACCCTGAGCAAACGGACAGCCCTGACGAAAACCAACCATCCATCCATCCTATCTCTCCCCCCCTCTTCTTCTTTTTCTTTCTTTCCTCTTCTTCTCCTCCATCATTTTCACCGGCATCATTCATCATCAGCCAGCAAACCAAACCAAACCAAACCAAACCCCATCCCCTTTCATCTACCAGATTCTACAACACTCTCTACAAGATGGACGTCAACATACCCGGCAGCAACTCTCGCGTGATCCTCCCACCAGAGATTATGCTCTACGTTGCCGAGTATCTCGATCCTAAATCTCAGTACGCGTTCCTGCGTGCGTACCCCATGCTTGCTGCCCATTTCACATATCGTCACTTGGAGCAAGATGAGGATCAGGATGATGAGGAGGAGGCAGACAACCCTGAAGCAGACACCCTGTTGCACATTCTTGCTCGGGAGGGCGAGATAGAATTCCTAAGGGCGATTCTTCACAGAGAGAGAAGCCTACCAATCGAGGGTCGTCAACGGGACTCTGGCTCTCAATCTTCTCCTTCGTCTTCTTCTTCTGATACTCATCATCCCCCTCCTCCTCCTCCTTCCAAAAGGAAGGTATACGTATCAGCAGAGCCTCTGAATCAACTCGGCGCCAGTCCGTTACATATCGCTGCCGAGAGTGGACACATGGACGTCGTTGAGCTGTTCCTCGCATGTCCCGATGTGGATGTGAACCTGATGGATTATCAAGGCGAGTCACCACTGGTAGCTGCAGCCAAATCAGGTCACGAACACATTGTCGATCTGCTATTAAAGACTGATGGTGTTGATATTGAGTGGAGGAGCGATTCAGGTTTTACCCCGCTCGGCATGGCTTCATCAAAGGGACATATCAATATTGTCAAAAAGCTCCTCAGCTTAGAGCCTCCGCCCTGGGCCGATGGTCCAGATCAGTTCGGCCGGACTGCCTTGTTCTGGGCCGCGTCCGAGGGCCACGAGGAAATACTCGAGCTTCTCCTCGAACGTCAGGATGTGGACGTGAATAGATCAGACATCGAGGGCTTCGCTCCACTAGTACAGGCATCATTCAATGGGCAGTATTCAGCTGTCAAGTTGCTACTAGCACAGGAGCAGATCCAAACACAAGCCAGGACACCGGCAGGAAGTACAGCATTGTCGTTTGCTGTTTCTAACGGGTATAGAGACATCGTCGAGTTGCTACTTCAATGTGAGGCCATTAACATCCACACAACGAATGGCTACGGCGTGACTCCAGTTCACATTGCGGCCAGCACGGGGAACAAAGAGTTGGTTGAGATGCTACTCGAGCACCCTACAGCGAACGCAAATTATATAGATCAAATGGGGCGCACGCCCCTACAATGGGCCGTAGCAAAGGGCAAAGAAGCGACAGTGCGCATGCTCCTCAGTCGCCCTGAGGTTGACATAAACATTGCGGATACCGCTGGCTACACGCCACTCATACACGCCGTCAAGGAAGGGCGTGAGACGATCATGAATCTTCTGCTAGAGCGAGAAGATGTCAAGATCAATGAGAGAGATACGTCTGGTAGAAGTGCAGCCTTGTGGGCAGTATCTGGTACCAAACCATCCATGGTATGGCCACTCCTTCAACGACCTGAGTTGGAACTGCACGATCGAGATGATGAAGGCTGCACAATATTTTCCATGGCAGCGGAGAATGGCCTGGTCGATGTCGTTGAGTTTCTGCTTAGCAAACCCGGCATCGACATCAATAATAGGGACGGCACTGGAATGACGCCTCTTGCCCACGCAGCAGCAGCCTCTCATCTGGAAATTCTGGATATGCTCCTTGACCGAGACGACATTGCTGTAAATGATGGCGACACTGAGTCTCGTACCCCACTGGCCCAAGCATGCCGCCGGGGAGCAACAGAGGTAATTGTGCGGCTGCTGCAGCGGGAGGATGTCAAAACTCATCTACGGGAAAAATTTGGCGATGAGGCTGTTGGCCGCGCACTGGAGGGAGGATTCACGGCTCTGACCCAACTCCTATTCCCATCGAATGTTGGGTTGGATACGGCTATGAATGAGCACCAGCTCTTGTTGGGGTTGCTAGCGACGGGGTTCATGGATGACTTGTTATGAGATTGTATGTAAGACTCTATACCAACTTTAATTCGATGTTTTGATGACTCTTTTGTCCTGGCCAGAGTTTGGTTTCTTAGTTTGCGCGATGTTTTGAGACGTTGATGTGTTTACTACGGCATTGCCGTCCAAACTTCCATGGCACCATATTAAGAGTCAGCCTACCGTAAACCCAAAATTAGAGGCGTGCTATGCGCTTCAGGCACTGATACACACACTTAATCCCCCCACTGACTGAAGCCCCTGAAGCAGCCCTGAAGACCCAAAGACTGTCTAGAACGCTGTGGTGCGTACATAGGCCGATAAACTCCACGAGGCGTCAACACCTGATGTTGATGGAACGACGCCCAAGTTACCCTGAAGGCATATATCCAATGCCCTTTTATGAGATGATGAATTCTTTGTTTGTTGACAATTTTCAACAACGTTTAGTCTCAAAAATCAAGATTTTTGATGAAAGTGTCTATTCGAAATGTATAAGATGTCCTCGTCTTCATCAACTGGGATTGGTGGTCTGTCTCTTTTCTTCAAGCATCATTCACATATTTGACTGCAGACTTTGAGCCAGCATTTAGTTCTCATTCATGATCCTCTGAGTAGCCTTCATTGCAATTTGTACAACTTCTATAGCGTTGGCACTGCATTTTACCTTGACCAAACCACGTCTTTTCCACATTCCCATTCTTCTCTGCAAAATAATAATAATAATAATAATAATGGCCAACATCACAGACTTGAGACCAGAGCTCCTTCTCTTGGTTGCTGAGTACACGGATGTTCTTGAACTCCAGAACCTTTTGGACGTCTTTCCCTGCCTTTTCGACGTCTTCACCTTTCGCCTCGCCACCAAAGAATCAGCCAAAGGTGAAATCTTTCTGCATCTTATGCTCTCTAGCGGCAGACCGGATCTTGTTATCCAGATACTACAGTCTCTTTGGTGTGCTCCTCGGGGGCTGGGAGGCCACATGTCTCTACAAGAACGCCAATGGAGGAGCTTGTTTAACTGGCCAACCGCCGATGAGAAGACGCTGCTTCACCTTGCGGCACAATCTGGGTTTGAAAGCCTGGCCAAGTTTATACTTGATCAAGAGGTTGTGGGAGTCGATCAGGAGGATGCACGCGGGCTCACGCCATTGGCCACGGCTGCACGGGTTGGAAGCAGAGGCGTTGTTCAGCTTTTGCTAACAAGAAATGCCAACCCGAATCTCGGAAGAAGTCGGAGTCCCATGTGCATGGCAGCGGCAAGGGGGAAACAAGCCATTGTCGACTTGCTCATCAGGTATGGTGCCGAAGTCGATGCAGCCGGTCGGAATGGCGAGACCCCTTTGTGCCATGCAGTGCTAAAAAGACGCACAGATATGGTCAAGCTCTTTCTTGGTCGCCCTGACGTCGATGCCCAGTCAAGGAGTCAAGGCGGTAGAACCATACTGTGTCGCGCTGCGTTTCAGGGCTATAACGATATCATCAGCCTGCTTCTCCAGCGAAATGAGGTTGATGCGAATGCATGCGACTCGAACGGACGGTCACCCCTTCATTGGGCTGTCAGGGGAGGGCACGTGTCTACGGTTCAGCTGCTCCTTGATATCCCTGGCCTCTCAGTTAACGCGAGGAACCATGTGGGGGACACCGCCCTGCATGAGGCTATATGGAGGCGTGATGTAGCCGTTTTACAGTTGCTACTGAGCAAGGGAGACATCCGTGTCAACGATTCGGGGTCGGGTCATCGAACCCCTCTTGGATGGGCAGCATCAACGGGAAGGGTTGGCATTGTGCGAATGCTCTTGGACAGGCCCGATATTGATGTCCATGGAAGCTCTAGAGGCCCGACGGCCCTGGAGCTGGCGATACGCGCAAAAGCGACAGCCGTGATTCCCATGCTGATGGACAGATGTATACCATCCCCAGGGATCTTTCTCTCGGCTACCTATGCAAACAACAAAGGAATAGCCAGATGGTGTGCCAGGAACCATGCTTTTGACCCCAATGCCCGAATCAAGTATATCCCTTTCTGCGAAGGCACAATCATCCACGCCGCTGCCATGTACGGAAACGAGGCCGTGATGAGAGCACTCCTAGCAAGGGAATCCTTGATAGCTGATGCCAGGGATGAGGATGGACGCACGGCTCTGCATATTGCATCCCAGTTCTCGCGCGGCAACATCATCAAGGTCTTGTTCGAGCTGACGACCATCGATATCAGCGTCAAGACAAGACAGGGCGAGACAGCTCTTCATTTGGCAATGGATGGGAAGGGCGAGCGAGGCCAGTCTGCGCAGATAGTGAGCATGCTCCTAAGCCAGTATCGTATTCAAGACAATCTCTAGGATAACGACGAAAAGGCACCGCTTTCATTTGCAGCCTACACAAGCAGCACCAGTGTCTTAGATATGCTGTTAAATCTGCCTGACGTCGACTTGAATACCAGAAATTCGCACAGCCTGGCGGCTCTGTCCGTTGAAGCACAAGGCATGGATGTAGTCGTTGTTGAAAAATTGCGCCGGTTTGAGGGGGTTAAAACTATGTTTCTCCGTGTATACGGGCATAAACGGACTGAGAAGCTTATACGACAAGGATACCAAGCATTCAATGATGGAACAAAGCCAGCAGTAAACATATTATCTACAAGCCTATTGAGCAGAGCGGCATATGAGGCACAGGGTCAGATGAAGGATTTGGATACACAATGTGCGACGGGAAACTCGGTTATGACAAAAAAGATATAGGGGTTTACTGTAATTATACGGTTGACTGTTACTGTTTTGTTTATTTACTATTTCACTTCCAGCAACTTCTTGGAGATACGGACAAGATATAGAATTAGTGAGGGCCAGTGGCCAAGTGAGGAATAATGAGGAAGAAGATAGAGGAGTACAAGACCAAAACACGTTTTTGGTGAGTACTTATTGGAAAGCTTGAAACTGGACAAGACTAAGACAAGTGGTGAGTCGGGACTTGGAAATAACCTAACGGGGGAGTTAGTTAGAACTGGGACATAGACCAAGACAGACCAAGATAGTCCGTAGATATACTATACTATATTTAATTCTTAAAATATTATTATTTCATACTATACTACAAGAGTACTAGAGGTACGGAGTGCCCGGGAGCCTAGGTGGAAGAAAAGACAAGAATCCCCTGCCCAGAGGAGAAAAATCATCATTATTATCACCACAACGCGGGAGAGAGACGCATTTTCTAGAGATTGTTTAGGCGGAACGCTTAGAATCTGTTTATCGAATTGCGGAAACCACCTCTTTATCACGAATTTCTGTTCATCATAAACTTCATCGACTAAAGTTATACTTGAATTCTTCTCTTTCATTGCCTGAACCTCCCGCTCATCACTAGAATACCTCCTTTCCGTGGCCTGAAATTGTTTTTCGCTGCCTGATTTTCCCTTTTTGGGTGTCTGATTTCCGAAAAAATTATAACCAGATCCGATCTTAAGGACATCAAGAACCTGTACTACCTGATCCAGGCCCTTGGAACTACCGCGATCGAACCAAGTCCCTACAATCACACACTTCTACGGAAAAAGAGTCGTTTCTCCCAGCACAGTTCATTTTTCCTACCCACTCAATCAATCTATATACGGGTTTTTTAGCACTCATTAATTCACCTCCACAAAACTTATCCAGTACCGTGAATAACCGCTCTAACAGGTTATTAGAACTTGATCACTTTTGTCTATCAGACTCGGGGAGACCCGTGGACAAGAATTCATCTCCACTGACCGAAGAAGATAACAACTCGAATCAAAAATACACTCTGGCCATAGCCTCCCGTAAATCGGAAGTATCGTGGATCAACTCAGAATCCTTCTTCTTCAACACAATGGATCTCTTAAAAACGATCAAGCCTTTTTCAGGACACTCCGATGATAGGACACCGGGCAGTACGTCAAGAGATGCACCACCACACTGTTACTAATGAAACTCACCTTTACAGAAACGGAGAGGCAGGATGTATTACTACACCTGTTCAAGTCAGGCTTCAAATGTAAAGAATGGAGTCATGTAGAGAACAATTATCCTAATTAAGCCAATTTAGCAAGCCAGATTATTATAGTCCATGTACATGTTCCGGGAGTGTTGATCCCGTATAACGGTTACGCAGAAAATAGATATTTATAAAGTAACACAACTGCCTACATGTCAAGCTTGTAATTGCTACTCTCTATCAGGCTAAAGCAAGTTCTGATCACAGGATGTGGTGGTGCCACTGCAAGCCCGTTGCGGGTTGGCATTATCTATAGGGTAGCTAAACAGAAGCACACTGAAGTACCCGCGGCTCATGTAAATGATCAAGTATCCATGGTAGATTCATTCCGATGGGAATGAGACATTTTGATACCAAACTATTACGTGGCATATACATAGTTCATACTAGCTGGTAAATACCTCAATCTAGACTCGAACAAGCATCGTAACAGAGGGAGCATCGGCCATCCCACTTGGAATATCATTGCCGAGCTCTTGGTGATGTGGGGCAAGCTGATGAAGATCATGATTAGATTGATAAGATAATTTAACCTGCAGATCTGCCCCCCCATGGTCGCATTTTCTCCCAATCATAGGCCTCAGCATCATCCCTTGTAAAGTGTACGCATGCATATAGCGTCTATACAAGGAAAGAGCCAAAATTAAAAACTGGGTTTATAGTGTCATAGTCGGATGTCCGAGAACGGACCGGAAGCGGTGTTTTGTAGTTGATGGACGCGTGTCCAGACAATCATATAGTAATAGGCGCTGTCTCCCAGCTCTCCCACGTTCCAAAGGATTCACTGAGAGCATCGACTGCGTCTAAACGAGACCGTCATTTGTAATGGCACATTCAAAACCAACATTGAGCAGCATAGCTGCCAAGATCACGGAGCTCTCCAATGACTTTACCACGTTTCTAAAGGAGAATAAGATCCCAGAGCCGACTTTTGCAGCGGATAGCCCGACAAGCTACAATGGCCTGACGGCAGATAGTTTTGTGTTGCGCCAACGGCTGCTGGATTCGTTGATGGACATGTGGTATTTGGTTCAAGGACCTAGCGAGAGCATCTTTAACTTTGCCCATACAGTGAGAGATGCTAGAGACTAAAACCCTGTGGCGGTTATAGTGACTGACCTCTCAGGTAATGCCTGATACTGCAGCTCTGAATATTCTTAATCACTTTGACTTTTGGTCAGCGGTTCCTCTTGACGGTGCTGCTTCCTACGCCGATATTGCTAAGCACATTTCTCTGCCACAAGAGGTTGTTCAGCGTGTCTTGGAACATGCTGTAACTCTTCGAATCTTTACCGAGAAGGAACCCAAGCAATCTCCAACTCTCATTGAGCACACCTCGAGATCGGCAGCGCTGGCTAAATCTGCTGGACTTAGGGCTTTGGTATCCGCCATTGTGGATGATTCCGGAGCACCGATGATGGTCATGACTGAAGCTCTAAGAAAGTATAGCTACGGAAAGCCCAATTTGTCACCGGAAATGAGCGAAACCGCATTTGCTCTGCTTCGTAGCGGAGGGGGGCTTGGCAAGTATGCGAATTCGTGGGACCTAATTGAGAATGATGGCGAAGGTGAGAGAAAAGGTTGGAGACAGAGGAGCTTTGTCGACTTCATGAGCTACTTGAGAGAAATCTTCCGGTATGAGGAGATTATCGAAAAAGCATATGATTGGGAGGCAGCAGGAAATGCCAAGGTTGTTGATGTGAGTACTCCAAAGTGCCTGGACTTGAGTTGAGGATAAGAGCTAATATTCATCAGCTTGGTGGCTCAGCGGGCCACGATAGCTTTGCTTTGGCAAAGAAACACCCAAACCTGACCATTACCGTCCAAGACTTAGCAGAGGTTCAGCCCGTGTTTGAAAAGATTCGACCAGCCGAGGTTGAGTCGCAAGTATCATTCATGGTCCACGACTTTTTCACACCGCAGACCGTTTCCGCCGACATATATCTCATCAAAGTCATTCTTCATGACTGGCCGGACAAGGAAGCAGTTAAGATCTTGCGAGGCTTGGTACCGGCATTGCGACCCGGAGCGAGGGTTCTCTTCATTGATTACGTGGGCAAACAGAGCGAGGCTGATGAGACCCCTCTGCCGCGGTCGATAAAGCAGATGGGCACTGCGACGGACTTGAGGATGATGGCGCTGTTTAACGGAAAGGAGAGGCCAGCTCAGGCTTGGAAGGAGATTTTCCACGCGGCGGATGAGAGGTTTGAGATATCGAGGGTCGAGGCGAATCCATTGACCTTTTTTGTGGTTATTGAGGCTGTATGGCGGGGGTGAAGTTAGACGAGCATGTTTCGAAATAAAGCCGAGTTAAGAATCGCACTGCCGCAGGGGAATCGAATCTAAGATTGAAGCTTAATTTAAGCCGACATTGACAAGCTGGAGATGGCACAGCAATCGATGGCTTCATCCTGATGTGGGCTACGGCGGAGCCAACAATGGCGGCGGATGATGATGATGCAGACATTAGTGGATGACTTTAGTGGATGATTTTAGTGGAGGCCACCCATGACGTCGGCGCACCCACCAGGTTAAGCTAAAGGAGGCCTCAGCATCACACTGATGGCACCAACAGCGTGACAGGCTCCAGGCTTTGGCGCTACCACGGCCAACCACATGTGAGGATGACGAGGTGATTTACACTGAGGGACGCTATTTTTATATCAAGACATTTTTTCTTGTTTTGTTCTCATGGTACTCTGAGCCGAGGCGATATATATTTCATTTTTCGATGGTTTGATTCCTTCATACAACTTTCTTCTGCATCAGAGAGCAGCCTTACACCTGAGTACCATCTCTACAGCAGCCTACAGCAGCCTAGAGCGTGATACGGGGCACCTGTACTCCACACTCCAGCTACATCCTCACCCTAGATCCTCCTCCGCTACACCATCCGGCCCCGCATCACCCCGCTGTCGCATCTTCGAGTCTCGCCAAAGCTTCGTTTCCTTCAATCACCAACATCACCATCATCATGGCTTCGGGGTCCAACGTGCGCCAATTACTCTTCTAGTGCATTCCATCGCCTATCAACTAACCAATTCATCTAGGATCCAAAGTTGCTTTACGCAATCAACGGCATCAAAGCCTACCACCTTGCAAATGGCTCCGAACAGTCCCTCACCCCATCCGGGCCCCAGACCCTCTCCCTCCTGATGGTTCCAACATCTTCAGGTTTCGCAGACCCCACTGGGATCAACACTGGAGAGCAAGACTTTTACTTGCATCTTCATCTCCCGCCTGAACTCGACCTCCCCCTGCCCGCGACAACGCAAATCTACCATCAGCCTCCCAACAGCTACTTGATTCCGCGATGGGACCTCGGCCCAGATAGCGGCGCATTCACGCGCCTCGAGTTTCCTAGTCCCGGAAGCAGGACTGGGCTACAAGAAGACATTGATACTTTTGAGACCATCCTTGCGCAATGCACTGCCTTTCTTGAACGAGCTCCTGCGCCTGCGCCTGCGCCAGCCAAGACGAGATCGCCAAAGTCATCCGAGGCTACCAAGTCCAAAGCAAGAGAGGCTGCGACCGAAGCGCTTCCCGCCTATAACCCCGCCAACTTTGATCCTGGCGAGGCATACGTTCAGGGCAGCCATAGCTCTCACATGGGAGGACGAATTGTCCTTGTCGATGAGGAAGATGGCAGTGTCATTGGCGAGCTGAGCGATGGCTACAAGGTAGTTGAAGATAGCGGTGTCAAACCAGGCTCCAAAGGTAACCTTGGACTTTTCTCACTCAGTTGAGTTTCTTCAGGTGACTGACTTTACTCACAGAGCCAGTTGAAATTTCTTTGCCAGTCGATGGCAGTCACAACATTTCCGTCCAGCCAGCATACGACTATGTAGAAGAGGATTCCAATATGCACCCTGCATATAGAAAATCGACCATTGTCTCTACAGCCAGCAGAGCTTCACGGCTACTCATCACTGGCTCCGACTACGTCTCCAAGGTTCTGCAGAATCAAGCCGACGGCTTTACAAAGAGCACCAAGCCCGCTGCAAAGCCTATGACATTCAACCCCGCGACCCACGACCACATTCGCCGCATAAATCATTACTCGACAAAGGCAGCTGGCCTCTCTGCTGCAACGATTGGCTCGATTAATCAGTTTGCGCAAAACTTTGGTGCCAGTGTGGGACGCAGAAAAGATGGGCGAGCGAGAGGCTATGATAAGGATGGAAATGTCATTGAAACGTATAAGCCGGGTGTTCTCAACAAGAGCTTGATGGCGTTTAACACTGTTGTTGATGGCATGGAGCAGGCTGGCCGCAATCTCCTTACTGGCACTACGTCAAGTGTCACCACAGTCGTTGGACACCGCTGGGGAGCTGAGGCTGGCGAGGTGTCTAGAAACCTGGGCGGTGGTGTTAAGAATGTTGGCCTAGTCTACATCGACGTCACGGGCGTTTCTCGTCGTGCTATTCTGAAGAGCGTGGCTAAGGGCATGGTCGTTGGAAAAGTAAAGGGTGGAGGCCAAGTCATTGTTGGTGGAGGCGATTCCAACGCAAGTGTGGCCACGGGCGGAAATGGTGAGGGACGCAGCCAAAAGACTGCGGGTGGGTTTGATCCGAATGGAAAGAGGCCGACCGGGTTGTAAGAGAGAGAGAGAGAGAGAGAGATTAGGGGGGGCAAAGGAAGAAAACACTCACATGTGAGAGGAGTGACGAATTATGAAATGACATAACTTGATATTTACCTGTAATGTTTTTGGTACGTTCGGATTAGATGTTGTCCAATCTGTATAGCTTCTATGACTTGGCGTCGTTGCTTGTATGAGTCCTGATTACCTGTGGTCGTTGTCAAGAATATCAATCGTATTTACATTGGACAAACATATTCTTATCCGTATCGCGTACCTGAGGAAGATGTTTGGAAATGTTGTCTGCTTGGCTAAGAAAATGAGTTGTGTGGTGGTCAAACACCAGCCGTTACACTTGACCAGCTGTACCGCAGGGCCAGTTATACAAACCGGGTCATCTTGATTACATGAGCACTGTTGTGCATTACCGGCGGTCCAGCACTTGGATCACGTTTGTCTGTTGAAAGACACAGTCTTTCCAGGCCTATATGCACTACGTGCAGATCAACAGCCAGATCGAGTTGGCGTGGATTCCGGCTCGCTTACGAATTTCCATCCGAAAAAGTGGTGTCTGCCGGGAATGCTATCTAGTAACCTTATTTAGTTGGATAGCCAAGCAAGTGGTTTGAACTGCGTCTTAGCATCCTAATTTGGTATTTTGATAGGGGGGGGGATGCGGAACACATGATGTGATGCTGTTTGCGCCCGTTGGAGGCGGTGACGGCATCACGGACGCTTGGGATCCCGCCGTGCTGTGCAGATGTTTGGGAAAAGAATTGCTTTGAGCCAAGCTCATGTAGAGGTATTGGCGAGTTTCTATGTATCAGTCATGTCGGATGTGGGGAATGGGAATGTGTGTGTTGAAGTGGACCGAGTAATTCTGACTCGCTGAGGACTATCGCTTTAGGGAGTGATGGGCGATGATCCACCGGAGTTATCCATGTTAATGAGGAATCAACGGATCAATTGGGTCCAACTCTGTAAAATAAGGCCTGCGAATCTAGGAAGTTGAGTAATGTCATACCGGGTATCATGGGTGATGTTATGTGGAATCGTGCATATGCCGCCCAAACATCGCAATCCATGTTGGTTGAGGCTCCAAATGGTCGCAGACTTTCCGTCACCCTTTTGTCTGCGGGGTTCATCCATGCAGCTCATCAGCCATCCCATGCAAGTGTCGCCCAACATTATACTGAATCGGGGGGGCATCCCAGGGTGTCTCAATTCGCTCATTGGAGACACAGAAGAGGAATCGCATATTGATTGTGTCATGGACTATTACGTATTTATATCCAAACGAGGGGGGACGCCCCATGGAAGGGCAGATGGGATAAACCGGTATGGGAGGGCCCGCAGCTGTCAGTTGAACTTAATTTTCTGAGTAGGGTTGGCAAAGAGTCTCGGGGTCTGATCAGGAGATCCGCTGCTTTTGTATTGGCGATCCGACACTGCCTGGATATGATGCTTTTGAAAAGGTATTTATACCAGCATAGCTTTTGGACCTCTGCGACTGTGCTGACATTCATAGCAGCAGCTAGTGCCCCAGCTCCCATTCAGACTTAGGGAACCTTCTCCAAAATGTCCTCCTCCTCAAGACCAACAAGTCCGTCTACTAGGGCATCTTCATTACCCGATGAAGCATCACCCCTGCTCCCCCAGGGTCCATCAAAACCACGCTCCGGATCCCAAGCCTGGCTAGCCGAAATATGGCTCCTGGCCAAAGCCTCCATCCCAGTCATCCTAGCTTACGCCCTGCAAAACAGCCTGCAAACCGTCTCGATCCTGATCGTCGGGCGGCTTTCCCCTGAAGCGCTAGCGACGGCTGCGTTTTCGTACATGTTTGCCATGGCTACGGCCTGGCTCGTTGCTCTGGGTGGGACTACAGCGCTGGATACGCTGGCGTCAAGCAGCTTCACGGGCTCACAGGATAGATCCAGTCTGGGGATACTTCTTCAGAGAGGCATCTTTGTCCTGAGTATAGGCTATGCCCTGATTGCTATTATATGGTGCTTCTCAGAGCCTCTCTTCCGCGGTCTCGGACAGGAAGAATTCATCTGCGTTCACAGTGCCAGATTTCTCCAAGTTCTCGCCCCCGGAGGGTTGGGCTATGTCTGGTTCGAGTGCATGAAGAAGTACCTCCAAGCGCAGGGCATCTACCGGCCAGGAACCTATGTTCTTCTCATCACCTCTCCGTTAAATGCCTTGCTGAATTACCTCTTTGTCTACACTTTCAAGTTTGGCTTGTTGGGTGCTCCGTTTGCGACGGGTATCTCGTATTGGTGCTCGTTCTTCCTCTTGGCTGCATATGCTACTTTTGTAGACGGCTATCAATGCTGGAATGGCTTTCAGCCGAGGCGAGCGCTGTCAAACCTGATGCCCTTCACTAAGCTTGCCATTTTCGGTTTCGTTCATGTTGGGACAGAATGGTGGGCATTTGAGATTGTCGCTCTAACGGCGGGCCGACTTGGCACGATTCCCCTGGCTGCTCAATCCGTCGTCATGACTCTGGATCAAATCATCAACACGATACCATTTGGGCTCGGAGTGGCTGGATCAGCACGCCTGGGAAATCTGCTCGGGGCTCAGAAAGCGATAGAGGCAAGACGATCGGCTCATAGCACAGCCATCCTGTCAGTCATCTTTGGGTCCACGGTCCTCACGGTCTTGATGGCAACAAGGAGTGTCATTGCCAAAATCTTCAACAACGATGAGCGTGTGGTAGAGCTCGTTTCAGAGATTATGCCTTTTGTTGCACTGTTTCAAATTGCAGACGGCCTCAATGGCGGATGCGGCGGATCACTCAGGGGCATGGGACGTCAATGGATTGGTGCCCTGGTCAACATCCTCAGCTACTACACCCTGGCATTGCCCGTAGGTGTTTATCTTGCTTTCCATGGATGGGGATTGAATGGCTTGTGGTTGAGTCTTTGTGCGGCGTTGTATATTGTTGGTATTCTGGAGTGGATCATCGTCGGGTTGAGTAACTGGGACAAAGAAGTTGAAAGAGCGTCGAGTAGGTTGGAAGGCGATTTCACTGTAGTTCTTTTTGGTGGGTATAATGGCGAGGCCTGAGACTATGATCATTATTTTCCTGTATGCTTGGGATGGTTTATATACAGCAAGCGAGTACCGTTAGCTTTCATGTGCATGTAGACTTTGAAGTCTTACTCCCTGCTCATTTTGGGCGACTGATTCGTTTGATGCCTTTTTCCCTACGCCGAGGACGGCACTCTTAGTCTCCGTATCGAGATAGTGAGCGCGAACAAAAATATTGAGCACAAGTGACAGCCCAGTAAACGCGACATACTATCATGGAGATTAGTTCAGCCTCCGAGATCTATAGGTAAAATGGAGTTAAAGAAAAGGCGTTGCTAATACTCACCATTACCCATACAGCCTTGAGCGACTGGAAGTAGGTCTGTCTTATGACTGCTTGCTGATCATGAGGAAAGCTGTTTATTAGGTTGATGTTTGCCGACGCCTTGTCCCCCTTGAAATTAAGAGCCATGTCTGATCCGATTTCCGCGGCAAGTTCTCCGTTCGCGGCATTCATCTCATTCTGAAAGATGACACCGCCGACCACAATTGAGATTGCATCTGCAAGAGACCTGACAAAGCTCATTGTCGCAACCACAGCAGCGGTATCCTGCGCCGAGTTTACCGCTTGTACTGCGATTACAGGTGGCTCCATGTTCATCCCCGCGCCAAGGCCGACGAGAATTTCGAAAATAAAGAGTTTGGTGAGATCCTTTTCGAACTGGAGGTAGATGAAAAGCCCAACGCCAAGGACCGAGATTATCTGGGAGACGTACATGACGGGAAGATAGATGCCTGTTTGTTGAATAAAGATGCCCGCAAAGGCGGCGGCGAGTGAGCATGCTACTATGAGAGGTAACATGTAGATGCCAGAGTCCAGAGCGTTTGAACCCAAGACAGCCTGGGAGTAGAGAGGCAGATAGTATGCAAGCCCTATAAAAACGTAATAGTTGCAGGCATATACGCCGTACGCAGCGGCTGATGACTTGTTGGAGAAGAGACGTAGAGGGATGACCGGATTGGAAGCAAACTTCCATTCATTGACGATGAAGATGGCGAGGGTGACGGCTGCAAAGACGAGCAGACATATGACTGTAGCAGAAGACCAAGGGTAGACGACGTCCCCGAAGTCGAGGGAGAGAAGTATCATCAGGGCCGAGCCGATGATGAGAACACTTCCGGGCCAGTCAATGGCTTTGAGTCCAGTGAGGATGGGCGTGTGTGGTGTGGATACGTTTAAGAAGAAGAGCAAGACAAAGAATACAATGCCGCCAATCGGTACTGCGAGTCCGTCAGCGTCAAGTAATTGAGCATCATTTATCCCATCTACTCCAACAAATTCACTTACGGTTGATCCAGAAGCACCATCTCCAACTATGAAGCCTCATGTTAGCGACGCCAAAAGGCCAAATAGAAGATACACAAACATACTTTGCTCGAGTTGTAAGAACGCCTCCCAGAATAGGTCCAACCGCACTCCCAACAGCCCATACAAGATTCGTTATCCCCAGATAGAGCCCCCGGTCCCTCATGGAGAAGGTATCGCAAATAATGACATTCACCATGGTGCCCATCCCCGCCGCACCAAGCCCTTGCACCACCCGCCCCGCAATCAAGTCATTCATATGCGGCGCCAGGGCACAAAGCAAGCTCCCGCCCAGGAAAATGGCGACGGCGATGAGCATGATGGGCTTGCGGCCCCAAATATCGGCGACGGAGCCCCATATGGGCGTCGTGGCTGTGGAGGCGAGGATGAAGGCGCTGCCGACCCAGATGTAGCCCGTGGACGAGTTGAAGCTGCTGGCGATGGTGGGGATGGCGGTTGTGACGATGGTGATGTCGAGGGCGGAGAGCAGGACGGAAAGACAGAGGGGGATCATGATGAGGGATATGGATGCCGCTGAGATGCTTTGCTTCACTGCTTCGGCTTGTTCATCTGAAGAATGTGATGCCATTTTGGAGGTCTTGTCAGCACCAGCATCATTGTGTTTGCTGTTGGATGCCGTTCCCGGATTGACCGCGGTGATGTCCAGCGCCACCGACGGGTGGGTAGCGACTTGAACAATTGCAGTTATGGTAGATGTCATTATATAAATGCTTTTTTCCAGTGTTTCCGCTATAGTAGAATATGATGATGGTTATCGACGTTGGTAGATGAAAGTGATGATGCTTGATAGTTTCGGCCGAAGATAACATGGGGGGGGGGGCGGATATGGACGTAACATCCGTCGGCTTTTTCCCAGAAGGGTTTGAAGGGTTCAGCATCTAACGGCAGCTGTATAATCTAGCACTAAATATCTTTTTCCCCATTATTTTTCGAGATTTTTATCATATTCTTTTTTCTTTACTAAATGTAGTTTAAAAAAAAAGAATAGTCGTTTATATAGCCAAGTGAGAATCGCAGTCATCGCTCGCTGCATGCTGCATCGTGCATCATGCATATCAAGTTTGTTGAACACGAGACGACTCTCTTGAGGCTCAAATTCACCTCCTCGCCAGTCTATGCTTGATAACCTTCTGTATGTGACACTGCTCTTCTTCTAAATAAACCACATCGTTTGACCAAGCAATCATCTTATGATGCAGTATGTTGATAAAAAATGAAAAGCATAAAGACTGGAGCTGAAGTTTTGTTGCAGTTTGCAGTTTTACCGAGTACAAGGCTGTTACACTGTGAGGTCAAAGCAGTTGATCGAATATTCCAAAACGCCCAACTCCAGTTGAGCACACCGCAAGAAATAGGGGAGGCTTTAGCACTGCTTTCCTCGGCGTCAGATAAACCGCTGCCGCGCCGGCGTATAACACAAAGATCCGAACAGTTTCGAACCGGATATCAACAATAAGACGATGACCTATAATTCTTTTGAACTGTAGCATGGCAAGAATCAGTAAACTCGCTTCTTTTGCCTCGGGTGAGTTCAAGATGAACGTCTACTTGCATATCGCCACCCAACTTGCTGGCCAGGGATAAGGTTGTCCCCATTGCAATACTGCTCATATACTACTCAATACTACCTCCGACTTTGATTCTCGCCATGTGGTTGTCCTTGTGCTGGTGAACTCGGCCAAACTTCACCCCAAAGGCTGTTACTCTGCAGAGTGGTTTCACCAAGAATCTATGATGCTTACACGATTCGCAACGATTTGACTGAACAACCGGCATTCTCTCCTTAGAGTAGCAACCTTTAGTTTATAAGAAGAGATCAGATGACTATATCTTCCAAATTATTTCACTTGCCAGGACTTTGATGCAGGAATTATCCTCAAATTCTTCCAAAGCAAACGGGATACTAGACAACTTGAGTATGCATCGCACTATTTGTTTATCGCTACATATCTAGCAAAACACTTTTCTCTCCGAAACTTGGCTTTTTGGCAGTTTTTAAACGAAAAACCTTTCCGGCTGTTATTCTTACAACGCTACAGAGAACATTTACTTGCCGTGGAAAATTCGGACCATTGACAGCTGGCAAAGCCTGACGGACTGAGAGAGTAGGGTTTTAAAATAAACAAACGCGCTTTTTTTTTTGATTTATTAAAGAAAGGCTAAAATCAGGTGATAAATAACCGACCTATATTCTTCCATCATCAACTTTCGAATCTTTTCTTGGTCACTCCGCTCAATATCTTCATTTCAACACTCAACTACATCATCCGAAAATCGTACAAGCCACCGCATAATAGTCTGTTTGCCATTATAGTATCAAAAGACAAACTACAATCCCGAGATTAGACGCTACAGCCCAGAGAACAGGATGCCGCCGTCATCGGATGCCGCGACGCTTTGGCAGCCGAACGGCCGCGTTCCGTCAATGTCAGAAGAAGACAAACGAGAACTCAGATGGCTTAAAATCGACTACAACGGACCAGACCCAGTGCCAGTACACACATTAACCGAAGAATGCAGACATTGGTTATCAGAAATACTCACCCAGCAGGCCTTTCGGTCTGTAGAGATGGACTATAGGGAGTACTCAGAATGCTACCAACATTGTTTGCATAAACTGAAGAAATGGAAAACGGTCCCCTCTGACAGGTTTTCTGGTTGGGGAGGGTACCGCGATTGTTTGGAAGGGTGTAAGATTATTGATGGACTCGTCACTGAGACTCGTCAAGCCTACAGCTTGCCTGCAACAGCCCTCACGCCTCTGATTGCCATACGTATCATCATAGATGTTGGAGGAGATGATGACATGGCTGGCAAATGCATTCACAAGCATAATCTGGTAGGCACGAACATACAAGAAATATCAGGAAATGTGGGCTACGCAAAGAATCACGAATGACAATGAGAAATACGAGTAATGTTGAGAAATACGAGTTACGTCAAGAAACACGAGTAACGTTGAGAAGTGCGGGTTACGTCAAGGAATGCAAGTAACATCGAGAAATATGGGTAATACAGGACGACAAAAGAAATATCCGATCAAAACTGCATCAACTCTATAGGCGGCCTGAATCAAAGGATAACAAACTCGCTACATTGGGTCATGGAGAAAGGCATATGATAAAAATAGCGGTTGTTAACCAGCTCAAAAAAAAAATAGTTTTCAGCTGCACTTGCAAATGCCACATGCTCTCCTAACAATAAGTACATAAAACAATCATGCTTCGGAAAACAAAGGGGCTGTCATACCCTTCCAATGCCTATATTCAGTCATGTTCTTCTGTTTATCACAAGTATACAAGGAGCATGGTCAACATCAGATAACGTTCTGTAACACTAATATGACACCAACATCGATTTCCAATCAACAATAGCAGACTAAATTTCCGTATTATATAGCATTCTATACACCAAGTGCCCAAGGCACACCAGATGCAGATTGAGGGAGTGATACGATTGTTCCAGCTCATATAACAACCAGTCTTTCGTTTATAGACCATGAACTCCGAGCCTCAAAAACTTTTCGTCACTCTCGATGCGCTGCCGAAGCTTCCCGCTCTGCAACTCCTCAACATCCCAGGCCGCCCAAATAAACCGTCCGTGAAGAAAGGCCGCCTCGTCAGAGGCCGCCCAGACCGCCGTCGAAGCAGGAAGATCAGCTAATGAAAGATGGCATGATTAGCAAGAATTTCCATTATAAACCAGGATAAAATCACAGTTAGGCACTGAATCAAGATACATACCATCGTCCCAAGCGACGGAGGTTTCCTTAAACCCAGCTTCTCTAGCGCCGGGACTCAGAATCATACCGGGATTGAGGCTGACGATTTGCATTTCCGATACTGGAGTCTCCCTTGCAAGATGCTGAAACAAGAGTGTCCCAGAGTTTTTAGTCAAGCTATATGACGATATGTTGCGCACACCTTGCCAGTCATGAATAGCTGCCGTGGAGACGTTTATGAGATACTTCTATTAATACGTATTAGCAACACAACGTTCCAAGCTTTGGTTTTCTTATCATCTATTAAGAAAATGAGGCGTTGCTTTACCTTTTTTTCCTGACCTGGAGAAGGCTGCTTCCAAAATCGTTCCGCACAATGATGAACGGAGCGGACGTTAATATCAAATTTTTCCCACACATTTTTCCAGCCAAGATCCCACATCTGTCCAACGACAAGGCCGCCAGTAACAGCCGCATTAAGGACCAGGACATCAATATGGACCCCGTGCCCCTCAAGGGAGTCCCAAAGGCTTTCAATGCTCTCTGAGCTTGCAATTTGACAAACTCTGCCCTCAAAGCTAGTACGCGATTGGCTGCCCGCTTCCTCCGCAAGCTTCAGCGCTGCGTCTTTGACCTTGGCCTCATCTCTTCCAGTGATGATGACCTTTTCTGCACCCGCCAGACCGAAAGCTTTAGCAATTGCATAGCCGACACCAGCAGTGCCACCCGTGATCAGGATGGTTCTGCCAGTTTGAGACAAGCCCGGACGAGATGGGGAGATCGCTGGATAAGCTGTCCTATGAGTTTTGTCTGTGAGAGGAAGAACTTGATACGCGAATTCTTCTATCGTCGACATCGTGTATAGTCTTGGCTAAGTGAAAATAAAAAAGAGAAAACTGTTCAATTGTGATATAGGGTATCAAGGCAGTTATGCGTGAGCAACTGAATGGAACCGATTTGAGGAGCCATTATGAATTCGAGTCAAGACCAACTTATATACTTATCTTATTAGCATTTCATTATATCATCACAGCTTACTAGAGTAAGAGAAACGGATAATACAGGTGCCGACATACACTCACCTGTACAATACCAACAACCGTGAATTGCTCAACCTTTCCGGCCCGGCGTCCTTCACGGTGGATCTTCCAGATGCGGAATTCCGCAACAGGGGCCCCACTAGCGTCGGTGCGGTGCCATAAACGTGGCGGGCCTTGCGGGCTTCTACGGATCCAGGAATCTCACTCCCAATCTCATTCAAGCACAACCTCCAGCCAAGAGAGCTGCTATGGTATCCTCCTCTCGAAAACGATCATGTGCGGCGTGTGTCGAGGGCAAGCGAAAATGCAATCTTGACCTACCCATTTGCGAAAGGTGTGCCAGAACCGGCCGCGAATGCATCTACCCATGGTACTCATTGGAGCAACCGGCGGTCAACTCTGGAGGCTTGAACACACCTGAATCAAGTGTACAATATGAAACCGTGGGGGACTTTGGGAACCAGGCTTTTGATAGCGAGGTTAGCGATGTCAGTGCGCTAATCGCTCTTCCTCCGCAGCCCTCATTTACTATGCCAATGCCACTGGTTCCAGGCATGCTGTCCCAATTGGATCCATATCTAGATCATGGACAGGGGATGTTGCCTATGGATCTAACCATGGGGCTCGCCGATTCAGCACCATGGACTCCGCATTACACGACGTACGGCTCTGACGATGTTGATCCTGCCGAGGGTGAAATCACCACTGGCTCGATATACCAGCCTCGCACAGAATACGTTGGTAGACGTTTCGCCATACAGCCACAATTGCTTGCCAAGACCGGGCAGACAGCCTTCATACACCATTCCCAAATAGCATCATCCGAGGTGTTGCAGGAAGCACTGGCAGCGAGCGCTCTCCATTGCATGCGCAACACAACGAATGCAGTGCTCATACGGAGCGAGATCTCCCGGCGGGTTACCCGACTAATATACTCGGTTCAAACAGCGATAGGCCAAGAATCGAGGATAAACATGCTTCCTATTTTGCAGGCGTTGCTCATCTACCAATGTATCCGGCTCTTTTCGGATGATATTTCCGAGAGAGCGCAAGCTGAACGCGATGAGATCATCGTTCAAGCAATAACTTCAGCTTCATATACACAACTCAAATCGTTCAGTCAACCAGTCAATGACTGGGCGGATTGGGTGCAAGAAGAGAGTTTCCGTCGCACGATCCTCGTCGCCGAGTTGTTAGCCGGCGTTTATGCCTTCTTGAAGCAGGGCTGGGATGAAGCCGAGGCAAGGGTCCTAAGACTCAAGTTTACAGCGCAAGGTGCGTTGTGGGAGGCCAGGTCGGCGGCGGAGTGGCACGCAACTTGGGTGCGTGGACCGAAGCTAGAGACGTGTATCCGAACCTGGGAAGAGGATACCCGGGAGGCACTTGCGGGGGATTTTGATGATTTGGGAATGATGATGCGGGCGTTGCATCATGGTCTTGAATCGCTTGAGCATTGGCTAGGAGGACAGAGACCCGCGTTGGTAAAATGGGGGTTGAGACCTGCGATTGAGGGTTGGTAAATGCATCTCTCAAGCCAGGAACGTGAAGAGGGGTGACATGGAGGTTTATACATCATCACCAATTTCAAAATAACTCTGGAGCTTAAGAAAGGATAGAAACGGCTTTCAAGATTGTTTATCTCATCCTAAACAAAGACCTATGATGATGCATATCTACATCATTGGCTTTCTCTATTTTTCCCTTCATCTTTAGGGTAGGCAAACATAATCTGGCTATAGCTTCAACTGAGATCACGTGTTCTCGTGCGCAACCATCACAGCAACGCTACACTCCAAACTCTCTTCAAGTTTCCCGTGGCCAAAACGCGTCGCCATGACGCATCGTTTGTCTATTTTCTGGTTACAAATCTAGAGCAGGAATTCGGAATGCATGAATGATATAGAGCGTGTTCATTGCACCGAGCAGCCCATCGTTGGCGTCTGAAACAGCCCCCTTGTCCCTCATTTTGCTCGACATTGTATCGCAAACCCCACCATTGATCACTTCGCTTCCAATACAAGACACATTTCTCCTGATGTGTCGATACGAGCTGCTTGGTGTCATTATTCTCATTGTGCAGAGCATTAGCGACTCCATAAAATCCAAAAAGGCCGACAAGCGGTAGGAATCCCGGCAAAGCCCATAGCGTCCATCATGTCCAGCTCTGACGATGCATAGATCCCAATCAACAGAACCATGCTCCACGAACTCCTCCTATCCCTCTCTGGGCATCCGTCGCCTCTCCTCCGAGATAAACCTGCCGATTCGGGCGCGCTGTCCGGTATCACTCCTCCCGAACGCCAGCTACTAGCCTCTGCGGCGCATCTCAGCGATGTCCACATCAAGTTGATAAAGTATACGGCCCAAATAGCGGCCTCTCACCCCTCGACAATATGCCGCGCAGTCGCCACGGCCATACAATCAATACATTTGTCTGCATTTCAGCGCAAGGTGCTAGAAGTGGAGGAGAGCATTCTAAAGGAGGATCCGGACTTGGTGGGGGAGTACAATATTGTTCCGCTGACGGCGGTGATTGGTGAATTCACGCAATGGACCCGGCGATTTGAGTGGCTATGGGATATTGCTCAATTTATGTTGACCATGGATGAGAGTGGGCACTCATGCCGAGGTTCTCAAATCATGAATCGACTTCGATCTGAATTGCAGAGTGGGTACAGAGATGTGGAGGAGACGGCAATGAGCTTGATCAAGGTGGCAGAAACTGCATGGCTAAAGCAGGTCTCAGCTTGGATCCTCTATGGGAGACTACCAGGCTTGGGAGGGGATGACTTTTTTGTCCACAAAATGGAGGACTCGGACGAATATGCATATGAGCCGGAGCTGCTACCATCATTCGTCTCGCCTACCGCGGCATCGTCAATGCTTTTTATTGGAAAGTCGCTGAATCATGCTCGAGTAAAGGCCACCGTCGACTCGGGAGTCGGGGGACTTGATCAGCTGTCCTCCAAACTCGAGGAATTGGGGAGCCTAACATTCCCAATCAATGGCGCCAGCTTCTCGAGGACCATCACGTCCATTCGTCTCTCTCTGTCACAAAATATTCTGCAAAAGATATTACCCACTGCCAAGGTTGTCGAAATGCTACAGCTTATGCGAGATTTCTTCCTTTTGGGACGTGGAGAATTCGCCATGGCCTTGACCCAAGAGGCAGATGAAAAGATTCGAAGCCGATGGCGGAGAGCAGGTAATCTGGCCTATGAGAGGGACGATGGTATAGGTAACGTTACCGTCAAGAATGGAGAGGTCTCTGCTGTCTTGGCTAGGACTTGGGCAGTATTGGTAGCCATGCAGCGGCACCAAGTGGAAGAAGATGAGCAACTGGAGCTCGCAAGAGACTTGCTCCAGTTACACCTCATCAAGCCCAATTTCACGCAAATCACTGTAGGTCAGGGTCTCAGTGCAGAAGATGCAGGCATGCTCAACAACTCACCCTTCCAAAACCTTCTCTTCTCCGTTGCCGCGACCCTCTCCATCCAGCTCCCTTCCCCGCTCGACATGGTTATTTCGCCATCTGATTTGCAACTCTACTCATGCATCAATTCATATCTCCTCTCCATGCGAAGAGCGCACATCAGACTCACCGATTTGTGGAAAATGTCATCACTGAGACGGCACCATCCCTCCCCGCGCGGTGCGTCAGAATACGCCGGTGTGCTTAGGCAGCGATGGTCTGCTCGGGCATCAGCCATGCGCAGCTCGTGGACGACTGCCAGCGCTGCCATTTTCTTCCTCGGCGAAACAGAGGCGTATCTGCAGACAGAGATTGTGGAGGGCCTATGGGAAGGGTTCTACACGTGGATGACGGGTAGAGATAGACGGCTGGAGAGGCAGAACAGATCGGGTGCGGCTACACCTACCGTGGGAGCAGGGCCCCCGGGGAGGAGGAGTACGGTGGGATCTGATTGGCGTCCTGGGTCGAGCGATACGATGATGAACTCGTTTTATAGGAATGCTCCTGATCCGCAGACGCTGGCCACGGCGCATGCTCTATACCTTCGCACATTGGTCCACCGACTACTCATGACACAACCCAAGTTTACCGAATTGGTGTACACGCTTCTGATACACATTGATCACCTTGTCACGCATATCCACCGCCTCCAATCAATCTTCACCTCCATCGACCTCGAAACCGACGCCGGCGTTCTCGACTCCTTTACCGACCTCGAAAAGGAAGAGCGCGACGTCTTCTCCCTGCTCCGCTCTGTCGAGACCAAAGTCCGGAAGGGGATAGAAGACACAATCGCCGCCCTGAGGGAGCTAGAAAGTGATAACGTGTTTTTAGCCACCTGGGAGGGCCGGGCCGGCGGGGGTGGCGGGGCAGGAGGGGACGAAGAGGAGGAGGATTGGGGACAGGGGGAGAGGTATGTGCCTGCGAGATTGGGCGGCATAAATAGGTTGCTGATGAAGTTGCATTTTGGAACGTGGATTGATACGAGGGTGGATGGGTATGAATGAAAGTTGAGCCAAATGACAGTGTATGAAAAATGATGTGTACGATGGCGTTTTGGAGTTGGTTGGCAAAGGGAATGAAATGAACTGTCAAAGAATAATGCTTTACAAGACATCCAAGATCACTTTTTAAAGACAAAGAGAAAGAAATGTCACTTTTCAAAAAGGGAGTCAAAGATTGGTTCATCATAATCTGTATTCAAGCGCTGTATATCCCATTCCAAATCGTTCCATACAAGTGTTTCATGCCAATTCGTTGCAATCTCATGCCCGAGAAGTAAAGAGTAAATCCCATTCTAATAAACCCAGTCTGAAAAAAAAGTGCCCATGTTTCTAGCGCCGAATGCTATGCAAATTTCCATCCCATGTGAGTGTATCTACGAGTCAAAAAGAAGAAAAGAAGAAGAAAAAAGACATCGCTAATTCGCTATGCAAGGAGAAGTTTCATCAATCATGCGGATAAATCTTTCGAAGGTCTTTGACAAAGAAAAGTGTTTGGTCGTGAGTGAATGACTGGTGACAAAGGAAATTATTTCTGTTGAGATGGGGGGTTCCATCGTGACTGTAGTTGGAATAGAATCGTTTCTCGCCTTTTATTCTATAATGGCGAGTTTTCTGTCGTCATGAAGCTGTCGCGGGCAATCTAGTATGCCGTGACGGCGTGTCCCATGCGGAGGGGACTGTAAGCGTAGTGGTATTGCAATCGCTGCTTGGCAAAAAGTCCGTGCATAAAAGTTCGGGGTCGGCCCGGAACGGTGTTGACAAGTTGCTGGTTGTGGGGCCGGATCGGCGCGCCGCTCTGGATGGTCTTGGGCTTCTTAGCGGGCCACCGGAGCCTGATGCAGTCGTCGACAAGGGCCATGAGACCAGTAGCCACGACAACGCTGGGAAATTTGTTAGCATATTGGCGTTTCATAAATAGGGGATGAGTCAGGGGCAACTTACTCGGCTACGTCAGTCATGACCTCAATGACAGATCGGTCACAGATCCACATGTGGCAGGGAGGAATCCAGGAGCCGGCATTCATATCTGCCTCAACCTGGGTTGGGCTGCGTCCCTCGGGAACGATGATAGCAACAGGGGGGCCTTGGCTGTCCCTGATAAGATGGTAGGCGATCTTGCCAAGACCCTTGTCGACAACGCGGCGCCAGGCGTATTTGTGTCCCCACCACTCAAACTCGTAAGCCTTGTTCCTGTGGCGCACAATCTCGACTCGCGCGTAGTTGCTGAACTCCAGCTTAATGGTGTTGGCGGGGATAGCTCGCTGGGCGGGGGGCTTGTTTGCGTCATCAACAGGCTGTTCGTCGGCGCCTACAGAAAAGGCGGAGCCACGATTCCAGGAGGTGTTGCTGGAATAGGAGGGGCGACGGGGGTCTGGCGATGTTGCAATGGCAGGCCCAGTGTTGTTAGAGCGACGGAAGGAAGTCTTCATGGAGCGGATGGCACTGGTGACGGAGTGCTGGAATCCGGGACGGGGGTCGTTAGGACCGCGAGGGGTTGCTCCCTTGGAGTTGCATACCTCCCGACCAGAGTCTCGGCAGTACCGTCGGAGAGAAAAGTCCCTGCGTGCCAAGTCATGCATGCGCAGGTGGAAGAGCTGGACAGCGATGGGCCTGCGGCGACGCGAGGCAGGATCCGGGATGACGGTGTCGACACGAAGGTTCATGTTGCCGTCTGGCGTGCGCTCGTCGTGGCGGATAGAGAGACGGGCCATGGAGGGGAAGAGGTGCGCAAAGGACTCAGGGTCAGAGGGCCGGACGGTGGCAGTCTCTGACATTGGGACGCATTGGTAAGGTGGGAGGACGGCAGGAGGAATACCAGCCGAGTATGATGATGTTGAAGAGCTGCCCTCAGAAATATGGCCGTAGTTAACATGAGTGTCATCCTCATCAGAGAGAGTAGAGTCGTATGTGTCGACTGAGGCCTGGGAGTAGGCTGCATTGTACATGAATGAAGGCGGTAAGTCTTCCTCTTCCCAATTGCCTCGCTCCCATGTATCCCTTGAAGATGGTCGTGAAAGCGAAGTGTAGATGGACTCAGAAAGGTAGCTCTCGGTATCGGGCTCCTGGTATCGAGGGCGGATTGAGCTCCTCACGGAAACTCTGCTGCGGGGCATGCTGACAGTTGAATGCTGAACGGGACGAGGACGATA
This sequence comes from Cladobotryum protrusum, assembly GCA_004303015.1. Taxonomy (NCBI): domain Eukaryota; kingdom Fungi; phylum Ascomycota; class Sordariomycetes; order Hypocreales; family Hypocreaceae; genus Cladobotryum; species Cladobotryum protrusum. Next base: position 5,697,984 of record RZGP01000008.1, read on the forward strand.
AGCACTCTTGACGGAGACTCTGCTCTGTGCCCTGCTCTGAGCTCTACTCTGGGCTCTGCTCTGGGGTCTGTTTGAAATTCTGCTCTGAGGTCTGTTGGAGACTCTGCTGGCGGTCTCTTGGGGGTTATTATATTTCGGGCGGATTGTGTTTCGTGAGACCCTGGTGCGGGTGGGAGCGGCAGCGATGGTGGTGGTGGTGGATGTTTCGGTGGGGGGTTGGTGCTTCTTTCCTCTAGCCATGACAGCCATTGCTAGTTCCTCGCTGTAGAATTGCATCGTTCAAGTGTCAAAGATATAGGGGTAGTCGAGGCCTTGCAGGTTGGGAGAGGATACGCGTGCGTGTGTCTGGATATGCGTATGTGCGAGTCGTGGTGATGATGGTTGATGAGATGAAGCGCAAGCAAGTGTTGGGAGAATGATGCACCTAGTTATACACAAACAGTGGGGGAAGTGCGATGACGAAAAAGGACAAAAAAGTCAAGCTATAAGAAGCTTGAGGTCAAGAAAAGCACCATGGAGAAACAGGTTATGATGCTAGTTGGTATGATGAACAGACGAATCTTGGCTATGGAAGAAGACCAGAAGGAGAGAGAGGTATGACAACATGCGGCATCGTGGTGTGATATAAGTAAGTAAGCGCCTTGGAGAAGAAGCCTGTGAAAAGGCTCATGTTCAGGTTCCAGGTTGGATTAAGGTGCTGCGGGTGTGCTGTGCGCTGTGCGCTGTGCTGTGCTGTGCTACGCTGTAAGTTGTAGAGGGTACATGCATGTTTACCCAGCTGCTGGCACCCAGCGTATGTAGAGTTATGTCACCTTGCAAGTCACCCACCCACTCACACACACCCACACACGCTGAAGAAAGAGTGGGAGAAAAAAAATAATGGTTAGGCGGCAAGGCGAAAAAAAAAAATTTAATTATGAGATAAAATAAAAAAATGGGTGTGAATAAAATAAAATAAAATAAATAAAAAAGACCCAGTCATCCTGGCCATGGCCGCGTGCTGCCAACGTTACTGGCTGTAGGTCTCACGTTCCCGCATGGATGGCATTGCATGATGGCCGCCCTTTGTCACCCAACTAGAGCCAAAACGGGTAGCACTTGTTTGTTGGCCATCAGGAGTAGCCATATCATCAGTGGGTGGCTGTGAGGCGACAACGACGGCGTGGGCGAGGAGAATTAAACATCCATGGGTTTGAGCCAAAAATGGGTGTCGCTTCGACTGTCACTGGCTGCAACGCTCGCCCCCAGTCCGTCCCCATTCGCTTCTTTTTCCCCTTCTGCGGCCTGACAAGAAGGAGAGAGAGGGAGAGAGAAAAAAATGCCTGCTAAGCTGTCGTGTGTGGGTTTGCCCTGTGTGTGGGTTTTTTTGATTGCTTGGCTGCTGCCGGGGGGTCTGTTCACCACTTGCAAAGCTCCCACAGCCGCGTGTTCATGTTGAGTGAGCTTCCCCGGTGCAGGAGATGCAGAAGCAAAAGCAGAAGCACCAGCACGCAGCACGCAGCAGAAGCACTCTAATTTCTCTTCTCTTCTTTGCTTTTCCCACTAATTGACTCGCCCATGTGGACTAGATTGATTACTTTACTCATATGGTTATGCCCCCCCAGGAGAGCAGCAGAGAGGCGAGAAGGGAGGGGAGGCAGAAGATGGATCCCAAACTTGCATACATACTGCAACTAAAGAAGAAGAAAAAGAGACATTGGCCACTGAGGCTTTGATTTACTTCGGCCTAGGCTCATGGTCCTGTCTCTGGGGTGACTGAAGTTGGGGTCATGATGGATCAGCAACTTCCTCACTGGACAATGCGTGGATGCTAAAAGGATGGGGGATGGCAAGATGGGTAGCTCTCCCGAGAAGATGTGGAGATGCCCTAAACTCGGCCTGCTACCACTACTGCATCGGAGAGAAATCTTGGGTACTTGGCTTAGTGTCGAGAGGGTTGGGGATGGCCTCTATCCATCCAATCCGTGGCGGGATGACTGACAGAAATACTAGCATAAACGCCACACGAACTGACACATCTACCTCTCCTCCGTATACAGAACAACGAGATCCAGTATGCATGCACACCACTATGTTACATAACACATCTATTAGGTATAGCATCAAGACATGTATGCTATGCCAGCAATGCCTATGCAATCATATTTTGCATTGGCTGCCATTACTACTACCACTGCTCCGGAGTACGGCAACGACTACTACTACCAGTACTACTGCCACTCTAGTATTCAGCATTCATCAGCTCCCCTATCATCATCGTCATGCTAATGTCTGTCATAGTCTGTCTCGCCTACTTTCCCATCGAGTCATTTGTCGAGAAAATTTTCAAGACTTGCATCTCGCAAATAGCAGAGCAACAACACGTCTGCTTCACTCTCCTTCCCTCTCTCTTCATTCTGCCTTGCTACGTGGCGGGAGAGCATCACCAATTCGGATGCGCTGTGACGTTGGAACAGAGTTGAATTCGCCAGTCACATCCAAGACATGGACGGGAGTTTAGCTCCAACGGTGAAGGGTCCAGACACCTTGTACCGATTTGATGGCAACGAGTAAAATGGATGGAAACACCGAAAGCGACGTTGATCTTTGTCCTTTTTTCTTTTTTCTTTTCTTTCTTTTCTTTCTTACCCTCCCCCGTCTTCCCCCTTCCCCTTCAATCTATGGTGCGGTTGTATGATGCCTGGTGCCTCTCATTCGTTGCTCGATCAAGGATTCAAAGTCTCCCATCCCTTGCCGTAGTGCCCGAGGCAGGGAGGGAGGGGAGAGGTATCATCGTCAGGTGTTTAGACAGACAGACAGACAGACAGATACACACGCCCACCCCCCCCCCCCAAGGAGATTTCCTTTCACGGGCATTTTTCTTCGCCATCGGCTTAATAGGCGTCTGAGTCCCTAAGGCAGGGGGCGCTGTAACAGTGATACCTCTGCCGCCGCTGCGACTTGGCAGCAGTAGACAAGTCACCGCCTAACGGATCACTTCAGTGGCACTAGCCTAAAGCTGGGAGCTTCTACCCGCTGTCCGCAGCTGGTTGGCTGAAAGGGCATCTTCACTGACACATCATCAACCAAGGCCGCTAAGGCCAACAGACCCAAGCCGCACCCCCAAAGCAGAATCAGACACCCACTCCAACACCACTCCAACACCACCCCTTCCACATTTGCCTCCTCTGAGAGGTTCAGTCGACAAGCTTTCGGAGGGCCGATCGATCCAGTGGCATGGAATGGAGGGGTGGGGTTTCGAATGGCAGCGTAGCGCTGGGAGATGCATCATCCGTGGATGCCCAACCCAACGCAGACCTCAGGCCGTGCACGCCGCGTTGTGTTGTCGTGTCTGAAAACCACTCGAGGAAAACGGATTACAGCGTGTCGCTCTGGAAATGGCTCCTGGCTCCTTTTTTCTCCCTCTCCCTGGCTCCTAATATTGGATATTTTTTTTGCCCGTTGATCGATTCCATTGCTCCGTAAACGAGACATTACGGCTGTGTGCCTTGTGAGTTGTTCCCACCCCATGTCAAATCAGTCACGATGGGAGAAAACGGATCCGGATCCAATGCTTTTTGGACAAGACCCAACTTCTGGATGACTACATGCGATCTGCAGCCCTTTGCGAGCTTGAGTCATTGGGCGAGATCGGGACCTGTACGTTGCCGCGCTCAGGAACCGGGTGTTGGTCCAGTTTTGAGCCAATTACTGGAGACGGGGAAGACTTGAAGTTATGAGCTTGTCGTTTATGGAGTTGAGCAACTTGACTCGTTCCCGTCAATGGACGACCAATGGGTGGACGATGAATGCTGTGATGCCTGCACAAGAGGCCTGTCAACCATGTGTGAAGTCTTTGTCTCCCCTACACATCGCATATCATCACCCTGTCAACCAGTCGAGGTTGATCAATATTTGTGTAACAAATTACAATATCGAGTGATTGTGATTGTGATAGTATTGATCATGTCTTATTAATTATGCCTTTATTTGCTATCTGCCTACGTACACACATACATGCATGCATTTATTGAAGCTTGCTGTCGAATCGCGATGCCATACATAAGCCATATCAATGCAAGCAGAGTCAATTATTAATGAATGCTTTGTATTTGATGATATGAAGACCACCTCATGTATGACGTCTTCACGAATGGGCAGCATCTCGGGATATTTACACCTGTGCAAGCTCCACAGGACAATAAAAAACGTTACATTCACGTTTTCTCCCGAGACCATTAGCCAATCTGATCTGGTTACCTAAATTAAGAAGCTCCATGAACGCTTTTTTTCTTCTCTTTCCCTATCTTTTTCTTATTAGCCCACCCATAGAAATTGGAGATGCGAAGCTGCACATGCAAAGTGCGTGTCCCAAGATGGCTTAGACTGTCGAATAAGCCTGCAGTGGTGGTGTGTCGGATCTCTATTCGTCCATTTTTCGCCCCGCGCCTTTTGTTTCGCCATCCGTTCTGCCTTCTGCGACAATCGCTGTGCTGCGCTGGCCGAGCAAGCTGCAACGCCATCCTCCCGCGCGACGCGACACCGACAAAAAAGAGAGGGCGTTCCAGCACTCGCTACCTCGACGTACAGACACCGAAGCAAACTCCTATATGGGCGGCGGCTCTATAATCTCTCCGACACTATATTAATCCTGGAAACCCCTCCTTCCTGGTCATTCTTCCATGGTCAATCATCAAGACTCTCTACCCCTCCACTTCAATAGAGGGTGAGCTAGAGGGCGCGAGAGCGAAAGAGAGAGAGGGCGACATGGATTCATGCCAATACCATGGCTGGGCTCCATTTGTTCTCTTCTTGCTCGAATGAAACATGGATATGCTTTGTTTTATCAAGGCTCTCTTCTTCTTTTTTGCGCTTCCTCTCAATTGACGCGGGGGATTGGCTCACTCTGCATGCACCCCGCAGCGCCGCATGTGCCACTGCATGGAGGGGATGAACATATGACCTGGACTTTTCTCGTGATACCCGTGGGCTGGGATTTTCTGTCTGTCTCCTTTTTTCCTGCTCCGGATGTGCCTAGGTGCTTGCTGACTACATGAGAGAAGAGGGCATTCTTCTGAAAAAACTCCATGGGAAACCTCCGATACCACTTTGAGGAACATGCAGATGGATGGTCGGTCCACCGAGGTCTTCACATGGGAAATATATTGCCGTTAGGCCATTTCTTTGTTTTTCCAATAGAGAGACGTCTGGTTCGTTCGTATGGATCCGTGGAATGTCCAGGACTTTTATCCGGTTGACAGGAACTCACTCGGTCGTGGTCCATGCAGAATGGGATGATGACTGCACGACTATCAGGTAGGTAACCTTGAGAGACAACGTCATTGTGCCTGAGAAGCACTCGTTGGGGAGTTACCTATCTATTATTGGACTCGAACCGATGGACTGGGCTGATGCACACGTGACGGGATAAAGCTAATGTTATCATATCGTGTTCAACTCCCACTGACCAGCTTTATGCACTAGTGATGAATCATCAAATAGATTCCATCTTGGTTTCTAGAACGTTGTCCAAACGTCGTGGCCCGAATTTGTGTTGAACAACTCACTTCACTACTCCCCAAGACACGCATCGAGCCGTGACTGGACCGTTCGGTGAAACTCTCCATGCAGACACTTCCACATCTGGATCATTGTCTTACGTGCCCTGGTCATTGTTGATTGGCTGCTTCGCTGTATTGTTTTTCCCACTCCCGCCGTGAACATGTGCTTTGATGGCATCAGGTCCGCCCGCTGACGCCGGCTCACCGTCTTTCTCTCCGCCCCCTTCCGCCCCTTGCTCTCACTCACTCACTCCTGTTGGCTCCTTCAATGGATCCTCAGGACTATCGTTGAGTCACTCGTACAAGTATCACCTCCGGAAGTCGGACCCCTATTGAGTAACTCCCTTGAGGTGATGCTGGTATCTGGTGGAAAAAAAAACACGGGTCGGCAACCACTGAACTGCCACTGACAAGGCGTCGATCAAGACCTGTGTCCCCCCACCCCCTGATCCGTTCTTCATGACCCAAAATAAGCTATAAGCACGTGATATCAAACTCTTCGCGTCCGATGGAGCCTGATTGGTCGTAATAGCTTATGTCATGAAAAGGGGGATCGCCTACCTAGAGGGTTAGATGTCCAGGGTCCTGTAAGATCATGGTTCGTGGCTGTACAGTGGGAACGGCAGCCAGGGACTTCTAAACCGGACAGGGGGGCGGAGGGGCAAAACCGAATATCAACTCCGGATGTGCCTGCTCGGATTAAATCCTTTACACATTTTTGCCGAAACAACGTCTGGCATGGACATGGGCCTGGCATGGATTCCCAACGACTTGTAGTTCTGGGTTCCAACCTGATAGTAACTGGGTGCCAAGAGGTATTCGTAGTTGCTATTGTTATCCTCGTAAAGAAAGGATATCGTAAACTTGTTTGATTGAGACGCGCGGAGTGTTGAGTTGTACAGTTAATCAGCCTCGTAATCAAATCCAATGCCGCGCGTAGTTTGCGAATGCCCTGGCAGGGTTGGAGGAAATCGCCCGATCATCAAGTCCCAACCATCTTCATGTGAGTATGTGTCTTCGGATTAAATCCTTCCACCCACCTTGCCCTGCCTCCATTCGGGTCAGCTTACTGATGAGTAACGGAGAGAAAAAAATGAGCAAGATTGATCAATCTGTCGGGTAAACCGTGGATCAACTCACCGGAACCGCCTCGGGTCAAAAAAGCTTTTTTTGTACCTGAACGCCATCACGATACGATTGGGTGACCGAGGCGGCTGAACGTCTCACTTATATAGAAGCTCGCAGTTGTGACAATCTAAATGCTCTAGGTGAACAGTCGTTTCCCCAAATGCTCACCGTAAGCGACCTGCCTAGATAATGATTAAACGGTGACTAAAACACCGCCTTGCCTAGCCTCACAGTTTGATCCACTGCCGACAAGAATCCTACGATCTAGCCCTGGTTATCCCTGTTGGGCAACAAGCTTGAACACCACACAATGCCCTGTAACAATGACCTTTTGCACTAGTATACGGTATAGGATTGAAGGAGGTTACGATTTATAATGGATATGGCCACATAACTGGAACCGTACCTTGTTGGGTAATTACAAGTATCATCCATGAATCCCGGAAACTCTTCTAAGACCGTGTCAGCACTGTATGGGAACCACCCTAAGATGCTCAGATAATACACTAGCTTTTTGAGACTTGGTGTTTCGGAACCACAGGAGTAGGAGTAGGAGTAGGAGGGCCGATCACGCTCCAGGCCGTTTCCCAGTGTATCCGAAAACTAACTTAAACGTCTTGGTTTCGTCTCTCGCTCACCGCAACATTCAATTCAAACTCCTCTTTTTTTTATTTACCCTCCCTCTTCCCCATCTTCGCATTCTGTACGCCAATCATATAAAGCAAGACAAAACAAAAAATCTGAGACACATACGCCAGAAGAGAGAGAGAGTGTGTGTGGACACGTAATTCGCCTTCCATTCCTTGGGAAGAGTCTCCATCAAGCAAGCAATCAACCAGCCATTCAGCTCGTTAGCCAGCCATGACCATTGACGATAATTCCGGCTCCTCCGGCTTCGGCTTCGGCCCCGGACCCCGCTTCGTTACTCTCCCACCCTCGGCCGTCATTGCGGCACCCATCCGGCTCGCTATCCTCGAGGCCGATACGCCGCAGCCCAAGACGCAGAAGAGAGTGGGACTCTACCGCGCCGTATTTGGCGCTCTGCTCACTGCCGCTGCCAAGTCCTTTGAGCCCCCTGTTGATGCGTCCAGTGCCCTGAGCATCACCTCGCATGACGTTGTGTACGATTTGGAGTCGTACCCTGCTCTTGAGGATGTCGATGCCGTGCTGATTACGGGGTCCAAGCACAATGCGTTCGACAATGACCCCTGGATCTTGAAGTTGGTCGAGTACACGCATAGGGCGATTGCAACCGGCGTCAAGGTTGTGGGTGTTTGCTTCGGCCATCAGATTATTGGACGGGCCATGGGCGCCGACCTGGGCAGGAGTGACAAGGGCTGGGAGCTTGCTGTGACAGAGGTGGAACTCACAGAGAAGGGCAAGGAAATCTTCCAGCTGGACAAGATGGTGAGCCAGACATTCCCAGTTTTGAATCTCCTCCCCTGAATTGAAGAAACAAGTAACTGACATTGATGGCCACAGCGCATACATCAGATGCATCGTGACGTTGTTCGCAACCTGCCTGAAGGCGCCATCTCTCTGGGATCCACAGACCTCTGCGAAATCCAGGCCATGTACTCTCCCGGGAAATACCTTACCGTCCAGGGTCACCCCGAGTTCACAGAGGAGATCATCAACGAGATCCTCTTCAACCGACACGCCGTCGGGGTATTCTCTGACGAGCTATATAACGACGCCATGAAGCGCGCGGGTGTCCCACATGATGGCCTAGCGATTGCGAGAGCGTTCATCAAGTTTATGCGGGAGGGTTAATGCTGGTGATGTTATGGGATACACAGGGGATTATTATAATAGATGGATAGAGCGTGAACCTGGCTACACAGAACATGGAGCACTTAGACAAGGGGTTATGATTTTGTAGAATATGCGTTAAGAATATATTGCTTTTATCTTGTCAACGTATGTGTCTTTCTCTTTAGTGAATGAGATGTTTTGTCCTAGGCACTCGAAACTCTGTCGTGGTGTGCCCACGGCTGTCCCATCTGGTGACGGTTTTCTCGTATCTGTTCACCACCTGATCTCTACACAACACCCCCGAGGGCTATTTGACGCTACCCATGCTATCATAAACGATGAGATCAGATAAAGTTTTCTTTCTAGACTAATGGTTAGAAGCTTCTGGCTTACTTTGAATATATCCACTTACTAATCTTAGCTGATGGCGCAGTTCACGCCACTGAAGCATATATTTAGTCGCCACGTGGGTGAAGAAAAACACTGCCGGTTTGGCCGCACAAATTTCTATGTGATGAGCGGTGGTGTTTTTCTTCTTCTTTTTCACTGACGTGGTCGCATAACCCGGATGATGAGGGTAACGGAAACAAATATGGGTTTATAACAATATATGGTGGCCTTGGGAACTGATGAATGCTTGTTAATGAGGAGAGCTTCATGCATATACGATAGCCAAGCAATATATTCAACGTTTCTTGCGAAGGCTACTGACCCATCACCGAGTAATCACCGTGTAATCACCTCATGGTATGCTATAGCACACGCATAAGCCGGCCCAAGACTATAGCATCCACTGTGATTGAACTATAGCAATTTATAGATAGATGCTCGTGTTATGACAATCAGATTCTGTCTTTTGGATCTCAACCAGCAATGAATAGTGTTCAACTGAGGTCTTGAGTGGCCATATACACATGCTCTAGCCGTCTAGATTTGCCGCATTTTTTTGGTGGGATCATAGCCTCGGGAGAACAAGGGCATTTGTTAATTCAAGGCACCCGTAGGCGACACCAGACGTATGACTTAAGAAGACGGTATTGGGACTTTGATATACGGCGTGGCTATGACAAACTAGCATTACACAAAAGCGATGGAATTTTTCTTTTCTTTTTTTCGGTGGTAATGAGTGCAAGGAACAAAGAGTGGGAGAGCAACATGTAGAGTACGACGTGCATGCTGGAGACTTGAGCTTAGTGTTATTCATGGCAATGTGAATTGATTACTAACAATGGAGAATTTATTCCCAAATAGATGAATAGATAAAAACGATATGACACGGAAAAAGAAAACAAATAAAGGAGCCAGCATGAAGAGATGGGTGGGGAAAGGCTGATGCGACTCCCATGTCCGGTTCATCACAGGCAGTAGGGTCTTGGGCCCTGACTTGAGGCTAGGTACAATCATGAGCCCTTACGAGAGGTGAGTAGTCTCTGGCCCAGTATTCCATCCCGGTTGGCATCAACAACGATTCTCCATAATCTACTCTACATATGTTCGCCTCCTATTCTGTTACCCTGCAATCTGATTGTCGAATTGGGCGGACTGGGATTGTGTTGTTGGATGTTGATACCGTGCCTGTTTCTCGTTCAATAAACATGCATATGTGTATTTTTACAACTTTTAGTAAGTGTCATGTTCTTGTTTCCGTGAAAGACACTGCCACTTACCACGATCCTTTTCCCAACACATCCTTTGCTGTAGAGCACATAGACGGGATGATATAGCTATAGATGCTTGTTATTGCTACCATTTCTATTCTTTCTGCCTTGCGTTCTATTCCTCTACCCTCTCTCAACGATAGCTTGTACTGTTGGACTCACGGCAACTGCTTTAACCACCCTTGTACATGGCCAATCATGAAACCATAACTCATCATATCCTTTTTGTGTTACTCACATGACTGAGTTTGAAGAAATGGTCATGTTTATACATGTACCTTCAGGAACCATCAAGTACTATTGGTAGCCAAATGTCCGTAACAGCTGTTTTTGTGTATGGGAACGACAGACACCGTGGCCTCGTGCGTGGCGCTGGCTGTAATCGTGCACGCAGAGGGGGGCATAAAACCATCTTCTATTCTCACTATTTGTCTTGTGATGGGGGATAATCTGGCTTTTCTTGAAAAAGTCCAACTTCATCCACGCCCAACACCATCTTCAAACTTTAAAATCTATGTGTTTAGTCTTCCCTTTTTCATCATGATGAAAATTTTCATGAATTTCATCTGTCAACAAAGCTTCCTGTTGCAGACGCAGTTGCTAATATGTAAGTTTATCTTCATATCTTTTTACACCATTTTCAAGGCGAAACTTCAGGTGGAAGAAGTCTATTCGGATGACAACCCATTTACACTTTTATGACTTGCAACTTCTAAACTTGTTTTTTCATCAAATGAAAAGTTTAACACAGACATGTCTCCAGCTGGATAAGTATAAGAAGGCCTGAACATCCCATATTCACACATTCACCATCTTCTCTGCATCAGACACAAGCACCAGAGTACTATTCACACAAAATAACCAACACCCAACATACTCTAAAACAACAATATACGACAACCATATCCAAAAACAAAACAGCAGCAACACCTGAATTATGGCTGTCATTAACACCATGTCTTCTGAGTGGCCCGCCTCTGTGGGTGTTCAGCAGATCGAATCACCCCCGTTCACTGAAATAGAGGTAAATTGGGATGAGATGTCTCTTCAGGAAACAGAGGGTGAGATTTATGCCAATACTCCGGAGCCGAGTACTCAGTTGGACACCGAGTCGGATGCTGGCTCAAACGCCGGCTCGGATACCGACACCGACTGCCCTGAGAATTGGCAAACCGAGTCCCCCAACATGGTTCTTGAGTTTCGCCCCAAGAACTGCCGTATCGAATACGATGACTTGGAGTGGACTGCCATTATGGAGGTCCGCACCAAGGACGTTGCCCGTCTGATGAAGCGGGGCTTTCACTGGACAGCGGCCAACATACAACGCCGCAAGGGGTACTACATCACCCACGTCCCCTTCTATGACCGCCTCCGCTCAAACTGGTGGAAATACCGCCGGGTTTTTTCCCTTGCCGAAGTCGACGACTGGGGAAAGAGGAAGAAGGATCCCCTATGGGTAGCAGACTTCACTATCCGGGCGGACAAGCTCTCCGTCCTCTCCGGCTTCAATATCGAGGAGCTGTGTGTAAGAGACATCTTCAGTGCCCATGCGTTCAACTGGCAGCGAAATCCAATCTACACGTACGACGTGTACTGCGAGAAAAATAACTTTAATGCCATCTACGACAACATGCCGCTGGGGGGGTGGTGGCCGTGGCCAAAGCTGAAGCAAGATGAAAGCAGCGAGCCATTAATCATTGATGTTTCCCTGGCGGGGACTCAGAAAATGCACACGGTCCCACCACAGCCTCGGGGTGATGACATCTGCATTGTTATGTAGGTAGACTATACTATACAGCAGGGCTACCAAGTTTATGCTATGTAGTAATCCTGGTTGATCATCTTTGTTCTTTCTCGTCCTTCTTTGCAGTGCAGTTACTCATCAACACATTGAGTATAAATAGGCAGCGATGAAATGAGACATGGGCTGACATGCCATCATGCCATGTGAGACCCCAGATCCCAAGTTACACAGTGGTATCACCTCAAAGGCTCCCGTGATGCTATACAAGACGTGCTAAATACATGTATCTATGGTCTGGCAGATCAGTACAGGACCGCTTTGATGGACTACGGTGTGTTGTGGCTATTCAGCCATACTGTCGATTGGTTTGCATTTATACTGAGAGAATCTACACTTTTCGTCCTTGCTTTCTTCTCAGTCTTTCTCCAATTAGGCTTCTGGGTATAATGAGATGTATTGACTGCGAGTGATGATTACTCTTGGATGCTATGAACTGCCGTATGACTGTAGATTCTGGCCTGTCTCCGAACCCTCCTTTGCATCTTTACAATCATGTATATTCTTCTAAGCTGTTGTTCTCTTCGATTAATGAACCGGATTTCATATCTAATAGGCTTTTATCTAGAAAGAAAGTGGGTTGTTCAAGCTGTGCATAACTGCCGCCAGTGACTCCTGCGTGTCTAGTAAGCATGCTTGATGCACAATGCCTTTCACTCAGATTGAAAGACGATGTGTTCTTTAACTAAACTACTGACTCAAGAACGTCTTAAACGGTCCGAAGATGGCCAAAGTGAGAGACAATGACTAGAAATCATGAGTAGAGCAAGCTCCAGGGAAAAACTGACTGACTGGCAACTGGCAGCTGGCAGATCCAGGAACAGAGGCGTTAACAGCATATTAACAAGATAGCTGTTTAATGCGATTATCCGAGCTTTTTTTTTTTAACTAAAGAGATGCAAACGAATCAAATAGACTTGATGGCGCAGCCAGGTCTTCAGTTTTCGTTTGAAGTCATCAAAAGGATTGACACATTACTCTTGCCAACCCCATTTAAATCTTTGCCTAGAAATCTTACAAATTCTTGACAACTTTGCGACTATCAATCAAGTTACCTGCTTGGCTAGATGAATATATCTTATGCAGCACGAGGCCTGTGTCGCAATTTGCACATCGCGTCTACATCACCGTTGACTCACTCACCGTCACCCTCGAACCTCGTGCACCACCATGATGGCTTCTCCCATTGGTGGGGAATCCTTGTTTCCATCAGACCGAGATCAGGATTTGCCTGAAATTTCCAATGAGAGGAGGAAGCTTCTGAAACGACTGCCTGGCTTCAAAGAACTGAATACCATCGAAGAATACGCCTTGATAGGAGAGGACGAACAACAAATTTCTGTCGTTTTAACGGAAAAGGCCTTTTTTGCGGTAAATGTTGATCACAAGCGGCATGAAAGGTGTTTCAACGAAACCGTAGCCAGAGTTCAAAAGTGGCATACTGCAGCGGCAAAGAATCTCTCCGATTGGGGAGGATACCATAGCACATTGTCGGCATGCAAGATGATTGACAGCCTTGTGCGGGAGGCAAACATCGCATACAGCTTGTCGGCCCCAGTGCTGATGGCCACGGTGGCCGTCCTTCTTCTCAAAGACACTTCCCTCGAAAGTAACCTCTTGGAGCTCATCAAGAAACACAACTTGCTTGGCCTGGCACACACAGCTGTCATGAATTACGAGAAAATTGGAAACAAGATCTTCGCGGTTGACCACCCGCCTTTCTCTCCAATGACCCAGCGAGAACAAAGAGAGAGCCAGCACGAGGCGCAGCCAACTTATGAGCAGGAGGACGATGATGAGACGCAAATAACCAGAGTGGCAGTGGCATCTACTGTACCGCCGGTCCGAGTCGAAGAGCCTACACGTACATCCGCTGATATGATACGAAGCATTCTGGATGCTCATAGATCAAGCTATCGGAGAGCAGTCAGCCCTCCGATAACATACACTCAAGCTACGAACTGTATTATTAATCGCGTCGACACTACGGAAGCATGTGCCTCTCTGTTTGAGGAGATTCAATATGGAAACTGGACTCTTGAGCTCAGGAAGAAAGTACAAGAACGATTCAACGAACGCAATGTCAAGGTGCTGAGTGAAAATGCTAAGCTAATCCTTGGTATGTATGCCAGACGAGAAAACATGGTGAGCTTGTCAAACTGGCTTGACAGCGCTCGAGAAGACATTGAGGAGTTTGAATGGATTAAAGAGCGGGAGATGCCCGGCCCTGCCACCTGGTCAACATCCAATCCGAAGATGACCATCTACGAAAGCCTTGATATAATCATCGATGGCCTCAAAGGCACTGACTGGGGCCGCGCTCTTGCAACCGTTGCTGAAGAACTATATATAGTGGACCGCTATTCTTTCCAGTCAGAGAAGTACTATCTTGATCTGCTAGAACACAAAGCCATCAGCAGTAACGCCAGCAATCAGCAATCATCAAGTTTGGATGAGCAGTGGATTAGAGACTTACAGCAGCAAATCAGTACCCAAAGCAGGACGATTGAGGATAACTATAATGTGATTGACAATATGAGACGTGAGGAAGAGAGCATGCGAGATATTGTCGATGGTCAAGTCGAGACAATTCAAGAACTCGAAGACGAAATTAAGCAATTGAGGGTGAAAATAGAAGACTGGCGCACATCATGCACCTTCAAAGGGCTGTGAATCAACAACATTCAAGTGTGTCAAGGGACTTTAATGCTGGAGAGAAGCTCAAGGGGCGCCCAACTCCGAGACTGGGTCTCCGAACTCGAAGCGCGAGAATCCTGAAATGAAGCAGGTTTGGTGGAGCTAAGGGATATAGTACCGGAACCTGATATTCGGCATGTGGATAGCGTTTGCAAACCTTCAATCACTTCCTGTGCTTGTTCTTGAGCTCATCAATGAATGCAGAGTCTACTGATACATAGGTGGATAGCGTTCTCTGATTGATGAGCATAAGGGGGCATACGTTTTCCGCTGAAGGAACATCAAAATGTAGTGTTTGTTAATTTGGGGCGCCTTGCTTTCCGCTCGCTCTTTGTTATGTAGAGTGGTTAATTATATACGACAATCCCCCGTTGAACATTGGACAGATGCAAACAAGGCACTGTATAGTGCAAGTCAGTAAGAAGAACAAACAGTGATCTGACAAGGGAGACCAAGTACACAAGCTCAGGGTAAAGTAAAGTCACCCTATAGTCACCTACTGGATCGAATTTCTTGACTTTGAGAGTTCTCGCTCCTCGTTCCCGAGAGAGTAGCGACAATTATTTCTTTAAGACTTTTCTCGGTTCCCGACGTTTCTTTTATCCTCAAAAATTGTTGCGGTTTTTGTTAATTCCCTCTCAGATATCCGTGTCATCAGTGAGTAAAGCTGACATTTTCTCCCGCATCTTCAATCTGTCTCCCATCAGCCTGGCTTGGTCTCGCGCTTCCGATCTTGAAGCTTCGTAGAATATTTTAATTGCAGTCGTTCATCTGATCGTTTGGCTGATCGATAAAATATCCTTTAAAACTTGGTCTTTTCCTCATAAAGGCGTAGCTGTTTCATCCTGGTGGTCCCCCATCCTGCATGCCCTCATTGTGCTTGCTATGTTCCTGCTCGGTCGGCAGCTCTCAGTCAACTATATCCCATGGAAAGCCTCTTCATTTAATGGCCCAAAGATCTCAGATTGCTTCCTTTTGATAGCAAGATTCAGTGCGTTAGTTCGACATGCACGTCTACGAGGTGCAGCAAAGTAAGTAGCAGTTATTCAACGTAAAAACAGAGGCCTAACGAGTTGATGATGCCAATAATCTAGTTATTCATATCACAGGGTACCTGTATGTATCGTGCAACAAATACCGCGTAGACCAGATCAAGTGCCAGTAGGCAGCGTATTTTGCCAGTCTCTCTTGTTACTTGAGCAACTTGAGTGTTTGTACGGATCTAATGGTACGCATTCCGCTTCCTACAACTACCCAGCTCGAGAATACGGCGTGTCTATATAATAATGCATAGATCTTTGTAGTAGCCATCTTATCGCAACCAGCTGTCGGCCAGGTGGTCATCGTTCTACCTCCACAGGACTTGTCTTGGGCTTCCTCCGCCATCCAACTCGACACCCTTCAGTGTTCATTCTCAGATTAATAGGCACATGAGTGTGGACTTGCGCTTCTTCAAAGCGAAGCGGCGTAAAGGTTAGACTTTGCGGATCCTGTTATGCCTCAGTCCACGAGGAAAATTCCTACAAAATGGTTGCACAACTCATCTTCACGCATTCTCTCTTCTTTCACCTCTTCACCACCCTTTCACCACTTTCCCACTACCCCTCATCACCTCTCATCCCTTCCAACGCCCCTTTCACCCCAAAGGTCTTTTTTGAAGCTATCATCATTACCCCTTTCAAGGAACCTTGTTCCAACGTCGCAACAGCGGCTGCTTCAAAAGGCTTTCTGTTACTGTTTTTTTATATTCTTACCAAGACTTGGCGTTTGCCCATCATTCATTGCGCGAACATCATCCGATACCAGTGGGCATTCATCTCGAGTATCCGGAGGCGACACAGAATTTCATGCTGCCATCATCCTCTATTTTATTTTTTACTGTGTTAAAGGGTTTTACGGCTCTCTAACCATTGAGACCCCCCTTTTAGTTCAACTTCATTTCATCATTCTACCCGGACCTCAGGTTGACCTACGAAGTCGCCTCTAGAGTTGCTACTCTAAAACTGGGACAGGGAGATAACCCCCCTCCAGAAGAACATTTATGGTACGTGTGCTATTCATCCGAACAGAATCTAGCTAACAACATCCAAGTTTGTGTCTTCTTCTTTACTGCATCATGTCCACTCCTCCAATGCCCGCTGAAGGCTCCCGTTCACTTGAACCAACGTCTCAATCAACCGAGCTTGAGCAAAGATGTGACCAAGATGCGGAGGCTACCTCCAGCAGCCAAGAAACATGCGACACCTCTCAGACTCTTGACATTGGCAATACATCAGTGTCTCAAATTTCTCACATCACAATAGAACATGACGTATGCGACAACTCGACCACCGAGATTACCAAGCTCCAACTCTCTACTTTTCCAGATGAGAAGCAAGAATTGGGTCTTCACAGTGAGCTACAAGAAGCGTACAAGGAGACTTGCCATGAAAACACAACAGCAGGCAACTCAGAAAACTCACTAAATCTTGTCAAAGAATGCAAGCAAGAACATCCAGGGTTGTCAGATGGAATGATGGTCAAGCCAGAGCCCATCGACGATGGACTAACTCAAGACATTCCTACTTTTCCTACATCCCACAAAGTTCCAAAGGACCCGCCTTCAGATGATTCGGACACCGATTCTGGCCCCGATAACTCTGACTCCGACTCCAACTATTCGGATAATGACGAGAATGATGCCAAGAGTGAACCGGATTCTGAATCTGAGCATAAGTCTTCTGTCAAAGTCAAGTCTGAGAAGTCTGCCAAAAAAGAAAAGAAGCCTCGCAGGAAAGTGGCCAAGAATGCTCGAGAGTTTATCGCGCGCTTGCATGAAGTGGAGGATGCCAAGAATGGCCAGCGAAAGAGGAAGCAGAGCAGCAGCTCCAACGAGTCCCGCAAATCACAAAAGTTGGCTGATGGGAGTCGTGTTTCTGACGATGGTATTGACACGGCTCTGGGCTGTGATAATATGGAGTCGTGTATGGCTGATAACTCTGCCCCTGACATGGAGTCTATACAGGCAAGAACCCATGCTGAGCAGTTCGCCAAGATTATGGCTGGTGTCCCTGAGGACTGCGACATAAGACGCAAGGGGACTCAGCTCAAAGACTTGAAAATAGCCGCGAAAATCTTTGGTTACAAGAAGGTGGGGGCAGTAGATGGTGGCTGGAAGCTGAAAGGCATGAGGTCTCTTCTCCAGGGCCATCAAATTTTGGCCACGAGCTGGATGGTCCAGAGAGAGCTGGCCAGATGCGAACCATACGGCGGCATTTTAGCCGATGGTATGGGAATGGGCAAGACAGTCATGAGCCTCGCTTGCATCGCCGGGAACCCACCCGAGAAGGAAGACACAAAAGAGTTCTGCAAGGCAACTCTTGTTGTCGTCCCCAGTGCAGCAGTTGCCAATCAGTGGAAAGATGAAGTCAAGGTCAGTCTCATACTCAACACCGCTAAGAAACGATTACCTTTGTCGCTAACAATCAATGTAGAAGCATTGTGGAACGCGAATAGGCGACTGGGTCACTATCTTTTCTGCCAAAGAACCATTGACCCGCGCGCAATACCAAAAGCACTGGGTAGTGTATGATTACCCCTTTATTGGTTGAAGATACATGAAGACTGACCAGCCATAGAATTACTACCTACACTGAGGTACTGAAACAATTCCAAAAGCTGGCAGCTATTCTTGTGAAAGAAGCCAAGGACAGCAGCAGTGACAAACCCTCTCGAAATAAGAAACGTGAAAAGAAGGGTCTTTTGTTCCAGATTCAGTGGTACAGGATCATCCTGGATGAAGCTCACAAGATCAAGACCCTCTCTGCCGAGAGTAAGTATGATTCTCGTACATGCCACAAAATAGTTACTGACGCTTATAGCAACGGCTGCATGCTGCGAGCTGGAGGCCAAATTTCGTTGGGCTTTGTCTGGCACCCCATTGTCCAACAGTTCTCAAGGTCTGTTTCAACATGGATACATCTGGGCGGTGGCATGATGTCTTTGACACTGACTGGCCACCAGAGCTATTCCCTTATCTCAAGTACCTTCGATGCCAACACACCAAGACTCGAAAAGGATTCAACCGCAAATACTTGACCAACGTGAGTAATTCTTGGCTGAATTGAGGCGGGACATTATTGACCAGTACTGTCATCCAGGGAGTCACTAACGACAGCTTTCACGTATTAGTTAGTTCCATCATGTTGCGCAGGTATGATCAATCATGCGATTTAATAGCAGTAGAGTTTGAAGGTTGCTCACAATTAAGTAGAACCCGAAAGGATACTTTCATGGGTCGCAAGATTCTATCCATTCCAGAGAGCCAAACAGATGAGCTCTCTGTTTCGCTCTCGCCAGAGGAAATGGTACTCTTCCAGTAAGTAACAAGCCCCATATTCGCTCAAACCAACTCGTAGTTTGTTTTTCGTGGGGTATGCAAGGCTCACACAACCAGGGCAATCGGTGATTACTACGATGCCAATATCCAGAGCGCCAAGGAAGGCAAATTAGAGGAAGAGCCAGAGGATGATGACGAGCCAGCAGCACGCGAAGGGGTGAAGCCAGCCGATAGCGAAGCAAATGAGTCGCCTAACAAATCCAAGGCGAGGGGGCTGTCGGTTTCAAAACAGATGGTTCTACGACGAGCCATCTCCCATCCTTTCTGCATTGAAAATACGCTTCGCCAAAAGTTCGACGCATCAGCCATCCAGTCGCTCAGAGCGAAACTGACTGAAGCTTCTGCGAATGATCCACGACCTTTGTTAGATCGTCTTTGCGAGGCAGAGGAAATGGCCAAATATCAAGCAGGAATCACCACACTCAGGGATCAGAAGGAGTCATGTTTTGGTGGCCATTTCAACATGGACAGCCTTTTATACAGGATGCAGAATGAGTACAATGTTAAGGATCTCACTTGTCCTCTTTGTAAGAAGGCGGGATACATTATGGACCCAGTCTGGGCCTCTGAAGTAAGTAACAACCTGACTGAATCTGGATTCTGGTGTTTCAAAAATACTGAATTAGACAGTGCGGCCATCCGTATTGCTCAATGTGTCTATGCAGAGTCGTCAAAGCTGCGGAGCGCTGTATCCCAGGCACTAGCCCTGTGGTAAGATGCCACTCATATTAGCATCCACGGAGATACTGATTTACTTCTAGGACCTGGCATGTCGATATAAGGACTGCGGCAAACAGCTTCAGGTGGGTGATGATATCCCAACTCTCTATTGGCTTACATATGAAGCTTTTGGGAGTTCAAGCATCAAGTCGGTGGCCAAAGATAGCATCGGTGTCAACATCCCTCAGGATGAACAGAAGAGGGGCTTTTTTACTGCTGCTTCGGTTTTGAGACAATATCTGCCCAGTACCAAGCTCACGGTCGCCATGGCAGTCATACTTACTTGGCTGGAAGAAGCACCAAACGACAAGATCATAGGTTCGTGATTCAGGAACGGACGGTATTGGATAATAACTTACTCTTCTCCTAGTCTTTTCTCAATTCATCCCGACTATGATTGAGCTGGGACGAATGCTTCGCATGTTGGGGATTGGCTTTGTCTACTATTGCGGCCGCACCACAGCAAGAAGAAGCCAAGCCTTGGAAGCCTTCAAGGAGAATCCTGCAGTGAAGATTTTTGTGAGTAACGTTTTTTCTAAAATTCTGCTTCTACAATTAAATTACTTGCCTAATTCTGATTGTTATACCAGGTCTCTACCCTCCAGAGTGGCGGCCAGTCTCTCAATCTGACCGTGGCGAATCGAGTAATAATGCTCGATCCATGGTGGAATCGGACGCAGGAACAGCAAGCGCTCGGGCGAGTTACCCGACTGGGTCAACAGAAAAAGTCATTCTATGTCAGGATCGGGACTAAGGAGTCCATTGACGAGGTTATTTATGATATGCAGGAGAAGAAAGCGCTGGACATTGACCGAGCGCTGCAAGACGACGGGTATACTCCCGAGGAGCTGGACGAGGCAGAACTTCGGTATGCATTTAAGGAAGACGAATCTGATGAGGACAAGAAGAAGGCCATGCAGATTCGCGAAGCCAAGAAAGCCGCCAAGCGAAGCAAGAAATCCAAATAATGGGTCGCAACGGGGCGAGGACCTCCAGCCGGGTAGTCATAGGAGGAGGCGAGTCAGCCAAACTCAGGCACATCGTTCAGCTATACGGACGTATCCCCATTTTTCGCACTCGAGAATTATATTTTAGATGGGAGTTCTGACTTGCTTCAAGCATTTTTTTTTTCACTCGATACCGCTTAGTATTCTGCTTTATCTCTTTTTTGAAGTTGGAACGTCAGGATGGATAGCAAGGCTTGGACCGAGGAGGCTGGGACTTGAGGTCTGGATGGATGATATGCAGACAATATTTGCATCATATCAGGACAGGTCAAAGGATTTACGGACTGAATAGTTGCTCATATATAGCTCAAAAATGTTAGAGTCTTTGTCGGAATGCGGCTGTGCTCTTGAAACCATGTGCCATAGAGTAAGCCAGTGATGATTTGGCGACATACCTTGTTCTCTCCTTTTCCCGTTCTACCCCCCCCCCCCTTTTCCATCTCTCATTTTATTCTATTTCTCTTTTAAGAGCTGCAGACTCTTCATTCTTTTACACAGGCACATTCAGAGCAAGCCAAGGATCGGATATAAAAATAGGCCCCCAGCATTTTGATTCACCTAGTTTTGGGCACTAGTTTTGCCGGGATTTGGTCTCAAGGAGCAGATACTGCGCATGCTTTGCGACGATTGTATTCCATTGATTATAACCAGAGAGGTCATTCATCATAGAATTGAGATACGATGCGCTCTGTTGGAAGACTTCAAAGAGGCTTGCAAAGCAGATCCTTGGTCTTACCAAGTCGCTTTCCTTGTCATCTTCATGGTGGCATCAATATCAAAGCTAAGATCTTCTCGAAAAGATGGAGTATGATGGGGCGTTCGAATATGCCATGGCATTTTATTACCACGAAACAAGTCGAAGCAGCCAGAACACCTCTATCTCGTCTGCCTAACATTTGAACACGATTGGGTCTCAAGGCTAGTTGAAGGTATGCAAGGGGCCATCAAAGATGATTGCTTTAACACTCAATAGCTAAAAAGGGCCAACAATGGGGCAGAGAGAGGCAGGAATCGGTACATTTTTGTCCGGGACAAAAGAACCAGAAGCGGCACGCATTTTGCCTCGGATAGATACAGATTTGACAACACTCGGAGACATACCGCCCGTATTCTGGAGAGATAAAGCCGCCATGAGCCGGACAAGATTTCCCCTCGGCAGAGAAGTTGCGTATTCACCTTAAAATCCTCTTTCACTTAGCCATCAGCAGGAATTTTGTTGGAGCATGAGACCTGCACGGCACTGCACTGGTCATATAATGGCACCGGCCACGCCCCCAAATTTAAAGCCTGAAGATGACGAAGTCGTTCACGTACTTCATGGACCAGGAAGCTTGGGGGGCAGCAGCTTGGTGCTCGTTAGAAGCGGTAAGCTCATCGAAAAAAATGGTCAATTGTTTACAATTAGGTAGCTTGACCGGCCCAGAGCCACAGGAGACCGTCTTCGACTGGCGCCTATGACGGGTGCGGCTGAGGAACATGACAAATTATTGAGCAAAGACAACGATGTTAGTGAAGATGTGTATGATGAAGACTACTGACGGCTATATACACGAACACTTCACAATGTACTTGTAGGACAACGGGGATAAACCGGGGAGAAGATACCGAAATATGAGAAACAAGAGCCAAGATAAAGAAGCCAGGGTTCTGACTTGACGTCCAATACAGCTTGAATAGCTGAAATCAGCTCGTGGAGTGTCCAGGAGAGAAAGCAGCGGAATCAGGGGATCTTCAAGAATCACGCAAACCCGTTCAGAGTAAGGACTCGCATATGCACGAATCAGAAAGACGTGAAAGACGCAGACTTGCGCAGGGGGGGGAGGGGGGCAGTACCCCAGTCCTCGTCTATGCACCTGTCCTCGCTCACACTGTCCAAAGAGATGACAAGCACCGCTCGAAGCGAAGCAGACCCCGGAGAGTGAGAGGATTGAGGCAATGCGTGAAAGCCAGACACCAGGAGGAAGACACAGGAATCGCAGATGAATAAAACGGCAAGGCATCCAATTGGAGGGAATTTTCCAGCAAGCAGGGAGATGTATGTGGAGATTGGTGAAGGAGAGAGAGAGAGAGAGAGAGATCCAGCCCCAGCCTCTCTTCAAACGGCGATGCAATCATTCTCTCCCCCCTTGGCGCCTTTCACCATCATTTAAGCCACTTTACCGTTTTACGCGCGCAATCCCGAACCGAATTCCGATACGGATAGAGATTATGTGAGTGAGTGACAGAGAGAGAGAGAGGGAGGGAGGAGAGAGAGAGAGTTGGGGCCGCCAAGGCTTTTTCCTCTTTTCCGTTTGATTCAAATCTGTGATTCAGGCGGGGAACTTTAAAATTAGGCGTTCCCGGATGGCTTCCGCCTTGCCGTGTCATTGCGGGATCTGTGCTTGTTTTGACAGTCTGTGTTTTTTTGTGTCCGTGTTCCGTGTACGGGAATGTCGCGATGTTCCAGATATCACGATCTTGCTGTTTCAAAGAGGTGTTTGATTCTCTTGGGGGGCACATATTTTAGAACTGCAGATAAAGATGATATTCTACCGCATCAAGGCCATGAAAGAAATGTACTCTGGGCATCATTCTCGAGCAGACACTTTCTGCTCATGGTGTGCTTACAGTGCCCACTGCCGGGTGGCTGATGGACCCCTGCCTCGGCCTGGACCAACGCCTATCACACTGCATGATCAAGCAAATCACTGGACAGGGTATTTTTACAAATACTTTTTTTGGCCGATGGATCATGGGGCGGTGATGGGGGCGTAATAAGGCCCAATCCTTGGTGAAGATCAAAGGACCTTTTTTTTTTTCCCTTTACCCCTTACCTACTACAGCTTCTCTATTTTTAAAGCCTCGACTAACACCAATCCGGTGTACGATGTTGGCTCTGCTTCAGCATTCTGCCTATCACATCTGCTGTTTGGCTTTGTTGTTTCCCCCCTTACATGACGCCTGGGCCTTTTTGAACGACGGCTAGCCGATCGGGAAATCAAATACTGTAGAGCGATGATCTCTGGGGTTCGGAGATTATGACAAGAAGGCTTTTCCAGGGTGCCCTACTAAGAGAGGTATTTGTCAAATGTTTGAGACACACACCTATCGCAAGCGAAGCGGTCACCTCGAACAGGCACGAATCAGTATTGCCGGGGTTTGACAGTATTTGAGTTTCGTCTTGTAATTAGCGAGAGTGAACGCGCATTACGCACGCATCGGACCATGGGGGACAACGGTGATATATCCCTGCTGCACCCAACGAGAAAAAACAAAACGACGGCCGCTTGGCAAGGGCGGCGGGAGCATGCATGCATGAAAGGAACTTGCAGAAGAGAAAGAGAGAGATGGGGGGGGATGATAAAAGTAGGGCGAGGAGAGAACGATGAAACCATTTAAAAGGTTGCCTGACGGGTCTCCACTGTCCTGAGCGTTTCTTTCAGAGTGTGTGTTTGTCCCATTGCATTGATTGCGGAGAGAGACTGGCTTGTTCGACAGTGCTGAACCAACAAAGGGTGGGCAATAGAGAGAGAGAGAGGTGTGTTTGAGAGACAAACAAAGAGGCGGCCGTGCCAGACAAAGACTTTCCCAACGGGTCCCTTGTCTAAGGGAGGGGGAAGAGACGACGGTTTTTTTGCATATACGAGAAGGTAGACGGCATTTGACCGTTGTGTGTCTTGGGTTCGAAGACTCGGATTTGAATAGTCGATCTGTCTCATATCATCAGAGTGCTTCTCAGGGAGGACGAAGACGGGCTGCTGCTGTGCTTCATATACGCAAGAGCTTCGTATACCATCTTGAAAACTTGTTGAATATCTCTTTGTTGGAGCTGCAGATCCAAGGTGTGTATACCCTTTCCATCATTCATCCGTCTCAGTCTGCTGTCAAGGACTCATTGCTAAGACAAGTCTTCAGATCCTCATCATGGCAAACACTCTCAGCGACCTGGGCATTACATGCTCTGCCTCTAGCAAGTTTTACGTCTGCGACGACAAGCCCTCTCGCTTCATAGGCTGTTGCACCTCCGACCCCTGCGCAACGGCCGACGGCGTGTGTCCCGACACAGACCTGGAGTCAACCTCTTTCGACTCCGGTAAATGGACAGATATCCCCCCGCAGGCCTGCGCCTCGAGCGACGCGCAGACGTTGTGGTACACATGTCGCGACTCCGACCCCACGTATATGGGCTGCTGCGCAGTGAATGCTTGTACACCAGAGGGATGCCCGGCGGATAAAGTGAGGGCGGCGAAATTGAGCGACAGGGCGGATGATGCAGCCATTTTCTTGCCTGACGCAACGAGCATGAGTACAGGCGCAGCCATGACGATTTCGGCGACGGCCTTGTTGACGGCGACTCAGGCATCAAGTACAGAGAGCAACAATAACAACAACGCTTCGGATGAGGGTATGTCAAAGGGCGCGACGATTGGCATCTCGGTGACGGCGGCGATAATAGGGCTGGCCATCATTGGAGCCTTGTTCTACTGGGTGTTTAAGAGGTTGAGACTGAGCAGCGACGACGACAACGTGCCAGACTTTCCGCATGAGGAGCCGTACTATGGAACGTCTCCGGAGCCTCGCGACTCCAAGTATGGGGACAGCATATCGATACAGCTGCAGGCACTATATCCGGATTCGTCATCCCCCGCACTGCCGCAGCACGATCAGCAACACGATCAGCAGCAGCAGCAACAGCAGCAATACAATGAGCTTCAGGCACAGCCACAAGACTTTGCAGTGACAATCACGCCAGACATGGGGGGCACGGGCAACATCTCTGAGCTGCCAGCGACAACAACGACAACAACGGCAACAGCAACAACAATGGCAACGACAGCTGCTGCGGCGTCGGAGAATGGGGGCATCCAATCCGGAGAGGCGGGACGGCACTTGGTATCTATTCCGAGTGTTAGTGCCCTGGGGAGGGAGAGCCTGGTATCAATGCAGACGCCGCCACCTCCCCCACAGATGCCGGTGTTTGAGCTGGAGGATTCGTCAAGCAGCAGCCAGAGAGTGTCAAACCAGCATCAGCATTAGCATCAAACATTGAAACAATCAGTAGTCCAACGCCTCGATGCCAAGTTGCCAAGCCCAGAACCGGAAAGAAGGCCACCACACTCTAAAGGTTGCCAAGAGCAATTGAAGAAGAAGAAAAAGAAAGGAAAAGAAGGGGAAAAAAGAAAAAAAAAGGGCTTTTCCATTCCAATGGCTGATTCGATAGAGTTTTTTTTTGGGTCTTTTGGGGTCCGGCTTTCTTCTGGTTTCGGTGTGGGGGGGGAGGTGTGAACATCATTCTCCTGGGAGGATGGATTGGATGGGGGTTCCGTGGATTGGGTTTTTCATCGCCGGTCATTGGGCAAAGGGAACTTATTTGCGAGTTATTGTATTCCCTAGTAGGGACGGAGTTGCGCGCCACCGCCATGGAGGGAAAAAAAGAGCCAAAGGCGAGTCAAGGGGGGGGAGGAAACGTTGTAACACTATTGTATTGTACCTTTTTTTTTTTTACGTTCTTTTTTTTTTTTTCCTTGGCATATTCTTTTTGGCATGTATTAGTAGAGCCCCTTCTTCTTCTTCTCGGTCGTTTCATGGAGGCGGATTCTAGTTTGCCTTGTTTTGTTTCGTGGGGGGTGTTTCTTTAATGGAGCCTCATCAATGTCGATCGCTTCCATCCCTGTGTTTTTTTCCCCCATATTGTAAGCATGGCCCCGTCCGTCCCCCCCGGACCCAAGACGTCAGAGGAGGATTCAATCCTCACGCAATTGCAGAGACAAGTTGCAAAATCACTTGTACTACGGCCTAGATAATTTAAAAATAGTTAGTGAGAACGATGGAAAGAACCAATTTATGCCTATTGCGTCTTTTGTTCCTCGATGCGATATCCACACTCGTTCACTTGTACACGCACGCACACACACACACACACACACACACACATACCTGTTAGTTGGTTAGTCCTGCATGGTGTGTGTGGCACCCACCAGTTCCTTGATTGTACAGGGTACCAACCAGTTAATCAACCGCCAGTCATAGAAACGTCATGACTTGGTCCCAATGCCTGGGCAACGGAGCAGCCATGGAACACGAGGCGAGGCAGGGTTGGCCATGCCAGTGATTACGTGCAGCAAATGGTACATGTTCTTTTGTCTTTGGCTTTTGCTACTGCCTGGCTACCGTTGCATCGTTTGATCGTTGATCGTTGATCCGTAGAAGCAACGGTCGTATTCCAGCATGTCTAAGCATGTCCAGCATGTCCATCCAGCATGTCAGGTTCAAGTCCGGTTTGTCCCAATTGGCAGTGTCTCTTTAGTCGAAAATAGCATCTATTCAACGTGCAAAAAAAAAAAAAAAAGACGTCCTCCAACATCGCCATGTAAGTCAACAACAACTTGCAAACGCAATCCCATCACCACCGCCATCACCATCACCATCACCATCACCTACCATCACCCATCACCCATCACCCCTCCTCCTCCTCCTCCTCCATCTCATCTCATCAACTTCTTCTCATAGCGGATTTCTCCCGGCATCCTTCTCCCGATACCTTACGTCACTCTTACAGGCTTACGCCATGTCGATCTAATCCTAGTCCCCATTCATCCATCCAACTCACATAATCCATGTAGCACCGGCCTCCGGAAATCAAGTCACCAGAAAGTCATCAAGTCCAAGTTACACGCACTCCTTCAACGCCCAATCGAGGCACTGCTCTGCTTGCCGCCCCGCCCCTGTTTTTTTTTTGTCCCTTCCATCCTGTACCCATCCATGGCTGGAAAGTATCGACCTCGTCATCCTCCTGCATACGTCAACATTCGTTGTATCATCTTCAGCCTTCGGGGGAGAGGGAGGGAGGGAGAGGGAGGCAGAGAGAGGTAGGTAGAAGAAAAACTTTGAAAGAGGCGTCCTATAGTTTCTTCGAGACTTTAAATGTCCCGTCCCTCGCCCTCTCCTCTCGTCTCATCCACTCATCTCCTCCATCATCATAATTCACAGCTTCAGCATATACAATAACAAAAAACCCACCACACGGTTCTAATCATACCGCTTCCTATCGTTCAACAAGGTCCTTTTTTTATTTTATTCTTCTCTTTATAAAATAATATCCAGCCAAAATGAAGTACCAGACTGTCATCGTTGCCCTCGGCCTCTCCTCTGGCGCCATTGCCCAGCAGTCCTCGTCTGACATTCTCGGAGGCGCTTCCAGCATTCTCTCAGAGGTCTCGTCCATTGCGGCATCAATCTCATCTGTCGTTGCCGGTGCCACCAGCAGCCGTACTTCCAGCAGCAGCTCGGCAACATCCACCTCTCTCACTACCATCACAACCACGAGCCCCGGAACCACCGTCGCTGGAACCACAGTCGTTGGCACCACAAACAGCCAGACCACCGTTGCTGGAACTACTCGTGACGGTACCACCGTCGGCCCTACCACTGGCACATCTACCTCTACTGCCGGTGCTGCTGCTGCCACTGAAAATGCGAAGCTGATTGCACCTCTCCTGGGTGCCGCCGCCGCCGTTCTCTTCTTGTAAAAAATCAGTCAATCAATCCATTTATCCATTCATTCATTCACACATGGATGCCAAATATCAGATGCCCATTTGTACTCTTTTGTCAGGCAGGGGAGGAATGGAATACAGGTCGAAACCAGGTAATATGTGGAAAGGAGGACAACAAACATCATCATGTTCACGCTTTGTCAATTCGGATGTATTAATTACTAGTCTGATTGAGAGAGGAAGAGAGTGTGAGAGAGTGAGAAAGAGAAGGAATAAACAAACCCTCGATTAATTGATCACCATCATTATACCTCATTATTCATCATTCACTGTTTATTCATTGTTCATCATTTATATTGCCCTGTGAATGCCACTGCTGTCATCATTGTCTACCCTAACCCTGCCATGTACCGGAGCTTAGAATGATGGCTTCTATATGAAGCAATATGTTTACAAAACTTGCTGTATTTGCTCTTGTGTGATTTAGAGCAATGTTTATTTTTTTTTCCCAACTTCTTTTAGAATGAATTTGAGCCTTTTGCATCGCTGCTTACCACCAGCAGTTCCTGTTCACATACAGCGTGTAAAAACAAGCGACGTACCAACACCATCGGGCGGCCAACAACAGCCGCTGGCAAAAACCACTGTAGCAACCATCGCCCCGCGATTCCCCCCCCCCCTCCACATTGCATCTTTCCATCCTCATACTCGTCGTCTTCCATCTTCACCTTCACTTTCATCTCCATCCTCGCCTCTTGCAATTCATCAGCAACCGCCATGAAAACACAGCAACCGTATCAGATTAAGAATACGAAATGAATTAACGTGGTCTGCGAGTAGAGCCTATACGTCAAGCATCGTAGCAACGAGCGACACCAGAGGAGCGCTGAAGGATCGTCGTCGTCATGGAGGAGCCAGACGGCGTCTCTGCACGCACTGTCCTGTCGTGGCTCAAGATCTTAAACTCGCCGGAAAATAACCATGACCCCAGGCAATTCAGCAAGGAAGAGCAGCGTCTGCGTGAGTTTCGCCAGCGGAATCCAGACTACTCTATCGCCGCAGTGTCATGGCCTCAATACGCCTCCAGGCATTGGTCGGTGCTCGAGTTTGAGATAACTGAGCTCTTTACGAATTCGGAAAAGAGATTCAACTTTGCGCAATGGACCCTCGAGTACGCAAGGGAAAAGTACCCGGCCATGTTCCAGGCTGCCTTTGCATCCTCGAGAGCTCACATGGACCTCGCGACCCAGCTCTGTGATGGCAGAGTTGGCCCCTTTCACATAGCTGCTATGCTGGGCATCCCCGACCTGTGCAGGATCCTGGTGGAAAAAAAGGTGGACAACAGCCGATCGGGCATGTTGGGGACCCCCATCTATTGTGCCCTTGCAGGACCAACTGTCATGACGGCTGGGACGACCCCGACAAAGTGGACCGATGTTTTTGACCACGACGTCAATGACGAGCGCATCTTCTCGGTTCGAATTCTCCTACTGACCTGCCCAAGCTGCGAGTTTACATACAAAGTTGAAGCCGTACCCGACAATGCCGTTTCGACCCTGGGCAAAAACTACCATGTTTATCGTGTCACTCTGGCAGGATTGGCGTTTTGGTTCGCCACATACTGCAAGGATATGAGCGTCTTTGATCAGGCCATGGCTTACGGAGCGCAGCTGGACGACAACCTGCTACTGGTACTCGAAAATATTGGCACTTTACGACCACAGATCAAGAAACCAAAGCTGCGGGAAGCTCTCACATATGCGCTGGATTTCAGCCTGGGTCCCTTCTTCGCCACGCCATCTCTATGTGAAATGAAGTTTCACGAAGTACTCGATAGAATAATCACAGAGTTCAATCTGGACATGAATTTCGAGCCCAACAGTCTGCTGACACAAGTCACAAACGAAGTGTTCGAGATAACCGTCACGTCAGCTATCGCGGGCGACCAAAAGCTGTGTCTGGCTAGGCTGGCGTCAGATGCACGATTTAAGCTGAATATGCCCCTCAAAAGAGCAGGAGATGGTACAATTGCTCATTTGGCCGTTTCCGGAGACCATTATGATATTGTAGACATCTTGATCAAGGCTGGTGGAGACTTTAGCATCGTCGACGGACAGGGTCGCACCCCTCTCATGGTGGCCGAGTCGGCACGGATGCTCGAGTTGTTGATCCGCAAACATGGACTTCCCACAACCGATGTGGACAATCGAGGCCGGAATCTATGGCATTTCTTTGCCGCCACAGATGAGAGCTCTTTGATAGATTGGCTGTGTGAAAATGACCCGCAAAAGGAGGAAAATATGCGAGCCCTCACAAACTACCGATGGGCTCCTCTTGACGAAGCAAATAATCTTATTTATATCGCAAAGACGCAAAAGTTTCGCGAAACTGCTTTGCAGCCACGCGTGCTGCTCCGGATCCTATCAGAAATGAAAAAGTGCTCCATAAAAGCAACGTCGGATGTTGACGTGCACCTTGCTGTGAGCTGGGGCAATGTCCAAGTCGTGAACGACCTGATAGATATTGGCGTCGACTTTCAAAAACTCGACAACCACGGCAACACCGTCCTTCACCATCTCAATTCTACAGCGACGCCAGAGTTGATCAGGAGGCTGTTGGAGATTTTGGGCCCGGAACCTCAGGTTGGCAATAATCTGGGTCAGTCCGCCGCCGAGACCATCATCGATAGAACACTCGAAGCATACGCCGTGGATAATTACAAGTGGCGCGGAACGGGACATCCAGCCTGCAACAAATTGCTGAGTGAAGACTCATTTCGCCAAATCCTTACACACGACGTTATCAACTACAGGAATTCCTGGGGCCACGGCATCTGGGTGCGGGTATGCGACATGGCGGTCAACACAATGTACCAGGCCAGAAGGATGCCCAGCATATTTCGTGCCAGAATCTTTGCTTCTGCGGGAATAGCTCTCAGGGTTCTGGTCAACATGGGCGCGATGCACGAGTACGAGGAGGAAAGTAGGCAAACGGCCGTCGAGCTTTTGAAGATGAAACACAGAATGAAGACGTACTGGGAAGTCAAAGACAACCCGTGCCTCGATCTTGTCCTGCGGAATTCTTCGCAGAGCTTACTAGAAGTTTTTTACGAGACTGACGATGCATTCATCCTGCTCGAGGAAGCCTGGTCTACAGGGACGTACGAAATTGTGGGTTTCCTAGCAAGGAGCGGTCTGCCTTTGGATGCCCGGCATGCTGTCTTTGAGAATCTTTCCTTTATCGAGATGATTTTAAGCGAAAAGAGAGACGAGATTCTTGCGCACATTCGGAATCTGCTCAACACCAAGGCAAGGAAATACATTGTTTCCAGGAAACACGACATTTACAGAATGATGGTCCGGCAGGAGACACCTCTCCGCGGTCGCAAGCTTCTCATGCTCCTACAAAAGGGACTAGATCCCAATCCTGAGTTGGCGCCGGACCAGGCGAATTACTACCTCCCTCTGGCGATTGAAGCCGAATGTTTTGATGTGGCCATGCTGATGCTTAGACATGGTGCTGATCCTTCACTTGGACGGCGCGGGTATAATGCGTTTATTGCGGCGGCAGCAAAGACAGATTTAACGCTCATGGCGGAGATCGTTGGCACACTACAGGATATGCATCCAGATTTCAAGTGGGATTGCGAATATCAGGATATTGAGGGGATAACGTTCAATGCGCTGCAGATCGCTGCTTACAGCGGCCATGACAGGATGCTCCTCCTACTTTTGCAGACGCCGCTAAACACCTGCATCAATAATACCACGTCTCACAACTTGGCTGCACCGGCACACCTGGCCGCAGCCCGAGGCTCCGTCGAATGCCTCCAAGTTTTGCAATCCCACGACGCCAACATGGAAGTCCTTGATGAGGAAGGGCACACGCCATCACAAGTAGCCTTTGACCACCGGCACTTTGGAGTGGTCAGGTTCCTGCAGCAGTCACCCGCCTCAGCTCGCGAGTACGCGAGCAGGATCTAGCAAGTCTTGTTGGCTCGGGCAGTGCACATGAGGATCCACAAGAGGATACCGTGGGGCACGCCGAGCTGGGAACTGTTAGAGAAGGAATTTAATGACTTTCACGAAGCTTTTGGGCTAGAATGATTTTATGATATTTGGAAGGAAAGGGACGTATGAGCTAGAAGCCTTGGGGGACAAATCCGCTGTTGTGAAGAAATGTGTGATAAAAGAGTGGTCGATGGGGAGGTTGAGAAACGTAGGTTGGCAGAGATCAAATAGGAATGTCGATATACTACATCAGCTTTATGCTAAATCTCCTAGTTCTACAGTTGCACCATTGAGTGATGGCTATCAAGATGAGACGAGGCTCAAGACGGTACCAACGTCAATGTGCTCTGACCCTATTTTCAAACCATTAGCATTTCGACGATCAGTATGGAAGGCTTCAGAGTGGTGAGGGAGATCTAAAGGTATAAATATAAGTCTTTCTTGATCCAACTCCTCCTTGAGATTCTCCATAGGCACATCCAACGCAAAAATTTCCACTCTCAGGGTAAACAGCACCGCATCAAACGCACTCTTATGCTTCTTCTTGTCCCTCCCCGTTCACATCCGGCACCTGAGCCTTCAACTAGCTCCCTGCCCGTTGAGCGAGTAGAGAAGGACGTGGGCTGTCGAATAACAAAATGGTAGCGTTGAGGATATCAAGTCGGGGGATAGAAATAATGAGTTGGTGGTTGCATACTGATAGGCCGTTGTAGGTCATATTACCAAGATATCACCAGTTTGATCCACTGAACAGGGGCAAGGGATAGTGGCACAAAGAAGACCGGCCTATTCCATACCTTCATCATTCCGAAGAGTTTGAGGATATCCATAGCCAACATGCCGAAGAGAAAGCAAAAGAACATAGACGAAGCAGTCAACAGATCATCATGTTAACATAACGTCATAAGCGCGCATATTCATGCTGATAGCCCATCAACACTGACGCCTTTCAACCCCATATCATTAATAGTCATAAGTGTATAATCTTTCCCATGCTCTTCGCCAAACTCCAGATTTGCTTCATATCATGATACATATATGTATATACCCCCCCCTTTTTTTTGCACAAGACACAGTCGTCACTTTATCCCCAGGTTCCTCCACCACCACCTCTGCCGCCCCTCCTCTGTGCACTAAGTCTCCAATCGTCCTCGCCAGCGTATTTGTTATGCAGCGGTTGAATCCTCTCAGCCTGCTTACGCTTGCTCAATTTATCTGTCGGGGCGACCTTGAAAAAGGTTGGTGCTGCTTCGACGAGCCACTTGGGCTCAATGCTCGATGTGCAGTGCATGTATTCCTTCGTCGTGAGAACGAGGGTGTGGTAAATGACCCATTCCGCTTGCTTCCCAAAGAGCGCAGAGCTAGGGTGAAGATACACTGGTGTTCCTTCAATGAGCGTCTTGTACCCTTCTTGGGGATCCTTTCGTGCTGCATTACGGAAGAATCCTGTACAGAGCGCCTTGCGCACCTTTTCGGTGTGCCGGCCACATGACACAATAGGATGTCTATACCGCTCCATGATTTTTTGGAGCTGATCCCTGACATCCTTGGCGCGGCGCATGGTGCGAGCCTGAATGAAATTCTCAAAGCACCAAGGATTCGAGTAGCCGCTGTGCTTCCAAGAATTGTAAACATTGAGAAGGGTAAGGTGGTCGCCGTGGGGGTCGTGAAATTTGGCCTTCTTCTGGTCGGCCTGGGTTTGTTTCTCCTTGGGTCGATAGAAGATGGTGGGCTGGTTAAGCATAGCCACGATATTAAGCATCTCATCAGAGCATTCGTGGTCAACGGCAGCGATAAGCACCTTGGCTAGAGATGGCTCCATGGGAAAATCAGCCATTTTGCGACCCAAACGAGTCAACAGGCCTTCGTCATCCAACGCACTCAGAGCATATAACTCCTCAAGTGCAGTCAACATGGTATTAATCGGTGGCGGGTCCATAAAGTCAAAGTGAAGCAGATCGTTGATACCCATGGCCTTGAGCATGAGAATAGTATTGGCCAAATTTTGTCGCTGAATTTCGGGAATCGTGGTTGGCAGCATTTCCGACTGGAAGGCTGCCTCGGTATATAAGCGGAAACATTTGCCAGGACCAGTTCTGCCAGCTCTTCCCGCTCTTTGGTTGGCTTGAGCCTGCGAGATGGGTGTGACAACCAATGAGTCCATACCCAACTTGGGGTCATAGGCGTTTTGCTTGACAAAGCCGGGATCTACCACATAGTAGATTTCGTCAATGGTAATGGACGTTTCGGCAATGTTGGTGGCAATAACCACCTTGCGACTACCAGGAGGCGCTGGCTCGAAGATTCGGCTCTGCATTTCAGATGGGAGTTGAGAGTAAACGGGCAAAATGAGTAATTCGGGAACGCTGGGTCCGAGAGCTTTCATCCTCTCGTACAAGATTTCGCAAGACGTATCAATTTCCTCTTGGCCCGTCAAGAACAGGAGAATGTCGCCCTTGGGTTCTGTAAGGTGGATTTGCATGACAGTCACGAGTGCAGCATCCAAGTAATCCGACTCTGGCTCTCGCGAATAGAGAATTTCAACAGGGAACGTTCGGCCAGGAATTGTAAAGATGGGACACTCGTTAAAGTAGGCAGAGAATTTGTCGGCATCAAGGGTAGCCGAGGTTACAATAACCTTCAAGTCTGGCCTTCGTTTCAATGCCTTTTTCAGCAACGCAAACAAGACGTCGGTTGAAATAGTACGTTCGTGAGCCTCGTCTAACATGATGCACGAGTACCGCTTCATATCCGGGTCCATGAGAATTTCTCGCTGCAGCATACCGTCGGTCATGTACTTGATTCGAGTTGAAGGACTGGTGCAATCCTCGAAACGAATAGTGTACCCAACCTCCTCGCCAAGTTTACAGCCTACTTCTTCAGCAACACGTTTGGCGACTGACATGGCAGCAACTCGACGAGGTTGAGTACATCCAATAATGCCATCATTAGCAAAGCCTGCCTCGGCCAGATACTGGGTCAGCTGCGTTGTCTTTCCGGAGCCAGTTTCTCCAACAACAATCAAAATCTGATTCTCGTGAACTGCCTTGATAAGTTGCGATCGGAAAGTGAAGACCGGCAAGGATTCACGCTGCTCCTTAATGCTCATGTTTGTGCGTTTACCCAGAGACTGGTTCTTGGGGATAACCGCCCTCTTCCACTCCGGTACTTCCTCAGACTTGGCATGCGTCTTTGCATTTCTCAAATCGCTAGCAAACTTGCGTTTGTCGGGGTCGGCCATGGGGTCGTGCCATTGGTTTGATAGATTCTCTCCCTCGTCCTCTTTCGCCGCCTCTTCGGCTTCCTTTTGTTTCAGTTCTTTTCTTTCCTTGGAAAGTGTGGTTCCCGCCATGGCTGCACGGTTCATGGATCCATCTGGTGCCTTTACTACTCGGATAGGGGATAGTTCAAGCGACTGTTTAGTCTGGCCAGCCAAGAATGGTGGTTCCTCCTCTCGTACTTCAATATCAACATCCTCTTCCAACTCCATCTCTCCGTCACCGCGCAAAGTGGCATTGTAATCTTCTTCGAGGTCTGGATAATCGGATGCCTTGGCAACACCAGATGCAATCAGCTGCCGGATTTCCCACCTCTCTGGCGAAGTCATTCTCTTCTTGTGACGTCTCGGCGGCCCCAAAGTATCTCGGGGCATTGCTGGGGCGTTATCAATGAAGCCGTTTCGTCCGCCCCCTCCCAACGCTTCCATATTTGCACCGCTTGTCATCCTAGCTTGGGGCTCGTTGTCCATTCCCGTCTCTTGGTCCACATCTTTCATCGACAGCCCTATCCTTGACCCTTCGATGCTTACAACCTTGACCCAAACTTTTTGGCCGCTTGATAATAGATCGGAAGGATGATTGACGCGCTGACCGTCTACGATTCGGGAGATGTGTACTAAACCATCAACTTTCCCTCGAATGTTATGGATGTTGACAAAAGCACCGAAATCTTTAATCCCAGTCACATGGCCGTCGTAGACCTTGTTTAACTTGGGTGCGTCGTCCACTTCTGGGGGGGGAGGTCGTCGGAAATCGTCTCGTTCGTCACTGTGTCTTTGGTGTCGGCGAGACGACTTGCGGCTATCTCGGTGGCCAGCTCTCCAGTCCTCGTCTCCATTATCTTGTGACCGCGATCGCGATCGGTATTTGTCTCGCTTCCTTCGGTCTCGAGATCTTGACCTATCTCGCCCCCTTCGTCTCGATGGTTTGAGGTCGTCTTCTGGGCTCCTACTTCGCTTTCTTGAAGGCTTTTCTTTCCTTGCCTTGGTTTCCAGTCCTTCTAATAGCGCAAGGGTATCGTCGATGGCATCCCCGCCATCTTGTTGCTCGGGAGCTTTATCCGGAAGTGTGAGACCGCTAAAGACCTTTTCCTTCTCCTCAAAAGTCCTCGAGTTGTGTTCAGGCTCATCATCATTAACTCCACTCTTTCCCTTGAACTTGGGATGCATAGCAAGCACAAGGCGATCCAGACTATCGACTAATGAAGGTGGGAAATCGGCGCCGAAGCCATCGAGCTTTTTGCAGAATTCATTTTTTGACGAAGATTCGAGGCGCTGTGCTATAAGGAACTCAGAAAGGGTCTTGTCGCTAATTCCAACGTGATTCTGAAGCTCCGATGTGACCTTGGAGACGAGCGATAACAGCTCGAGGTTGAGAAGGTCATCCATGGCGATGGCGATGACAATGGTGATCTGCTGCTGCACAAAGGCAGGATTGGCGACCGAGTAGAAGACGCGCCTGGAAAAGTAGGTAGCTTGGCAGACTCGGCTAAACCTCGGGGTGAAGCTCTGTATCTCACCTAGCAGTTGGGGGCCTCTACAGTTGTTCGGAATTCCTCCTGCTGCCTTCAATTCCCCTTGTTACTTGGTTTATTGCTGTTGTCATTCACTGTTCCTCGTATTACTGCCTATATTTCTTGTTGCCTCTTTGCAGTTTTTACCATCGTTGACGACTTGCTTAGGCAGAACAGTGGTTGCCTAACATTTCATAAGCAACTGAAATACCACAGCTTCTAGATATAGAAATGTATGTCTCTTGGTTTACGTTTTAGGCATGACTGAGAATGCGTCATCGAGATAATATATGACTTTTTATTCCACATTGATTGCCTGCTTTGTGAGTGTGCTTATAGGTATTTAAAAGTCCTATAAATATTGGCTATATAGTCTTCGCTTCCAAGGTGGACGGTTCGAGGCGGTGCTCTCGCCGTCCCAACTCTCCTGAATGAACTCAATTTCGACTTTTCGTATATCTCTAATTCCAAGCAAATTGCCATCCGTCTTGTGGCTTCATCACATTGGTGGTCATGGTCTCTCTCACAGGATACAGTACCCGAGACTCTGGATCACGGGGATGTGAATGATGAGTCACGATAGAAATGTTAAGAAAAGGCAGAAATATTCTTAAATCTGCCAATCAAAAGTATTCATGCCAAGAATTGTACAATCATTCGAGACCCACTCACGCGAGAGAAAGAAGATACCAAATTAAAGAGAGCTTGAGGTACAAACAGGAACAGGGGTGGTGAGCAGGAACCAGAGAAACAAGTAGAAATAAGAGAAATAGATAGAAATACAAGGAATAGACAGGAATAAGGGGAATAAGCAGGAATAAGAGGAACAGACAGAAATATGAGGAACAAAGAGAGGTATGAGCAATAAACAGAAATAAGATAGAAACAAAACAACGACTGCAAATGTTGTGCTTATTAGAGGTACTTGGCATTCCGGTGTTAATTTTCCCACCCCTCGCCACTCTTGTTTGGTAGCATTGAATGCATGGTCGATGTCCCTTCATCTACTCTATGATGTCAGTATTATCTGTTTAACATCGCTAGTCCTCCTGATATCTTCTCAACTTCGCATCCGATCCATAACAAATAAAAGAAAATACAGTAAAGAGAAGCAATTATTATAATTGAAAAAATACATGCTGATAAACGAACACACATGTATCTATTCCACACGAAGCCATCACAAAAAAATGGCTGCCTTGTAGGTTAAGCTTCTCTTAGTCCTTCTCTCAGGCCCCTGGATGGATGCCTCTGACGCATCTCGCCTTTTCCTATTTCCAGTCTAGCCTCTTCCCAAGGCCACCGACGCTATGGCTCACGTGGGGCAACGACCCAGAGCATAGCCAATCATTCATCCCCCTTAGCCCCATCATTACGCAAGCTCTCCTGCAAGCGATTCCTACAGCTCGGGGCCTTGGAACGGTGACATCGTCATCGCTCCAGCGGCCTGCCACTGGCTGCTTGGTCAACTGTAACCCCGTCATTGTCCACTGTCGCAGCTGTGGGACAGTCGTTTTTATCTTCTTATCATCATCACCACCACCTTCACCTTCATCCAACCTCTCTTTTTGACTCTCTCATACCCTCTTTTTGTTTTTGCCTGAAAGCTTCCTCCAGTGCGCACCAAAGCTAGATTCACCTCATAATTGGAATACGCTGTCGCCTTGGTTGGTCAATTAACAGGCAACAATGTGCTCCACCGACATCTTCCTCGGCGTCCTCGCCGTTCTCTTCCCCCCGCTGCCTGGTAAGTCACCCAACCGTCTACTTCCGCCAAACCATCCTCAAGCATCAATCGCATTAAACTAACATCATCTAGTTTGGGTCAAATGCGGCATCTGCAGCGTCGAATCCATCATCAACATCCTTCTCTGCGTCCTGGGTTTCATCCCCGGCCTCCTCCACGCCTGGTACATCATTGCAAAGTACCCCGACCCGCCCTATGAATACGAGTCCATCTCCCACCACGACCGCGAGCGCGGCGGCGGCCGTGTCACTTACGTATACGTCCAGTCCCCGCATGGACCTCACTGCCAGTCCCCTCAGCCTCAAAATGGCATGAATTACGGAACACACCGGGCCTCGCCTCAGCCGCGACCGCAGCAACAGGCACCGCAGCCGCAGGAGGAGGGCGTAATTGATCATGGCGAGGGCGGATCCCACGCTCCTCCGCCTTCTTATGCGCAGGTTGTCGCTGGTGATCACAAGATTCAGACCCACGACTAGACACCTTAAGAAAGAAGAACCGATTGAGTTGTGCGGCAGCGTCCGTGCTGAGCTAAACAGACATGAACAGAGATGACTACAGCAGCCACCCAAGCGGTGAAGTAGTTAAATTCTGCTTGTGATGCTGTAGAGGGGCTGAGCCTTTCATGAGCTACTCGGTGATGACGGCTGGAAATTGAATAATGAACAAGAAGAGTAGCTACTGGTGAATTCCTGCTTTGCATCGCAGAGATTTGGTATTTACGTATGATGCTAGAGCTTGTATTGATGAAACGGTAGCTGCCCTCTGCAAGGTGAGAATGGGACCAAAGGTCGAGTCTGTATTTGTTCTCCTAAACTGTTGAAGGACGGGCTTACCCATGGACATTGTTTTTGAAAGGCGTTAGATTCTCACTTATTTAGTCATGCTTGATACGTTCTGCATCTTCCTTGATATTCTTTTTGGTTGTTATGGAGTCTTCTGTCGTCGCTGAAGACGGAGCTAGCATTGGCTGGATCTAATATTACATTAAAGCGAATAAACCTTTCATGCATTGCCCCTCCGAAATGCCTTTGTGATCCGAGTGCCATTATGCTTTCTTTCTTTCGCCCTGCGCATGTCCCCTCAGACATGTCTACTGTTCGTAACCCGTATTCTCTCCAGCCTCTGGATCATGAATGGACGGTGCGGGACGCTCGTTCTCTCGCGGAGGCTTAAAGTGCTTCATCATCTCCTGCGGGAGGAACGTGTGGAACGTCGGAGCGATGGTACGAATCGTCTTGACGAAACGCAGACCGCCTCCCAGCTCTCCCAATCGGAGAGTCATCTTCATTCCGGGCTTCATATTAGCAAGGATATGATCCTCAAAGAACAGTGTAATCTGCTCTTCAGGCTTTAGGGGCAAAGGGATATCTGGATGATCCCACTCATCTTCCATGACAGCTGGTTTGAGAGTCACTTTGCCGATAGGTTTCAGGCGGAACTCATCACCAGCGTCGAGCACCATAGTCTTGAAC
This sequence comes from Cladobotryum protrusum, assembly GCA_004303015.1. NCBI lineage: Eukaryota > Fungi > Ascomycota > Sordariomycetes > Hypocreales > Hypocreaceae > Cladobotryum > Cladobotryum protrusum. The sequence continues at coordinate 5,738,166 of RZGP01000008.1, forward strand.
CGCTGGACAATGTCATCTGTAGGCCGACCAACCTGGATGATTTCAAGGGTACAATCGTACTCTTTCAGGAGCTTAATCTCCGCTTTGCAGAGCTCGGCAAAGAGCTCGGCATCATCCACCATGGCGATGGCTGAGTAAAACACAGCCTTTGCGTTAAAGTTGTTGGGGCGGTTATAGCTTAAGAAAGACCAGTCATCGCTGCTCGTCTTGTCAAAGAGTTCTGCTGCTGCGAGGTTAAACTCCCCCGGGAGGTCTGATTGCAGTTGACCTATCATGGGCCATTCCTCCTTGGCCCTGTTGCATACCCCTAGGGCTCGCCTGACATCATTCTCGTACTCAGGACAAACATCATGGTGAAGAATGTATCTCAGGAAATTCTCCACCACTTCAATGGCTGGATTCATGCGATCTGGCTCAAGCCCCGTCAGCTGAACGAGTGTGTTGCCAAAGAACCCCGCTGCTACGCCGGTGAAATCCACACTCCAATTCTTAGTATCGCCGTTGTAGAAACGATCACCTGCAGCGGTGCCACCGTGAATCACATCAGAGGCCATGACCTCGCGACGCTGGGCAGGGGTGAGGTCCTTGAGATCCTTGGGGTCCCAACCACCGTAGGCATCAGGCGAGGTATCGACGCCACCGAGAAAGAGATACTCGTTGAAGTAGAGCGTGAGGTCACCTTGTAGACGACGACGAGAGCGGAAGCGTTGAATGCATACCTGCATGCGACTGCATTACATAACGTTAGCCCTATTCGAGAGACAAGATGCAAGGCAGAATGTTGTTTAACTGTACCCCTCGAATGGAATGTCCCTGTTCCCATCTGTTAGCCACAAGTTCGCATGGATGGCTAGGCAAACATATCCACTCACTCGGAATATACTTCCGTCTTTTCGGTCATGGCTTCTTGAGGTGTCATTGGCGGATCTGCAAAGTACTCTGATTCCAGTCCAATCAATTTCCCTGCATCTCACAGCCTCCAAGATGTGCACGAGTAGATTTTACCTTCGAAGCCAGTACCCCTGTTCTTGGGCAGGGCCGTGGGACCTCTCTGGGCCACCGTTTTCCCCCGGCGCTTCTTCTTCTTCCTAGCCGGCACATCGACCGTCTTAATCTCGGGAGTTCCCTCTTCGGCCCCATCCTTTGTTTCACCGATAGACTGAGTTGAAGTTGACTCCTGTCTCGGAGGCGGTGGCTGTGTCCCGATAGTTGTGGTGTTGGGATCACCATCAGAAGCAACTTCAGGCGACATGGTTGTCTCGTGTTACTGCTGCAAATACTTGATTGGAGGTGTGTAAACTGAAAGCCGGTTGCTGTTTTGATCAGGCAGGTGTTGATGCAAAAGTTGAACTGCTGATGCAAAAGAGAGCCTAGGAAATGTGAAAGAATGAATGGAAGGTGGAGGAAAGGCGAATATGGGGGTGCAACTGCCTACCGGCCGCCAAGCTGATTCACGGCCAAGCACTTTGTGACCACGGCTGCTTGCATCGCCTCTGTTGTCAAAGTGACCGGTCTGAATTTCACTTTCATGAATACCTGAGGAAGCAAAATGGCCCTCTTGTTGAGCTGAGCTCATTTTGCCGCAACCCTGCAATGCACGCTTGAATGACTGGAATCATGATTGAGGCGAAGCTTGGTCACATTCGAGATAGTCAAAAACAAAGCGCTCATGGTCCCAAGATCTCCAACCAAAGAACTCGTGAAAGGACAAGGACGAGAGGATCATTGCAAAAGGAAGCGAAGTTGAGGACGAAGACGCATTCGGCCTCGCCATGCGCTTCGCTTCGCGACTGTCACCGAAAGTCTACAAAGGTTTCCAAGACCACGGTTGGATGGCTGGCTGGCTGGTGAAAAAGGCTGAGCAGACAGCTGCAAGCGCCGCGGGTCATCCAACAACACGGCCTGGTTGGTCCCAGATACGGCGATCCTACTGCATCGAAGCGAAGCGAATTGTTATTACTCGATGGATCTCGATCCTTCCTTACTGGAAACATGTCCAACGGCGTCTGTCTTAACCAGTATCGCGTGCTACTTAGGGCGTAGCAGCGGCCGCATGTTAGTCAATATCTGAGCAGTTGCACCAGAAATGCATGGCAGGCTGGCATCCCAAGAACACAGCATCTTAGAAGATGAATGGGGCTGTGAGCGGCTTGGTGCTGACAGGTTTGATTCCTCACTGAGAAGGTCAAAGAATGCCATGCTGATAGCATGGTATGACCAAGCCGTTGAACGACATTGCGCGTGACCTGCGAAATAAAAACAAATGGCTCTGAAAAGTCACGATGATTTGTTGATTCGCACAAGTTGATGAGTCGAAAATGTGCGCAGTCAAGTCCGGTCCAGTCCAGTCCCGAGGCGGCATGACAGTATGATTTGCATCCATGTGCATACCAAGCGATGAGTAAAATGGGGTTGATAGGCAAGTCATGCCGCAAGGTCCAGAGAAAAGAGGCCTTGACGTTTGTGGCGACATCTAGGTCAAGCGTCGGTGTATATCATATCCATTCCATGTAATACGATAGGCTGCTGGTATGCGAGAGAAATGCATCCAATTCTTTCCAGATCTTCCTGGAGGGCTGTGTTATGGGTTGAGAGGATGTGCATGTATGAATCAAAATTGAAACCCCCCTTCTCCCCCCCCTCCCCCTCTTAAGAATACGCCTTGTCAATTTTGTTCCCCCCCGCCAAACCACTGAGGTCTGTTTCAGTGGGTTTCACTTGGCCAAGGATGCCTGACCTTTATTGTGGCTCAGCTTCCAAGGTTCCTTTGGAGGCCCCCTGGGGGCAGCTTTGAGCCCTAAAGGTGCCTGTAAGTGAGTCGCTGCTTGGGGCTCTTTTGGGGGGCTCTCCTGGGCTGCCAGGGCACAACAGCGCCTCCCGCTTACCCGCTACCAAGCCTATCAAGGCATAGCATGTATTATCCACGGATCCAGGTTGTTTGTTAGCGCTTCAGCCCAGAACAAAGTCCATTCCCTTTCAAGTCATGCAATCCAATCCAACACGAAGAAACTGACTGTTTGTGTGTGGCTTTCGTGCAAAGTCGGTCAAACCGCCACATTGGCGACGTGCGAAACGCGAGTCCCAAGGCTTTTTCGTTCTGTGCATGCGTGTGTGTGTGTGTGTGTCTGTGTGCGTCTCTCTGCGTGTGATTTCTCTCACGCAAAAATAAAACTCCATCCCTTCAGTTCACCTGCTGCAAAAAAGTTAAAGTTCCGCTTGTTCCCGCCCCCTCACACTGACCAGAAGTTATTACCATGTGTCGATATCGCTCCACCAGCATCATCACCACCTGACATACATACACACTCTGCGCAACATCCTTATAGCGACCTACTGCCCAAGTACTATAGGCCCCCCCCTCGCTGCCAAGAAATTAAGGTCTCCCTCCCCCTGTGTGTTTGTGTCGCCACATTAGCAGCAATTCTTTTTGTTGCCGATCAACCCCCGATAGCAATACCATTTTAATATTACCCCATATTCCTTGGTTGGGCACGCTTTTAAGCCTCTTCAACCCCCAAAAGGCACAACAACATACGTCCCCTTTGGCCATCCTCTGGACAAGAGCGTTCGCTTTTAAGAATCCTTTTAAATCCTCAAAACGGTTCAAATGCTTGATTTCAACATGGCTGGAAAGAAGAGAATACCTAGCCCCGACCAGCTCCGTGACTACAACCATGCAGTTGCTGGACAGTGAGTGGCAATTCTTTGCGCGCTTGGCCTTTGCAATGTGCGCGCGCGCAGACTAACCATCAACCTCTTGCCACAGTGCCGGTACATTATGCGACGAAGATGGCGAGCTCTTCATCAAGCCGTGCACCAAGACCGAGCTCAATTTTTACCAAACTATCGAAGACAAGGGTCTCCATGATTTTGCGGAAGTCATGCCAGTCTTCATGGGTGAACTGAGACTCAGCAACCCAGAAGACGTTAGCGATGCTGTCGTCGGCCTCATTTCTGATGTAGGCGATGTCAAGACGACAAAAGAACAGATCAAGGCATCTATTAGAGAACAAGTCGCAAAGGCGCCGAAGCCGCTGCCGGTGCAGAAAGAAGCCGGTTGGGTACCAAGCAAGGGCAAAAGGATAAAGACGGACCGAGCAGTCGTCCTAGAAAATGCATCATACGGATTTAAAAAGGCCAACATCCTGGATGTCAAACTCGGCGTGCGGCTATGGGCCGACGATGCCCCTCCCGAGAAGAAGCGTCGCTTCGACCAAATCTCATCAGAGACAACACACGGAAAGCTGGGTTTCCGCATCGCAGGCATGCGAGTATTTCACGGCTCCCACGATAAAAAGGAATGGGATCACGAAGGCTACAAAGTCTACGACAAGGAATATGGTAGAACATCCGTCAACAATGCCAACGTCGTCAGCGAATTTCGTAAATTTGTCTTCAACAAGGAAGCAGGTGTCGACAGCGAGCTTGGCAAAGCCGTCTGTTCCGCCTTTGTCCGGGATTTGAGGAGGGTAGAAGATGTCCTGTCCAGATATGAGACACGGATGTACTCGTCATCTCTTTTGTTCGTCTTTGAGGGCGATGGGAAGCGACTTGCTTCCGCAATTGAAGAAAACAACTACTTTGTGGATGAAGCTCTGACGCCTTCCGACACAAGCAGCAATAAGCCGGTCCCTCGCACCAACATGAGGATGGATAGTGGCATCGTCTTGGAGGAAGGGGATTTCGACGACTTTGAAGAACCAAAGCTGCCACAAATCTACTCGTTGAAGCTCATAGACTTTGCACATGCGGAGTTCACACCGGGCAAAGGGCCAGACGAGAACACTCTCGTGGGGGTTAGAAGTTTACGGCGCATCTTTCAAGAGCTGGCGGGAGAAGAGGTTGACGAATGACTTTGATGTTTTTTTCATGATTGAATGAATGGCTGGACGGTTGCATTACGGCGTCTGGGGGTATCCACGGTTATGCCCCTAAAAATCATTGTGTCAAAACAATACCCATGGATGAATGTCTTTTCGGTTGCGGCGTTGGAACACAAGCTTCTCTGCTCCGAGACGAAGCGGAATGGTGTCCTTGGTTTTTCATTGCCCTTATGTTGGCATGTATGGAGGTGCCTGGAGTTTTGGCGTTGGCGAGACGCCGTATGGCTTAGGGAGTAGACCTTAGGTACTATTAGAGCATGTATTATTTACATTCATATTCACTTGATATTCCCAGTCTCTTGATTGAACTTGAAGGGGTTGTCATGTTTAAAATGGCCTCGTGCCTGACGACGTTAGTGATGCCAAACGATGACCCCCCCTGATTAGTGCTAGCGGATACATGTGCCGCCGCACAACATCCTATAGATCTGGAGGTTCTTAGCAACATCAGATTTGCCCCGCAATTTCTTTTGGCCTAGACCTGATAAGCTGCTGGAGAGCTTCCGACTCGTCTCGCGACTTTGACTTCAACATCCTCGAGCTTTGAAAATTCGTCAATGTAGCCAACCATGTCGATTCCGGGCTTGGGGCAGATCCCGGTGCAGGTGCGTATTCTCTGATGCCCTTCTACTATCTATCAATTCATTGATATCCCCAGGTTTAACTTGGTCACCGCTGACAGCTGACCAGACTGTTACGTCTACTTCGCGAACGATTATTCTAAACCCGGCCTGGGAATGGCGATTCGAAGTCTCTGTCGGTAATTCTCTCGTTATCAAAGTTCTCTCCGGAACGGCTGAAAAGGATGGCGTCGAGCTTGCTCTGCGCAACGCATACACCTTCACTGGGATCAAGTCCAAGATCCTGACATGGCACGGTTGCGAGCTGGAGATTGAGGGGCGATGCGATGATGACTTTGTGGCGGAGTATACAAACCCGGCCGCTAACCCTGCCAACTCCCATATCAATCTACATGCGCGACTTGGTGAGATGCGAACAGCGGCGGCGAGGGACCGTCGTGAGGGACCCAGGGTCTTGATCGCGGGGCCGCCGACAACTGGGAAAACCACGCTGGCAAGGACTTTGACGAGCTACGCGACGAGACAAGGCTACCAGGTTATTGCGGTCAATGCAGACCCCAAGGAGGGCATGTTGAGTTTGCCCGGCACGCTGAGCGCCAGTGTCTTTGCTACAGTGATGGATCCTGAATCCTTGGATGGTTGGGGGTCTACACCAACAAGTGGGCCCAGCACAGTGCCTGTCAAGCTGCCCATGGTGTACAATTATGGCGGGCAAGATGCCGAAGACGATCCCGATCTTTATAGGGAGCTGATAGGACGACTAGCTGGGGCTGTGAGCGGACGGCTCAGCGAAGATGAGGCAGTGCGGAGCTCAGGTGTGATTGTGGATAGCATGGGAGTCAGTGAGAAGAGCAAGATTGGACCAGAACTGTTGACCCATATTGTTGATGAGCTCTCGAGTACGTTCCACAACAACTGCGCCTCTTGGAGAACAGGCAATATGCTAACACCTTGGCAGTCAATATTGTAGTCGTTATAGGCTCGACCAGGATGCATGCAGAGCTAGCCAAGCGATTTGCCAGCGAGAAGACGAGTTTGGGGGAGCCGATACAAGTCATTTCCTTGGATCGATCTGAAGGAGTTGTTGAGCGAAGCGAGGCCTTTATGCAGCGTCATCGAGAAGCCATTATTAAGGAGTACTTTTTCGGAGATGCTAGAAGGACGCTGAGTCCACAGATTCAGCAAGTAGACTTTGATAGCATTGTCATTTACAAGACATCTGAGTGTAAGTCAACCAACTTTATAAACCCAGGAAGATATGCTCCTATCGAGATTTACTAACTCGGAACGAATCCTCCAGACGACCGGCAAAGCGTTGCTACTGAAGAACCTTCATCATTAACGCAGCACTGGACGTTGGCAGTGATGCACGCCTCATCAAGGGACGCGCCAGAGACTATTCGAGTGGCGAATGTGATGGGGTTCGTGTATGTGGCTGACGTGGACGAGGAGAGGCGCAAGGTCAAGATCTTGGCACCAGTGAGCGGACGATTGGGTGACAAGCCGCTGATCTTGGGCCGGTGGCCAGAACCATACATTAATCTCTTAGGATAGAGTTGGTCTTTGAATGGAACTGAGTTTCATTATTGATAACGAATAGCAGGAACTTTTGGTACGTAAAGTAGGATAATTGATATGGTACCAAGTGATGGCGTGCTTGTTTATTACGCGTACCGTACAGAACTACTTCGAAAACAGCGATGGTGTTGGATCTAGTTACGTGTTGCATTCATACTAGGCGAACAAAGCAATGGGGGCAGATTGAATGTGTGTGTGAGAGTCATTAAATACGTCGAGCCGGATATGTTTGACAGCTGTCGTGCAACGTTCAGCATCTCCAGCATCTCCAGCATCTCCAGCACCACCAGCTGACGAGATTGTGCTGCCGGAATGGCCAAGTAGCCTGTCAAACGCCGTAATTAGAAAAATACAAGGACAAGAATTGCTTGGTACGCGAAATAAGGGACTAAATGCCATATTCCATCTCATGTCTCCCTTCATGCTGTCAGCGGCCACGACGTCTTCCTCCTATTGGTTCGGCGTTTTGAACTCCATGGACATGGTGTAATTACATGCATCTGGGTTGTCACAAGACATGTATTTTGGAGAACCGTCCAAAAGCCCGTTTCGAGCGGACCGTTTGTCGAATGTCTCAGATTGTAACATCGGTTTCTCCCCCCACGATCGACTGGTCAAATCCCCCCTTTTGTTTTTGTTTTTGTTTGTCCTTTTGTGTTCCATTCTCATTGTTTGATTATTCACCGACACCCGTCACCGATGTTGTGCCCTTTTGAGAAGGGGGGGGGGGGGGGGGGTATCCACTGATATTCAGTCACATGGACCTGTGAATCTGCAAAGTGTTTGTTGGCCTGCCAATCTATGGAAACTTCCGGAAGGTAAACGCTTTGCCTGCTGAATGGGTGGGAGACGGTGAGAAGATGAGTGGTTAAGTCAAGCATGGGTGTGAATTTTTGGATAGATCCTATAGGCACAAAGTAACGGAGCGAAGCAGGTACTCAAGATGACCTACGCGCGGGCCAAGACAGGCCATACCTGTAGCATGTAGGCATCCATGAGGGCCGATGAAAAGATACTTGTACATGATGAGAATGCCGGGTCAGAGAGAGAGAGAGAGAGAGAGAGAGAGAGAGAGAGAGAGAGAGAGAGAGAGAGAGAGAGAGAGAGACTTGGGAGCTCCGCTACTTCAGCTGGGAGCAGAATCCGGGCTCTGGGTCCAATAGCAGTTATGCTTAAACTTCTAGTGCTGGCTTGGCTGAATGTTAGTGAGCCTTGGCTATGAAGTCGAAAGGGGGGCAACATGGTCAATGAATGAGGTGAGGGTTTACTGTTTCTCACCACCAGCAGACAGGGAGGTTGTCTTATTGCAGATGATAGGGAGAGCATAATGTCTGAATGATCTGATGCAATATCAGAACCGGGTGAAACCGTAAACGCCATATATGTAGCCTGCAGGCAATGTTACATTCGCTCTTTATCAACAGTGCAAGTGATGATACAGAAATGCAGCCCCCTTGGCAGCACGTGCACAAAAAACTACGGCATCATACATACATACTATGAAGATAGCTTGCGGCTTGCGGCGGGCGTGGCATACATACAAGGTAACAAATTGGATGCTTTAGTAGGTGTACAAGACGTTATGATACGTAAGATTTACGACCAAATGAGATTTCTGGGATAAAACACGAGACGATGCGCCAAGACAGCTGGCGCAATGCACCATGATTGCAAGTGACGAGGTGCGGGGTTGTTTTTTTTTTGTCGTGGAGTGGGTTGATATCCATGGGATCTCTCTCATGCAGACGGGACTCTCTCACGCTCTGCCACACACTCTCTCGCACTCTCTCTGTCTTCCCAAGACCTTGCCATGCAGGACGGATAGGGCCCAGGGTCTTGGCCTTAGCGGGATGCACGAACGACTTGGTTTGGAACCGGTGTAACCCTAAGAATGTAGGTATCGTATCGTATCTGTCTGAACGTCTGCGTCTGGCCAGTTGCTTGGATGAGATGGGACGGGATGGGATACTACAGCTAGTAGCAGTAGCAGTAGTAGTAGTAGAAACGAACTGCTGGCTTTAATGGGGGTTTAGACTGAAAAGCCACTTACACTGAGAAATAAGAAGGGGTCTTGGTGGTGTCATGGAGTGGTGTAGCGGGGTTCTTTAGGCCTTGACTGATCCCTCCCCCTTTGACTCCTTAAGACATCCCATCCATATTGTTGGCTTGCCTTACCCATGGGGGCTGTTCGCTGGTTACCTCTTTGAATCTACTACTACAAGTAGATACCTCCGGACTATTATGGGCTCAATAACTAGGGGAAGGGGGGGGGGGGGGGGGGCTCGAATGGAGGTGCATCGACACGCTGCCTTGTTGGCCGAGTCCTCCATACACACCTTGCCTTGCTTTATGCTGCAGCTATCATATTTTAGTGGGATATGTCGGATGCGCGTCTGCCGGGAATATCCACTCGAGGTAGCAGCACGTGCCCCCAATTATTTTACAGCTGATGCTTTCCCGCTGAGTTGGATGGATGTATGTATGTAACAGGAGACAAGAGAGAAGAAGAAGAAGAAGAAGAAGGGTGAAGGCGGAAATGGAGATGGCCGTTGTGTTACTGTTGAGATCTGTTGAAGATGGGAGTTTAATCTACACAGGTATCATTCTATATGGATGACCTGTAGATGCTGTAAATTGTGTGCATGCTAGCGATTACAGCGCTGTTGCAAGTAAAGACAGGCCTGTGCTCCTCAAAACGTGCACTAACACAGGCGCCCGTGTCCCCCAACCATCCAAACTCAATCTCCATCTCGTCATGATAGTGTCCCCCTTGGCGCAATCCCTCCCACTCCCTACTAACAATCCCCGTTCTGTGTGTGGGGGGGAACCATTTCCACCCCCGCCCTTCTACTGTTTTATGCTGCTATTCTGTTGGAGATGCCAGCTCAAGAGGATCGTCTCTTGAATCTGATTTGTTGGATCCAAGTCCAACCATTGAACTCACTCCTCTTATAGAGTGCTGCGGGCAGCCACTAGACCTCCCGCTCACCAGGCCTCACCTCGCCTTCCAAACGGCCTATTTCTATCCCCTTCTCCTTCTTCCTTTTCCTTTTTCCTTTTCCTTTTTCAACTTTGATCAACCCAGTCTCCAGAGGCTTGCTCTCTGCCACTTTGATCTTTCTCTGCTTGGAGGTACAGCCTTCAACATCATCATCTCCCTACACCATCGCCACCCGCCACTCAAGGCTTGCTGCTCTGCCTGCTACTACTGCGACTTTTCCATTCGATGGGAGAAACCGTGGCTATAGTTACGAATGGTGCTGAACACGCCACCTCCTCCTGTTCCTCGGACTCGTCGGCCCTCTCCAGCCAAGACGACCAGCCTCCTATAGCGGAGCCCCCAGATATAGCTATAGAGAAGCCAATCTGCCCCCATACGCTCTCTGCTCAGCAAGTAGCTGAGCTCTTCAAGACCGATCCTTATAATGGATTGAGCGATGAAGATGCTGCCGCCCGGTTGATCCGGGACGGTCCCAACACCATCAAAGGTGCCAAGGGTCTCTCCCTTTGGCAAATCTTCCTCCAGCAGGTCGCCAATGCGTTGACTGTCGTCCTCATTGCCGTTGCTGCCTTGTCCTTTGCCATCGGCGACTATGTCGAAGGCGGAGTTGTCTCTGCCGTCATTGTCCTGAATGTCATTGTCGGGTATGTTCTTGTCAGCTGACAAAAGGAGACAACACTCGACACTCTGATTTCACTGATCTAACCCTTTGTCTTTTTCTTCCTTGCTCACTACGTATATAGGTTTGCCCAAGACTACAGTGCTGAGCAGACGATCCAGTCGCTCTATGCACTGTCCACACCAAAGTGCAAAGTGATTCGCAATGGTCATAGTGACACTCTCAAGGCAGAGACTCTGGTCAAAGGCGACCTCGTCTCTATCGCTACTGGTGATGTGGTCCCCGCCGACCTGCGCTTAGTACATGCCGTCAACCTCTCCACGGATGAGGCTCATCTCACTGGTGAACCTATAGCCATCAACAAAAACCCAGACTCAATCTTTACTGATCCTGATATGCCCGTCGGCGATCGTATGAATATCGTCTTTACTGGAAGCTCCGTCACCCGTGGTCGCGCCACAGGCATCGTCATCTCGACTGGTATGAACACTGAGGTTGGTCAGATTGCTGAGCTGCTGCGGGAAAAGAAGAAGAAGAACAACGGCACTGGTCCCGTAAGCACTTTCTTCTTCAATGTCTGGCAGAACATTCGCAACATCCTTGGCCTTGAGGGCACCCCCTTGCAAGTCCAGCTCAGCAAGTTTGCTCTACTGCTCTTTGGTCTTGCCATTCTCCTTGCCGTCATCGTCTTTTCCGTCAGTAAATGGCACGTCACAGATGATGTTCTGCTCTATGGAATCTGTGTTGGTGTTGCAGTAATTCCCGAATCACTCCTTGCCGTACTCACTGTCACTATGGCCGTCGCCACCAAGGCAATGGTCAAGGGTCACGTAATTGTTCGCCAGATGCCATCTCTTGAGGCTGTTGGCGGCGTGACTAATATTTGCTCAGACAAGACTGGTACACTAACACAAGGAAGGATGATCACCCGCAAAGTTTGGCTTCGCGGAGATCTCACAGGCATCACCGAAGGGACCTCAGATCCGTACGATCCAAGCAGCGGCACTGTCTCGTGGTCCGGTTCCCCAGCAGATGCCTGCTTCAACTCATTTCTCACTACTTTGGTTCTTTGCAACAACGCTACAGTCACTGATGGCAGAAAGGAGCCCGAGACTGATTCCAGCAGCGTTACAACTGCCTTTGAAACCGCTGACTGGAAAGCAGTTGGTGAACCTACCGAGATAGCCCTCAAAGTCTTTGCTATGCGCTTCGGAAAGTACAAGACTGCTAGCGATGAGCTAGTCGCAGAGCATCCCTTTGACTCATCGTGCAAGCTCATGAGTGTTGTCTACGGTAGCGATCTCAATGATGTGTGCCACGTGTATACCAAAGGTGCTGTTGAGGTAGTCCTTCCCAAGCTAAACGAATCAGAGGACTTGAAGCAGGCCATCCACGCCAAGGCGGAGGAGCTGGCTGCCGAAGGCCTCAGAGTGCTTTGTATCGCCACAAAAGTCATGGGTGAAAAGAGTGAGAACGCCCATGATCGTGCCAGCGTTGAAAACAACCTTGAATTCCTCGGTCTCGCTGGTCTCTACGACCCGCCTCGTCCAGAGACTGCTGGAGCTGTGGCACAGTGTCGGCAGGCCGGCGTATCTGTGCATATGGTGACTGGAGATCACATCAAGACTGCTACTGCGATTGCCTACGATGTTGGTATTCTGTCACGCGATATACCCCTGAAGACCCATACTGTCATGTCGGCGTCAGATTTTGGCAACCTTAGTGATGCTCAGGTCGACGCCTTGGACAGCTTGCCTCTTGTCATTGCACGGTGCAGTCCCCTAACAAAGGTTAGAGTCATTCAGGCGCTTCATCGTCGCAAGGCCTTTTGCATCATGACCGGAGATGGCGTGAACGATTCTCCAGCCTTGAAACAGGCTGATGTAGGCATTGCCATGGGTGACCGCGGCAGTGATGTCGCCAAGGAAGCAGCGGATATGGTGCTTACAGACGATAATTTTGCCTCGATTGTGACAGGCATTAAAGAAGGTCGAAGACTTGCTGACAATATTCAAAAGGTATGCAACATGTATGACACCCACTGCCATTAAATACTAATCTATACTAGTTCTTACTTCATCTTCTCACTTCAAATCTTGCACAGGTTATTCTACTCCTAATTGGCTTAGCCTTCAAGGATGAGCAACGGGTTGCAGTATTTCCCTTGTCGCCTTTGGAAATTCTCTGGGCCAATCTGGTTACCTCGTCTCCGCTGGCCCTTGGACTTGGCCTGGAGGAGGCACAGCCAGACATTCTTCGACGCCGGCCGCGCAGCCTAAAATCTGGCGTGTTTACGGCCGATCTCGTTCGAGACCAGCTCATGTACGGAACATTCATGGGATCTTTGTGTTTGGCTGCCTTTATGATAGTTGTCTACGCGGCCTCTGGAGAAGGGTTCCATGCCTTGCCGGATCATTGCAACGAACATGGTACAGAAGCAGAGTGTGGCCCAGTTTTCCGCGCAAGAGCTGCGACGTTTGCTACCTTGAGTTTCTTGCTTCTCGTTACAGCATGGGAGGTGAAGCATTTCCATCGCAGTCTCTTTAACATGGATGAGAGATGGTCAGGACCTACTTCGGTGTTCAAGACCATCTACCACAATCGCTTCTTGTTCTGGTCCGTCGTCGCCGGATTTCTGGCAACCTTTCCCGTTATATACATTCCTTATCTCAACACGATTGTGTTTAAGCACCAAGGGCTGACTTGGGAATGGGGTGTGGTATTTGGCTGCGTCGTGACATATATTGCGCTGGTGGAGAGCTGGAAGGCGATCAAGAGAAGCTTTGGCCTGGGCATCGATGAGCAGCTGAAGATGGAGAATGAGGGTTCCGTGGTTTAGGGAATATCGGATTTTGGATGAGGCCGAGATGGAGAGACGGGTTTTGGGAATTGAGATATTTGGATATGACAGAATGTCTAAGTTTGTATGCTTAGTTAGTATCCTCTTATTAAATATGATATTTTTCCTGTCTTGAGAGTCCTTGTCCTTGCTTGGATGCCAACAGGGCTTGTAAACAGAGTCATGTTCCTGTCAGCTGGTTTATGTTCTGATACTGTGATGTCGGAACATGAAAGGCAGATGAGAACAAAGATTGGAGAATGACAAAGGATACGACCATCCCCCGCATCCCTAGATGCTCGCTAGTATCTACGATCCGTACAAGATAGATACCTAAGCAAGGATCATCATGAGATTCTGCGACCTTGGTGGATTCAATGTCTATGCGCTGTTTTTTTTTTACTGACTGGCCCCAATCTTCCGTCTTATGGGGACCTTGATGGCCGAGAACCCTGATGGCCATCAAGTGACTTGATTCAACGAGGGGAAAACCGAACAGAACAAGATACGATAGCATTTACCACTTTTGTTTGCAGCAAGCTCTCGCCCAGCTCACTCATATAGGAGCGCTGACCCATCCAAACAACAGCTAAAAGATTACGCTGTTACTTGAATGAAACCCTCACCAACATCCGTTTGGTGGTATCGCATCATCGCGGTCCAGTCGGCTTCGACGCTCGGCCTTGTCATCTGCATTGCGTGCTTTCCGGCGATGAAGACGATGCGGGCTCCCATCATTAGGCTCGAACGGACATGAGCGCCGGCGATGGTCTGACCAAGCGGTTGAGGAGTATAAGGATGGCTTGTGTCCCCTCGGATGATGAAGCTGTTTTTGGTTCTTCTTCCCCTTGGAGGCTGGGTTGGGGTGATGGTTTACTCACCTGGCATTTACTCAGAAGACTTCGCTCAAGTCTACAGCGCGTCATCATCCGTGATGAGCACCTTCATCTCTTTCGGTTCACGCCATCTTCATCTGCGAGACGTCGAGATCAGCTTCATGAGGCTTGGAGTCTGTATCGACATGCTTTCACAAAACATCAAACCCTGAGCAAGAGATTCTATCCATTCTATCCCGGCGATTCCTCAGTCTGAACATGGTAGGGATTATTCTCTCTCCTCTCTCCTCTCTCTCCCTCCCTGTCTTTCTCCTCCATGTGTTCCTATTTTTCCCGCTCTGGTTTCTACCGTCGCTTACAGCGGCATTCTGCCCCATTACCCATGTATGGGCTCCAACCACATGATTCTTCTCCAACTCCCCCTCCTATTCCCTCTTCTCCCCCCCACTATTTGTACCTCATGATCCCTAACAAGACCGTATGGATCATCGTTGCTGGGCTCCTTTGAGCTATATTTGCCCCTTTGCATCAGGAGATGGATGCGTTATCTCCAACGCCCCAATAATCCCCTGCCAAAACGTGGCGGTTACCTGAAAGCAGCCACACGCCATTCGAGTTTCAGCCGTCCCAATCCCAGTCAATATGGTGATCCTACTTCATCATCCTTTCTCATTGCCATCTACGAGGTGCTTCCTCAGTATCACCATATCAGATTCCATCTGCTTTTGGGGAATAGATTGGACGAGTTTTTTTTCTTCCTTCATCACCTTACGGACTTGTTACTTTGTTTGGTTTATATATGGGCCGGGAAAGCGTCAATCATCTCCACACAGGTTGTATCTGCTGTCAAAGCTTCTCATGGCCGCATATTTGCCTCATTCGAAATGGGTTAGTGACCCGGTTCGATATATTGCGCCTGATACACTTTGCTGCATATCCATCCATGCCAGGGGCTGAGCTCTTTTTCCAAACACCCTTGACTTTTCCATCATTACCTCGTGGGATAATCAGTTGGGGGCCGTGTTGATACCCATCCCCGAGGACTTTACGGAATAGACCGCTTCAGGCTGTTCTGGTTTGCCATCTGCTGAGTTGGCCAGTTGATCATGACACTGCAGGCCCATGCTGTGTTTCCAATCCCGATGATCTAAGGAATTTAACACGAATATTGTCCAAGTAATTCAAGCAGTCGGATCATCAACATCTTTCCCCGGTACTTGGCACATACGCTGTCACTCCATTATTTGCAGACCAGGATACTACTCGCCTTGTCATACTACAATGTCAGGGTCTATTGGGATTTGCGTGTCTGCCCTGCTTCCGGCTGCAGATAGCTGCCTTGTCTCCGATTCGCTGCCCTGCTTCATGCCGCCCTGCCCCCGACCAATGAGACCCTGCCATGACTACGGCGCATGATATGTTTACGTGCGGGGAAGGCTATGCATGAACCGTGTGTGGTTCCAGGGCGGGATACCATGGTTGGCTAACCTGTCCGACGACTCACTGTGCATGAATCGCCGTGCGGCCTGGGCAATATTGTGAGCTGTGGATTGACGACTGTATGAACATATTTGTACGGCGAGGTGGGGTGTTGGCAATTTGGCAACGTAATAGCTGCCTCGATGTAGGTAGGAAATTTCATCTATAAAAGCCGTACTTGTCCTCCGTTTGTGATGCATTTTGCTTGCTCATCAACTCAACACAATAACCAGAACTACCAATTCCAATAACTTACAAACACTCTGAAGACCTTTCTTCTCCAACTTTCAACATGTCTCCCTGGTGAGTCTTCTCTGAGTCTTGCCCAGGTGGCGAGTTCTCTTTGATCATGGACGGTTAGCGTCATCATTGTGTTACCTGTTGTCATCCGAACTTGATTTGATGCCATGGTTTCAAGGAATAAAACTTTTGAAGAACATCAATCTGACTGAGGGATCTGATAGCTCCTGCTCTACCTGCGCCTGCGCCGGTTCCTGTGAACAATGCGCTTGCGACACCTGCGGCGTAAGTCTTGATCCCACATCTGCGGCTCTGGAGAGAGAAACCAATCTCTAACTCGATCTGTAGCACTAAATTATTCTGGCCATCTGTGATGCCAATGTCTTTCCGGCTTCTCCTTCTGGATTACCGAGACATCATGATGGGCTCGAACATTTGATGGGCTTGCAGGGCTTGGAAATTTCAGGGTAGTTTTGAGCACCTAGGACAATTGAATGAAGAATACTTGATGGAAAATGAGCTTCACTCGAAAAACATCTGTGAATTGTACTTTGTGATGTTGTAGTACCTCTGGTCTTGTAAAGGTCAACGTTTGACTGTAGTCTTAGCAAGATCATTAATAGATTGAATTGAGCAAGTTCTGCGAGCCTCGCACCATGTCTTACATGCACTGAATAGGAACTGATGTAAATACGAGAGTTGTGTAAATTATAATACTGCGAAATACGATTTATACCGATCAAGAGCTGCGAGCTCGGATCATGGGTCAGATCTTGAGTTGTGATTTCATTAATGGGCTCATTATTATATTAAAATGTCTAGAAAGCAAGGTTTATTTTTCTGCTTTTGGCTGTATTTGAGTAAAACAATAGTCTCAAGTTGAACCTGGTGTGATGGGAAAGATTCGAGGGAGGGATGAGACTGGAAGTTAGACGCACTATTGTGGATGAGCCGTGTTTCTCCTCTTCTTCTTCCCCTTTGCATACATATTCTAGCAACGAAGTATATTAGGTATATTTATCTGATTTTTCGACGACAGATAGAGAGACATCTATTTTTTTTTTCATTCTGCAAGATGAGAGCCTATCTGATAATGTCCGCTGCTGGGGAGTTGGTTTTATAGGGTAGGCGCACTCAATAAGCAAACAACAAAGATCAAGGTATGGAAGCTGTCGGAATCACCCTTGACAGGTCCATGCATAGCGCAAGTACGCTTCCAGAGCTGTTATGGATTGCGGAATTTCTTGCATCTCTATCAGCCATCACGATCAAACGCAAATCAATGCCCAAATTCCATGTCGGAAACGCCAACGGCCTTTTCTGCAGCCTTCGTAATCCTATTTTCCGCCTCCTGCCTCCAACAAAACAACCTGGCATCGCCCGGTTAGCTCAATCGGTAGAGCGTGAGACTCTTACGAGGCACACGTTCTGATGTGACAATCTCAAGGTTGCGGGTTCGACCCCCGCATTGGGCTTATTCCTATAATTCATAGATTGAGGTGTCCAGGCATTCTTTTTTTGCCTTTTTGCTCAATTTTTTTGAGCTTCTATTTTGGATCGTCATGCTTATCTGTTAGTATGCTTCTCTCTGTGCTTTTATTTTTATTTTTATTTTTATTTTGTTTCAGCTGATGAAATACGCCGAGATGGTCGTTCGCCGTAAGCACTGCCTGGAGGCTTACACGCGCCCCTACTATCATCACAAGGAGAAATTTTGATATCATTGTTTTGCAATATTCATTTTATTATTTCTACAATATCCTTAGGGAACTACTGGCTGGTGAAATACTGTCCACTATAACAAGTTGCAGGTTCCCTTATCTAGGCCTTTTCACCCCCATCTATTATGGGACCTATAGAGCATAATATGTACTCTGTCCTACTGCTTAAAAATCTTGATGAATGACATCTGGAATGATGGAGTTTCTCATCTTTCTCTTTTATCTAAACGAGTGGATGATTCATTTGTCCCGCTTCATTTCTTACCAGACACCAGAACTGGTGCGGGAGTTCTTGTGTTTGCTGAGCGTCTCTGTATTCTGGTTCATGTTGGGGGAGGGTTAAAGTAGTAGATACTGAGCCGTGGAGAGATGATTGGATGCAATTGGATGAGACTGGTGGTGCGTCGATCTTGGACTCAGCCCATTGTATGGTGTGTTTTCTTTCTCGGTGGGATCTTGAACCTGTTCCTCGTTTGTGGCTCAAGTTTTCTTGGAGTGAGCCACCTTTGCGTGCTCTGCTTCTGTGATTTGAGGGTTTAGAAAACAACTGACGGTGTTGAATCAGGTTGGCCCATCAATTGAACAATTGAATAGCGACGCCCTATTTCTGGTTGCATAGGCGGCATATCTGTACCCCTGTCATCGGAGCGGCTTCATCTTTCTCTCTGGCAGATTCTCCCCTCAGATTGTGTTCCGTGACTCCTCTGCACAGGGAAGCCAGTATGTCTAACTTGTCTGCTATTACGGCAACATTTTATCGTGGAGAAACTTGCGGAGATAGATCGCGAAGACTCAGCCTTTCGAGGCTTCCATGATAAATTGTGACGCTGCGGCACTGTCCAAATCGTGGCTGGTGTTGGCATTTGCTTCTTGGGGCTCTATCGGGTGCCTTTTTTTTTTTTTTTTTTTTTTTTTTTTTTAGACAGAACGATATTCAAACCCAGCTGTGGGGACCATTCTTTGGAAGAACAATAAACTTGAAAGAGGGTGGAGGTTTTGTAAGTCCCTGGTCTGACTGGCATATAAAGATGTATGAGCTCTGCCAGTGCTATGTCTGGTTCAGGGCCAATCGTCACCTTGATTGAAGGTGTAGCGATGTAGGAGTTGGTAATATTCTGCAATGAATAAAAAAAAAAAGCCGAGTGACTGATGAAACGTATGCATCATATCCATCCCAATTATCCATCACGACGGTTTAGAGGCTGTGTGAGAGATGCTGCCCATACTCTATCAGCTTCTTGTTTCGATTTTTGACCGCATGGTTCGTTATCTGGCTTTTGGCGTGAATTTGAGCGAAGAATGCCTGTGTTTTTCAGAGAGGTTATTGTTCTTGATCTGAAACCAGCAAGCAAGATGGCATCGGTGCGTCTGTACTTGCTTGGTACTCTGCCATGCCACTCATGATAATTGTGAATTGGTTCCAAGACCAAGGACCTATGAAAGGAGGATGCAGGCCCCGGGCAGGATTTGCCACCTATATACACGAGGTCAAAATAGTTACCGGGACTTCAGTCACTTGGGACCACTGTGACTGTAGGTCTGTCAGTCACCAAGACCACAGTTAAGTAACCCTGATTCACCTAGTCCATGGATACCTGTAGGTCGGCAGGCCGTTAATAATGATGGGGGACTTATGCGGAGATGGAATTGCAGCGATTTTTCTCAGTTGATACATGCGTAGCCTTTCTTCTCTGGAACCAAATGGCGCTGATGATGTTTCTGACTGTAGAGATCTGCTTGGGCGCTTTGTGCAGAAGTGATCGTTCATAACTAGGTTTTCAGATTTCAGCATGTCTATCAGGTCTTTCAGTTCCTCTGGCTTCAAGTGGTCCAATGGTTCCCTCAGCTTTGCCTGAGCAGAGTGGCTGGCAGCAACCTCCACAATTCTTTCGATCCCTTCTCTGCGTTTGATCGCAGGTCTCATTTCCGAGTCCACGGTTTCGGAGTGAGGTTTTGTTCCTTCTCCGCCTGCTCTGATATCTAGGACTGATGGTAAATGTACAATGCTGCACGGCCTAGGGGATTGCTTGGGCGAATCGAAGGCACCTTGCCCTGAAATCCTGTATTCAAGGCATTGATGGTCAACGTGTTTGCAATATTATCGTCACAAGTGTCATGATCTTCGCCTTGATGTTGTATTACGGACAGATTGATAAATATGAACCTTGCATAGTTGTTTTTGGATCAGCAGGGGATCAATAGGCTGACAGGTAGAAGCTCTCGCAGTCTACCTTTTGTGAAAACTGTAGGCCGTCTTTCTGGTCTTGAGTGCTATATGCTGCCATAGTGGAAAGCCCCTTGTGTTTGATAGGCTACCATTAGTTGTATGATTATAAACGAAATATCCCATACGTGGGTAGTTTTTCGTGCTTTTAATGCTGCCGAGGTTACCGCCTATTCGAATATGTCTGAAAACCGCTTATTGAGGTCAGAAATCTTCTCCACAAACGAGTTTTGAAGTATTACACAAACGGCTTGGTAAGTAATGGAGGGAGAGCCGTAGGCTGGTCCTTATTCCTTGTCCCCGAGCCGTGTGTTGGCTTACTGGAAGCATCATATTGGACTATGATCCCTCGCAAAGTCTGTCCATCAGAGCTGGGCTATCGGAAAGAATGGTGGCCATATGGTATGAGGGTGTCAATCAGTCATCTCGCTTAGTCCGTTGTCCTCGGAGTGTAGGCTATAGCTGCTGGTTTTCCGCAAAACTTTGTAAACTGCCACATCGACCTGATGATTCATATAGTTCATTTTCCTGGCATATAGGACTGAACTTATAGACACAGGCCTAGAGAATTTTGGACGAGATAGATAACACGTTTTTTTTCTGCCTTGCAGGAGGTCTGCTCTCATAATAGTGTCAGATTAAGGCACCGGTTTCGATCGACTTCATAGTCGTTTTGACGTTATTTTGCTCATATTTAACCCTCGAGCCTGCATTATCCGGTATATTGAGCCCCTTGCTGCACTCAGTCGGATTGGCTCGTTTAGAAGGTAGTATATAAAAGGTCATTCATGTATGCCACACTTTTGTGCTATGTCCTTGCCATCTCTGTCGATCATATTGTGCTCATTGTGGAGAGTGACGCTGTCGCCGGTAATCAACATGTTTGGCAGACCTTCAAGTGGCGGCCTGTCCATGGAGCTGTGTGGCGAATTTATCTACATGGTTATGTATAGAAATGTATGTGGGCGTGTTATAAAATCTTATGCCATCCATACATAAGAGGGTTGCTGGTACTAGCAGGCTGCTTTTTTGACAAACCCGCCGCTCATTGAAGCTCCTGCTTGCGTTCTGGGATATTTTGGGTTGATGTAATAGAATGGGATGGCAGCAAATGCTGTTGCGAGACCGATTTGATCCGCTTGAAGAAGTCGTGATTTTCGAGTTTGAGTGAGGCATTATGGAACCCGGACCTGACTGTTGCTGCCCCTTGAGAAACATCAATGCCAGCATTTGCTGGGCTTTGGCTGACACACGGTTAGAAAAGAGATTAATAGTGACTGATAGAAATTAGGCTTGCTTACTAGGGTATGTGGTGACCCGGAATGAAGGAGGTGATGGCTGGTGATTTATGGCCACTGTCTTCCGAATGAAGCAGCAAAGGAGAGCAAAGCCATAAATTCAGCAGCAGCCCCTTGTTCAGACTGATCGCTCGAGAAAGGCATGTGTGTAGATGCCTCAAGACCTTGCAGAGCGTTGCAGTGAATTATGGAAGAACAATGATGGTAGAAATATTGATGTCGTGAAAGGAGTGTTGGGCTGTTCCTGGGGGGGTTCATGACGAGGGTCAACTTCGCAGCTGATATCAATTCATTCTGTAAGCTAAGGATACATATAACTTCTGCGCATTGGATTCGGAAGAAATTAATAAAATTGAATGCGCGTTATTGTCCACAAGTCGTAGCAGCTAGTGGAAGTTGCTCACTGCCCTGTCGTATCGATCTCCACGTTATTCTAAGAGATCAAAAGTGGCCATATTTGCAGTGTCTTGGTAAAGAGAGGCGATGATTTTGTAAAACTGAGATGCGTCAGGCGCGTTTGCGTGACAGATAAAGTGTCTGGATAAATCTATCATCAGAATAGCGAGGAAGCATTTACTATGACATGAGTGATTGCGTCTGTGGTAAGTAATTCACTGAGCTGTCACAGGAATGCAAACAAACGTGCATCGAAGCTTACGAACTGGTCATTGGTGGCATCGTTGGCAAACAAAATATAGCAACATGTATTGGATATGGCTCACTATGAATAACAGACATGTGGACGGACTGCATCAATATTGCAAAAGGTTGCAAAGTGAATGCCCGGCAGATCGGCATCGGCGGCACGCTTCCGGGTCCACGCCGTGTAAGACCAGGAGCTGTTGCGTAACTCGGAGGCGTTACAGGTCATTTTCAGGTGCAGCAGTCGCACGGACGCCGGTATCACCGTGGTATCAGACCATCAGTTGTGCCCTGTTGAACAGGCGTTGCCTGGTCGGGGATTCCAGGCGCAGATGAAAACCACTCACCCTGCGCGCGGCGGACAAGAGGAAGCAAATCTGTAACAGATTACTGTCACGAGCCACTGGCAAACAAGCATGGAGTGATGATGACAAGGCGTATGTCAGCCACGTGGAGAGGGATTGCGCGCATCCATCACGCTATCATATTTTATATGCAAGTTATCGCAGGACTCGAGCTTCGGGACATGGAAGTCGATGCCCAGGACTTTCAAATGTCAGATTTTGAGCCAGTTGCACCGTTCGGTGGTCATCTTGGTGGCATCCTTCACATCGGCAATCTGCGTGCCAGGTCAGAAACTATCGCGTTGTGGTGGTGTGTGTAGCTGATAAAACAAGGCCGTCCTGGAGCGTGTGCTGGCACCCGAAACGTACGGGAGGCTGCTGGTGGCGTGTCTTGATGCAGTGAACAGCCCAGAGCTGCATGGCCTTGGGCCAACGCCCATTCACTGACATGTTTACTTCTTCACGCTTTGAGATCTCCTCGGAGACGGGCAACTCTGAACTCTGTTCATGACGCGTAGATTCTTTGGCGCCCGTTTACTTTGTCAATGATATGATGAATGTCTACTCTGTAGATAGTGTTTCCTCTTAAGGTCTTGGGCTATTAGCAAACTTTGGACCCTGAGTAGGACAAAGAGTCTTAGTGCACAACCATCTTCCATCTGGATCCGCCTGCTGCTTCGTAGCCAGCGCCTAAAGTCTTAGTCGATTCACTGCCGTCCGTTCGTTAGGGCGCTAGAACAAGATGAGATGGATATTCCTAGAGATTCATTGCCAAACTCATATCGTCAGACTGCCACAGCCGTCATCTCCAGGATATCGCTTTGCGGACAACTGAGGTTGAGGCTCTGGCTTTGCCTGGGCACGCTGGGCGGATCGCATCATTCATGCTAGTTCTACTTGTGCGAGCGAACAGACAAATGCAAGCCATCGTCCCCGCTTAGCCATGCGGATGATCCAAGTTCCAAGTTTTCCTTTGACGGAAGAAGAGCGAGATTTGCGCCATGGCAACCCTCCAAGTTGGTTCTGACCCCACCCAGAGACCGGAACAGCGCGTGCCGCAGCGAGTCATCCTGCTCAGCCTGCGCCTCAGAGTGTATGGATTCAAGAACTTCTGTCTTAAAGTTATTAATAAACTACCCCACTTGGAAAAGTGAAAAAAAATTCCGTTGGTAGGTATAGATGGTGGTGCTTTGTTGTTCTTTGATGGAATAAGACTATGCTTCTATAATCTGTTGGCTTCCCCATTCCTGCATCTCTTCCCTGCGTTTGTATGAACTTGTATTGCTTCAAAGTTGCGCTGGCGTGGCGAATTTGAGACCCTTTCTTGTCTCGTCATCATCCATCCTCCCCTCACCGGCCGTGTCTTCCCAAGACCCCCCCCCCCCCCCCCCCTTTTATTTGCTTTTCCCGCTTGTGCTTGTCCTTGGCTTTGACAGAGATACCCCAGTCACTCAAATCTACGCGAAATACGCTGTAAAACTTAATCAATAATCAATCTCCTTGGGGGTTTAAAACGCCAAAACTTTTTGTTTTTCAGGAGAACGAGGATTGTTTTTTTACGTTTGAGAGAATCCATCATCATGGCCGATTATCTGGATCCCGGGTCGCCGTCTGACCGGTCCCCGCTTGATCGCCGCCGGTCAAAGAACCCTCTTCGGAACATGATGCAGCATCTTACTGTGGACTCGGCAGCCTCCGGAGATGGCACCATGTCGCGGCGGCAGTCGCTGATCCGGCGTCTCAGCGGACAAAAGAGCCGCAGCCCTTCGGCTCACTCAGAAGCGGCTCCAGTCTCGAGGACGAACTCACGGCCTGCTTCAGCATTGGGCATCAACAGGGACCCCGCGCTATGTGAGGCCTGCTCGAGTTTGGCCGCCGAAATTGAAGATTCACTGGACGAGGTGGATTTTACCTTTACCAGAGCTGCGAATCCAGGAACAGCAGATGATTTCGAGAAGAGAGAGTATTTTCTCGCAAAACTAAGGGGACTGGAAGAGAATCGATGGGCTGCGACATGTCCCATGTGCAAGTTGTTTTGGGCGGTGCATGTGCCGTGCATAGAATCAGGAGAGTATTCTCTGCTAGGAATGTCTACTCGCGACACAAGCTACCTCGTTGATTCGCATAAAATGTACGACTTGGAGCACCCGGCGAGAGCAAAGACCAAGGGAGTTGGCCCCGGCTTCTTAACCGTCATCTCCAAGTCGCAAGTTCCCGGAGCGCGGAACCCAGACGTCAGCCCCGATTGGTTTCGTGAGTCTGGAATGCTATTCAGAACAAGACCCGAGCTTTACTTTGACGACATGAGAGGAAGAGCCGGCGCTGGTGCAAGACTTTTAACTCCGGAACCCACATCGCCTTGCCCATCGCCATCTCGACGGGGATCTGACGATGGCTTATGGGCGCAGAAAGGAATCTGGGGCCGGGAAATCGGGCGGACTATTGACTTTGCAATTGCTCGGGAATGGCTTCACTTTTGCGAAACGCGTCACAGGGGACGATGCGGGCGACGGCCAATTTTGACCGAACTGCAGGGCTTTCGACTTATTGACTGCGCTCACAGTCCTCCCCAGGTAGTGCAGAGATCATTGAGGGAAGACTACGTGGCTTTAAGCTACGTCAGAGGAAAGCCTACGAATGAGACAACTTGGCCGCGCGTGATTCGCGATGCGGTTGCAGTGACCAAGGACCTGGGATATCGTTATCTATGGGTAGATGCGGTATGCATAGATGAATCGCAGCAAGAGGAGAGAGCACGGCATGTTGAACGAATGAATGACATCTTTGAAGGTGCTGTCATCACCATCATTGCGGCATGTGGTGATGATGCCATGCATGGTCTCCCCGGAGTGGGTTCTACAGCCAGACCTGCACAGCCCAAGTACAAGTTCACTACCTCCAACATCACGCTCGTGTCCAGTCTACAAGATCCACGGCTACTGGTCAAGGGCTCCACATGGTATACACGCGGATGGACATACCAAGAGGGTCTTTGTGCTCGACGGCGTCTCATATTCACCGACGAGCAGATGTACTGGGAATGCGAAGGGATGGCATGCCCAGAGACCATCGACCTGCCTCTTGAGTTTTACCACGCTTCTGAAGAGCAGCGCATGTGCGACTTTGTACGCCCAGGCTTGTTCAACGGAGTATCCTATCTGGATGGTAGCTGGGAGCAGTGGAAGAAGCTGCCGCAAAAGGCCGGCGACCCAAGCACGCTGAGTATTTTCCGTGAAGCGGATCAGCATATTGTCAACTACACGAGGAGGAACCTCACTTACGATGAAGATTCTTTGGACGCATTCTTGGGTATCTCGCAGCGACTCGAAAGCACGCTGGGACAAGGTAAATTAAGTAATCTTGTCGGCGTGCCGATTTGGGCACCTGCGAACGGATCTTTATCAGAAGGTGTTCTTGGAACACCTAGGACGAGACACTTGTTTGCTCTGTCAACGAGTTTTTGGCATCACAAGGACGGCAATCGGGCACGGCGTAGACATCATCTCCCAAGCTGGACATGGGCTGGCTGGGCTGGTGCAGTGGATCTCTTCTCCTCAGTCATCATCGCAACAGACCCAGACTGCAAGGTCAAGGGCCGCAAGGTCCTCAATCATCATTACGTTACAGCGACGCAGCTAACGCGCAACGAGCCCTCGTCTGTAAAGTGGACATATTCCCCGGAAATGCTGGTGCTGGGTCCAGACGGCTCCGTGGTGTACGACTTTGGCGATGGCAAAACATCTCTACATTCAGCAGCCGGACCTCCGAGCTTCTCGCCCGGTCGGTACGCGCTACGTGTGTCTGATCCAATGGTCTTGGATCGTGTCAAGGCACGTACACACCCTGGCGGTTGGATGTTCAACGACTTGAGTGTAGACGTAAAGATGAGCGGCGGAGGCGGAGGCACAGATACCTTGGGGCCAGAGGGCCAGCCGGCAATGTCTAGCATTAGGGACTATATACAACGGCATGGCCGCGGAGAGCAGATGACTGTGCTTTGGTTTGTGGAGGAAGCAATGGTGATGCTCCTAGTGGTGGGGAAAACCAGTCGCGGAACGTGGGAGCGTATCGGACGGATGCGAATGGCATTCCCAGAAGATGGAAAGGATGTGATCAAGTCCTGTGGTCGTTTAGATACTTTACTCAATCGCTTGCCACTAAGGAGGCTGGGCGAGGATATCATCATCGAGTAAGACGTGGAGGAAGAAGTTGTACCAACATAATACCCCCTAATAGACATCTTAATCCCAGCGTTTTAGACGCTCCGTATAGATTGGTCCCGTTTGAACGAACAGCTGTGAACACACGAACCCATTTTCTCATTAGTCGGTGTAACGACCTCATCAGTTGCCAGGGGCATGTTCCACCTTGAATTGTGACATTGAATCACATGCCTTGACGAAGGATTTCTGAGGCTCCATATTGATGACAAGCGAGC
This sequence comes from Cladobotryum protrusum, assembly GCA_004303015.1. Taxonomy (NCBI): domain Eukaryota; kingdom Fungi; phylum Ascomycota; class Sordariomycetes; order Hypocreales; family Hypocreaceae; genus Cladobotryum; species Cladobotryum protrusum. The sequence continues at coordinate 5,764,889 of RZGP01000008.1, forward strand.
TAATTCTGGTTAGCTGCAACGTGTGATAAAAGAGGGGAACCAACGCTCATGCAAAATCCTAGCAAGAGAAATCATGCACTCATACACATTAGCCTGTAGATCTACATCTTGCAGTCGGGGCGTTACAGGGAGGGGGGAATATGGGAGGGGAAAAGAGGGGAAGACAGTCAACCAGGTCACAATGCAGATGATGATATTAAAACCTGATGAACTAAGCATTCAACGGGCTGACTCCAACACGAGTCAGGTTTGGACACGTCAATTTTATAGACGTGCTATACAACAATTGGCCACGGATTGATTTGACAGGTTTGTCAAAATGATGATATGCTTCAGAAACCTAAGCTACTACCCATGCCTTATGAACCCATTCCTTAGTTACAAGATCAGCACGCAAAGCTTCCATTACTCCCAGAAGTTGAAATCGGTATCCAGCTTAACAATGCGCCACTCGCCCCCTTCTTGGGCGTAGGAATAAGTTGAAGTAACAAGCTTGTCGGTGGCACGATCAATTGCCTTGACTTGCACCGCGTCCTGGCCAGGAAGGTCCTTGATCTCCAAGACCTTGATATCGGAATCAGGCTTTGACCACTGCTCGGTAAAGATCTTGACTAGGCTGGGGAGCCCCTCTGCCTTTTTTTCTCCGTTGTAAAGGATCTGGATGCTGGGAGAGACATGCCTTTGAAGGGCACCGGGGTCGCGGGTTCCGGCCTCCGCAACGAACTGCTCGTAGATGGCTTTGAATTCAGGCATGATGGTTGTTGGTTGGAAGGGGTAGATGAAGTAGAATGTTTTTAATAGTGGTTTGAATGGGTTGTTGAATCAAAAGAATATATGGGTGAAGAAGGGGCCTTATATATCCATTTTACTTACTCTCACTTCTATGAGTCGGGCAGCGTCTACAGATGTTGAGACGCTCAATACTCCGTAACAAGACATGCATGCATAATTATGTAGCTCTTACTAGTCATTGACTACTTACCCCGCATTTGCTAAGCCAAAAAGTTCTTGGATTACGCCTTTTAGTGTTGAGATGTTACATTGAGTGGCACCATCACGAATTCGGTGGTTTGGATGCGTTGATGCGAGGTTGATGATCACGACAGAGGCTTTATGAACTGATCTTTGACCAGCATACAAAAGTAACAAGGGTGTGCCAATAATATAGATTGTCACCACATACAAGATCATATGGAGAGATAAACAATGCTTTTTTGGCACCCTGAGAAGTGGGTGTCCGAGGTGCAGAGAGCTGATCAGCGACAGCCAATAGCCAGAGACACAACGCATGCCATGATATATTAAATTTGACACCATTCCACTCCATCGCTGATCTAGTTAGCTCAAGGAGTCGCCATCTTGACCTGAGCCAAAATTGAGCCAACCGTAGCATGCAAGGCCCGTACCGTCATTGCCTCTAGCTCACTCATGGGGACATCTTCTGATCTACCCCAATCCATCTCCGCCGGCACTTGGAACTTTTGATAGTACTCTATGTACTTGGACGCGTCCATATCAGACAGGGTCTCCTGTATAAATGACTTTTGGAGCTCAGTGTTGATGATGAGCTAAATCAGATTCATCAGTTAGGCGTCCAGTGGAAGGGGGGACGGAAGATTAATGCAGAATCCTGGTATGAAATACACCCACATTATCATATACATCAGCCGTGTCAGCTTTCTCTTGAACTGCTTGAAGACGTTTCTGGACCTGCATACACAGTTGGCACCAGCAAGTTGAACAAATGAGCACAGACTTACCTCTCTCCTGTCAAGGTCAATGCAATGGTACTTGAGCACGTCAATATACTCACTCATGTTGTTATCACCCTCTAGAACGAGACCGACGGCAATGGCCTTCTTTTGTTTGTCAACTATTACTCCGCCATCGTCATCCTCGACTTCTGCAACAAGCGGCGCGCCAAAGAGTTGGGGGACACTCATAAGCTTCCTCAATTGCTCGATCTCGCCCTATAATAAATGAGCTCAAGCCTTTCAGCGCCGAGAAATACCAACTTACCACATAACCCCACCTAAAGACGGCAGTCCATCCAAGACCAGCTGCGTCCCGAAAGCTCTCGGCACTGGCGCCTCCAGCATCAAACCACCTCCAAACCTTCTCTTGAGCCCACTCTCCAGTGTATCTCTTTAGGGCATCATATGATGTGGCAGCAAACCAGAAGCAACTCGTGTCAAATAAGCTGTGCTTTCCACAAATGATGGTGGTGGCCGACAGAACTTCAGCAACCTGCAAGATATTTGGTCGTTGTTCATTATCCTCCCCAGAAGCTCCACCAAATACTAGCGAGGTCAGAGGGAGAGGAATGTCTGTCGCATCTTTGCTGACGTTCTCCTTTGCGCCAACTCGATCAAGAGTCACGTAATCGCCCCATTCCTCCATGACTCGCTGCGCACATACACCAGTACGCTGCTCGGTCGTGACATCTTCAACAACAATTCGAACATATTCACGGTTCCATTCTGAGTTCAGATCCTTGAACCGTGTAAAGGAGACAACGCGGTAGTTAACGTACTCTTCTTGGTGGTCCCTGAGATACCTGGCCCACTCTGTTGTACGCTTGGGATATTCAGCGTCAATAAAGAACTGCTCCAACTTGGATTTTCCCATGATGACGAGCGATGCCCAACACTTGATACGCTTTTCTTGTCTTTCAGATTGTTGGGATAGCGGGTCCGGGGAAATAGCCCAGCACTTTACAAGCAGACCAATGCTAGACACGAGAGTAATACGGATAGAACCACATCCCCAATCCTACCCTATAGAAAGCGACTGAGTAAATTGACAACCGCCCCAACTTTCGTCCTGAATTGTTGTTTACTCATATTCTCTTGTCCTTGATATCGTATTTTGCCCTGTAGTGTCTAATATTGAGTCATGGCTTGTGGGTGATGGCCGCTTCTATCCACGTTAAGGATGTCATGCACCACATTGTGTCAAGACTTGGTTGCGTGGAACAGAACTGTGGAGAGAGTCTGACAGGCGCCCGAAGGCCCTCAACCAGAATCGGTGCATTGTTTCCTGTCTGAAAGTATCGGCGATTTTCGAATACATGATGCGAACCCCGCAACACCAGCAGGCGATGCGTCTTCAACCCCGCGATATTACGTGATATCCAGAGCTATGTCGAAGTTGTGGATCCACTACATTATGCACTACATTATGGTGAACTGTCTGGTTACTATAGAATGTTGAATCTTGGCGGAAGCGTGAACAAAAAAGTGCCGACCTTCCTGTCTGAGTGATTAGGCTTGTAGTGTGATGGCCAAATTCTACCATGATCTGCTGCTCTGGCATTGCCTTTGTGTGGAGATATGTCAGACGACCTTGACGTCGGGCATATCGCGCCGACAGTGAAATAGATGCATTGTGCCACCCCTTCTAGGATGCAGCTACATAGCGGAGTGAAAATGCTCTTCGCGAAAAGGCAATGGCAAACTGGGGCTATGCGACAATGGTTTATGGAACAACATTGGCCTGGATACAATCAAGTGTACTTAACTCTCAGTAAATACGGATTGCCAGTTTGAGATGTTGGGCCTTGCTTTGTCCCAATCTCTCAATGGTGCTGGTTAGCCATATCCAACGCCTCCCGTCCCGTGTGACGAGCGCCCGCCCTGACGGCTGAAGCCAAGTTGCCCAAACAGAGTTTTACGGACGGCGACAACTGAAGTTGAGTTGGAACAGCTGTTGAGAAAACGGAACGGGTGGAAACAGGGTAGAAATGTTCTACCATAAGCTTCAATGAACAATCGCTTTATTGTTCAGCTGAGCTTGACGACCGGGTATGCTTCTCTAGTTGGGCAAACTGCAAGGACCAGATGAAGCATATCGGCTGGGTAATTATTTATATGAGTGCCGAATGACAAAGTCTCTAGAGTTTAATGTCTTCATAGCGAGTTATTAAACTGTAGAGTCAATTGAACTTTGTGCCATTATGTGATTCGTTCAGCCCTAGCCATCTTGGTGGCAACCTTATACCTCTCTGTTAGAGAATGCTTCCGCTTTTAACAAAGGCTCGACTTTGCATAGTATATTATCAAGCAAAAAAACTGTTTACTACTTGAATCTCTCATTTAAAACTGTTCTAGCTATAGTTGAAACCTTCCTATCACTGACCTAGAAACCTGCTTCCCATAGCACAGCTTTCGCCTTGACCTTTGCACAGCCGACAATGTAAAAAAGTCACGGAATTCCCGACTAGGTAGATGCCAACTGAATTCATCACGATTAGATTTATTACGCTTCTCCAAGTGACGGATACGATTACTACAATACACACTGACACAGTGACACGGACACTAAGACGACTATCTTAACAGCATTGCAGTAGTTGCTATACTATGGTAGCCCATTTCCTTCGCATCAATTTATGCTGGTTATTGCAAGGCGGCCAATAAAGCATAAGTCAAAGAAGCCCAGCGAGATAATGAGCGGGTTTCTCCAATGTACCGATTTAACCCCTTGAGTAAGTGCATCAACCGGCTCAGTGATTGTCTGCCAGATATTCCACGGGTTTATTCTGTTAGTATAAACGGTATCATCTATCTTCAAAAGGCCATTGTCTGGAGAAGAATCATTGCAGCACACATCGTGGGAACAAGGATTGCGAAAACCGTGACCCCGGCATTTGTTTGTATCATGGCAATAGTTACCCCCCTCATGTATCGGTGATGGTCATCATTACCATGATCAACATGGGAAAGATTAACTCCATCATTATTAACACAACCGTTAATGCAGAGACCGATACTATTACTGCTGTGGTACTTGCAACTGCAATGTATTATCCGCAGTGCCCCCTCAACAATTTGATCAATCACGTTGTTAAGTATCATCTCTCTATGATTTGAGTGCGAACAACGACAACTTTGCTTCAACTATTACACCCAATATAGACCACACTCACTGCTGCCTCTGGACTGAGTATAGGGGAGTGGCAGGCTATATCGAATTCACCGTGCCAGACTATTTCGCCTCCTCAATACAGCCATGGACAATGAGCGGTGCCGAACCGCAGTGTCTTGGCCAATAATTGTCGCTCGGATTGTGTCTCAAACGGGAACTCTGGGCGAACAAGACCTAACTAAACGGTATCTCGAGACTCTGAACCGAGATCTGTCTACACGACTTACTCCACAAATTGCTTTGAGAGCTCTAAGCAACTTTCATGCATCAGGGAAAAAACACTGGGGCGATTTTTTTGATAAGCCATATCCTCTGGTTGTGTAATGTAATCCGAATGGATATTCTTTATGATACAGGTACGAGATTTTTTTACACATCTTGTATCTTCGACTACTTGGCAATGATGATTTCTACCTTTTCCTCCAGATCAGCAAACATTTTTGCCTGTCTTTCTTCCTCTGCTTTCTGTAGCAGTTCCTCTTTCTTCTCTTGAAGGATCATGCAAAATGGTGACCGCGCTCTGATGTTGGGGCCTTGCCAAATGAAGATGAACGGAATGACACACATACAGGCACTCAAACCACCGAGGAGTGAGCAGGCGCCTGAAATCCCCAAGTTTGTGAACATGGGCGACGTAGCAAAGGGCAGCACAACGGCCAAGACCGATCGCGATGTTGACGCCGCAGCGTTTGCTGAGGCTGCGAATATCTCATATGCGTCAGTGAGATAGTTTAGCAACGCCATCAGTATAATCATGTAGCCCATCCCAAAAGGGATTCCTGCGAGCATTGGAACCACAAAGGAGACTGATGGACGGGCACTCCACCCGAGCCAGAAGAGAGAAATAACAAAGAGAGGGCCACCAATGCACGCCAGAGGAAGGCGACGATATTCTTCTCGTTTCGTCCATTCTGCGCCTTTGGCAGTAGCTTTAAGCAGAATTACATCCCAAACCCAAAACACTGGCAAACTGAGCAGCGCGCCAACACCAATCGGCAGAAACGCCAGACCTGCAACGCCAGCTGAGAGTCCATAAAGGCCCTGGAAAATGATCGGAAAGGCCTGGAACGATAGGTAAAATGTTCCGTAAACGAGTGCTACGTAAGCACACGTGCTTGTGACGATGGGTTCAAAGGCAATCATGCGTAATGGTCGCGTCAAGACTACGGTAACAAGCTTGGGAACATCCACATTCTCGAGATCGCGGGGCGCAAGGATGTTAATGGACTGGCTTTGTCTTCGCAGTTGTTTGGCTCGATGACTGAGGAGGATGGGACCGAATGTTTCAGGGACGAACAGCCCTAAGATGAAGGTGATGGAAGCAAGGATGAGGCCGATCCAAAACGTCCAACGCCAGCCCAGGGCCGGGGTAGCAAAGCCAGATACAATGGGCGACAAGAGCGGTCCGACAACGGTAGTCTAGTGTGAGGTTAGGTTGTTTCTTCTCTCACTTTAGAGCGACATGTAACATGTACGTACAGATATGCAGACAACAAAGACTCTGCCTCTAGTCGTCGGGTCACTATAGAGATCTGCGACGATGCCTGCTATAATCGCAACTGACGCACTACCGAACACACCACAGAATAGCCTCAGAGCCAATAGCCCAGACCAGTTCGGCGCAAGAGCACATGCCATGGTAAAGAGGCAGAAGGCGAAGAATGTGACCAGGTTGAGAGTGCGTCGGCCCAAGTGCTCACTAAGAGGGCCCCATATAAGAGGCCCAAGAACGTACCCGATAAGATATATAGATATAAGTAAGACCTTTTGCTCCTTGGAGGTAACGCTAAACTGTTCCATAATGTTGGGAACAGCCATGCTTGGGAGCGAGGAACCCATGGTTGAGTTGACAACCATTGCACTACTGACGGACAGTACATACATCTTTTTGTGCTAAATACACAGTTAGCGCGCCAACAAGTGAGAATAATGAGAAGAAGCACATACGGTTGGCCAGTTGTACGGGTTTTCTGGATCGTCCGGCTCCCATGTTATGATCGTTGGGCCCGCTCTGCTCTCTGGAAAGGACTGTACATGATGAAGGATACGGGGTCCCAACCTTGGCGCGCTCCCTTGATTGCTATTTACCGATTGCATCTCCTCCGTGATTGGAGTTAATCCTTCGACTCTACCTGGAGGTCACATCAGAACCCAACACTGGCGTCGAGAAGGATGCAGTGGCAACAGAGCATTCGCGCGCTTCTGTCATGCGAAATCCAACTTACGCTCAAGACAAGAAAATTCAGTCCCGACATTGTGGCTCATTTCAGTTCAACCGAGAAATGAATACATACGACGATCCGATTCCAAGAGAGAGTTCGCAGGTGGCGCAATAGAAGTCACGAAAGCTACTGTCCTGGTACAAGTACAGAGTGACTGGCGACAAAGTTGCACGACAGAGTTATCAGATGAAGTGTTAACGAAGAAACCATCAGTTTTCATTGCTTGTAGTCTTTCTCAAATTTGAGAAAAGGGTCCTATTCAAAAGAAGTACAATAACGTGACCGGTATAGCATCCTGGACTTCATCGCTCCCCATGTCAAACTAACAGACAGATACCATTCAGGGGTTATTGCGCATTGGCCATAAGTATCACACCAAACAAGGCTCAGCGAGTCAGGACAACGATAAGGATCACAACCCATTGGTTGGATTGGGTCCTGGCATCCAGGACTGGCTCGTCCAGCCATCAACACACCTCTTGATCTGTTTCGGCTCCGATCCTAGCACCATCTCCAACACTCCGATCCTAGAGTTTTGGCTTACAGGCTTCTGGAAGGATTCGACGTTGGCTGCAAAGATTGGCGAATGTCAAGACGACAAACGGGTTGGATGCAAGAGAGCGTCACTTCTGGTTGGCTGCGTTCTACCGAGGGTGCATCGATCTCTTTCTCAAGGATCGAAAGATTTTAGGCTTGATGAAGGTAAAACAAAATCTTAACTCCGTTGCTATAGGTTAACAGGACATGAACAGACTACCTTGGGAACCAACCAAGGGCTTTACGTTGTTTCATCAGCCTATTGTTCATCACTTGAGTGTGTCGGGTAGGACAAGTCTTAGCATTGATTGGTGATGGACACTACATGGGAGATTTGCAAATGCTACGCACGCTGTACGAGTAAGCTGCCACCACACTTGCGCAGACATCCATGTCTCGTCACGTCTGTATCCTGTGGACTCCGTCATCATTGCGGGCGCATCTACGGGGTAAACAAGATTGACCTTCGCCGAGAGCCACGCGTATCGTAATGTCTCATTCGGCGCGTGTTATTTATTACTACTCTATGCCGTACTCTGTAGCTTTAATAAATTGAACTGCGCCTCTCATATAACGCTGCCAATCTTAACGAGCACAAGTGTTGAAGCCTTTACACCTCACGTGTGCAGACGGAGCCAGCAGGGATCCCATTGCTTGCCAATCCAGTGCCTCGCAAGCCGCGCAAGCTCTGCAATCTCAATCCCATTGATACAGCATGCATCAGACAAGGAGTCGAATAGTTCAAAGACACACTGTGCTCATAAATCTGTAAATCTTCATGACGTAACATTCGTCTCAAGCTTTAGAGCTCTTCCCTGCACGTATACGGCCGGGTCAGAGAATGCATGAAGCAGACGAGGCAGAATATAACCTGAACAACAAAGGATTCGACTTGATGTGAAAAATTTTCACTGACATGACTTCATATCATCGTTAGACAGTTTGTTTACTTTGCCATCTCGACCACTGGCCATTCCTCCAGATGCATAACTGATCAGGTAGCGTGCAAACTATGATCCATGGGATGCCGTTTGCAGCCACATGCCGCACCAATTCTCGACCCCAGGTTTCGGAATGCTAAAGGAGCTCCCCTGCACCACCAAGAACTAATCGCCGCCGCCCCCAGTCTGCATGTGGTAGTTGACGCCACAATCGCCTCGTGTTTGCATTGCCATCTTTTGTTTGGCTTGGATGTTATGTTTCTGCAAGCTTCAGCGTTGTTCTCGAGAGCTCGAAGGACTGCGAGTTGTTGGACGGACTGGTAGGCATGGATCCTGGTCATTACAGTACTACGACGTGGATGAATAGGTAAAGAGTGCGCCGTTGATATTAATATGCGGGGGAATTGATCGCCGACACGCCTCCCTTGGGGCGGCTATTCTGGAGCCGGAGTCGAAAAATAATTCACATCATCGTGAGCAACGACTACAATCTCGATTCTTTGGAAAGGAGGCATATGCCGGCAAAGTGCATGCATGGTCATTGGCTGCGATGTGTGTAGTGATGAGGTGCGTATAGTAGTTGCTTGCCGCCGATGTGGCTCACGCTCCTCCAAGACGGCTTGACTGCTTCCATCTACGCGAAACAGCTTTCTTCTGTTTAATTGAGTTTGTATAGATGAGATATTCGGTATGAGATCCTGGCGAGCTTCCGAGACTCGGTCCCTCGGACATCAAGACCATAGATTATCTACGTAGTCTATTCTATGTAGCAGGGAGCTTGGTAAAGTCTCGTCAAGGTAACGTCCGGCATACCGCAGAGGAACGGAGAATATCACATATAATATACCATCAATTAAGCTTCAGTCATGGGGTAGAGCTAAGAATATCCAACGAGTAAGAATTGGAGATATGGCAGGCTCTGCATTCTTCCCTTCTGAATATCATCCCCAACAAATTCCCAAGCTCGATAGTTTGCAGCAAATGCAACGCCACCGGCCTCGTAGTTTGGTTGGAGTTGCATAACTATGCCGCATTCTTAGCTCCTGTTCGGAAAGGATTGGCACGAGCAGACGTGAAAGCTACGACATGGCCAACGTGAAGGAAAATTTTTCATCCATTATACAGTCGGGAGATGCCGCTTGAAGCCCACCAACCCCGCGTTCTCCGCATCGCATGGCATCAGGGGCTGCTCACAAGAAGATCTTTAGCTCGCCGAGAGGAGCTTTCTCGAGACGAATTGTCCAATAGCTTAGCCAGCCACACTCCGCATAGTGTGGCCTCGATCTCCCATGCTTTCGATCATGCTAATGCGTGCTACAAAGTATGGGAGGACGAGCCGTTGCCGTCATTGGACAATTGGGTCGATGGGGAGAAACGGCTTGTTATTAGCCTCCGCGGGGTAGCTTCCGGTTCAGGTACAGCTATCGTATGAGGCGTCTGGAGACTGTATATCGTGAGGTCATGACTGTGAATCGCTTCGAGGACATTGATGGGCATTTCAGCTGGTCAAGCTAAACCACGCCCCCCCGAAGTGAGCTTCTTTTGCGTTCACGGCCTCAAAGTCATGTACACTTCGTCTAGAATCGGCACAGTTCAACTAGTTCGGCTTCCGAAAAGCATTGTGCCAGATACAATACTCCTATCAAGCACTACATGCCAACTACCTGGCCAACACATGCTGGATGTACAGAGTATAGGTTCTTCTCATTAATAGTGCGCAAGTCTATGCAATGAATCTGATAATTCTCTTCAAGTAGCGAATTAGGTATCTTGTCCTAATACAGGGAACCCCCCGTCAGCATCAGAATCCATAGGCGTGAGGATGACACGAAACTGTGTTTTGCATCCAGAACCTCGTAGAGTGCCCAGTCCAGGGAAAGTTTTCCTTCACATGCAACGAAAATAAGCTCTTCACAATGAGAACCGATGGTTGGTCTGTTGTGGAACATTGCTTAGTGGCCAGCGTTTGTGAGGAGGTCTAATCATCAAAATCGTGTATATAAAGACCTCACAGATCGCCTACAATCCATCTTTCTTTCTCCAGACACAAACACAATTGTCTATCTCATCAATACAATCTTAATCTTCACACTCAACCATCATTTTAGTCTACTATTATCCATTTCCAACCTTCGACATCATGGGTGACATCCGATTCGACGCTACCACCTCCAAGGCCGCTCTTGTTGAGCTTCTGGAACAAATCATGAGCCAGAAGACCGAGAAGTCTAGCCTCCAGTCAGGCTACGATGAGCTCAAGGACGTGCAGACCGAGATGTCCTCTGGCCAGCAAATGCGCCCCGACTCTGCTCCCCAGAATGTGAGAGTCGGAGCCGTCAACCCATGGGCTCTGGCCGAGGCCATCCTTGGCCGAAAGATTGACAGAATGTCAACCACCTCGGCCAAGATCCTCGCCAATGTCCTGCAGACTGACTATGATGAGCTCTTTGACATGAAGTACGACTCGGTTTTGTATGCTGGATTGAAGCTCGACGAGAAGGAGAGAAAGGCCGAGAAGCTCAATGAGAATGACATGAAGCTCCTGAAGGAGAACGACCTCGAGACCCCCGATCTCTCATGGGTCCGCCACATGGATGATCTCCAGAAGATTGGCTTCAAGGATATGGGCCACGCCCGCATCAAGTCTGCCCACATGCAGAATGGAAAGCTCTGCCTCATCCTCGATGCCCACCAGCTCGGAAAGACTGTCACCAACCACCAGGTGACCAGGTCTCTCAATGAACTCATCACCCCCTTCCGAATCCAGAAGGGTCAGTGGAGCCCACCAAACAGCAACTGGCGCGACATGTATGACTTCTTCTTCCAGAGGCTCAGCAGCCAGATGATCAACAACATCTCCACCTTCCGAATCAACGAGGAGATGTCCTCTTTCCATGCCTTTGACGACCCCGTCCAGGGCTGCACCAGCAACAGCTGGCTCATCTCGGCCTTGTTCTCCGTCTTCTGGTCTGACCCCGCTTGCATCAACCGTGCCACTCGTGTCTTCCAGGACAAGGACGAGAAGAAGCGCCTCTCCATCAAGTTCTTCGACAAGGGCGGCCACAACAACAACAAGACCGACACCATTGATGTCAACTACGAGATCCCCATTGTCAACTCCAACAATGAGCCTCTGTACTGCCGCTCCAGCGATGGCGCCGACATCTGGCCATCTCTCTACGAGAAGGCCTTTGCCAAGTGGATCACTGGCGGCAACACTCAGCACCCCGACATCACCCAGACCCACAGCGGTGACCCCGTCAAGGCCATGGCTCAGATCAACGGCCGCGAGCCCTTCTACTTCCAGTGCGAGAAGCACAATGCCTATGACCTCCTTGGCGTTGTCCGCACCAACTGTGTCAACTTCAAGACCATCAACCCCATGACTTGCTGGACCTTTGCCACTGGCAACATGTTCAAGGGCAGCAACCTGGTTGCTAACCACGCCTACTCCATCCTCGGCTACACCATGATTGGCGATGTCCAGTACATCGTTCTCCGCAACCCATGGGGTGTCACCGAGCCCAATGGCTTGACCGGCTCTCCAGGTCTCATCACCCACCTCAGCCCCAACGTCTGGTACCCCGCCTCCATGGTTGACCAGGGTGGTGTCTTCGCCATGGAGCCCCATGCCTTCAAGGAGTGCTTCGCCTGGATGGGTGTCGCCAAGCAGGAGAACAACAACAACCACCACGACGAGTTCTAAGTTTGCGTAGCAAGAAAAGCATGATCCCATTTACATTCAATCGCTCTTTTATGCCCAATGTTTCCTGCAAATGATGCAGTGTCGCTTTTATGAAGCATTTCCTTTGTCCTAAGGACTGGTGAGGGATGAGGGTCAAAGGCTAGGGATCGATGTACGATGATCAGGTTTGGGTCAGATTGCAAAATTTTAGCTGGATAGTTTGGCAGTATTAATTCGACGTGGTATTATCTACATTGATGCTCAATCTTGTGAATCTATAATGTTACATGAAGTCTAAAGCTGCAGAGCCAAGCTCCTAGGAAAGACCTACGTGATCATGACCTCCTCATCAATGAGCATCCTGATAGGAGAATCTTCATAGTACATTATTCCATGGATATATGCCTCCCCAAGTAGCTCAAAATACCCCGTATCCGATACTCTTCGTAGTAGAAAAGGAACCTTAGCCCCGCGTGGCACAAATATGCAGTCGCTGGCTCTAGTTCCTCCAGGAACGATACCTGCATAGCCTTTCATGGTCAGGCATACCTCTGCATTCGGAATTCGGGCCAAGAAATCCGCTGCTGTCTGTAAGTATGTATCAGCCCGGTGCTTGATCTCATCGGGCTCAGTCAGGCTGTTTTGCGCATCCTGGTTGGGGCTGAGGCTGCGATCATCTTCTGCTGGTATTCCAAGCTTCCTCTCCTCTGACGCCTCGTCCTGCGAGAATTCAGCATCTCCGACAAGCATTCTGTAGAGAACATCATCTTTCCAGTCTTTCCCGCAACCAGGATAGAAATCTAAATTGGTTATATAATGCTGAAGGCCTTTCATGACGTTATCAAGGTTCCCCCTCGACCCTACCGATCCGAGCTCCAATGGCGAGCAGCTTTGAATCGTGTCAAACATTCTACCGGTTATCACAAGCGTTGGGAATTTCTGCGGGTACAGGACAGTGGCCATTGGAGGAAGCGATGGACCAGCATGGAACCCGACCTTCCGTCGTGTTCCCAATGCCCTCCAGGTGGATATTGTTGGTGCGTAATTTGCTCTGTTGCTGTGGTTCATCAGATCCGGGATCCATGACTTGAAGACACTAGTCTTTAATGTCCCGGCTCTATATAGCAGCTCCAAGACTTGTTTCCTTCTTACAAACTCGGCTGCAAATCTTGCAAGAATATCTTCATCATCCGATGCATAGTCTGGCAGAAATGGTCCGTCATTGATGTTCGTATCAGATGCTAAACTGAGCAGCGCAAAGAGTTTATCTCTAGGCTTTGATGCCTTGGTGTAAAAGAACATGTCGACCAGCGTTAGAAAACGAAACTTGCTTCGTCCATGGGAAGAGTCCTCGGAGACACCTCTTGAGGCTTGTCTGGCGCGATGTAGAGCATTGGCAGGGCCTGAATAATCATGGCGATGTGGATTTTGTCGCTGAGATCTGCTTTCCATTTCCTGCTCGTGTTCTTTGAAAGCTGAAACTGCATCCATGAAATCATCCCACTCAATGCTGGTATCGCCATACATGATGGTGGCTCGTGACCCAAAAGCCAACTCCTGAATGACCCAGGTGCGCGTAAACCAAGGGCGCTGCAAAAATGCAGTGATGCGTTCCTCATCTAGTGCATCCATCTCCATTGACCTTTCGGATGAGGATTCGTCATACTTGGAATCAAGTCGTGCGCGATATTTGTGCAGTGAACGGGATGTCTCTGTATCCTCGCTTCTACTGTTTCCCATCCATATGATTACACGCTCAGCCTTACTATAGATTGATCCCATAAGATGAACCTGCATGCTTTTCTCGACATTGTCCTCCTGGTTTATACACAAAGCGTCGACCCACAAGAGCACATTTACTCGGTCACTCCGGAGTCGTCTGAGGCAAGTCCACAATGATCCCGTAATGGGAACTTCCACGTTGTTTACCACAAATCGTAAAGGAGAAAGGTTGGTTGGTTGGGGCCCTCGAGCGTATGAGATGGCCCAGAAGCTGACGGGGGTGTCCCCTGGGTTGATTGACTTCATGATGAGCCTCCCTTTTAGTGGCGCATTGATGTTTTGATCGTATTCCAGCTGAAGAAGCCGTATTTGTCCAATGTTCAGCTTCAAGTTTTTATATAGTTGCTCTGATCTTGATGCGGCATCGTTTGAGCATGAATCGATTTCCATCGCGGGGGCGGTAGGCAAGATGCTCCCTACATATGGCCCCGTAGATTCGAGAGAGAGGAACCCCTCTTGATGAAGTCGCCACGGATCTGCGTACAGAGAAATTCCGGGGTCCGTTTCAACGTTATAAACACGTGCCAGTATGTAGACATTGCTGTTACATGTATTCGGGCTCAGGGTCATTTCTCTTGCCTGCGATTAACCATGGGTTAGTCGAAGTTTGCGTATTGAGTATATATCTCCTACCTTGTTGTACTGCAAACCTGGCATTACAAACGTCGACTCCAACCCTCCCTCTGTGGTAAACACTTGGATATGAAACGAGCAGGTGTCGTGTATTGATTCATCGGGAATTTGGTACCTATCAATGACGGCTTTTCTAAGCTTTCCACTGGTATCTGTTATCGTGAATGTAGAATAGACACTCTGTTCTGTGTAATCATCGAATGGCTTGTGTCCGTTACGCGAGCGCATGCTGCTAGTCCAGTGCTCCTCTGGACGATATAGGTCTGAACCAAGGAATGAGCCAAGGAGCTGAGAGACCTGCAAGATAGGGTAAGATTACCGCTTTATAAAGAGAACTCCCTTGGATAAATACCTACATATAGCTCTCCGTAGAATACCGCTTCTTGAAAGTCATCTGCATGAATGATAGTAGGCGACGGGCTATCCATTGCTTCACTTGTCTCGAAACTCTCAAACAAGGTCGCAGCACGGTTTTTCATCATTGACCAAACGCCATTCATATCACCGGCTTCATTGTCTAGTAGCACAGTACCTTAGCTAATATGATCGATACCTTGAGGCGACAATGGCTCACTTACCAGAATCATAATGTTCAGATGTGATTAGAGTGTCGTGGGAATCACTCAGATCGTCAACATCTCTACTGACCCCCGTTGAAATAGATGAAGCATAGTTTTGGGTAATCAGTTCTTGTACGGAAATGGCCTGGCCATTTACCTGGTATTTAGGCTTTTGCACGACTCTTTGCGACCAACCATGCTGCAGGGGGTTGTTCATTTCTGGCTCTGGCTGTATTGCGAGAATGCTGTTGACGTCTTGCATCTTACTTTGTGCTCCAGAATCTATAGCTGCAATCCTTTGGGCCCCTTGACAAAATTAGCATCAAATTTGTATGTACTCACCCGACGCACTTACACGCAATATTCTGATCCATCCGACCTCGTTCTTTCATGTGAGAATCCAGATCAGCCATGATAAGCTTGTGGCTACTCTGAGCCAGTATTTGCGTTACAAGATGCGAACAGTTCATGTTTGCAATGCCACAGAAGCTGCTGAGCAAGTGTGACAGCTCAATTGGGCAGTATCCAGAGGCGAAGATGTCATCATCAGCGACGACATACAAGCTGAACTTCTCATCTCTGATTTCGCTTGTAACACGACTTTCTACGGCGTTGCTGTGGATTAGTTTCTCTCCGATTTTGAGATTCCAGCGCACTAAGATCTGACTGGATTTAAACACTTTGATTGTCTGCAACTGTTTGAGCTTGAGGTTGTATACTTCGGGGCCCAGCTCGAATGGGATAAGGCTGGAAAGAGTTAGATGACTCATGACCTGCAAGTAGGATCTGACTCTACCACATTGGCGAGCAGCGATAGTACACTTACGTGGCCAAGTAAGGTGCTTTTGCCTGAAGCATCTTTGCATAACCCTTATGTTCGCAGATCGTGGTAGGATCAGCCGAGGTCCCATCAAGAAGAGCTGATACCATTCGAGATTGAAGGTTGAAATGACTGTAAAGGTGTTTCATACTTTTCAGCTCTTCAGCAAAGAAAACGGCGAGATCAGTTTGCCCTAGAAACGCCTGCTGGTAGTTCACTGTATCCGGAATACACCAAAAGTCCGATGCTGCTCTGAGCTCAATCACCTCACTAGATCCCTTTGGGTTCACTGGAAACATGCGACACTTGGAGAAATCTGGGACGGGCTCCATGTCAGTGCTTTGGGTGCCCAGATACTTGGAGATCTGTTGAAGGATTGCCCTGACGTGGTTTATATCTCCAGGATCGAGATGGCACGCCTCTTTCTGCAGTGTTGTAAGGCCTGCGTTGGGAATCCCCAGAAGCACTTGAAAGAGGTGACTTCTGCTTTCGTAAAAGTCAATCAATCTTGGCACATGTCTAAGGCTTTGTGGACCATCCCAGACTACTGTTGTATAGCTCACCCACTTGCCTTGATTGACACCGGGCTGGCCAGGAATATACACGGATTCATCTTCCATGAGACATTGTCTAGGCATAAACGATCAGCTCAAATCTTTTTTGGAAGGTCTCGGGCCAGACTGCTTCGCACATTACCGTGGCTTTTGCCTCACTCGTAGCGAACTTTTCCAACCGCGCGTACAGCTTTTGGGCAACATCATGCTTCATGTGGCCACCACGAACACGGCGCAAGTAATCTACAAAAAGCTGTGCTTGAGGCTTCACAAATACACCAAAGATCTCAAGGAAGTCCCAGCCAGAGTCTTGAGGATCAGAAATGGACAAAAGCCTGTCTGCTTCGACAATTGGTCCCATATTCTCACGTGGGCCCAGACATATAAATTGACCGATGCATTGGCAAGTCCAACACGACTGCGTGGCGCTATCGCAACGTGCAACAGATCCTATTTCGCACAGGAGGAGCATACTCTCCCTTGGGAGACAGGTCTCCCAAAGCCTTCGTCTTACCTTGGTGCCCGATGGACTATGACACGGTACCATAGTGTCTGAGACTTCATCTCGTAGCTTCTCCCGGTCAGAGCTGGAGAGAACCTGAGCTGTATGGCGACCCTCGGCCAATATATGATGAGATTGCGGGGAGTTTTTGAAGAATGTAGCATAAAAGGTCCAGTTCTGCCGTAGTGCATTGAGTGCCATCAGAGGGTCATTTGCCAATACGGCCTTGAAGTCTGGATGCAAACCAGGAATATCCTCGGTCCATTCGATTGGTCGAAGCCATGACATAAAGCCTACTGATTGCATAAGCCATTCATACCCGTTCGGGAGGGATTGGAATGAACTCAGATAGAGTGGATCTAGAAAGTGCAACTTTAAGCGGAGAGTCTGTGATATGTGCTTTGCAGAATACATCTTGGTGGTGGGGATGTATATATCGGACATTTGGCGCTTTTCTCCATCTTCGCATGAGCACCAGAGGTTGGGAATAGACAATCTTTGCGGCTTCCAGCCCGCCTTGTAGAGGAAAATCAGATGGGACACCATATCTCCGGCACTTAAAGAAGAAAACTTCTCATTTGATACCTCCTCCATGTGATGGGATATGATAAGCTTGCAGAGTGTACTTGCGGTACCATCCTTTGCTCCGAGTTTTGTAAGTAACCTGAATTGAGAAGTATTCTCCTTTACACGATCATGTATCCTATAAGCACCCGCAATGCCCCGCGGAAGTTTCAATATGGTATCCGAAAAATACAGTGATCCAAATTCGGACGAGACCCATTGATACCCTGTCTCCGGCGTCCTCGCAAGCGGGAACAGAGGTAAACGCGAAATCCTTTCCGAATTGCCCTCGAAGTGCTTAAGTAGAAGGTCGCATACTTCATTGTGCCACGAATCCGGTTTACTGGCAAACTCGGGATTGTGATCCGAAATGAAGATTTCCAGATCCACCAGAAACAACTCAAAGGCCATAGTTTGCACACCAAGTTGCTCCAGAATGTGGGTGGCGGAAGTAGGGTACTGTTGTGATATGAGGTTGTACCGTGAGTGGGAGGTAGGTAGTAACGGGTACCCATCTCTGCCCTTGAATGAATTTGGGATGATTCTCAGCTGACTTGGGCGAAGGAGGTTCCCATGAACATCCTCAAGAACACTCTTCTTGGACAATATTTTGATCATTTGCGCGGGCAAGTCCCTGAAGATATCATTCTGAAGCTTGTCGAGCGGCAGCAGCAACGGCCACTCAAACCACAGACTCAAGCGTCTGTCTCTGAACTGCATGATAGCTTCTGCTAGTGCATAAGGAATGCGTGACACCAATGCCTTGTTCCATGCAATTGGTTTCATATCCTCTCTATTCGAGACAAGAATGAAATCGGAGTGGACGACAAACTATTCACATCACCCGTTAGAAATGCACAACAAGTAGGCGGATTGGGAGTAGGTCTTTACAGACCTTGAAGCCATAATTCCTAACAGGCAAGTATGCATATAGCTTTTTAGTTGGAATCGGTCCCTCGCGTGGCAGTTTCTGGGCGAAGACAAGAACAATCTCTGATGTTGTGCGATTCAACCTTTCCGTAGTGCTCGGGAGTTCAGCGACAGGATAACGAAAAACCACGTGTGGCTTAGCAGCTCCATCATAATAGATGTTTATGTCGGTTAAGAGCCTTTGTTGTGCTGCAATAGCATCAGCCCGCAGAGTTCTCTGCCAGCTTGAGGATCCGAAGATCTTGCTCATCCGAGCACCACTATCACTCACGCCTATCTCAATGTGCTTCAGTCGAGATAAAAATAATAGATCCAATGAATCAAGTTCCTTCATACCACGGATAACCTCTTCGGAACCGACCATGCTCATGTCTTCTAGTTGCTCAGTAGAATCAGGAAGCCTCAGCATGATTGACGTATAACCCTCCGACCTCATGCTTTGACCGGGAGGATCCTCATCCCAAATGGGACGGATCCTCCCCAGAGGTGCATTTCTGTCAAAACGAAACGAATAATAGCCAGAGCTGACCCAGGCCGAAGAGGCTATCATAAAGACAGTCTTGAAGCCAATACCTTTCTCACCGATCAACTTACGGCCTTCGTCATCGAGCTTCCCTTTTTTGGAGCTCAGGGTCATATGGCATATCGAGTTAACATTCTCCCTTGAAAATCCAACCTCGTTGGATTCAAAAAGAACAAGCCGATCGCGAAAGCGAATATTCACTCTTGGTGGCTTGGATCCATAGAGGTTGTCGTCGGCGTTTTGAAGCAGCTCATATAAGACGCGAAAGACATTGCTGCTCTGTCCATCACTTAACCTGTAGTGGGGCTATCAGACTGTTTTCTTGGACAAAAAGGGGGCGTGTGGAGGTGGGTCAGCGCACTCCTTCAGCATGCCTTGGAACTCGACATCCTCGAGACGGGGTTGCTGGTTGCGTCGAATCTCTTCAATGTGATTGATGGCTTCTTGTCGGCTTTGAGGAAACCGATTGTCTCTCCCACTCATTGTCGAACGAGAAGTCTGTATGCTGGTATGCTCTACATCATCATCTGGCCTGGACCACCAAGCGTATGACCGTTGCCCTGGGCTGTCAGGCATCCTCGGTCAAGAACAATGGATGGTTCGCGCAGAAGTGGAGAATATTGAAGTCCCAATGCCCTGGTTTTCATGCCGTCTGCGTCTCTGGTGTTTGCCGCATGCTGTACTCGGTAGCATTCGAAGATATGGTGGTGGAATGAAAGAAGTCGGGCCAAATTAGGCAGAAATACAAGCCTCACAACCATGCATGGCATACTAATGCTCTCTTACAGCTGATTCGTTGAGCAATTACCGTCTAGTAATGCAATGTTTATGCAAGAGCACGGACAAGTCAGCTCATCCAAATTGGGGGTGTTTGCGAATACGACCTTGCGTCTGATCCCCCCTGCACATTGGCCAGCAATTGGCCTCCACGCAGCATGACGATTACATATTGTCCACGTGATTCTCGGTCTTCTAGCCTTTTGAAGTTGATCGCATCGTGCTGATGTGGAGAGGACAAGTCTGCTCCGTAGGAATATTTCCGTCGCTTGCTTCTATTTGATGCCCATGTCCACCTTTGCAATTACTTGTAAGTAAGAGTTATTAATGTACTCCATATTCAGAGAATTACTTGCCGTCGTGCGCACCAGCCAACAGGTGATGGCCTTAATTGCATTCGCTATCTACCCTGTTGGTTAAAAATTCTATGATCTAGCCATGTTTCCAGCCTTTGCTTTGATCATGGCTATTCATCATACCTCATATTGGCACCAAGCCGTATTTCGAAATTTGCCGGCGATAATCATGTGTTTTCTGTGTGTATCAAGAATAAATGAAGGCACTGAAATGACCACAGCTTCTATCATTATTATTGACACAATTTTCAGCACGACTAGAAATTTAAATCAAAGACAAAGATTTAGCATACACATTCATCTATTTAGACTTATTCCATAAAAAGTCTCGCTTCAACCCTCTGTTAACAATATCGCTATCCATCAATATCGCCTTTTCTCCGGACCCGCCTTGGCATCTTCCGGAGAGCAGGGAGGCCTCTTTATCCTTGGGAGGCTCAAGGCTTACCCTATTGCTCATAACGTGAATTCCATCAGCTTCTGTTGCAAAGCATTCTCGTCTCTAAGTCATTAACTTATTAGAAATTTGATATGAAGCTATGTAGTATTCTACCTATAGGGTGATTTCAGACGATGAGATGAAGATTACGAGGCGCTGACATGGTTGAATCATTTGTAAGAGACAGTGAGTTTACTGTTCACGCTTAGATTGCACACAAGATTTGGTTTAAGAGAGCAAAGAGATATTCTATAAAATCTGACTGTAGGAGATGCGAACTTGCAAACAACACTTTAACGACTTATAACCCAAAAAAGAAACCCTAATCTAAATACAAATTAAGAAATAAAAATGCTTTACTCCAGGCCATTCAGAATCTCGTCGATCGCGTCATCCAGAGTGGCTTGAGCCTTAGCCATCTTCTCTCGTCGTCGCTCCACCCACTGTCTATTCTCAAAGAGCATTTCCTCACCTGACTCAATCAGGCGCTTCACTTCCACGGGCCCAACGCTGCCAGCACTCACGCGTGTCTGAACAAAGCCTTCGGGGTCAAGCGCGAGATGTAGGTCCTCGTGAGCCATATCCACGTCTTGCCCTAGAACTTCGAAGCTGGCCTCGTTGAGAAGCTCGGATGTGATGTCCTTTCGTCGGATCTCATTGTCCTTGCACTTGCGTACAAGACGTGCAACGACCTTGTGTGCCTGTCTGATGGAAAGCCCGTGATTTTGCATGAGACTGTCGGCAAGATTGTTGGTGGTTGACCAGCTGTCAGCAAGAACTTGCTTGATGCGTGTCTCCTTGACCTCTAGAGCGCCAAGAATCTTTCCAGCAAGAATAAGCATGTTTGATGTGGTATCAATGGCAGAATCGAGCTGGTAAGGGGACCCGTGAACCTTGTGGTCGCCAGTACCTTCGCCACGGAAGGTTGACATTGTTGACGAGAACCAGGCAGTGCTAGGCCCGGCAGCAAACTTGATCACCTCTAATGTGACTGGGTTGCGCTTCTGAGGGAAAATGCTGCTTGTGGCAGAGTATGACTCGGGCAACTGAACAAAGCCAAACTCGGTGGTTGACCAAATGTGCAGGTCGGTTGCAAGATCGTTCAAGTGATACATGACGAATGACAGAGCAGCCATGATATCTGCAGAGTAATCGGCATCACGACCAAGCAAAGAGTTTTGGATAGACTCGTCGAAGCCAAGGAGCTCAGTGGTACGCTCACGGTCGATGCGCAAGCCTGTTCCACTGCGGCCGACTGTTCCCAGAGGGTTGCGATTCAATCTGTTGAAGGCATCGCGGCATCGCTCGAGATCTTCCTGGAACTTGGCCGCAAAGGCCATGAAGTAGTGGCCAAGGTTTCCAGGCTGGGCTTGCTGCATGTGGGTGTAATAAGGGATGACTGTTCCAGAGTGACGGATCGCAGCTGCGATGAGGTTTTCTTGCATGTCGTGAATTCTGTCCATGACTTGGAGAAAGAGGGCACGGTAGAACATGCGTCCCACGGTGGCTCGCTGATCGATGCGGCTACGAGCAGTGTGCAGAGAGCCCGCAACATTGTCGCCCAGTCGCTTGGACAGGAATGCCTCAACTTGAAAGAGAAGACTCTCCTTGGAGGGGTCAATGTGAAGACGGTCAATGCCTAGATCACGGAGCTCCTGTAGAACTGGCAAAAGCTTGCGTCCTGTGCTCTCAGAGATTGTCTTCTGCTCTAGCAACATCACAACGTGTGCCAGATCAGTCCACAAGAAGTCATCAAACTGCTTGCACTCCTGCTGTTGCGCAGGCCACAAGTAGTATTGCTGAGCGGCAGTTGGCTCCTTGGGAGTGAGTGCAATTGCTTCAGGCATGTTGACTGTGTGACTGTTTTGACCTCAAACTGTTGGTAGAATCTGATGAATTAATAAGGGATATTGAGAAGCAAATTTTGACTCAGGAGATGGTTTTTGAAATTGTAAGATGATTGAAGGATGTGAGTGTCTATGACTATTTCTCTGTTTCACATGAGGAGACGTGACCTTTTATGCTTCTTCTGCTTCTCTTACGTTTCGAAATTTGCATCAGCATCACACAACGACAGTCTGTCCTTCAACTCAACCCCACCCCGTAAACCGATTTCAAATTGTACAATGAGTTCTGCATCGCCATGATGGAGCTGAGGTTTGTCCGGTAGTCGGCCGCGTACCCGTAAAGGCGCCGTCAAACATGCCTAGTGCAAAACACAAACCCTACTGCCAAGTATTGCGCGAAACAATTCTCCAGGCTGCAAAACACTGTGTGTCTTGGCAAAGCCGCCGCGTAATCGTGCGTCCACCAGTAAGTGTCTGTGACCCTTTGCTAGGAAAACAACGAACCTGTCGAATGTAACAGTAAAACGCATACATAACGTGCTAGGAGAACGATGACCATACAGAATCATGTCATATGGTGGATTCGTGAGCTCATGGGTACCTGGATGAATATGAGTCGAAAGGTGTTTCTCGCGGCGACTCCCCCCGGAACGTTGTATTACAATGGAGTATGGATTGGAAACCAAGCTCGAGGTGGGAAATGCCAAGCGAGATCAACACGAAAGGCATGCCGGCACTAAATTTGAAAAAGCAGCCACTTCGGGAAATACAAGAAACAGGTCGTTGAGCAGGAAGCTGATCCTTACACATGCCTGTTTGTCACAGAGAGAAAAGAGAAGACAATATAATGTTTACTGATGAAACGTCACACAATGCAGATCTTATAATGGACGCTGAGATATTGGGGGCCATCTTGTCGATTATGATTAATCTCGACAGAGCATACATGTGCCAATGTATTGACGCTCATCTAAATAGCGTGGCAACTTGCTGCGAATGTCTCATGAGGCGAATTCTCGCAGGGTAGCCCTATGAGAAAAAGAACGTAATAGAAAACCAAGCACGAGCATTGAAAGCCACTCTACCCCTTCTTGGCTCTTGGCCGGCAACGACAACGGGTTCACGGGACCGCACGGCAGCGGTGGAATGTGGGAGCATGGGAGCGTGTGGGGGGGGAAGTAAACCAAGCCCCATGCTCTACCCGTAAGCGATCAAATCCATCCATTGTTGTGCTTTATGCTTATTTGGCCGGCCTATAGTAGGCCTGGTACAATAAAAGTACCCACTCTGGTCGCCGCATGGTTGAGATTATTGCCGAGTAGTCGGCGTTGGCTCCATCCATCCACAAACAAGATTCAAAAACGTGGTCTGTAAGACATTCAACAGTAGCTTTATGGGAAACTTCCAAGACATTTTGAGCCAAGAGATACTTGTGAGAGTTTTATTTTATTTTATTTTGGTTTTATTTTGCAACTAACAACTGCAATTTGAAACCAGTCAACCAACCCATACATCACCAACCCCCTTTCCGCGAAGACTTGATCTTTTGACACCGAGTAGCTCATCAGGGCAAAAGCCCTTTCCTGACTCTTAGGGGTGGATCTTAAACAGAAGAACCTTTATAGATCGACCTAGGCACGGCCCGAAGTAACACAAAGCAACAGCTTTTGTTCTTGTGAGACCATCAAGGTTGAGAAAAATCTAGAATTATCCACATTGGGCGTTGATAACAGTTGACGTATATGTCATGGAATTTACTAATAGGGTGAGACGGATTTTAGACCAGGGCAGATCTTCGCCAGCAATGCAAGGCGTGATTCGCCAAGAGGGAGCCGAGAACCTTATTATATGGTGTAAGCACCCAAAGGGACCCCGGCAACTAATGCCCGCCAAGAATATTCGGCAGAACAGACCTGAAGTCTTATTTCTGCTCATGCGCCAAGGGGGGCTTAGAGCACGGCTTAATATGGACAGACTCCGCCAATCAAGGTTCTTGTTCCTACATGTATAGAGAAAGCCAAGATGGAGATCACTTGTAGTAGGCCCCGTAGGTCCCGTATTCCCCGAAAGGAAGCAGAAAATCGACCCAGAATGACTGGACAATTGCGGATCGTCGACTTTGGCGATGGAGTATTTGCCCGAGCGAAGAGAAAATTTTTTTTCTTTCTTGCAACGTAACCGAGATGTTGTAATTGTGATGCTGAATGGTGATGTGGGTCGGTCTGTGATGCATGCAGGCTTTTCGTCTGCGCTGTCTGTCCTGTAAGAGGTTATCAGGACGGTCCCGTCAACCGAGCTCCCCCTACTGAACGACTTCTATGTTCCAACACCCCTAGTCTTTTCTATAGACAATCTATTTTTGCTGCATTGGTAAAGATAACAATGGCAAGGCAAGATAACTTCATCTTTTCTGCTGGCCGCGGCATTGCCAACGCTGCCAAATTCGTCTGGCACTGGTCGGTGCCGTACAAAAGCGGTCACCGCCCTGACGATATCCCCTACGCCACCGTCTGGAACACGCCCGTCGACGAGGAGAGTATACTTGATGCTCTACAGACCGTGTTTCCAGATATTCCTCGAAACAAATTGCCTACCGAGGAAGAGCATATACGGCAGCTGATACGAAATCGCCTGCAGCCGTATCTGCAATCAAGCGACGAAGAGACACCGCCTTCGTTGGAAGAGAGCGCAAACAATATCGCACAGCAGGAAGCCCATCGAAAGCTTCTTGAAGATACTGCGGAAGAAGCATGGCAGCATGTGCCACTGAACCTGCGCTACCTGCTTGCCGCGCTCAACGCCCATCATATCGAGAAAAAGCTTGAAGAGCTAAGCAAAGACAATTATCACACCAAGTCTGGCCTTGGGAGCTTGACGAGAGCGAAGAATGGTATATCAAAGACGTTGAGAATGTGGAGGCTTGGCTTCCGCGCTGCAGTCAGCCGTTTTGAGAGATACTCTGTCAACTTCTTCTTCCTGTTCCTGGCCTTTAGCGCTTGCTATCCAGATGTAGCAGCCGGCTTTCTGGGAGAGCGTTCATACAATCAACGCTCCATCGGCAGCAGAATTGTCACTCTTTGCCAACTTTTCCACCTTCGAACCTTTGACTTTCCTTCTTTCTGGCTTCTCTTCAACTGGAGCTTGGAGCGGTTGCTCGGCGCCTTTGTGGGCAATACCGTGTATGCTCTTACAGCCTGTATTCCGGCTCTGCACGTGGTATACAGAAAGGCGTGGTTTCGAACCATGATGCTTGTTCTCTCCATGTCTTGGCAGGTTTCAGTGCAATTCTCGCCGCCCCTGCGTGATTACGTTATGCGACTTGTCACGCGACGTCAAATGACCGGCTTGCGAAACGACAAAGCCGGTCAGATTGACTGGGGTAACGCTGACAAGGCTATTGAGTATGAACTGCAGACACTCAAGAAGTACACTGCGCTACAAACACAGAGAGAGCTTCCCTCCTCATGGGAGCAAGTTCCCGTTCGGGCGCGCATAGAGCGATACATTCAATTCACCAGCCGTTTTGTTCTTGGCCGACCTGCTGACCAGCTTGTTGGTCTGCTCAAAGAGGACCTTGAGGGAGTCATCAATACCTATGAGGATTATTCTCTGACCATACCTCGCTCTTCAGAAGAAGCAGCCAACCGTGACAAGGGCCATGTTGAGCCGCGCGCACCGAAATTCCTGCTTGTGGCCTTTGACATTTGCATTTTCGCCTACGTCTGCTACTCTTTCTACCCACAGCCATTTACCTTCAACACTGTGGTTGCTTATGGCACAGTCGTCATCATCAAGCAAGCCCTTGTTGCCATTAAACGCTACCAGACTCTAAAGAGCGCGAGACGTCTGTTCACAAACATGGTTTCGATCAATATCCTTGGAGTATTTCTGGTGTCGACTCCTGTAACTGTTGATAGAAATGTCCTGGCCAAGACCGGAAACTTTATTGCACTGACTCTAGCCATGGTGTTTGCGACCCTGTTCCTCGCAGAGCCCATAGCGCCGTTGATGTTGTCGCTCACTGAGAAGATTGCCGCTGGATCATCGGCGCTCATCAATATGCTACGATCATCAAAGAAGTCGGAAAAAGACTTGCCAGGATCTCCTCAGTCGGAAAGAACTGAGGTGGCATCGGACGAGGAAAAGTCGACGCCTAATGAGAAGAGCAAGTCTCTCCCAAAGTCGCGTCAGTAAGGGAATGGCTGGTTGTCATGTCATTGTACTGATGAATCTTGAAGGGGTTCATCGGTGAATTTGGGAATGCGTTAGGAAGCCAAGGAAGTCTTGGAACAGCTATTGGTAGGAAAATATTATTAGTCGGTCATGAATCACGGCTAGAGTAGGCGACTTGAAGACTCGACAAGTGGTCTTATCTGAACTGTATAATCTTTGTTTATACGATAGATGGTGGGATAAATGAGCTCTTCACCTTTGTAACTTCATCTCATCTCGTTTCCTAGCATATTAATGAGTGCGCCTAATAACATCATGCATTAACCCAGCTTCGTCGCACGTAGATGACTGCATGAAGCCAACCTCTTTGAGGTAACGCACGCTACTTCTGACAGCGATACTCTCTTGCCCGTACATCATCTCTTCCCTGTTTTCTTCAAACTCCATGGAAATTCCGAACGACTCTAGAAAGTGCTATACCGGCCAAAGGGGATGCTTTTCGCCAACCTTGTTTAATGATGTGATGGAACGTTGCGTCCACTCATCCCATGTTACGGGCACGCATGGATTGTTGAGCTCGCTGTTGACGAGTTCCCAGAAAGCTCGCACTGGTAAGCCATTCGGAATATTGGCAAAAGGTTCAGTGCTGTTTGGAGTGAAAACTTGATCCAGGACGGCAGTGGCAACGGTGGCAACGTCTGCAATATGCATCCATGTATCCACAAAGTCAGCTGGATGTGCTCCAATGAGAGCAGCTCCCGCAACCATCCTCCAGATAAAGTCATCGACATTACAAACTCCTGTTGCAGGGGATCCAATGATTCGCCACGGCTTGACGCTCGAAATCCGATTTTGCCCGATGGGAAGCTGTTTAATGACATCTTCAATGATGCCATCGCATACAAACTTGGTCTGACAGTAACCGCTGCTGTGGCCAAGCTGCGAAGCTATTGCCTGACGGTCGTCACCCTGATGGCTTCTCTCAATACCGCCAGATACAAAGACAAACTTGGCGTTTGCGGTAGACGACACGGTGACCTGCAGTAACTCCAGAGTGGACTCAACATTTGAGGCCGATAGTTTGTCGTAGTCGGCGTTCCAGTTTACAACAGCTCCATTGTGGATGATTGCGTCAACAGAAGATTCCAACCTCGACTGGCCTCCCAGGCGATCCCATTGCGTGCTGGTGAGGCCCATCCGTGTCACGCCAAGATCACCAGGCCAAACTTCAATATTTTCCGCATCCTCCTCGCACCACCAACCGGAGATTCTGGCTGCGTTCTTGATTCGGCTTAGTCCGTGCTGCACAGAACGTGAGTGCACCAGAGTGATTACAGACTTTATTGCATCATTTTGCACCAGCTGCCTGAGGAGCTCGTTTCCAAGAAATCCCGTTGAACCCGTCAGAAATACAGTTGCCTGATCAGACAGCGTCGTGAGAGGGTGGAAAATCAAGCGCTTTAGTGAAGGAGTTTGAATAGTCGCCGAGGCTTGTGAGATTTTAGCCATCAAGTCAATCCGCAAGTCATGTTCTTGAGTCCCATTGAGGGTGTTCTGAATGGCCCTTGCCATCCCATCAACCGTAGTATGTCTACTATTGATCAGTGATAGACTAAGAGAAGTACCAAAATGCGCTATAATAGAGTTGATTATTGTGATGATGCGAATCGAGTCTCCTCCAAGGTCGTAGAAATTGTCATCGAGACTGATTGAATCAGGTGGTAGATTCAGCGTCTTCGCCCATTCATCTCTGATCCAAAGCTCCATCGCCGTCGAGCAGCCCCTTGAGAATTCTCGCTGGCTAGCGAGATAGCTAGCCATAATGTGACTCGGTAGTTGTGCTGCGGCATGGAGCAGAGCCCTTCTGTTGAGCTTTCCAGCGCTGCTCTGGGGCATGCGCTCAATTGGCACCACATAGCTCGGGATCATGTAAGTCGGAAGGATAACCCGCAGTTTGGCCATGAGTTTATATACTAATCGTCGCGTCTCATTATCGCAAATCATGAAACTGACATCCTGTTCAATGTCGTAGTCTTGGCCTTGATCACCGGCCAGAGTAATGAAGGCAATAAGAGTCTCGCCAGACTGGTAATGCACGATGTCCACTACGGCGTGCTCGATTGCTCCACCAGACTTCCTGATCTGATGCTCAATCTCGCCCAGTTCAACACGCTGCCCGCGAATTTTGGCTTGAGTGTCCTTCCGTCCACAGTAATCCATTGTTCCATTATCATTATATCGAACTAAATCCCCTGTCTTATAAAATCTTTGCGGTGTTGTATCTACTGTGGGAGGTAGCCATTCAACGTTGTCTAAGAAGGGCCCGCTGAGATTTTGATGATCATGAAGATAACCACGAGCCAAAGCGTGTCCTTGCAGCAAAAGCTCACCAACACAGCCAATTGGTGCCAGTCGATGGTGGTTGTTGGGATCTACGATCCAACATTTATGAACAAATCCGTGGCCAATGTTTGTAGCCGAGTCAGCAACAGACTTGTATCTATAAGTTGATGACAGTATGCAGGCTTCCGTTGGTCCATATCCATTGTAAAGATCAACGTATCCATGCCAATTCTTCAAAGTCTTTTTCGTAGGCGCTTCGCCAATAAGAATCACTGACTCTAGCGAGGGTACCGAATCAGGCCGCAAAGTGTTTATAAATGTTGGTGTTAGCATGGTGATGTTCACCCGGGCTTGGTTTATAAATGCTGCAGCCTCGTGCAGACGCTCTAATTCATTAGGTACGCACACGGTGCCGCCAGAAACTAGAGCGCCAAATGTCTCAGTGATGCAGGCATCAAATGAGTAATTAGCAAACTGGAACCATCTAGACCTCTCATCGGTACAGAAGAAGCTTTGCTGTGCAAGAAGGGAAGAGCAGACAGCCTTATGCTCAACAACAACACCCTTTGGTTTCCCAGTAGATCCAGATGTAAAGAGCATATATGCTGCGTTGTTTGGACTGGAGCCAACCCAGGGGATGGGTTCTGCCTTCGGAACTGTACTTCTTGAGATGGTATCGGATGACAAGGTAATGTTGTTCAACACCATATTTCTGCACTCTTCTGCAGTTGAAGGCGACACAACCAGAAATTTGGCTTCCATCTGATCTAACAATGCCTTTCGGCGGCTCAAAGGGTGAGCTGGGTCCAGAGGAACGAAAACCCCACCAGCTTTTAAGATCCCTACCATGGCGATAATTGCCCACTTGGATTTTTCCATACAGAACGGCACAAGTGTCTCAACTCGTACGCCCAGTCGGATAAGATGCAAGGCAAATGCGGTAGCTAGGTGATCTAGCTCTTGATATGTCAAGCAGCCATCAGATGTGTAGATTGCTTCATGGTTCGGAAGTCGTTCAGTTTTTCGAGCAATAAGATCATGGAGGCATTCACCAACCGGCTCAAGGTTATCTTTGTTCCACTTAATAGCCTGATTTAAGTCCCATAGACCTGCAACTGACACTAGCCCAAGTCGTTTATCATCCACAAGAAGTTCCTGCGCTATATGTTGGAAATGCTGGTACAGAATTCGGACGCGGAAGTCCGACATAGAATCTGTTTGATAAGTGATCTCAACTCTGACTTGATCACCAAAGAGATATGCTTGTACAACCAGTGGGTAGTGAATCTCTTCTTCAGGATATTCTTCAGACTTCTCAAGAGCCATGCTTAGGTCCAATGAGGAGTCCTGGATTGAGAGTTGCTGATTCGGCTGCACAACAAATAGATTTGTGAAATCGCAAGCAGCCTTGGCTTCAACGCCAAGCTTTGAGATATTTTGAAGGCCGAATTGTTCATATGCCACCATCTCGGAAGCTTGATCCTGCGTTTCTTGTAAGAAAGCAGAGACGGACCTCTGATGGTCTATTCTCATTCGAACCGGTACAGTAGCAGCAACTAATCCAGAAGTTGATTCGATACCTTCTATGGGGGCATTACGCCCAGAAACTGTCGTCCCGAAACATACATCATCGGTGTCACAATAGCGCGCAAGTAGGAGAGCCCAGGTAGCCCGTAGAATAGTCGCCTTTGTAATAGAGGTCGTTTCGGGCTGGGTAAGCTGCATGGTCTGGCTGAAGATACGCGTAATGCTGGCCTTGGATCTCGGTAGACCTGTAGCCCGACTCGTCTCTGGAAATGTAGCGCGTTTCACACCCTGAAGCTGTAAGGCCCAATACTTGCTGGCAGCTTCATAGTCAAGACTTCTCGTATACTTGACAAAATTATGTAGCGGGTAGATAACTGGGCAATCGACCTGTCTATACATAGCAGTCAAGGTACTGAGAATGAGAGAAAGAGCCCAACCATCGAAGATGACATGGTGAACGGCCCAAGCAAAATAGGTATGACCCCCCGCTTCATTGATAATAGCATATCGACAAAGGCGTGTGCCGTAGGTCATCTGGAATCTTTGAGAATGATGCCTCCATGTTTGAAGGTCAAACCCTTCCGTAATATCCCACGAAACATCATCCACCAGCACAAATTGAACTGGCATATTCTCAACCAGAACAATCCTGGTACGTAGATTCCTACAAATATGCAGTGTATACCCCCAGGCCTCTCGAAATCGTTGGATGTCAATGTTGGGAGGTAGGCTTACCGCCTGTCTGGTTATGTAATAGCCAGGCTACTTCACAGAGAGTGTCATAAGATCCTCTTGCGGCGGTGTGCATGGGTATGCATCTTCAATCATGGCATTTTCTGGCAGTTCATAGCTGTTTCTTGCAGATTGTGACTACACATAATCCTTGGCAGCAGCTTCTAAAAGACTGAAGGGTTCAACTTCCGAAACTCGAGGGCTCTTCGGTGTTGCCTCTATCGATTTCAGAGCCAATACTGATAACGTTGGCTCATCAAAAATGTCTTTGACCGTGAAGTAAAGACCAGAGAGACGAGCCGCAGCAACAAGCTTTATAGCTGAGATTTAATCGCTTCTAAGTTTGAAGAAATCCGCATCTTGGCCGATTGACTCCGCGGGTACGCACAGAACCTCACTCCATAGCGTTTGCATCCTCCTCTCCATTGATGTCTGAGGCGCCCGTTTCTCATTGCGACTTAGAGAGTACTCGTGCAGGCCTTGTTGAGCAATTTTCTCTTTCAACGTATTTCTATCGAGCTTGGTTGAAATAATCGAAGGGAAGTAACTGCCGGGGATGTAGTATGTCGGAATCATGTACGTAGGCAACGTGGCAGTCAACTCACGTACCACATGATCAAGCTGAACCCTCAGGCCTTCGTCAACCTTGGCGAAAATACTGCCATCTTGGAGTTTATTCTCATCGAGAAGACGCATTTCATTGCTGAAACTGAAATAGGCTACAAGGCTAGAGCCAGCATGCGTCTTGAGGACATCCACTGCTAGCTGACAGAAACCAGGGAGTGCGAGCCAAATGCGATGCTCCACCTCTCCAAGCTCAACTCTCAGACCTCTTATCTTGACTTGGGTGTCCTTTCGAGATGAAAACTCGATTGTGCCATCAGATTTGTAGTATCCCAAATCACCAGATCTAAAGAATCGGCCCCAATGTTTCGATGAGCGGCGAGGCGCCCATTCCGGTAGGCTTGTTATGATGGCACGCTGGGTTTTCTCCGGGTCAGCAAGGTATTCTCATAGAATTGTAGGTCTTTGGATCATGATTTCACCTGTTGTTCCTATTGGGGTTAAACGTTGGGGATCCTCGGGATCAACCACCCAGCAAGTAAAAGATAAGAAAAAGTGGTAGATGACCCGTTCGTTCGGATAAATTCCTGTCTGCTCTCTTGACGCACTTGCTCTCCCTTGCCAATGCAGTCCCAGTGCCACATGATGTGTTTGTAAGACATTAGAAATCCTATTTAGTGGAACTAGCACTCCTTATTCGTGCCAAATATAGAGGCCCCATTACGTATTGGCCGACTATTATCAGAGAGAAACAAGATATCTTGTGTATGTGGCTGTACTGGTATTGAAAGAAACATGATTCTGAACACAGCAGCTTGCAAATTTACCTAATTCGATTTGTCACACGATCTTGTAAATTACGATGGGTCTCTCATGTGAGCACAATGTGGCTGTGAAATAGATTCCAATGCTGCAGAAATATTCATTCGTGGCAGAACAAGGCATGGAGTTACTGAAAGTGACTCACATTTGGAGACATGTATGCGGAGTCGTGATGCCAGGGCGATCGACGTGGCCTGATTCAAAGGCTGTCCGACTATTTCGTGCAGCTAAAGCTTAAGAGATACCCTATATCCTTAGAACCGCAATGTCTTCGGACGATTGGTATGAGATCACTTAAACGTTCATAGCTATCTATAGCCCATATACTTTCGGGTGCTCTAGTAAGATATAATAAGCCAACCGTATTAGGGGATTGTTCTAGGATCAAATCGAAAGCACAAACACAAAGGTAATTTTATTTCGGCAGCATAGAAACATAATATATGTAATAATAATATTAACAATCCTTATTTGATATCTTGCGGTCTAGAGTTTGCTCTTAATTGGTCCGGTGGTGCATACGAGTGCTGCTCCTTACTCCATGATATCGATCTGAGTGGTTGGCAAACTTGGCACGCGTGAAGCGCCTAAGATATAACATAACGAGTAAATTACCTATTTTGGTAAATATCGTATCTCTATGCCTTTTATGCCTTGAAAGTGGGGAAATCTGGGATATCAGAGGACCGAATGTTGAACAAGAGAGACTTTGCATTGGAATTGTGGTATATAAATCCCCTCAAGTCCCGCCTCATCATATTCATCTTAACAGCACCACCTTTTATTTGACTACTTCTCTACTACAAAAAGGTTATTTTTACGGCTTGTTTCGATTTTGTTGTTGAAATGGCTATTGATGACTCTGCCTCTAATGATGGGATGCCTGGTGGGTATACGATAATGCCGACTATTCAGGTAGGTTTATCCTTCATCTTATTGAGTCATATGACCTAATGCTGACCGCGATAGCCTCGTATCATGCCCATGAATCCAGATGGTATCAAGGATTCTGTTGGTCCACCGCCAATTGCAATCTGTTCCATGGCATTCCGCTTGCCAGGCGGTATCACCACCGATGCCGCCCTCTGGGATGTCCTGTTGAATGGAAAGGATGTAAGAATGCCGATACCCACCTCTCGCTTCAGCCAAAGCGGCTTTGGTGATAGCTTAGGTGATCCAATGGGTATGAAGGTGACACATGGATACTTTCTCGATAACGACCTCTCTGGTCTTGATGTTTCTTTGTTTCCAACAATTACGCGAGGTGAAGCAAGCTACTTGGACCCCCAGCTTCGACAGCTTATAGAGATTACTCGCGAGTGCCTCGAAAGCGCCGGTGAAACTCAGTATCGTGGGAAGCGCATTGCTTGCTATATAGGCTCATTTAGTGAGGAATGGGCAAGTTCAACTAAGCTCGAGATCCAGAATACCAATCCCTATGCGGTACCCGGAATAATGGACCTCTTTCTGGCAAACAGAGTATCCCACACTTTTGATTTTAAAGGTCCTAGGTATGTATTTATTCCTCCAACTGGTTCGTATGCACCGCGTCTTCTAAATTGAACTTTAGCATGGTCGTCAAAACTGGCTGTTCTGCATCCGCTACAGCTCTGTATGAGGCCTGCCGTTGTATTCAGGCTGGAGATAGTGAAGCAGCTATTGTGGGCGGGGTGAATCTTCTAAGTGGTCCAATTTTCTATGCTGCTTTGGGTGCTGGCTCTGGTGTTTTATCTCCGGATGGTTCGTCCAAGTCCTTTGACGCCTCTGCCGACGGCTATGCAAGAGGTGAAGCGGTCAACGTGTTATTCCTAAAGAAGTTGGAAGACGCAATTCGGGATAAAAATCCTATCAGGGCCATTATCCGGAACATTGGGTCTAACAGCGACGGGGCCGGGGGTGGTGTGCTTGCGCCGGACTCTGTATCACACGAAGCCTTGATTCGCCATACATATGAAAGGGTAGGACTTGACCCAACTGATACACCATATGTCGAGGTAAGAGATGAGCTCTCTGTCTTCCCATTGCTTGCAGAACTGACTTGACGCAGTGTCATGCGACTGGCACTCCCAGCGGTGACCCTGCCGAGGCTACAGCCGTTGGAAGAGTCTTTCAAGACAAGGGTGTTTATATTGGATCCGTAAGCGTCACCCTTCCTCTTATCAATCTTCTTCTACTAAATCCCCTAGGTCAAACCGAATGTTGGACATTCTGAAGCTGCTTCAGGACTAACCAGTCTCATCAAAGCGGTCTTATGTTTGCAACATCGCACTATCGTACCAAATATCAAGTTCAGCACTCCGAATAAAGCCAGTATGTGAATGAAACCTTCAACAAACATTCAAACCAGTTTTAACTGTGTGATACTAAAGTACCTTTCGAAAAATATCGTCTCACGGTCCCAACGATGCCGATTTCATGGCCCAATGATGCACCACTTCGAGTCAGTGTCAACTCGTTTGGAATTGGCGGGTCTAATGTTCACGTAAGTCTTTGAGTGGCGATTATCAAATTGACCCATATCTGACTTTTGTTTAGGTGATCCTTGAAGCTCATCAGAACGAAGAGCCTCCTAATGTAAATGTTTCGAGCGACCCACAATTGTTGCTCTTCTCAGCCAGTTCTACCGCTGCAGTATCCAAGGTAGCTGAGAGTATGCTCGAGTATTACTCAGCAAACCCTCATAACCTATCCAACTTGGCCTATACTCTTACTCACAGACGAGAACTTCTACCAGTCAGATCCTTTGCCATTGTTTCTAAGAACAAGGGAGGAGATGCAAACATATCACCTCCCATCAAAAAGCTTGACGTGGTGCCGCCTATTGTGATGATCTTTACCGGACAGGGCGCCCAATGGCCAATGATGGGTAAACGGCTTCTTTCTTTGGAAGGTTTCCGGCAAGATCTGAAGGAACTGGACACGGTTCTCCAAGAGTGCAGCAATCCACCTAGATGGTCTATTTTTGATGAGATATCCAAACCAGCTGAATCAAGTCGTGTTTATGAGTCCGATATATCACGGCCACTATGTACAGCCATCCAGATTGGGTTGGTCAACACTCTGAAAAGAGCTGGGATTTCTCCGCATGCAGTCGTTGGTCACTCCAGCGGTGAAATTGCTGCCGCATATGCTGCAGGTGCTCTCACGAAAAAGGCCGCCATTCTTATCGCGTACGACCGTGGTTTTGTGTCTTCACATCGCCCCGAGAAGCCTGGCGGAATGGCTGCCATAGCTCTGGGTGCTGAGGCCATGTCCCAATTCCTCATAAAAGACTGCGGTGTGGTGATTGCTGCTGACAACAGCCCCATGTCCACAACCATATCTGGCGACTTGGATGTTTTGAGACGGATAATTGCCATGGTCAATCAAGAAAAGCCCAACACTATGACCAGAGAACTTAAGGTTGATATGGCATATCATTCACATCACATGGAACCATTCGCCCGCACTTATGAAAAAGACCTGCTGTCTCAAACTGGGCTGGATTATCGTGAAGCATCATGCGCATTCTATTCAACAGTCACGGGTGATAAATTTGAGGACCAGTTCAGCCATTCATACTGGGTCAAGAATCTGCTCTCTCGGGTCAGGTTCTTCGAAGCTATTCAAAAACTGCTCTCTGGAAAAGTTATCAGCAAACCACTTTTTCTTGAAATTGGTCCCCATTCGCAGCTATCCGGTCCGTTGCGACAAATTTGTGCGCACAACGGTATTCCTTTCGAATACACGCCAACTCTGATTCGCGGGGCGAACTGCCAAGAGTCCTTGTTATCAACATTTGGCAAATTATTTCAACACGGTGTTGGCATTTCAATCATCCGTTGGATGGTGGATAGAGGAGCGCGCAACTTCATTATCCTCTCTCCAACTGCTTCATCGAATAAGCATCAAGATTTTACAAGAGAACTTGAAAGTCTCAACTGTCATGTTACCAGGATATCGGGCATGGTGCAAGAGATTTCTGATGTTAAGCAAGCCTTGAATGCAGCTCGAAGCCCTATTAAAGGGGTGTTCCATCTAGCCATGAAGCTGCAGGTAGGGTACCCCAAATCTTCGCTTGCGCAACTACTAAGAAAAGTTCCCAGGACGAGCCGTTTGTTACAATGTCACGCGAGAGTTGGAATGCAGCGAAGGACCCCAAAGCCAACGGCCTTCTCAATTTACATACTGCATTGATTGAGTTTGATCAAAACCCTGACTTCCTGGTTGTGTCCACATCGCTATCAACCATGGTGGGGACACCTGGGCAATCAAACTACGTTGCCGCAAACTTCTCAATGGAATCGTTCTGCCAGTATAGGCGAAGCTAGGGACTACCAGCCTCGGCCCTCGCCATCTGTCCGATTGCTAATGTTGGCTTCATTGCAGAACATTCTCAGATGAAAGGTCTATACACGCGATTAAAAAATTGCCTATATGAGAAGGAGCTTCTGAAGTTTATCGAACATGCTATAGTTAATCAACGATGCATTGGCGGTGGCGGCAGTCCGCGACAGAATCAAGGCGGCTTGCAGGCCTGGAAAGACGACGGTCTTGTCTACATGGGATTGATGGTACCCGACACTCCACTAACGGATCCAAACTGTCCAGCAGCATGGCGTGGGGATTCCCAAATGGCATCCTATCACAACTATAGCATCTCGCTTGGTTCCGGTTCCAACCCCTCCCAGTGGGATAAGGTATCTAACAAAATTGGGCAATTTTTGGAAAAGTCTCAGCAAGATCCTTCAATCTTGAAGCAAAGTGCGGCTGCTTTGCAGCTTGCCACGGCAATTGGAGAGTCCCTCTTTACTTTTATGATGAGAGAGGTCGAAAATGTTGAGGATCATCTTGAAGATAATTTCCGTCAGTTGGGGTTGGACTCACTGGTCTTAATGGAGCTGAGAGGTTGGTTCAGAGAAGTGTTGCAGGTTGAGATATCGCCGCTGGACCTGGCGTCCAAATCAACCTTGAAACAATTAGGACAATGCGCGGCGGAACATTTGTATAAGAAACATGCCCGCTCGCAGTAGATATAAGTCTCATAAGTTAAGGCAGCAAGTATTCGTTACGGAATGGCAGTAGCATGTGGGTTGTGTTTAACATAACAGGATTTAGTAGTCTATTAAGCTTGTCACCACATCGACGTAAAAGATCAGGAGCCCGTAAGACTTCGTGAAAGATTGTCTAGGTAGGCTACTTGGAACAAAAGTATGCGATCAGTTGGTAAATAGAGTAATAATACTTGATGGCACAATGGTAACTCTCCAAGCTAGCCGCTAATTCCAATAGCGATACAGGTCATAGTAAGTTTCTACCAGAAGTTCATGCTCTCTCATGATGATCAACATGGTCAGTTTATAATGCGCGGCCCCTGACGCCACATCGTTTATAAAGAAATTTACTACCATTAAGTCAGTAAATTGCTATTCGAAGTTCCATTGATCACACCCACAGGGCAGTTGCAACCACAAATAGAGCAGCAATTAGTCTCAGAGCATTTTGGATCGAATGCGTAACAATTGTCCGGGTCGGTCAATGTGCTCTATGAATGGTAAGTGAGCTATACGGATGGGAGTGGAATAACACATCAACGTACGTTGCAAACTCGGAACTGGAGGAGCAGTCAGCAAAGAGGTTGTGGAATGATAGCAGAAACCATCCATGATAACGCTAAGTCATGGGTGGGTGACTTACACAGTCACAATCGATGGATTCCTGTCTCTGAGGAGCGGCGAGTGCCAGGGATGCGAAAGCCTGCAGGAGGACAATAAACGTAGAAGTATGCATGATAAATTGAGACTTGCAGCTGCTGTTGGATTGATGTTTTATTCTTGTTGTCGTCGTTGTTCTTGTATGGCTCAAGCTTGATTGTAGTTCGGCATCCAAGCAGTTTATATATACCTGGCTGCTGGATACACTGCGTGTCTGTTATTTACCGACCCAATGAGCCTGAAGGACAAGAAACCTGGCTAGTACCTTGTCTCGCAACTGTAACCTTCCCATTCTGATGCCAGTGCTGTTTTTATTTTGATATATAATAATAAGCTGGGTATGAGTTCTGTTCCTCGTCTACTCCATTCAGTCTCGACAACAATATCCCTAGCTATACGGATATCTAACCTCATACGGGCAATGCTCTTGTCCGGCATAGCGCGCGGCTTATATCAACTTTTATCCGCATTTCTCTCGGTAGTCGATGGGTGGTGAAACTGCCTACCCTTGTTTCATTTGACATGTATAGGGCGTCGGGAATAAGATTAATATAACCAGTTTTAAGATAAATCATATAAGCTTGCTTCTATTCCCTGCACTGGAGTTGAGTAAACAATTAAATTATGATAACCCGGACTGTTTCCGAATGCGTACGCGTCACTTGTTTACAAGGAGGGAAAATACCGATTACCATTGTGAAACAGTGGTATTTGGTAAAATACAAATGCGAGCTCTTCGTCCTCTTCATGGTAGATCTTGACCAGTAAGTGGAGCAAAGAGAGCATGAGACCGAAAACATATTAGAATAGTCAAAAGATATGAGATGTGGTCCATCATCCTGCTGCGCTTTCTTTCATCTGCATTACCAGCAAGGCAATCGCTCATACTGCATAAATTCACTTACTGCATGCAGTGGCTCTCATCCATTTGCAACATTTGGAAGTAGGAACAGGGGCGACTCGGACACCTAACAGTCCGTAGATTGGTTAGTTACCCCGATGGTTAAATGTCAACAAGAAGTCAAGCTCTTCATTCCTCCGCTTCGGGTTATACAGAACCGAGACATGGTGTGCATCTCTTCAGCGTAAGTGGCCGACCGCCCGAATCGAGCGGTATGAAGATGCTGTCCGCATCGGTCTCCGCTGAGGCTTCGGGAATATTATCCAAGGGTGGTCAAGTGAAACTGTGGTGGGTTACAGGGAGTCCACCTGGTCAAAGGATCAGTCAATTACTCATATTGGTCATAGATAATTTGCGATGTGAAGTTTAACCGGCATCACCAACTCCGCAGAGGGTGTACATCAAACCTCCACAAAACATGCCAAGCCGATCCTGAAAGGTGATTGACTCGCTCTACACACATTTTGATGCACAATCGCAGAACTATGCTCCTCCTAATCAGCTTTTGAAATACATATGTCTTCGGATGATGAGAGAGATGCAATCATTGGCCCTCCGATCCAGGCAGAGTCCCTTCGATTATCCGGCGCAAAGACCTTGACATGGGGTGTTATTGTGTAAGTCCGCCACCCCACTCTGCAAAGGATCTGAGGAGCCAAGAAGCAGGGTGTTTTCCACCGGCTTGAAAATAACGAACAAAAAGCCGTTAGCTAGTGCTTTTGCCATGGTCATTTCATCAGAATTCATTGTGGGGGTACCGGATAGAATAAACTTCTCACCAATATAATGTTACTGTAGAGGTCCTTGCAAAGATCTGGATCGCACCTCTTAATCAAGTTGTGAACTCGGCAATGAATGCCCTCAGCTTCAAGCATAGAGATTGAAGGGTGGAATGAACACTGAGAGGCAAGGAAGCGCTCTACGTCAATCTCAAGAATTCCCCCGTCGGGCAGCTTATAGGATTCATGCACGTTGGATTTTGCGGCCTTGTCCCCTTCAGCATCTATGGAGACGCAAGCATATTTCTTCTTGATGAATTTGACATCTCTGCGGTAGACGGACTTATCTCTCTCCCTAAACTCCTTGGGTAGATTAGAAAGCCGGCTTGTCGCTTGTTGGCAGCATATTTTAAGGCAAATAATCTCAGTTATGACTTGGTTACAGACAACAGCGGTCGCAGTGGTGAACTGATCGCCAGAGCTTACCACGAGACCCGATGTCTTGCCAGAAGCGTGCAAGGATAGAACTCCACGCCCGGATAAGTATAGAGCTTTGCCTCCGAGTACTTTCAAGTATTCATTCACCATGCGCTCACGATCAGCTTTGGGAGTTCGATAGCCCTTGGTGAGCAGAGCCGGGTACTCGGCGGGATCAACCCGCATTTCCGTAGTGTATAGATGGGACCAAAGTGCCTGCATCTTGTCCCAGTCCTGTACAGCCCCATTGGTCATAAGAGAGACCAGTTTGCGGGTACCACTATGCTTCAAGGCTTCACCTCCGAAATATAGATTAGCTTGGTCTACACTCTGCATAGCTCTAAAGAAATCACAGGATTAGCGATGATGCCGGAATTATAAGATGGATTGCCGTTGCAGTCGCATAAATCTTGGTGATACACGACATAGAATAAGATGAAATAGGAAATTGCTAAGAAATAGTTTGAAAACTGCGATGGTGAGAGTTTGAGACTTACAGACTATTCCTAGATACTCCAACAACACATTCTAAGAGAGGCCGCAGTAATGACTTCAGGTGAGAGAAGATAGACTGATTAGCTTTGACACGACGTAGTCGTAAAAGCAAATCTATTAGTCGAATGTGCGAATCTCATGGCGATACGGAGTAGGGTAAGGCATATGTGGATCTTGTGCGAAATAGGGTCGAACCAAAACATTAGTGACTGGTAAGGCATAATTCTCGTCAATACAAGTTTTGGTGAATTTCTACAACCCAGTGGTAGCCGGAACCATGTAGAGATGCAGAGATGCAGCAGTCTGAATAGGCGTCAGCGGTTTGGGCAGCTCTCTGACCAACCTCCAAACCAAAACCGACCATCCCCACTCCGTTTACATCAACATTGTTCTGACGGATGTTATAATGCGTAGATCAGATTCGTACAGTAGGTTAAAAAGTGATTGGTGTCTTGGAGACAGAAAAGGGAACCCTTTATTTCAAAGCACGATCCGTTTTTTGCTTGTGTGATGAAGAGGATAATGAAGTTGCAAATTCAATGGTCACGGCTATAAAATCACAGGAAGTATAAACTAATTCCAATAACGGTACGTAAAGTTGATATTGCTCTCTTTCGTTAGTTGGATCGACTATCAGCATGACTTTCCGGGCAGAATCTCAACCATATCCAGCACTAAGAACTAATATCGCCAAAGAACCCTTACACACTTAGTTAAACTCCATTCAAATTTTGTTCAAGGCATAAGGAGCACTACTAGTAGAGGTATGCGTAATGCTAAAAACGCTGGCTATGACTTCGTGCCAAAGCACATGCAAAAGGCAACGTGATTGCCTAGAATCCGTATGGATCACTACTTTTGCGAGGAAGTTGCGAATAGATCTAGACGACTTTGACAAGCTGCTAGACAACAAGACATGATGTATTGGTAGCACTGGTTAAAGAGAAGATGGAGGGATTTCTTGCATAGGTAGTTAGGACGACGAGAGGAAGCCCCCCTACTCGATGTTAGCCTTCAGGGTAGGGGTTTGCTCATTGATTTGGGCATGGTTATCCCCCCCCCCCCTCATCCTTCATTTCATCCTAGGTTCTCGGCCCGCTTTGAATAGGATCAATGGGACGCCATCGATGCTGGACTACTAAAACATTATGCGCGTGAAAGCGATAAGTGGGTTCTGAAATAATTCAATACACAAATAATATAGAATTCATTGCCTTATTGCCAAGTGCTAATGCGAGGAGCATCAGCAGATTTACTAGATACCACCAAGACTAAGCGCACAGAGAGTCGTGGTAATCTTGTGAAAGTCTGTAGTAGCTGAGGCCCAACGGCCCAGGCCCAAGCCCAATCCCAGGCGCGAAAAGCGGTCACGATGGGTATAAAATGTCAGCTTGTTGGCATAATTATCTCTCTATTTGCATTTCAACCCATAATCCTCTCTACCTGCTTCCTGTTTAATTCATAATGCCTCTACTTAAGACTGCCTTCGCCTCATGCGCTATTCTATCAGCCCAGCTCGTTTCTGGCCACTGCGTCTTCATTGGAGCCAGTGGTGACGCTGGTGGAAAAGGAATGGCTCTCGGTGTGGACCCGTCCACCCCCCGCAACTGTGGTGATCTTGATCCTTGCCTACGAGACACCACCATATTTCACAGCCATAATATTGCCAGCATGGACATTGGCTTCACAATCGAGAGCGGATTAAATGATGTGGAGAAAGGAACCGCGAGAATTCTCAAACTTACTGGGGGTTTTCTTCCTCTAGTTACTTCGGGAGGGACGCTGGCCATGATAGTTCATCAAATCAACGGGGATGGTGGAGGTCCTTTCAGCTGTGAGATTAATGCTGATGGGCTTACCAAAACTTGGAGCAAGCTTCAAGTAACGGTGAATGTCCCTGGACAGGATGGAGTAAATACTGTGCATCTGGCACAATGGCCTCTCAACACGACGATTCCCAAGGGTCAGACTTGCACGGGAACAGTAGCTGGCAAGAAGAAGGTCTGTTTTGTGCGTTGCCATAACCCTGCGAAGAAGAATGGTCCGTTTGGCGGTGTTTTGCCTGTTCAGCTGGTTGCGAAGGCTCCAAAGTAGCTGGGTAGATATTACGAGAGCTGGATGGCATCGGTAGATTGATATTCATAAACATGAATGGCTCCATTCAACAGACTCGGACTTTTTAATCATTGGGACAGAACCAAGCCGTAGGGTTACTACGATGTCGCATCTACGTGGGGTGACCATGCAGACTCTGGGGCCTCTGGAGCCCTAAATGGGTCATGTAGTTGGCTACCCAACTATGTATAGACAAAGGCAAGTCTCGGTGAAGCAACTTTAATTCCTTCGTTATCATCTTATTTCTATCGGGAGAAGCAAATACAAACCATGCCTTTCGCCTCGTCATGGGCTCGCGTTTGGGCCATTCTAGGGGCTCTCCTCTTTCAATTGGCAACACTGAGTGCCGCCAATTCTTCGCACTCGCACAAACACCCACAGCAGCATCCCCGGGCAATTGATTACAATGTCAACCTCAATAACGACACCATTCCGCTGGCGACCCGAGAGCACTGGATGCGCTACGCCATCAAT
Organism: Cladobotryum protrusum; assembly: GCA_004303015.1. NCBI lineage: Eukaryota > Fungi > Ascomycota > Sordariomycetes > Hypocreales > Hypocreaceae > Cladobotryum > Cladobotryum protrusum. The sequence continues at coordinate 5,808,522 of RZGP01000008.1, forward strand.
CTGCTCGCCGAGCGCGCATCACCGTGCACCGTAAACATGTTCGGTGCTGCCGTTGTGAACCATACAGATTCGTCGTCCCTCGGCAGCCTTGTTTGTGATGGCATCAACGCAGGCAGCGACCGGGGGGATCCCACCCTTCATGGCGAAATGGTTGCCATCCGCCAGTGCTATGCGGTTCTGCAGAAGCCGCCATATCGTCTGACTGCAGCAGCAGCATCAGCGGCACTGCGCGACCTGACTCTCTACACCACCGCTGAGCCCTGCCCCATGTGTTCGAGCGCTATCCGCTGGGCCGCCTTTCGGGAGTGCGTGTACGGCACCAGCATTGATACTCTGGTACAGCACTGCTGGACGCAGATTACCGTCTCGAGCGCAGAGATCTTTGCGCAAAGCCACGGCTTAAACACGTACACGGCTCTTTTTGGGGGAGTGCTACGCAATGAGACGGATCCGCTCTTCTTCTGGCAGTTTGATCCCAAGATGCCCTGTCCAGCCGGCTGCACCCGGAACAGCAAGGGTCACTGCGTAAAGGAGCAATTAGAGCTATGAGATTTCCCGCATATTGATTCTCCAACGCTGCTTGTCTAAGATTTGAAGCATAATTAATGCGGGAGGTGGCTTCTTACGACGTATCCGACCAAGTTCTACTCGGAGGCTGGCTAACACTCAATATGCCGAGTTGGGCATGGCACTCGTTGGGCGTGGCAGTCGTGATGAACAGCTTAATTCAAAAGCACCAGTTATTTCAAGAGTGAATAAAATATGGGAATAATTGAGACCAATTTTTTTCTATTCTAGTCTATTCTAAACAGTAAAGAAATGCATTTTCTCATTGAAACTCATCTATACCACCGAAGAACCTCTATGCGCCATAAAGCAATACTCATCTAGCAATAATAATCCGTGACTCCTAAGCACCTATGTAAAAAGAACAAAAGAAAAAAGAGAATTATAAAAAAAGATTCTACTCTTGACTGACGCCAAGATAAGGGAATCGAATAATCTTTCCAGTTTCGCCAACTGAAAGAAGGTAGCTAGAGATGATTGGCTCCATGCCAAGCTCTGCAGCTCGAGCGATCCAGTCGCGCAAGCTGACCTCTGTGATTTCTCGGTTGTATAGCTTGGCTACATGACCGGCCAGATCGCTCATGGCAACCTTGAGGTTGCTGGAATGATGGTGGAAGACCAGAGAGGATTTGGAAGGACAAGTGAACATGGTGAGAGCATCGGTGGCAATCTCACTGGCAACTTCATGGACATCTCTAAAGTCAATGAAGCCGTCAACGTTCTCCAGACGAGGAAGCTCCCCGAGGAGGAAAGAGTATCGCAAAAGCGCGTTCAATGCGTCCTCATGCGGTGCCTCATCGCCGACAACGGCACACGGTCGGTGAATGCAGACATTGAGACCGTGAGTGTCAGCCATCTTTTCAAGAAGCTGTTCGCTGGCCCACTTGGAGGCCGTGTATCCCTCGGAGCCATCAGTAGGGGGCAGGTAAGAGGACACAGATGCTGGCTCGATGCTGGTCTCGCCAGAGAATAGGATAACACGAGGGGACGAAATGTAGTGGAAAGGGATGTTGCGGTAAAGAGCCAGTTCAGCCAAGTATCGGGTGGAACCCAAGTTTGGTGTACGGAGGGTATTATAGTTGTTGAGGCAGTGACCGTTGGCTCCGGCATGGACGACGACATCGATGCGAGATCGAAGAGTAGAGTACTCGGGGTTGGTCAAACCAAGGGTAGAGTCAAAGAGGGTACCGTTGTAAATGACCAACTTATTGTCGGATGGGAGACTGTCGCGGGCTTCCTTGGCGACAGCGACGCAGTGAATCTTGCTGACTGTGGCATCGTTGAGAAGCTTGGTCAGAATCGTCTTGCCGAGGAAGCTTGTCGCTCCAGAAAGAAGCACTTCCCGTCCGGACTCCTTTGCAAGACTTCCTACTGTGACTTCGGAGGTGGGAATTGACTTGGAAACAGCAGTCTCCTCGGACCAATCAAGGGCCTTTGGAGGTGGGATTCCCTCTCTCTTAGAGTTGACGAGAGCTGCCATGCTGCTCAGCGTACTATGCTTGTACAGGTCAGAGAGGGGAAGTTGGACGCCAATGGATCTCTCAATCGCCGCTTGCAACTTGATCAGGAGAAGTGAGTTTCCACCAGCAGCGAAGAAGTCGTTCAAAGCATGTGCGCCAGTGATTGGGAGAATCTCTTCCCACAATAGCTTAAGCTCACCCTCGCGCAATGTCAGGTACTTGGCAGGTCCACTGCTTGCAGCTAGAGTAGGCAATGGAAGAGACTCGATGGCCTTGCGATCAACCTTTCCATTGTTGTTCTTTGGGAGATTCTCCAGTGATGCAACTACGGCAGGACGCATGTACTGAGGCAATGGCAGTGTTGCAGCGATCTGCTGAAGTTCGTCCTGGGTTGCGCTCTTCTGCGGGATCAAAGCGACATGTGCGACAAGGAACTCGGAGTCGGCGGCGCTTCTTACAGAGACGACAGCCTCAGCAATCAGCTCGGGAGCAGCTTGGACAAGAACGGAGGCCACATCCTCGAGGTCAATGCGAAGACCACGAAGCTTGATCTGTGTCTCGCCATCCAGACGACCCATGAAGACCAAAGATCCATCTTTGAGCAATCGACCCTTGTCTCCACTGCGGTACATCTTTGTCCAGCCTTTGGCCTTATCTTGAGCAGAGGCGAATTTGTTTTCGACAAATTTAGCCCGAGTTTGCTCTTCAGCCAGGTATCCGATGGCGACACCAACGCCTCCAACACAGATCTCACCGGGCAATCCAGTGGTTACGGGCTCCAGATTCTCGTTGAGAATGCAGATGGAAGTGTTGGGAATGGCCTGCCCAATGCTTGAGATGCCTTCATTAGACTTCAGCGAAACTACTTGGAACGTGGTAGAAGCGGAAATTTCAGTAGGTCCATAGCAATCCAGGAGCACCGGGCATTGATTACCCAGCCGAGAAAACTCTCCCTTGAGCTGATCCGTGACGGCTTCACCACCCATGCAAGCATTATCCCAAAGGGTATAATCCTTCAAGTTATTGAAGCCGTATTGAAGCAGAGCGAGGTACTCAGACGGGGTTCCCAGGGTAAAGGTAACTTTCTCGTCCCGAATCAACTCCGAGAGGGCAATCGGGTCTCCACGAACATTGCTTGGCGCAATGACAAGTTTACCACCATTGGCGAGGGCGTTGAAGAACTGGGCAATTGACATGTCGAATCCAAGAGAGCTCTGTTGCAAAACAACAGGCTTATTGAGGTTGAGCTTGGCTGACTTGGCCGCAATGTAATTGATGGTGCCGGCTTGGGACAAAACAATTCCCTTTGGTGCACCGGTGGAGCCGCTTGTGTGAAGTAGGAATGCGGGCATGTCTTGGGCACCCTTGTTTTCAACCGGGCTATCATCCTCAGAGGCAGCATCTTCAATGTTGGTGAGAGGCAGGCTTAAGCCCTGGGCTCTCTCGAGGGTAGATGTCTCGTGAAGGACAAAAGTGATATTGGCATTCTCCACCATGACCGCATGTCTCTGTGCGGGAATTCTGAGATCAAGCGGGGCATAAACGGCGCCAATGCGAAGAATGGCAAGCAAAGCGACCACGGGCTTAGCTGATGGTTCGAGTAGAACACCAACCTTGTCGCCAATGGCCACGCCGCTCTTAATGAGAGAGTTAGCAAGCTGATTCACCTGTTTGCCAAGCTGTGAATAGCTAAACTCTCCGCTGTGGTCTTTGACAGCGACATCATCTGCGTATTTCTTTGAAACTGAATCAAAGATTTCAGGGAAGGTTGTAGGCAAGCCATGTGTGGCTCGTGGACCATGGCTAATGGAGAGGCTCTGGTCGGTGACCTTTGAAGAACCCAGACTGTATTGATCCACCTTCAAAGAAGAATTTGCGGAGATGGTCTCAATCAAATTGACATAAATATCCAGGAGCAACTGGGTATCCTCGGGAGAGTACAGGTAATCACGGGCTGTCACCTCCAACATGCAAGTGCCAGAAGTGGTGTGCGTAATGTCAAATGACAAGTCATAAGGTGTCTTGGCTTGCACACTGCCATGATACTTCAAGTTGAAGTCACCAATGGGGAATTCAAGGACTTCACCCAATCGGTAGTTGATGGCAACCTGGAAGAGTGGCGTGTAGGCAGGCGATCTAGCAACATTGAGCCCATCGAGAATCTGACCAAAGGGTACTGAAGAATGCTGGAGAGCAGACAGAACAGTCTTGGTTGTGCCCTTGAAAACATCAGCGACAGAGGCATTCTGACCAACTTGGAACTTCAGTGGCAACAGGTTGACAAAGTAACCCATGGTATCGGTGAATCGCTCGTCTTGTCGGTTGGCGTCGCTCATACCGATACACATCTCCTCGATGCCTAACAACTTGGCAAAAGCAACTTGCATGATGGTGAGGTAGAAGTGGAAAGCAGTACCCTTCAACTTCTGGCTAGCTTGGCGGATCTTAGTAACGAGATCCGCGCTCAAGTGCCGGGTAGCGGTATGGCCGTTGTGATTGTTGGTGACTTTCCTGGACTTGACTCGGCTGAATGGAAGAAGGGGCATGGCCTCTGGCAGAGAAGACAAGGCTTGCTTCCAGTAGTCGAGATCAACCTTGAATGATCCATTGCGAATAGCCTCTTGCTGAAGGAGCGCGTAGTCGGTGTACTGAGCAGGGTTGGCTGGCGGTGACTTGAGCTGGTAAAGGAAGCTCAAGTCACGCAGGAACACGTGCCAACTGACACCGTCGACAGCAATGTGGTGGTAGTAGAAGATGAGGGTGTGTTCCCTTGTGTTGCGCGTGACCACTGTAACACGGAAGGATTCACCTTGATCCAATCGCCATTGATAGGTCCTAGCAGCTTCGAATTCTCTAGAGACTGCGTTAGAATCGGACGTCTCGATGTGATTGAAGACTGGCTGAGGTCGATCCAACACAGCCTGTACGAGCTCACCCGAGACCGGGTCAGCCACGAAGGCAGTTCGAAGGATTTCATGGCGAGCGACAATCTGGTCAATCGCACGCTTGAATCGGGCCACCTGGAAGTTGCCCTGGACCTTGTAAGACACGACGATGTTGTACTTTGTAGGATCGCCGATTTGGTTTCCAGCAAACCAGATGGCAGACTGGGCGGGCGACATGGGACCAAGCTTGGTAGCATCCTTCAAGGAGATTGGTGCAACTTCAGCGGGAGCCTCAACGGCCTCTGAGATAATAGTAACATCGGACGTGGCGCCGGTGCTTCGCTCAGACACGGAGCGGGAATCTTCATCATCAGAGTTGAGAGCAGTCTGAGGAGCAGACTCTCCGATAAAAGCCGGCTTCGGCTGCTCTGGCTTGGTCTTGAGCTTCTGATTCAAGAACTGGGCAACTGCTTCGGCAGCCAAGTCAAGTGTTGTGCCATTGAGGACCTTCAGGACAGGGATATCCACGCTTATGCCCTTCAAGAACCAAGTTCGGATCTCTACGGCCAGCAGAGAGTCACAGCCAAGGTCCAAGAGCGACAGGCTGGGATCAAGGGTGCCGCTGGCGAGCTGCAACATGGCCTCAATCTTGGCGCTGAAGGCATTGAGAAGCACTTGTGCGGCTTCTTCGGGAGACTCGGAATTGTTGAGCTGCTGTTCAAGGCTGAGAGTTGAAGCCGAAGTCTGTCGCTCCTCAGCCTGCTCAACGTCATCCACAACAAAGTGCGACAGGCGAGGGTTGGAGTACCAGGGAGGACGAGTGTTGACATCTGCAGATCTCTTGGTTGGCTCCAAACCAATGGAGATTTCGTAGCTACCAGTGTTGTTGGGGTTGCTGGCAATGACAGCTTCGGTGATCAAGTAGTGAATGTCTTCCTCAGAAAGGGAGGCATATCCAAGCTTTCCAAGAAGCTGGAACATCTCTGGTCCGGCTCTGGCGACGTAACCCACATCGACGACCATACCAATGTCAATGACTGAGGCTGCGAGGCCCTTCTCACGACGCTGTCTTGCAAGACTGGACATGAACAGATTGGCGGCGTGGTAGTTGGATTGTCCAATGTTTCCAACAATGCAGCTGAGAGACGAGAACAAGATGAAGAAGTCGAGCGATGAGGAAGAGAAAATCTCATCAAGGTACGTTGTTCCGTCTACCTTGGGTCCCCAAACGGCCTCAAAGTTCTCAACAGTCATGTCGGCAAACAGCTTATCGTTGAGGACCATGGCCGCGTTGCAGACACCAGCAACTGGAGGCATGGTGCGAGTAATGTCATCATAAGCCGAATAGACGGAGGTGCGGTCGCAGATATCCATCGTGATGACCTTGACCTGTGCGCCAAGAGCCGACATTTCCTCAAGCCAGAGTTGGTCAACTTCTGGGGTTCTGCTGGCGAGGATAAAGTGGCGAGCGCCATTTCGTGCCATCCACGAGCAAATGGACAAACCAAGAGCTGACTTCATACCGACCATGAAGTACGACTTGTCGGAAGCGAAGAGCTTGCTGGGGTCGGAAGATTGCAGCTGCACTGACACACCAGTAGGGATCGACCAATCCACGATTGTGGGATGGTAAGTTTCCGACTCAACAGACCCGTTGAGGTTTTGGATCGTGAGGGTCTTGATTGAATCTTGGGCCAGACCGGGAGTCGTGGTCTTGGTCTTGTCGTAAGCACCAGTCAAGACTGACTGCAGGCTGCTCGAGCTCATGTACTTATCCACTGCTGAGAGATCCAGCTGGACATTAGCATAGATGCTGTGTACATTGTGATTAACTGTAGCACCAGTCAACTTGGAGAAGTCAATGAATGAGTGAATGTCCTTGGGCAGAGCACGCTTAATCAAGTGACGCGAGGCTCTAGGGTGGATTGAGACAACATTTGAAGAGGTCTTCTTGGCCTTGGATTCAGCAAAGATGACATTGCGATCTTTCCATTCGCTATCCAGTGCCATGATTTCTGACAAAATCTCACTGGCTGAGTAGACTAGAATGGACCCGTCCTGTGGCAATGAGGAAGAGATCAAACTGCTGATGAAGTACCCGGCTACAGTTCGGAGGACAGCGGGTGTAACTTCATCTTCGACCTGGATGAGCAGGGCATCTTCAGACTTGACTTCAAGCACAGATGAGAGATGGTTAGATACACCAATCACTCCCTTGCTGTTTTCTGTAGTACCGTACCACATGAACTTGTGGCGAGAAAGCTCGGGCAGCAAGCGGACCGAGAGCTCCACATTGACACTCAAAAACCCTGGCGCGACGGGAGAGTCAAGCGCAGGTGTTTCGCGAACAACAAGGCGATTACCATTGGAAACGACCTCCACAGCTGTGTCATCAAGAGAAACTTCTTCGGTGATTGCGCGACGTGCAGCATTGAACTTGTTGTTCAGGGCGCCATATCTCATCTCTCGGGGAATGCGGACAGACTCTCCATCAAAGAGCAATTCGGGCTCAGATGTCCAAAGAGCACTTCCATCGGTGAGCGAAGTGAGGCTGGAAGCTGCAAGACGCAGGAAGATCTCGACGATGAGCTGCGGTGTCAAGTTCTGAAGCTGAGCCACATCAAGGAACTGCAGGTTGAGTTGCGGCATCTCGGAAGCAATCGCACGTCCGATACCGGGCATCATGTTGGCGCGTGGGCTCTCTGACAGACGGCCAGAAGTCAACCACAGTATGTTCTTTGACGATATGAACAAGTCCTGGAGAGCTTGCAGCTTCTCGCTTGAAAGCTTGTCAGAAAAGAACGGCTTGTCCAGCTCGGTCAAGGAAATCACAGAGGTTGGCCTGCTAAAGAGGAGTGGCTTGGTGCCGTCAATGCTATCGATGATTCGGATATCGACATTTAATTGCCTCAGACTTCTCTGAAGACCCTGCGCCAGACGGGAGGTTCGCAGCGACTTACCACCGAGGATAACGAGTTCCTCAGAGACAGGGACTGAGTCCATGACAGGGAAGGGGTCTCGTAGAAGCTGGATGGTGTCATCCACAGCCTGTGAGACAATGACGGAGCAGTGATGCGCAGCAAAATCGGGAACATTGTGGGAGATGCCATCAACACCAGAGAAGCCGGTCTCACGCAGGAGATTGTCCCATTCCGTCGGCGAGATACCAGGACCATGCACACGGCCTTCATCGAAGCCCAACCACCAACCAGGCACACCTCCCATGAGGAATGTCAGCACCAATGTCTCGCTCGTCACCTCCATGAGCAGGAGATAACCACCAGGCTTGAGAAGTGATCTGGTGTGATGCAAGGTATTGGCCAATCTGGTTGTGGCGTGGAGAACGTTGGCCGCGACAATCATATCATATTTGCCAGTCTCATATCCCTGATCAGCAACGTCCTTCTCAATGTCAAGAACCTTGAAGGTCATCTTGCTAGCGCTGTCAGAGAACTTCTCAGCTGCCTTCTCAAAGAAGCCCGAAGAAATATCCGTGTAGCAGTAGGATGAGAAAGCACCATCCATTGCATCAAGAACTCGTCTGGTAGTACCACCAGTGCCTGCACCGATTTCGAGAATGTCCATATGAGGATGCTTGTGGGCAATCAACTTGGTCACATCGAGAATGTTGCGGTTCAGCGGCGCAAACATGACACCGTCCATGTAGAGTCTGTTAAGACGATCATCTTCCAGGAAAACCTCAAGTGGCTCAACTTCGCCGCGCAGGATGGGAACCAATGCACGGCCAAGAGGGTGCATAAACTCAAGATCAGCTTGTCCTTTAAATCTCTGGAACATGGACAGGATGTACTCCTCAGTATCATTAAGCCACTCCGGCTTTGCGGTCGGATGGGTCCTGTTCTTGATTGAATCAATCTTGCGCTGGATCTCCTTGTAGAAGATCTGGTGGAAGTCCTTGAAGCTTGCAATCTCGCTGGGGCTGATCTCATGCAAGACACGTTGGAAATAGAATATGACCGTTCGATCCATTGTCTCGAGCAAGAGCTTCTCTTCATCATCCGGGATGTGCTGGTCAATTTGAATGGATCCGAATGGGTCTTGTTCCCAGACTGTGTGAGACAAGAGCTTGCGATCGTTGGAGGCATTAGGCTCTTGGAAAGATCTCATGGTCAAACCCTCAACCTGAACAATGGCGTTTCCATCATCATCAAACAATGAAATATCACCCTCAATGATGGTAGCGCTTGAAGTGGTGACATCTGCATCAACATGATATCCAGTGCCTGACTCAGTGTGGTAACTCAGATTGGGGTTGATGCAAATGTGTCGGAAGCATGTAGGAAGGTATGTCGTCCAGAGAGCATCACTGTATGGTGATGAGAAGGCGGTCATCAGTAGATGAAGCGAAACATCCAGAGCTGCAGGATGAAGCAGATACTCATCTGAGAAATCCTTTCTCTCCCAGTGAGTGGTACCAGTGGCATGGTGGAACGTGCGGCTCATGTCCTGGATTCCACGGAATGGCGCGGTGTAGTTGAGATCAATTGACTCAAACATTTTGTACAAGGACTCTGGGTCCACGGGTGCGAGATTGGCGCGAGGAGGACGTCTTGAAGGCAACTCGGTGGCAGAAGGCTCACCAAAAGTGACGGAAACACGGGCAGAGCAGGACTTGTCGAGTGTGGCGGAAGCCTCATCGGTGCAAACATAGTTGGCAAAGTCTGCCTCAATTCTCTCGGTATGGGGGTTAATGGCATCTCCAGACTGAATCTTGAGAGAAATTACGCATTCCACGCCAGAGTTGTCATCCTCAATGGTCAAGGCTCTGTGGATGGTGAGATCGTGAATCTCGATGAGCGAAATGGGCCGGCCAGCAGCGACAGTTCTGGCAGCCTCAATGGCGAGGGAAACATAACCTGTACCCGGGAACAGAGCTTGGCCTTGGTACTCGTGTCCGCGGAGCCAAGGGATTTCATTCAGTCGAAGGATGTTCCTCCAGCGGAACTCGTAATCCGAATCATCTGGCACTCTGCGGCCGAGCAACTCATGAGGCGTCTGTTCACGGAGACGGTACTGGCGAGAGATACGAGACTCCCTCCAGTGAATCTTGGAGTGGTCCCAGCCATAGGAAGGCAGACCCTTGACTAGAGTCGGAGCATCATTAGTGTAAAGCTGTCGATACTTTGCCAGATCCACAGATTGGGGGCCTAGGTGCTCCCAGATGAGACCGACAGCACTGGAGGCAACCTCCACATCGCTGGTACCTCGCTTCATCAAAGAGGTATAGGGGACATCCTTGCCAATAATTGACTTCATCGTTTGCGAGACAGGTCCCTTAAGGGCAGGGTGAGGACCAACCTCAATTGCAAGGTCAAATGGACCACCGTTCCAGAGAGAGGTTTCAACAGCCTGAGAGAATAACACTGCATTCAACATGTTGTCGACCCAATATTGGCCCTTTAGGCTCTCCATGTCGCTATACAGAGGATCGACATCTCCGGTAACACTGGAGATCCAGACGACGTCTTCCTTTGCAGGATGAATCTGGATGTTGCATGCCTTCAACGACTCGAGGTATGGACCACCACAGGGGATCATATGGTGGGAGTGATAGGCGGAATCAACCTTTAGCTGTCTAGCAAAGGTACCCTTCTTGTCGAAGATTTCTTTCGCTTCCGCAATGGCATCAGCGTCACCGGATAAAGTGACGGTGGACGGGGCATTGCTGGCGGCTAGGACAATTCGTCCAGCGAACTGGGGCTGGCCGCAGAATGTGTCTGCTTCGTCAAAAGAAATACCGACGGCCATCATAGCACCAGGCTGGCCATTCTTCTCATTCTTAGCCAACTTGGCGTGGAATCCACGGTAGTAGGCAATGGCCATGGCATTCTCAAGTGAGATGATGCCAGCTGCGTAAACAGCGGCAATCTCACCAGAGGAGTGTCCAAGAACAGCATCGAGATGAATACCCGCAGCAGCTATCAGATCAACTGCCGCAATCTCAATGGCGGTAGTGATAGGCTGACTCAGAACAGCCAGACCGAGCTGCGACACATCATCCGCCTTCATGATCTCATCTTTCAGTGACCATGAAGGAGGGTCGGGTAGGGCGGCCAGAGCGCTTTCACAGCGCTCAATGGAATCCCTGAACACGCGGTTCTTGAGAATCAGATCACGGCCCATGCATGCCCATTGAGCACCTTGGCCAGTGAAAACACCCAAAATTCCGGGGGGCTCAGTTCCTACACGTCGACCCGCTGTTCCAAAATCCTCATCTGGTGCGGTATCGTAATTGATTGTCGCCTTCTCCATTGAAGACAACAGTGCCTTACGAGTCGCTCCAGCAAAGGATGCCCGCAATGGCATGATGGTTCTCTTTTGACTCAACGTCCATGCAACATCCTCCAAGTCCAGTGAAGGGTTGGCATCAATGTAGGCAACGGCATCCCTAATGATGGAAGCAAGAGACACCTTGCTGTTGGCGGAGAAGACCAATGGCCCGTACAGAGTTTCATCTACCTGCTCAGACTTCTCAATGGGAGCCTTTGACGTCTCCGGGCTGTAGCTTTCAATAATTGCGTGTGCATTAGTACCACCGAAACCGAAAGAGTTGACGCTGGCTCTGAGAGGGGAGCCAGAAGGAGGGGTTGGCCATGCAATGGCAGCAGTGGGCAAGTGCAAGTTATCGTAGAATGGCTTAACCTTGGGGCTGAGCTCATTAAACAACAGATTGGGGCTGATAGTCTTGTGCTTGATGCAAAGAACTGCTTTGAGAAGACCAGCAAGTCCAGCGCAGCCCTCAAGATGGCCAATAACGGTCTTGATTGAACCGACCACCATCTTGTCATCCGGCTGGAAGGTCTGGCTCTTGGGGAAAAAGGCCTCCTGTATCGCCTGGGCTTCAACAGGATCACCGGCCTGTGTGCCTGTTCCGTGGCACTCAAAGTACTGGCAACGATCCTTGATTGGGTCAAGACCAGCGTTGCGATAGGTCTTCTGGATAAGTTCGGCCTGGGCCAGGGGGTTAGGCATTGTGATACCTTGTGAGCGACCATCTGAGTTGACCGAGGTTTCTCTGATAATGCACTCGATATCATCACCATCCGCAATGGCTTGGCTCAGCGTCTTCAAGACAAGACTGGCGCAGCCTTCACCACGCGCATACCCATCCGCGTCTTTATCCCACATTCTAGACCTTGATGTCGGGGAGAGCATGTGAAGTTTCGACTCTGCGATGTAGGGCGTCGCATCCAGAATTAAGTTGACACCGCCAACAATTGCCAAGTTCGATTCGCCATTTCTTAAACTTTGGACAGCTTGGTGGACTGCTACGAGCGAACTTGAACAGGCTGTATCAATTGTCATGGATGGTCCTTTGAGGTTGAAATAATATGATATACGGTTGGAAAGGATGCTGGGTGCTGTGCCTGTTCCATGCCAACGGCCGACCGTCTCCAGATCTCGAGCTTGAATGCCCGCAAAGTCAGCCGTCATGACACCGACGTATACAGCCGTTTGTGTGCCATTCACTTGGTCGAGTGTATAACCCGCTGATTCCAAGCCTTCATAGGCAACCTCCAGCAACAATCGCTGTTGGGGGTCGATGCCATCGGCCTCGGCAGGATTGATATTGAAGAATCTGGCGTCAAAGTGACGTGTGTCCTCACTTAACAAGTATGAAGAGTTTGGTACGTCTGTGCTCCCATGGTGTTCGCCATTAGGGTTGTAAAAGTTTGAAAGTCTTAGTTTGTCTGCGGGGAATTCTGATAAAACGTCCTTTGGCTCCCTCAGAAGCTGCCAGAGCTTTGATGGTGAGCTGGATTCGCCTGGAAAGCGACAAGCACTGCCTACAATGGCAATCGGCTCTCTTGTTGTAGAAGACATGGCGCAAGACAATAAGTCAATGATTGAATGTGATAGTAGAATTAGGTCTAATGATGACGGGACCAGTAGGCGTTGTGCTCGTTGAGATGCACAGAAGAACGCTCAGAAGAATATGTTGTTGAAAGACTAAAGAGCTTGAGTTGTTTCTTTCCACGAACAAGTCGGTCCTCGCACAAGTTATAGTAGTACCAACATGATACGAACTGAGCCAGCATACGACTACGGCACCATTATCACACCTTCCCTTCCCTAGCAACAGACTCCATCGATAGACACGGGTGACACGAGCAAGGAAGATCCGTCAGCAGTCATGTCTGAAGGCGAAATCCGCAGCTCTGGATCTCACAACTGGGCATGCATTAGCGTTCCAGGTATGAAACCCTTTAGAGCAGGGAAAGAAGGCAGAATAGCCAACAGGGGCGTAACCCATCACGCATACACCAAATCACCTGAACCATCATCAGCTAAAAGATTCTTCCCAAACAGCCATACTCGTCTATCGCTCTCATTTTGCAAGGGCGCGTAGAGAGCAGCCTCTTCCTGTACACCCAATACATTAGTGCTTAGAGATTTTACCACCATGTCCTTTAGCACGGATGCACAATTGACGCCGGAGATATCTGTCACAATTGAGAGAAGGGTCAGTGAAAACCAGGTTCGGTGAATTTCTGATATGTGTCGGATAATACCACCCCCTCCCTCCTCCACAGACGACCCCCATGGATCCCCACAACTCTATTTTACAGGCCCTGCTAAGCTGCAGGGAAGATCATCCATGTCGTATCCGAGCATGTGCGTGGATCATAAATGCCATTACGTAGCGGCCCGGAGACATCAATAGGGCCCTGACTGTTACAACGAACGGAATCAACATCACAATCTCTAATTTCATAACATATCACATATTATCCAGCCAACGTTCAAAGAAGTCATTCAGGTAGATTAAATACAACGCATAATACATAACTTAGTGCTTATTATATAGACTCAGCAATCTCGTAGACAAGCTTTTTGCCTGCTACCTTTCCTGTTCTCACCAGCTGCACTCCATCGATCACCTCCGCAAGTCCGCCCAGCCCCTGCTCATAAGGATGGCAAACAAGTTGCTGCCGGCTCAGCAGATCCTGGGCTACTGCGAACCACGATTCGGCGAATTCCCGGTCTTGCGGTTTGGCATCGCGCTTATAGGGCTTCTGCCAGGGAATCCGTTTTCCATGAATGGTAACGCCAAGAATCCAGTCCGGCTTCACTGTTCGTCTAGTGTGTCCCCGGATAGGGAATGCATCCAACGCCACATACTTCCCGCCCTTAGATCCGATGGCAGCGTAACACAGCTTCATGGAGTCGCTATTGGTGATGCAGTCGATTGCGTATGCAAGCGAATCGTTTGTGTATTCCAGAATGTCTTGGCTGCAGTTGGGGGAGTGATAGTCAAAGACTTCCACTGCACCCAGGGACTTGACTCGATCGTAATGGGCTGGAGAGCACACTGCAATGGGCAAGAGTCCAGACCTATTTCGGGAATGGTCAGTCAGCGTTGATCAGGGTTGATCAGGGATTCGAGTCAGGGTCCCAACTTACAGGCGAGCCAATTGTAGCAGTATAGTGGCTGTTGCAGTTCCAGCTCCGTAGATGAGAACATGTTCCGGCCGATCTCCCTTACCGGGTAACGGTAGCTTGGCTGCCTGATACAAGCAGATGCCGCTTGTGGCGATGGCCACTCCCAGGGTAGCAGCCTCAGCGAAAGACATTTCAGTTGGTATGGTGAGCGTCAAATCACCCGCAACGGTGATATACTCAGCAAATGCTCCATTTTCCTTCTCATCGGGGTGATTCCCGAAGACACTGCCGCAGACTCGATCCCCCACCGCCACGCGTCTTTTGACATCGGGTCCCACCGAGACAACAACTCCAGCAAAATCCGCACCAAGTGTGGCCTCGGGAGTTGGCGACAAGTCTGCGGATTTTGCGTCAAAGGGATTGATGGCCACCCAAGTGACCTTGACCAGAATCTCGTCTGGTAAGGGCTGCGGTACTGGGCAGCTCTCTCTGAGAACAATGGTTCCAGCACTCTCAATCTTGAGCGCTCTTTGCGTCTCGGGTATCGTGTAATTGGCCATGTTGTGTTTCGGCGAGTTCTGAGGAAGAATGGTAATGAATCAATATGTCTACAAGACATATTCCATTGTTGTCCCGTCGGTTAGAAGAGGTGTATTTATCTCCTTGTCAAAAATTGAAGCGACTTTTTTCATGTCAGCTTTCACTATCTAGGTAGGCTACCTACGAATCATGCAATCACAGAGGTAGTGAGCCTTAGGATGAAACGGTCACCAGTACACTAAGGGGCACTACTGTCCATGTTCAAGGAGAATTCTCCATTAAGATATGCTCCGTGTGTAGATTGATCAATGAGACAGTGACGGCTAGTTTTGACCGTCAGCTTCATCATGCGGGGGGGGTATGGAGGCAAGTCTAGTTAAACTCCCTTCCAGAAGATGTGACGCCATCACTTGAATCTCCTTGGTGCAAAATTCCGAACGGCTGGGCGAATCATATGGATGCCAATATCATCATCAAAATCTAGAGCTCGGCTGTGTCCAGTAAGTCTCCGTTTATGACTCGGTGTGCCCGTAGTTAGGCGTAAGACATGGCGTGACGATCTCCAGGGCCGCAAAGATGGATGCAGGACGCTGGCGGTGACACTAAACACAAACAAACCAGCGCCAACTACCAAGCATAATACAATGGGCCCAGCATAATATTCTTAATAAGATATAGATTAGGCTATACCAACAAAATAGCCGTTTATTGGATTAGAGCGTAGCTGATTGATCAGACAAAACCCACGAGCGAAGTGCATACCTATCTCAATGCAGACTACGGAGTAATTGGATTAGTCGTGTCACAAAGCGCACGCCCCCCCCCCTCCCCTCATTTACCTAACCAAGAACGATGATCCCACTTGAGATAAAAAAAAATCCTCCGATATTCACTCCCCCTTGAACCGGAAGCACACACCGTCAATTCTTAGACGATGCAAGTAAGAAAAAAGACAGAAGGATTCTTGAACATCATCTTCTTCTAGAAACGGTCAAGGATCAAGCATAAGCAAAACATGATCTTGCAATGTAACGCAGACGTGGATCACCTCTCCTGTAAGACGAACCTCCTCTGTGCTGGGGCAGGTTAGTTCCGAGAGATTGGATCATATGATATCGACCTTTGTAGGGTTCCCATCTACAAGGGGTACTTGACTGAAGTCTGTTTAATCTGGAACAATACTGGAACACCTTCCTCAACTACACTCGTAGACTTCATCACCATTCCACGATCAGAGGCAGAGTCCAACCGTCGTGATGGAGATCTCTACATACTTCTTCCTTTTCGTTGGTATATCCATCGTTTACAATTTCTGGTCACGTTTCGTGGGCGCCTTGCAATATGAGCGAAAGCGCAAAGCTTTGGGTTGTGGCGAAATAAAGCACTACAGCCATAAGGATCCCGTCTTTGGTCTTGACTTGGTCATTGATATGGCCAAGTCCTTCAAGCAGCATCGATGGCTTCCCTGGCAGAAAGAATTGTTCGAGTCGCACAATGCGAAAACCCTTGATACCGTCTTCCTTGGTACTCGCACCATTCTCAGCATGGACTCGGAGAACATGAAGGCCATGTCGACAGACAGGTGGGAGGAATTCGGAGTCCAGCCCATCAGGTTCCAAAACGGCGCCGTCACTCCATTTGCGACTCAACCTGGTGTGAGTCTCGCAGATGGCGAGCTTTGGCACTACAGCAGAAACATGATCAAGCCGTACTTTGATCGATCTGGTTTCAGAAACTTGAACAGATTGGATGAGTCCACAGACCGTCTGGTCTCTCTTCTCCCCACTGATGGAACAACTGTCGATATGCAACCTCTGATGCAGCGCTGGGTAAGTTGAAGCGTTCCCCGTACACCTTGCATGCATAGTCTAACACCCATTCTCAAGTTCTTGGACACGTCATCAACCTTTGTATTCGGTAAAAACACCAACTCATTGACCTACCCTGAGAGGGTAGCACCCGCCACTGCCATGGTTGAAGTCATGCGCGGTCTCAGGGCTCGTTTGCAGATGGGAAGACTGAACTTTTTGTATCGCGAGAAGCTCTGGTTTGACTCCATCGCCGTTGTACACAACTACCTTGACGAGAACATTACGGCTACCTTAGCCCAGATTGCGGAAATCGAGAAGAGCGGCAAGGAACCTACAGATGAGCGCTCGGATCTGCTCTGGGATATGGCCAAGCAACTGCGCGAGCCCGAGCTCCTCCGCGGCCAACTCCTCGCTGTCTGGATTCCCTCCAACGACACCACGTCCATCTTGGTTAGCAACGCTTTTTACGCTCTTGCTCGCAACCCCCGTGTCTATGAGAAGCTCCGCGCCGAGGTCTTGGCCGTTAACGACACGAACATGACCTTTGAGGATCTCCGTGGCATCAAGTATATGAACTATGTGATTAATGAAAGTGAGTACAGTCCTCATCTTGCTTGTTTTAAAAGCTCCCCACTGACAATACTCAAGCCCACCGTCTTTATCCCAATGGCATCGAAATGGTCCGTGTCGCCCTCAAGGATACAACCCTTCCTGTCGGTGGAGGTCCCGATGAGAAGCAGCCCATTTTCGTCAGAAAGGGAGACATTGTCAAGTGCAACCGGTACACCATGCATCGCGACCCCGATGTCTGGGGTGATGATGCGGAGGTTTTCAGGCCAGAGCGCTGGGAAACAGCTCGCCCCATGTGGAAGTTTGTCCCCTTTGGCGGTGGTCCAAGAATCTGCCCTGCCCACGTTCTCGTTGCCACTGAGGCGGCATTTGTCATCTTCCGCGTTCTTCAGCGCTTCAAGGCCATTGAGGCACGTGACCCAAACCCTTACGTCGCCGTCATGCGAGCTGGCCCAAGCAATCTTCATGGCGTCAAGGTCGCTTTCACACCAGCTTAGAGAATTGAATCATGTCAGTTATAGAATAGATACACTTAGATACAGAATAAAATTACTACATACATTTGAACACTGTTTCTGCTTATTCAAGCCTGCTTATGGAAACGTCTTGGGTCCTATTATTGTCGGTACGGAACTTGAAGCGTTCATAATCCAGCCTACCCTATACAAAAACACAATAAAAAGTCTGGCCCTGTGGATTTTCAGCCTCGATCAATGTGGACGATCTCTTTCTATAAACGATGGTTTCACTATTAAATAGAGAATTAATTGTTATTTTATGTGTAAACCAGTTGGATTTGTCTAAGTTCATCTGGGCTGAAGCGGTTGTATGATGAAACTTCTCTAGTTAGACTTTGTAAAGTAAACCTGTGCCCACGCTCAAGTGGTTGGTGTAGGGTAGTGTTATTTGGGAGCAAATCCGCTTGAAAATATTATTGTTAGACATCCATAATAATCTCATCATTCTTAGTCTATTCTATGCGCATTGTATTCTATGAAAGAGTTTGTCTATACTATGGGAAGGATTATAGTAAAGGTTCAATTTGAATACCCGTCCTCTATCATTTTCAGTGTATGCTTTCTAAATTACCTAGGTTGCATGTCAGGCTACACAGCCTTCCCGGTTACCTTGGCCCAGATGCCCTTTGAATTTACATCGGCCATACCAACAAAGAAGTCGTGCTTGATTATGACATCTTCCTCCACTGTATCATGAAGCTCAAAGTTGAACCTCGAGAACACGTGAGCAAATGCCAGATATAGCTCAGCGTAAGCGAGACTTTGTGCGCCAAAATGTCAGCCATATTCAAGAAACTAATCTGCTTTGGGTTCCTCTTACTTCATGCCAATGCACATACGAGCCCCTCTGGAGAATGGGGAGAACTTCTGACTCGGTATTTTGGTAGCCCAACGCCCTGGCTCAAATTTGAGTGGTTCAGGAAACACTGCGGGGTCTGTATGTAGCAGGTATAAAGATTGGCTGATCACTGTCTAATCGTTCGGTAAGCATAATATCCACATCCATGTGTGTTTGGTAATCAACATACCCCTGCCGGTATCGTATACTTTCCATATTGCAAGCCCTCATAGGGCGCGATTCGTGGCAGTCTTCCAGGAACACCAAATGATAATCGGACGCTCTCTTGTACTACACCAGTCTGTATCAAGGTTAGCATCTAATCACGATCCCCACGTCCTCAAACCTCTTACCAAATAAGGCAATTTTTCAAGCTCAGAAACTGGTGGGACTTCGCCACCCGGCGATAAGACTGGCTGGAGTTCCTCTCTTAATCGTGCCAGGATTTGCGGACTTTTGAGAACGTAGTAAGCGCCAAGTGCCAACGCAGATGTTGTCGATTCACCGCCAGCAGCGAGGAGAAAAGATGCCTCCTCAACTAATCTCTCTGGTGTGACCTCTTCTGGGCTGAGATTGCTGTGAACTAGGGCCTGGATGACATTTGTACTCTTTGTTTCCGTTGTCTTCTCAGCTGATTCCGATGGCAATATTCTCATGACTTCTGCTCTCACTGACTCAAGGAACTTTTGGTACAGCTTCATCTCGGGCATAAACGCACTGGGTATGCTCGGAGGCAGCATGAAGAGAATATCGAATAGCCAGGGAATCATATGAGCCAATGGATGGAGCTGAGGCGTGGAGTGGAAAAACTCAAAAAAGTCCTTTCCAAAACTCTCGTTCTTGAGACATCCGATTTTCTTTCCATAGCAGTAGCCACTGATGACATCCAAGTTAAGCCCTGTGAAGACGTGGTGCAATGAGACCGGTTCCTTGCCGATAAGCCCATCCAGTCTCTCCATCAGTTCATCGATACTTTCGCGAACAAGCTGCTCTGAATTCTGAACTGTGCGCTTAGAAAAGGATGGATTCATAGCAGCTCGTCGTCGGCGATGGACCTCATGATCGAGGATCTCAAACAGCGTATTGCCATTGTTCGCCCCGAACCTGATCTTGTTGCGCTTCTTGGGCTCCCGAGCATAAATCTCATCGTAAAATGCAGAATCGTTGAAGTGAACCTCATCCGGGTTTATCCGGACGACTGGGCCATACTTCTGGTGGAGCTCGTGAATTTTCCAAGTGTATCTGCCTTTGCCAACGATATCGTAGTAATACTCATATGCGTATGTAGCGGCTGCGAGTTTAGGCCCTGGAATAGCAGAAAGAGGCGAGAAGAATAACCTGTAGACCAAAAGTCCAACAACATAAGCAAGCAGAAGGCTTCCGCAAGCTTGCAAGAGGAAAAACACAGCCATCTTGCCGTGATGAGATCTTGGTCTGTACAATGGAAGGGATACAGCTCTATTTCCTGGCAGTGTTTCAAACCATTATCATTGTTGCATAATATTCACGATGAATACGAAATCAGGCATTGGGTGACCGGAAACTGGGTACGACATGATGTCGCCAAGTCGTACTAGGTGCTAGGCGAAACACCTTTTGCCGGCGATCATTGACATCTCACAGGGCTAGTATGTCACATATCTCACATGACAAGGGATGCTGTCTCCAAGCTGGGGAACCAGGGGAGGCGTGTCCGCAAACCCAAAATTCACCGAACAGGTGTGTGTCAGTTGTAGAATCCGATCAAGGTGCTGACGGGTTTGGTTGGACGCACAGACAGACAGTGGCAGTTATGGAGATCCGGGTAGTTTTTAGGGCAACGGATAATTTCAATGAGAGACATGCACGCAGAATTGGCCATCTGTTTGTAAAATCTTTGCATGCATCTAGCCCATGAGTTATGGGCTAATGTACGGAGTATAGTAGTTCGGCAACTTTCATGTGAATGGTCTCAACTCGAGCGAGGCTACAATAGCGATTGCACAAGGCTTTGTCTTTGATATTATCAGTTGCTCATTCAAAGCCCCCTTTTCTTGACGGATCGGCTATTATTTAGACCTCAACCCTGTAAAGAGCCGATTCTGTCATTTAGTATTAGAGATCTCCACGAATAGGGTTGTAACCCATGAGGCACAATTAATAATCGGCCATCATCGCAGACAAAACGCGTGTCATTGGGAGCAGAACTAACCAGCGGAGGTAAGCGGGCATTACCCACTTTCAAGGATACCTCACCTAATCATACTTCCGGTTAAGCGAGCATCCTAGCCAAGAACTTGTTGATACCCTTGTTGATACCCCCACTCTTGACTCGGGTCTCGGATGGTCGAGAGGCTGGTCCGCAGGGTGTGTGTGTATCAGAGAAGGCTCTCATCAATATCGGAAAGGATTCACGGGATACGCAAAAATGCGACAACTCTCTTTGCATCGTTTCTTGATCATGAGCTGCAGCAGTACGGTATGATCGGCTCCATGTCAGCAACTAAGACCATAACCAAATTCTGACTGGATTGGAAACCCTCCATTAGTTGCATGCTGCGAGTCTGAGATGTGCAAGTGGAACATGCTCTGTCGACACGCTCGGTGGCTGATACGAGGCTAACCTGGCAGATTGTAACACTCTGTTTGCAGTTTCTGAACGCTGCAGTGAGCAAGCAAGGATCCATTGCCGTGTTGTCCTCAAGAGAGTAAGCTACAATCGCGGCCTGAAGGAGAATAGCTGTCATGCCTCAGTGCTCATCGAGTCATTAACATACAAGCTGTATTTTCTATATGTAGCCGTCGTTGTTGCGATTTACAACTAAGAAAAAACCTCATTCCAATCATCTCAACCATCAATCCAACCATCAAACTTCAGCATTTCTCTTCATCCTCACCAATTACCAAACCCAAATCACAATCATGGATGTCAACCAGTTGCTCGAGCAGGTCAAGGCCATCGGCACCAAGCTCGATGAGAATGCTCGCATCAAGATTGTCGATGCCCTTCTTGAGACCATCACTCACCTTGAGACTCCCATTCAGTATCTGCTGAGGCTCTCTGGTGCTGTAAGTTTTGCAATACAGGCTCTAACATCATGACACATGCTAACAACCAATGCAGCATCTTCAGATGGCCACTGCCCGCTTCGGTGTCGACATTGGTCTCTTCCGCGCCTTGGTTGCCAGCAGCACTCCCCTCAGCCTCAGCACTCTCTCTGAGCAACTGAAGGTCAATGAGGTTCTGCTCGGCCGACTTGTTCGCTACATGGGTGCCACCGGCCAAGTCAAGGAGACTGGCGTCGGCGAGTACACTGCCAACCACATCACCAAGATTCTTGCTATTGACACCGTTGAGGCGGCTGTCCACCACTTGTAAGTTGATGAAATTGCAGTGTCTTATATCGTCAGTATTGACCCCCATTGCAGGTTCGACACCCATGAGCCTACCTTCCAGGACTTGCCCGACTTCTTGAAGGAGCACAAGTACCAGAACATCACCGACTCCACCAACACTGTCTTCCAGAAGTCCTTCAAGACTGACCAGCGCTGCTACGAGTGGCTCATCCAGCACCCCGAGCCCTTCACTAACATGCAGAAGACCCTCGAGAACGACTTGGGTGGTGACTGGCTGAGTGCCTTCCCCGTTGACAAGGAGACCGAGAACTGGTCTGGCCGCTCTGATCCCGAGCGCACTCTCTTCATTGACGTCGGTGGTGGTCTGGGTCAGCAGGCCATCCGATTGAGGGAGAAGTTCCCCAATGTTCCTGGCCGTGTTATCCTCCAGGATCTTGCTGAGACCATTGAATTGGTCAAGAAGCCTATGCCTGGTGGTGTTGAGGCTCAGGTTGTCGACTTCTACAAGCCTCAAGCCGTCAAGGGTACGTCAGCACTATATGCAGTTCCCTTACCCACCACAACTTTGGTCAAGACATTCATGCTAACGACGTGACATAGGCGCCAAGTACTACTACATGCGCAACGTTCTCCACGGTGACCCTGATGAGAAGTGCATCACCATTCTCAAGTCCATCCTTCCTGCCATGGACTCTGAGTCCGTTCTCCTCATTGACGACCTTGTCCTCCCTGATGAGGGCATCCACTGGCAGTCATCTCAGTACGATCTCGTCATGATGATGTCCATGTCCGCCCTGAAGCGAACTCGCAGCCAGTGGTACAACCTCCTCGATGCCTCTGGATACAAGATTGTTGAGATCCGCACCTACACCTATCCTCTGGGCGACTCTCTCATCTTTGCTGTTCCTAAATAAGCATGCTTTGTACGATATACAGATAAACTCGGATTAGACAGATAGATTTGGTTATGGGAATTTATGATAATTAACACTATGTCGGTTTCTCATGGCAGTGACTACTTGAAAATACGTAGGGATCAATCTTGTGACGCTTTTAGATCGCATCCTTTCACGGACTGCATCACCGGCCGGCCTGTTCATAATACTAGCCTGATATAATAGATATTGTTGTATAGTTCATGCGTTCGTGAGCGTAAGACGGAAAATTAAGATGGGCTCCGGCAGCTGCGGACTTTCAGGGGTCCGGCATTTGGATCGGCAGGGATGCCGGATGACCCCTCTACCCCGCACACCGGTGTTTCTGAATACTCCGAGTTGAAATGAGTCGAAGTGATGAATGATGGAAGTTCCTTGGAGGGGGTTTATCTAGAAGACTATAGGCTAATAAACGAAAAGTCGAAGCCAAAATCACCAAACATCCATCATTCTCGAAGGGAGTGGAAATGCCTCCCTCACACCTCTCCATTCGAGGCATCCATCATATCAAACTCGCCGCGAGCAATATTCACACTACAAAGGAATTCTACACTACGCATCTCCCATTCACACATCTTCCTGCCCTGGATCACAAGCACCCTGAGACAGGAGCAATCTATGCATTCATTCTGGTGCACCCAGCGTCAGCCTTGCATATTGAGATTCGCGACGCACCCGAGCAGGCAGCACATGAGCGTGGGTGGGATCCAGTCACTTGGGCGGTAGACTCAAGAAAGGACCTCGAGGATTGGCATGCGTATTTTGAAGGCACTGGCATCAAATGCAGCCGCGTGTTTACAGCAGTTACTGGTTGGCTTCTCTGCGCGGAGGATCCAGATGGTAGGAGGGTGAGGTTGTATACTCTGGAAGAACACGAGAAGACTGATGAAACGGATCACGACGCTTATTGGCTAGGCAATTAGATCGGGGAGAATAAAGTGCAAGAGACTCGGGGTTTCTGTCATGTCATGATGTGTCGTTATGAAGCTCTCTCTCACCCGAGAAAATGGCATTTATCTGATAAATGGAGCCATTTGAAATTCCAAGTGAATTGGAAAATATCCAGCTGGTAATAGATTCAAATATATATATATATATATGAAAAAAATGCACTTTTTGGTGTCGATCAGCCGTGTAGACCTGCTACCTTAATCTTGCCCTGTTCCTAAACCAAAGCACCAAGCACACTCTCAGCATTATATGTATACAGCCAATCAGTTCCGGCTCTAGATCCTATCAGCTTAAGAATAGCCCAAATCATCCATTCTTTGGCTGTCTGCATATATACACTAGAACTGGTCTTCCGTAACGTGCCGTTATTGGTCGTAAAGTCCAAGACTCTGACGATGCGCTCCTGTCGGTGATGCTCCCACTTGGTGAGCTGATCACGAATCACATCGCTGGGGTTCTTCAAACTGTCGACCAGGAGAATATTGTAGACTCGACCCAGGGTATAGGCGAGAGTTTCGGCGTCTTCAAAGGCCATGGCGGCTCCTTGTCCGCCCGTGGGTGGGATAGCATGGGCAGCGTCCCCAATGACAATGACTCGACCATGGGTTGAGCTCCATGAATCGAGCCGAGGGACCGAGTAGTACCTGTGCCATGTAAGTTCTTGATGCGGAGAAAAGAAAAGAAAATGATTAGATGAGCTTCATGACTCACGGATAACTTGCAAACGAGTCAAGCGATGTCTTCTCACACAGCTCCTGGACAAAATCCGGCCAATTAGCTTTTGGGTCAAGAAAGCGGTCATCAAGCATCTGCTTGAGCTTTTTTTTGTCTTTATAAAGCGCATCCCACTCCTCACGGCTACGATCCTCTGCTTCGATTGTTGAAAAGTAGCCGATTTGCTTCCCATCAAAGCTCACAGGCATCACCGCAAATGAGCCGTTGGCACCATACATTATGGTCGGAAAGTAAGGCTTTGTGTCCTTTCGCAAGGTCTCCAACTCTGATTCCATCACTAATCCGCCGATTCCCATCAAGCCGCTGAATGTTGGACGTGCCTCTTGAATGTAGTCTCGCACTTTGGAATGGATGCCATCGCATCCGATGACAAACTCGGCGGTGGCCTTCTCCCCATCTTCAAATTCCACGGTGGTGTTCTCAGATGTCTCCGATACGATTCTCTTGAACCTTTTCCTATGGTAGACTGGAATTTGTCGCTCCTCACAAGCCTTCAAAAGTTCTCCATGCAAGACGAGACGGCGAATGCGGAGAGCGTAGAAATTGTAGTGCTTCTGGCTGCCGTTGAGAAATTTGCCCAATACATCGCCTGTACCGTTGCAAAAGGCAATCTCCTCATAATTAAACCCTTTCGTGCACAACCGCCCATAGAGACCAACATGGTCGAGAACGCGTGCAGCATTGGGCGACATGACCACATTTCCCCCAGCTTCGTACGACTCGGGGCGAAGCTCATAAACAGCACTGGAGATGCCATGCTTTCGGAGGCAGAGTGCAAGGATGGGGCCCTGGATCGGTCAGCGACGATCGCTATGAGTTGTGTTAGATGCGTGCCATCATACTCCCAGCCCGCCGCCAATAATGATGACCTGCGGCGTCATTTGTTTGTTTAATCGAGATAAATTTGGATGGTGCGTCGACGAGAATGATACCCTTCCTGGGATTGTAACAGCGAATTTGATGCAGGCTGGGCTAGATGGTGCTACAATCTGCATGCTCTGGTTGCGGTTTTTTTGTCTTCACTAATTTATGGCACCCAATCCATTAAATAGAACGTAACCGTGCGGTCTGACTCAGTTCAACGGAAGCATCCCACGAGGGAAATCCGTATCCATTCAAATCTAACCTCAGTGGTTAATGACCGCGCCCCAATGGTTTCCATCGCTAGCACTCCAAGGCTATTGGAACCCAAATGCCAGTGGTGACTGAGAAATGAACGCGGTATTCCCATGACGCTGTAAAACAAGTGCGTAGTAGCCAATCCACCATGCAAATATTCTGCTTGACTCCTTGTAACATCTTTCTCTTCGTTACTTAAGGAAGAGGACGGCGTGCTTTTGAGGTAGCCTGAGGAATAATAATTTCCACAGCAAACAAAGCCAAAGAACGCTCAGTATATGTATGGCTACAGATTATCTACCTTTTACAGCTTGCCCATATGGCGGCGCCACTGGATGAGACACCAGTCGAAGCAGCCATCGGCAGGGGTTTGCTTTACGGGGGAGTCTATTTACAAAAGATTCTGACGCATTGAAAGCTTTCCAAATTGACTGATGAGTAGACCGATCGTAAAAAAAGTGGCCAGGGCAATCTTCAATGAATATCAGAAAAATGAAGCTTTGCGATGAGGTCAGAGCAAGCCTCAGCTCTATACGGAGTACTGTGGTTTGTTCCTCTCTGTTGTTAACTCTATAGGCATACCACAGGCGCCGGCTAAATTCTTACTACTTATGAACTGAGTCAAGACAATTGGCCGATAATCTGCGTCCTTGCAGACGCCTCCCGCCCGGCTTGGGGGCTCACCAGGGTTAGGGGGCTGTTGGCTTTGACCGAGGTGTTAACGCCCCGTGCCAGTGACTTCAGCGAGCACTCACCTTTGTAATATAATTACACTTGTACGTATCCGCCATAATGCCATTAAATGATGTTGGAGATCCGGATACCAGTATGTACATGACAACGTCAACGTCATACGCTGATATTGTCCGCAAAAAAAAAACCCCGAGACGTACAGAGAACAACCTCATATTCTATAGCATACATTAAATGCAACTTGCAGGCTTATCAGCTATTATAAGGCTTCCTATTTACGTAGTAAATCATCATAGACTCCCAGACACGTCCATACCACAGCTCATTTACAAGTCCAAACATTATCGTTGGTCGATAAGGAGGCAAATGCTCTGTCGGTGTATACTGACAATAACATCATTCTGTAATGACGAGCAAAGGCATGGAGTCACTCAGCCACTGTTCTCCCAATTTTTCCAAGCTCATCATTAATTTCTTTAGCCACGGGCGATATACATACTTCAATTCTCTTGTAAGAGTCTCTTATGTAGACACAACATACAGTCGAATGATTTCTTGCGAAGTGATGTGATAGTTGACAAAGTAGAAGTAAGCTTAAGCACAGAATCGACCTTCTAACCATCAAATATGATATTTACCGGCTGAAGTTTATATCTATTATCAGACTTCTTTTATTCGAGATATAATTTGGGTAACCTTGTTCAAATCACCTTGTGTAACCTGGTACGGCCAGGTCAGTTTGATTTATAGTAAAACTCTCAAGCCACCGCAAGACCTAAGATATCTCAGCCATTAGAGTTTCATGACTGAATACTGTATATTTTAGTTTAAACTCTTTCTTTTTCAAAACTGCAAACACCAAATCTGATACTTGAGCTCACAAAGTTACTAATTAAGACAAGGCTTAATGCGTGCAGATAAACACCAAAATCCTCCGTATGAATAGACAGGTACATGGTCAAATACCTCACTCCTTTATATGAACTCCATCATTAAAAGAACATCAACCCTAATCTTTAACAATTACATTGACACTGGCTCCGCCAATGGTAGGACTTGATCCAGCCTGTAATGTGGATGGTATGGTTAGCGAGCAGTTCCTGTGTTCCCTGGGCGTCGGTTACATACCCCTATGAGGAAAAAGCGTGCCACGTTGATCGCGGCGGGCCCTGCAGGGAAGCCGTCCGGCACGTGTACACTGAAATTCTGATACTGCTGTCCAGGTCCATGGAATTGTGGGTTGTAAGGCCCGGTGTGAAGAACATCACCAACTATACCCTCAGGCGCAGGACAGCTGGAATTAGGGCAGGAGACAAGGCCGATGGCGACTCCTACTTCTGTTGCCGCTTGCTAGAACAGAAATGTCAGTCAGACTGGGTGGGCGCGAGAATGGAAACTGGGGAGCCTATCGTACTATGTTGTTATAGCGGATGACCTCAACGACAACACTTCTTCCTCCACGCACTGTCGTACCAGGGGCGGGATTTCCAATAGCAATTCCTTGGGCCATAGCACCAATGGCAAAGTAGGTAGAAGCAAGTAGGAACTTCATATTGATGTAGTAAACGATTTCGAGTTCTATGAAGAAGAAGAAGAATATGAGTGAGATTCCTTGTCTATCAAGCAGTACCGTGGAAGGCATGCAGTATTTATCCAAGTCTCAACAAGCTAGTTGTCTGTCACTTCGTATTGCCCTAGTCTACGGATCCATTTGGAACTTCTCACGATGCATGGAAACGGATATCACGGCATTCCAAGGTTGAGAATAAACACGGAATACAGGTTGGGGGCGGTCTATTCGTGCCAGTGCATCCATGGCGGTTGTCGCATGATTGGCCAACGTCTCCCACGGATGCATCTGATCAGAACGTGGCGCCAAGACCCGGGCATAGATTCCGACCGACATCTCGAGCGCCCCAGGAAGTTAGGCAGCCCTCCATCACGCGCCGAATCCTGGCTTGACAAGTCTCAAGGTTGGTGGCCAAGCCACAATCCACCATTGCCTTTCAATCCCCCAGAATAGCAACTTTGAATCCTGGATCCTTGATCTTCATTGTCCGGCCACCCACAGCAAGAAGGGTCTGAAAGCATGGTAGTATATAGTATAGTTGTTCCTTCGCTATGACATGCTTGTGATTCGACAAGGATTCGATTATGATGATGCAGAAGATTAAAAAAAAATCCGCCTTGGCATATGCAGCTGAAAACCGTGGCGTTTGTAGTCAACCTGCAGCTTGTCGTATTCAGGCCTCTAGACAGAATCTAGTGGCAACACCCGACCGCTTCCGAAATTAGTGTATGCCATAACCCAGCTACCTTTTGCAGAATGTGTGATGAAATTACTTGTACCTCATCACCGCTAATGCCCAAGGTACGAAGCAATTGTAGTATTATAAGAGGAAAGGAGGTCCAAGTAGAAGGGCTGCGTATAGAACCGGCAACTGTGCGGAGCTCATATTGGTCAGTATTACAAAGAATAGATAAACTCCATGTTTTCTTTATCCGTCATGTCCAGAAACTCTTGATTCTCGACCTTGGCATAGGATGGATCGGCTCTTGCGAGTGCTTTCTTCTCATTCTGTCTGCGATAATACCACCAGATGAACACTATGTCAACTAAGCAGGCAGCAAAGCACACGATGATGGTGATCTGGGCTGGCCTGTAATGTGGCGCATCCTTTGGCCGAAACGTTTGTGGTCCTGCCAAGGCAAAAGGTCAACATGGAAATGCAACTATAGATGACGAGAGAAAAAAAGAAAAAAACTTACCAATTATGTTTCCAACACAGTAAGCAACAAGAAACATTGCTGCCACTGTAGTCTTCTTGGTCCACCCTTGAAGGGTGTTAGACTCTGACATGTAATGAATTCGGATAGGGACACTTACCGGCAACATTTGTTGAAATGAGAGAAAGCATTGCCACAAAGGGCGTTGGGCTTGCCTTGAGTTGACTCAGCAATTAGCATATCGAACCACGTGTGTATTTTGTGTATGAGGCGTACCTGTGTAAGGAAAAAGCCAACCAAACGGCCGACCGGCTGATCAATCGGGATGGCGACCATCAGAATGACACCAATGATGGCGACAATAAGACCAGACATGGAGATCAGAAGCCTAGATCCCAAACGGTCTCCCAAGAATCCACTAGCAAGCAATGCAATGACCTCGACCGCACCGCCAGGCGTCCCGTACAGCAGACTTTGTTGCGGCGTATATCCAAACGAGACAATGAGTTGGCTGAAGAAGTTGGAGAGACCACCATTAGGTATGGCAGCCACTAAAGAGAAGAAGACGAACCCCCATACTACAGGATCCAAGAATGCCTCTTTCATTTGATACCATTTAAAGTGCTTATTGCCGATTCCCTGTTGGTTGATCTTGATTCTGTGGACAGCCAAGACGCGTTCCTCCTTGGTGAGAAAGCGAGCGTTGAGTTGGTTGTCGGGCATGATAAAGAGGAAAACAATGCCAACGGTGATTGTCAGCACGCCCATAAAGATGAACATTGCCTTCCAGGGGGCGATGGAGAATCCATATGTTGAAGCGCCATGAGCAAAGCCGTATGCTACTAAGCCGCCAAATATCTGAGCCTACTTTGAAGTCAGTCTTGCTAAGGAGAACCCGGGCGCTCTTCAAAGACCTACAAAGCCGTTGAAACTGAACCATATACTCGTGCGAAAGCCTTGCTCCTTCTTTGTATACCACTGCTTTGGGTTAGCATCGGTGCGAATATCACACTGCCTAGGGATCAAGACAGGGAGAACTTGCCTGTGAGACAAACAATGCGAACCCAGGAGTCACAGCCGCCTCAAAAATACCCAAGAAGAGACGGATAACGACTGCTCCGGCAAAGTTCTCCGTCACAGAAAAGAGAGTGAGAACCAGACCCCACATAATAATGTTGAAGGCAGAATATTTTGCGAGGGGAAACCGTTGCATCAACCAGTTGGTTGGGAACTCCCACCCCAGATAGCCTGGATAAGATGTCCAAGTTAGATGAGTTTTGTAGGGGGGGGCACAATGCCCATCATGAGGAGAGACTTACCAAAGTAGAATAGACTTCCCAGCCATTGGTAGTTGTCGCCTTTGAGTTTGAGATCTTTGTCCAAACCCATGATGCTGGCATACGACAAGGTAGTCTCTATTCGGAATTAGCGAATGCGTCGTATGTCTAGACTGTTTTTTATTGCCGCTTACTGTCGAGGTAATTGAGACCGTAAATAATGCACATCAGCTGAACTCATCATCATCATCATCAGCTTCACACAGTCCTGCCAATCAAGGGGACAAGGGACAATACCGGAATGAGATTCCAATCAATTTTGCGCAGTAGACGGCGCTCCGTCTCAGCATCAAGACCAACAGTGCCGCCATCGTAGCCGGCAATCGCCTTGAGCGCCTCATCGCCGTCCACTGCGCGCTCAAAGGACTCTTCCGTGCCGGCGGTGAGAGATGCCCGGGCCGGCACCGCAGCTACATCTTTTTCCTTGTCTGCCATTGTCGCTCTGCTGTGCAAGAGTTGGCTATGGCGCGGCTTCAGAAGGTGAGAAAGAAGCAAGTGCATCAACCCGCAACAAACGGCCAGTCGCCTATCAAGGTATTTAAATCCGACACCAGGGCATGCGAGGGGGGCGAGCCTGTGTCTTATTGCCTTCTCCCAAAGCTAGAACTTGACTGCTGATAATTTCCGTGCCATCCCCCGCATTGAGGTTACAATCAGCCTGGATAGTAAGACAATGAGGCCCCACGCGGTAGGGAGCTGATCCTGGTGGCTCTGTAGATGATTGCTTATCATGATGGGCTCTCTGTCACTATTTGCCGTGGGCTAAAGAATGATGATTGCTACTTGTGGATTTTGGATTAGTAGTATTGTCTTATGTACGCTTCAAGCAGGCACACCCATAGATGTAGTATGCGGCGATATTCATCTATACTCCAGGGTATGGCCGCCTCACCTCCTTATCGTCTTGGTTGCATAATGCAGAATTACATCGATGAATCATCAATTCCCCAATTGTCTTACTAATCTCCTTTTAGAGACTCTGCATTTCCTTCTTTTTTTTTTTTTTTTTTTTCACACCTTCTTCAAATTGATCTACAAGTAACAAGCCATGTATTGTTAAACCCCTTGGAAAGAATAACGTGCAACAAGAATGTAGCATCCATCTATATTCTCACTCACCTCGCTCATTCTCCAACATCTATGCACCTTCAGTCCGTATTAGTGTCGATTAATTCGTGCATATGGACCACGCCGTATCTGAACCGCGCAGGATTTAGCGCCCGGATCGTTCCAGCGCCCGTTCTTGGCACCACACAGGTTTCGGCTGCACAACCGTGTGTCAACCCCCCCAGAAGCGTCAGCAACAAAGACGGGATTCGGAATAATCGTTTGTGGTATATCATAAAACGAGTCATATTTGTGTGTGCCGTTCAAAACTCATTCGTCAACTTATTGGCTATGGGAGCTCAATTGACAACGCTTCATCGCAAGTCGCTGCCTGCTGTCAGCATTGGCCCGCCAGTCGCCTCCCAAGTCTACATCGACTCCTGATCGTGAGTGGTCGTCCTTCAACACTCAAGGATGTCTTGGTAGGCGAAGAATTGATCAGGCATTTGGCAAAGGTACCATATTTTCCCGTTGAAAGGTTGGCTTTAGGTTTAAAAGTGTCTTAAAATCATCAGGTTTATCTCCAGACATACAGGGGATTGAGAGTTTCCAGGGTCATGGAGCTTATCACGTAAGATATTCTCTGCATATATCGGAACAAGAGCAGCCACTTGTAGAAAAGAGAGAATGAAGATTAATATCGTTTAATGTTTATTCATAGTCACTAGTATACAATCAATCCCAACGTAGTTACCATATATTCTACAAGTTCCCTCCCATACGCCTCCTTCTATACTCCGGTCTTTAGTACTGTTTTGGATGCGGTATGGGTGAATGCTTTAGTCTGGAATCAATATTTGTACTGGCTTGCCACCCATGGAAAAGCCAATTACAAGTAGGGATCATGAGCTATCGGCTGGCTCTTCCTTTCCCCAATCCTTCGATAATAGACCCGTGGCCTGGTAATGATTAATGGCTTGCTGGTAAATCTCATCCCACGCCTCTGTTGGGGCACAGCGATCACCAGCTGTCTTGACTTTGTCAATGAACTCGGGCAGCGAAGCCGGCTGCTTACTGTCCGGGTTCAACACAGCCCCATCAACCCACGAGTTGAGTGTATGGTTGAGAAAGCTAAAGGTACACCAGTCGCAAGACGTTTCACCCTTCCCGGGACCGTAACTCTGCTGGCGTATATGGTAGTGATAGCTATAACTGTATGTGTTTGTGCCATGGGTACCTGTTCTCCAGTGGGCCAACTCGACGCGTCTGGTGTTTGTCTCGCCAATGAAGTCACTGATGCCATTCAAGTTGACATTCATTCCGTCGGTAATGGAAAAGCGCTCGTACATCTCGATGGGACAGAATTGGTAATCGCTATCACCGTTTGGACTTGAGCGACACATGTAGTCTGTCCGATTTTGCAGCGTCTCCACAGCAGCAATGGGCCCGGGTTCGATCCACTTCAGATCAAACATGCCCTGGTAACCGTCGAGGATGAACAGATCCTCCGAGGAGCACTTGGACGACAGTTTGTCGTGAGCATCTTTGAGAGCAGACTGGCAGTCGGTGGTGCAGATCTTGGGAATGTAGTACATCGGGTCCCAGCCCATGAGACGGAACGTGCCATTGTCAGAGCCTCGGTCAAACAGACGGTCGTGGCAGGGGACAGAGTTGAGTGCACTCCAGGCAGCGCGACAGTCTTGCCCGGACTTGAACGCGACGTCGGGATAAAGCCCTGGGAAATCCAATTGGTATTCAACAGCGGTTGTTGGCTTGTGTCCTGCCTCCTTGCCCTTGCCGTCGGCAGTAGCTTTGTGTCTGGAGCCGCGAATACCAAAGATTATAGCACAAATAACAATGAAAGTAACGATGAGAACAACTAAAGAACACAGGATGATCAGGCAGATTCTCCTCTTCTTGCGCCTTGGTGGCATAGGAGGAGGAGGCAATGGAAGCGGCTGCTCGGGGAAGGCTGGGCCATCGTAGTATTGGCGAATTGAATGCGTGGGCTCCTTTTGATCCCTGCGGAGCGAGTCGTTGACAGGAGTTATTTGATCCATGCCAGCTCAGTCATGAGCATGAGCATGACAGACACGAGGTTGATGGAAAAACGAAAAGGAAGCGTGAATGAAGCAGGAGATGATGGCCCAGAAAATAGGATGAAGGGGTTTGTGGTTAGACCATGTGGCCCAGCTGAAACTAGTTGGTAGCACAAAGAGCAAACAGGCACCAGGGCTTGGCTTCGGAGGCTTCCTTTATGGAACAAGTGTGTTTTTTTTTTAAGGTTATTATTAAGAGAACTTTTAAAGGCGCTCATTTAAAAGATAAAAATTAATAGTATAATAATATTATTATCTGAATTTTTTAGATTTTTTTTTTTAGAAAAAAAAGGCATCATATCCAAAAAAAAAAAAACATTATTCATGCTAATACATACAGTGACGCTTCACTCCTTGCGTGACAATGCTCGGCACAACCTCAATCTCACTATCGATATCCCAAGTCTTCCATGTCTTTTACCAAGCTGCTCTCAGTCTTAGCCCGCTTCTCATTTATTCAGTACAAACATCTCTCCAGACCAGCCATAAGACCTGCTGAGTCTCCTGCCATAGCGCCTGGCAACCATAAAGGGCACTTTATTTCGGGGATGCGGCTCGTGAAAGTGAATGCTTGCCTCAACGTCAAGTTGACTGGGGGAGAACTGCCAGACCGATCCGTAGAGCTTCTGCGCCACGAATCCGACCGAGCTCATGGCGTGCAAAAAGTCATTCCAAGGAACCTCTCCAGGGGAGGATGTGACGGCAGAGTTGAAGAATAGAGTGCGGAAAACTTTGAGTGAGCGGTTGTCAACTACGAAACGGGGCTTGGGCCTATCCTCTTTTTCCTCATGTTGGGGTTCAACGCCCTCAGATTTCTCTGGCTGTTGGTCGAGCGCTCCTTTAGTTTTGATCTTGGCCTTGGTTGGCTGAGTCAAATGGGCCGTTGTTGACTCTTTGGATTGTAACCCAAAGTAGAAGGGCGAAAGCGGTTGGTCAACAGGCGTAGTTAGAGCGGCGTTCTGAGGCTTCGACTGCTCGACCCATTCTGGCGTCCGCTGCAACAGACGAACCTGCGACAGCAGCCTTTGCACAGCCGACTCCTGTGAGCTGCCAAGTTCCGCAGACGTCAATTTGTCGACCTCGGTCCAAAAGGCATCAAGATTCTGCTCAGCTCGCCGAAGCTTGTCCACGTTTTCCCTTGTCCGACTTCGCTCAAAGGGATAGGTAAACTTTCCCGGCACCGGTTCACCGAGCTTCGCTACCTTGGCTAACCGCGTATCCTTGAAGACGGCAAGAAACTGACTCAGGATTTTACCCTCATCAGTAAACTCTTTCTTGAAGTCATCTTCGACTTCCAAGGCTGCTTCTTCAAAATTCCGGGCCCATGGCTGATAAATGTCGAGTTGGTGGATGCACTGAGAAAGAATCGAGGCGTTACTGATGATGCCTGCTACACGGCTGGAAATCAGTTCATTGGCTGTCGGCTCAGACTGCAAGAGGCGATCTAATTCATCCATGACACATGACAGTCTGAGAAGAAAGAGATCATTGCCCTCTTCCCACAACGTTCGAAGTAGATAGGCAAGCTGTCCTTCAACCTTGTTCATCTTCATCCCCCTCGATACGATGCTCATCTTAGATGAGGTGTCATCGATTGGTGGCATACGTGTGTAAAATCTTCGCATCGGGGGAGAGGCCACCACAACTTGCTTAAGCTGAGTCAAGGGACCTTTCATGGCTTGATTGAGAAAGTAGCGGAATCTCAAAAGGGCAGTAAGGTATTCTTTAGGAAGGTCTTCCATTGGTGAAATTGCCGACTTATGTTGTTCTTGCAACGATACTAGTTCTTTGGCTTGCCGGTGGAGGCCCGAGAAGATCTCAACTTCAAAATAAGCTTCTATAATGATGTTACCAATGACGCGCGCCCAGAACAAACTCTCACGGCCCACGGCCAGAGTAGGATGAGAGCGATTATAAGTGTCTTTAATCATCTCCTGTCGATGCTCCCGAGCGTCCAGTAGGACTTGATGAAAATAACTGGGGTCCTCACGCAGAGCCCACAGATGATCTTCTGCTGCTCGAGTCTTCGCGGCGAGTAGTGATTCAACACGGCCAAGGTCAAGCTCAGCCGGAACGCGGTAAGGTGCTTCGGCGGCCATCAATGCCAGTGATTCAAAGCCACATAACTCACGTTCCGTTTTTAGAGACGGCTCTTGCTGGATGGGATATGTGTCGCTTATTAACTGGTCATTGGGAATGTCATGAAGTATCTCTTGGCTACAGTCGACAAGAAACTTCATCAACTTGTCTTGGGTCTCAAGGACAATAAGGCCGTCTGCGGGGGCGAACTGCTTCTGTGTGTGCATCCAGTCAAATGCATCAGGATGGTCATCCCATGAGAGTAGTTTCCCATATTCCTCGGCGCATGTCGCTCCAGATAGTATCATGGTATATTCGTTTAAAAATATGCGGTCGATGGCCTCGCTGACAACACCTAGACGCATAGCTTCAAAGTCAGCGGCTGCAAAGTTAGAAGGGACTTGACGTCCTCTTGCATTGAGCAGCAGCAAAAGCGGTTGCGTTTGGGTCAGATCCTCCTGATTGATGTAAGGCCACATGTAGGCATCAGCGGACGTTTTGGCACCGGGCCTTGAGGGAGCGCCTGATTTTCTGAAAGCTTCGAAATCTGGTCGATGGTTAGATGACATGCCTGGCCATGCCGCCAGCAGGATCTTGGTCCTTTGCGGCCTGGTTTTCTTTAGCCATCGTTTTCTAATGGTAGCTTCGTGTCTCTGCAAGATTGCATCCAGCAACGTGTAATTGCTGAATATCGCAGAGGCCCTTGTCCTGGCTTCGGCGCGAACCTCAATTGCAGAGGAGAGTTTTGGAGTGGGTCGACCTATGGCAGCAAAGAAATCGGCTGGGTTGGAGTAAACGCTGTCGGCCATCCTGGGTTGCGTTGCATATGAGCAAGGTTGAAATGTTTTGGGGGAGCTTTAATGCAAATGAGCTGATCGGAGATGGAGAATCATGGATGCCCTCAAGGATGTCTGGCAGAGATGCGGGGTAATTAATGCTGGCCTAATAAAAAAAATTTAAGGCCCTGATCCCTGATCCTCGCCGCATTAGAACATTCATGGCAGTGGTGCCATCTATAGATGCATGCATACGGAGTACAATGGGCCTTTACATACGTTAACCCTACCAACCTACCTATCTATGTTAGCCACAGTTCACAAATGCCCAGCCCTGTAGTTCCATGAATGGAATTCATCACACGCGTCTCCATTGCTCGATACAAATAGTCAACTCCAGCCCATGCTCTAGGCATTGGGCTTAAATCATGGTATGCATCCGCATCTTCATCCAGGCGACTGTTCTCGTGCTTGCACAGGATAAAATAAAGAGCCGCGATGCCAATGTACCCCCTGTTGGCTCATAATATTCATCAATATCTACATAGATATATACATTTTTTTCACGTGTAGCCGATGATGTCTCTTCACATCAAGTGGCCGCCTCACCATCATGCCGCCACTTGTAACAATGCTCCAAACTATCTTTGATCATGAAGAGACTCGGTCGGTCAAAGCAATCGTCCCATCCTGATTTGTCTGATTCCCAAAACCTTTTCAAGAGCATCAAGGCCATTGACGGCCTCCCTCCCGTAAAGGGATCCTCGACAGCGATTGCGATGAAGCACTGGATGAGATCTCTCTCTTCTTGCGTACCCTTTTGAGCCGATACACCAGCCACAACTACTGGCCAGAATATGCTTTCAACTCGAATTTTTGAGTTCATCGCATCCTTCAAACATTGGAAAATGTGAGTGTGGTATAGTAATCGCAATTTGCTACAGGGTGTTCCAATATGTGAGGTGGCAGTACAGGGAAGAGCCAAGAGGCCATAAAGTGCTACCGCAGATTTATAAATGTCGGCGATGAGAAAAAGAGGCACCGAATGGGAGAGGCCTGAGGATGTGATCCAATCGGCTGGACTGCAATTATCAACATGTCTGAGAATGGAACATATGTTAAACTGAGA
The DNA here is from genome assembly GCA_004303015.1 of Cladobotryum protrusum. NCBI lineage: Eukaryota > Fungi > Ascomycota > Sordariomycetes > Hypocreales > Hypocreaceae > Cladobotryum > Cladobotryum protrusum. The sequence goes on from RZGP01000008.1 coordinate 5,846,079, forward strand.
TGAAGTTGGGGTCTGGTGCTTTGTTGCTGCTTCTAGACGAAGACGATTTATTCGCACAATGTCGAGGAATAGAAGTGTTGGGCATAGAAATGACGAATATGGCTTCATGTTATACAAATCATGTATGTCCATAAGGTTGAATTGAAAGACTCCTTGTGGGAGATTATTGCTCGGCGTGGTGGAATTAAGAACTGTCGTGGCACTGGTCCCGGCATCATTAGTACTCCATGCCCATCCAACAGCAGTGAGGATTACAAAGGTGGCCTACATGATTATGCTTTGTACGCTCATTCTTGAGCCAATTGGTAAACTCAATATGCTTCGGAGACCCCCGCAGCGTTTGATGAGCGCCATAAAGCCCATGGAGTGAATGCGCCATTGTGGTGTATAAGCATCGGTGATCTAACGAAGACGGGTCAGCATCAAACATCAGTATAGCGGAGATGATGGATCTTGGCCTACCTGTGGACAGATTATCGCATGGATGCTCATAAATATAGGCCCGGTCTTATTCTGATCTGCTCCGACTTCCTGCGATAGGCAACGGAGGGCATTGCCAAAATGGTGGTAGTACCGCGACCAAAGATGCGCAGTTGCGCCAGAGTTGGTGGATTCGAGATCGACTTTTTGTATCGAAGCAACACACATGATGCGGTAACTCAAGGCTAGGGCAAGGAGGGAGTGGCGGACAGTGTCGCGCATGGTGTGGATGGAAGAGCTATGGAGAGGGGGGGTGTGTATGCTTGGTATCATTTGCTTGGACTCGAAGACAGGCAGCAATTGGTGGTTGTCTAGAAAATAATGAGTGTAATGAACGTCAAGAAAGTAGATTTACCCTAGTGTAGATCAAGTGAGGAGTCTTACAAAATTCTATAAAGTCGACATAGTCCCATTCTTCTGGCCGTAGATCCATAGGAACCTTCATTTTCCATCTGGTCTGAGGCATTCGGGACGGAGTCTGTCGTCTGTTGGTGATAGCTAGTTGAGCATTCCTTAACGATGTGCTCTCATCGCCCTTTTTTGGCCATGGTTTCTGATTTCTGCTCGTGTTCTCTGCGGCTCGTCTAGATGAAACAACTACGGCCTTGTCCCCATGGTCTTGATCTTCAGCCGTCCTAGCCCTGACCTGGGCTGCTGCATCAAAGTCTGGCCATGTCAATCGCGCTGCCGTCAAGATGCTGAGTATTTGTATAGACTTACCGGCAGTAGATCTGATCTTGGAAGTCTTCAGTCGCGTGATCTTCCCTGGACGAAGCCATGTAAGTGGTTTTTGGTCAACATATCCGGGACACACTAGACTGGCAGCGCGACAGACGTCACATATTGGTTTGGCGCCGTCACAGCGCACTCTGCGCCGGAGGCACTCCCAGCACTGTCCAGCCGCCTTACCAGGGGCAACCTTGGTCGACATTGCTGCCGAGAGGAATGCAGGTCAATGGATAATTCGAGGCAACGTTTGAACACCTCACCCATCAAACAAACCAACAAAACTAAAGGGCCACTAATGCGAGATCTCGATGAATGAATTATAACCCCCCCCCCCCCCCCCCCCCCCCCCCCCGCCTTTATTCGGGTGGCTGAGTTGGCAACACCATCAAGGCGGGCGCCACACTTAACCGTACTGTACAGATGCGTGCTTTATTTCATTTCCCGGCAGCTGTTCCGAAAGATGACGTTGAGTTTCTTCGGCTCTTTCTGCGTTCTCGGGATGCCTAACGTGGAGTAATATGGTTGGTAATCGTGGTGCTTCTCTACTTGAGACCCCGTACAGGAGTTAGTAGTCAGCGCTCAAGCTCTAGAGTCACAAGTGATTTGGGGTATGAAAATGAAGCCTTTTAACTGTTGAAAACTGTTTTTACAGGGTAGTAAGCATGAAGGATGGGTCAAGGGGGGACGATCCCTCGGCTTGAGCCCCAGAACGGTAACGGCCGAGTGTACGTTGTGTATGACGCCTGGTAGACCACAATAATAATATTGTGATGGAGAATATTTCGAGGCAGTGTTTGAGGGTTGTAACCAATACCTACTTATAATCGTGAGCTACATGAATGGGAGTACAATACTAATCTCTCTTACGTACACTCTTCCTTAGCTATTGGGGTGAACGTTATCTACTCGCCGCTCGTATACCCATACTACGCCAAAAATAGGCGCCTGGTTTATGATGGAATTTTAGTTAGGAGCCTGATAGTAGAGCAGCTAATTCATCCAGTCACCTAAAAGGGTAGCACAGCACGTCGTTAAGTTCAGCAGTCGGAGGATTGTGGTAACATATTTAGGTGTTTCGGGACCAAGAAAACAATTATCAGAGCAGAGTTTCGACTCGCTTTTTTCAACAGTTCCTAAGACTACCCGGGAGTATTCATCAGTTGGTATTTCTGCTGTTTAAAGACATTTAAGATGTGGACAAGCGTCTAAGTGATGCCCTAGCAATGTAACTAATATCCTTCGCTGATTGATCTGCACCTGCATCTTGTTTTGCTCTGGTGAATTATAAGATAGGAACGCGAAGAAGAAGCATCCATGATCAGTTTTTCTCTCTACAATATAGATTGGACAATTAGTTAAAAGGGTTATAGAACTAAAGCCCTCCGGAACGACGAAACAATTATAAATCACATCTTCACTCCTAGTATGTAACGGCCTCCCAGTAATGGACACCTGTTGCTGCACTTTGGAGGCTTGTTTTCGACCGCTTAATGCCCCTGCTCTCAGTCAATTATACAGTAATCTACAAGAATTCAATACAAAAATAGCACCGGCCAATGCTCGATTACATCCATCCAAACTTTCGCCACACATATGTCGCACCACTCATTACAGCGCTGATTCCGGTGAACAGAATCAGAGCTCCATATCCAGTTCCATAGGCACCCAGTAGTTTCCCTTGCAATGGCATTCCCTGAAGCAAAAGATTGCTCAGAGGTCCCGAGGCAACGCTGCCGATTCCTCTGCCCACAGCCAGAATACCAATCACCATATTTTGGTCAAATTTCTCTTTCCCTTCCTTTTCGGCTTCAGATGTAATCTGGCGCACTACTCCCTGCCAAGCAGTCGTGTATGAACCGGCAAACAGCCCGTAGATGTTGCAAAATGCAAACAGCATGGGCATACTAGTCGCGAAGCCCCAAAAGAAGAACGTTCCGATCACCGTCCCAACAGCAGAAGCCATAAAACAAGTGGTGGCATGGAAATTGTCTGTCATTACTCCCATGCCAGCCGATCCAAATACGCTCGCGAGATTGACAAAAAGTAAGGTCAAAGATGCGACTGATTCGCTCGCGCCTAATGATCGAGCGTAGGTTGGCAAGTAAATACTGGGAAGAAAGAACCCGATCGCTTCCAAGATATTGGACACTTGGTATAAGATGAAAGATCGTTTCAAAGCAAATCTCAGATTGAACGGCGATGATGAGATTTTGTTCTCTGAGCCTTTGTTGGCCGGGCTGAGTGGCACACGGGGCTTAATAAAGTATGCCAATGGCAAGGTGAGAATGATGAGGGAGACCGCCCATATGCGCAAAGTTGTGCGAAATCCATAGTGACCAAGCAGAACTTCCAAGACTGGAGGAAGAATGCAACCTCCTAGACCAGTACCAGAGAGCATAACACCATAGGCAAAGCCTTTTCTCTTGTCAAACCACTCGCTCAAGTTTATGATGCAGGGACAGTACAGGATTGTGGCACCGATTGCGTAAAGCACACCTTGGGTGATGATCAAATGTCCTACCGACTGCGAAAAAGAGCTTGCAACGACGGAGAGACTAGAGACCAGGACGCCTATTAATGGTGACCATCTACTGAACTTGGGGCTCAGTCTTTGGATGCATATTATAACGGGAAGCCCAAAGTACATGACACCCTAGAGGCGAGGGTCAGCATTTTGTTCTCGTACTTGCCTCGATGAGTTTTCAGATCACTTACCAAGGCGCATGTACCGACGATTGCGATGTTTGACTCCTTTGGGAAAGTGTCATGAGCGGTGTAGTAGTCTTCAAATACGCCAAAAGAAAATGGAAAGCCTATATGGATAAAAAAATGAGTGGTGAGTATTTCCCATGAATTTGGCCGAGGTTTGACTTACCCCAGGTTATACCCTCCACAAAGAAACAAGCAGTGAGGAAAAGCCACGCATACTTCCCACGATCCACAGGAGGATATACTGATTTCTCATCATTATCTGAGCTCACATTAGAGACTTGCTTCTCCAGATCACTCTGTGTCGATGCAGGTGACGACAAATCAGATGTTGACTCCTGAGGGCTGGGCGGCTGAAACGAGGGCTGTGGTACGGATAGCGTGTCCAGCTTGGTGAGTTGAGGGCGAGACATGGTTAATTCTTGTGATGGAACCTATCTGAGATGAGGAACCAATAGTTTGTATCTTGTACTGCTCATGGATATTTATGAAATCCTGTGTTGAATCAAGGCTTGAGAAAGAGGTCTTCATGGCGAACTAGACGCGCAGGGATGACTTGTTTATATAGAACCGTACACCCCAACAGGTTCATATCTACATAGGAATGCCTGAATATCCTTGGTGATGTGGCCTCGAAACGAGCCTTTCTTGTTCATCCCTTCAAAAGTTTTACGTCACTATGTCATTCCTCGGAGCGAAAACCTTTTTGTCATTGCGTTTCATCCTTGGAAAGTTGCCTATTCCTACCAACATATAACAAGGCTTGTTGGTATTGACTCAAGAGTGTTTGAGATATATGCAAGGAGCTGCACTGATGGGAGAGAGAGACTTTTGTGTAAGGAGAAGGGTAGGTTTCACCATTCTACATACCTATCAAAGCTATTCGGATCTGAACCCGATGTGCACATACCAAGAAGGGGGATGAGCGGTATGATGGCCATAGCTCCTCCGTCTGTGGGGTAGGTAGGTAGAAACACAGGGCCCAAGCTATTCTGATTCTTGATCTGCTGGATATCAAGTGTAGCATGCGAGTTGGAAGGTAAGCAACGAAACTACCTTTGTTATCGGCAGGGAGGTTGAAATGTCGAAGGCGGTAAGTAAGCTTCACAATGGTTAGGGATTGTGATTATTGAGTAATAAAGGTTTGAAGAGTAATGGAAAAGGGGCCCTGGTTGTGTTCAGTAATGCATGCCAGCCTCGTGAATTAGCTCTTGGACATACCGTTCATGATGCTCTGCATATCGCGCCTAACCTCGGAATAGTGAAAAGGGGGATTAGCCTATTTGTAATGGGTAATAGATACTGTGGCTACGAAGGAAGAGGTGGAGGATAAGATGACGGAAAACTCTTTGCGGAGCTCTCATGCTTGCATCGCCACCCCATGGAATGTTCAGGAGTTGGAATGAGGGATGTCTCGGTCAGGGAACGATGCAGTAAGTAACTAAGTTGAGGCGGGGCTGGAAACGCTCGAAGAAGCAACAGGTTCATTCCAGTCTGGTGCTCTACATCTATCATATGCAGGACATGTGAGAATAAATATGGTGTCATGTCAATCAACAAGGAGGTTTACTGCATAGCTCACATGAACCATCAATAGTGGACTCCTCGTCTGAAACTTTGTTTGGCTTGAATTCCCAAATGTCATTGCTGACTATGAACTAATTTCTGCCTGAGAGCTATGAACTAAAGAAAGGGCTATATAAACAGAGATTCCTGTGCTCAGACTCAATCTACTAATCACCATGATATCTACCATTCCTTATACACAGACTTTTGATTGGCGAATAGACTCTTACGGAAGCTCTTGAGAAAATAATTACAGTAAACTATGGGAAACAAATTATTATCACCCTTCCTGAGCGGCACCCAATAGCGATAACGGATCCACGAATATCAAAAGCCCCACCACATGGGAAGAATTCCGCTGGAAGCCATAAGTGATCCTCGCCACTCATTTGTATCCATTTAAAAAACGTTTGTTCAAACTGAAACATATCGGTAGAAACGTGAGGAGGATGGTGAGAGGCTCCATACTCATGACGGGTTTTACAAAAGACCACATCAAGGACTTTTTCAAAGGTAAAGCGATGATTTGACGGCTGGTGGAAAGGTACGTCGCAGCTCATATATGTGCTTGATATGTAACTGTTGTTCTCAATGTTCCATATTTCTGCTTTTCCAATGCGAGAGATGAAGACTATACGCTTTTCATCTGCCGAGAAAGCCAACAATGGTGTACATGAGGGGCTCGAATCACCCCTATCACCATTTTCATGTTGAAATGATCTGACCAGCTCATTCGTATGAACAGTGTAAACTTTCACAACACCGATGAAAGCACCGATCATTCCAGAAAAGGCTACGTATTCAGAATTTTCTGAAAAGACGACAGCATCTGTGTAGAGAGCAATTTGCAAACTATGGAAAAGATTGCCAGTTTTAACCTCCCAAATAGAAGCGGAGTCCAGACATGTTGAGGCAACGAACTCCCTATCTGGCGATATAATTGCCATGTTAACCCTAGCCTCGTGACCACAGAGTGCAGGTGCCGAGTGGCTCGCCTCAAAGCGTTGAATTCGTACACTCCCATCGTTTAAGCCATATGCTATTAATGAGAAGTCTGGTGAAAAGGTAACTGATTTGACTGTGACAGTATAAAAATTAAGTGACTTCATAGAGTTAGTGTGCTGAATTTGCATCATGTTATAGCAGCCTATAGCTATAGATGGTGATGTTGGTGGGGTTGCCATGCAGACTGGTTGGTAATTCGTATCGCATGTTAGGAGTAACATTTGCGTATATGCATCATTATCTAGACGCCAGATGCACGATGTCCCTTTTATAAAAAGGGCCCCCAACAGATTTTCATCGGTTGAAAAGGCAAGCAATAGAACTTTATCTCTTTGGCATTCGAGTTTTACCCGAACAGTCCCAGTGTTTGCACAGCAGGGGGTCAATATATCTTTGTCCGTCTCTGCGAAGACAGCAAATTTTGACCTGATTGACAAAGCAGCATTGTAAATTTTGGAGCTGAAATGAACTGCCTGCAGAAGATCCCCCGTAGAATGGTTCCATAAAGCCAATTTAGTCGTTAGAATGGAGGTTAACGAGCTACCATCAGCAGAGAATGCCAATGAGAACACTTTACGGCTATTTATGCGCAGAGCCTGTACCTGTCTGCCCATCTCAACGTCCCATACGAAAATATAGTCATAAAAAGATGTTGCAAGTAATTTCGAGTTAGGCGAGAATGCCAAGAGTCTAAACCTGGGTTGAGGGTTTCCCAGGAGAGGCCGGAGCAGAAGTGCAGTAGGTATGATTAGACGGTGTTTAAGACTGCCTGTATCGACATACCAAATCAACACCTCATTATGATAGACAGAGGCAATGAAGGCAGCGTTTGGTGAAAATATCAAGCCCCCAGAGAAAGAACGCTCGTGATGACCATGAAAGGTTTGTGAATAAGAATCCCATTCTACTGGAGTGCCCCGTATAATAGGGATTTTTATAGGAATTACTGGCTCGAATGCCTTTCGAATAAGACTAGTTTGTGGCGCAAATGCAAGGACAGAATAATAAAGCTGCAAGGGGGCCATCTCTACCACGCCGCTGCTAGCCAGGATGAATGCACAAGCATCTTCGATCAGCCATTGTAGTGAGTGACTCTCTCTTGTTTCCTGTATTGATATTAGAAAATGATATAGGTCATGATGGTAAGAACTTACAATGATTCGTTTGAGTTTCAGAAGAGCTTTTGTGCCTTGATGCAGGCTCTGCAACAATTCTATAGCCTCAATCCAGTATAGGTAGACATGATGAAGAAACTCATCTATCGATCCGCCGTATTCTAGATCTTTGCTGTATTCCTCTATTCCAGAGTCATAAAGGTGGTCAGTCCAATTGATGCATGAATACCGAAGAGGTCACAGGGGATCAGGGACTGGGACAGTGATATCTTCTGAGCGGGTTCCATAGGATTTTAGATTATAAATATTGTACTTTAGTGTGGCCCGCATAGCTGTGAGTGATCTTTGGAAGATATTGTAGTGCTGTTGTCGAATATCTAATGTCGACGTTCTCTCAAGTCCTCTCTTATGCATAAACTCTTTGGCAGATTGATGCACAAAGTAAAGTACACCAGCTTGAGTTGTTAAAAAGGATGCACACATTTCAGCAACATCTTGGATGAACACTTTCGAGTCGCAGCTCTGTGGATCCAGGTCCCAAAATACGCACATTTCCTCGATGCTGGGTGGACTATATGTCGTGATCAGGAGGGAAAGGAGCTTCTGACAATGCTGTGGATTCTTTCTCTTCAGTTTTCCAATTTGGTCCATCATTCTGAGATAGAGATTCTCCAGATCCTCTGGTATTTCATCCAGTACTGATAAAACCTCCCACCGCTTGACTTGTCGCAATTCTTGAATCACAAGAGCTGCCCAGAGGAATGTACCATTGGCCTTTTCGCATAAGACACTACGGACATTGTTCCGGAGGTCTTGATCTGTTTGGATGGAAGGAATCTCGAAGACACTATGGTCTATGTAGGTGGCAACCGCCTGGGCAACCTGGTCGGCATTGTGTTTGATCTCCAGACCAAGTCTTGACGATAACGGGATTCGTTCGAGATCCCGCTCAATATCAGGGACATTGCGGCTGGTTATGAGCCATTTGACATGCGAGCAAGACGTGACCACAAGCTCAAGGAATAGAGACAGATCCTTTTCGCACTCGTCAATCGCATCAACAATTATAAACACACCGGCGAGTGCAGAATCTCGCGTCATGCTCTCAAATATGTCGCAGAGGACTGCCCATGAGTTTGGGCTCTGAAGCTGGTTCTTAGGACCATTGCTACATTTCTCCTCAGCGTAGGATTGTAGATCTTGTCGCACGCGAATTAGAAACCATATTAGTCCACCAAGAATTGCGGTTGCTGTGTTAAGCCTCGAATCTGTGCCTTGGCAGAAGAAATAGACAGTGGTGCTCTCGGGATTTGACGCCTCCAGTTCCTCAATGATGCCACATACGAGCATCGTCTTTCCTTTACCGGGATCACCCTTGACCCATAGGACGCCGCTTTCCGCTGTTTGCCATTTTCGATAGTCTGGATGCTCGATTATCCAGTCGTACGACTCTCGAAGTAGCGGGCCCTTCTGCTTCAGTATACGCTTCCGATCGTATCGTGGATCTGTCTGACTCAGCTCTTTTAGATAGTCGTTATTCTCTTCAATTCTCAGTCAGTCTTGATTTGGTTCTACGGTGGTAAGGGAGGGTTTTGCTCCACCTCTGAGCGATATGTGTATGTCGCCCTGGTTAACAATGGCATTGTCGCGAAATGTATTCTGTGTAATAAATCGAGATGCGTCCATCTTTATTGTAAGTGGAATATTCTCAATCTAGATAGAAAAGGCAGCTTGCATCTAGATCAATATCATGGAATTGCATAATGGGCGATGAGACTCGGCGGGTCGAGTCACGAGACCTGCACTCACCCCTCCCAATCAGGATTCTAATTGGATGCATCGAATGCTACGGCAATGGACTAATTGAGGCTAACTCCAAGATATAACCGCACAAAAGCTGCAGTATAAAAGAGTGGCCATATGTATTTATCCTACTCAACAGCCTTTCCTACCTCCTCCAGAGCAATGACCAGTGCTTCCACTGTTGTCGATAATGTCTGAACGTTCACAACGATACGGAAGAAACCTCCGTTATCACCCATCGAATAGTCCACCATAAAGCCACGGCCCACCAACTTTTCGACCATTACGCGAGTTCGCCTCGTGTTGGCTTGCGGATCATCCAACAGAATCCCATTTGGTGCGTAGTAGAAGCATACCTGTAAGCAAGGCAACGGGTCCTTTGATACCATTACAAAGTTACCACTGCTTCGTACCAGCCGAAAGAGATAATTGGCCATGTTGAAGGCGTGATCAACTTGTCGTTCGAATCCATCCGAGCCATAATACAGCCAAGCCAATGCCAGCTTTAGACTATCACCTCGTCGACCGCACTGGAGTGTTAGATCAGCCAGGTCCCACACATTATTGTTGTCGTCATCTCGGTGGAATAAGTACTCCGCACATGTGCTGTTGGCTTTGTTGAAGACACTCATATCTGGTCCAAGAAGGAATGAACATGTGCAAGGCACGTTCAACATCTTGTGCGGGTTCATTGTGAGCGAGTCCGCCAAGTGTGTCCCCCTGAGCTTCCACCTTTGCGCCTTGGAGAAGATGAGCGATCCTCCCCAGCTCGCATCGACGTGCATCCAAAGGCCAAACTCTTTGCAAACTTTGGAGACCTCTTCTAATGGCTCAAAGGAACCTCTGACGGTGGTTCCAGCTGTGGCATTGACATAAAACGGTGTTTTCCCTTCAGATTTAGCTTTGATGACCAACTCACGGAGAGCATCTGGCTTCATGCGACCCTCCTCGTCGGCTGGGACTGACCACACGTTGGCGCTACCGAGCCCCATGACCATGCCGCTTTTTTGAACGGAGTAGTGGCCATGAACGCTCGTAAAGGCGACAAAATCGTATTTCCCGTTACCAGAAGCCTTGCACTCGGGGAACAATGTGTTTCTTGCGATAACCATGGAAGTCATATTCGATGAACTCCCACCTTGGCATGTTATGCCTCCTGCAGACGGGCCCGTGAAGCCAAACAGGTTTGCTAGGGCTTTTGCCGTTACTTTTTCAACAACAGTTAAAGCTGGTGAGCATTGATACACATGCAGCTGCAATCGTCAGACGCTAACCAGGCCATGTTGCCGAGAGAAGCTGTGGCTTACATTGGTGTTCAGTACAGACAGCACCATATCTGAAATGACCCCAACCTAGGACAATGTGAGCTCTCGTGCCAAAGACCTAGCAGAGTCAATCGACAAACAGGATTATTACTTGCACATAGTTTGTCCATGAACCCTTGATCCCATGTATTGACGCTGTATCTGAGCACCTTCTCAATGCCTTGCATCAGGCCATCCTTACCTTGGCCCTCAGTAGGAAATACAAGTTTCATTTTAGCCACAAGCTCTGCAGGTTTGTGTGCATCCACAAGGGTGTTGGGTGTAAAAGCTGAGGGACCGTCTTGGCCTAATGAGACCTTGGTTGATGCCCCATCATCAGCAGCCTGGACGAATGGTATGATGAGTTCTCGTACAGCATCCAGAAGCTATGATGTACGTCAGAATGTTTTGCGCTCAGAATATCTCAGTTATCTTACATCGTCCAATTCCTCAGCCCGACGTAATCTCGATGAGTCCTCGTCGCGGTAAGGGATGCTGCTCGTTTGTGTCATGATGATGAAGGGTATTCTATCTATGGGCTAAAGAGCGGTAGGATGAAGAAAATTTTGTTTACAAGTCTAAACTTTTGCAAAAGAAAAGAACAAGCTCGCCGAAACATAGTGAGGGGGCTTGGTGGTTTTATAGCCTTCTGACTATATGCAAGCTAGGGTGGTTTAATGGACCTCTAGCTATAGGATCCGGTTCAATCTGACGCACAAGGGCCATATCTGAGTCAAAGTGCGGTATTATCCTGCTGACTGCGTTCTTCTTACTTGTACCTTGAAGTTGAAGCATGGCGTGCGTTGTACGAGTCGTGCTGATTATAAAGTGAGTGTAAGTTGCTTATAATACGCCGTGCAGGTCATGGTGTGGGAGAGATCCATGGGTTGATGCAAGATTGACTGGGTCATCGGAGTGTGCAGCATGTGCTTTGCAAAGGCGCCTAATTTAATCCCAAGGCTCACATATCCATGTTTTTCATACTTTAGAGACTAACTAGATACTATTAACGACAAAACACATGACTCTTTCGTTTAAAGGGCCTATGATTGAAAAGCGCTGACTAGTAGAGCATAAAGATCAGTTACGGGCTCACGTCTCAAAGAGAAATATTTGCATTGTTCATTAATTTGAAATAGCTCAATTTACTTATCTCAATAGTTAAACTTGGCGATATTAGCCAATAAAATCATTTTATAGTCTACTATGGGGGCGACACGGCGACAAACTTTCAGTTCATCTTCCAGGGTAGGGTCTCATTGTGATGGAAGTTTGTATTAACGAAACACCTTGAAACTCGAGAGAGTGAAGGCTTAAACTAGAACCTTAGCATATGTCGATACAAACTTCTGCCCGTTCAGTGTTTGATAGAGAAGTGTTTAACATTGTTAAAACTGCTTTGCGATGGGGTTGAACAATAGACTCCTGCATCTCCTGTCCATGCGTTGGATAGATTTCTGACCTGTCATGACCTCTGGCTCATGGGTGAAAGAGACATTACATATTAGACCTGATTGAATGCGTGACAATGCATACAAACTCACGTATTGTATCATAATATCTTATGATTTCACTAAACTAACAAGTCGACCTATTCATGCAGCTCACTCACGTTCATAGCGCCCACTAGAAGTATCCTGAGACGATTCATACCACCAGTTAACCATATTCAAGATCAAAGCCGATTAAATCTGCAGCGTCGACAAGCCATAGTGCGACACCTGGTGCATTCGTAGATGTAATTAGGCAGAGTATCGTGGCACTCTTCGCACGCAAACCTGCCGCTGCGGGTTCCCCAGACATGCAGCGTACACTGGTGGTTTTGGCGCAGATTTATTCTCATACGGTCAACAAGCTGAGCCATCTGGTTGGGATTATATTGCCCGGGGCGGACATCTCGATTCACGACGTTTTCGGCTCGTTCAACAAGTCGGTGCTCATGCCACTGAGGACAAGTGCATTGCTTCCATTTTACACCACAGACGTAGCAAAACTGAGCGCCGCATCGACAAGCTGTAAAATGAAAGTTAGTCGTAAATTGTATACAATGTGTTTGTTAAGGGATGATCGCAAAAACATACTGATGTGATTGCATCCAGTATCTAACTCTACCATCCTGCGACAGGACTGACACCTCTGCCAGCCCATCTCGCCCGCGACGCGGAGCAGCTCCTGGGTGGCTGGGTCGTCGGGACAGTCTTCATTATGAGCTTCACCTTTACATGTAGTGCAAGTTTTGGCCTTGCACTTGATACATGTTGCGACGCCTCCCTTGATGAACTGCTCTGGAACAAAAGCGGAGCATCGTGACTGGTGACAATACGTCCTATTCTGGGTACCATACTCGATCTCCTTGGCGCGGAATTCCCCAACCAGTGTTGCGGGGAGGAAAGCCAGATTGGGCTCTATAGGAATCGTCTGACCACAGCAACGGGGTGGAAATAGAGATTCGTCGAGCATGGCGGCTCGGAAGAGCTCCAACATACAGCCACGACAGTATTCGTGTTCGCAGGGACAGTTGACGATGTCGACCGGTCGGAAATCATCAGAGCACGCAACGCAAGTTCGACGAATAATCTTTATCGATGAAGCTTGAGTCGTGGGTGCACGATGCTTTCGTGTTGCAGCCCATGACGACGACTCTGCAACTTCAGAGACATGTCCGATATCTTCGACCATATTTAGGGACATGAATTTATTGATCATTTCCTCCTCTTGAGCGGTCCAGCCTGAAGCATCGCGACCAGACTCTTGCGGAGCGGCGGGCGCATGACCCAATGCCTGTCGACGATCATGGGCAGCTTGTGCTTCGAGCCGATTGTGCTCCCTAATAGCAGCCTGATCTTGCATAACTGCCCGAGCCATGCTTTGGCACATGACCCGATCAGCCATGAAGCTCGTGAGCGATTGGAGATCTGACTGGTACATCTCCACTGCAAGCTCCAGATCACGCGGTGTTTCATTTGCCTTATTCTTGCCTTTCAAAAGGCTCTGAACATCCTGAAGCTGTAGTTCGAGGATGAGATCAAGGCTTGCCTGGTCGACATCGTGGTCAAACATTGCGCACGCCATTTTGTTTGCCGACAAATTTTGATAGGAGATGTTCAAGGACAGTCGGGCATGGGCAGATAGTAGATAACAAACAGAAAAGTGAGTGTCACTCGGAACATCGTACTGTACAGTATGAATGACGAGGGTGTTTACTTTTACCACCTATCAGACTCTAACAAGAAACGTGACCTGCAGGAGGCCAACCCACAGTGAGGATATTTCCCCTCCCCCAGCTGTGTTTGCCTGAACTAATAATAACCGGAATTGTCTGTACTGTACGACGAATTGAAAACTGAGAACGGGAATACGTTAGCCCGAACTGGAGGAAAACTGTTATGGAAGCTTCCCCAGGCGGTTTTCCCTCGTCCCTCGTTGATTAGAGCTTTGGTGGTGGGGTGTAGCATTTGCATGATTTACGACCACAATTTGAAATGCGATTAATAATCATGTTAGATTACGAACAAAGTGCATATGAGTAGAAACAAGAGCCAGAAAGATTTTAATGTCAGGCGAATAGGCTGTTCAAGAACCAAAATATTAGCTATTGAAAATGAACTACCAAACAAAAAAGTAAGAATATGTATAGGAAGAAAACGGAGAAAAAGAAAAACAGGAACGAAAAAGGTATATCAGCACAATTCTAATAAGAGACACTATTCTAAGGCAACATATCCATCTCCACGTTTCTATCATTCGACTTGTAGTGTCCTGCTAAGACGCAGTTCAACACCATCAAACAGTAATTCCAGGGGTCTCTTCAAGTGATTTCCTAACTCGCCAATAATATTGCAAAGATCGTGAACCATGGCGTGCGCAGCCTCTGTTGTCATGATGTGAGTATTTGCAAACAGCTTAATCTCCATGCGTTCCCCTTTGGGGTAGGATGCCATGAACAGCGATGGAGGCACAAGATCCGGATTCTCGAAGAACTGGACGCGTGATGAGCCTTGAGAAGAGTTGATCTCCGGATGTTCATCAATATTTTGGTGCTGAATCACCGCGTCAAATGTAGATCCTATAGGCCATTCGGTGCAGTGCTCAATAATGTCTTTGAAGCCTAGAGAATCTGCTTCTCGGAGAGACAGGAATTGCTCCTGAATAGAAAGAAGCAACCGGCTTGGGGTCTTGAAAGACGTGGGTGCGACTCGAACTGGAACAATGTTAAGACAAGCTCCTACTATTTCATCCACTCCCTGAAAGGTAGAGTTACGCCCAGCAACCACATTTCCATAGACGACATCATGTTCGCCAGTCACACGGGACAGAAGCACAGCCCAGGCCGCGCTGACAAGGGTCGCAGAAGTAATTTTATCCGGAAGGCGTGGCAAATTGATCTCTGCATTCTCGTAAATTCGCTGAGACTTGGAACTCTCACGACCGCTGCCACATGGACGAAGCTTCGTTTGAAGGGGAGTTGGAGATGAGCCTTTGAGTAGTTTCTTCCAATACTTGATTGAACTGTCTCGCTGGAGTGAGCTGTAAGACAGAAATCTTGAAAAGTCCGGCCCGGATGGAAGCTTGGCGTTGGTATAGCCGTTCATCAGTGACTGAAAGATGATAGGGAAAGATACTCCATCATATTGAGCATGCGATAAGCGAAGTATCAGCCGAGTGCCCTGCGTCTCGTGCTGAATGAGAGTAAATGCAATCGGAAGATCGGTTGATTTCATTTCGTGCAGGTCGTTTGTGCAAAACTCGTTGGAAGCTCGGTCGAGGTCCTCATTCGCCTCTTGAACTTGTAGAGGCACAAGGCCTGGCTTGTTGTGGAATATGACCTGCCAAAACCTGCCTTGAAGCTCCAGGAAGTGTGCACGGAGGATAGGAAATTTCTCCAGCGTCATGACGCAGCTTGCTCTGAACTTGGGAACGTCCAGTCTCGTGCCAAGATCAAAGTAAAAGTAGTTTGCATGCTGACCGACTGTGATTCCATCCACGACAGCCTTTTCTTGGAAGCTGGTTAGGGGAAGAACGTCTGCAACTTCTGCACTCTGTATGCCAAGGTCAAGGGCGTCAATCTCCTGCAGGAGAGCGGCTTTGGTATCAGGGTCAACGAGAATAACTTGCTCAACTTTCTTCTCACTTTGACTGGGCTTCACACATCGACTGGACAATTGCTCAAGTTTGTCATGACGGAAAACATCGGCCACGGCTAGTTTAAGACCAAGCCTGCGCACTTCAGCTACTACCTTCATTGCCGTGATTGAATTACCTCCTAGGCGGAAGAAGCTGTCGTCTAAGCCGATGACAGACGGGTCAATGTTAAGCACTTGGGCCCAAATCCTTTGCATTTCTTGCTCCATGTTGGTATTTGGTTGCCTGGTCGCCACTTGGGCCACAACTCGTCTCAGATTCCTAGCAGAAAGCGCCTTGCGATCAACCTTGCCATTGTCGTTGACCGGTATCTTTTCCAGAATGGTAATGACTTGAGGAACCATGTAGGGGGGAAGTTGAGATTGCAGCATTTGATATAGATTCTCTCGTATTTTCTCATTCATTTGCTGACGCAAAGGACGGCTAGTGAGTGAATGGGATGGTCGACTATGATGTTCTGTGGGAAACTTGAATAAGACTCTGGCTTCCTCGTTGCCTTGTGGTTGATAGTGGTGAAAGATGGCATCGAGACCACCATGCTGTGAGTATTGTCTGGCCCAACTGATCTCAACTCGGAAACCTGTTGAGTCGGCCAGCTCTACCAAGTCGATGGGGGACATTGAAGGATATTTTTGAGCCAGTTGGCGAGCTGTGAAGATCCAGTCGCGGTTGTCAGCACCATTCTCAAGCAATTCTAGGGCGAGCCTCTCAAAGTTTGTCTTGCTGTAAGGAATATTACTGATAGCCACCACGTCGGAGTCAGACCTTTGCAAGAGCTGTAGTAATGATGATGCATCCAGGCCATGCTTCAAGAAGTTAATCCACTCTTCATTACCGACTTCATAGATCTGTCGCGGCTGTACGCCCTCGATCTCAGATTTGATGTGTAGGACAGCGGCATAACGGTAGCTGCTCAATTCATTGGTCGCCCTCATTTTCTTGGCTAGAATCTCAACATGTTCAATCTGGGGCAGCCGAATCGGAAGAGCAGTGAAGAAAGCTGGGTCAGCGAGTAGCTCAAGCTCTGTGCGCTCTAACTCTGCCATTCTATGGCGAATATCGTCCTTGCTAAGTGCCGCATCTCCAACGTTTAGGAGAGCCTTACTGGCCCGGAACTCTTTGTATAGCGCATACGATCGAACATCGCCAAAGAAAATAGTGTCAACGCTACCGAGGCTTATCGTGTCCTCTATCAGCTTGAAGAGATATTCCTGACTGGGAAAGTACTGAGCAACTGAGTTGATGATGACAAGATTAGGTGTAACAGAGCTAGGAAGGTTGACAACGTCCGCGGCTGTGCCCTTGTATATCTCAACCAGATCCGACAGCGTGGGAATTGACTTGGCTGTCTTCATGACAAATTCGACTGCTCTTTCAGACGGCTCAATGCCTGTGTAGTGAAGCAATCCATCAAGTAAGTTGAACAGAATCATACCGGTACCTGTTCCAATCTCAAGGACTCTGCGCGGTTCGCCACCATTGAGAACAGCCTTGATCGTCTCGTCAAGCCACTCGTTCATCTCTTCTTTATCAATGTCTTTCCCATCATACATCGAAACCCACCCGATGAAATCCCTCCCAACCTTCTCGGGCAATACCTGATCAACTGCTTGGTACGTATCGGCGTCAAAAAGTTCCTCCCAAACTTCCACGTGCTCTGCCGCATTATTGTCCCGTTCATGAATGTTCTCCAAGTTCTCACGTATAGAGACGAAGCCTGCAATCTGAGGTTCTCGGCCCTCCTCAGACTGAAGTACGGCAACTGCATCGCTGACTACGTTATGAGTACGCAAGGCATTTTCAATTTCCCCCAACTCAACACGATGGCCACGAATCTTAATCTGGCCATCCATTCGCCCGAAAAACTCGATTTCTCCATCGCTTGGTCTCCATCTCACATAATCACCTGTTCGGTAAGCTTTAACCTGTTGTCCCTTGATGTTAACCTCCACAAATCTGTCAATATTTCTTTGAGGGTCAGTGTAACCCCTCGCGAGTCCGTCTCCAGTTACTATAAGCTCTCCAACTACTCCGAGAGGTACAAGGCATTGCTGTTTGTCCATGACATAGGCGCCCGAGTTGCTGATAGCTTGACCGATAGGCACGCCATTCAGGTGCTTTTCTTCCTCTTTCAAGGCATAAACTGTACTTATGACCGAGTTTTCGGTCGGACCATATGCATTGACCACAGCGTTGCCCTTCATAATGCTTCTCGCTATGGATAGGTCTTCTGCGTCAGCCCTATCGCCGGCTACGTACAGCGCTTCTAGTGGGCTCATGGCAGCTGGAGCCTGTTCCAAAATTGTCTTCAGGACTGCCGGAGTGAAAATAGCTGATTGGATTTGCTCCTGAATGAAGATATCAGACAGCGATCTGGGATCCAACAACACCATGGTATCAATGCAGATCAATGTTCCACCATTCAATAGAGCCCCGTATATCTCCCATGCAGATACATCAAACGCAATGTTAGTTAGGTGGGCCATGGTTAATGCTGCCGGAAGATGCTCCGCCATATTGCTCTTTCTTACCAGCCTAACGATGCCACGGTGATCAATCATCACCCCCTTTGGTTTCCCCGTTGAGCCTGATGTGAACATGACATAGGCAAGACTTGATGGTGAGGGCGCGATTAGTTCGTAAAGAGCATGGTTGTCCTGCGCTTGATCCTCCAGGGTATCCGTAATGCGGACAAATTCAGCATTTTCCATTTCCACAGCGGGGGGCTCTGCTTCAGACCCAACTAGAATAATCTTGTGACCGGGTAAGGATGAGAGAATACTTTCCATTCGAGCTTGCGGAATCTTCAAATCGAACGGCAAGTAGGCTAAGTTGGCCTTCATAATGCCCATAAACGCAAGCACTGATTGACAAGAACGGCTGGAGAAGACGCCGACAAGTGCCTTAGCGTCAAATGAATACTTCATCAGCCATCTAGCAACAGCATCCGATTTTTGATCAAGCTCGCCGTATGTGAGTTGTGAAGGAGACGCATCTTTGACGGCGATCCTGTCGGGGTGGAGAGCGGCTTGCTGGCGGAAAAGATCGACAATGCTGGATTCCCGTGGATAATTAGTCTGGTTAATGTTGATGAGGCCCATGCTGACAAGTTCAGAATATTTGCCGTCAGTGAGAAGTGGAAGCGACACAATAGGTATCTTGGGGTCAGCAAGAGCTCGTGCTAATAGGCCATGGAAGATAGAGAGCATATTGGTAATGGTTTTGGGTTCATAGAGGTCAGTTGAGAATAGAACCTCGCCTTGCAAAGCCTGTTTCTCTTGGAAGAAGTGGAATTCCATGTCAAATCTTGTCGTCGGTGGCACTGGCATTTGTTCAGTGTCTAGGCCCTCGAGTACGAATTCTCCTAGATCCGTTTGAGAGTGAAGAGCAAAGAGAAGCTGTGAGAGTGGGTGACGGGACAGGTCTCTGTCCCTTTGCAGTGTTGAAACAATGTTTTCAAATGGAACATCTTGATTGGCAAATGAGTCAGTCGTCGTCTTGTGAACCTGTCGGACAAGGTCATTAAAGGACTGCTCTTCGATCTGAATTCTAATGCTCTGCATATTGACGAAAAATCCAATCATGTCTTTGACCTCCCATCGATCGCGATTAGCGTTGACAGTTCCGATGTTGCCGTCAGTTTGTCCAGTTAGACGGAAATGTGTAGCTCTAAAGGCAGCGAGCAATACGACAAAAGGCGTAAAGCTGTGTGTCCTGCAGAACGTCTGGAGTTGTTCATAGATTGAGCCATCCAACCTAAGGCTCTGTACTGCTGCTTGTCCCGACAAGGTAGCTGGCCTAGGTTTATCGCAAAAGAATTCTGCTGGCTGACTGGTCTCCAGCTGTTTAATCCAGTATCCTAGCTGCCTTTTGTGTTCGTCTATCTGCCGCCGAGACTTTTGCCAGACAGAAAAGTCGCGGTATTGTATGGGAAGGGCATCAACATTTGACAAAGGGTCCTGTTTACGAAGCGAGGCTCCGTAAAACGCAGCCAGCTCTTTTCGGAGAATATCCATTGACCAGCCGTCACTCATGGCATGATGCATTATAATAGACAATACATGGGTTCGATCGTTACCTCCAATACGGTAGAGCGTGACTCTCCAACCTGGTTCCAATAATAGGTCAATGGGAGTTGTCTGATCGGTATGCAACGCCTTCTTGAGAGCCGTCTGATCCGCGACATCAACGACAACCAGATCTCTTGGCTGGAAAGGTTGGACTATTTGGACTTCGACGCTGTTTATCGACTCAAAAGTCGTTCGAAGTATCTCATGGCGATTCTCGATTGCATCTAATGCAGCCTTCAGAGCATCAACATTAAGAGCTCCGTGAAGTCGAATCGCGCTCGGCATAAGATACCAGGTCAGACCAGGATATAGTTGTTCCAAGAACCACAAACGTCCCTGAGCAAATGATTGCTCAACAGGTCCTTCAATGAGAGTCTTTGGGATACTGGAAGCAGCATTATCCGCTATCGTAGCCTGGCCTGCCACCTCCTGTAAACTAGAGCCACGAAAGATATCTGCTACTGCCAGCTTAAGACCAGCCTTACGTGCCTCGCCAACAATCTTCATAGCAGCAAGTGAGTCGCCGCCGATAGTGAAGAAGCTATCGTCCAAGCCAATGCTAGCTGAGTTGAGGTTCAGAACCTTGGCCCATATCTTTTGCATCATCTTTTCCATCTCCGTTACTGGCTGACGCAAAGATCCTCGTCCTGCGGTTCGCCTCTGCACAGTCTGTGTAAGTGCACGACGATCCACCTTGCCGTTATCATTAAGCGGCAACTTGTCGAGGAATGTGAGCACCTTGGGGATCATGTAAGAAGGCAATCGAGATCTCAGCTCTTCTTGCAGTTGTTCACGAATATTTTGCTTTACCTGTTGTTGCAGAGGTTGACTACTGAACGAACGAGCAGAGCGACCTTCATGATCGGTGGGGAATCGGAACAAAACTCTGCTCCCTTCATCAGACTCATAATGGTGGAAAATGGCATCAAAGCCACCGCGTTGAGAATATTGCCTGGCCCAGCTGATTTCAACTCGGTAGCCTGTCTGTCGGGCAAGCTCTTCCAGGTCAATCGGAGCGAGAGAAGGGCAGTTAGAGGCCATTTCAGAAGCCTTGGCAAGCCAATCATTTTCTTCAGAGTTGCGATTACCCAATGCATCAATAATGTGTCTCTCGAAGATGGTCTTGCTGTAAGGGATATTGCTGATTGCTAAAGTAGTAGTTGAGCTTTGCAGTAACTTCAAAAGCGATGTGTGATTGAGCTGACTTGTTGCAAAGTCGATCCACTCGGCTTCACCAATTGCACGGATTTGCTTCTTAGGACCGTGACGCTGAATATGCACAACAGCAGCGTAACGGTAGCAGCTTAGTTCGTTCGTTGCATGCATTCTCTTGGGGATAATCTCAACGTGCTCAATCAAATCGGGGAAATGGGTTTCCAAGGATGTAAAGAAAGCCGGGTCAACGAGTAACTCCATCTCTCCCTGCTCCGTCTCTGACATGAGGAAGTGAATATCATCCTTACTGGGCTTATCACCAGATCTGAAGATCGCTTTGGTAACCTGAAATTCTTTATACATGGCGTATGAGCGCATATCACCAAAAAAGAAAGTCGTAACACTTTCCAATTGGAGTGCGTCCCGTATCACCTGTAGCAGATATTCCTGGCTGGGGAAGTATTGTGCAACCGAGTTCGTAATAACGAGATTAGGTGATATTGGTCTCAAGTAAATGATGTCTGCCGCTGTGCCCTTATGCATGCGAACCTTCTCGGCAAGTCCAGGGATTGATGCAGCCGCTCTTGTAATTAGGCTGACAGCCCTTTGTGCTGGATCGAGACCAACATAGCTCTGCAGGACGGAAACTAAGTTGAAGAGAATCATACCACTTCCCGATCCAAGTTCCAATACGTTGAGTGACCTGGAACCGTTGACAACTGTCCTGATCGTGTCATCAAGCCACTCGTTCATCTCTTCATTGTCAATATTGCTCCCATTATACATAGAGATCCATCCGATAAAGTCTCGGCCAACCGTTTCCAATTGGATACTGTCGAAAGTAGAGTAGGTATCTTGATCAAATAGTTCCTCCCACGAATTGACTTGCTGAGCAGCATGATCACCACCCAGCTCATCAAATCCTTTGGTTTGACCTTCAGCATCATGTTCACGCAGCGTGAGAAACCCGACCAATTGAGCATCTCGACCTTCTTCTTGCTGCAATACGGTAACGGCGTCATCAACAGACTTGTGGCTACGCAAAACATGCTCAATCTCTCCCAGTTCGACTCGCTGCCCACGGACCTTAACTTGACCGTCGATTCGGCCAAAGTACTCAATGTGGCCGTCCGAGGGTCTATAGCGGACATAATCACCAGTTCGATATGCCCTGATCTGGATCTTCCCATCAAGCTCGATTGTGACAAACCGACCCACATTTCGCTGAGGATCTGTATAACCTCTGGCCAATCCGTCTCCAGCCACAACAAGTTCGCCTACGACGCCAAGAGGAACGAGGCGCTGCTGCGGATCCATCACAAAGGCATTTGAGTTGCTAAGTGCGCGACCAATTGGTACTCCATTTGTATACGGCTGATCAAGAGGTACAACATAAAATGTACTAAAACTCGTGTTTTCAGTTGGACCATAACCATTGACAATCTTACTGTCCGATGACATGAGAGCTCGACTTGTAAGCACATCTTCAGCATCCAGGCGGTCACCCCCGATGTAAAGTGTTCTCAGCATGCCAATAGTAGCAGGGCACTCAGAAAGATATTGTTTTAGTAGCGCTGGAGTAATGAACATTACTTTGATCTGTTCTCTGGCAAAGGTCTTGGCCACTGTTGCATAATCCAGAACGGTCATGGTATCAATGCAGATCAGCGTCCCACCGTTGAGAAGTGTGACATAAATCTCCCACGTAGATGCGTCAAAGGCAATATTAGAAATGTGAGCCACGGTCGCAGTCGTAGCATGCTGTAACATGTTGGTATCCTTGACAAGTCGTACTACACTGCGATGTTCAATCATCACGCCTTTTGGTCGACCTGTTGAGCCTGATGTGAACATTACGTAGGCAAGACTGGTGGGTGAAGGGACTTTCAAAAAGGTCATTTCATGTAGTTCTGTCTTCCCGTTCAGAATTTCGTCAATCTGAACAAGCTCAAACCCTCCTCTAAGAGATGGAGGCTGCACACCAGATCCAACAAGGACAAGACCGGAGCCCTTTATAGAATCCAAAATGTTGTCCATTCGACTGGCCGGAATCTTAGAGTCCAATGGTAAATAGGCAAGATGAGCCTTTAGGATACCGAGAAATGCAACGATGGCTTGACAAGAACGGTCAGAATACACCGCAACCGGTGTTTCTGGTTCAAACGACCGTCGAATTAGCCAGCGGGCAACCGCATCTGACTTTTGATCGAGTTGGGCATAAGTCAACTCCAAAATCGAATCCTTCACAGCTGTCTTATCGGGAAACACGGCGACTTGCTGTCTAAAAACCTCGACAATATTTAGATCACGGGGGTAGTCTGTTTGTCCGTTCTCTAGTAGATCCATTGCACTGAGCGCTGCATATCCGTCATCTGACAACAAAGGCAGTGAAGTAATCGGAGCCTTTGGATCACTGAGCGCATTCTTGAGAAGTTCATTAAAAACAGACAAAAGGCTGTTGATCGTTTCAGGGACGTAAAGATCAGTAGAGTATAAAACTTCACCCCGAAGGCCATCATGCTCCTGGAAGAAGTGACACTCAAGATCGAAGCGTGAAGTAATCGACTGGTCAATGTACTCTGTTTTTACTCCTTCAAGCGAAAACTGCCCAAGATCCAGTTGAGAGTGGACAGCAAATACCACCTGTACTAGAGGGTGACGGGACAAATCTCTATCATGTCGTAATTTTGAGACAATTCTCTCAAACGGAACCTCCTGATTAGAAAATGATGCAATTGTCACTGCCTGTACTTGCTGGACCAGTTCAATGAAGTTGAGCGTTTCTTCCTCAATCTTGATTCGAAGGCATTGCATATTGACGAAGAAACCAATTGTGTCCTTAACCTCCCATCGATCACGGTTGGCATTTGGGCTGCCAATAGTTGCATCAGCTTGACCAGTGAGGCGATAATGAGTAGCTCGGAAAGCCGCGAGGAGTGCAATAAATGGCGTGACGTTGTTCTCTTTACAGAAGCTCTGAAGCGATTCGTAGAGCTCACCAGTAATACGGAATGTCTGCACGTCAGCATGTCCTGATAGTGCAGTGGGGCGCGGCTTGTCACTGATCATTTCAGCGGTTTGGCTTGTTTCCAGCTGGATATTCCAATATTCCAGTTGCTCCTCATGCTTATCGACTTGCTCTTTTTCCCAGGCGGAAAAGTCACGATATTGAACTGGCAGTGGATCGACTTCCGAGAGAGGATCCTCGACACCACGGATGGCGGCAGAGTAGAACAACGCCAACTCTTTACGAAGGATATCAACAGACCAACCGTCTGACACTATATGGTGACTGACCATTGATAGAATATGCTCATCTTCACCCAGCCGGTAAAGAACTGTTCTCCATCCCGGCTCATTCTCCAGATCGAACGGAGTTGTTTCGTCCCTATGCAGGGCCGCTGCAAGACCCTCTTTATCATGAGGCGACATCTCAATAACACTCAACTCTTTTCCCACCCGCGCAGGTAGAATTTCTTGCATATTAACCCCATTTTGAGTAAAAAAGACGGTGCGGAGGGTTTCGTGTCGACGCTCAAGAGCAAGGAGCGCTGTGTTGAGTGCATCAAGTTGGAGGGGGCCTTGTAACCTCATGATACACGGCATAAGATACCACGTAAGGCCGGGGTATAGTTGCTCTAAGAACCACAAACGACCCTGTGCAAAGGATTGCTCTACAGGACCGCTTACATCGATTCGAGGAATGGTCTGAGCGGGAAGGTTATCCTTCAATAAGATTGTATGTTTGGCAACCTGATGGAGTCTAGGGTAGCGGAATATATCTGCCACGGTTAATTGAAAACCAAGTTTGCGAGTCTCTCCAACAATTTTCATAGCAGTAATTGAATTACCGCCAAGCTTGAAAAAGCTATCATCAAGACCAATCGTTGAGACAGGCTCGATATCAAGAACAATGGCCCAGAGTCTCTGTAGTTGCTGCTCAAGCTCTGTGTTTGGCTGTCGCTTTGATCCTTCGCCAGCGGTCTGCATTTCGGCTAGCTGCTGCACTGAGTAAGATGAACCAATGTCGCGTAATCGTCTCCTATTCATCTTTCCAGTCGTTCCAACTGGAAGCGTCCTCATGGCGAAGAAGATTGTTGGAATCATGTAGGTAGGTAAGTTCTTCGTTAACTTGTCTTCAACAGCCACAGGGATTGGGAGTATCTCGGCCGCAGACTCAATGGTCGAGTCATCTGATCCACCCCTCGTAAGTTCATTGTCGATCTGAAGGAAAGCAGCCAACATGGGATTCGCATGGTCGCCATGCGGCACTATGATTTCGACAGCGACCTGTGTTGCCTCTGGCATGCATTCTTGGACCTGATACTCGACATCTCCAAGCTCAACTCGCTGGCCACGGATTTTCACCTGTGCGTCCTTTCGACCAACAAAAGAGAGGCTGCCGTCTTCGTTATAGCAAACAAGGTCACCTGTCTTATAGAGGCGTCCTTGTCTGCCTGGCTGACTTTTTGGGATGCCTCGTAGCAACCAGGCTGGGTCCTCAATGAAGGCTGCAGCAGTTTTCGTCGGTTCGTTCATATAACCGGCACCAACAAGAGGACCCTCAAGAAGCAGCTCACCAATGCATCCCAGAGGTGCTAAAGAGTTATGGTCCTCGGGGTCTACAACCCATGTCGCAACACCATATCCCTTTCCAATACCAACTGCCGCCTCGGGAGTAGCCGGGAAGGCATTAATCATACTGATTGGAGTGCATTCGCTTGGGCCGTAAACGGTCAAAATACGTACCCCGTCTGCATCCCACCAAGGCTTGATATCTTTGACGTGGATAGCCTCTCCACCCATGATCATTATCCGTAAGTGAGGAACTTGCGCTGGAGAAAGAAGCTCAGCAACTGTTGGGGTGAGGAAAACTGTGTTGGCCTTTAACGATTCCATGCTTCCCGCCAAGTTGTTCTTCCTGCCTTGGTCGCTTGGCACACACAAGCAGCCTCCTGCTGCAAGAACCGTAAAGGCGTTGAAGTGTGCTCCATCAAAGCTGTAGGTTGAGAAATCGTACACTCGGGATTCAGGTGTGTAATTGAAGCCTTGAGCAAGATGTTTTACAGCTGAAGCAGAGTTTCTGTGGCTGATAATGGCACCCTTGGGCTTCCCGGTCGTCCCTGAGGTGAAAACCACATAGTTGACTGAGTCAAGACTGGGACTCGAAGGGAGATCCTGTACTCTCTCATTACCTAAATTGGTAAAGAATGCATCATTGACTGTAACCACACTATTGCACAGTTTTGAGCTCAAAGACTCGTTGCAAGAAGAAGAGAGAATCATAGTCGCCTCAACTTCCTTGACGGTAGCTTCGAGTCGCTGTATAGGAAGTGACGTATCGAGCAGTACGAAGGAGGCGCTCGACTTCATAACAGCCATCATTGCAACAGTGGTCCACTTTGACTTTTCGAAGAAGACTGGTACAAACATCTTTGGCCGGGCGCCCAACTTGAACAGGTGCATGGCCAGTTTTGAAGATAGTTGGTCAAGTTCCTTATATGTAAAGTCGCCATCCCAAGCGCAGATCGCTGGTGCATTAGGCTGAACATCCACTTGTTCTGCAATCATCTCATGCACCAACTTGTCGGCAGCTGTAAGCAAAGTGCTATTCCAGTGCCAAATTTGTTTCATATCTGCTGGAGTAACCATTTCAATGCCTCTCAACGTCTTTTCAGGCAGTGAGGTATCAAGCTGAACCATGACATAGTCTAGCCTGTGCAGCACTTGGCGTACCGTCCATGGATCGATTATCCTAGAGTCAAAGCTGGCCTTGACAGTAATGTTGTTTGAAGTTATCTGAAACAGAAGAACCAGACCATACGTGTTAAACCAGCGGTGTTGGTCGCCATCCCACCACTGGCCAAGAGGATTATGGGTGTTGCTCTGCTGAGGTTGAACAACAAGTAGTGTCTGAAAGTTGCAAGCATGTTGGCAATCAGATGACAGTTGAGCTATCCGATGCAGTCCAGCATGTTCAAACGGGATCATCTCTGTTGCCTGCGCCTGAACCATTTGCAAGAAGCTTGTAATCTTCTGATCCCCAGCGAATTTTATGCGGATGGGAACAGTCGCAATTGTCGGTGCCATCAGTCTCTCAATGCCTGCAACTGGTGCGGTTCTTCCAGAAGTCGTAACACCAAAAACCACATCATCAGAATTGGTCATTCTACGAGCAACAAGAGCCCAAGCAGCACGAATCAGTGTGGATGTAGTAACGTTTCGAGTCTGATTTTGAGGCTGAGGTAATGGATGATCGACGGCCATGTCTGCATAAGGCTGTTCAATAGACGGTGGTAGTGATGGGAAAGGGACTGATTCATTTGCCTTCAAGGTGCTTTCCCAATAATCCAATACTTGCGCATCGTCTTGATCTTTGATGTACTTGATGAATGATTGGAACTGAGGTGTTGGACCCAAAGTTTGCCCTTGGTAAACTTGTTTAACAGCATCAATCACCAGCGGCATAGACCAACCATCATATAGTACGTGGTGAATTGTCCAGACAAACCATCTGCAAATACCTTCATCGTCATCGATGAGCGCATAACGAGCCAGTGGTTTCCCCATCTCCATTGAAAGCGTTCTGTCGATTTGGAGGTAGGCCTCGGGTTCAGTTGTCTCAATCCAATCGATCCCTTCATTCAGAACCACTTGCTGAAGACCTTGATGGGTCTGTATGATGCGAGTGCGAAGGATGGGCAATGTGCGAACCACGACCTCCCATGCCTTTCGGAATGCGTCGACATTGATACCCGGAGAGAGTTGGAGAGTTGCTTGCAAAACATAGTCCCCTGAGCGTTTGAGTGACAGGGAAAGGAGCCCTTCTTGGAATGGTGTGCATGGGTAGATGTCCTCAATTGCGTTTAGATGATATTGACTTGAGATGTCTTGAATCAATGAGTCAACATCGATATTGTTTTCAAGAAGGGAGAAGGGCGCAATTTTTTGAGGAGAGTCATGTTGGACATTAATAATGCCTTGGTTTGAAACTTTTTGTAGTGTGGTCTGACGGAAGATGTCTGCTACGGTTAGTTGAAGTCCCAGTTTACGAACCTCGGCGACAACCATCATGGCACCAATGGAGTCACCTCCAAGCTGGAAGAAACCGTCATCTAGACCAATCGTATCTGGCAAAATGCAGAGCACACTTGCCCAAATCTTCTGCATCAGTTGCTCCGGCCCCGTAGTTGGCTGCCTCTTGAGGCCTTGGGTAGCTGTTTGCATCTCGGCTATTTGCTGCGCAGAAAACGATGCCCCAAGTTCGCGCAGAATTCGCCTGTTAATTTTTCCAGTTGCGGTCATGGGTAGTTTATGCATCGTGAAGAAGAGGGTGGGCACCATGTACTGAGGAAGGCGGTTTGCTAGAGCCTCTTTCATCTCTGCGGTGAGAGGAAGTAGTTTAAAGGAATCAGAGCCTTGCTTCTCTGTCACCACGCTCCTGGTCTGGATAAAGGCAGCCAGAATCCTCTTACCACCGGAAACGATCACTTCAGCGACTGTTTGTTTTGATTCTGAGAAGCAGCTTTGAACGTGATGCTCGATCTCTCCAAGTTCCACACGTTGCCCACGAATCTTGACTTGATCGTCCCTTCTGCCAAGGAATGTCAGATTCCCTTCTTCATTGTAACGAACTAGGTCTCCAGTCCTATACATGCGACCATGACGACCAAATTGCGCCAGCCATGCCGGATCCTCGATGAAAACCGCAGCCGTCTTCGCCGGTTCATTGATATAACCACGGCCAACAAGCGGCCCCTCAAGCAACAGCTCACCGATGCACCCAATAGGAGCCAGAGAGTTGTGATTTTCCGGGTCAACTATCCAGGTTAACAAACCGGCGCCTCTTCCGATCTGAGAAACTTCTTCAGGACTGGCTGCGTTGGCGTTGATCGTGCTGATATTACATTCAGCAGGACCATAGGCGTTTATGATATGAACCCTGCCCCACCATCGCGATGCATCATCAACAACAACAGCTTCGCCAGCTAAAATCAGTGTCTTTAGATCTGGTACCGTGGTGGGATCGATGAGCCGCGCCACTGAAGGTGTAAGATCAGCGACGGTGACTCGCATCGCTTTCATGACACCGGCAATGTTGCTCTTCCGATCCTCATCAGAGGGAATGCATAAACAGCCGCCTGTAACGAATGTAGCGATTGCGTTATGCACCGCGATATCGAAAGCATAAGAGGCAAAGTCAAAGACTCTAGACTCCTTTTTAAATCCAAGAAGCTCTGCCTGATGATGCAAGCTGGATGAGAAATTGGCGTGTGTAAGGACCACACCTTTGGGAGTACCAGTGCTACCAGAAGTAAAGACCGCAAACATGGCAGTTGAGGATGATTGAGATTCATGACCGGTGATTGATGTGGCAGATTTGATCAAGCCGGCGCCTACTTTTATGACTGTTTCGCATAGTCGGGAGCTGAGTGCCAGGTTCGTATCTGAAGAGAGTATAATCCGAGATTTGACTTGCTTGACAATGGATTGTAATCTTTGTTCAGGGAGAGATGCGTCAAGAAGCACAAAGGCACCCCCAGCCTTAAGTACAGCAAGCATAGAAACGGGAGTCCAAGCTGACTTTTCGAAACACAGGGGAACAAACACATCCGGCCCAACACCAAGTTCGAGAAGTTGACTGGCTAGGCCATTGGAAAGAAGATCTAGCTCGCGATATGTCAGCTCTCCATCCCAAGAGCAAACCGCGGGTGCTTCGGGTTGAGATATTGCGCGCTCCTCAATGGTCCTGTGAATTAGTTGATCAACAGTTTCTGGTAAGTTACCGTTCCACCCCTGTAGCTGTTCCAGATCAGGTCTTCCTAGTAGCGATAGCTCCTTAATCGTCTTGTTTGGCTTGAGGGTGATTTCAGAAATGGCTGTACTAATGCAGTTTGCCAACCGAGTGACCTCCTTCATGGATAGACTGCTTTGTCTGAAGTTCAAATGGATTTCCATCTTCTCTTTTCCATCCATGATATCCACCGTTAAGTCATACTAAGTACCGTTAGTGTTGATATCTTGAAATGCGCA
Organism: Cladobotryum protrusum; assembly: GCA_004303015.1. NCBI lineage: Eukaryota > Fungi > Ascomycota > Sordariomycetes > Hypocreales > Hypocreaceae > Cladobotryum > Cladobotryum protrusum. The sequence goes on from RZGP01000008.1 coordinate 5,876,190, forward strand.
TACATAGTAGGCCAGATTCATACCTCAGTTGGGTCATAGCTGGCTATTTCTTTTACCATCAACCCGGTCGTGTTTCTTTCCTCATAGGTATCAATCTTTTGAAATGATAAGAGGGTGTTGAAGAGTGCCCGAGAGCCCAGTCCGATAGCTCGCTGAATTTCGGCCAGAGGGAAGTGTTGGTAAGCCAGGGTATTCAAATAGTTATTCTGGGCTTCTCGTAATATGTCAACAACGCTGCTGAACTTATCAAGCCGAATGCGGCAGGGAACAAGTCCAAGGAATGGCCCAAAAGTACCATCAACGTCATTCACCGGCACATCACGACCGGAGAACAAGTTTCCAAAGCAAGGTATCGTAACACCAGTGTAAACTTTTAAAACCAGTGCCCAGGCAACCTGTACAATTGTTGCAGGCGTCACATCCCACGCCGCGCAGAACTCGCGGACTTTTGCCGTATCGATATGAGGTACACTGACAAGCTTACCAGGAGTAGCATTACTAGATATTCCTGATGTTAGGAGATGGCATGGCTCAACGTCGATCAGGTTGTGTGTCCAGAATTCATAATCTTGGGTAGCTATCTGTTTGTCAAGATAGTTCACGAAATTCTTGTATGAGCCAGCCACACTAAGAACGGAACCATTGTAGGCTGTCTGAAGATCATGGCATAAGATATCTTGGGAGAATCCGTCAGTGATGGCATGGTTCATCTCAAATCGAAGATGAGCGGTTCTCTCGTCCACTCTGTAAACCGTCAAATGATGCTGAAGACCATGTTTGTGTAAGCCTTTAACCGCGACGGCCTCCTCCGTCTCTGCCCAGGAGATGCTCGGAGCAGGATCTTTGAGGATAAGATGCATCATCTTGCTGCTCCCTGGGAAATTATCCAAAGGTACAGCTCGTAGGAGTTGATGTCGCTTTACCACTGCTTTCCAAGCCTGCTCCAGCTTTGATGGTTCGAGGCGAGTTTCCTCTCCACTGACCTGGACCTCGAGCTCAAACCATCGCTGATAATTCATCGATTCCTTTGCTTGTGCGATCAAAATTCCCTCTTGCAAGGGCGCACAAGGGAAGATATCTTCGACTTCTTCAGGTGTGACATTGAGAAAAGCCATAGTTGTATCCCGGAATTCACGAATAGCATCATACGAGTGAAAAGCAAGTGGAAAGTCGCTGAGAGTCCAGTCAGGAGACATACTCGACAGTTCTTTGGCGACCTGTCCAATAGCTGCCTCGAATTCACCAATCCAGCAATTAATTTTGTCTTGATGATGCATGTCTTTATGGAATTCGATCGATGCAATGATGCGTCCTCTATCCACTCGTGTGTCGATGTCAAAGAGGGCAAATCTCTGCACATTTGAACCGGATTTCGGGTCACATCCACCAGGGAGGCTGATTTGCTCAAATAGACTATTATCGCGCTCGAATTGCTGGTAGAGACCCGCGTAGTTGAACATGATCTCCACAGGAAACTCTTGAGCAAATCTTTTAGCGTTCGCATCGCTCGCAAATCGGGACGTAAAGTATGACCAGCCATGATGTGGGAGACTCCGTATAGAATCCTTTGTCTGACGGATAATCTCTTTAAGATTAGAATCACTTCCGGTGGCAATTTGTACAGGAAAGATGGTTGAGAACCATCCTACTGTCGTGGAAATGTCGATATTTTCATCCCAAGCCTCACGACCATGTCCTTCAGTGAAGATGGCAGGGAGAGCGCGACCGACGAATACACGATTGAATGAGTAAAACAGTGCTGATATCATAAGATCAAGGGGCCGAGTGTTCAGAACTTCATTGCAGCTACCCAAAATCATTGAGCTGATTGATTCTTCAATGACAAACTCTTTGACAATGATGCCGCTTCTGACATTGGAAGAAACATCACTTATTCCCCAATAGGGAAGATGGTTCTCGGTGCTGAAAGGTGAGGGTGTGTCGGCCTTCAATCTTTCGCTGGCATACTCGGCTTGCATAGCGCTCCACGATAGGAAGTCGACTGATGGTGATGGCGTGGCAATGACTCCATGGTTCAACAGTTCTTCCAGCTCTTGAAGAATCACTCGCCAAGACACCAGATCAACAACAAGATGATGAATAGTGATAAACAGTGTCTCGTTACTGATAGAATCGCCAAGATGCACAGCAGAGAGAGTTGGTCCGCTCTCAATGTTCAACAGCCCGCGACACTCTGCAATAGCCTCAGAGCTTATCTCAGAGGAGACTGAGTTCTTGAAATGCAGTGCAAATGAATAGGTGATATCGTTACTAATGCGTTGCTCCCAGATTCCTTGATCATTTTGTTTGAAACGAACGCGCAGAACATCATGCCGGCGGACAATTGCTTCAAGCGCTTGAGACAAAAGATCATGGCTTACACCCCTCCGTAGCTTGAGGTAGAAGAACTGATCGAAGCAAGCGTTTGGATCTTGTTGCAGATAAAAGTACAACCTCTGAATCGGGCTAAGTGGGTGTAAACCACTATCATTCCTTTGAGTAGACTTCATCTGGAGGCTTTCAACTGGGTTAGCCATGCTTATGACTCTCGCAATGTTGAATATTGTCTTCTCTCGCATAATATCAGCCACTCGGATATGGACGGATAAGGAGCGAGCTGACGATACCACTTGCATAGCGGTAATAGAGTCGCCCCCAAGATGGAAGAAACTGTCATCTAATCCAATCATTTCCAGTCTAATGTTAAGGACTTGCGACCATGCCCTCTGGATCTTCTTCTCTAGTTCAGTTACAGGCAGTCGTTTCGCTCCCCTCTCTGTCGTTTGTACTTCGATTAACTGTTGCATAGAAAATGTCCCGCCGATTTCGCGTAATCGTTTCCTATTCATCTTACCAGTGGGTGTCATTGGTAGCTCACGAATGGTGAAGAAAACTGACGGCACCATGTAGTTTGGCAGACACCCAGCCAGCTTCCCCTCGATATCCGATGGAACTTGAAGGAGCCTGGGCTCTTCGCTGGCTTGGAAACTCTCCTTGGGTTGTATAAAGACGACAAGTATTGGGGTTGGTCTGTCTGCCTGGGGGATGATGACTTCGGCTGCAACTTGCTTGGCATTTGGAAGATGCTGTTGTACTTGAGTCTCAACTTCACCCAGTTCAACACGCTGACCACGAATTTTGACCTGTGCATCCTTGCGGCCAACATATGATAGACTTCCATCTTCATTGTACCTAACCAGATCGCCCATTTTATAAACCCTACCAGGGCGTCCCGGGTAGTCAGCGCTACCACGCAATAGCCACGCTGGATTCTCGATAAAGACTGCTGCAGTCTTCTCAGGGTCATTTAAGTAACCACGACTAACGAGCGGTCCCTCAAGTACAAGTTCGCCGATACATCCAAGCGGCAGCAGAACATCATGATCCTCAGGGTCTACTACCCAGGTCGCACCACCTGCACCTTTCCCTATTCGAGGGACATCTTCCGGAGTAGAAGCATCTGGGTTGACCGTGCTGACTGTGGTAACTTCACTGGATCCATAAGCTGTAATAACCTTGACATGGCCCCACCAAGGCATCACGTCCTTCATGCGAACCTCTTCACCTCCAAATATGATGGAGCGGAGGGTTGGGACAGTTTGCGGCGATAGAGACTCGGCAAGTGAAGGTGTGAGTAGGGCAACCGTAGCCTTGAGTGATGTCAAACTGCCCGCCAAGTTACTGCGTCGATCATTGTCGCCCGGAACACAGAGGCAAGCTCCCGAAATTAGAGCCGCAAAGACATTGTTGATAGCGGCGCCAAAGCTATAAGATGCAAAATCATAGATCCTCGAATCTGCAGTATAACCCAGTTTCTTTATGTGCTCCGGGACGGCAGACACCACATTCGTGTGGGTGACCATGACCCCTTTGGGGACGCCCGTGCTACCGGATGTGAATATCACGTATGCGATGGATGATGGCAAAGTCTTTCCAAGATTATGAGCGCTGGACTCCGTACCAGCAAACAGCTCAGAGTTCACTGTGATAACCTGGTCGACCAGTCGTGAACTTGTATTCTGGGTTGAAGTGGAAGATAGGATTAGCTTGGCCTGGACTTGTCGAACAATCTCGCGGAGACGCTGTTCAGGCAAGGATGGGTCAAGGAGCACAAAGCCACCACCTGCTTTGAGAACACTGAGAATTGAAACTGTTGTCCATATTGACTTTTCGAAGTGCAGAGGCACCAGTACCTCTGAACCTACACCAAGGTCCACAAGTCGCTCAGCCAGGGTTGTTGATAGCTTCTCAAGCTCGCCATAGGTTAGTTCGCCATCCCAAGCGCAAACAGCTGGTGCATTAGGCTGAGCCTGGGCGCGTTGCTTAATGACATCCTGAATGGTTCTCTCCACTGTCTCTGGAACCAGACTATTCCATTCCCAAATTTGCTTGAGATCTTGTGGTGTGGTGACTTCGACCTCCCCCAATTGCCGTTCAGGGTTTTCAAGCTGCTGCATAACAAAATCTAGTCGTTCCAGCAGAGCTTTTACCATCCACGACTTGATAACTCTTGAGTCGAAACTTGCCCTCGCCGTGACCGATTGCGCCTTGAGCTGGATCTCTAATATCAATGCATATGTGTTGAACGATTGCTGCTCATTTCCCAGCTGCCACCTGCCAACGACATTCCGAGTGTCGTCATTGTCGTTTGGTTGGATAACAAGCAGTGTTTGGAATCCACACGCATGCTCAGTGTCTTGCGAGACCTTTGCAATCCTGTGCAATCCCATCTGTTCAAATGATATCATTTCTGTGGCCTGAGTTTGTATCATCTCGAGGAATTCTGACATCTTGCGTTCGCTTGGAGGAATTTTGACACGAATCGGAATTGTTGCAATTGTCGGGGCCGGTAGAGAGTCAATACCAGCGACAGGTGCGCTTCTCCCAGAGACTGTAGCTCCAAATACAACATCGTCTGAGTTGGTCATTCGAGAAGCAATCAGAGACCATGCTGCACGGATTATTGTTGATATGGTGATGTTGGAGGAGCGATGTTGGAGCCGTGACAATAGCAACGGCTGTTCGATTATACAGTCTGTCACTGGCCGTTCGATGGAAGGCGGTAGAGTTGGAAACAATGCCGCTTCGCAATCCGCCAGAGCCTTACGCCAGTAGTCCGCATTCTCCCCTATATTTTGGTCTTTGATGTATTTGATGAATGTTTGGAACGCCGGCGCTGGCTCAACTGCTTCGCCCTGGTATACTCTACCCACTCGGTCTATAAGAAGGGACAATGAAGACTCGTCAAAAAGAGCGTGATGAATGGTCCATACAAACCACTTGGTCTTGCCAGAGTCGTCGGCCACAAGGGCATAGCGTGTAAGCGGCTCGCCAATGTCCATGCTCTGTTGCTTATCTGCATCAAGATATTTGTCAAGGCCCTCAAACGTATAGACCCAGTCAACTGTCTCATCTACCACAATCTGCAGGAGACCCAGATTCTTGTACTGGGCGATTCTCGTTCGTAGAATGGGCAATTCCCGAACCACCTCTTCCCACGCATTTCGGAACTTGGGAATATCAACATCAGAAGAGATTTCCAAGATGCCCCGCATAATATAGTCGCCAGACTCTGATGACAAAGATAAAAGACCTTCTTGAAGTGGAGTGCAAGGATATGCATCCTCGATACCGAGAGGATCTAGCTGATATTGTTTCGAAAGACTTTGGATTAGCGAGGCAATATTGACATCCTCGCCTAATAGTTTGAATGGCTCAATCGGCTGTTCAGACTGAGGAGAGTTCGCTATCCGGACGCTCCGGCTTGCTACATCTTGTAGGACAGGCCAACGGAAGATGCCAGCTACAGTCAGTTGGAGACCAATCTTGCGCGCTTCTGCAACGAGCTTCATGGCAGTTATTGAGTCGCCACCTAACTGGAAAAAACCGTCATCCAGACCAATAGTAGACTGTTCAATATGAAGCAGCCGAGACCAGAGATTTTGTATTTGTTGTTCAACTTCAGTCGTTGGCGGTCGCTTTGGGCCAACAGTCTGCATCTCAGCCAGCATCTGAAGAGAGAATGAGGCACCAATTTCGCGTAATTTCTTCCGATCTGTCTTCCCGGTAGCTGTGGTCGGTATTTCTCGCATAGAGAAAAAGACAGTCGGCACCATATAACTGGGGAGATGGTTTGCAAGTCTGGCCTTCGTATCTTCAAGGATTGGGAATATCGTGGGTCCAGTGAGATTCGTCGCATCAGTATTGTACATCTCACCATCCATCTTGAGAAACGCTACCAGAACCTGACTGGAATTTTGTGGAATAATAACTTCAGCGACAACCTGCGTGGCGTCTGGTATACAGTCTTGGACTCTATACTCAACCTCACCAAGCTCCACTCGGTTGCCTCTGACCTTAACTTGGGTATCCTTTCGGCCAATGAATGCAAGGCTTCCATCCTCGTTATAACGAACCAAATCTCCAGTCTTATAGAGACGCCCCTTTCGGCCTGCTTTGCCTAGAAAACCTCTTAGCAGCCAGGTTGGATCATTAATAAACCCTGCTGCGGTCTTGTCTGGTTCACCCAAATAGCCACTGCCGACGAGAGGTCCTTCAAGTAATAATTCTCCAACACACCCAAGGGGCGTTAGAGACTCATGATTTTCTGGGTCAACGATCCAAATATTTATTCCAACACCCCTTCCGATGCGGATAGCTTCATCCAGTGTAGATGCACTTGAGTTGATGGTGCTTGCAGTAGTACACTCAGATGGTCCGTAAGTATTAATGGCTCGAACTTTGCCTGTCCAAGCAGCCAGATCTCTTTGATGTACAGCTTCGCCAATGAGAATCAGTGAGTCAAGGTCAGGCAGCTGGTCTGGCGATAACTGCCGGGCGACAGTTGGGGTAAGATAGATCCAGGTTGCACGGAATGAAGCTATGCTTTCCGTGAGTCTGTCTCTCCGATCCGCCTCACTTGGAACACACAAGCATCCACCAAGAGTAAACGCAGCAAAAGTATTGAAGATGGATAAGTCGAAACTATATGCAGAGAAGTCGTAAATCCTGGATTTTGATGTGAGTCCCATCTTCTCCGTCTGGTAGTAAAGAGCCGAAGCATGGTTTTGGTGAGTTATAATTACCCCTTTTGGCGTTCCTGTGCTACCAGATGTGAAGACAGCGTACATGGTAGCTGATGAATCAGGAGGCGGTAGCCGACGGTGCATCTGACGGTTCGGATGTGCGAAGAAGTCGGCGTCGATGGTGAGTACCTCCCGAACCAGCCCAGAGCTGAGAGATGCATTTAAAGCAGACGATAGAATTATGGTAGCTTGAACTTGCTGCACGATGGACTGCAGTCGCTGCTCTGGGAGGGACGGGTCAAGTAGTACAAATGCCGCCCCTGCTTTAAGCACACCAAGCATCGTGACACTCGTCCACTTTGACTTCTCAAAACACAGTGGAATCATTTTATCACTCCTGATGCCAAAAGGGATACCTGCAAGCCTGTTTGCCAGAAGTGATGAAAGATGATCAAGTTCCCTGTATGTCAACTCTCCATCCCAAGCCTTAATAGCAAGGGCATCAGGCTGCAACTGTGCCCTTTCCTCAACCATCTCCGAAACAGATCGTTCAATTGCCTGGGGGACTGCATCATTCCATCCCCATATTGTTTCCAAGTCGCCTTTCGTAGCCATTTCGATATCTACAATTCTTCTTGTAGGGTCAAAGATATTAAACTGATGGATGACACTCTCCAGTCGATGCAAGAGCTTTTCTACCATCCAAGGATGAATTACCCTTGAATCAAAACTGCTTATAATTTTGGCATCATTCGCTCCTAGGTAGATCTCGTGAACTAAGGAATATTTCCCAGTACATCCCTGCTGGCGAGGCACTTGCAAAGCATCGTCCTTCTGTGGGTGGATGGAAAAAAGCGTCTGAAAATTGCATGCGCGTTCTACCTCAGGACAAGACTCTTCGATGTCTTGTAGACCAGTGTACTCGAATAACGCAATTTCCGTTAGTTGCTGCTGTAGATTTTTGAGATACTCCTCGATTGTCGCATCTGCAGCCAGCTGAATGCGAATTGGGATAATAGGAATCGCCGATTCCGTCAATTTCTCACCAGCAGTCGCGACAACGCCAAACACCACATCTTTAGAATCGGTGAGCTGTCCCACAACGAGCGCCCAAGCGGCAAAAATCCTTGTTGATGATGTTACTCCAAGGGGTTGTTGTTCCGGGGTAATTTGGAGCTGACACTCCACATGTCTATTCAGTGATGGAGGCTCTCCAGATGTTGAGAGAGCTGGGAAGGGAACAGACTCGCAATTTGCAAAGGTGTTTCGCCAGTATTCAACAGCGAGCTGTCTATTTTGAGAGATTCCAGATTCTTCATTCGACTTGACGATGGAATGCATGTTGTCGCCTTCCACGTTGTTCATGAACGTCAAAGAGGTATGGTGAGATTGACTCGCCTCAGGCGCAGAGTGGTCAGTCTTGACATTGCTCTTGAGAAACATTTTCTTTAAATCTTTGTCTGTACTATGCATCATGGCGATGAAACGTATAAATTACTTTAGCGAACAGGTAGCCCTTGCTTCTCTGTCAGATGTTAAGCGTTGGTTGTCGATGAGAAACATAGGGGCTAACACCCAGAAGTTTGAGATGTTGGCTCTGGCAAAGTATTGACCAAATATTATATTTTGCAAGAATATTGCCATAACCTTTACCAATCTGGTTTCACTTTTGGTCAATCAACTCGACCACTACTGGGATAGGTTCTACGTTGACCAGCCATTGGACGGGGATATAGGGACCATAACGGACGTCGATAGATGAATTCGCTACGTAACTTTTTCAGTCTGATCATCATTCTGATCTATTAGAAAGTTGTCGGCGCAATCGGCTCTTGGTATTCCAAGGTCCACAGCCCAGCTACTTCGCGTAGGGCGAACCACCTCACAGCTGCCTCTGTCCAATTTCCTTCCAGCTAATGATCTGAAAGCATCGAGAGATTGCATATCCAAGGGTCAATCTGATGCAAGACCGTTGTGACAAAAGACGAATGGCGCATCAAAAAAGGTCCGTTACCTCTGAGTCCTACGTGCGGGGATTACATGCATGAACAGAATCTGTCTTTACATCGAAACTCGTGTATCTTGAAGTCCCAGGTACTCAATGGTTGACATGAAAAACCTTGTATTTGCTTCCAAGCAACTTAGAGTGACCTGAGCCACCCTCGCATGTTCGTGCCGATTGGGGTAACCACAGCGAACTCAAAGAAGGTCTTGACATCAAGCCAGATATGGCCTAAGCCCGAGGCTGAAAGCACCCAATATCAACGTTAATTATTTGTTATTAGTCCAACTTCTTGCGAGTCCCTCTCACGTAACACGGGCGGCAAACGTCACATCCACTAACCGACGTCCATATACAGGGATGGGCGTAGAATCATGCATCTCGCCTTTTCCAATCTGTTACTAGCGCCAATGCTTCAACACAGCCATCCGGTGCGGGCCGCAAGAGGTTGACCAAGAGGGCTTCGGCGTTCAACTAACAGCTCAGGCCTCGGGGTGGAACCTTGTAGTGGTCCGATGTTCAATCGCGGACTACAGGGTTCGTTTGTCTATCCATATCTGGATTGGTTGTATAATCCGCAAGATGAACGTCCAGTATTAAAGACCGAATTGTCCGTTTACACAGCAGTAGTATCTTGTCCCCATATTTTATATATTAAGAGACAACCAAACAGCCATACATGCATCCTCCATTGGAATAATATGTTCCATTTGAGAAATGTAATTAAGTTCCCATCTGCGTCGCATTACCAGGAATAACATTAAATGAGGGCAGCACTCCGACCTGCTATTGGGCAGCTCATTGAGTTCTATTCACATCACTTGCCATAGCCACGTCATATACGCTGTTCATGTTGTAAATTCACGGCTACGCCGCGCGTTCATCATAAACCTACAGATTCGCCATACACTCACTACCACGCCCCCTCTTGTGGCTTTGTTACCTGTCACAAATCCCCATTCAATGACCGAAACATCTTACCGAGCTCGTCTCATTCTCAATATGTAGCGGTTACGGCTGATCAAGGCAGTAAGACTTTGCATTGAACAAAGGCAGGTGTTTACAAAAGCTCAATCGGGTTCCCAGCCCGAGGAGACTTGCGAAATACATGGTGTCCAGCCTCTTGGTTGATCAGCCACCTATGTGTAGGTATTGCAACCCCGACGGCTCCTTCTTTCAGACTCACCAGTTAATTCTTCAATAATTAGGATTTACTAACCGTTTCATGTGCATTTGTATGTCGTGTTCTGTAGTGCGACAGGCCCAGTAACTCCAAGCCGTACAAGCGAGACTGTCCGAGGCACTATTAAATGTGTGTGATGACGGTACCCGAGAACAATGAGGAGCCGCTGTAGAGATGCCAAATCTACTAGTTGATGAATACAAGTAGAAGATGTTTATGAATATTATTCCAAACGCTTGACTAACTATTCGCCTTCCATGCTCCTTGTATTAGCGGCCTTATTTATTGCATCTCAAACTAAGTACGTGAGAATTGACGACGGTTTGCGATTAACAAAGCGAGCATCGAATAACCAAGTCCACACATTTTTTATTCGCATTCCCTTCATAATCAATGGCCAAGTCTTCCATCAGTAAGCTAGTTAAGGTTCCAGAGTCCCTACGAGATTCTCTTTCACGCACAAGAGTCAGCTATCGAAACCTTGGGAACTCTGGCTTGCGGGTGTCGAATCCAATACTGGGTGGTCTTCATATAGGAAGCTCTACTTGGTTTCCATGGGTGCTTAACGAGGAGCAGGTTGGTCTTTCTTCTCTGACACAGCGGCGTCAGCCAGGCCAACATGAACATAGGCATTGCCTCTTCTCAAGGCAGCTTATGATCGCGGCATTAACACAGTATGCTCTGCTCGCTTCCATGGACTGACTGACCGAAACTAATATCTCGTCAAGTGGGATACCGCCAACGTCTACTCTAATGGCCAATCTGAAAGAATAATTGGCAAGGCGCTTCGCAAGTATAACATCCCACGAAGCAAAGTGGTTTTGATGACAAAATGCTATCGCGTCGTGTGTGATGCCGAAAACTACGACCCGGGATCTGGGGTGACGATGCATCATGAGCTGGCTAACAAAAGCAAGGACTATGTCAATCAATGGGGTAAGAAATTCATGATGGAGCCAATTCCATGGGTGAACAAGTCATTGATGCTAAATCTATCATGAAAGGACTATCACGACAAGCAATTTTCAACGCCGTCGAGGCTTCTCTCCAACGTCTCAACACCAACTACATTGACATTTTTCAGGTCCATCGATATGATGATACTGTTCCACCGGAAGAGACTATGTGCGCGCTGAACGATCTGATCAGGGCAGGCTTGGTGCGATATATCGGTGCGAGCTCTATGTGGACATATCAGTTTGCTACCCTACAGCACATTGCAGAAAGTAAAGGCTGGACGAAATTCATCTCAATGCAGAATCATTATAATCTGATATACAGAGAAGAGGAGAGAGAAATGAACAAGTATTGCAAACAAAACGGCGTTGGGCTGATTCCGGTAAGGGGACTCCTTGTGAAGTGTCCAAGCTATTCAACATGCTGATATAGGAGTGTGGCAGTGGGCTCCTCTCGCATCGGGTAGACTGGCGCGTCGTCCAATGCAAGAGACCAACTCTGTACGCGCATCATTCAGCTCCAATGGATCCATCTATGCCGGTGAAGGCCCCAATACAGATGGCATCATTTCAAGAATCGATGAGATTGCCACGAATCGAAATTGGCCAATGAGTCATGTCGCCTTGGCTTGGTTGAACAAGAGGGTTACAGCTCCCATCATTGGCTTCAGCTCCGTTGAGCGCATTGATGAGGCCCTGGCGGCTAATGGAAAGGAATTGACCGAGACTGAGGATCAATATCTAGAGGAGTTGTATGTGCCTCAATTTGTACAGGGGCATTCGTGAGCTGAAACGCGACCGCATGAACACCCCCATCGTTTGCATGCAGCTTGTGAGCCCATGGGATGATGGAGTTGATGAACCCCTCCATCTTCCCTCGTCACATCGCACATGCAAGCCCATTACATATCATGTATTAGATAGGCAACAGCGTTTGGAAACGAAACCAAGGCTCAGGGAATACGCATTTGATTGACTTATCATCTCAAACGAGCGGGGTTCGCGGGCTGGCAAGGGACTTAGCTTGCATTTTGCACACACACTCAGAATCAGGTATCCAATCACACCGTCTACTTGATCAATGTCTTTGCTTAGCATGTTACTCCCTGCCTGCTGGGTCGTATTGGCTGAGCTGATATATAGATTAAAGACCATCCATCACCTAAACTTGTATGCTCAAAGTCTCTGTACCTCTGGAGGTAGTTTGTAGTCCTAAGACTTCTATGAGTATGTAAATTGATACGACATGAGGATGGTGGTGCCTCTTTTGGTGCACATTGTGATACAGGGTATGTAAATTAACGAAGCCTTTAGTGACGGAGGGGGAATCATACGTAGCGCATACAGGGATTTATACAAGCCGACCATCGAATCATCCCAGTAACCATGGAAATGTATATGTTGTCGATATGAGAAAGAAGGCCTTCGCAATGTTGACGTCTGATCAAGTCTACCTCATCCCCATTTTAAATCGTATAGTTCGAGCAGTGGATTCTTCAACAACCCACTCTTGTATGTTCATGTTGCGTCGATCTGCGGGCCCATGCTGCTCCATAGTCCTAGCGTCTTTAAGCACAGCTTTACCAAGCAACCAAGCTCTATTAAGAGTTTGCATTCGCGTAGCTGGCTATGTAGATGACACTAATGAATGGGTAATTCTAATCTGTAAATAATGGTAGCTTCAACGGCGGGCGTGCGTACTGAACTGCAAGCTAAGCGTTTGATGACCAACAGTAGTTGCTGCACCAGCACGGCTTCACAGCCATCCATTCCATACCCAGTATCAAGTCCGTATAGGTTACCAGAAAGAGCGCCAAATTGCGACGACCTTAAGGACGCGCACCTCATCGTTATGTGACCCCACAGCTAACATGCCGAGCTGAGACATGAACCACCCGCATATGATACTACCACGTTAAACCTTGAAGAATCATAGTGTTCTGCTGCATACCCCATTCGTCATCTGGGTAGAGAGCTGTTCCATATGCTGCTACGGGCAATATCGCCTGCTGATGTCTCGCAAGTGTGAGCTCTTTGTTTGTAACCCGGTTGACTTTTATGTCATTGGGTCTATGCCGACAGTAACTGGTGACAAAATCTGAAGGATCTGCATGTCTATAGATACTACCCAACCTGGGCTCTTTACGCAATCAATTAGGGGAGAGGCTTAAGTGAGGTAAATCAAGAGCTAGCTTGACTTGCTTGACATGCCGTAATCGGGTATCGCTGTTTATTATTGCGTGCAATGTTCTCCCCGCCAGTAATGGCGCTGCATCATTTTGCGTCTTACATCCATCCCCATCACTCTGAAATATTCTCATCTCTTCTACATAAAGACTATTGACTGTCCGTGATCCCTTTCAGAAGACAGATTCTACGAATTACAGTGTGCCTTAGTCTATCATCTCTATATCCCTCACATATCTCTTATAATGGAAAAGCCTATTCTCGAGGCTCTCTTCCTAAAGCTCCACGCCGAGGAGTTTCATCTGGCGTCTTGGAAGGGGATGACCGCAGTGATTTTAGTGGTTATAATCATACCATTAGTGCGAGTTCTTTGGACGGCCGTATACAATATTTTCTTTCACCCACTGCGCCGCTATCCGGGGCCCTTGTTGTGGATTGCTTTCCCTTGGACGAAGCATTTGGCGCTGATCCGTGGCAAAGCTGACCATGCCATTGTGGCACTCCACGACAGATTGGGACCTGTCGTACGCATCACTCCAGACACTTTGAGCTTCACAACCCTGACAGCGTGGAGGGACATCTACGGTACTGGCCACGCAGAATTGCCCAAACACATTTACAAGGGAAGTGGCATGGAGGAGCGTCCCAATATTATCACTGCCAATGCTCGTGACCACCATCGCTTCCGCCGAGCTTTACTACCCGCTTTCACAAATGATGCCCTGGGACGCCAGGAGCCCTTGATCAACGGCTACGTCGAGTTGTTGATGAAGAGATTGCGCGAAATTGCTACCTCTGATGATAGAAGCGCAGACATCTCCAAGTGGTACACAATGACAACTTTTGATGTTTTCGGTGACTTGGCCTACGGCGAGTCCTTCAATGCTTTGGCATCTGGTACTGTGCACCCCTGGATCAAGGCCCTTGGCGATATGAAGTTTCTGGTTCCTTTGATGGTATTCCCTGGCATCTCATGGCTGTTGATCCCGCTTTTGACAACGCCAGAGCAGCGCAATTCTCTGAGCCAGCATCAGCAGCGCTCCATGGCCCTCACCTATAAGCGCATCAAGAACAAGGAAATCCAGGAGCGTGGTGACATTATGACTTTTGTGTTGCGCGAACACGGCGAGGACCAAGGCCTGAGTGACTATGAGATGGCCTGCAATGCCGACATCATCATAAGCGCTGGCTCTGAGACGACCGGAACGGCCATGACTGGCATCACGTACTACCTGCTGCGCAACCCAGACAAATTGGAGCGATGCGTGAACGAAATACGTGGTGCCTTTGATAGTGAAGAGTCTATCAACTTCAAGGACGCTGCTTCAAAGCTGCCTTATTTGATGGCGTGTATAGAAGAGGGCCTGCGCTTATATCCTCCCGTGCCCACTGCTCTGTTGCGTGAAACGTTGCCTGGACGCCCCACGCTCATTGATGGCCACTTGATTCCCGAGAAAGTAGGTTGATGCCTTAGTGATTCAGTACTCACCAAACCCAAACATAGTTCATCTGATTGCTGACGATTATCGTAGACAGTCGTCGCCGTGCACCACTTAGCCACCTACCGCTCTGAGAGCAACTTTCACGACGCCAAGAACTTCCGCCCTGAGCGATGGCTACCCGAAGTGCATACTGACCCCAGCTCTCCATTCTACAACGACAACCGTAATTGCCTTAAACCCTTTAGCTATGGCCCGCGTAATTGCATTGGTCGCAATCTGGCTTACCATGAGATGAGGCTGATCCTCTCCAGGGTGCTTTGGAACTTTGATCTGACCCTGAAGCCAGGTTTTGAGGACTGGGTTGTCGACCAAAAGACATATCAGCTTTGGGCAAAGCCAAGTTTGCTGGTGGATGTAAAGGTACGCAAAGCATGATTGATTGATAGCAGAAACAATAATAAATTTTCTGTTTATCAGTCTTCCTCTTTTGAGATTATGATGTGAGAGTCATGTGGGGAAAACTTTGGATCTGTTGGTAGGGTAATTCGCAGCAAATGATCTTTTAGACTGCTCTATCTGAACATTGATCCCCTAAGGATTTCATTCAGTTGAAAGGGATAGCGATAATACTATTGTCAATATTAAAGAGAGGAGTGAGAGGTGAGGGCGTATTTCCTAAGCCAAGCAAACAAGCCAAAGACAATGGCACGCGAGATACCACTGCTACAGATCCATCTCGATATATGTACATGAGAGTAGGTATTATTTGCTTACGTGTTGTAAATTTACCCAATCCGGCGGTTAATTAGCAACTGCCTACACCAGAGGGCTAAATTTTGAGAATACGCTACTTCCTCAATGGCTACTCGAGCTGTACTAGGCTATATGAAAGGCTTTCTTTCACAACCAGGGGGAAAGGTAGAGCTTAAGAGCAATATACTGTGAATGGGTAAATATTTTAATTCATTTACACATTTGCAACCTGCCATGCATTAACCGCTTCATACTCGCCAGGCCGTATTATGACCGGACTTGTGTTCATCTGCTGCATCAGGGTGATGTTGACATGCAATTCCTGAATACGACCCAACTATCTAGATTTGATTGCCATGCATACGCAGTCAAGTGTACAGATACTGCTCCGCAAAAGGGGAGAATGACCGGCAATGGAGAATTGAGGAACGCAATGACAGGGTCACCGGAGCAGAGCCTTGATCGTTTTCGCTTATCGACGATTGTAAATATAAGAAACTCATATCCTGTATAGGACCAGCGGAAATGGATGCTGAAATGTGATACATACTGGTCCAAGAAGCTGGTTAAAAGCTGCTCCATCATGTTCAATGAGGACTCTATTATCTCGTTCAGAAACATGAATGGCAGTTTCACGCTCTTCTGCAAATGCGGAGAAGGCCTGCTGTGTCCACATTTGCATGACTGCATGTACAGCGCTTACTGTATCCAACAAACTCACTCCTTAGCGACGATGCAAACTTATGCCGCTATCCTGCTCATGCTATTCAACCTCTTTTCCACTTCCATGCAAATACCAATATTTATAACGGCTACCGCGATTGGACACCACTATTTCTTTGATCTATTAATGATGGGAAGGGTTGAGCACTACTGTGGGAGCCGAGAACCCGATTCTGCCGTAGCTTCAAACGAGGGATATCTCTACTAATTACATGTAAGACAAAGAAAAGGTAGTTGTAAATGTACAGCTGGAGTGAGATAATACATCATATGATGAAGTCAGTGAGGTAGCAAGGGAGACTATTTATATATTAATGGCCGAATAAGTGGATCGTCGAAAATGAGATCGGCTAGGGGCTGAATCTCCACACAATGTTGATACTCTAATGATTGCATACTGCAACAATCAAGCGGATTCTAGAAGCATTCCGTTACTCCATGTGATCCTTTGCAAATATTTCGAAGCTAGATTAACCATCTCTATGTGTCTCGCCCGGCTTCTTCCACACCCCACTCAGGTCCTAGAGCACTAGTGTGATGGAAGAAAATATAGCAAGGAGAGCTTGTGAATATTTTGTGATGCACTAAAGTACAATATATCCTATTTGATTGATTGCCAATGCGGGGACAAAGAGGCTAAGGTATTTCAGCAGTTTTATTATATCCAAGATGTGAGATTGCAACTATGAGTGTCCAGGATATTGAAGGCTGAAGATATTTGTGATTGTAGGATGCTTTGATTGTCAGCGAGCTACAATCTCTCGTATCTACATATACTCTAGCAGGCAAGTATCATTAGTCGGCCTGATGAATGACAGGAAGGGCGACGCAGCTGAGAATACGATTCAAATGCCGACATACGATGGTGGCTGCATATACATGGGCATGGGCACTGGTAAGGGGGATCTGAAAAGGGAAGTCGACATGGTGCATGGATGAGATATATGAGTGATAACCATGTGTTTATAACCTTTATTTCAGTCCTTATGTATTGCCTGATGGGGAAAGTAACTCATTATGAATTATTGCGATGGCACGCAATGAAGAAAAAATGGTCGAAAAGTAACCCCAGACAACTTAAGTATAATTTTTTTTCATTATACATTTCACCGCGAAGATAGGCAGACCTTTCCTCTCTAAAGTTCCCCTTGTGATAAACCGAAACATTCAGCCCCGTGAAAATCGGAACCTAATGAGGGAAGTTCTTCCCAATTCAGTCCCATTTCCTGTGATCGGGTACATAATCTTATTTTCCTTCTAACCATATACTACCTCAAGCAGACTCTCCGTCTTCCAGTAATGGTTCAGCATAAAAACACATTTCATACTGAAGCCAATACCAGACGGTTCTCTTCGCATAATCCACTACATAGATAATATCTGGTAAATCAGTAATATTTTAACTGTTGGTTTCTTCATTTGTCTAGCACCTGAATGCAAGCCTGAAGCAACACGTTCAGTTCATCTTTCGAGAGCTTTACACGGTCGAATAGGTCAGATAGTGAAGTATCTTCGGTGACCTTCTCAAGCACCTCCTGCACACTAGCTATGATAGGATCGATAAATTTCAACAGATCAGATAGATGATCATGTAGAAAGCGGCAGACGGGAGCGGAAAGAATATGTGGATTGGCAATGAGGTAAGCCAAGTTTTGTTCAAAGGACTCGTAAGCCTAAATCAATTAAGTTGCTTGTCAGCACGAAGAGTATCATCTGATTCATGGTATAGAGGGGGTATTATACGTACTGTCTTGATTCCCTCGAAGCCAGTGGCTTTACTCAACTCCACCACGAAAGTCCTCACTAACTCGGGTGTGCCTTTACCTAATACGGCTTTCTGAGTAGAGAATACAAGTCAGTAAGATATTATTGATAAAAAGTCGATAATCACCGACTTTCAATCTGCTGAAGTAAAACTTACTATGTCATCATTCGTGATGTTTCGAAGAATCCCACCAACAACGCCACCAACACTGCCAACAATCGGACTGATCCCATGACTTATGCCCGAGCTGTGTTCTACTGGAAGGTGCAGAGCAGTAGTAACCGTTAAAGCTGTGACAAGAGGGATAAAGTAGTTGAAGAATAACATGGCTCGACTTATTGAAAATATTGATGTAGAGATTTTAAAGAATGTTTAAATTCTCCGAGGTTGCTCTAGGAGTGAGTGTGATGAACAGTGACAGCGTGAAGTAATAATTATTGGTCTTGGACTACACTTATATAATAAACACTTTTGAATGACGTAGGAAGGATTGGTTAATGCTTCTATTGCTTTCCTTCAACTTGAGGTCAAGACAAGAGAATTTAGGTACATTCAACAAGGGGTACCCGGGGTGAGACAATATACTCAGATTACGTCTTAGGCTCAGTCAGAAGATGGCTGTTGTGCAATGAGTGGAAGGAAAATGGTTTGCTATTAGCTACGATACAAATACATCTGTATGCATTGGCACTTGTTCCGCCTACAACGTATTTCATAATATGAATACCAAATAGTTCTATTTTCCAGTCTTCCGGGCGACTAGCTATGCAGTTACCAACAACGACTTTAAAATATGCGTACCCATTCATACCTCTGAGAGTGAGCAATCTGCTAACGACAAAAGAGTCGGGCTCTGCCGAGAATCCGAGAACAGTATTCCGCTACCGCCCTTGCATGATATCCTAGCCGCATGACGAGGACAATAGCACAATGAGAGTGAGACAAGAGATCAGATGATACCTATATCACAGGGGGGCAAGCAAGGAAATATGAAACATAATAGATCTCCGTAGCTTGGCTTCCTGTCTCGATGCTCCCTGTTGATGGAGAGCGGTTGGAAATTGGGCTGGTTTGATTACCCTTGACGGCCGAGCCGTTCATGTGTTGACTTCCAGATTTTATAGAATATTGATCTTTCGTGATGAATGTAATATACTCGTAGAGCAGCTTGATGTTCTGTTCTGTCTAGATGATAGATTACCCTATAATTTCCACCTTTGATGAACTGAGACATCATGTCGGCCGACTTCCGCGTTGTTTCTTCCCTTGTTTCAGGATTGAGACAGAGCGGCCCGCAAGGGATCTAATTTAGTATAGATTGCTCCGTAAATGTCTTGTAGACAGAGCTACGCGTCGCGCAACTTCACGCCGTAACCTACGATCAAGTACACATCTTGTATAGCCTCCGCTTTCAGCTGGCTGTCTGACCCTGCCAGTGACCCGGCAAGAACCCACTGGCCTGTAGCTTTGTTGAAGTCTTTGCTACACCGCAAGATCTTCCCCCACTTGGCGAGTTTGAGCCTGTTGTTTGGAAGCGTGGGTATGGCGATACGATCCATTGGAGGGGCTGGATTCGCTGCAGGGGCCGGCTCTAACCAGAGCTCGATCGAGTCCGCCGTATACTTGGACTTGAACTCATCCTTGACAACAACAAAAAGTTGAATCTTTACAACCGTAATGTTGCTTTGGTTGAAGACGTAGGGGAAGCGGAGAGCAGACAGATCGATGTACATCTGGCTCTTCATCATTATCTCTCCATCACCTCCTGGCGGAGACTGTGCGTGAAGTTGCGGTCCCCTAGAAATCTGAACCAATTCGTTGGGTAGTCATGCCTTAGGCTAAACAGCCGTGCGAGACCATTTTGACTTTCGGCCATGGCGATGGATTTGAGTAATTTAGTGCTCATCTCGGCTTGTACGGCAGCTCTGAGCGCATCGCCTCCCTCGCGCGCAGTGTAGCGCATCGTGACCATGACATCAGTCAATGTGCGGTAGTCAAAGGGACGAAACGCGGCTGGTAATTGGATGCGCCAGGATGATACAGCTCCGCGTCGCTCAAACGGTAGATACCGCTCATCGCGTAGCGACACCTCGAATAGCCCAGCGTCATTCTGTCCGGTGCTGGTCACCATGGACTGAGATGAACCATAGACGTCACTGAAGCGAGAGTCGTTGTCGGCGGCACGCGCATATGACCCTCCAGCCAAGCGACTGGATATGCGCATACTGCTCTTGAGTAATGTGAGGGTGCAGGCCACGCTGGTGTAAGGGCCGACAACACATGGAAGAGTCAGACTGACGCTTTTGATTCGACGAAAGTAATGACCGGGGTAAAGGAGGTCAAAGATGGGTTCAGGAATGCCAAAGTATGCATCGCCGTTTTCGCGCAACTGGATCAAGGCATATGGATCCAGTTGTGCAAGCGAGAATGTCGTGGTGATTTCGTACTCGCGCTGGTCTAGCTCTAGGTAGGATAACTCCATGCGCTTAATGTCGTGAAGCAGCTTATCACCGGCTACAAGGCCCTTTTTGAGACTGTCCCAATATCCAAAAGTGATGAATGGGGGACCGGACTCGGCAAGTCCCAAATCGTATCGGTAGGCTGCTTCTGCCTTCTTGGCCAGGTCGTAGGCGGCTTGATATGTATGGAAATATAGCGTTGAGATCTGGCCCGTCATCCAGCCATAGAGCTCTTGCCCTGTGAACTTGTTCCTCATAAACTCATCAATCTCACGTGCGTTCTTGCGCTGCAGGTCATGGTTATTGAGCTCTGTTTGTGCAATCCCCGACTTAATCTCTGCTGAGGCTATTGTCTGGTCGATCTGCTTGAGTTCCAGTTCTGCCAGCCTCTTCTGAAGATCCCAGTCATCCTGCCGACGGCGGTAAGAGCCAAGCGTGCCTATCATACTACTTGCCTGCTTAGCCAGCGCGGCGTTGTTATGCATAAAGGCTGCAAATGAACCCGCCGCTTTGCCAAAGTTGTTACCGCCGACGGTTGCACCAAGAGTTGTGGGGGTGCCGATCTTGGCCTCAGGGAAGATGAACGCGGTGCCGCTGCCTAAGAGTGCGATTGACTCAATGATTAGTCCCAGGCCAATGGCCGACTCGATTACCATGGCGGCCGATTCATAGCCATTCATGAATTCAATGGACTCATAGTGATCATATCGCGCCTGCACCGTTGTTTTGCTCCGGCGAGCTACTTCAACCGCAGTCTTTGCGTCATCAATCTGGCTCTTCTTCACTGTTCTTACAGCATCAAGCAAGGCAATTTCATGCCGCTGCCGTAGTAGTGAGAGCGCCTCTCCATCCTGCTTTTCCAATAACCCCAAGAGATTGTTTCCCAGAGTCCGTACCTCGTTGGCTAGCTCTACAGCCTTGGCGCTTATGACAGTAAAGCGATGGTGTGGTAGAGACGCGCTGATATCACTGAGTGCGCTGCTAAGATCTAATCCGGATGCAGCAGCTCTAGCTAATAAAAGAGGATCAATTGGTGGGTCGAATAGAGCCAGTTGTCGGGTAATGCCTTGTAGATTCTGGCAGTTGCGGATCTTGAATAGTCTGTCGGATACAATGTCCCAGTAACTAAGCATCTTGTCGTTACGAGGTGGACAAAAGTATAACATGGATGGACGAACAGCCTGACGACCAGCATCGGCGGGGACAATGAGATTTCCTGTCGGTCGAACGAGATCTTCAATAGGTACCAGCGCATTAGACAAGCTCGTTAATGCAGGCTCCAGAGACCCGAAAGTCTGTGGCCCTGAAGTTGCCCGCGATGGAATCTCGCGGGGACGGGGGCCAAGAATCTCAGCCGCCAGAGTATAAATCTGCGTGGCCTCATTGATCCTCTCAATGGTGTCAGCCCTGAAGAGCTGGTCACCCCAGGCAATAAGGTTGTCAAGATACTTCATCACGACCGACTTTTGAAATGCCGTTGTGCGAGTTTGTGCCACAGCAAATGGTTGGAATGGGTTCTTGCGCCATCGATCTACCGAGGCCTCAAAATTGGCCAGCGCTTCCAGCTCGTTGGGCTTCAACTTGGCGAGCTCCTCCGGATTGCCCCTGGCTGCCATGAATCGGAACAGAGCAGGCAATGTCTCAAGCGCATATTGCGCCTTGGATGTCTCAAAGAACTTGCGCATGCGCCAGAACTTTTGAGGAGAGGCCAGGCTGGACGTATCGGTTGGGTCAAAGATATAATGAAACCATTTTTGGGCTTCCTGAAATTTCTGGTTCTTGCTTAGACGCTCAGCAACCAGAAGCGGTATGTGATAAAACATCTCCCAGTTGTAGACGGCATATAAGCCGTCGTCAAAGTCGACTATTTCATCAGCAAAGCTGCCGTTAACAGTCTTGACAGCAAATGTAGGCGCATATTGCTGGAAGCTGGGAAGACGGGATAACTGAAGTGGCCGCTGCATCATACCATCAATCCCATCTCGGTTAAGATGCAGTAGAAATTCCCTTACGAAGGGATGATAAGCCAAGGAGAATGTAAAGTTTGCTGGCTGCGAAAGACTATTGAAAATGGGAATCGGATTTACTTTAAGGATATCTGATCCTACAGATTTAATGATCGTTCCTAAAGGTGGAATCACGCGCCCAAGCTGCAGTAGTGGAGATCCCAGATCCGCCGGAGAAGTTCGAACAGGCATTGGTCGGAACTTTCCGGAAAATGTTGGTTTACCAATGAGCTTCCCAGGTAACTTTACTTTTGCAAGATCACCTGGTTTGAAGAGAATAGGTGTTGTCTTTAGAGTCTGCAGCTGAACCCCAGGTCTCTGTAACTGCAAAGCCCGCGGTTGAGCGAGAGCAATATTTTCCCCTATTCGAGGTAGCCCGGATGAGGATAGAAATCTGAGATTGCCCGCAATATCTGGGACTGGGTATGGCTTATTGAAATCTGGTAAGATTGGCTTGTATTTGTCGGCGTACTCTGCCCATATTTGGCCATCGAGCCATGAAGGGTCAATGAGATCGCCCCTGGGAATATTGCGGGTAGATCTGGGAACTATTGTTGGAACCACAAAGTGCGCGCACTGGTCATGCAAGAAGAAGAAGGGACGCTGGCATAGAAATTGGGGATCCTGGTGGGCGGGTAGCACGCGATAAGTCCCAGGTGTATTGCCCAGGACTGCCACCTTGGTTCTGCTTGAAGTGAGAGCAGACCGGCCCCATGCTCCGTACTTGTTATACGAAATCACATTGAGGCTTAGACCCGTGCTGTCGTCTTCATCAACACCCCCGCTCACGCCCTCCTCAAACGACATGTTACGTAGGTTGGTGTTGGGGGGCAACAGGGGCCAGACGCCAGCTTCCGAGTCTCGGGCAAAGTTGACTACATCAGGTGAGCTGTTGACTCCACGGAAGACAAAGGTCCCCAATACGCCTGAATCAAGATCTTCCGTAGAAAGTCGTTCTTTCTGAGTCAAGCATTGAATTTCGAGGACCTCGACGTTGGAGTTCTTGTCGGCAGCAGCTTTAGACATCCCAACTCGGCTCCTGAGAGTTAATTGATCTGCTCTAACGGGCTGCTCATCGTATTGCAGAACTGGGGTTATAATGCCAACTTCTGATATCTGTTTCGCCAACCATCGGTCTCCCTCACGCTGACTCCATGCAATCTTAACCTCCCAGTAGGTAGGCGATGCTGGCAGTTCGTGGTCAGCTGCAGGCATCTTGATCGGCTTAGCTTCTTGTCTGTTGACAAAAACCGCCCAGAAGATGAAAAGCTTGCGGTTCCACACTATGGGGAGAATGTGGTCGCCTTGAATGTCGACTTCAATATGTGCCCATCCAGGGCTCCAGTAGTGGGAGTCGATGCGCTGGCAATAAAAATACTTTCGGTTTTGTCCTCTTGTGCGGCCGATAATGTGCATAGTGTCAACTGCCGGCGTCCCGGGGCCATACCTCTCTTCTTCGTGATAGAAGCCTACAATTTCTAAACGGGAGACCTCATCAAGCCCCATCAAATATTTACGGTAGGCGGCTTCTACTGTGCTTTGATTCATGTCGGTTTGCTGCAGCTCTGCGACCAAGTCTTTGAAGAGTGGCGTCTGATCTTGACGAATCTCTGATTCCAGGTAGTTTTCCGGTGAGATGAGAATGCGGTAGTTGGCAGCATGGACGTTTTCGTACTTCATCCAAGTCCACTCAAGCCATCTATCGTCTACTTCTTCATTTGGAACGAGGCCACTTCTACTCTCCAGATTTAGAAGACAGCGTTGAACAAACGTTTGTACCGAACAGATAGCCTGCTTGATGCGCGATGTCAGCTGGCATGGCCCCATCTCCACGTCGATTAAAAAATGAGCAGAGATGTCTGCAGCATTCCGCCATCCAAGTCGCATTGCTTGTGTACCAGCCAATAGCGCAGTAACTAACGATGCGCGCTGCCTCTCACGAAGTGTATCACGTAGTGGTCTGGCAACGCTATTCAACCAGGTGTCTTGGTCAAACTTGGCCTTTGCCGTTTGAACCGCAAGCTGTGCTGTGGATATGTCAGGTACAGGAGCACAGAGGGCAACGGCATCACCAGGGGAACAGCCAAGCTGTTTGAGCATTGATAGTGAATCTAAAATGAGGCTTAGGGCAACCTCATCTTGGAATGCTTTGGGGGTCGTGAATTGCAGAATCGTCTTGCAGAGGTAGGTTAGCTCTGTAGCAGAAACCCCAAGATGTTCAGACAGGTACTGCAAAATGGCATCGATGTTGGCATCGGGCTTTCGGGATGCTGTAAAGACTTCATTCAATACAGTTATGCCGTTGGAAATTCTATCTAGAAGGGAAGAAAGTCGGTTCAATCTTTCCCATGCCGCAAATCTGGCGGCGCTGTCTGTCGATGAGGGCTGGGGCGATGCCAAAGGCAATGACCCCAGATCCAACCACCCTGCTGTAGGATCACCCGGGTTTTTTCGGTACTCAAACAGCCACTTGAGCTGCAAAATTGAGAATTTGAACCGTGTGGTAAGTAATGAAACCTTCTTTACCAGAATGAGAGCCTGGAATTGACGCGGGAACAGTGTTCTTGTCGCCATGATGGCTGGATTTGACTCAATAAATGCTGACTCACAAAGAGTCTCAATGACTGGTATGGTATCAACAACACTGAGGTGTAGTAGGAGGTATTCCATATCCTGGGTTTGCATCCCTGCGTCAAGGCTCAAGCTGCGGATGACGGCTTGCATACAAAATACTCGTCGTATTGCTGGCAGCAACTTCTGGAGCAGAAAGGAAAATCGTTCAGGTGGAGTAAGAACTGCACCAGAAGAAGCGTCATTCCCAAATAAGTATTGGACGTCTTCCGAGGTCAAGAATATGTTCTTTTTAGTTTCATTATCATCGGGCAAAGGTGCTAATGGTAGGTTGAATAGTGCAGTCACGGCTACGAAGAAGGGGCTTGATGTGGGAACTCCAGTTAACAAAAGCCCAAGTTCAACTTCTGTCAATGGTCCTTTAGATACCAGTAACTTGGTCGATGGGTCAAATATCACCTTGCTCGCCAAGCTCATCGGAATGACTGTGTCTGCAGGCAATCCCTCGGGAAGACGAACACTGTAGTCCCGAGATACGAAAAGTTGGCAGTACCTGGCAAAAAATGTCCTTGGGGCATCGAAAAGCGCCTGTATAGCCGCCTTCGAGGGATCATCTAGGCCAGGCGTCGCCAAAAGAAGCTGGAGTTCCCTGGGACTCAAAACTCCAACAGTACTTAGAATCTTAGACTCAGGGTCAAATCCGAGCTTGGCTGCTACGGATTCATCTATATCTGCTGGCTTGACCGGAAACGTCTCCAAACGTGTCTCAAACACAGAAGCATTGCTCACCATATCAATTGTTTGGCCAATCACCCCTGCAGGCCAGTTAAGTTGCTGCAGCTTCGACTTTATCAGTTGACCTTTGTCGTCTGTTTGGCCGGGCTGGAGAGTATTCTGAGAAACTATGGTCCGAAGTGCCGTCTGCAATCCACTCAACGTGGTCGCAAGGTTCTGCTCAGATGGGTTAACTGTATCACCTTCAAATTCATGCCGTAGCAGCCAATTCAGCTCCGTAGGTGTAAATCCACTCTGAAGAACCTTTTTCATTCTGACCACGGTTGACATGGTTGTCGTGGTCGATTTGAACGGATCGGTACCCATCACTCTGAGGAATACAACGTAGTCTGACATCTGAAGCGACAATGCACGAGAAAAGGTCGAGTGACGATATAGCTGAGATAGCCTTTCAAGTTTCAGTTCGTCAGTTGCAATAATGGTCTTTTCGTTAACCAGAATGGCCAGATCTTGGGCGCTGATCCCAAGACTGGCCGAAACGGACGCAATCTGGTCTGTGATGGTGCCTGTAAGTGTGGCCGGATCTTTGGTAAAGATTGGACTACGCTCTCGCAAAATGCCTGGGTTACAGAACACTCTCTCATAAAATGATTTGGGACGTTCTGTCTCCTCTCTGTGGTCTGGTAGCGGAACGACCTCTATATCCCTCCAAAAGCTCAAAGCTGCCTCCAGGTCTATATCCAGCACAGTTTGGAGCATCCTGGTGTGGGAAAGCTGAAGAATCAGCTTTTCTGTAAAGGAAACCACCTCAGCGTCGGTATCTCTGAACGTCCGGAGAGCTTTCCCAAGATCAATGACACTCCATTCTGGGAACTTCTTCCAAAGTCGCAGAAAGCAGTGTATCTTTTTTAATATGGCATCTAGAGTCCACCCAATGATTTGAAGTTCGTTCAGCTTGCATGTATCAGGCGCTGCGGAAGCTTTACCAGTTATAAAAGCATTGCTGGTGCCGGAGAAAAGGGACTGGATCTCAAGGAGATTGAGAAGATCCAGATATTCAACGCCTGTTCTGTGTAGAAATACATCGACACGCCCAGTCAGAACAGTTGCCCACTGGCCAGCCGTAATATTTGATAGCTTATCAGCGGGATCTGGGATGGAATTGACAATTGATAAAGTCGCTGCTGGAAACCCGTATAAACGCCAGACTTCACTAGACGGCGTGACTATGAGATTGTACTCTTGAGTTGTCAGTCCGAGCCTTTCCCTGGCTATGTCCAGTCGATCTAGATTCTCTGATAGCTCAAAAGGAGAAAGCGCTTCGAGTAGCTGAGGCCGTGTGACTTTCAGCTGCGCCAGATAAGTTCGAACTGTTTCCCAGTACAGATCAAATGGCAAGCTCCACGGCCATACACGTCTAGCCAAAGAGTCATAGGCAGCAATGCTCAAGTATTGAGGAGCAGCAGCTCTCTCGGCTGCAGTGCCACCAGTCTGTAAGCTTCGAGTTACGACAGTGGCAGGCCGAGTGGGAGACGTGGTCGATGCGTCCCGTTCTATGCGGTAGCTGAAACTCGTGTCATCAATAACCCATCGAACATCCTTTTTGATGACGGTTATGCTTGCTGATTGACTAAGCGGAGGATTAAACTTGCTGCGCAAGATGTCTACCTTGGCAGAATTGAGCGATACAATCAAGTCTGATGCCAAAGTGACCTGAGTAAACGGTGGAGGAGGTGTCAAGGCATTTTCCAAGATTTCGAGAGTGAGGTCCACGTAAGGAAGTGGCAGCTTAGTGTTTTCACAAGAAAGCTCAATCATCTCAATGTCAGGCCGTCGCTCAAAGAGGGCGTCCTTAAAGTTCTTTTCAACCGTGGCACCTGTGCGAGGATCCACGCGAGTCTGATATTTGACTGAGGCAATGCTACTGCCTTGGCGAGTGATGGTTTTCACAATGAGTCGGTCCTTTAGGAAGTGTAAGATATCGACTAAATATGCTGCCGGGCTATCCATAGCGTGGCAGCCATCACAGGCACATGTATCCGGGCTCCCAAAGAGAGTGCTCCAGTCCGGAATGCCCTTGTTAACGTTGGCATCCCCCAGCAGATTCGGTATGTTGGGGATCACCACTGGCAGTCTCAAAGAGCTACTTCCAGCTGAAAAGTTTGCCAGGAGATTAAAGGCCACGGAATGATTGTATTGAGCCTTGTTGAATATTGTGAGTGCTTCCGCCTGACCACCAAGGCTTTCTCCATACTTGAGCAAAAACGTTGACCGGCCCATACGATTGATAGCTTGTGAAGATGCTACCCCATCAGTTACCAAACGCCGCACTTGAAAGTATCGTGGTGCGATCGGGTGCAGCCGTTGAATGGCGGTACAAAGCTCTGTTAATTGGATTTTATCTTGGATCCCAGTGAGAGAGGCTGGTTTTTTTGCCACAAACTCGGCGAAGCGACCAGCAGTGATGTCAAATTCAGGATTATTCTTAAAAAAGGCTTGTAGATCTGTTTTGCCTGGAAGTTTGCTGAAGTCGACATCATCTTCAGCATCCTGAAGTCTCTGAGAAAAGAATTGGTGCGGCAGAGCATCCTCAATTATGTTATCTATTACTGCGGCAAAGACTTGCTTCTTCTCGTCGGCGTTGTTTCCAGGAACCTCATTAGGTATGCCAATTTCCTGTTTACTGACCAAATCTAGCCAGTCCTTTCTTTTATACTTGACCAAGTCCGCGAATGAAGTTAGTTGCCCTGAAGAAAGTCGCTTCTGGAGCTCCTGGACAAGTGGTGCATGATTCATCGCCATCACTCCAAGTTGTACTGATGACTGGAGTGACTGAATGTGAGGTTTGGTATCTGATAAACCGCGCAACTTATTCCAAAACTCCTCCGAGGTTCCATTATGCTGGGAAAACGTATTCACAAGTGGCTGCAAGTTTTGAAGAGTAGAACTTTTAAGTACCCGCGTCATTGGAGATGCCTGTATTGGTACACTCGGGTCGCCAGAAGTTCGCTTTAGAGAAACAGTGCTAAATAGCTTTAGGAAAGCATCAATCTCAGAACTTGATCTGGTTGCAATGATGTTGTCCGATACTGCTCTAGAAAGGGCCTTCTTTACGGTGGTGAGGGACTGTGCCAGTAGAAGCTCTGGGTCACTTGGCAACTCCTCTCTGATAACTCCATACAGGGTCTCGGCGGATAGAGAGATCTTTTTGGAGAGCTGGTGGGCAGCTACCAGGTCATCCATTTTATCTCTTGGGATACCTGTCTGATTGACGATAAATGCAATGTCATCCAGGTCGGCGTTGACTTTGAGATCTCCCGGCGTCAGGGGTGGATCATTTGCCTTGAGGATTGGATCAATGGCATCCATAATGGCTTGAAATTCCGGTGGGCCCAACACCTCAGGGGCCCCAATAACAAGATCAATGGTTGCATCGCGCGGTGCATTGAACAGAATCTCAGATATCCCAAACGGCCTCCCCAAGCCATCTGCAACATGGATGCGAAGGTTAGGAGCCGATTTCGTTGGGCGAGTCAGCTGAGAAGATTTAAAGGCGAGATCGTAATTTCCAGCAGAATCAGTAACAGGACGGCCAAGAACTGTGAATTTGCGGATGTCAATATCGCGAACTTCGACTGGTTGACTTGACAATGGCGAGCCATCTCGACGATGAATGACACCGTGGAGTCTAAAGCTGCTCATTTTGAGAGTAATCGCATGGATTTCTTGTTAATTTCACAATGATTAAAGCCGGATTATAGAAAAAACCCATCATCATGAAGACTCATACATTTATCAACCCTATGAACTGGCGCCCGCTCTCCGATTTACCAGATACACCACGGTCATGATGATGGCGTATTAGTACAATGAATAGTGCACTGCCAAGGCTCAGCCGCAGGCGGGGAATACACACACCATTGATCTGATCATCGATATACTCACCATTAAGCATAATTCTAGTCTATTCCATTGGTGAATATCACTGGCTGGGAGTTTGGAGTTATGCGTGTCTACCCTGCACATCATCACCCCCTCTTTGAAGCCAAAAGCACGGAAACTTGATCTGCCTGAACATTGGCAAGTTGAAGCTGCATTAGTCGCGAGATTATCACAAACTAGTAATAGAACAGCCAGTTGACAGATAAAGAAGTGTCATTTGGCTGAGAGCTGTAAAAAGAGGCTGTCATGCCAATCAGGCGCCTGTCAAACTCCGTCTTAGTTTACCTCGATAGTAAGACGGACGCATTCGATGTTGAAGAGCTTGTTGTCTAGAAATTATGTGTTGGAACAAGATTTAAATCCCATTCATGAGATAATCAGCTTGCAGGGGAGATTAAACCAAAGAGAATGAACAATACACAAGGATCAACAGAGCAGGATACTGCCCAAATCAACCATGGATCAACAGCTGCGCCGTCAATCTCGTTACCTAAAGGCGGCGGTGCCATAAAAGATATTAGCCAGCAGTTCAAGTGCAGTCCAGTTACAGGTACTGGATCTCTTCCAATCTCATTGCCTCTTAGCCGAGGACGAGAGGGTTTTGGTCCCTCGTTGTCATTACAATACGATTCGGGCGCTGGAAATGGTATCTTTGGCATCGGATGGACTCTATCAGTGCCTTCAGTCACGCGGAAAACAAGCCAAGGCATCCCAAGATACGATGATCTCAATCATACGGATGTATTTATCCTTTCAGGTATTGGTGAGCTTGTTCCACTCCAAGATCAAGCTTCATGGGAGGCACACCTTGTTCCCGGATACTTGGTTCAGCGATACATACCGCGGGTTGAGAAGTCATTCTCACTCATTCAATGCTGTCGCAGCATATCAAGTCCAGGTGATGTCCACTGGCGTCTGACGAGTCCCGACAACATCCTGTCCATTTATGGCAAGACGGGAGCGAGCAGAATCTTTAACCAAGAGGCGCCGGATCAAATCTTTGAGTGGTTTCTTAGTGAAGTACGAGACTACAGGGGAAATGCAGTTGTGTATAGATACGTACGCGAAAATGGCATCGGCGTGGACACATTTCGTGCGCATGAAGCCAACCGTGGACCAGCAAATGATCCAAGGAGGGCGGCAAACATATACCTGAAAAGAGCACTATATGGAAATATCACTCCATTACTTGATGAATTGGGGAAAAGACCAATCTCACTGAGTGATGAGACTCTGGATAATACTAGATGGATGTTCGAGGCCGTCCTAGATTTTGGCGAGCACAAGGAATTGGATCCAGGGCCGCGTGACCGTGGTAATTGGAGCCACCGACCGGATGCATTTTCTTCATACAGGGCAGGGTTCGAGATTAGAACTGCGAGACTATGCAAACGGTTCCTGATGTTCCACCATTTCCCGGACGAAGTCGAAGTTGGAGACGACTGTCTTGTTCAATCGCTCAGCTTCGTATATAACCATGGCGCAGGGATCAATATGAGCTCGCAGTACACTTTGATGAGTTCGGCCAGCAAGAGTGCGTACCGGCGAAAGGGCAGTGGCTACTTGAAAAGAGATTTACCACCCGTGGACTTCAAATACACGCTGCCTCACGTCTCTGCAGTGCCCGAGACGACTGACGCTGAAGCTTTGGAGAATCTT
This sequence comes from Cladobotryum protrusum, assembly GCA_004303015.1. NCBI lineage: Eukaryota > Fungi > Ascomycota > Sordariomycetes > Hypocreales > Hypocreaceae > Cladobotryum > Cladobotryum protrusum. Next base: position 5,907,598 of record RZGP01000008.1, read on the forward strand.
CCAGCCGGATTTGCTTCGAGAAAAACCCAGTGGATCGATCTTTTTGGAGAGGGTATCTCGTCCTTTCTGACAGAGTCCGATAACGTTTGGTATTATAAGCGCAACGTTACCCCATTAAACGCTGATCCAAAATCCAATGATGATACGAGGCCAATGCTCCGGCCTATCGAAGTTATTGCTAGTAAACCTCGGTCTACAGCTGATGGAGTGACTGGCTTTGCTGATCTCTCCTCCGGTGGAATTATTTCTGTTGTCGAGCAGGTTGATAATACTCGTGGCTTTTTTAAGAGTAGACAAACGGAAGAGACCTGGGACAACTGGAAAGTGACTTCCAACCGCCTGAATTCGGTACCAGTAGACCATACCATACAAAGTCTGGACATCAGCGGAGATGGTATTCCAGATATCATAGACGCCGATGGAAACGGTCAGACATGGCGCTTGACCCTAGGGGAAGAGGGTTTTGGAGATTCTTTTCATCTAGACCAATGCTTTGGGGAGGATGATCAGGGTCTTCCGAGTTTTTCCATCCATGACCAGGGTCGGCTACGGGTTGCTGACTTTAGCGGCGATGGTCTCCCCGATATTGTTCGAATTTGCAATGGTGAGGTGTGTTACTGGCCAAATCTCGGCTATGGGAGATTTGCTCAAAAGGTTACTTTGGACAATTCGCCCTGGTTCGATCATGACGACCTCTTCAATGTGGAAAACGTCATACTGGCTGATGTTGATGGATCAGGGACAACGGATATTATTTATCTTCACAGAGATTGCATTCTTATCTATATAAATGTAGGGGGTAATATGCTCATGGACCCCATTACAGTGGACTTTTCGCAAAAGCTAAATGGATTGGACCGAGTCAGCGCAGTCGATATTCATGGGAACGGCACGGCAAGTTTGGTTTTTTCCACCCCATACCAAGTCGACTCGATGCTGCGCTCAATGCAGTACATCCGTTTGATGGGAAGCCATAAGCCGTACTTGATGACGGACATCAGCAACAACATGGGGGCAGAAACTCGCATCAACTACATCTCCTCAACTGCACACTACCTCCGTGACAAGGAAGCCGGCTGTCCATGGATTACTCGCCTACCATTTCCTGCTAATGTAGTTGACTCGTTCACAGTCACAGATTTGATCTCGCGCCAAAGATTCTCGGCAAAATATGCATACCATCACGGGTATTTTGATCCTATTGAGAGGGAATTCAGGGGTTTTGGAATGGTTGAGCAATGGGATACCGAATCCTTTGGAACCTTTTCACGTGAAAAAGGCCCTTGGGATAATGAAGACCCCGAGACATACCTGCCTCCAGTTCATACCAAAAGTTGGTTCCATCTAGGCGTTCAGAATGCAGATCAGAGGGCTCCATATGAAAGAGAGTTTTTCTCAGATTCTCCTTCTAAGAAAGCCTCTTTACTGAATCATGAAATCCCGGTTGCTATTGGCGATAATGAGTGGCAAGATGCTTGTCGAGCCCTGGCCGGTACAGTAATACGTACTGAACTGTATGCAGACGACTCCGATGACTTGTCACCGCCAGAAAATATTGCGAGATCCAAAGTTCCTTATGCTATCACGGAGTCTAATTATGAAATGACTCTCATACAGTCTTCCACATCATTTCAACATGCCAGCTTCTTTATCGCCCAGTCCGAATCTGTCTCAGTGGCAAGTGAGAGAGATCCATCTGACTCACGGTGCACTCACTCAATGATAATCGAACGAGACAAGTACGGACAGGTTCTAAAAGAAGTAGACGTTACCTACGGAAGACGCTTTGAGGACACCGAGCTTCCAACCGCGTGGGATAGAGAACAGCAAACTCGTACGCACATGCTTTACAAGGAAGCCCAAGTGACAAATGGCATTTATACGGCAGACTGTTATCGTCTTCCGATGGCCTGCGAGACATCCACTTTTGAGATGACCGGATTTACTGTTCCCGAACCAGGAAAGTTGTTTGATGTGGCTTTCTGGACAAGAAATGAGCTAGAGGTCATCAGAAGAGCGAAACGTCTCTCATATCACGAACAAGCAGGCCAAACAATGGCTTCCATAAGACTTTTGGAGAAGTCGAGGACACTATTCAAAACGGACAATCTCTCTGATACCCTTCCTCTGAAAATACTAGAGTCACTGGCTCTTCCAGCTAGATCTTACACATTGGCGTTTACCTTTGATCACGTCTCACAGCTTTTGCAAAGGGACTCTCGGCCCCTTGTGCCAGATCTTGCTAACCTATTGATTGGCGAGACCTACAATCATGGAGGTTATGTGACCAGCGAAACATTAGCATATGAAGGTCTTTTTCCACCAAGTTCTATCCAAGGAGAGCATTGGATCCCGTCTGGAGAAGTCTTTTATGCATTGGCAACAGATCCTGTAGCAGAGCTTGCCTTTGCTAGAAAACACTTCTTTATTCCACTGAGGTTCAGAGACCCTTTTGGTAGCGAGTCTTTTCTTCAATACGACAATTATGATCTGCTACTATTGGAGAGAAAAGATGCGCTTGGCAATCGTGTTACCTCAGGCGACCGAGATGCCGCTGGTGTTATTATAAACCGCAATGATTACCGCGTTCTCGAAGCTCGAGTCATAACTGACATTAATAGGAACCGTTCAGAGGTCATCTTTGACACCCTTGGAATGGTCGTAGGTTCTGCCGTGCATGGCAAAAAGGAGGACAATGAAGGTGATGTTTTGGCCGATTTCGAACCAGATCTGGACCCAAATGTAGTTCAAGCCGTTCTTGAGAATCCATTGGAACATTCGCGGGCTCTCCTTGGACGTGCAACAGCGAGGCAAATTTACGACTTCTTTTCTTACTCCAGGTCTCGGGTCCCAGCAGTGATGCTATCACTTAAGCGAACGACCCACGATTCAGACGGCACGCTTAGTGCTGAGAACATTCACCATGAGTTCTCTTACTTCCGGGGTGGGGGGAGCGTGATCCAGCTCAAAAGCCAGGTTGAAGCAGGCCCCGTGCCAAAACGCGACGCGAGTGGATCAATCATCTTTGATGGTGGTGGAAAGCCCATTTTCAGCACCTCTCCTATACAGCCCCGATGGATATCGAGTGGGTGGGGACTCGTGAACAACAAGGGCCTCCCAGTTCAGGTATTTGATCCCTTCTTCTCAGACAGGTCAGCCTTCGAACCCGACGTCAAGATTGGCCAATCCACGACCACATTCTACGACGCCCTAGGAAGGTCTATGGCGACTGTTTATCCTGATGGCACCTACAACAAGATCTTGGCTGGACCTTGGAAAACTGTCTTTTGGGATGAAAATGACACTGTACTCAACAACCCGGCCTCGGACCCAGATATTGCTGAGTATACCGAGACATATTTCAAGAATCACCCCAATTTCCAGACTTGGTATGCCATAAACACAAGTGCCTCGGCGACTACGTACGAGAAGAGAGCCGCTCTGCAAGCAAGTCTTCATGCAAACACGCCCAGCATCGCCTACTTAGATTCACTGGGCCGTCAGTACATTCGACGAGGACACAACAAAACGACTCTTGAGGAACATGAACTCGATGGACTTGATGAGAAAACATTTGGCCGTACAGAATTCAGCATTGATGGAAGAGTTCTCACTACCCGAGACGCAATTGTCGAAAACGGCGATCTTCAAGGTCGGGCCATCTTGCAAAAAGAGTTTGACATGCTAGGACAATGCATCTATAGCGAATGTCCAGAAAAAGGCCGGTCATGGGCATTGTCTAATATTCACGGACAACCTCTGATGACGTTTGACGAGAGAGGCCATGAGTTCAGATTTCAATATGACACGCTAGGTAGACTTACTGCCAGCTTGGTGCGCGGTGATGCACTGAGCGATCCAAGTGAAATTTTGTACGAACGCTTCCTTTATGGCGATAATCACCCAGAAGCTGAGAAGAAGAATCTTCGAGGAAAGGTGTTCATGACTCTTGATCAGGCTGGAGTGGCAACGACGGAACAGGTAGACTTTAAAGGGAATCCTCTACGAATCACGGCTCATCTGGCCAAAGAGTATAAGAAGACAATTGACTGGGTCGGCATTCAGACAATCATCCCCAGTGATCCAGGCCTGACTTTCAATTTGGATGATATCAAAGGCTTTTTAGAGGATATTCTGGAGAATAATGGTCCATTTGTTTCCACATGCACTTTTGACGGTATGGGTCGGATGGTGTCATCCACCCTTCCGCATCTTGAAGACCAATTGAAGACAACTGCGAAGATGGAATATGGCATCGCCTCGTTACTGAAAGTATCAGCAAACATCCAGGACGAAAAAACGGATACTGGCAACATCGCATGGACTCCAATAGTCACTTCGCTTGAGCATGACGCTCTAGGTCAGCGACAGACCATTTCCTATGGCAATGGAGTGGTTACAGAATACCTGTATGATATTCGTCATCGGTTGAAAAACCTGAGGAGTAGAAGAAGTGCCACGCGCGACAGTGGCGTACTTCAGGATCTAACCTACACTCATGACGCTTTTGGGAATGTCACGGCGATTGAAGACAGCGCCCAGCAAGCACAGTTCTTCAGGAGCGAGGTGGTCACACCCCATCGCGAGTACACCTATGATGCTCTTTACCGTCTGATACAATCAACTGGTCGGGAGAGGCTTGGACAGAACACCGGTGCACCAGTACCCTACACACACAATGATTCAGAGAGGTTTGAGGCCCTGGGCAATGTGGCAAGCGCTTTAGCTAGATACGTCGAGCAATATGTGTACGATGGAGTTGCAAATATGAAAAAGATGAGACATTCGAGTTCTGCAGGCAGCTGGACCAGAGAGTTTGCATATGTGGAAAAGAGCAGGGTCGAGGCGAACAAGACGTGTAATCGACTAAGTCAGACAACGGTGGGAAACAAAACCGAAGTGTTTACACATGATGCACATGGAAACATCACGCGATATCCCCACTTAGGAGGGTCCTCCGGGGATCAAAACGTTGTTTGGGACTTTAAAGACAGGTAAGAGTTGTTTGTAGGCGGCACATTCTGCAGCCAGCTAATGTTAACTGTGTACATGTAGGATCAGTCAACTGGATCTTGGTGGTGGTGGCAAAGCATACTACCGGTACAACATTGATGGTCTGCGGGTAAGGAAAGTCGTGGAGAAAGGGCCGAATCTGGTTGAGAAAAGAACCTACGTCGGAGAAATTGAGATATTCCAGAAAGAAAAGGGTGGTGAAGTAGTGTTGGAGAGGGAAACGATTCATATGGTTGATGATACTCAGCGCATAGCGATGGTGGAGCGTCGAACGCTTGACAAAGACAATGTTGATCGAGCACCCGCCGGGATCATAAGATACCAACTGACAGATCACCAACATTCGGCGTCTATCGAAGTTGACGGGAGCCCTGGAGCGAAACTAATATCGTATGAAGAGTACTCGGCGTATGGGAACACAACCTACCAAGCACGCTCTCCAGAGCTGGAGCTGCCCAAGCGATACCGATTCACTTCCCGCGAACGTGATGAAGAATCTGGGCTTGCCTACCATGGTGCACGTTATCTTGCTCCTTGGCTTGGACGATGGGCATCAGCAGATCCAGCAGGGCTCTCCGACGGACCCAATCTTTACATTTACGTCAACGCCAATCCCATCCGGTTTAGTGATCGAGGGGGCCGCGGAGGTGATGACGAGCTGGAGTTCGAGGGCATGCGGTTTGAAAGGCAAAAAGGTATGACAATTGAAGAATTGCAGCAGCGGCCACGGAGGTTTGGGCAGATTGATGAAATAGATGCTGTTGGCGCCCCTGGAATCAAGTCTGCCGATCGTCTACAACGGGCTACCGACATTTATAACAGACACATTGAAGACGGCATAGTCAACACTCGCACAAAGGGCGTAAGAACAAACACGCGTGCACCAGCTAGAAGATCAGCAGACGTCGACCTCGTCAAAGAGCCTCAGGCTCTACTCAATGCACGGCTAGGAGACATACCTCAGTTCCGGGTCATCTTCAACTGGCTCCTGGGTCGTACTAACCTTCCTGGCCCAAACGATCCGGATCCAACAGTCTATACAGAGCTGAAGGATAATCTGAATAAACGTTTGCGTAAGAGTATACGAAAGGGAAAGGCGAAGCCTATCCGACAGGCTGCTGAAGAGATTAGACAGGCAATTGTAGCCAATGGAGGAGATCCCGAAACACTGAGCTTCGACCCTAACAAGGTACCTCCCCCTGGCGAGCAAGCAGCTGCGGCGAAGCCATCAAAGCCGGCGTCCCCTGTGCCAGAGGAAGCTGCCTCCTTTGTCCAAGCTTCGAAGGTGTCTCCTTCAGTCGGCGCTGGAACTGGCAAGGGAGGCTTGGCAGCTGCCGAGAGTGAGGCTGGCTTCGCCATGTCTATGAGCATAGCACCAGCTGCCACTGCTCCAAAGGGGTCTATGGGAATCAAAGCACTGAAGATGGGCGGCACAGCTGTCCTAGTTCTCGGTGCAGCTGCGACTATCGACGTAGCTAAAGAAAAGGTCGAGCAAGGCGACTACGCGGGTGCAGTCACCGAAGTCACAACCTTTGCGGCCCCGGTTGTAGCCGTCGCCAAGGTCCCCAAATTGGGTGGCCCCTTGGTACTTCTCGGGACAGCAAGCCATGCATGGAGCGACGAAGGTATTGATTACGGAGTGCAGGTAGCGTTGGAATGGAGTCGAGCTGGACATAGTGATATCGTTTCCGCGGGGGCAGCAGGCGTTATTGTCACAGGCAGAGCCTTGAAGCAGACTATCGTGGATGATACGATTGCTACAGTAGAGGCTGGGGGAACTGCGATTTGGAATTGGATGACCAAGTAGTTTGAAGTAATTTCTAGTTCGGCTGCAGGGATCCCTTACAAAAACCATGAGAAAGACAACGGAGGTGCGGTAGGCAGGTAGCATAGTCAGTCAGAATATATACATAACGTCAAGACCAATGAATGCTAATGACCTACACTTGCGCCCAGGACGTCTGCTCATTGCTAGAAGTACTTCAGATCATGCTATCAACATAGCATAAGGAGGTTCAAGAAAATCTTCCCAGTCCGTCTTTCCAGAATCCCAAAACTTTCTCAGCGCGTCCCGAGTTATCCAGGGACCTATTCCCGCAAAGGGATCCCGAACTGCCAAAGACAGACACTTCTCCACGAGGATTCTCTGCTCAGTCGTTACGGCCGCCGCGCCGGCCACTATGATGGGCCATGAGATGGTATGGGGCGCTATTCCAGATTCAATCGCTTCCTCAAGCATCTTAAAGAACCTGTTTTTAACGACACTTGGTGATCTCTGATAACAGCTGCCGGTGCATGAGACAAATGTATGAGGAACGGCGAGAATGGCGTAAAGCGCAACAGCAGCTTTGATGGTCCGCGCAACCAGCAAAAGCTCCTTAGTCTTGGGTAGTTCTTTTGATTCAATCCAATATTCAACATCGCACTGCTCAATATCGTCAATGATATCGCATAAGCTGAACTCTAGGTCGAGAGATGGATCTCGCCACGGTTGCCGGAGACGATTAATGCGAACAAGAGACAAAAACAAAATCGGAGGGGCGTAGAATTGCGGATAAATGCTAAGATTGGCTACCTTTTCAAGGTCTTGGATGTCAAAGTTTGTCACTTCGTCAATCTGAGCGGACGAAGGACACGTCGTATTGTAGAGTGTGATCTCACTGTTTTGACAGAACCATGAGTACCAGTCTGATGACCATATACGATGCATACTGGGACTCACATAACGAACGTTTGAAGATGACATATCCTGCCATCGGAAGCTTGCAACACATAGCCTAGCCCTCCGTAGTGCTTCATGAGGGCAAGAAACCCCGCAACATGTCCACGCCACTGTGGTGACTTGGAAATCATGAGCTAAGCCATCATCTGTCAGAGTTCTCATATGCCAAAATTACGAAATACGAAACATTGAAGATAGGGATTGGAACAAGGCTGCCGGCATACCTCTGAAACGATTAGAGAGTAGATGTTGGCTAGAATGCCGCTGACGTCGTTGGGGTGTGCGAAAGATGGAAACTTGCGTAGATCATCGTTGACATCGCGAAGGGCACGCCCAATATAGCGATAGGCATTCGCTCTCAGAGGGGAGATCAGACTCGATTCATCATTGGCTGTGTTGATGCCGTGAACCATGGACATAAAGCCGATGCGAAAGCTGAAGGCGACAGCAAATAAGCAGTTACGATAGGCCGGACTCCAGGTTAGGAAGACGGGGACACTCAGGCGGTCATCGTAATCAGGAGCTGGGGCAAGTTTCTTGGATCTGTATTTGGATGATACCATGATGTTCCCTAGAAGACGTCAGACCTGAACAGCAAGTGGCGGAGCGGATACGGATGGTCAGTTTTTCCTTGCACCATTTGCATAAAGCAACCTTGCCGATTCTGGGGCAGACATACAGCAGTTTACCAGGTCAATGTAATCCCATTCTTGTGGTCTGAGATCACGCGGTCGGGCACGGGTATAATCTTGCGATTTACGCATAATCATACTCATCATCTCCTCTTGATTGTCATTCTCCTTTGCGTACGAGATCGTTGAGGAAGATATGCTACTTTCAGGTTCCTCGTTTTCATCGGCACCAATGCTTGGCATCGCCGGCCGAGATGTTTTCGGATCCTTCAGCCTTTTGTCGGTCCTCTTTCCATTGCGATGACCCGTCGACGGAGAGACAGTTCCAAGCCTCTTAAATTGGGCTTTTGACGATCTCGCTATCATGCCCATCGGAAGCCAGGTGAGAGGTTTCCAATCACCATATCCGGGACAGACAATCTTGGATTGCTTGCATTGTTTGCAGACAGGTATAGTGCCATCACAAGGGGATTCGCGACGGATGCATTCCCAACATTTTGAAGGATTCGGCATTTTAAGACGGAAGGAATATCTTGAAGGTAACCTTGATGATGCTTTTTGTGAGATGATGGTTCTCTTGTATTGAAACCTCCGAAAGAGGTGGGGTCTATCGACATTGGATGTGTAAGATGAGAGCTGACAAGTATATCCATATTCCCCGACAAGGATTGAAAGACTCACACCGGCTGTTGTCTCCTAGGCTGCATATCATGACACAGCTCGGGCGATGTGTGTGGCTATACGACATATAAACCCTCTTTCATAGTGGAGCTTGAAGGATTCAGCAGAAAAGCCGTCGGCACTGTAACACCTAGGAACAGCCATTGAGGCGTCCAGATGTTAATGTCTCAGACAGTCTGTCCAGCCCCTTACAGACAGTGGCAGTGCTGAACTTCGCTGCCCATGTCCACCTTACCAGATGAGGAAACCTCCGAGCGTTAAGATACATCATGCATTCTCAAACGACGTGTGGGCAATCGATTTCTATTAATATTAAGCACGGTATTTTACAAATAACGGAAGTACGAGCACATATCTATTAGTTGAGCCAGTAAATGGGTTCATTGACTGGTCACCGTGTACGTCGAGTTGGTTGATCCGCTCGTTAAAGGCAGCATATAAAGAAGTGTTAAGGAACAGGCACCGGCTGTGTTAACCAAATAAACTCACCCCATGTGTTAAATCTATATCTAAAAACATGGCACTACCAGATATGAGGATTTAATGGTTGAATACCTGACGAGACAAAGAGGAGTGTTGTGTTGATATTTTATTCTGCTTCTGTAGGGTAGTAATATTAGCGAATCTGAGTCAAGGTAGAGCAGGCCGTACGCGTTTTCGTGTTACTTTACGCTGATCAGAAAGATCACAGCATGTAAGTGTAAGATGTCAGAAAATGTGAATGTTAATAATTTGTGTCATACGTGACTGTTTGGTGAGGAATCAGTTCTTGACTTGTTGCAGGTCACGAGGCAGTTGGCAGCAGAGACTTGGCAATTCACAAGTGTTGAAGCACTCGAACAAATTCAAACTCGAGCAATTCAAAATCGCCTGACTTTTATTATGTAGACTGGCTATGTCTCTTTATTTAAGCCACATCCTCCTGAGCAGTCAAAGTCACTGAATAGTCTATGTTGCTAGGCCCGTCAATGCCGGTCTTCAGATGATCAGTGTCTGGAATGGCAGAGTTAGTGGCCTTGACTTTGTCCAGTCCATGCGCGTAACCATTCAATAGCTCCTGGCCATTGACATGAGAAATACCGTTGACCACTGCGGTCTCAACTGGCTTCCCTTGAATGGTATAACCGGTATCACTAGCATCAACAAACGCGTCGATTCCCTCTCCCTTTCTGGCAAACTGCTTCATTAAACTCTTGTGCACCTCCAGGGCAGCACACATTTCCTCATGAGTGACGTCGTTTAGGAAGACGCATTCACCCATGGGACTGACGGGCACGGCAGCGCGGAGCTTGCCATCCCGCGTCTTAAGAATAGCGGCGGTAGCCTTCTCAAGGAGCGCGCTGTCAAACTGCGCGTGGTCCATAGAGAGGCCGGCGCGCGAGAATAGGCGTAGAAGACGCATATGATCAGAAGTAGAGAGGGACCCGCGCAAGTGTGACAATGTGGCAGAGTAGGCCATGTCGATGGAAATTGCGTGGCCGTGACGCAGTGGCGTCTCGGGAACGAGTTCATGGAGAGGTGACCAACTATGGTTGTTGGTTAGTAATGATTGCTATGCACGCAGGTTGGGAGAAGATGAACTCACGTATGGCCATAAGCGATGACTCGGTCTAGCATGATTTCATGCAAGTTGGGTGTTTCAAGCTTCAACATCTCATAGATACCCGCTCTGCAGATTTTGTCTGCTACAGCCTTTATATCCTCGGACGAGTCGCCCAATCTTCCAAAAGCTGTGCTAATGAGATCTTCACAATGCTTATCAAGACGATCAAAAGTTATTTTATCAGCGCAGGAAGATATCTTGATCAGCTCGGCGAAACCATTACGAATCTGAGAGGTGGGAAGGGTGCGTAGAAAGGTAAAATCTAAAAAGGTATGAATAGGGGCATGGTAGGCGCCGAGACGGTTCTTGTAGCGACCGTAGTTCACAGCTACCTTGATGGAAACGGAGGCATCAATGAGGCCAATGACGGTAGTCGGAATACGGATATAGTTGGTGTTGCGACGGTAAGAAGCGCAGGCAAAGCTATCTCATGGTCAGTATGATTAATACAGTGAGTGGTCTCGAATGAACCTCAGAACTCACCCAGCAACATCGGTTACAAGACCACCGCCAACGACCAAGACTGGCTCCTTTCTATAAACACCAAACTCATTCATGGAGTCAACGATGCTTAACAGCGTCTCCATGCTCTTGGCTTTCTCTCCGATCATGGTTTTGTGAATCTTGAGCTCAAGCGCATAGTGGTCAAAATACCTCTGCATGAGCTCGCCATACAGGGTGAAGATGTTAAGGTCCATGACCGCTAAACATCGTCCCCATCTCTGGTAGCACTCAGAAAGTTGACGGTTCTCAATGTTGAAAACACCATCGAGAAACTCAAAGTCATACTCAATCTTCTCATAGCCGCGGACTGAGAACCCCTTGGCGATGGGCTCAACGATGGCGTTCATGTCAGACATCTTGTTATAGCTTTGAGGGAAAGTAAGCTAAGGTACTGGGATATTTTCAGGTTTTGATAATTGATTGCTTAATGAAGTTGGAGGTGGAATAGAAGGGGTGAATAATGGATGGACGGGAGTGACACTGGCCCATTTATGCTCGCAGAATCGTCTCACTGACAGCAACGATTCCATAAACAAAAGTATTGCGCGATCAAAGCATTGTTGGCATTTCACATACATCGTAACATCTTCCCAGCCATCCGCTACGTTCCAACGTACTACGTGTAAATGCCCCTATACCCATTGAACAATGCCGCTATGGATCTGACCGCCATGGCTCCAATTACCACATCCAGAATGCGAGATCAATCTGGACTACAATAATTGTGAATAACATATATCACTAGGCCGTCATGGTCACTCATTTGAGACGTTAGAGTTGCGCTAGCATCAATAGGAGGTCGTGATATTTGATGATGTCAACGCTATTTTGTGGATGCGGTACAAGCAACGACATATAACTGTAAAGCTACCAAGATGTCTTTTTAGAATAACACCAGGCGGTTCGAGACTGAAGAGGACATTGTATATGAAGTGGTCATCAATCGATGGTGACATTCTGATGATGGTGACTTGCGATTTCGAATGTAGATCTTGAACGTCGGCAGCCTCCGAAGATCGAGACAGGAAGGACATTAAGCTATTCATAGATTTGCATATTAAGCATCGCGATTTGTAGTACAGCAAGGCCGGAATGGGGATCGAAGAAAGCCTAGAAGGGAAATAGAATGTCTTCACGTCAACGCGTTCAGTCTGCGCGTCATCCATATGTGATGCCCACGGGGTCCACACTCGCCACAGGCGCGAAAGCAGGTGACAGATATTGGAGCCATGTCCGGATCTAGGCATTGCCTTGCAGCGCGTTTATATGTTGCTATCGAATTTAATCTCGTGCAGTAAAACAAAACAAAAGAAACGTCTCAAGACTCTGTACCCTTACGCTTAAAACAATCACTTACAAACTATCCATGATGGGCACTCCGAATGTTTTTGACAACAGCAAGGCTTACGCTCCGCAGGAGGAAGTCTACTTTGACGATGGAAGGGAGATTGAGCTTCTCCACTTTGTCTATTCCCGACCCAACCTCAATGAGCTTAGAGGATCACCGGAGAAGGTTCTCGCAGCCATTGATGAATTCGCTCGGACCAGGAGGTATCTCATGAATGTTGGGGAAGACAAGGGCCGCATCGTTACGGATCTGATCACGGAGATGAAACCAAATGTCATGGTGAGAACCTACAAATGTTTCGTATTCTTTACTCTCGACTAAATATTGCACACGCAGGTTGAACTTGGCAGTTATGTGGGATATTCGGCCATTCTGTTTGGCAACGCAGTCAAACACGCAGGTGGCGAGAAGTTCCTCTGCCTTGAGCGCAACCCAGAGTTTGCAGCCATCACAACTTCATTCATCGACCTCGCGGGACTCAGCGACTTTGTCAAAGTCATTGTTGGCTCCTGCGACGATTCCATCCATCGGCTTCACGCAGAAGGTCAGCTTTCGCGTATTGATATTCTATTCTTGGATCACTATAAGCCAGATTATCTTCCGGATCTCAAGCTCTGCGAGCAACTCGGGCTCATCCAACCGAAATGCGTGTTGGCGGCAGACAATGTCATCAAGCCAGGGAATCCTCCGTATCTGGAGTACGTGAGGAGCGCGGTTGATGACAAGAGGCACGCAGTCAGCAGAGGCAACGAGGATGTCGAATCCGATGCCAAGACCACAGGCCAGAATAAGGACTGGTACGGGGTAGAAGCGACTGATGCTGGCGTCTACGGTGATTCAACCCTTGTCTATGAGAGCGAGCTCATCAGCAGTTACGAGCCGACGGGTATTCCGGTGAGTTTTCCTAGTCATTTACCATAGTTCCTATTCACTATGAGACATTTCCATGCTGAAATTGAACGCTGGCTAGGATGGCATTGAGATTACGCGATGTATTGGTAGAGTGGTGGTGTAACTGGGGGCGGAACTGAGATGGACTTGGGGGGTTTGATGAGATACATCAGACAACGTAATTGAAACTGATTAAGTCGTGCAAAGAGCAATACAAAGTTTAATTGAGAATGTATAGAGTACCGATTAGCTTGTTATTGTTTTGTAATGCATGATGTATGTAAGTCATATCCACCACAAACGCAGCCTCAGCATCGCAGATTCCATGACGTGGCGCATCGAAATGACGAAAGAACGCCATCACGACATTTTACACATACTCCAATCGATATATGTTATCATTGTAGGCTAGAATAGAATGACTTGTTGTTCGCTCCAAAAAATCTCCTAGGGAATCTGAGTCTGTGGCAGACATTGTCCCAACCATGGCCGACACAACCCCTTGGCACTTGTTCAAGAATCTAGCTCTTTTGCTTCTGAGCCTCGTCTTTTTGCCGTTTAGTACTGTAGCAATCCTCATAATCTTTGTTCGAAATCAACTGGTTTCTTTCTCCAAGCACAAGGCATCCAGGCCGGGTGCAAAGACGATTCTGGTCACTGGTGTGTCCATGTCCAAAGGTCTGGCCATTGCCCGCAGTCTTCACGCACAAGGCCACAGGGTTATTGGGGCAGATGCTTCTTTCTTGTCGATCGGCCGAGTATCCGGATCGGTTGACAAGTTCTACACACTTCCGCGTCCAAGGGCATCCTCTAGCAGGGGACCTGATGAAGAGGACCCCTACGTTCTTCGTCTTCTCGAGATTGTGCTCCATGAAAGGGTGAAACTTTGGATCTCAGCTTCCGATGTCAACACCGAGATACAGGATGGAGTCGCCAAGGACATTATCGAATCTCAAACCAAGACCAAAACCATCCAACTGGGTCGAAAAGACGTGAGCATGCTGCACGGAAAGCAAACTTTTATAGAATACGTTGAATCTTTGGGACTTCTGGTTCCGGATACCCGACTCATCTCCAGCAAGTCAGATCTATTGGCTTTCCTCAGTCAGCGAGGCGGATGGAGCTTGCAACCGGGAGGGACTCAATACCTCTTGAAATCCATAGGAGTCAACGACCTCATGCGTTTCAGCATGCCTGTGCTTCCCCTGCCAGATGGACAAGAAACCATGGCTCTCATCAATTCTATTCCATTTACAAGCAAGCCATCATTCATTGTACAAGAAATTATCCAAGGAGATGAATTCTGCACGCATGCCCTTATCATTCGAGGCTCTGTGAGAGCCTTTGTAGCCTGTCCCTCGTCAGACCTATTAATGCACTATACTGCCCTGCCCCCAAAGTCACCGCTCTGCCAAAAGATGCTGAGATTCACTCAGGAGGTGGCTGCATTCCGCGGAGATGAGTGGACTGGGCATGTCAGTTTCGACTTTCGAGTCAAACCCGGGCCACATGGCTCCAGAAACGAAGAGGATGCAGATATTTATCCCATTGAATGCAATCCTCGAGTTCACACGGCAATCATGCTATTCAGCAACACCCCCGAGATTGTCAACGAGTATCTTCTGGCGCTTACACCGGGCGAGTTCGCACAGCAAGGGCCTCTGTACCCCAGGCTACCGAATCACTACTACTGGATAGGTCAAGACTTTGTTGAATATGCCATCTACCCAATCTACAAAACGGTCATTCTTCGAAGAATGAAGCTGTCAAAGCTCACCAAGTCAATAAAATCGTTTGTTCATCGCGTACGGTATTGGAAAGATGGAACATTTGAAATGGAGGATCCATGGCCATGGTGGTGGTTATATCATGTATACTGGCCCTGGCAATTTGTGTACTATGTCTTCAAGGGTCGTTGGCACAAGTTGAATGTAAGCACGGGTAAAGTGTTTAAAGCTAGCTAGTTATCTTACAGAATGCTATAGATAAACGGTGGATGCTCTTGTTCCCTTCCGCAGAATGTTGCCGATAGAAGCCACAACTTTCTAAACTCCATGATTTGTCTAAAGTAGGAGGTGTAATAAATGCTAGTTTACTACATATATCATTAAAGCATCGTCTTTAAGCATCATCTTTATTCTTGACCTTGATACCCTTCAGTTACTGACGGCCTGAACAATAGCACCCGCAGGTCCTTGATCAAGATTATCCAGTGTGCTCATGTCCTCCTCATCGAGGTCAAAGCCAAAGACGTCGGCATTCGCCTTGATCCTTTCAGGATTGTCGCTCTTGGGAAGTGGAACCCAGCTCTTCTGGAGAGCATATCGGATCAAGACCTGATTGGGTGTAACATTGTGCTTCTTGGCGATACCAACGAGGGTCTCATCTTCACCCTTCTGATTGCGCACCAAGGGACAATAGGCCTGGACAGCAATGCCGTGCTTTTCGCAGTACGCAACAATCTCCCTCTGCTGCATCCACGGGTGCAACTACATATGTATGAGTAACTGCTGGATATTCAGGATCATCACATGCGGAGTAGAACTCACCTCAATCTGGTTCACATGCGGTGGCCACACTTTAGCATACTCTTTCATCTCATTGATGTGTTGGATGCCATAGTTGCTGACCCCGATGCTCTTCGCCTTGCCCTCTTCATGCAACTTCTCCAGGGCCAACCACATTTCTTTCCTCTTGGCTGCGCCGCCATTCGGGGTATGAACGAGGAATAAATCGACGTAGCCATTTTCCGAGTCAAGCATTTGCACACTGTCCAGGCACTTTTGGTGGCTCTTCTCGACGGACCCGCCAGCTGTCATAATCTTGGTGGTGATGAAGAGGTCCTTGCGCGGGATGCTGGTCTGCTGAATCGCCAATCCGACCTCCTTCTCATTGTGATAAAGCTGCGCAGTGTCGATATGTCGGTAGCCGCTCTCGAGTGCCTTTAAGCAGGAGTTGACGCAGACGTTTGTTGGAGACTTGTAGACACCAAAGCCTAGCTGAGGCATTTTAGACCCTGATGGGAGGGTGAAGATGTCGGTAATTGCTCTGGTCGCCATGGTTATGTTGCTATTCTGATGTGATGAGTGTGAAACAGAGATAATGGAAACTATGTTGGCCCAGATTCAAACGGACTATGACTATCTATCAATGGTTTGTAGGTCTTTCCTCGCTAATCAGCGATGTCGAGTCAATGACGTGGAGTTTTGAGTATTCTCTCCCCGCATAATCAATATTTACCGTGTCAATGATCTCATGCATATACACACACAACCAGGCGCTACAACAACCCAGCGTTGCCAACTGACTTGCTTTACCTATAAGTAAGAGAAAGAATTGAAAGATTGCTTGGGCTATTGGAAATCTAAATCATAGCATAATTGAAACGAATTGATTATCATTTCCCTTCATCGTGGCACACAGTATTGAATCTCCGTTGTCTAGGTTAAGCTGAAGGACGCTGATACTGGGATCCATCATGAGCATCAAGCAAAACTACTTTACATGCACGCTTGGTCATGCGGCTGTAGAGCGAAAGAAGCAAGAGATAAACAGGCCAAGTTCGTTTGAAACAGTGATTGGATTGGTCGACGAGCAAGCCAAGAACATTCCTGACTCTCCAGCGCTTGGTTTTGCAAATGTTCAGTCTCATGGTTCAAGCTTGAATTGTAAGATGCATCCTATTTGCTGATTCAAGGCCCAAGCTGTCATAAACTAATAACTGTCAGCATCCGCTTCAATCACATTCCAGGACCTTTGTCGCCTTTCGCTATCCGCAGCTACGGTATTATATAGCCACGTAGAGTCGCCAAAAGAAGAAACCGAAACCCCCACTATCGCATTGCTATGTACCAGTAGCCTTGAGTTTGTCTTGACGTGGCTGGGGCTCATACGCCTTGGATGGGCAGTTCTATTGTTGGCGTAAGCTGTCCTCGCCTTGAACTCTGTATAAGGAGAGATTTACTGAAGCGTGATAGTCCTCAATTAGAAGAGCCAGCAATTCGACATCTCTGCAAAATCTTAAGCATCAAGACAATAGTTGCAGATGAGCGTAATTACGACAAGGGTACCAGAGCAGGCTGTGATAACCCGGGCATAAAGGTTGTGAGGATTCCATCATATCACAAAGGCCGTGACGCTACGGCTTCGAATATCACCAAAATACCTATACCGGATCGCACCGTCTCTGACACGGCATACTTTTTCCACACCTCTGGAACATCATCAGGCTTACCCAAGCCCATCAGCCAAAGTCACTGGGCAGCGGTTGGTGCTCTACCAAACTTTTCTGAAGGCGATAAACCCGCAACCTTCTCAACATCGCCGCTATATCATGGAGGTCTTGCAGACTGCTTGAGATGTTGGACAAGTGGTGCGATGATATGGTGCTTCCCAGAAGGACTTGCGCCTATTACAGCTGCCAACATCACCAGCGCAGTCAGATGGAGTCGCAGAGAGAGTTCAGTTCCCATCGAATACTTCTCATCAGTGCCGTACGTTCTTCAAATGTTAGCGGAGGAAAGTGAAGGTCTTCAGCTTCTTCAGACCATGACCTTGGTTGGCGTCGGTGGCGCGGCTCTGCTACCCACAGTTGGAGATAAGCTCGTCGCGGCTGGTGTACATCTCCTATCCCGGATGGGAAGCGCTGAGTGTGGGTTTCTCATGTCATCACACCGAGATTACTCCCAAGATAAGGACTGGCTATATCTTCGACCAATTGATGACCCAGAAGTTTTATCATTCGAGCCCCACGATGATGGCTTATACGAATTGGTTGTGAAGCCAGGCTGGCCATTCAAGGCAAAGACTAATCGCGAAGACGGCTCATTTGCCACTTCAGATATGTTCCAGCAGCATCTATTCAGGCAGAATGAATGGCGCTATCACAGTAGAGCTGATGCTCAGATCACCCTTGCCAATGGAAAGAAGTTTGACCCTGCCCCTATTGAAGCAAGCATACTAGCATCAACGCAAATGCTTCAGGATGTACTGATCTTTGGAAGTGAAAGGGATTATGCCGGGGCTCTTCTATTCCCAGCTTCTAGTCATTTTACCGAGGAACAGATTATTGAAACTATCTGGCCTGTGATTGATGAGATGAATGCTACGACGCAAAGTCATGCCCGGATAGCGAAACCAATGCTGGTAATAATTCCAATGCAGAAAGGACAAACGTCCCTTCAGAAGAGCAGCAAGGGAACAATATTGCGCCGCCAAGCTGAAGAAAGATATGCGGACACTATAAACTTCGCCTACGATGGGTCAAGAGCCCCCTTGCCGATGACTGGGCCAGTATCGGACGATCAGCTACACTCGGCCGTGATGAGGTGTTTCTGCCAAGTCCTCGGACACAAAGTGAAAACAGACGAAGATCTCTATCAACAGGGCGTAGACTCAATGGCTTGCATACAGATTCGAAAGCTAATTGAGTCAACCTGTCTGTCGAAAAGTCGGGAGGTTCTCCCCATCAATGTCATCTACGATCAAGGGACAGTCAATTATTTGATAGACTACCTAAGTTGCATCCGCGCTGGAAGCGACGCTTGCAATTTGAATGAAGAGAATGAAGGGTTTCGTTCCATGGAAGCTCTCGCCGCGAATAATAGCACTTTTCAATGTCCTGAAACAGCACCGCGGATAAGCACCAGCAATGTCATTGTCCTTACAGGAGCCACAGGCTTTTTAGGGGCACATATTCTCAATCTTTGTCGAAAGGATCCCAGGATACTCAAGGTGTACTGTCTGGTCAGGGCCCATACGCACTCAGAGGCCCATGAACGTATCTCTACTGCCCTATCGAACCGTGGCATGCCAGGTCTAGGGCAATTCGAAGATGTTGAGGAAAATAGAAAAGCAATATGTCTACCTTGTGACATTACAAGTAAAGACTGGGGTTTGTCAGCCTCTGATAAAAGCCAATTGCTCAGCGAAGCCACGGTCTTTATCCATTCAGCTTGGACAGTCAACTTTAACCTTCGGCTTCATTCATTCAATGATCAAATTATTGGGACAAAGAACTTGATCACTATGGCTTTAGAATGCGGTGCAAAGTTCATTTTCATCAGTTCAATTGCAGCCGTAAGCAATTCCGAGACTTCAACAATTCCGGAGACAGTGTCGCTTAACCCTTCAGATGCCGCGCCGCTTGGCTACTCCAGATCGAAGTGGGTGGCAGAGAGGATTTGTACTGCAGCAAACGAACGGATTAAAACGACACATTCAAATAGCTTTGGACGAGGTTCGCTTATTTCGGTGATTCGCGTGGGCCAGCTATGCAGCGATGATGCTGGGGTTTGGAACACAAGCGAAGCATACCCTCTTATGCTATCAACTGCGGGCATTGCTGGATGTTTACCAGATCTTCAGACAGAGGTGCTTAGCTGGGTGCCGGTAGACCTGGCTGCTCGGGCAGTATTAGAGATTGCCCTACCGGATCAGAAGCCTGCAGCTGATATCTTCTGCGAAGACACACCAGTCTATCACGTCTTGAACCCACACAGATCACCGGCCTGGAAACAGATGCTCCAGTGGTTATTAGATGAGTCCGCAGAGCCCCATTTCGAAATAGTTTCCCCTTTGAAGTGGATTTCACGATTGGAGGAGATCTTGAACGAAGAAAAACAGAATCATCCATCTCAAGCTTTGCTGGGCTTGTGGAAAGAAAAGTTTTGCCAAGCCCCAAATGATGGTCAATTAAGTAAACCACCAACAACACTTCTGTTCGAGATTGATCAAAGCAGGCGAGTTTCAGAAACCATGCGTCAAATCAAGCCGATAGATCGTCAGAGGATAATGAAGACATGGGAGTGGATCCACGAGAATATTACGTCCTGAATTATGACACTAGTCTTGAGAATCAAGATCATCGAGTGTGGTGCTCTTCTGAATTGGCGTTTCTCAGTGATAGAATGTTTCTTGCCTACATAGATACGGAGTACTGAATTAGGAATTGCATTCAGCCGAACCAGGATGTCAGTCATCAGCAGCTCAGCTCCGCATGCAAATGGTGGGGTAGGACTAACAAATGTATTTGATTTGACTGCTTACCTCTATGATAAACAGCTCTCTCGCTCACAAGGAACAAACACCCCATCGTCTTATAGAACATATTGTATTCTGTTCACTTATACAGCTCTTTTTACTTACGCATATACAATGCCCATTGCTGGCGAACCATTGGATCCCTCCAACGATCCCACTCTCACCACTCGCTGGAGCTTCACCAACCCATCCGATCCTCCCCTCCCCAAAGACGATCCGACCCAGAGTTTCTGTTCCCGCCATGCTCATACCATTGCCCGTCTAACAAAGACATCTTTTAGACTTGACGAGAAAGCTATTGGTCCAGCACCACCGCTTCGCGATTGGCACTTTGGAAACCTCAACGATAACATCATCCGTCGGGACTGGTGTCATGCCTGTGCCCTCATTTCTAACGTCATCGACGACGACCCCAAGGACCAAGATCCATGGCGTGACCAGGCTGAAATCATCGCCTGCTGGGTATGGGACGGAGAACTGAGGGACAGCAAGACTGCTTCACTGAGATTGCGCATCGCCCCGGAAATGGTCGGCTGGGAAGATTTGTTTGAGCCTTTTGATCTAGTCCCGCTCGTTACCAATGAACTTAAGAATGAGGAGAATATGTTTTACGGTCGGTCAGTGGTGTCTGGGCATTTTGATATAAGTCTTGTCAAATCATGGATCACGAGCTGCGCTGAGTGGCATGGCCTTGAATGCGTGGACACGAGGCCATGGAAGACTTCAGATTGGGATGTTCCATTCATTCGACTGATTTCCTTGGCGGAGAACAAGCTGGTGGAAAAGCCATCCCCGCCTCCATACATTGCGCTGAGCTATGTCTGGGGCAGGGCTGAGGTTTTCAAGACCTTGCAGGGAAACATTGCTGCGTTGATGAAACCAGGGGGGTTACCATTCCAGGAGTTTCCCAAGTCCATCCAGGATGCAATCATACTATCACGAGCCCTCGGCTTCGAATACATCTGGATCGACTCTATTTGCATCATTCAAGACTCCAACGCAGACAAAGCTCAGCAAATCCGTCTCATGGACAGCATCTACAGCCGGGCCACTCTCACCATTGTTGCTGCAGCTGGCCCAGATGCCAACGCCGGAATCCCGGGCTTGGATGCTGGAAGCCGGGAACGGAAGCAGCATACTATCACAATCTCGGATGACTTGATCCTTGTCGCTCTTCAAGCAGATACCCACCGCAAGGCAGCGACAACAGCATGGAACACCAGAGGCTGGACATATCAGGAACGCCTGCTCTCTCGACGCTGCCTCTTTTCCTTCCCCGATGGGTCTGTTAGTTTTCAGTGTGCAAGGGCTGTCTGGGGAGAAGACTACCGTGCCGAGACACCGCGCCTAAAAAGCTGCGCGCCGATGATGGATATTTCGCTGAACCGAAGCTGGATGTTCCCTGGCAACGCCAAAGAAAGGGGATTACATACGGTACGAACCAACAAGACTCCCTACTTGCAGGAATATTCGCGACTTGTAGAGGAATACACAGGAAGAAATATGACATATGCAGGTGATCGTCTACCAGGCATCAGTGGCGTTTTAGATGTCCTAAACAAGGAATTCGGTCTTCGTTTTATCCAAGGTCTTCCCAGCGTGATAATCCACATGGCTCTGCTCTGGCAGCCTCGCAACAAAGTGAGGCGCGTGCCCAGTGATGAGAATACAGGCCTTCCTCTGTTTCCTAGTTGGTCATGGGCAGGCTGGACTGGACCCATAGGATACGAGAATTGGAACGAGTTTAACGGTCTGCCTGGATTAGAAGAGCGAGGCAGGCGGGTGATCCCTTTTGCAAAGATTGGGGTTGAAAGATCAGAGCCCCTCGAATACTTTTGTCCTACCAAGGAGAGCGGGCTCCCTGCCGGCTGGTCCAAGACTTCTGCCGCAGGGGATGGTACTTGCTATATCTTGGGAGAGGATATCAGCATCTATCATTCAGTCCCGTTTATATCTCCTCCAGCCTCATCATCCGTCGCATCTTATCCTTTACAACCATCCAATCTCACCTTGCGCACTCGAATCGCCAAGTTCCGCATCACGATTCTGGAGCAAAGCTCCGACCTCCATAAGATAGACCACGTCATCGAAAAGAAGGGTCGTTTCGGTCTATCTCTACCATCACCAGCCATAGGAGACCAGCCATGGCTAGGCTCGATTCTCTTACCGATCCAATACCACTCCCCCGCCAAGAAAGCTCAGGACCACGAGTTTATCATTCTATCGGAGAGCTATGGATTCAATCGTCAGGAGATGGAGCCAGCTAGAGCCAGCAGGATGCAGCCGTTCGAGGTATACGATGTGATGATGATTCGCAGGGTTGTGGGGGAGGAACTGAACAAGTATGAAGCTCACTTTGCTTCACTAACAGAGCGTGGTAGCAAGTCGAATACTGCTTCAAACTGGTGGCAGGGAAAGCCGGTAGTAGAGAGGATTGGGGTCGGTAGAATGATGAAGAGTGCTTGGAAGGAAAGCGATTTTGAGGAGTTTATTCTTGTATGACAGGACAAGATGTTCTGGACAGTATAAAGGGCAGCGGTTACAGTCTTTCTTCCATGCAGCGGTGTTGTACAAGACATGACGATGCATCAAGCTGTTAACCTATAGCCCTCCAAGAACGACATCATCCCCCGTCAAAGCAGACTCTTCCTACCCGACCCTAATCAAAATATGAATCAAACTATTGACTCGTCTACACGAACCATGGCGTTGTCGGATGTCATTGGTGGCGCTACTCTAAGGAGCGGCCCGTTAATGAGGCTGTACACATCTACACCACGACCCATCCACCTCAAGCCCTGACAGTTCTAGCGCCGCCACAAGATCAATTGAAGAAAGACAAAACGTCAACGTGATAATTTGTGAAAATATCAACCGTCAAAATAGACCCCGAGTGGTACTTGTACGTATCTTAAGGGCCGCAACGAAGACCTTGACTCATACACACTCACTTGAGTTAGAGCATTGGTGATGGATGACTCCATGGCATTACGCATGGCCCCCCTTTGGTTCACTCCTAAGCCGCATAATCACCTTACGTCGCCTAATGCATCCTTATGTTGCAAAGCCCCCGTGTTTGACGCACTGTAACAAGCTCAATGAGTCAACGCCGGGCAGGGCAAGACAGGTTGCGCGCCCAGTTATACAGCCGTGGAGCCAAAGGCGTTTTCCTAATCGGGCAACATCTAGTAAAGGTACTTGTTGCTTATGGCAGCCCCTCTCGAATAGGAGCAAGTTCACAGCACACATTGAGTGTGACATGGCGGATATATAAGTAGAACTTGATTCTTTGTCAATAATACCATTAATACCATCAATACCATCAACTCATACAGAACAATTTTGCAACACAAAATAGACAATCATGGACTGGTTCAACTCTCCCGATTTCCGCCGCCGCGCCGAGGAGGTGATGAAGATTCACCATCTCCCAGGCTTCTCCATCGCAATCCTCCAAGACGGCCAGGTCGCATCCCTCGCTTTCGGACAAGCGATCCTCGAGCCCCCAACGCCATGCACGCCGGATACTCTATTTGACATTGCTTCATGCTCCAAGTCGTTCACTGGTGCAAGTGTTGGCTTGCTGGTAGAAGATGAGGAAAACCACCCCGAGGTTCAATGGGACGCTCCTGTATCCAAGCTTCTTCCCGAAGACTTTGTACTACCTGATGAGGAATACACTCGAATCGTCACTCTTGATGATATTATTAGCCACCGGAGTGGCATGCCTCGGTATTAATGGTCCCCATTGACACTAATAACCATCCCCCATCACTAACACGAACAGTCATGATCTTGCGTACATGGGTCCCAACGCGGAGCATCCAAATAATTCAAAATCCATCACTAGAAGCCTTCGATACTTGCCCTTGACTGCGCCTCTTCGCACAAAATGGCAGTACAACAACATGATGTTCACAGTGGCTGCGCATCTGGTTGAAGAGAAGACGCAACAAAGCTTTTCAGATTTCCTCGAGGAGCGCATATTTGGCCCGCTAGGCATGGACTCAACCAGCCTTGAGCCTTCTAATGCTAGGGCCAAGGGTTTCGGAGACCGCATCGCCATGGGGTACGTCTGGGATAAGAAGAACAAGAAATATCACGAAAGCCCAGCTCCAGAGTGCCAGAAGGGCGAGGGTGCGGGATCCATCATCACGAGCGCAAACGACTTCATCAAATGGGCAAAGGGTCTCATCCACCGCGAAGGTCCAATCAGCGAAAAGGTATATCAAGAATTGGTGCGTCAGCGATCATTCGTCAACCCATCATCAAAAAACCTGAGGCCATACACATCGCCGGCAGTCTACGGCGCAGGCGTGGATATACTATACTACCGCGGACATGCTATTGTGCGACATGACGGCGGCATTGAAGGTTTCGGCAGCAAGTTTATGCTTCTCCCCAACGACAAGTTTGGCATTGTCGTGTGCGGTAACTCGGCGGGAATCAGTGAAGTCTCGGGCATCTTGACACGGGAGCTGGTTGATGAATTCCTCAAGGTTCCCAAGGATGAGCGGTCTTACAAGATACCGAGGCCTCCCAAGACGAAATCACAGGACAAGTCAAAGGCGCCAAAGGAATCACAAGACCAGCCAGAGAGCTCCGAGGAGGAAGATGACTTGCACGGTCCAAGTGACGACAGCGACGACGAATCGGACGAGGACAAGGACGATAAAGAAGAAGCGACTCCGCAGCCACAACATGCTCCGCTAAAGGCTTATGCAGGCAAGTTCCGGCATCCCGGATACAATACCATGACGGTGCAGATCAAGGACGATAAGCTCTTCATCGATGCAACGGATCGCTCCTTTCCGTGCACACTCGAGTTTGAGCACGTGGCTGGCGGGACAAAGTTCAGGGCCGCCTTGAAGGCTTTGGCTATTGACGATGAGCTGATCAACAGCGAGTTCGTGTTGGAGGATGGAGTTGCAGTGAAGATGGGGCTGCAGTTGGAGCCGCAGATGAAGAAGGAGGACTTTATTTGGTTCGACCGGGTGAAGGAGTAAGGTTGATTAACTGGCGGCTGCAAGCAAGGTAAATCACCGGAAGCGTCAGGAAGCCATGTGTCTGTCCGTCTGTCTGTCTATCTGTCTATCTACATGTCCATATGTCTGTATGTTCTATATTTAGTGCCAAGGGGGGGTGGAGGAGAGATGATGGCGGATCATGTATGACGATGTTGCTCGGACTAAGACTGTTCGCTATCGAGATATCAGTTTAGCCAAGACACTCACTCAATCTTTGTGTGACATTTTGCCCAGATATCCCTGGAAACATGGATACCACCAACCCAATATTAGCAAGCATCACTGGCTGGCGGAGATTCGGGCTCGCGGATAAGTTCGCTGTCCGAGCACATCCGCCCTCTCTCTTCCAAACCACGAGGACCAGAAGCGCGAGGAAGAAAAAGGAAAGAAAAAACAAAGGCGAGACCGTTTTCAGCGGTGGAAAAAAAACGGGCGTTAACAGCCACCGTATAATTGATAATTGACTGTATAGGAAATCACTCTCGGATCAACTGGAATGGGTGGATGGATGGTCCATGGATTTTGCTCGGTGCCAATGGAAAGTTTGGGGGCTTCAATGGCGGCTGACTGTGATGGAATGCATGCATCTGTTCGCCATGGGATGCCAAGCTGAATGGGTGACTAACACGCCTTATTATTGGTCTTGTGAATCTGTCAGCATCCGAACAATCCGGAGCCCAATTGCGACAAATAAAACTTGACTTATAGAAGCTGGAGGAAGAGGTGGATTTCCGAGGTCCAGTATCAATTGGAAATCTGCAGCCGCTGGAGACACTGAAGGTGCCTGAAAATATAGAAGGCCTTCCCCCCCTCCAACCCCTCTGAATTCAGGGCACTACCACCACTACCACCCCCCCACACCACCAACATTTAATCGCCGCATCCCTCCACCCAACCCAACCTGGGACCAACGGAGAGACCTCGTTTGGGATCCAAAATCCTTGCGGAAGAGGAACCCGAAACAACAAGGCCCAACCAAGGCTGCTTTTGTAATCCTTTCCCTCTCACTCTCTCTTCCTCTTTTGACCTACAGACTCTTTTTTTTCCTTCTTGTTTACCTTATCATCTTACTTAACCCTCTTTGTCCGCTTACGCGCGCATGTGTGTGTGGTTCTCTTTATTTCCTTATCCATCATTTGCTTAGACAAGCCAGAACCTACAGCAGCACCTTTTTTGCCTATACTACCCGTTTTTGCATAACCCTCATTTTTTTTATATATATCTCCCCCAAGTTTTGCCATGACGGCCGACTCCGCTCTCGAAGGCTCCGCCGCTGCCTCTCGGGTCAAATCTACCGCCTCGACTGCCTCGCAGCTGGGCTTCCCTCAAGGCCATCTCGGATACTTGACCCCGTCGCAAGAACAGGCTCTGGACGAGTTCAAGTCGATATTGGAGGGACAGGGACTGTGGAAGCAAGGCCCCCCACCATCCCACGATGACCAGACCCTGTTGCGCTTCTTGCGCGCAAGACGATGGATCCCCAGTGATGCCTTGACACAGTTCAAAGATACTGAAGAATGGCGCAAGGCCAATGACATTGATGTCTTGTACCGAACAATTGACCACGAGGCATACGAGCAAAGCCGTCGCTTGGTACGTTTCCCCTCAACACCATGGCTAATTGACGACTAACACATCTCCAGTATCCCCAATGGACCGGCCGCCGTGACAAGCGCGGCATCCCCCTCTACGTCTTTGAGATCCGCACCCTCGACTCCAAAACAATCTCCAACTATGAGCGCCTGGGCTCCAGCACAACCTTTTCCCAGGCCAAGACGGACGGCAAGACCAGCTCCGGCCTGCTCCGTCTCTTCGCTCTATACGAGAACCTCACACGCTTCAACCACCCCTTTTGCACACACCTGACGGATCGCGAAAACTCGGATGTGCCAGTCACCATGAGCACCAACATCGTCGACATCTCCGGCGTGGGGCTCAAGCAGTTCTGGAACCTAAAGGGCCACATGCAGGCTGCCTCTCAGCTCGCCACGGCGCATTACCCAGAGACGCTGGATCGCATCTTCATCATTGGTGCGCCCGTGTTCTTCAGCACCGTCTGGGGGTGGATCAAGCGCTGGTTCGACCCCATTACCGTCTCCAAGATCTTTGTCCTGTCGGCGAGCGAGGTCAAGCCCACGCTCGAGGCCTTTATTGACCCGCGAAACATCCCCAAAAAGTACGGCGGCGAGCTCGACTACAACTTTGGAGAACTCGGCAACCCAGACCCCTCCTGGGAGGGCGTTGTCAGGTGGGAGAACGGACACTCCCGCTTCCCCAGCGGACCTCTATTGTGGGAGGATGTTGACGGCGGGGAGAGAATGGCCTGTGTTCACCTGGGCGCCGAAAAGGGCGAGCTCAAGCGACAAGTCATCTGCACCATCCCCAAGACCTGGAGCCCTCCCGTCCCCGCTGCCGAGGAGGAGGTCGCATCAACAAGAGAAGTGGAAACGACTGCGACAAACACGACCACCACAACGGCCGCCACAACCATTGCTGACGGCCCCGAATCCCAGGATGACGCCACGCAGATAGACGGCGCGGCCGAGGCGGTAGAGCGGCTCAAGATTGACGACGAGAAGCACGAGAATATCCCTGTTGCGGTGCCAGCGCCCTCCGCGACCGCCGCATAAGAAAGTTCAATACAGCGAAACGAGAGGGGGAAAAAACGATGGAAACGAATTGTAGTTATGAGCGAAAGGGGGACTATGATATCAAACTAAAAAAAAACACCGGGGGACAATACCAATTGAGTTTTTTCTTCAAAGACGGGAGGAGAATTGAGCAAAGACAAGGGAGGGAAAAAAAGATACCAGAACAAGTTGAAAAAACTAACAGCAATATTCCATATACCACTTTTTTGTTACAAACATTGGATAGTCTAGTATCGTTATTTTTACTACTACTACTACTACCACTACGACGGCATGGCATTGCGTCACGCTTCTAGGCGCTGATGAAGAATAGAATTGAGTAAATAGCAAATAACACATGATTTATTTATGCACCACAGATGTGATGCGAGAAGCCATTGCGTCATCGTTCTACTATATATCGTGTCAAGTCTTTCCACTTTATCCCAATCTCTCATATGATTATATCTAAGCCTGTACTCCGTATTCAATCTCCCAAAAATCCTCCATATATCCTCCTACAACCAAAAAAAAAAAAGAATTCTATTATAATCGCATACCTGAAATCTTCTTCCCATCTTTCTTCTCATACCTCACATCTCTCTTCTCTATCACACATGTCATTCCTCTACGCCTGAATCTTCCTCCTCCTCCTCCACTCCTCCACCCCCTTCTCCACCTCCTCCCAGCTCACCCCGTCCCTCACCAACCTCATCGTCACCCCCAGCGTCTCCGTCTCCCTGTTCCTCGCCTCGTCGTCAAAGAAC
This sequence comes from Cladobotryum protrusum, assembly GCA_004303015.1. Lineage (NCBI taxonomy): Eukaryota > Fungi > Ascomycota > Sordariomycetes > Hypocreales > Hypocreaceae > Cladobotryum > Cladobotryum protrusum. The sequence goes on from RZGP01000008.1 coordinate 5,936,457, forward strand.
AGCATGTCCTCGAACCGTATCCCGCTGTTCCTCTTCTGCAGGTGCTCAAAGTGCTTGATCTTGCTCCCCGGGTAAATCTCCATCCCGCCGTCAAAGACATCAATGGAGGGGTGACGCTTCGATATCGTAGCAGCAGTAGCGGGGGCGGCGGCGTTCGCAGTAGAAGGGGGCAGGTATAGGCCCTTGAGCAGGTCCCTAGCGAGGGCGGGCGCTGAAGTGCGCGATGCGACGCCGAGCTTGATCTTGTGCGAGGAAGGGAGATGGGGCAGGAGCTGCAGCACCGAGGGCACGTCTGGGTAAAAGGCAAAGTCCTCGCCCGTGCGGTCCGTCGCCGAGGTGTGCCGGGCGTTAAACTTGAAGGGCGGGGTGGCGTGCGTGTCGACCCAAAAGGGCCAGAGGGTGTAGTCGAGGTCGAAGACGATGAGCTTGGGGAACGGGAGGGAAGGGTCGGCGAGGGAGGCGGGGAGGCTGCCGGGCGTGGAGGAGGAGGAGGATAAGGAGGAAGTGGTGTCGGTGGCGGCGGCGGCGGTGGTGGTGGTAGGCGTAGAAGGGACAGAGGAGGAGGAAATGGAGTTGACTGATGAGGAAGACGCTTGGAAGGAGATTTTGCGCATCATAATGAGTGACTGAGTTGGTTGTTGCTGGGTGTTGATGTTGAAGGGAGGGAGGGAAAGTCGGTCATGGAGGGGCAGAGGCGAGGTCGGAATAGCATCCATGTCGATCTGCGCTACTGTGTTAGTCAACGTTTGCAGGCCATACACACACAAACACCCCCATCAAGATGAGAGCAATTGATACATCTCCAAGACTGCATTCATAAATCCGTTTCTTTATTGAACATTCCAATATCTTCTTGTTTCTTCTGAGTGTACATTTCTACCACCACCAAAAAAAATGACCTTAAAATCTCCCGCCCACAAAAACGCCTGTTGACTGAAATCGTCATGCCCATGAATCCGTAAAGTAAACATCTAAGATCTTAAACATCCCGTATGAATATGCTTCTGTCGTACCCAATCTTATTTATATCCCCGTTCCAATTAGCGGAGGGAAGGGAAAGAAAAAAAACTCCCTCTCATTGACGACGTTTCCGCCTGTGCTTCTTCTCACTCCGATGATGCAACGGCGTAGCCTGTGATTTCCCGCTCTCGATATCCGACTTCTCAACCCTGCTCAGGCCAGTCTCCGTGCCTCCAGCCTGTGACCCCAGCTCGACTCTGATGGAGCTAGCGTCCTTATCATCGCAGCTCTCATGCTCCTCCTCTATTAGGAGATCCTGCTGCCTCGTCCCCAAGACTCGTGGCTCGCGCAGTTCGGGAGGCTTGTCCGCAAATCCGACCTTTGTCATGGCCCAGTTCCACCATCCCGGCGGAGGGGGGTCCCACTGGCCGACATTCATGACATAGTGCCGCTGGTCGGCCGGCAAGTTCAGCCAGACAAACTCCCTGTTGCTGTTGATGCGTCCCTCAATGACGAAGTCGCCAATCTCCTCGGGAATCTTGAGCGCCTCCGCAATCAGAACCGGCTGATACGCCGGCACCAGGAGATGCAGCCTCACAGGACGACTCGGCTGGCCCCTGCGTATGGCCTTGTGTTCCATCAGCTTGATCCTCCTCCTCACCGCAATCATAAAGACAAAGACGCTGTCAATCTGATTCGTGTAGCCGCAGAACCGCGGCCCAAAGGGCTTGTCCTGCAGCAGGTGGAAGAACTTGGGATACCAGTCGTCGTCCGGATGCCACAGGAAGAACCAGTGGTCGCACGAAGGGTCCCCCGTGGTCTGCATCAGCCTCTCGGAGATCATGTCGTAGACGTAGTGCGGGAACTCCTTTTGCGCAATCAGCGCCGTCTGAGCCGCAATGCCGTTCGAAATGTCCTTTAGCCTCTCGGCGACGAGCTGCAGCACCTGCATCCCCTGGTACGTCCTGATGATGTTGGTCCCTATCCCCACCGTCGTGGCGATGGAGCTAAACGCCGCAAAGATCTTGACGCTGTCGCACATGGACTGGCCCATGACCTGCATCGAGGGCACGAACCGGTTGATGCTCTGGCCCGCGTCCCCCAGCTTCTGCGCCGCCGACGCGACGTTGGAGATGCCATCACCGAGCTTAAAAAGCCCATGGCCGGCCTGAATGGTGCGGACGATGGGGGAGACGTCCTTGGCCATGCCGGCGACGGCTCGGATGACCTTGCTTTTGGAGTCTGACCCGCCGGACAAGAAGTTTATCACGGCGTCCGCCATGGTTTGTGAGACGTTGATTTCTTTTTTTTTTTCTCTTCTTTTCCCTTCTCGAATGATACTATTCAGTGACACAAAAAAAAGACGCTGTAAAGGAATAGTAGATGTAGTCCGTTTGGTGTTGTGGGATGAAGCTTGGTTGGGAGCTGGCAACCCAAGGAGCCCGTATCAACCAGTCATACAACAGCCCTGGAGACTTAAAAAGAACTTCCCCCCTCCGAGCCCGTTATATATGGTGTGGCAAAGCCAAACCAAATCTCATCAACTCTAGCGCCTCGACTTTCTATTGGATCCAATGATATCCAGCAAATCTTGTTGTTCTTCCGCCCTTGGAACGGGGGGTGGTGGAGGAGAGAGATCATGGAGGCCCCCGTTTTGAACTTGTCGGTCTGGGGTTGGCTCTGTTAGGTATGGTACGGTATAGTACGGTCTGGTGAGGTGGCACAGTCATCCATCAGCCAACAAACAGCGTGTGTGCTCCGTAAGTGTGTTCCAAGCAGGGGCCCGGGGGTTGGTTGGCCAAAAGGGAGACCTGCATGCATGTTTTGTCTTAGCGCTGCCACGCATAAGATGCCATGCACCTTCACGTTTTCCATGGATGTTGTTCTCATCACGATTTCGATTCCTCAGGAATCAAGAAGCAAAAAACACAGCTTTTCCCACTGTCTTTTCGCACTGCCGCATAATCAGGGGAGGGGGCTTGGCAATATCGTCACTCTTGGTCCATGCATCCCGAGGTTGATATGATTGATATTCCGTAGTTCTAAGCTGTAATGAGGCAGTGCGGGTCAATAGCTTGACTTGCTGCATCTCCGTATCTTGGGAAACTCCCATTTCTCCGCCAGAGTAGTCGTAAGAAGACAGCCAAAGCTCCATATCCATGTTCCCTATTACGAATATCCAATACTAACAACTATCAAAGACCATGTTTCAACAGGCAAGACCACCGTATTCCAGCCGCGATCCGTTCCGCTTGGTTGTTGTTCATTGATGCACTAAACCACCATCACCAGTAGCACAAACAAACACACAGTAATTAAAAACAAACACACAGTAATTAAAAAAAAACACCGTCCTCAACGTTAATACATCTGTATAGCAAAAGTGTCAAATGGCTAAAATCTCATGTCAAAAAAACCATTTCACAATATTTTACATATTCAAATCACCATCTTAATCTCTACAACTATGTACACATACAAATCACCTTTAAACAAGCGTAAACTCCAACCATATACACCTGTCTATTCTCCTCTAGAACCCCCCCCCCCCATCATTTCTTCTCTCCTCCATTCAACTCCTCTCCGGAAGGCCCGCTCGTCTTTAATCCCTCCATCAACTTCTCATCCACATTCATCCCCTGCCCCTGTCCCTCCGCCCCCTCTGCACTCCGTATGCTACTAGCTCTACTCACATCCGCGCTCAAGGGGCTCTGCACTCGCAACCCCAGGTCCTTCTCTTCATCGGGCGTTTGCGCATCATCAACACCTTGCCAGTTCGCGGGCTTGACTTGTGGGACAGGTTCTCCCTCTTTCGGTTCGTCAATCTCCTGGGCCAGTTGAGCTCCCCCATCAGCAACTCTCCATGTTACAGCCAAGCGGTCTAGCCCTCTTGTTCCCTTCCTGCTTGACCCCTTGATGCCATCCATAGCCTCCCAATCGATCGTGAAGATGCCGCTATCATCAGGTTTTCCGTCCTGCTCAGGTCCGTTGCCCTCGAAAAAGGTATTGAACCATACATGAGCCACCGCCGTAACCATGGTAAGACCCATCGATTTGTGCGTCCGATTTCGTTTCTCCACCGAGATATTGATGTCGCTATTATCCATACGAATTGGTTGTGACGGCCTAAAGACGACGGACATACCGCCGGGCTCGGGGTCGTCTGATGCCTCGCTTCGCGATTTATCCTCGGGTTGCACAGCTTGCGGAACAGTTGGTTGTGGTGCCATCTTGGCTCGCAGCTTGTCAATCTTGGAATGAGACCCCTGCGGAACTACCTTGTCCATAAGACTGACTCCTGTGCGTCTAAGCATAGTTTCTATACCCCCATCGGGCGAGTGGGTTTCAGACTTGTCGCCATTGCCGTCTTTCTTTTCTTTCTCTTTCTTTTCTTTCTCTTTCTTGTCTTTCTCCTTTTTCTCTTTTTCCTTCTTATCTGTCTCTTTATCCTTCTTTTCGGTTGGCTCCTGATCATTGTTTGCTGCGGCTGCAAATTCAACGTCCTCGGGGACCTTCTCCTTGGGATTGCTAGTGTAACCAGCGAGATCCCACATCATCTCTGATATACCACCTCCATCCGGGGGGTTTCCCTGCTCAATCACTCTCTCCTCCTTCTTGAATGTATGCACAACTTTAATCTTCTTTCCTTCGTCCACAAATCCCTCCACATCAACCTTGACTCCGTTTCGAAGTCCCCATACCCGAATCTCGACGATTTCGATTGGACGATCAAGATATTTCTTTCCTCCCTTGGTCCAACGGTCAACATAGCCCACCCAACGAAGCTGCGAGGGGATCGATACACCAGCACCGAATTGAGGTCGCATTCGACGTTGTGTAAACCGAGCCAATGCATCCTCGGCAGTCCAGCCCTCTTCAGAGATGAGATAGCTACAGCTGGCAGTACCGCTTCTTCCCTTACCGGCCTTGCAGTGAACAACAACAACCCGTTTTTTATGTCGACGGCTCTCGGGTGACTCACTACCCGTGTCTATTGAACCTTTCTGTATTTCAGTGGCAGTAGCAGTAGTAGCAGATGATGGCGATGGCTCCCGCGCAGCTTGGTCAGTCGGAGCCTCCCCGCCATGCAACCAATTCCTCATACTAGCCATTATCATTGGAACCAGTCTAAATGGCGGGGGGTGGTGGTCGGGCCATGGGTAGTGCCATATGCGATTATACACGGCATCATCAGGGTATCCAGTTCCCTCGGCTCGAAACTCCCATATTGCCCAGTCGTCGCCATGCTTCGTATTTAAAAACCCGACCAACTGGTCGAGAGGGTTTCTGTATGCGAGCTCGGGGTACGTTTGAGAGGGACCTGATCTATACGGGGCTTCGTCAGAAAAGAATCGTTATACATGGCGCCCAACAGGCGACCCGGTACTTACGTAGCAATGATAAAATCTGTGACATAGCAAAGATCTAGACCAGCCTCTGGATGGCGCGCTCTCGGGCTCGCAATAATCTGACGTAGGATCGACGCCATGATGGCGAATGAACGGACCGCTTGGATGTAGGAGAAGCAGGATGATATCAAGAGGCTGGTGTCTCGGAGGTATATATGATATGAAGCTGTCGTGGATCAGAGAGCCTCGCAAACTGCCTATCGAACAGCAGGTGAGACAAGCTGCGACACGTCGGCAGCGCAACTGCTGATGAATGAATTGAGGTAGCCAAGTTGAACCAGCAAAACAGGTTGGTCTCGTGCCTGAAGTGCTGGACCACTCAGGATTGGTTGTTAATGAAAAGAATGTTGGGACCTGTTAGCACTGGGCTTCGGCTTCACAGGCTTTGGGCGTCCACCCTGTAATCATTACGCCAGCCCTGAATAGCTCCCGTATCAGGTTGTGACCTGGAAGAGACCCCGTTAGCTTCAGCGACCTCTCAGCGACGTCATGAGTGAGCGTATTGCCCCACGGCGGGTCTCCCCGCATATCAACTCGTTCAAGTCGTTCTATGTACGGAGTACACCATGCCACTCATCCAACGCCACAGATTCCAACGGCTCAGCCACAGTTGCAAAGCTGCCTTCAATCGCTTTACAGCTGATCATGGATGGACGGATGAGATCCAAATGTGCCGAGATCCATATTCATGCATATATTGGGCACAAATGCAGCAGGCTGCCTCAAACATCAAAAAACCCTAGTCGTTTTAATTTCATGGGAACCAAAAACGTATTTGAAAGGCTGAGAAAACCTAAACATTGCTACTCGTAGTTACAACTTCAACACAAGGTCCCCCCTCTCTGCGCGCCATATCCCATGCTCATTGCTGCCAACGTTTCCCGTTCTTTGCCATCCAAGGGAGGGGAGCATCTCATCTTCCCAGTGTAATTCCATTGAATAGGAACCATCATCACAGCCAATCGTCTAAACCCACTCGCTAACCACTACATGAATCATTCTGTGTCCCCCAAATGAAGCCGCTTGCGGTTCGTCAGCTCCAATTCGTTGCCGCAATCATGTGCGCAGATCCAGTTCGCGTCCCAAAAGCCTTGGCCTGGGTGAAAGTTCAATTCATTGCCTCTGTCACACCATTGTCCGTCAATTTGTTTTTTCCCTCGCATCAGTAAGAGAGTCGCAGTCAAAAGTAAACTTTGCATCGTTGTCCACAACCCCTTGCTGCTGCGCTGCCTATTTTATTCTCTTGTCCTTTTAAGAAGTCTTCTTGGCGGGGCCAGAGGTGTATCGGCCGACATCGGTCGCATCGTGGAACTGCCTGGCTGCACCCTTAATCACATCCCAGGCCTGCTTAGCGACAGGGGGGGTTCCTTGAGCACCAACGAGATGGTCAACACGAGCGGCAAGGTGGGTGAGCGAGGTCTGAACGTGGCTGCTCTGAGCGAAACGCGCGCGGAGGAAGACAGTGTAGAAACCCAAGAGGATCCAGGAACGGCGCTGGAAGAGGACGGCAGACAGCAAAACTCGGACAAAGAGAAGGATCTCGAGAGTGGCCACAATGGACATGGACGCATCATAGTACTCCTTAACAAAGGCACCAATCTTATCGGCCAATGGGCTGTTAACCTTGGGGCGAGCGGCGCCATCGGCGGCAGGAGGAGGAGGGTTGAAGATGGGGATCAAGTTGGCGCGAGTGTAGGTTGCAACGTGGAAGATGGAGTAGACGCTGTAGGGAAGCAGAGCAAGAGGATATTGGGGGAAAGTGAGCCAAACAAGGGCCATGACTACACCAGTTAGCAAACCGAGCCATGTATGCGCACGAGGATAGACATACGAAGGTACTGGACATTCTCATCGGCGAGGAGGCCAACAACTCCACCGGGTACGGGAGCGCCCGTCTTTGCGCGAGCTCGCTGTGTCTTGTAAACGACAATGCCGTAAGTGAAGGCAGCGGCGAAGAAGGAGGTTCGGTAGGCAAATTGGGCCATGCCACCATAGTAATTCATTCGGAGCCATGAAAAGCCATATCGAATCGTGGTCAGGATGAGCGTCAAGTGCCTGTTTGGGAATATCGAGTCAGCAAGCAGGTCTCAGGTTGCGATCGCTCAGCCAGCCCCTCTTTCGTCATTGTAGCTCGTGCCCCTCCTTGAAATAGCGTGTTCAATATCCATCACCCAATTCCAAGCAGCACAGCGAAGAGGTTTCCCAGCATGATGAAGCTTGGAAACTGAAGAAGAAGAAAAAAGAAATTATAGAAATATTTATTGGACGGCAACGTACCCGGCGAACCAAGCAACTATGCGACAGTGTCAGCAGACTGTATGGAGGAACAATGCAGACCGAGTCAGGTCTCAGGGTTTATGGATTGTACGTACACTGTAGAGTCTGTGCAAGCGCCAAGAATCTCTCCTGAAGAGTCAGGTTTGCAGCTGGCGGAGGAGGAGCCATTTCTGATGCCTCTTGTCTAAGCCGAGGGGTCGCGACGAGGACGAGAAAAGGGAGCGTATGCTAGGTTGTGCGTGTAATGCCGCAGTCGACGATGACGATTATGACGATGATGATGATAAGCTACCTTGAGTAGGTGTGTTCTGGAGGGGTAAAGACGCAGGATCAAGGATTGGTATGTGAGACCAGTTGTTGGCGTCTAGAACATAAACAAAGGGCCAAGCAGGAGGTTTTGAAAAAAGGGGGATGGATAGAATGTCGAGAGCGGTGTTGGAAAAGAAAGAGAAGGGAAAAAAAAAGAAGAGGCGGAGGAGGTGGTGGTAAATGGGTTCCCAGTCCCCCGTCCCGTTTGTGTGGTGTCCAGTCTGTGTGCTGTGTGCTGTGTGGGTGGTGGCTGGGCACAACTGCAGTGGTTGCTGTTCTGAACGCAGGTACTGTAATGCCGTAATGGACACGCTGCACAGGGTGTCCTATAGCTGAGGACTTTAGTGTAGCCCATGGAGAAGCCCAGGTGGCCTTTAGTGGGGTCGTCATTGGTCTGACGACACTGCACTGGCAGCGCATGCGTCACAAGCAAGGCCGGAAGCAGATGTGAACAGCTTTCATGAGTTGATGACCTATCAAGTGCGTGACTCCAGCATGATACGAGTGCTCGATACCTGGGTAGGATAGGTATCGTAGGCATCCACGGTAGGTACTCGGTAAGTATGCAACATGAAAGCCACAGCAGGATAACCCTTCACCTTCTTTTTCTCCTTGCATGCCTTGTCTCTCGTCGTTGCTCACCAAGTCAACCTCATTCTTCCCCTACTTACTCACTTACTTACTTATTTACTTACTTACTTACTGTACCAACACCCGCCGAGGTTGCTTGCGGACTAGCCGGCACTAACAAGCATCACCGTCTTGAGCTGAAGCTTTCAAGCTTCCTTTGGGTTCCAAACTGTCAGCCAGTAAACCTGTAGACGGCAACGGTTGTAACATTCCGATGAAATCCTTGATTTTTGGTCTTTTTTTTTTTTTTACCTCAACTGGCAAATTTGCACTGAGATAAAGAAGAAGCTAAAAGAATCAGGGTTATTGCGCTACACAGATCGTTGATGTGACCACGGCGCCATCTTGAGCAGCTCATGAGCCTATCAGCCACGAGGACATGATGGCTCACATGCCAAAAACGGGCACGTTGTCGTCATAGTTTATTTGATATTTTTGGTACCAGTCAATACAGGCTTGAAGTTGATGACTAAAGCATTGCCACATGGCCCCAAGGAGCCTGGGGGTATCGCCATGTATAGAAAATATCAGACGTTTTAATCTCGCTTTACGTGTTTGTTTCTTTTGTCCAATTTCGTCTAAAGCATTGGCAAGTCCATGCATTGTTTTTCTCCTGGCCCAGCGAACAAAATATCCATGCGTCGCAAATTTTGCCCTCCAATTCCGATTCGGGTTGCACCGGGGCTTCTGATGCTACCCTATATGTCAGCGTGGCCTGAAAATTTACTCGTTTTCTATAGTACTGCTTGCTTAGCTTGCTTAGAGGCTAAATTATTCGATATCATGACATTTGATGGCTCTCTCTCTTTCTTTCTCTCTGTCCATGCAGCTATGACGAACATAGTACCAAGGGTGTGGCTATAAAGATGTAATCGACATCTCCAATCACAAGAGATCTCCGCATAACCGTTGACGCATGATCGACGACAACATCCATGTCTAACCAACTAATTTTATCTTTCCAAACAAGGTTCGCTACCAGGTTATGCGGGAGGGAAAAAACACCGTATTAGAGTTTATGATACTGTAGATACAACCCAAAGTAAGAGAAATAAATAGGAACAAAGAGAATAAGTAGCAACAAGGGGAACAGACAGAAACAAGAGAAATTGTCGGCTACGGGAGAAACAAGGCAGGCAGAAACAATGGAACACAAATAAACATGTCTTTCAAATGTAGTCAATGTTGAGTAAAGTAAAATGCGATACAACTGCTTTTCGTGTGTTCGCGTGATCTGCCTCTAGATAGATCTAAAAATTTGATCATGCGGTCATATGTTGTCAGTTTTATATCTAATTATAGATAAAGAAACTAGACGCATAAAAGAAACAGATTATAGAACCTTGAATAAATGAATATTTGTACACATCTTGGAGACCAAAGATTACTACCCGCTTATAGGGTAGGTAAACAAAATACACGCCCTCCTACATCAACCCTGCCCGTCCTATCTCACTGGTTCTCCCATTTAATCTGAAAGGCCGATAGAGAATCAAGAATGTCACGTCTCAATACCAAAGTATCGAGAGCATCTCCATAGCTTTGGATTCTATTTCCCGAAAATAGCCTATTTTTAAAAGAGAGGCTTTGCTGCGGATGCACATCCTGCACCATGTAATGCCAGGCTTCGAAAACCGGGCCCAAACGCACTTTCCACGTACTCTGCTATGTAAGTTCAAGCTGGTTCACTGTTGTGAAGCGGAGAAGCCAGCTATATCTTTCATCAGAACCCCAAATCTCCATAACCTTGAGTTTGGGCATGTGGTAAAGTGCGGCAATACCTGCACTCACAAGCATAGTCATGGCAGCGGCGTTTTGGCGAGATCGCTTTGGCCGCAGGGCTTGAGAGGTCAAGGCCGGATACTCGAGTTCTGGGTAATGTGGTGCATTTCGTACATCTTGTCGCCAGTTATCGGCATCAGGCCAAATCTTTGGGAAGAAATATTTGGCATCGACAAGGAAAGAAGCTGATAGTCTCCGGAGATTACAACTTGATATCGCCAATGAACAGCTCATGGCTGCGTTGGGGCCCCTCTGAAACCCCTTTGGATGGAAATTCTTGTTGACTTCTTCAAAGAGATGGAGCTCTTTTAATGTTTTGGGCAAGCTTTTGAAGATAAATATGCAATAGCCTATTTGCTAATGTTAATAATGGCCAAGTTATGGAAATAGATGCTCAGTCTATATCATTGACTTGCCTTTCATATAATACGATTGGGATTCTCTGTCAATATTATGTCATCTTTCGTGCCGAAACCACTGTAAATTAACTAGGCTTTCCTCCATTAGCTTGGAAAGTATCCTGTATGAAATAATGCGAGAGTAATGCCGTCGAATGCGTAGCCCGGTAATGACCTCAACCCTCGGAAATCTCCCTGGTCCCCCCTTTTTGTGTGACTTGAAGAGCTCTGAAAAGTGCGAGGTTCGAGGATCTGCAACAGTTGATAAAGCCCTTCTTTTTGCCTCGAGACTGGGCTGACCCTTGCTGGCATTGATCCATCCGGGGCAATTGTCTCCTGGGACATCCAGCTTTATAGCATGATTCCTATATAATTTGAACTTTTTTCTAAAGCTATAGCCGGCTATATATGGGTAGCCTTTGGTAAAGCGGAAGTCTCGAAAGGTATGCATTCCATCTCTGGGAGAGTATACTCCAAGATCCAACGAGAGAGTGGAGTTGCCAGGCCTTTTACATGTTGATATGATGGTTAAAAAATCCCGGAGGGTCTTTACAAAAACTTGGTCATTCCTGTAAGAGAACAGGGTGAGCGGATTTGAACAGCAAAAGAATCGAGATTTAAAGGGTCGTCTGAACAACAGCACAAGAGCATATTACCTTTTCACCGTAGTTTCATCCTCCGGCGATTCACAAACAGTACAATCATATTCTTCCAGCTTAATACGCAGGACTAGATCTCGGACATGGTTACGCCGTCGCTCATTCTTGCTGACGAAACTTTCGAGGTCTTGGAGGCGATCTTGATCGAGAACCAATAGCTTAAAGGTTTCGCTCTCGAAGATAAGCTGCCATTCTTTACAGACGGCGGCATGGTGTACACGAGCGTAAAGGTCCAACTCCCAATTATAGTCCTTTTTGATTCAGTCAAATATGAGCCAGCGGAGTTCCAGCGGTAGCCGGGACCAGCCTATCATGTTGAGGAGAAGCAATCAAGAGACTGGGATGTGCGTGACTGGATTGGATAATACTTTTTTTTTTAGGAATAAGACACGGTAAACGGAACCCTTTTATATAATCGACTCATAATTTAGTCTTTTTGAGTGGTGTAATGGGAGATGAAAGTTGGCGATAGCATGTGCTTAATCTTGAACTAAGATGACCAGGCAAGCTTCATCAACAAGCTATCCCAGGTAGCGTCAAGGACTAAATAGAGAATATTTTCATTGGTAAAAATCATAGTTTTTAAATAGCGGACTTTGTAGAAAGCTGTGTATACTGTCGGATGGCTTGGGAAAGTCTTCAATGGTCTTAGAATAGGATGGGATCCATGGGATCTCAATCATAGTGGGGCCAAACTACTGTCTAGGCCAAGTGCTCATAGAGAAAAATAACTCACCACCCTCCAACAGCTACCTCGGAGCTCAATCGCGGTTTAATCGCCCGGTTAGCTCAATCGGTAGAGCGTGAGACTCTTAACAGACACACGTTCTGATGTGGCGATATCTCAAGGTTGCGGGTTCGACCCCCGCATTGGGCTTTTCCTATCATTCCAAGATTGAGATATCGGGGTGGTTTCTTTTTTTGGCCGTTTTTTTCTTCAGATTTTACCAGATCAATTATTGTCCATCTATTACTACAGCTTATTGTCGTTCCCTTTCACTTCATTATTGAGATAATAGTACTATGATTAGATCATCGATCGATTATAAACATTACCACGTATATACATTAATCCAGAGCCAATACCTTCATTCATCAATGATACCCGCCCCTTCTTCTATACCCCCTATCCCCTCTATAGCCTCCATACTGCCCTCCCCGTCTGTGATCTCCCCTATCTCTATGGCCATGTCCACGGTAACCACCTCTTCCACCTCCTCCCCCCTCATTGTGCTCCCGTTGAGGCATCGGCATCGGTTCCTCAACCTCAACCTCATACTCCTCATACTCCTCATTAAAGTACTGCGCCACAGTCTCCTGCTCTTGTCGTGCCTTTTCCGGATCAAACACAAACCGCATAGTGCCGTCCTGCCCGCGAGCTGTTCGTCGCACTGATGCATCCGCCAGATAAGACGATGTAGTAGCGGGAGAAGTTACAGACGCAGGTGTTGAAGTCGGGTCCTCGTTCTCGCAACGAGCGCAGTAGTAGAGATGGCGTGGGATGAACTCCTTTTCAAGCTCCGTGTTAAGCGCAATCTTGACGTCCATAAACCTGTTCAAATCGAACTGCGCTCCAACCTTGGTAGACTTGTGGTATTGGACATACAAGTCCAGAATATCCAGCATAGTCTCCAGGACGACAGGCCGGTTATACTGTCGCCTTTGAGATGCAAACTGGTGAACCTTGTTGACATGCTCCCCAGTCATGCGAGCAGTAAGCTCCACCAGGGCCATAGCCATGGAAAATGTGGTTCGCTTGATGGGCACAAATGTTTTATACATGTCAATGCTCATAGCGTATGCGGTGGCAAAGAAAGCCTTGCCCTCCGCTGGGCCAAGGATATTGCGAACAACTTTGACGAGGAGCTTCTGAGGGTACCGAGTCCGGAAATCGAATCCTATTGTTTCAAGAATGAGTCTCTCAAGGCCTATTATTATTTTGCCCGGCGATTCAAATATCTAAGTTTGGTATGGTCAGCTTAACAACCGGAAGGTAGACGTGGGATAAGACCAACCTTGTCGTCTGAAGCCGCTGGTTTTTCGGGATTCTTGACATTATATGCAGCCGCCAGAATATCCTTTGACTTTTTAATAGTATCTTCGACCTTGCATGCCACAAACAGCGAGGCGAGAGCGGCGTCCTGATAGTTGTACTCGGCATCGCGGAAATTCAGGCGAAATTTGTGAAAATAGGTACACGCCGTGTCAAACGTTCGGACCGGCCTGCTGTGGTCAGTTTCGCTGCATGAGGAATGTGGTAGGATCCGCGTACAAGCAAAGGTGCTCTCTGACGGAGTCGATGAGAAGGACGCCCTGCAAACGGTAGTTATCCTCTCGCGCGGGGTCGCAGCCATTGTCCTTGAGCATTCGTCGTATCTTGAGTTCGGAGGTGTACTGGTTGGAGCTGGAGATGTATCCAGGATGAGGACCGACTTTGGGAGCAGAGTCGCCATTGGGGGCTGTAGGAGCCTGGTCTTGATTCGGAGGTGCCATGGTGATCGACTGGTAGTTGGAAGACCCGGAGGATTGGGCCAATGCCGGTGTAGCAGAGCACTTGCTTGGGACGTGAAGCGCAGAGATTGAGGCTCGTGATGTTCTGACTCGCCAGCAGTACGGATTCTTCGTATATACAAACCCTCTGCAGCTTATGTGTGTTATAGATGCCGTATCCAATTCTCAATTTGACATTGTGTAATTATTTGCAGCGAGTGAAAGCAAATATCCTCTGGCATCAGCTCCACGACGGGCCATGGAAAGATGAAGCTTCTAGGCTCAAACAATTCCACGATGCGACTCACACTATCTTAGCGCGTGCTGATACTGCGGGCGCCACTATCCGATAACACCTGCAGGGATGACGTTGCCCCACGACAGCTCCAGCCTTCAAGTCAACAATGGAAGCTCCAGGCCGACTCTGACTTCTTCCCTCCATCAACATCCAACGTCCAGCAGCCAGCAGCCGGCAAATTCCACACAGAACAATTGGATTCAGTCTCGTCGTCATCATGCGAACCGTGAATCTACTTGCAACGGCCCTTTTAGCCACTTCTGCCACCGCTTCCATACTGCCTTCTCGCAAGCCCGTCCATACCAGCGACGACGACGACGATAACTACAATGGCACACCTCTCCCTCTCATTGTCTGGCACGGTCTAGGTGATGCTTTCAATGGCGAAGGCATCCAGATGGTCGGCGAATTGGCCGACGCCATCAACCCAGGCACACTCTTCTACCCCATCTCCCTTACCCCCGACGCCGGCTCCGACCGCTCGGCCACCTTCTTCGGCAACGTCACTGAGCAAATCCAACACGTTTGCGACGCCCTCGCCGCCCACCCCATCATCTCCACCGCGCCCGCTATAGATGCCATAGGCTTCTCTCAGGGCGGCCAGTTCCTCCGCGGCTACGTCGAGCGTTGCAACAAGCCCCCCGTGCGGAGTCTTATTACGTTTGGCAGCCAGCACAACGGCATCGAGGAGTTTAAGGCGTGCGGCCCCGTTGATTTCCTATGCAAGGGAGCCATGGCCCTGCTGCGTTTCAATACGTGGAGCGCCTTCGTGCAGAGCCGACTGGTTCCCGCGCAGTACTTTCGTGACGTAAAGGATTACCAGTCATATCTTGATAATTCTAATTTCTTGGCTGACATCAACAACGAACGGCCTTTCAAGAATGAGCAGTACAAAAAGAATATCCAAAAGCTGGAAAACTTTGTCATGTACGTCTTCAGGGATGACACAACTGTGATTCCCAAGGAGACTTCCTGGTTTGCTGAGGTGGAGGATGGCAATGTTACGCCCTTGCAGCAAACACAGTCGTACAAGGAGGACTGGCTTGGTCTGAAGGAGCTCGATCGCAAGGGTGGGCTGCGATTCAGAACTATTGCTGGGGACCACATGCAGATCACTGAGCACATCTTGAACGAGACAATGAGCGAATATTTTGGCCCCTTCAAGAGGACCTTTAAGCCGGAGCCAAAGACGGAGCTGGAAGAGTTCGTCTCGGAGGAGCTGTAAATTTGTAACACGATGTGAATGGCGTTTACTATTAATCTTGGATGGAACTATGGGCAACTTGGGTATGGGAATATTGGTGTTTGAATCTTGGAATCACCAGTCATTAGAATGTGTATCACAATGCGAGACCTCATTATTTCGACGTATAACAAATCTCTTGCTCTATTCGAAAAATTTGTTGTCACTCTTTCCACGCCATAACGCCGATACCAGGTGTATATCAATCATTACATATTCAGCAAAAAGTAAAAATGCTTTTTTTGTTAGCCACCCCCTCTATGTTTTTACTCCTCCATGGCCTTCTTAGCCCCCGCCTTTTGCTTCCTCAACCTGGACTTGCGGTCGGCAATCTGCTTGTCTAGCTTGTCGTCGTTGCTCTCGACCTTGGGCTGCTCCACCTTCTTGGCCTTCTTCTTGGGCGCGGGGGAGTCGACTTGTTCGGCACCGCCTTCGAGCGACTTGCGCTTCTTGCCAATATTTGCCTTCTCGGCGCCCTCGCTGTTGGCAATGACGTCCTTTTCGTCGAGCCATAGCTCGTCGGTCAGCCAGACGGGCAAAGCGGCGGTCTCCTGGCCCTTAATGTAGATGCTCTTGACGTTGCGCCACTTCTGGGGCACCCATTTCTCGACCAGCGCGGCGGCGACGGCGTTGACATTGTCGGCGATCTGCTCCGGGGTCCAGTCTGAGGAGCCGATGCGAACGGCGGTGTTTGTGGTGGGCGC
Organism: Cladobotryum protrusum; assembly: GCA_004303015.1. Lineage (NCBI taxonomy): Eukaryota > Fungi > Ascomycota > Sordariomycetes > Hypocreales > Hypocreaceae > Cladobotryum > Cladobotryum protrusum. The sequence goes on from RZGP01000008.1 coordinate 5,952,616, forward strand.
GAGGCTGACGAGGGCAGAAGAGAGGGCCTTTTCAATCTCCTTGGCAATGTCTGCGGGCGTGCCTGCGTTGACCTCGCCTTCTTTCTTCTGGGGCTTGGTGCGCTTGCCGTCGACCTTGTGAGCCTTGGGGGTGAGGACGATGGGGATGGGGCGCTTCAGGGTAGTCTTGTAAAACGTCTTGCCGAGAACCTTGGGAAGACGGTTGATGATTCGGTCATCTCCCAAGAAGACGTCGTGCTCGGAGAAGAGTTTTCGCTGAGCTTCGTATTGGCCGTACTTTGCCTTGAGCTTGGTAAAGTCAATGACTCTGGTGACCTTTTTGCGCAGCTCGGCAGGGAACTCTTCAGAAGCAACAATGTTCTTGTAGGCGCGCTGGGGGTCGGCGGTGATGAGGCAGATGGTCGTCTCGCTATCCTGGTTGAGGGAGTGCGGGAGAGAAATCTTGCCGGGCTGGAGGCGGGCCTTGTCGACAATGTGTCGCTTGGTGGTCAAGGTAAGCCAGATTGTGGTTTCAGAGTCGCCATCCGATTCCTCTAGGAGGTTGCGCTTTGTAGATTCTTCGGCCTTTTGCTTTGCCGCCTTTTTAATGTGTGCGAGGAGAGCTTTTGAGGCTTTGAGGGTCTGCGATGCTGGGTTAGATGGAAAGTTTTGCCAAGCTAGATGCTACGAGAGTGAAGCTTCTTTTGATGGGGAAAAGAGGTTGCAACGTACCTGATCGGTGTCAATTGATACTACAGCAGCTGAGCCAGCGGCGACAACTTCTTTTGAAGGCGCCATGATGTTGTGTGATGCTGTTTTGTTGTCTCGATGAATTGGTGGGGTGTTGATACTGCTGCTCTTGGACCTTCTGCGACTTCTATCATGAACTTTTTTTTGGCGCCAAGAGAAAAAAAAATCGATAAAGTTTTTCCGGTCGGAATAATTGGACGGGCTGCCAATCCCGGTCATCGGTCCCTGACACGGACACGGACCGCCGGGCTCCGGAACAGCTTTAGAAGGTTGAGTCTCCACTCTTTATTATCTTTCAGGGCCTGTAACCGCCGAAGCGATGGTCATCCGGGGGTCCGTTAGTTGATGAACGACAGTGAGTGATAATGGCGAAAACGGTTATTTCGTTGCCTGATGAAAAGGCAAGCAATTGGGTCCAATCACCTGCATATGGTGTTTTATCATCATCATCCTCTGTCTATGAGGGAAGCATGATCAAATTGCTGTCGGCGGGGCAATGGGTAGCTTTGGGAGTTCAAAGCCACGACACGGCCAGACCAGGCTTCAATGCGCTGCTGCACAGCAACCAGGAAGCGTTGGTTTGGTTTGGTTAGGATGCATCAGGTATGGATTCAACCCAACCCAGCCTCTTGTTCCACGCAGTGCAGCATCCTGTTTTGCAATTGTGTCAAGTATCTGCTCAACACGTTGCAATGCATAGAAATGTTATAGTGCAACTGGAGATTGTAAAGCAACAGAATGGACATTGTTAAAGATCGATGCATCTCTGCCAGAGCCAGAGTGATGCCCATGCTGTACAACGTTGTCCGAGAAACTGTCAGATGAAGCTCCATGTCGGAAAACCTGTTGCAGGGATCATATGCCAGTGTGTGCTACAAGTACGGAGAAGACCACTCTCTAATAGTTCAGTCTCACTTTGGCGGCTAGAGAGAGAAAAAAAACCGAACTGCTTGCTTGCAGGAAAGGGGAAAAAAACGCGGTCCAAGAGCATCTCTATGGATCAGTTGTGTGGAGACGTGACTGGGAAGCGTAGCTAAAGTAGCATACATACCTGCCTATGCCTGAAGGAGGCTGGATTTGATGGAGGGCTATCCATGGAGGGGAGGATGGATCCCAAGGATGTATGTATGTATGTGTGTATGTATGTGTTGGTTGTTGGACCTGGGCTGAAGGCTCAAAGCACAGATGAGCCGAGGATGATGAAGTTTTGGTGCAAACATGATACGCCGAGAGAGATGTTGAACAATTCTAGAAAAAAGCACAAGTCGAATGAAAGGTTGGATGAGAAAGGGCGATTTAATCACAGCAATATGTATATGCATCTCCCAGACCTCAAGCCAGTTGCATCCAACAGCTTCAACTCGGCCGCGTGCATTCTGGAACAAGCGTGGAACCACAAACTCCAGCCGCCTCAGCTCATGTCTGTCACCTCGCCCTAAAAATCAACTGTCCTCCAGGGCCAAGCTCCCTGTAATTCCAGCACCCCATCCCACTAAACCCCCCATCGTTACAGCGTTACCCCTCCAAATGCACAGGCCATTTTATCCATTAAATCAATCAATTAAACCGCTGCACAACGCCAACGCCAACGCGATGCGCATTGGATGCGTCTCACTTTTTTTTTTTTCCTTCTCTTCCTGCGCGCGCGTTCGTGTCGCTTCTCCTCTCTCCATACCTGGTAGGTACTCGGCCCAGGTACTCTCTTCCTTGCAGTACAAGGGCCCGTTTTTTAAATACCGCCTCCCTCCAGCCCTTTAATGGGCCACTTTCCACCCTTTCGCTCCCTTCCCACACAACACACACGACCACGACACCACCAAGACGAGGACCCCCGACCTACTTTGGCGACCCTCGCTTCAACAACTAATCAATTATTTATTTAATCCACTCCTTTAGTCGACAATTTTTGCATCAGACCTGATCTACGATCGTTTACTCTGGCCCGACTGGTCGCTACATCATCCATTCGTCAGGTCGCGGTGTGTAAGTGGGGGAAAGGAAAGGAAAGGAAAGGGAAAGGGAAAGGATTCCGAATCGGCCGTGAACCATCGCTATATCAGCCATCATCATCAACTGCACGATAAATAACCAACGCGGTGGAATCAAAACTGGCTTCGGTCTGATACGTGGCCAAAGAGGCGGAAGAGGGCACCACAAAAAAAATCAATCAAAATGGCTGCCATCATGGACGCATCACCAACTCGAAAGGCGGCCGTTTCTCGGGAGCCCACTCTCCCCACTCTGTCAGCAGCTGGCATCAAGCGACCTGCACCATCTCTGCTGCCGCCCTTTGAACCATTATCTTCATCTCCAGGTCTGCCACGGCCATCAAAACGACAAAACACCGGTGCTGCCCATCTCAGGTATCCCACTCCGGTGCCAACATCCAGCACCGGCATCCTGTCGAGCTCTCCCGTGCGGAGACCAGCTCATATCCGTGCCTCGACCGAACGTGCACCTCTGTCTGCTGTCCCTTCTGTTGAACTCAATGAAAATGGAGAGCTGCTTCTCATGGGTCGTTCTTCTAATTCCTCGCATTTCCAACTCTCTGCAAACCGCTTAGTATCTCGTGTGCATGTCAAGGCCCGGTTCGTCCCCGCCCCTAGCCTTCTTGAACCCAGCAAGATTGAGATTACCTGCAATGGGTGGAACGGCCTGAAGCTGCATTGCCAGGGCAGGACATGGGAACTCCTCAAGGGTGATAGCTTCACCAGCGAGACTGAGGGCACCGAAATCATGGTGGATGTGCATGATGCACGCGTCATGATCCAATGGCCAAAGCGTACTTCGGCTGCCGACGTTGGAGCTAACCTCTCCGACTCCAGCTGGGAAGACTCGCCGCCACGCTCCATGACGAGGGGGAATGCATTGCTGCAGTCGTCCCCTCTGCGTCGCTCGACTCGCATTGAGTCGCCCATCAGCCCAACTCCCGGTGCCAACATGCCCAGCTCTCAGCATTTGCGTTCTCTGCTACCAGACGAAGACGAAAAGGGTATTGAGATCTACGAGGACGACGAGCTCGAGCTGCCAGAGCACAAGGAGCTTGATGCGGATGTCACCATCAGTATGAGAACCGATGCCACAGAGAGCTTCTCCAGTGAAGTTGACGAAAACGAGGAAGAGGATCCGGATGAGGAAAACGACCCCATAATCCACTCCTTTGGTCCCTTTGGTGCCGATATCTCGGCTCGTCTTGCTTCTGTCACAACCAAATCCCCTCGCGTGTTGTTGCCGCCTAAGCGCTCATACAAGCCTGCATCAAACGAGACACTCAACCTGAGCAAGTCTTCTTCTCGGCGTGACAAGGAGGTCACAACGGATGAGGAGGAGCCAAAGCCCAAGCCCAAGAAGCAGCAGCCCGTAAGGCAGGAGGAATCTGATGAGGAGAATAATGAGGAGGAAACCCCAACTCGTCTATCGGAATCTGATGAGGCCATCTCCAACCACGTTGTCAATCAACTTGCCTTTTCTCGAATTGCATCAACACCCCTGTCAGCCATTATGCAAAACCTCCCTGTTGACCAGACCAAAGGTTTATCAAGGGATATGCTTCGAGAAATCATTGAGTCAACGAAATGCATTGGTATCATCAAGCGGCAGGGCAAGGATGCTGCCGGTAAACCCCTCGAGAGCCAGTATTATTACGTTCCAGAAAACGACACGGATGAGCAACGACGAGCCGCGGTTGTCGATGGACTGCGAAAGCCCAGTCTGAGATCCTGCAGAAAGCAGCACAAGGTATGTATTGTCGAAGAGTCATTTGTTTACTTGCCTATACTAACCTAGTCGTAATAGCAATATTATTGGAAGCGTCCCAAGACACCTTAACGGTCAGCCTAATACGCAACGAGTTAATTGAGATAATGGAGAATGGATAAGAGAAATGGAGGCAATTTGTTTCAACCAAGGATTTTGTGCAGGTGTTGCTTTGGCATTGGCATTGCAAATACCCTTTTTCCCAGGCGCTTGACTTTGAAGCGGTCATGACAGTACTTTTTTGGCGCCGATCTTTCATGTTTGATAGTAGGGATGACGAACTTGTAGTAGAGAAGCAAGGTAGCGTGAAGCATATTGAAAGGGGGGACGGGGAGGGCTGTTCTTGGAGGGCTGTTTGATTGAATGGATGGATGGCTTCAAGAGGAGTTTGGGTGGCATCAATAGCATTTATGTAGGAGTTTTGTATTGTTGCGAAAGTTACTTGTATATCAGTCTCGCAGTCTTTGTACATTTGATGGTTGAGTAAATTGTGCTTCGTCTTGTATCATGAGTAGGGCCAAAGCAAGTTACTGTACAAAAGAGAGAGAAGGCATTGGACATTCACGCATGCAGAGATGCCCAAGTAGCATTTCTTTTCCAGTCGACTCTTCTTGTGATGATTCAATAGTGCGTCGAATGATCTACAATCAAGGAATTGCGTCGATATCAAAAGTGTGCTGCAGATCAGCCCTGTTCGGTCAAGAGAACAACAGGCTTTTTCCAGGAGTTTTTTTTTTTTTTTTTTTTAATAACAACACCCTCAGGGCTTGGGCAAAACAGGAGGCCGAGACAGGTTTGGCGTTTAATATATTTACGCAGCAGGTCGGCCAGGAAGGGATGGGGGAAGGGATGGGGATACAATATTGTTATGATACAAGTGTTATTGGCAGCTCCGACCCCGCGTCCTTTGACCTTTGACGTCGCGCCCCCTCAAGTGGCAATGCTGATATCATGCCACCTGGTCCTCGTCATCGGGCTGAGGAGGTGGGAGGTCATTCTAACCCTCGTACAACACCAGAACTCCTATATAAGTCAAGCACCTCAAGGCCCCATCAATCCGAAAAAACACATATCATCATCATTCAATCGATTCTATCGATTTATATCACTAGGAGATATTCTATTGAACAGCGAATTTTAAAGAATCACTTTGTTGCGCTGTCTCCTCCCCATCAACTTTTTACCCGCATCGCAAATAGGGTAGCTGTATACCCCCCCCCCCCCCCCCCCCCCCCCAACTAGAGCTCCAACCATAAACATGGACAACATCCCATCCCATCCCGCTCCTGGGAACAACTCCAAGCAAGGTCAGTCCTCCCTCCATAATGTCTCACATCCCTTCACATTCCTTCAACTCCCAACTCCCATAAACCCAACCCTCTATCCCGTCAACCCGCTGACCCAAGTTCTGCCAGACCCCCTCTCCACAGCCAACATCAAAGACGAGCCCACCCGCACCGCCATCGAGCGCACAAGCAACTGGACGCCCAGCTTCAACCGCCGCCAGAGCTGGAACAAGGAAGAGCAGAAACATGCCCTGCAGATGACGGGCGTGGAGGGCATTCAGTCTGGCCACCATGGATTTACTGAACGAACTTGAATAAGGCCCCCTTTGGAAAATAACAAAGAACAACATTACGACGAGGAACGGTATAGCAAACGAATGGGTTTCATAAAAAAAGGGCATGGCGAGGAACTAAAAGTTTTTGTCTTATTGTTTGACGTTAATGGGGATGCAACATCAGTGAGATATTCATTGGTATGGAAACTAGGGATTCATGATGCTGTGGCTACCGCCAAGTGATCACATAGGCGTCCAAGTTTAAGCCATCCCACAAGGGCCAAATTGTACAACAGTCTGTCGGTCAAATTGATCAAGTTCAATCTTACTACGTCTATTTCAAATACCAGCATCAACCACAACTGCGAATTCATATACCACGCACCAGTGCTGCATGTCTAGAAGATAATGATGCTGCTGTGACACTTCATTCTAGTGCCATCCAAGGCCTCAATCAGCCATATCCAAGCACGACTAACTAATGTACATAAGAGATGTTCAGAGGAGAAACCCTGGACTGAGCAGAGTTTCCAAGCAAATGGCTAAACCGAATCATATAAATGTGACACATTCACCGTCCCGCGTTACCTCGCGACCGATGGGTATTCCAAACTAATGTCAAGTAACCAAGCAAGAAAATGCATCAAAACTCCTACACCCGTGTCCCATGCAATGATAGCCCATGTTGGGCATTCGACTTCTTACTTTCCAGCGGCAAAATTCTCTCCCAAAACACCAACCGCGTAGGCCACGCCGCCTACCCAGACTGTGCCCATCACCACCTTTCGGCCGAGGCTTCTCTTCTTCTTTTCAGGCACTGCCTTCTGCATCTCATCATGTTTGGGGGCAGAGGTATTCATGGCAATGACGAAATCGCCAGCATCGGGTGATGCCGGTCGGTTCTTGCGAAAGATGAGGACATCACCGCCTCCAGAAACAATGTCATAGCCCTGTGCCTGAAGCATCTTGAAATGAGGGAGGAACTTGGAGGGGTGAGACAGCTTGAGCAAAACATCACCCAACTTTTGTGGAGCGCTGCTATCGTGGTCCGCAGAAGTTGTCTCAGCGACGTTGATAGACTGTGTTGCCGGGTCGTATGCAAGGATCTTGTATGCCATAGGTTCTTCAGCAATCGTCGCCTTAGTGTCGACCGACTCCGTCTCAACCGGCGTCTTGCTTTCGTAGTGCTTGACTAGCGCGGGTTCTGCGTCCTCACCCTCTTCGGAGAAGCTGATTTCAAGACCTTGAGGGTTATGAGAATAGGGGTCAGACTCAGCCCGCATCTTGGCCAGCTTATTGGTAATCTCGTCAATAGAGTCCGAGGCCTTTTCCATAGGAAAGCTTTCATCCATTGAGCTCATTTCGACCTCCCTCTCAACCTCCTTGTCAGATTGTTCATACTTGCCAACTCGGGCTCTCTCCATCACCTGATGTCTAATATCATCTGCTGTCAGAGCTTCCATTGTATCTTCCTGAGTGAGAGGAGTGGCCTTTTCGTAACGATGTAGATCTTGATAATTCTTCGTCACTTCCTCTGGGTGGGTAGGATAAGTGCTGGTTGGCGAGTCGAAGCTCTGTGGTTGATACTTGTTAAGATCACCGTAATTCTTGGTGAGTTCTTCAGGGTGGAGGTGTTGACTATTCTCAGGTTCCTCATACCCAGATGACGGATACGCATGAAGGTCTTTGTATTGTTTGGAAGCTTCTTCCGGATGAATTCGCTCAACTTCTGGTCCAGAATTTTGGAAAGCAGAATAGCCAGTCAAATCCTTGTACTTTTTGGATGCCTCTTCGGGATGAATTCTTTCTATTTCTGGCCCCGAGTTATCAAAGGCCGAGTAAAAGGGCAAATCTTTATACTGCTTGGAAGCTTCTTCTGGGTGCACGCGAGCCGTCTCGGGACCAGAGTTGTCATACTGAGCATAGATGTGGAGATCTTCATATTGCTTAGATCGTTCCTCTGGTGTCAGCACCCGGAGCCCATCTGGCTCATTCCACATGACTGGCCCATACATATGCAGATCCTCGTATTGGATGGGTGTAGATTGCACCTCGACCTTGGGCGCAAGAGGCACGCCCTTGACGGTAGGGTCATTGAGAATGGCTTCGTATTCCCTGAGAGTGGAGTTCTTTGCAATAAATGGACCGCTGTAAGAGTGGAGATCATCATACTGCTTGGACTTTTCCTCTGGAGTTAACCTGCGCAGACCATCTGGCTCGTTCCAAGCAAATGCTTGATACTTATTGAGGTCCTTATAGTCCTTGGACTTTTCCTCAGGAGTTGGTTGTTGCAGACCATCCGGTTCATTCCATTGGACAGGGCCGTCATATTTATCAAGATCATCATATTTCTTGGACTCCTCTTCGGCAGTCGGCTTTTGAAGTCCGTCAGGCTCGTTCCAAGTTACGGGCTTGTCATACTGGTCCAGATCTTCGTACAGCTTAGACTGTTCCTCGGGAGTAAGCTCTCGTGGCGCATTGGGATCATCAATTTCTGGGGTGTACTTGTTCAAGTCCGTGTACTGTTTGGATTCTTCCTCAGGAGTCAACTTGGGTAGTCCATCAGGTTCGTTCCATTTTGTAGGCTTATAATCGTCAAGGTCCTCATAAAGCTTTGACTGCTCTTCGGGAGTCAGCTTTCGTGGTGTGTTTGGGTTGTCGATATCCGATGCGGAATATCTCCCATGCTCAGATCGGGTTACCCTCTTGTTGGTAATGGGGTCTATGAAGTTCATATCATCCTTGCCAGCTGTAGCTTGCAGGACGTCCTCAGCAGTAACCTCACGTGGCCTAAGCCCGGCATGGATATGATCTCGCATGGCGTGGAGGGGAGACGACCATACAGCGTGCTTCCTGAAGAGGTGGTTGATGGCTTCTCGCTCAACATCCTCAATGTTCCGTCCTGGACGCGCGCCGGAAAGATCATCGGACCAAGACTTGATCTCATTGACATCAGTGTAGTTGTTCGACTTTGAGTTGGATTGCACCCACTGTGCCATGACCTTTCTCATGGCAACCTTGGAGCTATCCGATCTCGGGTTATTATCCCACGAAAGGTAGCGGTGGAGCGAGTCCATACACTTGTAGGCGAAGACACGATGGCGGCGGCGAACCTCCCGGTGCAAATGGGAGCTGACATGAGTCCACGGGCCGAAGGATAGCTGCCTGGTTTGTTCGGCTGTAGTGACGGTCTCGGCGGAGACTAATGGCTTAGATTTCAATGCATGGCGGGCAATGAGGAGCCTTGCTCGAGGCGAGGCGGCTTGAGTAGAGGAGAACATGGCGCAGGTGTCCCAGTCAGTTGTCTCGATAGACTACTGTATCTAGACAAGACAGGCGGTTAGTATCGATATGGATATCACCACCAGGCTATTCGGAAAGACGATGTTTGTAGTGTCCAACTTACTACGAGACGAGCGTCGAGCTTGAATTGCTTGACACGAGTTGCATGTGACATGGAACTCGGAGGGAACCGGGTCGTGTGGAGGGGATGCAACGATACAGATGATCAATGCAATGGAGGAGGAGGATTGAAGGTGGAGAGAGAGAGAGAGTCGGTCAAGTGGCCAGCGATTGGGTGTTATCTGGCGTCTTGTAAAAGAGACAGAAGGGGGAGGGAGGATGTGAAAGGAGAAGGATGAGAGATAATAATGGATGTAAGGAAAAAAGAAAGAGAAGAAAGGGAAAAAAAGGAGCAAGAGTGGAAGAAGAAGAAACAGATGCAAGCTTGACGAGACGGCCAAGGATGCGTGAGGTGAACCAAGTTCGTCACCTCGCTAGGACCACGACCAACTTGAACGACGGTACTCTGTACAGAGGAACCAGACAGGACAAGACAAGACAGGACATCGACTTGCGGGGTAGCCTGCTAGCGCCTCGGTCTCCCTGCTTCTCCCTGCCTTGGTGGATGTTGGTGCTATTTACAGTGGACCCCTTCAGGGAGTTCAGCGCCTCTCAGTGGATTGCAACACGGCAATGGCCCCACTGAATCTAGTGGCCTTCCGGTGGAACGTTGGGTGCTGCAGGGCCCCGAGACCCCCAAAGACCTCCAACAGACCCCACTGTAACCTAGCGCTACAGCCACTGACGACGTCAAGCGGGGCGGATGGCTGAATGCGCCGAGGCAAAGCGACCAATACCAGCCCTAGCTTATGCTCGTTGGGCCAATGAGAGAGCACATCACAATCTGAGAGACAAAGCAAGACAAGGCAGGACAGGGATCACGTGGATCAGGATATCGAGACATTGATAATGATACGTGGTACATTCTGATGCCTTGAGAGCCGAGACAAACGGCATGATGGACATTATGCTTCCAGCCCCCCCAAGATGTCGATGCAGTCTTGTTCATGAATGTGGTTAGGTGACCTCTCTATGTGCGAGGTATCTAACTACGGGATATATTGGGATATTATATCCGGCATACGACACCAACGGATTATTATGTATACATAGCCAGTACTACTACCGGAATCTCAAATACGGCAAATGCCTCAACCTATCAACGACCATCCTAGTACAGAAACGGCCCGGTTCACACAGTATACAGCAATCAAAATAATACTTCCTTGACTTTTTACACCTGCCAATACTTTTGACGCCCGCAGTCAAAACACACGATGCCATCAAATCAATAAATGGATCTTTCCAGGGGCGTGTAGTCCACAACTGAGCAAAGCCACTGTCCTGTGGCGATCAAGAGCACGCAACAGGTTAGATGCCTTGAGGATTAGCCTTGTCCAACCACACTTGTTGAATCCTTCACAGGCAAAAGCGGCACAGACACAACAGGGTAAGCTTTGGACAAGAAACCATAAAGGTCTAGATCAGTCAAAATGAAGGTTAAAACAAACATTATCGATGCATCGCGAATTTTGTCTGCACAAATAAGACAAGCATAAACAGCGGCGCGCGTTTTTGTGCCCTTCATCCTCAAGGTTCCAGGTTGTCTAGTGGTACCCAGCACCAAGTATTGGTGGTGAGACCCGTGCATGGCCTAGGCGGATGACCCGCTAAGACTCAGGGCTTCCTCCCCGGCGTGACTCCACGGCGGCGGCGGTTTTACTCACTGGAGGAGACACTGACATCACTGGCCGACGGCGGTCTTTCAGCGGCTTCCATCAGTTCGGGTGTGTGTGTGCGACGAGCGAATTTGCAGACCATCCATTTTTCTCTAGAGCCTCTCTTTCCCTTCTACTTATGTTCTCTCTGTCCACCACCAGCACCTCTGCGACGCTGGACAGTGGCCCCTTCACTTCTCCAACATCTTTAATTTGAACATCGTCGAATATGAAGCAACGCGCCCAGCAGAGCAGAGCCGCCGGCCGGCCAACTGGGTCCAGCAAGTTCGCCGGCTTTGGTGTTCCGGAGGGGACCGGCTCCCTGTCCTATCTGGCCGAACCCCCGTCACTTAGTGCTGTTACGGATCCGAATATGGTGGTGTCTCTGAAGAATGTCTTGAAGAAGGATAGTACCACAAAGTCAAAGGCCTTGGAGGACTTGTTGCTGCATGCGCAGGCGCATCCCTTTGAGAAAGACGGCGGCGTTGAGGAGGCCATACTTGAGGTTTGGGTAGGTGACGCATGATGATGATGATGATAATGCTGGTAGTTTGTTCAAAAGCAAATCAAGTTATGAAATGTGAAAATAAAGACACAAAAGCTCATGCTCAATAGGCTCAAATATATCCTCGCATCTCCATAGATAACTCTCGTCGAGTGCGGGAGCTGTCTCACACTCTGCAGTTTGAACTCATGAAGTCCGCTCGGAAGCGTATGGAAAGACATCTTCCCAAAATTGTGGGCGCTTGGCTGGCCGGTCTCTATGACAAAGACCGCGCTGCTTCACGAGCTGCTAATGAGGGCCTCTCTTCCTTTCTTAATACCCCTGAAAAGGTGTCTGCACTATGGAGGAAGTGCCAGGGACAGATCCTTGATTACGCCATTGATGCCATCAAGGAGACTGAGGACACGCTGAGTGATGAGCGTTCCACTACTAAAGAGGACGCGGAAGCTAAATATCTCAGGGTCATCACTGCTAGCCTTTCCCTGGTCCTTGGCCTTTTACAGAGGCTGGAAGAAGGCGACATTAACAAGTTAAGTGACAGATATGATGACTATTTCTCAGAAGAAACTGTATGGAAGAGCATCACGTTCAACGATGCCTCGGTGCGAAAGACTGTATGTCACCTTCTCATTGTCTGTCTCGATCGTAAACTTCCGTATGCGGACTCTACACAGGCAAGGCAGGCAATCGTAACGGGGGGGCTAAAAACCACACAATCCGGTTCCGCGCTCGACTATGTACGAGCCTTGACGAGGCTAACGCAGCAGAATCCCGATCTTTGGATACCATCACCAAAGGAAAAGAAATCCGCAATCTCGAGGTTACAACAATTCATCACCAAGGGATCACAAGGATGTGCTGCGAGGTTCTGGGAGTTTTTAGACCAGCTTTTGACCATTCTCCCAGAGGATCAGCTGCGGGACCGCTGTACGGCATCCGATTTTCTATCTTCTTTGAAATCGGGCATCACAAACCGGGAAGAACCTCGAACAAACACCTCGATGGCCTGGAAGTGCTACATTGACACTGCTAAGCGTTTGGTACAAATTCTATCCGATGACGACAAGCTCATCTTTGTTAAAGAGCAGTTATTTCCTCTCTTCGACCAGTTCTTCTTCTCCGTATCCGACAAGCCAACTGGGATACCCCTGGGACCGAATGCCATCACTATCTTCGTCGAGGCTCACCTTGCAATAATTCAGTCGATCCCGTCACTAGTTTCCGCATCAGAGGAGGAATGGCATCGCCTGGCAGACTTGCTTTGCACAAAAATTTCCGGTTCTCTCCCCGAGGTATCCAGAGAATACCAGACGTCACAAGACAAGATCAGTGAAGAAGGCCGACGCTGGTTTGCCTTGGTTGGAGAAATTCACAAGAGGCTGACAGATGTCGGTGAAGTTCTGCCCAACCAGACATCCATCCCATCTAGCAAGATCATTGCGCATAGTATCTCAATTCTCGAAAGCCGAAATATGAAACCATTTGGTGCCGCTCGCATTCTTGAATATGCGTTAAGTACTTCGCAGCATCTCTTTGCTGGCGATGATGGCCAAAGGGTTTCATCATTTCTCCTCACAGCCGCCCAAGAGTCAATGGAAAAGGTTGTGCAGTCGGCATCATCTCGTCCTCTCCTTTCTTGTCTTCGTATTTTGAGCATTATTCCGTCTCAAGAAAAGGATTACGAAAAGGTCTGGGGGGCATGGGTTGAGGCAGCTTTGGATTTCTCCGATGGACCAACTCGTGCAACAGCACTTACATCCCTCATTTCCCAGGAAAAGGGCCCCCGATTCGGCCAAAAGAACGCAAGGCTTCAAGAAAGTATCATTAATCAATCCATCGAAACGGTCAAAGGAGATGCAAATTCATGGGAGTTGTTGGTTGCTGCGATCACCTATCACGGGCTCACTGACGATAGTTGCCGGAAGCTAGCCCACAGCCTACTGGAAATTCTAGAGAAGCAAGCTGAGTTCTTGGAAAATAGCCTAAGGGCATTGGAAACCATTGCAAAAGGACGACCGCAATTGTTTGCTCAAGATGAGGCCTTGCAAACGGCTTTGGTGGCAAAGCTTCTGGGTTTGTCTGAAATTGGCGACGGAGCTGTGTCTTCCAAGGCATTGGCTATTCGCTCTTTGCTGGATGGCTCTGTCTCCGGTTCTGGTACGTTGCCAGTAATTGGCATTATTCATTCGAATCTCGAACGAGCTGGCCCCCAATCTCTCGAGTAAGTACACTTGAATATTTTTACCCAAATAACATTACTGACTCTTCCAGGGTTTCGACTCTAGCAATACAGGCTCAACAAGCGTACGATAGTGGCATCCCCCTTGAAGAAATTTTCCCCAGCACAAACATCTGGATGCAAAAGTTGGCACCCTTCCTAGAGCAGCCCATCAACCCATCACTTTCAATCACCAATGGTCTTGGTGGAGCGATCGCTCTGAGCAACCCGAATGCCCGCCGTCTTGACCTCCGAACAATCCCTAGAGATAGAAAAGGCCGCTCCATTCCCTTGCGAATGGCTCTTTATGCGGGCCAACTCTTTGAAGAGAACCTGGACAGAGCCAAACTGCCACGCCAGTTCCAGATTGAGTTGCTGTACATCCAGTGTCTTACCCTGCAGCTTGCCAGCGATCAGCTAACATCTCGAGACCACAATGGCCTATGGATTGCGCTGGATGAAACTGAGTCCGTTACTGAAGCTGAAGGCCTGGTATCATGTCTCAGACACAATATCAACAAAAGCTCTGCTGGCGCGACATGGTGGGATGAAAGCATGGATGATGAGGCTTCGCAAGTATTCCGTGGACTTGTCAATCTCATGAAGGAAGAGTCTAAGGAGCTCACTCCTCGGGGAGTATATAGTGCTCGAGCCCTTAGCGAAATCATGCTATCCCTTGCAGAAAATCAACGTCTTCCTCTAGTATTTGAAGAGAATTTCTTAAAGCCAGCTCTGACAAAGGCAACGCCAGAAACCGCCCTTCTCGCTTCGGCGCTCCTCTCAGGTCTCGGCGAAACTCTCCAATCGTCCAAATTGGCAAACAATTTCTGCAACCGTCTCGTTAGTGACGTTGCTGGCGCCAGCTCAAAATCCGATAAGACGCTTATGATCCTATCTCTTCTCACGCTGTCAGCCCGTATTTACGAATCGGGAGAGCTACCCGTGGCTAACAACCGTATTGTATTTGCTGTTAAGCAGATTACTTCCTGGTTGGAGGATGAAGAAGAGCAATTGAGCGCTCCTCTTTGTGCAGAGATTTGTCGAGTCTTGACACTGCTATTGCCATGCATGGGTGAAGTGTTTGGATCGTATTGGGAAAAAGCTATTGAGTTTTGCATTGACCTTTGGGAGAAGGCGGCCGAATACCCCCTTCCGGATGCGCTCCCATTCATTCACTCCTCGTTGAAGTTGATGAAGACTTTGGAGACGGTGGCGGATCCCAATGATGATTTGCAAGACGCTCTCAGGGATTCTGTCAGTAAAAAGTCCAAGTCTTTGGTGGAGCTGCTCAAACTTCCGCGAGGAGGAACCAGTCAACCACTCGATATTGTGGATGGCATACTGCGTCGAGAGGTTGAGAAGATTAACATTAAGCATATTGCCGACATTGCCGATATCTTTGAACTGGTCGCCTCGGAATCACACGATATTCAAAGCGCAGCGTTTAATCTTCTGCACAGGGCTATACCGGCTGAGCAGGAACAGCGCTCTGTTGAGATTCTCCTAGATAAAACGGGTAAGTCTTTGTTAAGTGAGTCGTTACAATAGCTAATCGTGGTGTAGATGCTCGACTGCCTGATGAGTTACTTTCCCTACTTCTTGATGCGCCAACCCTAGAGCGATTCTCGGATGAAATGCTTGCACAGTTTCCTCCTCCTATCAGATCCTACCTCCTGTCTTGGAAGCTGGTTTTTGACGCTTACTCGACCGCCTCCTATAAGATAAGAAATGATTTCACTGAAAACCTCAAGACGGATGATTACATGTCACCACTTCTGGGTTTCATGTTTGATGTGCTCGGGCACTCGGCTGCCCACGCTCTTAGTCTGGACAAGGAACATATTACACCGGAGAACATCAAGGATTACGATATCAAGGT
The DNA here is from genome assembly GCA_004303015.1 of Cladobotryum protrusum. Taxonomy (NCBI): domain Eukaryota; kingdom Fungi; phylum Ascomycota; class Sordariomycetes; order Hypocreales; family Hypocreaceae; genus Cladobotryum; species Cladobotryum protrusum. Next base: position 5,968,324 of record RZGP01000008.1, read on the forward strand.
GGCGGAATCAGAGTCTGAGGAGAAGAGCATGCAATGGCTACTTGTGCATTTGTTTTATCTGACTCTCAAGTACATCCCCAGTCTCTTCAAATCATGGTATATCAACTGCGCGTCAAAGCAGACGAAAATCGCCGTCGAGGCCTGGACCACGAGATACTTTTCACCACTGATCATTTCTGAGCTGCTCGATGAAGTACAGATCTGGGCAGACCAACAAGAGCCACCAGCAGCGGATGAGAAGGAACTTGAGATCAAGGTCTCGAGGACATCTAAAGAGGTAACGGCAGGTTATGAGATCGATGAGGCCCACGCCTCCATCGTCATCAAAGTACCTCCCAGTTACCCGATTGAAATCGTAACAGTGGATAGCCGAAATCGCGTCGCCGTTAGCGAGCGCAAATGGCAAAGCTGGATTATGACAACCCAGGGCGTGATCGCATTCTCTGGTGGAGGTGTCATTGATGGCCTCCAGGTATTTAAGCGCAACATCATCGGGGCGCTCAAGGGCCAGACCGAATGTGCCATCTGCTACAGTATCATCTCAACAGACAAGAGCATGCCAGACAAGAAGTGCGGGACATGCAAGAATCTGTTCCACCGCACATGCTTGTACAAGTGGTTCCAGAGCAGTAATCAGAACACGTGCCCATTGTGTAGAAATCCGATTGATTACTTGGGGGCTGATACGGCGAAGAGGAGGCAAAAATAGATGGATGATGGTAACGGTTATGATTATGGTTGTATATGTATCATGATATGTCATTGATAGAGGCAAAATAACTGGGTTGGGCTTTCTTGTAAGCGCAATTACTCACCATCATCCGTGAAACACTTGTATGCCAATGCCTAGTTAAACGTGTTAATTGAAAAGCCATTAAGATGCCAGCATATGGCTAGACGTACCTGCTCAGCAGAAGCTCTTTTCCCATCATAGCGAACCAAAGCTGCTACTGCTTCTCGATATGTAGCATCAACTCCGGGAAGCAGCTCATCCCAGAGTCGAGATGGAAACACCGTCCACAGTTCAAAGGGGGTCACTTTGAATTCCTTAGCTTCCGGCCAAGTCTCTGGCGTAGGTGTTCCTAGAGTCTTGAAAATACTGAGGATCAGTCCTAGTTGATTACCGTCCTCGTGGACGGGGCGAGATTCGAATAGGGGCGATGGTGGGGAGCGGATTGCTTCTGCGACCATGGCGCCAAAAGCCCACATATCAACTGGTGGACCATAGGACTTGTTACCGAAAAGGACCTCGGGGGCTCGGTATGGGCCTGTGCCAATGTCCAGGACCTTATCAGAGGGAGACTCGCTGTAGGCTGAGAACTCGGGGTGCCATGCGGTGCCAAAGTCAGAGAGGAATGCAGGGCCTGACGGGGACGAAAGAAGAATGGCCGAAGGTTTGATATCACGATGAATGATGCCTTGAGTGTGGATAGACTGAAGTGCTTTTAGGGCGTCGGAAAAGATTGTTCGAAGCTGGCTCTTTGAGAGGACAGTGCCATTATCAAGCAGGTCGGCCAGGGTAAGGGGCATGTATGGGAAAACGAGAACGAGACGCTGCTCCTGATCGCGGAAGACGTCGAGAAGGGGAATGCATGGTGGATTGAGGGTGCGTAAAATCTTGACCTCGCGCTGGGGATTGTGAGGCTCGAGGTTGTGGTGAGCGACAATGACTTTGAGGGCTTTGTCAGTGGAGCGGTAGACTTCGGAGGTGACGCCTTCGGATATTGGAGTGCAATTGGTGTATGAGCCGATGCGGATGCCAGGGTCTTGTGATGTGGTGAGAGCATCAGGGGTTGATGATGGTCCAGGCTGAGATGTGTTTGCAGAACTTGATTGACAAGCAGCGTCATATTCTTCCTGCGAGCTATGTCAGACAGTAAACTGCTTGCACCTCTTGGGTTTGGGCTTACACGTGTAATAGAGTTTTGATATGCTGTTTGTTCGATGGTGACGGCCTCCTTCATGTCCTGTGAAGGAAGCGAAGCTTGTCTATTCAATTAGTGATTGGCTTTAACCTATGATTTACTGAGTACTGACACCCGTTGAATGACCTCATATCTGTCTATCGCCGAGAGTGACGATTTCCATTGAGAGGATGAGTCCATGGAGGGTGGTGATGGTGGTGAATAGCGTTGTGTATGGAGTGATGCTAGAGCATAGGGTTTTAACTGTTAAAGGCCCCCTATAGTACTTGAGTAGCTTGTTGGCTTCCTTAACAAAGGCAATGGTAACGGGATAAATAATAAAGCCTGCGGGGTCTAACTATACATACAAAGATGAATTGAAGACATCTCAAATGAAACATGTGCTCGAGACTTTTCAATATTAAGAGTCAACTCCTCGAATCGGATCGCGTCACTGGAACAGGCAGCTCGTGCCGAAGCTTCTCCGAGGTGACGTTTCTTGGCAACTGCAGCTTTGGGCTCCCAGCAGCTCCCTCAGAGCTTCACTAACCTTGCCAGCTCCCCCCGGGACTCCGCATTAGTGAGGTCAGTGGTGTGGCTACAGGGCTCTCAGTGGTCAGATCAGGCATAGACCACCTGTACGGTCTGCACCTAGTCCGCCTGGGTCACCGTCACCCTACGCTGTGGTTACCGTTAGCGCCTTATGCGCCTCTAACCGCGGCCATAATAGCAACCAGCAGCCCAGTTCTTCCGTCCGTCACTTCTAAAAAATCTCCACCATCATTCCGCCTGTGCTGGGTTGTCTCTCTCTCCACCAACCACGAAGCAAATTCCTAACCTACCTTACCTTGGTTACCTTGAACACACCTAGCCAGAGGCGAACCGTCGCTGGGCACCGTCATGCGCGCATTCATTTAGCAAGCGGTGCACCGTATTCATTCTTCTATCCGTTATTCTTCTTGTCCTGCTCGATCCGTCTCCCCCGCCATTGTCATTATTTGATCAATCATGGAAGACATGGTGAGGGCCGAGTATTCGGCCATGCTGGTGAGTCTAAGATTTGGAGAAAGAAGGAAAAAAAAACGGCCATGTCTGACCGTTGTTTTGGTCTATGACGTTCGCGCTGCCTATCACAGCTTTGACTGACGATGCCTTTCTGGCGCCATTGAACAGGCTCATCTCACACCCGGCCAGGCCGTACACACGGTCAACGATCGAGTGAAGCGCATCAACAGGCTCAATCTCGAGATTGCCGACTGGCTTCAGGTACGAAGCTCTCCTCCCGCCGGATTGCCTATGACGGCATTGTGGTACCCGCTTGGGATTGGGGAATCTAACAGCCTCTTGCTTCACTGATTAGGAACGCCGTCGCATCGAAGAACAATATGTCATGGGCATGCGCAAATTGGCACAGTTTAAAACTCCCAATTCGCAGTCTGAGCTTGGGTGCGTCGCCGCCACGAATCCCCATGTCTTTCAAACCTCGTGGCTCTTGAATCACTGACTTGGTGCTACTAAACAGTGTCTTCCAAGGACCATGGACCAAAGTACTCGATGCTGTCGAACGAATCGCAAATTCTCACCAGCAATTCGCCGACCGGATCGAGAAGGATGTCGAACACCCACTCCGAGTCTTCCAGCAACGCCGAGACGTGCAAAACATGAACAATATCTCGACTAACCTCGGCGTTATGGCTAGGGACCTCGAAGAAGCCCAGGAAAAGTCGGACAAGCTGAGCAAGAAGGGCGGCAAGGCGAGCACCCAGAAGGTTGACGCCGCGTCATCCAAGCTTGAGTTGGCTACACAGCAGTGGGAATCACAAACGCCTTTCATCTTCGAGACGCTCCAGGCATTGGACGAGTCGCGCGTCAACATGTTACGCGACTTGTTGACCCAGTACCAGACACACGAGTCCGACCAGGCACAGCGAGTCCAGGACACAGCTGTTGAGACACTGGCAATAATGCTTGAGATCAATACGGAGAGAGAGGTTCACGGATTTGTCCAAAAAGTCACCCAAGGCAAGGCTCAGCTACCACATAAAGTGGCTACAAGGAGGTCGTCAACACTTGGAACCCAGACTTCCGCTAGCGGCCCCCCAAGCGCTCCCTCAACGCCAAACCCAGCATCTCAACCGGGTCTCGAGGATGATGCTAGCGAACACAACTCTCTACCAAATGAAGGCAAGCCAGGTATGCCAATTCCTTATCCAACAAAACTTCTCTTTACTAACGATATGCAGAGTCTAAGCTGCGAAGACTTGGTACCATGTTTGGCGGACGAAGACGACAGAGCGTACATTCCGGATTCGGTCAGCTTTCGCCGCAGAAAAGCTCTGGTACTAGCTTCGGTCGACTTGGTAGTAGCCATGGTCTTAGCAGTAGTCAAGCATCACGAGCTCTCTCTCCAAGGACATCCTCCAGTAATCTTAATGAGCCGAATCGGTTATCTATACTCCCAGAAAACCCGATTCCTAAGCACCGCTCCGGGTCAGAGGAAGCGACGGCGAGCCAACCATCGGTCAGTGAAGGCACCAATGGCACACCCGCGCCGGGCGAGAGTCTCTTGGATACTCCAGCTCCAGAGCTTTCATCAAGCGCACTGAACGGCAACTTGTCCCACAGTGCGCCTCCCGCTCCGCCTTCCCAGCATTCACAGGATGACGCTTCATTGGCAAAGGATGCCGATGGGTTTACTGTTCGCGCCCCGATGACAGACCCCATTTCTGAAGCACAGAGAGAAGCTGCCGAAGAAGCAGACCAATTGTTCAAGCTAAACATCCAAAACAAGCCAATTGGCGAAGAAGACCCAGAGGCTGCCCAGGCTGCATTGTCAAACGTGGCCAACACCCTCAAGATGGGCCCTGCGACTCGTCGCTCTGTAACTGTACGAGGTCGTCGGGATGTGCGACATACGATGTACGCACCCCCGCCGAATTTTACAACAGAGAGCCAGTCTGATGGCACTATGGCCATGATGCCGGGATCACCTCCAAAGGGTCTATCCTTCTCGCGATCACCTGTACTTGGCTTGGCAACGGAAGCTAGCGTTACCGGGACTTCAGATACTCAGTCTGTTCGTTCAGCGGCTTCAATTGGCAGCCCTACCCATATCAAGCACCCAGAGCTGACGGGCCCTGGATTTAACACATCCGTTGTCGAAATGGTCTCAGCTATCTTCGAGGGTGGTGTTATCAAGAGCGCGTCGATTACGGGTGAAATTGCCTTTGCCATCAACCCTTCGGAGATATCTGACGATTCTAAGAGTAAGTTACCTTTTATAATATTAGGATTATGCAATTGGACTAATCACTAGCAGCTCACGAAACCATTCGGATAAACAACTTTGCGACTCTTGAGCGAATTGGACCGAATCGTATCTTTGTCCAAAATGCATCTCCTGACCAGCCAGACCAGTTCTCACTGGATGTTTCTCACCTTAACAAAACCTCGACTGCATTCTCCTATCGTGTTTTCTCCGATGAGAGCGAAACACCCTCCCTCGGCCAGCATGCCCCTATCATCATTAACCCCCAGTGGAAACCTCAAGGCGACAAGCTTGGCCTGCTCTTGCAATATCAGTTGAACCCTGAAAGCAAGCTTACAGGACCGGTAACACTCCACGATCTTTATTTTGTAGTGACATATGAGGGCAAAGCCAGCGGAGCCCAGACAAAGCCTACCGGTACTCACCACAAGGACAAGCATCTAGTGTACTGGAAGCTCGGAGATGTAACACTTACCGAGAACGTGCAAAAGATTGTTTGCCGAATCATTGGTGCCGAGGGTGTAGAGCCTCTTCCCGGACACGTCGAGGCGCGATGGGAGTATATTGCCTCGGGTGATGAGGTTGTAGGAAGCGGCATCTCCGTGTCCAGGCTGGAGACCAAGGAGAAGGATGCGGTGGAGAGTGACCCATTTGCGGATGAGAATCCAGCCAGTTCCAACCCATCATTATTGGAGCAGACCTGGGTAGATGTGCCGACAACGAGACGACTAGTGAGCGGCAAGTATGAAGGAAAGTAATTGATACGATGGGCGTCATATGCCTGGCGTCACTGGCGAAAAGCTGATTTTATTGTGTTTTTTTTTAACTGGAGGATAATTACCAAGTATCTACGCGATGGCGGAGGAAGATCGCATGACTGTACACCGACCCGTTTCTCTTAGGATTATGTGTGTATCTCTGGTGGCGAGTAGAGGGTATATTGTTTAGGGGGATGGGAGGAACCATTTGAGACTCGCTTCAGCCGCATACATGCATTTCCTTTACTACTTACTACTATTACTATATGTTTTCTCTACTGTGTTTTTTTGTTCTTTATTTCATTTGTCCTTGGAGAAATTCCTTTGTCCTTGGATGTGGCGGGATGATGATGAGAGGAGGAGAAGGAGATGGTGAGAAAGGGGACGCAGCGTTGAAAGCTGGAGTCTATTGTAAAGTAAGTGCAACAACAACAACAGCAACAACAACAACGGCAACAACAGCAGCAACAAACACTGAGTTGCTGTTCAAGAGAAAGGGATCTGCAATATCTATGCTATCTTATTTGCAGTGTTGCTATACTTGAAAAGTCTCCGAGATGTCTCTTTTGTATTAGTTAGTGAGAGCAAGGGAAGTAAAGTCGGTTGCAGATCGCTGCAAGGCACGCATGGAGGATCATCTGATGAGCGCAGGGTAGATACCTGGGGGGGAGTATTAGAGTAGTAATACGGATTACCCCGAGTGAAAGTCGAAGTGATCGTCAGAACTATCTTAGATTTGATGGCGGAAATGCTCGTCCCCTCGCTGAGGGCCTGTTTGTCCCAAAAGTTGTCTCCGTGATATAGGTCCATATGTATAATCGGTACGAAATGAATATCGTATGTCTATTTTGTTTTACGTGCCGGATCAATCCGTTCGTTACTTACACATTAAGTGTCGGATCATGCTTGACGTCAGTGTTTGAGTGAACCAAATGATTGAAGTCGTTGTATGAGTTGCTGCGTGTTTTGCCCGAAGCCTCACGGTTCGTGTCATTATTCTGCTGGCTTAGTGGGCTTCCATGGGAGTTCCGCTAGTCTTCTCGGGCATGCAATGCCACATCTCCCGCCGGCCTTTGGGGGAGCTTGTTTTTACTATGGCGGCACGTCTCCGGCCGGCAAGCCTAGTATGAACACGTTCAACACGCCGATACCAACACAAGCCGGCGGTTGGGGTTCATGTTTCGGCCGAGAAACTGGAGGCCTATGACGTGGTGCCTTGAAATTGAGTCTTGTATGGTCCAACCCTACAACCGTGGAGAGTCGCATTCTACACGCTTGAACAAGGAGGGGGGGGGGATATTGTCGGTGCATGAGGAACGGACTTTTTCTTAGCAGCATCTTTTCCATGAAACCCTTCCCCACGATGGTGAGATGTGACGGACATGTTCTTCTTTGAGGTTTGATTCAGACGATCACTAATCCACAAACTTATCCCTGGAATAGGCTATTTAGGCTTGTTGGAGCCTCAGCATTGTCCAGGGCTCAACGAATCCAACTCAGGAGACCTAAGAGGCCAAAGAGGCCAAAGAGACCTAAGCGACCCAGAAAAAACAACCTTGTGGGGTGAAGATCGCCAAACCCACGACCTAAGACATGTCAACCAAGGGTATGAGAGCACACATAACGGCATAGTGCTCACGCTTCGGCGCTACCCTCGGCCAAAGCGTGCAGTGCCTTGCAGCCAGCCAGTCCACGGAATAGCCGTATTTTGGCCGTTCGACTCTCCTTTGAGTTGCCAAACATCTACTTAGATGTTTTGCTGAAACCTGTCATGGCTGGAGTCAGATGCCGATCCCCACCGCATCCGGCAGTCCAGTTGTCTTGATGAAGAGTAAAGGCGATGATCTTCACCAGACCTTTTCGCCGCCCAGGGGCCCATTAGAGCTGGAGTCGCTGGACGATCACTGCCGGAACGGTCTCGGACGAAGAGTAGAGATGACAATCTACCGAAGACGCCGGGTCGAAGCGATGAAACGGCGTATCCTTGAACCTTGACGGACATAGCAGTTCAAGCCATGAATAAGGATGTTTCACGGCGACATTGTTCGATGGGGGAGCGGGAGAAATGAGATTAGGGACCAATCGGCCTCACTCTCCTAATATATAAGACCATACTCTGCTCCCTCATCTTCGGAATGGTTTCGTCAGGACAAGTCTCATAGTTCATCTTTCCTCCATCAGAAAGAAACTTCATTCCTTCTTTGTTCGCGATGCGTTTCCAGAGCCTTCTCAAGGCCTGCGCTGGAGCTGCCCTCTGGGCGACTGCCAATGCGGCGCCTGCTTTCGACAGCAGCCTCCTCACTCGCGATGATGGTAGCTCTCTTGTTTTCTGCCATTTCATGGTATGCGTCCCAATAATCTATAAGGATTACGGACTATGGTGGCTAACTGAATTAACAGATTGGTATTGTGGGTGGCCGTGGTGGTCCCGGTGACTACGATGCCGATATGAAGGCTGCCAAGGCTGCCGGAATCGATGCCTTTGCTCTCAACATTGGTGTTGACCCCTATACCGATACCCAGCTCGGTTACGCCTACGAATCAGCTGCCAACAATGGCATGAAGGTCTTCATCTCTTTTGACTTCAACTGGTTCCACACCACCGATGCCGGCAAGGTTGCTCAGATGATCCAGACCTACGGTTCCAAGCCCGCTCAGCTCAAGGTTGACGGCAAGATCTTTGCTTCTTCCTTTGCTGGCGACGGCGTTGATGTTGGCACCATCAAGGGCAGCGGCAATGTCTTCTGGGCTCCCAACTTCCACCCCGGCCAGGGCGATTTCAGCCAGCTTGACGGTGCTCTCAACTGGATGGCCTGGCCCAACGATGGCAACAACAAGGCTCCCAAGGGAGGTTCCGGTGTCTCCGTCGGCGACGGTGACAAGGCCTATGCTGGCTCCCTGGGCGGAAAATCCTACATTGCTCCCGTTTCTCCCTGGTTCTCCACCCATTTCGGCGCCGAGGTCCCTTACTCCAAGAACTGGGTCTTCCCCGGTGACTTCCTCTGGTTCGATCGCTGGACTGAGATCCTCACCTTGAAGCCCCGCTTCGTCGAGATCATCACCTGGAACGACTACGGCGAGTCCCACTACGTCGGACGTCTAGACAGCCCTCACGGCGACGACGGTAACTCCAAGTGGGTTTACGGCATGCCTCACAACGGATGGCTCGACATGGCCAAGCCCTTCATTGCTGCCTACAAGGAGGGCTCCAACGACCCTGCCAAGCACATTGAGGAAGACAAGATCGTCTACTGGTTCCGCCCCACCCTGTCGACTCTCAACTGCGACTCTACCGACACCACCATGGGCGACGCCAACAACTCTTCTGGAAACTACTTCAAGGGCCGCCCCGACGGCTACCAGTCCCTCCAGGACAAGGTCTTCATCGTCACCCTCCTCAAGCAGGCCGGCACCCTCGAGGTCACCGTCGGCGGCAAGACCCAGACCTTCCAGGCCGCCGCCGGCGCCAACAAGTTCTCCGTCGACATGGCCCCCGGCCCCGTCTCCTTCAAGCTTAACGGCCTCTCCGGTCAGGCCGGCATGGAGATCCTGGACAGCTGCCCTTGCGGCATCTACAACTTCAACGCCTACGTTGGGACCATCCCCGCCGGTTCTCCTGATGAGCTGAAGCCGGAGGGATATGCCAAGATTAAGGATGGCTTGAAGGTCGACAAGTGTGGACCTAACTGAGAGATTTTCCTGGGCTGGGTATCTGTGTGATATGAAATGATTGACCTGCGCGATGTGGTTCGTTATATGTAGAATATATATGTTGGCCATTTGGTTGACAACGTAAATAAACACCATGAAGAATATTTTTCACTCTCAAGCCCATTCTATGTGAATATTCATATCACTGTACAAACATTTAGGTTAATACTAACTCAAGACTCACACATGTTTGTGTAATACACAAGGTCACCGTCCAACGTGTGCGCTGTCCTTTCTGCTAGCACAAGCCACTATCTACAATTCACTTCAAACCTAGTCCACGGGATATCCTCATTTTCCGCTCCGAAAACTTGTCCCCATGATAATGTCTGTTGCTCACATATTGAACATTCAAGCTCATTCTCACAAGTCATCCAACCCACCATGTTTCGAAGCCGAAGCCGATTCAGATTTCGAGGAACTTTCCGTCGATTGAAGAGCTGCTCCAACCGCCGTAAAGTACTCATCCAACTATTCCGGCCAATACCATGGCATTTCCAACTACCAGCGCAACTCTCTGTCTCGGAGCTGCAAGGCATGCCAGGAGACCAAATGCTCAGCCTTCGGCAACCAAACATGCTGCGGCTCTTTTGTATACCGCTGTTTTGTGTGCGAGACACACCCCTCCGGTCCCTATACCGGCTGTATGAAGATCTGTGCTCCAACAACCTCGTCATGATGAGCTACGAATTCGAGTATTTCTTCTACCATAACCAGCCCTCTTGGCGGCTATCCCGCATACCTGATCCTGTAGACCCGGATCCAGCGAGATATGCCCTGCTCGCCTGTTTTGCCGAAGCGCTTGTTACTACTTTCAATTGGAGGCTGGAACTTGGGTTGGGGCGTGACAGATCACAGGTTGAAGGGAGGAATCCGGCGGACATTGATTTCGAAACGGCTCCTTCATGGACGGGCAAGGTGCAACCTCTAGCAGAGACGCTCGATCTACGAACTGACCCCCTGGATGATTCAAATCCTACATTCCTAAGCAGAAACATTCGGGCACCAATGGGCTACCTATACTGCATATGAACGTTCTTCAAAGATGAATTCTAGTGAGGGGGCGGAGTGGTTGTTTCCATAGTTGAGCATGTTTGTAATTGTTTCTCTAGTATCTAACGGGAATAAACTCATCTAATTATCGTTCAATGAAATGCCAGCGTGCCCAAATCGAGCAACAAAGGCCTCGGCGACTTGTTGGATGGCCGCATCATCCAATGGAGTGTATACGATTGTATCCCATGATTTCACAAGCTCATACGAAAGAGGCCCACCGTTTGCCTCTACCAGTTTGCCCAAGATCTCAACAGCGTCACTCAAGTCGATAGGTCGGTGTGAAGATCCATATCTCTTTAGTTTTCGGGCCAATGCCCACTCCCATTTAATTGCATAGATTGTCAAGTTTCTCCCCTGCCAGAGAATGGTATCTTGGGCTATGGAGTCGCGAAACAGTTGCAATTTGGTGTCTCCTACCGCGAAAGTTTCCATCTGAGAATTAATCCAGTCGTGTTTGAGGTCTCTCCTTTCCGCGACAGCGCTGATGGCATTTTGTAATTTCACTTTAATCTTGGTGATGTTCTTGATACTCGGATCTAGAATGTAGTCGATGTCTTGTGACGACACGCGATTGCGAAAGAAAGTGACAGCTACGAATCCTCCCGCACTCATGATTTTGATTGGGGCCACACGACCAAGGTTTTTGGATTTGGCGATCTCGGCGTCCAATTCAAGGAGTGCTTTAAGACGATGAATATCAATTCAGGGCCCAAGAGATGGTAATTTACCTTGGTGCATATCCTCGGCCGAAAGATCTCTGGTCATGTCGCTTGCGGACATCTTGATGGTTTCGTCATGGAGATAAGGATCCTGATGCTCAGGATGGGAAAGGTTAAGGCCGAATGCATGGTGCTTCCAGGTATCACTATGGGCAGTGGATTGTGCTTTACTTAACTTGCAGATGCCATTCACGGTAGGAAGGAGGGTCAGTCGTTCTTTCGCGATCTGATATGGTGCTACACAGTTCAGATTCAGAGTATGGACATACCCGTCTCAGTTCATTTTATCTCAGATTGAGTGATAGTACCGCCCATTAGTCTCCAACATCAAAGTTCAAGATCGTTTGGAGTCAGGGAAGTCAACGTATCCCTTGCCTGGAACAAATGTGGCAAACCATGGGATCTCCTTCTTATCATCGGCCAGCTCCAAGTAAAATTCTGCAGCCGCAGGCCCAGAAATGGCAGTGCCAACGGGTTCTCCAGCTTCAGTACGCTCATCAGCGAAGTAAAACCTGGTGAGGACTGACTGTTAGCTGACTTGACTGAATGAGGGAGAGCAATTCATTTCATGCGTCACGACTTACTTGTATCCCTTGTCCTTGTAAATCTGAGATGATGAACCGATCCAGTAACTGGCGGCGCTCTTTCCGATGCCCAAGCTGGTGAAGAAGGGAACGGGCTTCGTAACAGCAGCAAGCAAGTTTCCAGTATAGATGAATGCCTTGGGGATGTCCTGTGGCAGCGTGTCAAAGCCAGCGACGGCCTCGCCGGCTGCGACATATGCACTTGTGTTATTCACTGCCAAGTCCGCCTCCAGATCCTTGATGGGGATGGTGAAGTGGTTTTGCTGGTCTGTCGGCTTCGAAACAGCCGCTGCATTATAAACTACGACAGAGGGAGGTCCGCCGAGCTTTGACTTGACACTCTCAAAGATGGAAGGGATCGTGGAGGGCTGGGTGAAGTCTCCCTTGAGAGTGAGGTAGCCCTCGGGGGAGGTCTGGTTATCGGCGGCGCTGCGGGAGACGAGAGCGATTTTGTAGCCTGCGGCCTTGAAGCTTTGGGCAATGTGCTGGCCGATGTTCTTGCCGGCGCCGAGGACGAGGAGGATCTTGGTGGCTGACATTGTGATGTGACTTGAATATAGTGTCTTGGTGCTTGGAGAGTGTTGTGAGAATGGTGATGTGAATTATGACTAGAACTTGCGTGGAGGTGAGGTTGCTGTCTATACATACATGTAAATATAGATATAAATATAGATATAGATATAAATATACATATATATAAACAAACACACACACACACATACACACGCACACACTATGCTTCGTCTATTGTATCATTGTGTCATAAATGGCATCCAGTTCGCTGACAAATATCTATGCCTACAACAACTCAGATGCTCCCCAATGCGTCTGCATGAACTTGGTACGTGCAGTTACCGCGCGGCATTGCGTTCCCCAACTGTATTATTAATGATGGTTCGCTCTACTGGGCAGTTGCCGAAGCCTATGTATAAACGCCAGGATGAATCGCTAGCTCGGTCTTATAGCCAATGGATAGATACACCGAGTTATGCAGTGGTTGCAGGCGTGATTCAGTTCATGGCGAAAGTAGGTTGTCAACAAGGCTGTTAGTGAACGCCTATGAATCCTTTTAGAGCCTAGCGAGTGCATCCTTGCATTTGAGTTGATATATAAACATTGGTAATCAATTTGAAGTGAAACTCGGGGTATTGGCATGTCCGGCTTGCTGACAGGGCGAGGCCGAACTTGTCATTATTAATACACAGTGTAGGATATAGTGACGAATTGCCATCGTGAACAAGCCCAAGCTCATGATTGACCGCAAATGACAGTATCAAGACATCGGGGATCCCTCGCTTTGGCAGACATTAGATGCCATCGTGTATCAGTTTTGGACAGACTACGAGAGCAGAGAGTCTAGTTACCCAAATAAGATGGTCATGATATGTAGGGTAACAAGAGTAGGTATGTTGAGCCAACCCAGTGATAAAAACTAAACAGTAACAAAGACGCATCCGATATATTGGAAATTTCGTAGACTTTACGGTGTTATCGCTAAGCAATTCGAGGGTCTACAACGGTGATTGTAATGAGACTAGGGGTTTCTCCATGTTCCAGACTACAATATAACCAAGCGGTAGAAAATACAGATAGCAATACCGGATACTTTAAGTCATCAAATCTATTCACACCCTGTGTCTCTTGATCAATCCTATATCTGATCATTTCCCACGCTTTTGTCTACTCCTTTTATGTTTGGTATGTGTTTTTGTTATGGCCTCTAATCTAGTAATATTATTTTCTCGCGTGTCAGTCCAACCATCTCCTGTGTTATGATTGCTCTCTTATTATTCTTATCATCATGGTTATGTCGGAGATGTGCTAACTTCGACATTTATAACAATCATATTTGTCGTGGCACTTGATATTGAACTGTGAATCAAGGCTGTTTATTGGCCAACGCAGCTTAGTTACCCAGGGTAAGTTGATGAAGAGAAGTTCCTCATGAAAGGGTAGGAATATGATGTGTACTGATGGCATTGCATGAAAAACAGCTTGCTGAAAAAATATGAGTTTGGATATATAAAAACATCCATGTTATAGACTTATCCCATGACCTTGATCAAGGCATCCAACAAGCTAGCATATGTTTGTGATGGCCGCTTGTCTTCGCCCCCCTCCTAGTGCAGGTCACTAATGGTGGAAGCTCCTTAAGCTAACCATACAATCGTCTTGGGATTGGAAGCTGATATCATTCCCGTCGATGAGTCTGATTAGGTTCAGTACTTGCGTTCAATACGCATAATTTAGGAAGAATACAGTTCCAAGCGTCACTCTGGTCGATAGTCGGGCATCCACACTTTATCTTTCCTTGCGATTGATACCGCCAGTTATAGTAGAGTATTCTGATGTTGTTGCCCCGACCCCCTAAAGGTTCCATTGGTTAGTTTGCACAGGGCCAATACGCACGAAGTGAAGAATATGGAAAGAAAATGGGAAATGGTTATATAGGAACTGCAACTTTTTTAAGAGTCTTGCGTACATATATGGCTTGGGTAAATGTGTTGCAACTCATAACAATCCAACAAGTTATACTCACTAGCATGGTGGCTATCAAACACTTGTTTCTCACGGCCGAATATGGAGTTTTGATTTGGAATTTATAAGATATCAGACTCTGATACTTCGTCTGCAGTCCATTGAATGACCAAAAACTGGCCATCATCTCCTCACACACCAACTATCGGCTATGTGTAGGGCAGCATCTATACCGTGGAAGTATTTATGAATAGAATAGTATGGCCTACCCTGTTCCATCTTTCAACATCTCATTGTATCCTGAGAAAGAAAAATGGTATCCAACCAAGGACCCAAATGTGACACCAATGACTGAGTGATGCTATAACCCTAGAGAGACCTTTTCATATATAGGGTAGAGTATTTAATAACTATTTTTTCGTTACTCAGACCAGTGGTCCATTCATATAGTTCCGGAGAAAGTCGACGTCCCAAATCAGTCATCCCATGTAACAGACTTTGTGAACAAAAACTCATCCATGCCCTCCGCCGCGTTGAAACGACCCCAGCCGCTGCGATTAATCCCGCCAAACGGCAAAGCAGGTTCATCTTGAACTGTCATACTATTGATGTGGACCGCTCTGTCGTATGTGTATTAGCTAGAGCACATAACACTACACGGCTGATTTACTCACCCAACTTCTAGCCTCTTGGCCAAAGCGAACCCTTTACGGAGATCCTTGGTGAAGATGGATGCCGACAATCCATAGCCAGAGCTATTCGCAATCTGGATGGCTTCATCCTCGCTACTGACGGCTACATAGCCCATGAGTGGCCCAAAGTTCTCCTCCTTCCACGCATCCATGTCTTGAGACAGGTTGCCAATCACTGTAGGGATAAAATGAGCAGCATCTCCGGGCGGAGGGGGACCGCCGGCAAAGACGCTGGCTCCCTTGGCTTGGGCATCCTCTAAAACGGAAGTAATACGCGACGCCGAGCCTGCAGACACGACGATGGGAAGGGAGGTGCTGTTGGCCTGGAGAGCTGCGAGAGCCCCTTTGAGTGCATTCAGGAATTCGGACACAATGTCGGTATGAACTATGATGCGATCAGTCGACATGCAAATCTGCCCAGCCTAATGTTGTGTCGTAGCATGTTAGCGACTGCTGCTTTGAAGATGAAGCTCATTACTCTTACGTTGGCAAACCCCCCCAAAATACAGGCCTTTGCAGCCTTTTCCAGGTCTGCATCAGGCAAAATGATGGCACTGTTTTTGCCTCCAAGCTCCAGCAACACAGGCTTGAGGTTATCGCTGCAGAGGCGTGCTACCTTTCTCCCCACGGCTGCACTACCGGTGAAGTTGATCTTCTTGACTGCAGGATGCTCAATCATGATCCTTGCGAGCTCAGCTGCGTCAGATGGCGAACAGGATATGATGTTTATCACACCTGCTGGCACGCCTGCATCGTGAAAGATCTTGCCCAACGCCCAGTAAGACCGTGGTGTCATCTCCGAAGCCTTGAGAACGGTGGTGTTGCCCGTTGCGATGGCTGTCGCAGCCGCGCGAACACCAAACACATAAGGAGCGTTCCTACCACCAAGCCCGTTCCTTAGCGATTGCTCGATTGAATACCTGCTGAACTTGGAGTCTAATGGATAGCTGCTCGGCTTACCAAGGCACAATCCCAAGAATTACCCCGTACGGTTCTTTCCACACCATGGCGCTTTGCCCCGCGGTCTGAACAGTGGGAACGCTGCCACACACAGTTGGGGCACGCCCAGCTATATCGCGCATCATACCGATGGCCATGGGAAGCACAAACTCCCCGGCAGTAAAGGCATCCGCGCCCATCTCCGTCCGCACATAGTCGCAAAGCTCATCAGCGCGCTCCTCCATCAACGCAGCTGCTTTGAGCAGGATGGCCTGACGCTCCATCGGCTTGGTCGCCTTCCAAGCAGGCCATGCCGCCGCAGCGGCCTCAGTGGCGTTGATAGCATCTTTAGTCGATGCAGAAGCGGCTTCCCAGCATATTTGTCCCGTAGAGGGAGAAACGACAGGGAACGTCGTGGAATGAGTCTGCTCGACTCCGTTGATCCAGGACGGCACGATCATGGCCATGATGTTTGCAGGGATTGGGCAGGAGACCCTGGCTCGTTGATGTCGGAGCTAGAAGGCACACAATAAGACAATGGTGCGGTGGCACATCAGCTCGAGTGTGCAGATTGTGCAAATGCGATTTTTTAACTTTATAAAATCGATTAAACCATATATTTACAGCGCTATAACTATTATAATTACAGTACCTTTAGTCTTATAATTAATTAAGTAAGTAAGTATTAATTAATTTATATTATATTCTTAATTAAAATATCTTTAATTAGTTTAATATTTTAGTTATTTATATAAAATTAATTATATAATTAAATAACTATAAATATTTTTAATTGTTTAAATTATTATAATATATTTATGAATTATTTTTATAAAACTATAATACATAAGTGTTAGTGTGATAGCGAAGAAAACATAACAATAACAAGGGGATATAGAAAGCCATAAAACCTTTACTAGTCCTAGATAACCTAGGTTAAGATAATAGATTTAAGTAATAATTAAATAAGAGGTCTTGATTATTAGTTAATCTGGATTAATATAATAAGATTATATAGGTTTAATGTAAAAGTTAATATTAGATTAATATTTGATTAAATACTTAAAATAAAAAATAAAAAAAATAAAAGTAATAATAATTTTAAATTTAAAAATAAAATATAAATATTATAATAAAAGTAATTAAATTATATAAATAAAGGTAAAAGATTAATTATTTATTATATAAGCTTAATTAATTTCTTTTTTATTTTATAGCTTATTTTAATATTTGTTTTTTTAGTATTATTTTTAAAAAATTATATTATATTATTCTAGAATATAGTCTATATTATTATATACCTTTTTACAAGGTTTATAAAATACTCTTGTTTATTATAAACCTTATACTAAATAATAAATATTTAATTACTTATTTTCTTAAATAATTTTATTTTTATTTACTTTTTTAAACTTTTTAATTAATCTTTTTAGTTTTTTTTAACTATAAATTCTAGCTTTTAATATATAACTTTTCTAATAGCTTTTATATTTTAACCTGTCTTTTAATCTTTTAAATCCTTAAATTAATAAACTTTTTTATAAAAAGCTTTAATATTAATTATTAAAATTATATTAAATAGTATTTAAGTAACTTAAATATTAAATTTTTATAAGTAATAGAATTCTTTATTAATATAATATAATAAAAAAAGTCTTTTTTTTTATTAATATATATAATTTTAATAATAATTTTTGATTTAAATAATTCTTTTATAAAGTTTTTATTATTAAATATTATTTAATTAGTTTAATGTTAAAATATAATTTTTAATACTAAGAGTTTTAATTTATAGTTTACTCTGGTATTTATAACTTGTTTTTTAATTAATAATATAAAATAAAAATTATTAAGTATTTTTCTAATCCTTTTAATTCTAAAAAATAAGAATTTAATTCTATTTTATAAATTATTTTTTTTTAAAGTAATAAAATTATTAATAATATTTAATCTTTTAGATTTTTCTTTATTAAATATTTTCTTTTTTATTAATTTTTTATTATTTTATTTTTTTTTGTTAAAATAATTTACTTATTTAAATATATTATTATTATTACTTGTTTAATTTATCTAAAAGATCTTAATCTTAACTAATAATTTAAAAAAAATATTAATAAAAAAGCTTAATTATAGTTTAATAACTAATCTATTAATAGTATAATTATTTTATTTAGGTTTAAATAATATATATATTTTCTTATTAATTAGAATAGTTTTACTAATAATATTATTACTTAGACTTATAATAATATAAGAAACTAGTTTTTTAATATTAATAAATATAAATTCTTAATTATAATTTTTCTATATAATATTACTAATAAACTTAATAAAATCTATTATAGCTTTAAAAATTAATTATTTAATATTTTTTATTATAATAATTAAGAGATTTAAAACTATTATTTTATTATAAGCTATAGTATAAAAAAATAATTATAATAATTTAAAAACTTTTTTTAAAAATCTTTTTTAAGATTTTTTAATTAAATATTATTAAATTAAATATAAAAAATTTTAAATCTAAGGATTCTTTATTTATAACTAGAGTAAAAAAATTATTTTTAAAGGTATTTATTAAAGTTTTTTTTTAAATTCTTTTAAAGTCTAGAAAAGAGTAAATATTAAAAGATAATTATATTTATAATTAGTTAATTAAAATATAATTAATAAAATATATAATTTAAAGTTATATAAAAAATTAAAGTTAAATAAAAATCTATAAAATATTAAACCTATTGCTTTTATTCTTTTAGCCTTTTTTATTATTAAAGTATTATAATATAATAGAATTTTATGTTTGTAATCAAATATAAAACTTGTTTAATAATTACCTTTTATATTTATAAGTTTAATTAAAAACTAATAATAATATATATTTTTAAATATATAAATAATATTTTTTTTTAAAAATATTAAAACTTTTAAAATAATATTTTTAATTAAATATTAATTAATTAAATATTTTCTTATACTTATAAAATTTAATTAAATTAATTATAAAAATATTTATAAAAATATATATAGAATTTTCTATATTATATTATAAAATTTAAAGTATTATAATCCTTTTAAAGTTTATTATTTATTTTTTATTTTATAATATTAAAATAAATACTAAAAAGTTTTTATAATGATTATTTTAATATTTTTTAGTTATAACTTTATGTATAATAAAAATCTTGTTTTTTATAAGATATAAAAAAGTTTTTTATAAATTATTTAAGTTTACTTATATATTTTAAAAAACTTTTTTTTTTTCTTTTTTAAGTAAAAATATACTATTTTAATTATTTTTTTATTTAATAAGTCTAGATAATACTTAAGTTCTAGTTATCTTTAGGTTAAAAGAATAAAAAAGGGTTTATATATATTTTTAAAAGAGTATTAAATATTAAGGGTTTATACTTATAATAGAATTAATATAATTCTTTTTTTTTTCATAAACCTAATTAAGGCAAATAAAATATTAAATCAGCTTATAAAAGCTTTTAAAAACATTATATAAAATTATTAAATAACTAAACTAAAAGATCAGTTAGTTATGGTTTAGAAATTTATAAGATCTTTTCTTTAAGCTATTAAAATAATTAATTAAAAGAATAAAGGTTTGATATATACTTTTATAAAGTAAGGATTTATTTTAAAGATAAAAAATCAATTAAATAATTCTCTTAAAGTATAATTTTAGATATAGATTTTAATATAATAATTAATAAAAGCAAGAGATTTAATATTTTTTTTTAAAAAAAAAAAGTATTTTAAATAAAAGAATAGGGTCTAATAGCTTTTAAAGAAAAAAAAAAAAGAAAAGTATAAAAACATATATATTTAAGTATTTGTTTTTTAAAAAACACTTCTTCAAGTATTTGTATTAAGTAAAGTATTTATTTAATATATAGTTTTAAGTCAGTATAAAAGTTTATAATTTAAAGATTATAGTTTTAAAATCAAGGCTATTTTTTATTTCTTTAAGATGTTTTTATTTAAAGTATTTTTTTTTTTTTTATTTTTATTTTTTTTTTTTTTTTTTTCTAGTCCTTAATTTTTCTTTATTTTTATATTATCTTTTATTCTTAATAAAATATCTAATTATATTTTTATAAATAATCTTTTTTATTTTATATATATAACTCTTTTAACTTTATATAACTTTTAATTATCTTTTTATTTTTATAACTACTAGTTTCTTTTAAAAATATTTTCTTTTTAAATTCCTTAATTAAATTAATATTATACTTCTTTTACTTATAATTTTCCTAATGTTTAGTATTTTTTTTCTTAAAAAATATATTCTAATAAGTTTAATACTTAGGTTTTTTTTGTTTAGTAATAATATTAGGTTTTTACTTTGTTAGAGTAAGACTATAATACTAAGCCTAAGTATTAGACTATAAGTTTTTATTTTTTATTTTTAAATCCTTAAATATTAATTAATTATTTGTTTTTCTTTTATTAGATTAAAGTAAATATAAATATATAAATGCTTAAAGATAATAATTTTAATTATTTTAAATATTTTCTATACTATAAGATTACTTTTAAAGATTTTATTTAATCTTATTATTAGAAAAGATTTTAATATATACTTATTATTTATTCTAAGAATTTCTTTTTAAAAGTAATTAATTAATTAATTATTAATAATATATAATAAGTTTTTATTTTAGTAAAGTTTACTTATCCTTTTAAATATTTTTTTTAATTATTTTTTAATTATTTTAAGTATATTTATAAATACTTTATTATTTTTTATAATTAAAGAAATTTATATAACTATTATTATATTAAAATATTTATATTTAATATTTCTTATTTTTAAAAGTATATTATATATTTATTCTTTAAATATATTTTTATTCTTAGATTTTAAAAAGGTAGTTATATTAATTATATATAGAAAATAAATATTTATTATATTTAATAAGATTTTCTTGGGTATTAATAATTTTTTAGTATTAAACTTTTTGTTAATATTTTTTATAACTTTACTTTAGCTAGTAAAAACTTTTAGTAAACAATTAATTAAAAGAATAAGATTATTCTTAAGTCTTTTATTAATATAAATATATCTTAGATTATTTTTTTTTTCCTAGATATATTAAAGAGTATTTAAATAAAGTATTTGGTTAAATATAACTAGTTTTTATGTTTTTTATTTACTCTAGCTTTTTTATTAATTATAAGAGTTAGTTAATTATTCTTAACTTAAGTCTTATAATTATTAAAAAGCTTAAAAAAAGTTAAATAATAGCATAGGTTAGTATATAATTGATTAATTAGTATTCAAGTACTTTTATATAGTAATTAATCTTTTTTCTTTTTTTATAAATTTCTTTAATTTTTAGCCTTTTTTATATTTCTTTTTTTAGTAATAACTTAAGGATTTTATTTTTTAATTTTATTTTATTTTTTATAATCTTTATAATTTATATAATAAATATATATAATTTTTAAAATTAGATTAAATTCCTTAAGTATAATAGCTTTAATTTGTATACTTAAAACTTAAGTCAGGTACTTTTTTTTTTTTACTTTTATTTATTTTTATTATTAGTTTATTTTTTAAAATTATTATTATTATATTTTTTCTTCTTAATTTAATACCTTTTAAACAAGCCTTAATATAGTAATTAATTAGATATTTTTATATATAATTTTAATCTTTATGTTTTTTTTTATAAATAATTTAATAATTTCTTTTATACTTTTTTACTATTTATATACTTTTTTCTTAAATATTATAAAAAGAATATAAAAATTTATAATATTTTTAATTTTTTTTATAAAGTTTTATATAGAATCTTTTATTTTTTATTAAATAATAAAAGTAAAACCTTAAATTTCCTATCTAGATCTTCCTTATATAAGCATAGGCTTTATCTTAATTATAAGTTTTATTTAAAAATTTTTTTTTTAAGCTTTAAGTTATTGGTCTTTTTTAAGCTTTATAAATTACTTTTTAAATAACTAAAGAAAGAGTCAACTAGTTAATTAGATGGTTCTTATAAATGTTTTATTTTAGTCTTGGTTTATTGTTTCTTAATTAGTCTTTCTAACCTATCGTTAATTTTATCTTTTGATCTAAGTGTATTAAGTAATTTATAATTGTTTTTTAAAGACTATTAGTCTATTAGGTCCTGTTTAAAAACCTTGATTTATTTAAGGGTATATATTCTAGGAATTGGAATATTATTTAAAGAAACTAATATATAAGTATTTATTATATTAGTTTATTAAAGAATATAAAACGGTCCTTATTATTTTATTTTTAATTTAATAATTTAAGATATATTAAAAGATTTAATACTATTATATATTAAGATAATATTTTCTGGTTTAATTAAGGCTTTTTTAAGTTTATAAAGATTATCTTTATTAGATTACTTGGCTCATTTATTCTTAAAACTTATAACTCTTTTCTGGGTTTTTTTTATATTTTTTTTTTATATATAATAATTTTTAATTATATTTTAAAAAGCTATTTAAAGTTAGTTATATTTAATTAATTAATAAGACATTATATAAAATACTTGATTTTTACTAGGAAAAGTAATTGTTATTTATATATAAGATAGAATAAGAAATATTTATAAAATATTCTTATAAAAGTTTTATTAATAAAAAGGACTTTGTTAAGGTTTTTTATTTATTAAAATCTCTTTTTTTTAGTTATTTTTGTAAGTATAGAGACAATTATAAAATGCTTTGTTTTTATAATGTTATTTATTACTGGATTATATTTAGAAGTTTAGATTTGTTTGATCTTAAGGTTTTTAAGAATAGGAATAATAAGTTTCTTGAACTTAAGGCTTTTATTTATAATTATTATAGTAAAAAGACTGAATTTGTATATTAGGCTATAAATAAACTTAAAAATTTCCTTTAAGTTATAGTATTTTATAACTACTATTTTTATTTATTTATAATTTTTATATTAAACTTTAATTAAGAATTTCTTTTTTTAATCTTTTAATAAATATTATAAGTTAAAATAGATTTTTTTTATAGGATATATTAAATTAAATAATATAAATTTTTTTTTATCTTTTTATAATTTATTTTTAATAAATTGAATATATAATTATAGTCTTATTAATATCTGTTTAAAGATTCTTTTAATAGTATTAGTTTTTTAATTATTTATATATAATATTATATTTTTTATAATCTTGTTTTAGATAATAAAAGTATATAATCTTATACTAAGTATTTTTATTATTAATAATTAAAATAAATTATAATTGTTTTTTTAATAAGAATTTTTAAAGCTTATGGTTTAAGATTTAATATTTTCTTGCTTTTGTTTAAAAAGCTTAAAATTAATTAAAAATTATTTTAATAAACTTTTTAAAAGTTTATAAGTATTTAATAATTAATCTAGAATTTAAAAAATATATATTTTTAAATTCTAGAATTATAATTATATTATTAAAGTATAAATTAATAAAATGATTTATATCTTTTTTATTTATTATATTATTAATATTTAAAAGACTTAAGGATTTTTTTGATAAACTATTTACGATTTGGTTTTTTATGTTTAGTATATATCTGATCTTAAAATCAAATAGGCGTAAGTAACTGATTTAATAAACTATAAGAACACTTGGTATATTATTTATAGCTCTTTAAAGCTATAAGATTAATACCTTAATATCTGTCTTAAAGATAAAATAAATATTATACAAATAACTTTTTAAATGGTATATAATATATAAAATTCTTCTATACTTTTTTTTAATAGTATTATAATTTTATTTAGCTTATAAAAAACAATTACTTTTATAGTATATAAAATATTAAGTTAATCTAATCTTTTATAAAAAAATATACTTTTATTCTTTTAAGCTTAAATTAATTTAAAGTATTATTTTTTTTTATCTTTCTTTTAAGTTAAGTTTAATTAGAATTAAAATATATATAATCTAATACTTTAACTTATTTATTACTTATTGTTTCTTTTTAGCTTATTTTTAAATAATATTTTTTTTTAAAAGAATATATAAAAGTCTAGTAATAATAGTAAAATTCTTTACTTAACATTAATAAAACCTAGTTATTTTTATAAAAGCTTTAACATTTATATTATTATTATAAACTTTTTACTTATTGATTTTTATAATCTTTAAGTTTTTTAGTCTTTTTTTTGATATATTATATAAATAACCTAGGATAATAATTGTATTTTTATAAAACTAGCTTTTAGTTATAATTATAATGTATTCTAAAAGTGTTACGGGTTAAACCCTTCTAAGGAGATACAGGCTTGGCGCCTTATCTATGAGGCATCAACCCCAGAGGAAGTGGCCTGGCTGATAAGCAGCACAAGTGTTCCTAAAAGTGGGTCCTTATCCGGAACACAGACCTAAGCGAAGGACCCGCGCCACAACTGTAGATCTCTCTCTTTTCTTCTTTCTTCCTTAGTCTTAGATAGACAATTCTAGAGCCCCTTTATGTTATTACACAAGGCCAGCCCTTTCACAAAAAGTTTAATATTTACTAATATTTTATCTAGGTTTATTAGATATTTTAAAATAAAATAATAGACTTTTAGTATAATTTTCTTTTAATTATATGTTTTTACTAGTTTATAAACTATAATATTATTTAGAAAAGCTTTATAAGTCTTTAGAATAAAATTAAATAAAATTTAAATTATTATTTTTATAAATTAAGTAATTGAATTAATTATACTTTAAAATAAAATATATATTTTTAAGAGACTGATTAAAGAGGTAAAAATTATTAAATTTTTTTTTTTTTTTAAAAGATATCTAATTATATTTTAAAAAAAAATCTAATAAGAATAGTATTTTATATATAATAAAATCTTCTAAAAACTTATTATTATTAAATGATATTAATATATTATGAATTATTTGTTTATTTATTTTAATAATTGAATTAATTAATTTAATATTTTTGTTTTTTTTAATAATTAAGAAAAAAAGATTTTTATATAATATATAGGATTTTTTTAATATTTTATGTTTTATATATATTTTTAAAAGATTAATTATTTTAAAGAATAGTCTAGTAGGTATTAAAATATTATTGGCTTATTAAGCTTTATAAGAAATAACTTTAATGACTTGTAATAAAATAACTCTTAAATCTAATATTTTATATTCTTTAAAACTTTAAGTTAAAGTTTTTTTCCTGTTATATATAATCTAAAAGAAAACTTCTTGTTTTTTTATAAAAAAAGTATTTTTTATTTAAGTTAAAAGCTTTTTTAATCTTTTTTTATAAAATTTAAATTTTTTTTTAATATTCAAGAACTTAGGAATAATTTAATTTATAAATAGTATATTTTTTTTTATTTTTTTTTTAATTTTCTTTTAGATTTTTATCTTTTAAAAAGAGTTTCTTTTAGATATAGTACTATTTAATAGAATATTATTTATAAAATAAATTTTTTTTTTTTTTTATATATAATATATATTAAAATCAGGGATATTTAAAGTATTAAATCTTTTGTTTTTAATACTATTTAATAAGTCTTTGGCTTTGTTTAGACTATTCTGAGTAGTGTTTAGTTTATTTTTGGTTTTGTTTTTAATGTTATAGATATTGTCTTGGGTAATGTCCAAGTAATTATTTAGAGCTTTATTTTTGTTTATTTATTTATTTATTTTTAAGTTTTAGTCTTTTTCTTGTCTAGTACTTATATATTAAATCTTATGTTTTTATATATCCTAGCAAATATTTAATCTTTTTAAATCTATTAAATATTCTTTTATTATTTTATACTTTAAGTTTAAAGTTATTGTTTTAAGTTTTTTTTTTTTTAAGTATTAATTTTTTTTAATATCTTTAAATATAATTATATATACTTTTATTTTTTTTATTAAAACTTTTTTTTTTTTTATTTAGGTTTATAATTTTTTAATTAATTTTATTATTTTAATGTTTTTTTTATACTTGTATATTATAAATTTTAATTTTATTTATTATTTTTTTTTTTAATATAAAATAAAATCTTATTTTATTAGATTAACTATTAAAATAATAATATAAATATTCTTTAAGATTATATAAAAAAACATTTAATCTATTATTAATAAATACTTAAAAAATATTCTTATAGATTTAATAAAGAGTATTTCTAATAGTAAAAAAAAAAACTGATTTTATTTAATAGTATAATATACAATTATTGTTTTATTTATATATTCCTTAAATACATTTTAATAATAATTATACTAATTATTTATATACTTGTGTTTAAGTATATAATTATTAAACCTATTTTTTTATATTTAATTTTTAATTTATTTTATAATATAAGGTCTTTTAAAATAATATTATTTTTTACTTTTAAATCTATTAATACTTTAATTAGTTTTATTACAAGATCATTTAGTCTTATTAATATTATAAATAAAGATTGTTTTACTAACATTAATTAATTAATAAGTAGAATATTAAATAAGATTACTAAAATATACATTTAATCAATTAATTTTTTTTTATAAGGTATAGTTTTTATTTGTTTAAGTATTATTTCTTTTATCTTAAAGTCTTTAATACTTTTTACTTTTTTAACATATTTTATTATAAATTACTCAATACTCTCTTTCCTTTTATAAAAAAGAATATTACTTTTAAGATTTTTTATTACTTATTTAAATGCTTTTATTAATATACTATTACTAGTATTTAATATTAATCTAATAATTATTTTAAAGAAAGGTTTTTTTAATCTTTAAAAATTCTTTTTTTTAGATTTGTATATATTATTAGTTTAGTTATAATCCTTCTAGCTTTTTAATTTATTATTAGTCTTCTATAAGCTTATAGTCTTATTCTTTTATATTTAATTAATTACTTTACCTTTATTTAATATAAATAAAATTATTGATTTAAAATAAAAATTAACTAGATTATTTTATATTAATAGTTTAATAAATGTTTTATAAAAACTTTTGTTTTTTATGTTTTTCTTTAATACTATTATTATTTTTTTTTCTTTTTATCTATTAAACAAGTTTAATTTAAAATATAGCTTTAGATAATAAAATACTTTGTATATTTTTTTAAAATCTTTAAGATCTTTTTCTCTCTTTTTTATTTTGATTTTTTTAATTTCTTTATTTATCCTTTAAATAATCCTAATATAATTAACTGATATACTATTATATTTATTTTAATTTAATTTTAACACTTTTATTATTACTCTTTTAATCTTGGTAATAATCTTATTTTTATGATTAATTATTATTATAAATTTTTTTTTTAATTTAATATTAATCCTTTTCTTAAAGCTTGTTTAGTAAGGTTTAGGTATTATTATTAAGTTTATTGATAATAACTGTAATATTATAAGATTATAAAAAAAAATTTTTAGTATATTGCTTGGAAAGGTGAAAATAACTTTTACGATTATAGGAGTATATAATCTTTTACTTTTCTGGCTATTATTATTATTAATAAACCTTGTTTCTTTTATTTTCTAAGATATGTTAAAAAAGATATACTCTATTTTAAATACTAGTTCTGGGTATATTAAAAATAAATTAATTAAAAAAATATTAATTTTCTTACTTAAGATTTTTTTTTTAACTTATTTATTATCTTCTTTTTTAATTAAAAAAAAATAGTAATTCTAATTATCTTTTAAGCTTGCCTTTTTTAAAAGCTAGTAAACTTATCCTTTAATAAACTAACTAGAGTTATTGTTTCTCTGACTTTTTTGCTATTATTTTCTTTTACTTGTTATTTTTTTAATTTATTTATTTAAACTATTAGTATATATATTTTAAATATTTAATCGGATTCTTTTAAATAAAAGAGGACTTTAATAACTAATATACAGGAAGAAAATTCTTTATAATAAATAATATTTTAATCTTTGATTTTTAATCTTAAATGCCTATCCTTTTTATTAATTTTTTCTAATACAAACCAATTAAAATTACTTTTTTTAATATATTAAAAGAATATATTTAATTCTTTTATCTTATTAGATATTTGATTTTAAAATTAAAGGTTTAATCTTTTTTTAATTTAGTTTAAAAAGTTTTAAATATAATTTATAAGATTCTTTTAAAACTAAAAAATTAAAAGCCTTTTTATTATTAAGTTTTTTTAAAACCATTTAACTAGTCTTAAAAAAACCTTGTTTTTTTTATTTCTTATCTATAACATTTAAATTATTTAATTATATTTATTATAATTTCTACTTTTATCCTTTAGATAAATATTATAATTATTAAAATAATATCCCTTTATATTGTAATATTAGTATTTGTTTATTTTTGCTTATATTATTATTATTATATAAAAAATAATTAAATGTTTTTTATTACTAGTATCTTTTATTTAAGTAGATTTAACTTAGAATTAGTTCTTTTTTGTGAATTCTTAATTAAGTAAACTCTTTCTTTCTTTTTTTAATTTCTTTATATAGATTTTAAGTTTATTAAACTTAAAAATTAGTCTGTTTATTTTATTATTTTAAAAGTAAAATTGTTTTTTTTTCTTATTTTTTGGATTGTATAAAGATTTTTTAGATTTTTAATACTTTTGCTTTTTAAATATAACTTTTTTCTGGTTTAAGTTTAAAAATACTTTTAAAAAATCCTTATTATTGCTAAAATTATTTATAAAAATTTTTCCTTTAATAAAACAATTAATCTCTTACTAGACTATTAAATATCTTTGCTTTAAAATATTCTTAGATTATAAGAATATTTTATTAGCTATATAATAAATAATCTTATAGTTAATATAATTTATTAATTATTTTATAACTTTTTTATTAAACTTTTAGTTTTTATTATATACTTATTTAATAAAATACTAGTATTCTAGTAACTATTTATTAATTTTCTTAAGATTATATAATAACTGTTTTCTTGTTATATAATTAAATTAATTCTTTTTATTATTAAATTACATAAAGTCTAGTTTTTTAAAGGCTTTTTTAAGTTTTAGAATAATATTTTCTTAAAAAAGCTTATTTATAATTTACTTAATCTTATAGTTAATATTATAATTATTTATATATTACTTAAGATATTTAATTTATTTTCTTTTTTTAATATTAATTAATTGTATATTTAATTTAAATTTTTCTAGGAAATTAATTATATTTTTTTTATTAAATTAAACATTTATTAATACGAAAGAATGTTAAATAATTTTATTTATAAAGTAATAGAATATTTTAATATCTTTTAGACTATTATTAAGATTCTTATTATACTTTATATTCTTTTTTTTTA
This sequence comes from Cladobotryum protrusum, assembly GCA_004303015.1. Classification (NCBI taxonomy): domain Eukaryota; kingdom Fungi; phylum Ascomycota; class Sordariomycetes; order Hypocreales; family Hypocreaceae; genus Cladobotryum; species Cladobotryum protrusum. The sequence continues at coordinate 5,997,665 of RZGP01000008.1, forward strand.
AAGTTTTTACTAATAAAAAACTTATAAAATCCGAAAAGATTTTAGAAGTTGATTTTTAAGGGTATTTTAAAAATAAGATATCTCTTGGATTATTTTTATTTAACCTACGATTAGACTTTTTTTTATTTTTTTTTTTATAACTTAAGAAAAGTAGATTTTCTGTATTAAAATTAAAGTCTTAATAAAAGTTTATTTTTATATTTAAATAATTAAATAGTATTAGTTTTAAAAAGTCTTAATAACTATTAAAATTCTCTTAGGATAGCTTTAATTTTTTCTTTTTAATTAAAACCTTAAAAAAAAAAGTAAATAGTTTTAATTAATATTATTTGTTAAATATCTTAGAACTTATATTTTTAAAAGATAAAATGTTTTTCTTTTGTAAAGATTTGCTTATATAAATTCTTAATCTTTTTATTATTGTTTAATTAGATTAAATACTTTTACTTACTTTCCCTTTTAACTTTTTATACTTTTTGCCTTAATAAATACTTTCTGCTCTCCTAGTTTAATTAATAGCTATAGCAGATTCCCTTTTTGTCTTTTTTTCTTTTCTTGCTTTTAATACTATAAAAATAAACAGATTTTTTTCTAAAAGTATATTATTTTATAGACTTTTTTTTTATAACTTTTCTTTTTTAAGGCTAATAAGATTAATTACTTTTATAATAATTTAACTATAGCCCTATAAGATTTATTCCCTTTTGTAAATACTTTTTATTATTCTTATATATACTAAGTTATTTTTTAAATTTTAAATTATTTACTTTAACTTTTTAAGACTACTTTTTATATAATTTAGCTAGATTTTATTTATCTTTTAGATTCTAATAAGCTTAATTTTCTTATTTATATAAAATAAATTATTTTAGACTTTAGTTTAGAGTTATATAAAATTCTATACTTTTAATGTTTTTTTTTTTTTAATTTTATAATTAAAAAATAAAAATCTTTTTTTTTTATTACTTTTTATAAAAAGTTTTTATAAATAATTAATTAAATAAAGTCTTTCTAGGTTTACTTTTCCAAATTGATTAAAGTCTTTTATAGTCCTAGTTTCTTAAGGTTTATTACTTTCTTTATCTCCTTTTTTTAAACCCTTATTTAAATTCTTTTTTTCTTTTTATATTATTTCTTTTAATTAGATATATAATTGTATAAAAGTACCTTATTAACTAATTATATACTTTTAATAGAGTTTTTAATTAAATTTAATGTTTATATTCCTGGTTAGATTTTTATTTATAATAGTAAAAAAAATACAATAATAATAAAAGAATATAAAAAGCTATAAAACCTTTACTAGTCCCAGGTAATCTAGATTAAGATAATAGATTTAAGTAATAATTAAATAAAAGGTTTTAATTGTTAATTAATCTAGATTAATATAATAAGATTATATAAATCTAATATAAAAGTTAATACTAGATTAGTATTTAATTAAATACTTAAAATAAAAAAATAAAAAAAATAAAAGTAATAATAGCCTTAAATCTAAGAATAAAATATAAATATTATAATAAAAGTAATTAAATTATATAAACGAAGGTAAAAGGTTAATTGTTTATTATATAAGCTTAATTAATTCCTTTTTTATCTTATGGCCTGTTTTAGTACTTGTTTTTCTAGTATTATCTTTAAGAAATTATATTATATTACCCTAGAATACAATCTGTACTATTATATTAGTAATTTTAATATAATAGTATAAATTATATTTTTTATTACACTTATAAAAACCTAAAGCTTATTGTAATAGTACAGACTATATTCTAAGGTAGTATTATATAGCTTTTTAAGGCAATAATAGAAAAACAAGTGCTAGGATAGGCTATAAAATAAAAAAAAAATTAATTAAGTTTATATAATAAATAATTAACTTTTTTACCTTTGTTTATATAATTTAATTATTTTTATTATAATATTTATATTCTATTCTTAAATTTAAAATTATTATTATTTTTATTTTTTTTGTTTTTTTATTTTAAGTATTCGATTAAATACTAATCTGGTACTAATTCTTATATTAGACCTATATAACCTTACTACATTAATCTAAATCAACTAATAATCAAGACCTCTTATTTAATTATTGCTTAAATCTATTAATTTAACTTAAGTTACCCGGGACTAGCAAAGGTTTTATAGCTTTCTGTGTCCTCTTGTTATTGTTGTGTTTTTTTCGCTATCACATTATAAGGACTATAGTGTTATAATTTAATAACTTAGGCGAAAAATTGATTGATTTAATTAAATCGAAAAACGTATTTGCAAGATTTGCACACTCGAGCTAATGTACATGTACGACCGTACAATCGGGGGGGGGGGGCGGGTGTTGCTCTAACCTCCTTCGGTGGTATTCTAGCAGCTCCTAGTTGGAGACATTTTTGTTAGCCTTATGTGGAAACACGTAATAATGGCATGGGACTGAGACCCGCCCATTAGTAGATGAGAGGTTCGTGCGTTCAAAAGGAGCAATGAGAGCATGTAGTAAAAGTCACATGAGTTAAATAGCGGTCATAATGAGTAGATAAGTGTATCTTGTTAAGCCCCTGATATGACGATACAAGAGTGAAGAAACTAGGCTAGTCGTAACTGCAATGTTAAGCTAGTTACATATTACACCGGTTGGTGCTCCACTGGTAGAACACATACTTCGTGGTGTTGTACGGTCGTCATGATGTAACCATCGCCCAATTTTGGGTGGCCAAAGCATTTCTACTTTTTGCAGGTCATGGCCAGCGTAGAGTGCATCGAAATCTATGGCCAACTTCATGCTTCGGCTCGATGATTTGGAACTTCCCAGAGTATGAGATACTCCTGTTCATCGATTCAGTCTGGTATATTTCTCTATTCACAAACCTCTTTTCTCATATCTGATACCTTGATGGACACCTTTCAGTACAAGTTCGGCAGGCTACAACCTGTGTGTGTTTCACAACATGACTTGGTTCACCGCAAAAGCAAAAGGCTAGAAAAGTCCTGCAAGTATGTGAATGAGACCTACCTAGCACAGTGTCTCGGACATGAGCAATTGTCCATCCATCCCACGTAAGTCATATCGACTGCTAGGAGGAGCCTAGTAACGTCAACGTCCTGTTATCAGACTAAAGGTGCCTCTTGAGCATCCGATGAACGTGTTCTCGTCTGTTTGGATAAGAACAGGGTGATTAATATGCCCTTCCTTACATGATTAGCCTTACACAGTATTTACTTCCATAACGGAAAAATGGCATTGACTATGACGTAAATATAAGAAACCAGGGGTATATAATATATACAATGCTACGGTGTTTGCAGAGTAAACAGCTTGTATGTATCTGTAACTTCTCTTGGACTGGCTGCGCCCGTCCACTCATCACCACCCATATCAATCATCCCTAAGTTCACGATAGCTATATAAAGGCTCAGGCACTTAGTAACGTCTTAACTATAAGACAAAGCTTATCATGGAGGAGTCAAAGAACGAGAAGCCAGATGGCGAGAACAGCACACTGCGTCCCGGTTTGAAGTTTGGGATGAGCTACTACATGCCGGCAATACCCTCCAAGCTCCCGTTGATGGTCCATCCAGATTTTGAGCGGCTTGAACCAGATATCCGTGCCTGGGTGCGTCCGCACCTCATAAAATATTTCGGCGAGACAGACAACAATGCACTGCGCGCAGATGGTTATCTAGCGCTGCAGCTGCATTTTTGGGGCAATATGGTCTTTCCACATTGTCATTCCGACTACTTTTTCGCCATCGAGGTGTGCATGAACTGGATCACACTCCTGGACGACTGTTTTCATGCTCCAGGGGTGAAAACCGACAAGAAGGCGCGGGGTGATTTGCTCAGGGGCTTGATCGGGGCCCTCGAGAACAGTCTTCAACCAGTATCACCTATGGAATGTTTTGTGGCTGATGGGCAGATTCTGTTGTCCAAGTGCCAGTCTGCCAGCGTGCACCAACGCTTTACCACCCTGCTCAAGGATACTCTGATCAATATAGCCGCCGAGGACATTGAGGAAGCCCCAGTCTTTGAGGATATTGAGTCATATCTTTCCTACAGACGGGTGAACATATTCGGTTTATGCACCCTCGTGCTCACTGAGTTGGGACTTGGCATTGACCTTGAAGAACACCTATATAGCGGTAGCGACCTGGCATCGGCGCGCGACTGTGTCATCGACCATTGGACCACGATCAACGATATGTTCTCCTTCCCTAAGGAGGCCGAGTCTGGCGAGAAGATAAACATCGTTTTCATGACCATGGACCGTCAGGGCCTATCGCTTCAGGAAGCGCTAAACCACGTCGCCAAGTTGGCCATCAACATTGAATCCAATTTCATCGCTCTCCGGGATCGCATACTCGCCAGCACACTTGGGCGTAATCCAGATATCCCCAGGTATCTCACCGAACTTGGCCACGCGATTTCCGGCAGCTTTCAATTTCACCGCATGTCCGGTCGGTACCACGGCGTTGCCCATGACGTGCCCATAGCCGACGGCGGCATCACAACCCCTGAACTCAAAGTCCTCTACCGCAGGGGAAATATCCATGAACCTCTTAAAGAGATTATGGTAGAACCAAATACATGATTTCATCAAGTTTCCTCTGGCGCAATATACCAATGAGGAGTACATGCTGTATGGATATCATGATGTGACCTTGTGTCATGTATTGAACAGCCAAGAAAACCACCGTTCATCCTGCACCTAGTTGCTGAAGCTTTATTTCCTTAATCAATAACAATTATGCCTAACTTCGTGTCTCTGGTGATTGGGGTGACCTGTTTGTCAACATGGCTTTTTTATACTCATGGTAGCCCATAACATGTATAGACGTGGGTGTTCAGGAGCATCGATTGGTTTCATCTCTAATGGCAATACTGATACACTCCAAGCTATCACTCAAAGACTGATTAAGATCGTAAAGATCTGTCGCTTTTAAATGGCAGTAGAGAAGTAAATCCCGAGAGGCGACTGAAGAAGCTATAGACGCCACCCACGATAGTAAGCGATGCGTATATTGGGTCTATAACTTATCGTATCAATTCCCGGGTTGCCTCGGCGTTGTGCCACCGAGTTTGCTGTGTAAGCCCTAATCTTCAATTTGCACTGCATATATAGACCGATCATCCTCTCCACGAGTGCTAGTCTACATATTAACTGCAGGGTCAGTTCTGTGGAGATCGTCTGCCCACAAGCATGTTGGGATGGACTGTTTCACTGTGAAACTGCTGCAGGAGATATCCCCGAGGTGACTTGTCATGTATGACATCCGTGGACCCTGCATATTACCCTGCATAGATGCTAGTCATCATTGTCAAATGACAAGCTCAAGCCTACATGTGAATATAACACTCACTAGAGGCTATGAATCAAGATCATATGCCAATCCTTGTTGTCAGCTAAGTTAGTTGAGCCATGATGCCCAAAGACGCAGTCAGCTGGAATGTTTTTGTACGGCTGCTCTACGCAAAGGTGCAACTCCCTCCTCATGAGTGGGAAGAAGAATGCAACTTTTCACATTGAAACCCATACCTGCAAAAACTATTCAATACTGTCCCAACGGAACGCTTCCCCGAAAGCATGCCTGGCAGCTTTGTTAGTTCACTGACAATACAAGCAACGATAAACATTATTTGGGGTTGCCTCAGTTTCACCTTACTATGCACGTGGTCTATCCTCCATCTCAATGTCCTACCTGATAGGAAAACGAAGAGTAAAGTGCAATAGATACGCAAAAAAGTCTCTATGGCTCTTCGAAAAGTCTATGGGATGGTTGTGATGCTTGTTGCCTTTGGGTTTCTCACAATCATCACGATGAGGAAAATGCTAAGCACCAAGAAACATGTGGAGAAATTTGTGCAATTTGCCCAAGATGATGATGGTGTGTCATGGAGCTTGTTACACACCATCCTAGCCGATATGGGAGTATTCGCCATACACTTTCCGACCATCAACAAGCCAAATGAAGGTCAATCCGAATAGGAGAACTCAATGGAGAGCATCTAGTCGACTGAACCAGCAAGGCCGGAAGCTAGCATACCATGGCCTGACACTGCTTTGTGTGGCACGACTGGAAGAATCTTGGGTTTTCTACAGTTTTCCCTTCTGTTGCCATAACGCCACCCTGTCTGGGAGCATGTTCGCCATCTACAATCCCTTGGCACCCCCTTCAAAAGCTACTTGCCGGCCCATGCCTCGAATCTTCTCCAGATGGGCAAAGTAGCCTTCTGGGACTGGGGTAACGTATTGACCGCTGAACACGCCGCTCTCGAATGTGTATGGCTCGTCGAAGTTATTCTCCTTGGCAATTTCTATGCAGGACTTTTGAAGATCCTCAAGAGTCTGGTAGACAATTTGATCTGCTCCGAGATTTTTCGCGATGCCCTCAGTGTCTCGCTCGTAAGCTACCATCTCATGTGGCGAGGGCAGATCGATGCCGTAAATGTGGGGATTGCTAAAGCGAACATGAGTCAAAGGAGAGATATTAAGGAGTGGTTGGGAGAACACGGATCTTGGACTTACACAATTTCAGGAGAACAACAGGCGGCGATGATCTTTTTTACGCCCGACTCCCGTGCCATACTAATTGCCTCACGGCTGGTTGTGCCCCGCGCGATGCTGTCATCGACGAGAAGAATGGTCCGGTTTTTGAATTCCTCCTTGACAGCGCTGAGCTTCCGACGGACTCCCTTCTGGCGCTTTGCCTGCTCTGGCATGATGAAGGTTCGGAAGACGTAGGGGTTGCGAATATAGCCAGTACAGAAAGGCTTGTTGAGAGCGTGAGCGACGCTGGCGGCTGCGGGCGATGACGTTTCGGGGACCGGGATGACAACGTCAATTTCCTTGATGCCTTCCGGTCCGAGGACCTCCAGGAGTCTCGCAGCAAGAAGACGTCCCATGCGCTGGCGACTCTGATAGACGCTGATGCCATCGATAACAGAATCAGGACGAGCAAAATAAACATACTCGAACAGATCCGGGGAGTAGCTCTTCCTGGGGGCAACCTGGGAGAAGACTGGTTCGGTTCCCTTGCTGATAATGACGGCCTGGCCCGGCTGGATGTCACGGACATTAGTGAAGCCCAGACGGTCTAGGGCGATCGATTCAGACGCCAGCATATAATCCAGCCCTTCTCCATCTGCTGAAGGCCTGGACCCCATGACCAGGGGGCGAATTCCGTACGCATCACGGAATCCGATGACACCAAAGCCTGCGAGCATTGCCGTGCAGGCCCACGCACCCTCGCATCGTTGGTACATTTTGCTCAAGCCGTTGAATATATCCTCGGTGTTGACACGAGCCTTCTTTGTCTCACTGAGCTCATCGGCAAAGATGTTGAGCATCAGCTCGCTGTCGCTATCCGAGTTGATGTGTCGGTGGATTTCGAAATCCAAATAGCGCCTGAGTTCCTCCGTGTTGATCAGGTTGCCGTTGTGGGCAAAGCAGATGCCGTACGGGCTGTTGACATAAAACGGCTGAGCCTCTGTGTTTGCGCTGCCGCCAGCAGTGGGATATCGCAGGTGAGCGATGCCCATGTTGCCAGGCAGATTCCCCAACCGGGCACCAGACTGGAAAACCTCGGCTGCCATGCCATTCTTCTTGCGGATGTAGATGCGGCCACTGGATGTTGAGGTGGCAATACCGGCAGCATCTTGACCACGGTCTATAGAGCAAAGGACCATGTCAGTTAGCTGGACATCAGGGAGGAGGCTGTATTACAACGTACGCTGGAGCATGTATAGTGCCTCATGCAAGTCATTAGCAGCCGCCGCTGACGGATTCGCCAAGATAAGAGCGACAACACCGCACATCTTGATGGTATGGTTGGAGTTACACGACACACTGGTGATAGGGTAGTAGTCTTGGGTGGCAACGAGGCGGGAAAAAAATTTGGTGTTTTAGAGCCTTGAGTTTTTTTTTTTTATCTGGACTGCTTGGCACAGGAAAAACCACGGCGATGACGACTGGTTACCGAGATCGGCAGTCAAAGTACATAATGAATGTGCGTTAAAGGCGCGGGCTAGTGGGGTTCTCACTCAAGTGTAGTATGTACACACTAGGGTTACGACTTACCACCAGTTGTTACAGAGATTCCACGTGATAGATAACACAGAAGAACCTCGAAAACAGATCAGGCCTGGTTTAGGTCTAGTCTATCAGTAAGTAAGCGTTATATGTATTAATCTCTTAATAAAAACACTTTGTAATATGAGCTTAACTGTTAAAAAGGTAGAGTTATACAGAATAAGAAATATTTAACATATTGGTTATTATATTTATGATTAGTTAAGGCAATTTGTGATTTAAAAAAACATATAAGGAAATAAAAATGGAAAGTAAACAAGAGGTGGAACTTTTAACAACTCAGTATATGCTTACATAGCTTAAGCTACTGTAGTATTCTCCCCCGCAGCTGAATACCACTTAGACATGCCCCTGCCTACGGTCTCATGGCTGTTCATAATATAATGTCAATTTCATTAAGTTATGTAGTTAAATAACAAATACTATCACAAGTATACTTGCTCCTCCCGTGCCATCCATTCACTCCCCTATCCTCTATACCATTCAAGTTAAAAGACCTGCACCCCCCACTCTCTATGCCAGCATTCTTCTCCCATATACTCCATTGACACACACACCCACCTTTCCCCCTACAGTTGGTTTATCTTACACTTCTATTTCTCATTACAATGACTTCTATCATCACCGTTGTTGGTGCTACTGGCAACCAGGGTGGCTCCGTGGCCAGATCCCTCCTTCAGAACCCATCCTTCAGCGTGCGTGCCATCACACGGAACCCTGATTCCGAAGGCAGCCGCTCCTTGCTTTCAGCTGGTGCTGAAGTTGTCAAGGCGGATGGCTTCAATAGTGAGGAGATGCTGGCAGCATTCCAAGGTGCATGGGGAGCGTTTGTTAACCTCAACTCGGATGATCCGATTTGGAGAAAGCCTGGCAGTCTCACCGAGTTCGACTTGGGAAAGACGATTGTTGACGCGGCTGTTGAAGCTGGCGTGAAACATTTGGTCTTCAGCTCGGGCCCTCCATGCGTCGAAATGACTGGCGGCAAGGTGAATATGAAGGCCATGGAAAGTCTGTACTCAAAGATTGCCCTTTGCACCCCTTACCCAATGCTGACGGACACATAGTGAAATACAAGATAGAGCAGTATGCCAAAGGGCTCGGTAAATTTGAGACTCTTATACCCATCAACCCGGCCTGGTACCTGGAGAACTTCCTTGTCCAAGAGGTTGCCCCGGTATTTGGCGGATTTCCGTTTGTCGCCGATGAGGAGGGATACCTTACCTTTCGGGTGCCCCATTGGGGGGGGCCTGACGGGGATAATCGGGTTCCTTTTATAGGCATGCGTGACGACTTTGGGGACATTGTTCACGGCATATTCCTCAACCCAGAACGATACAATGGCCGTGTCATTCACGGCGTGAGCCAGCTGCGTGGCTTCGACGAGCTGGTCGCTGATTTTGAACAAGGTAAGAACTGCACTATTACCCCTCTTTTCACTCGTGAGGTGGAGGATATATGAGGGGAAGAGTACCTTTGCTGACAACTCTACAGTAACCGGAAAGAAATGTCGGTATGAACCTATTTTACCATCATGGGAGGCGTTTGACATCCATGGGATTCAAGAGTTGGAGGATGTCAAGCTCATGTTTGCCTTTACACAAACCACCGGAGGCCGCTATTTCGCTCCTGAGACCAGCGAAGCTGATACGGCGGCGGAGTTGAAGCGAGCTACGGCAGTGGCATTGGGAAAGCCAGAGCCAGAGCAACAGCTGCTTCGCACAAAGGAGTTTTTCGCCAAGCACTTTGCTACGGAGAACTAATCTGTAATGTATGTTGACGATAGGGGCACTCTAGATAGCGGTGTTATAATACTACTAAGATCATGTGTGCCAAATTGTTTGTGTAATTCGTAATTAAGACATGACTCTGGCTTCTGGCTTTTTTCTTCGAACACAACTAGCGATGGCGTAATCTATGGATTGGACTATATTTTGATATTATGTTTACATCTTCTAACCCTTTACCTGTAGATAATCAATGTACTTCTTCATTAGAGAAGTATCCAAAGGTGGGAATTGCAACCCCCCTGGATAATCCTGCAACGCCCGAGCCGTGTTCGTCGTCTCATACACAGGCATATTCTCGTACAACTCCCAGCGCGTCAGACCGTCCTTCACCTTTTCCGCAAGCATGGGCTGGAGTGGGAGCAGGCGTTTAGGCGAAGTAGCCGCCAGCGTCTCTACCCATTCCTTGTAGGAAACGGATCGCATAGGAGAGTTCCCAACCCTGTCGATCAGAGCCATGGAGTGATCCATGTCGACAGATACTTCCCGGCTGGGGGGAACAATGTGGTAAGCGTGGCCCAGAGATTTGGGGGACGCGGCTATATGAAGAATGGCGGCATTGACATAGTCTACCGGCACAAATTCCTTGCGCTGGTTGGGGAGCTGGGGGTAGCATCCAATCTCACGACAGGCATCGATGAGACGAGAGAAGAAATCATCGGGATTGCAGGCACCCGTCTGACTGTGGCCGACGATGAAGCCCGGTCGGTAGATGGCAATGGGGAACCCCCGATCCATGAGCCGTCGCACGAGCGCATCAGCAACCCATTGGCTCTGAGCATAGCCATGGTCATATGGCAAGGCAGGAAGATGAGGCAACAGAGGCTCGTCTTCCCGTACGCTCATCGTCCCCAGGATATTTCCGGTGGGTCCAAAGCAGCCGATGCTAGACACGTAGTGAAGAGCCTTGACACGGCCAGTGCAGGCAAAGCGTACCATGTTCAGTGTGCCAATTGTGTTTGAGGCACGGTGCAACGAGTACGGCTGTGCGTAATTGACGCGGGCTCCGAGGTGGAAGACAACACTGGCCCAGGAGGCAGCCTCCTCGAACTGCTCGCGGCCCATGCCCAGGTATTCATCTTCGAGCAGGCCGGGTATGGCCACGAGCTTGTCTGCGAAACGATCTTCCCAAACACCATACTTGGCCAGTGCCTCTCGTAGGCGCTCTTGTCCAGCCGCCGCGTCAGTTGCTCGTACCAGGCATCTAACCTGGGAAGTATGCGGCATGTTCAGAAGATCGGCTAGTAGAAATGCACCGACAAAGCCGGTACCCCCTGTCAGAAAAACTTTCCCTTCGGTATCTTGATACCAGTCAATCGGCCTATCTAACGGACGAGACAAGGCATCGCCAATCTCCGTATCGGCCACCCAGTTGTCCATTTCGTTATGCAACGTCTCTGACTGGCCACTCAAACGTTGCTTGATAACGGAAGTGAGTGCTCCAAGCGTGGTATTGTCGTACAGCGTGAGGAGTGAGACTTCTATGCCGAATTTGCGTGAGATTTGATTTATGAGCATAGCTGCCTGAAGAGATGTGCCGCCGAGATGGAGGAAATCATCATCATCCCCGCATGCAGACAATGGCGATGCCAACACCGTGGCCCAGAGGCCTACTAACATGGAGCGGACATCTTTCGATGCATTCTCCGGTTCCGCCTGCGGGACGTTCTCCCACCGTCGACCAAAGAGCTCTGCCAGCTGCTTACGATCAACCTTGAAGTGTCTGTTCAAGGGTAATTGCGATACCATCTCCAATTGAGGCACCATGTAGTTGGGGAGGATGGACTTGACAGAGTCCAACGCCTCGTCGATAGTAGGGGGGTTGAATACATCCGTGGGTACGACGTAGGCCGCCAGAATCGAGCCAGCTCCGTGCTGCGGCATCTCTACCCTCATAGCGACGGCATCAGAAAACAGGCCCGTCTTGAGCAGGCCCGCTTCAACGGCTTCCAGTTCAATGCGAAACCCCCGGACCTTGACCTGGTGATCCCGGCGGCCAACATACTCAAGCAGGCCATCAGGACGGCGCCTGACGATATCTCCCGTACGATAGAAGCGATTCGGGTGCCCAATAGAGTTTTTCGCTTCACCAACGTCGGCAAAGGCGGCGAGATTCTTTTCGGGATGCCCAAGATAGCCTGGAGACACGCCGGGGCCTCCGATCCAGAGCTCCCCTTGATCACTCTCCCCCCCTTCATCCGCAGCAATATGCGCTATAGTGCGGCCGACGGGTTTGCCGATACTTATATTTGTAGAACCATCTTCGACATCCTGAAGCGTAATCTCATGAGCTAAGCAGAAAATGCAGCACTCGGTGGGCCCGTATGCATTGAAGAGCATCTTAGGGGGGCCCTCTTTGAGAATGGTTCTCACAGCGCCGACGTTTGCGGCCTCGCCACCAATAGTGACAAGACGCAACTTTGCAAAGGCTTTGGGGTATGTGACAGCTGCGAGATTAAGCACCGCAGTCGTAGTAGCCATAATTGTGATGCCCAGCCGATCAATCTCCCGAGCCATCATGGGTGGATCCAACAAGGTGGCCTTGGTGACGACGGCAATTCTAGCCCCGCGCAGCAACGGTATCCAGACGTCAAAGAGAGAGACATCAAAACTGCTGTTGTTGGCATGGGCCACCACATCTGTCTCATACACTGGCTCCAACGGCGCATAGAAGGCTACGTGCAGTATGGACCTGGCCGCGATCTGTACTGCCTTTGGCTCGGCTGTAGTTCCAGATGTGTGGATGAGGTACGCACAGTGCTCGAGATCGGTGGCAACCGGGTATAATGTGTCTTCAGGGGCCAAGTCAGATATGGGAAAGTCGTCGATGCAGACCATGTCAGCGCGAAGGTCGCGATGTCTGTTGGCCTGATCAGTCAGGACACATACAGCATCCAACCGCTTTAACCGTCCTTGAATCTGATGATCAGGGAGTGTAGGGTCCATGGGAACACAGCTGCCGCCGGCGTAGATAACGGCCATCTGGGCCACTACGTCGGCTATGCCATGCTGTACGACAATTCCCACGGGTTTCACAGTGAGGTGCAACCATCGTGATAACTCATGGGCCAGGCGGCAGGCCTGAGCATGTAATTGTCCGTAGGTAAGGACAAATTCGCCGTCAGAAACGGCAATGGCCTCACGGGACTTCTGAACTTTGTTATAGAAGATCTCGCCGAGGCCAAGATTGCGGCCAACTGCCAAATCATACACCTCTTCCGAATTGAAGGGATAGGAGGGCATTGTGGATGTTTGACAGGGTCAAAGATAATGATGGGGTCAGAGATATATTGACAGAAGGATCATCACGTGAATATAGATCTAGTCATAGAAGAGGTTTACAAGCCATCAAAGAAAGCACAAGTGCCCCAAAGTCTAGCTGGGAGGGTAGCAAATGAGATACAAGGGGAAGACTTTGGTAACATCGACACAACGCATAGAGGATATTGCCTGTACCGCTCTTTGTTCTTATACTAGGATGTACAGCTAGGCCAAGCATTGGTTTGGTAAGTAGATAAGATACTTGGGCATGTCCTACAGTGTACTGAACGCTATATTAACTGTTCCGGAACTTTTAGTTACTGCTATTAATAAGTATACAACCATAATTATAATATATCAACTAGGATTGTATGACGCAGTACAATTTAGGACAATGTAGATTATATATGAAAAGACTTGTTATTTATATAAATATAAATAATTACACTTAATCTAGTTAAGATAGTATTTTGATACTAAGTACTTATATCTTTAATAGACTTATATATGAAAGAATGAATTTATAATATTATTATTTTATATTTCACATATATCTTTAGTTACAATGGCAATAATTATTGGGATGGTCCAGACTGTATTCTAGGGTAGCGTTACGTAGCTTCTTGAGAGGATACCAGAAAAGCAGGTGCCGAGATAGATTGCAGGATAAAAAAGAATTAGCTAGGCTTATATAATAGATAATTAACTTTTTATTTTTGTTTATACGATTTGATTACATTAGCTATAATTTTTATATTTTATTCTTAAAATCAAGGCTATTCTTGCTTTTAATTTTTTAATTTTTTAATTTTAAGTATATAATTAAATACTAAACTATTACTATTTCTTATATTGGACTTACATGACCTTATTACATTAATACAGATTAGCTAGCAATGAAGGCCTCTTATTTTCAGCTTTAACCTTTAACCTAGTTATAGCAATTTCTTAAATACCAAGTTAAATATTTCTTTTTTTTTACTCCTATTATGTCTTACTTAAAAACATATATGTGTTAATCATGCCATGTATTCAAGCTTTCTTATTTTTTGTAAAATATTCCTAATTTAACTTCTGTTCTTACTATTATGTAAGTCTGTGAAACCACTAGGCAGTATGGTTTGTTCATCTGAGCTAGTTATGCTGTAATGATGCACACTCAGTGCTCTATCATTAACATGTATTGGACCACAGACTATCAATGCATCCTGGATCAACTGTCCCGTCCCCTTTCCGCCACATTGGAAAACGATATTAGCGATGTCTCATCTCCCCCAACCGTCAAAACAGCCGGCAGATATTTCGTATTACTCATAGCACCTTTTACTAGCCACACCCCACTCCTGATTCTCTTATCCCTGTCGACGTTCTTCCCCGCGTGTACGGTGCGGGGGCTGCAAAGGCAACAAATGAAGAACCAAAGAAGCAAAGGGCCTGTCGATCAATGCTAGTGAACAAGAGATACATACGTCGCTCCACATGCCAAAAAGGCGCATTCTTATCGCTCCTGCTAGACTCTCAGGGGGGGGGGGCGGGGGGCGGGGACTTGGAGCCGTTTATGCATAACGGCATATCTCACACGATTCAGGCCTAAGTCTCTCGTGCTCGTCAAGCTGAAGATGAATCTACGACAAGTACGGAGTACATAGTGGAGAAGCAGAGTTGGCCATGTTTCGCGCGCCGCTCGGCCTTTCATAGGCCATGTGTTTGTTGGGGGGTGGTTATCCCGATATGACTATTGGTCACGTGCTAGCTACAGAGATTTACACTGTATAGTAATCAATCCTTTACCTGAATGCTACTGTTCGTGCATCAGTCCAACACCATGGACAGTCCACGTTGCACATGATGACGTGATTTTCTGGACAAATTTCCGTTCAATACCTGCAAGGGGTAGAACATCCAAGGCAGACAAATGCTCTAAGATTGTTAAGGAAAGGATACGCTGTACTACATACGGAGTTCTGCACACATTGACGATGCTTTGATGGCTTATCTTTTGCTACGCCTTTTCTGTGCCCCCCACTTGGCAATTGATGAGACCAGGAGGTAAGACTCTGTCCATCCAATGGGGAGTCAGGCGCCCTTTGTGTGTATGTTCGTTTCTCAAACGGGAAATTCTTGGGGGAAGATAGAGAATACAACATACATGCAATCTATTACGCGTATTTAGCTTCACGTTCCACCACCCCTGACCGGGTGAAATGGGTTGTCTGAATGATTTTGTTTCGGGTTGCACCCGCTTTCCTTCCCCTCTTTCCCCCTCCTCCTCCTTCTCCTCCTCCAAGCTATTGAGGTGGCGTCGGGATAATAGAAGCTCACAAACGAATCCTCAATCCTTGTTAATCTATCTTTGTGCATAGTTTGGCCGTTCCACTATTCACCTGGCAGGATAGAAGCCAGTTGAGAGGGAGGGGGGGGGGGGCGCTATCTTCTTTTGAAAGAACTTGCATCTATTTCGATTCAGCCTGTATTCTGTTCACGTCTTATTGGCAAGATCAATTTTGAATTGTCTAATGAAGTCTTTTCCATATCTACACCGCAAAAGTCCCTTGCATCGACCTGTGATGCGCGCATTAACCTCGCAGCTGGTCTGGAATATCAACTCTACTGCATGAGCATTGTAACTGGGAACGCTAAAAGAGCTAGTTCAGTGGTTACATAGACCTATGAGAGAGTTGAAACTAGAACTCTTCACGAGATATATTTGTTTTTCTCATCCCTCACCTGCAAAAATTAAAACATCCGGCAAAAGCAGGTACAATTTGAGGCATAAGCAGTTATTTTCACACCTTGTGGTTTTTTCCAACTTGTCGCGTCAACCTCGCTGACCCAAGCTAGCAATGTGTCTTACTCTCTTTGAACCAGCCTGTAGTTCCTATGCATAAGCCACCACGGGGATAAAAGCCACACTGCCAATCGGTAGCAACCGGGTGTGTCTTTTTATTCAATGACGTGGCCGATGAGTAGCTGGGAGTGAGGTGTGATTTGATGAGCAGTAAGTTGCCCAGTTTAGACAGAGCTTATCCACCGTGGCTTGAATGTATTGTAATATCTCCGAGACATTACAAGAGGATATTCAACATCCTTGCTCAGCTTATACATACCAGCAACCGGCCTGAAGCCATTCTCTTGTCTGCCAAGGGGACAAAAGGCGCGTCCATCAAGATCATGATGAGCCACTCAATAATTGGACGCCCTTTCTGCCCCTCGCATGGTGGCTCTCTGTACCTTTTCAGCAAGCAAGTGGCCGCACAGGTCTCCTGAAGATTACCTAGTTCAAGTTGTGTGCAGAGCTTAGCTTGCATAAGCTCTGCCATGGAATATGCGGCCCAGCCCGATTTGATGTGTTGCCTTTTTGGGGGCCAGACCCCGGGTAATCTGGAGCTGAAAGCCTCTATGCATTATTACAGTCATACTCTGTACCTTCTCATTATTATGTTGTATGTATTTACTAGCTGATTGGGGGGGGGGGGGGGGGGGGGGGGGGATTATTTGGGTATATATACATTTAATTACATAAAATTGGATAACATCTTTCATGTTTGTTATTTATTATATAGAGAAAGCTCAGGAGATATCATCACCATTCCGTGATTATACTACATAATACTATCTTACCAACGTCGTACATAAACATAAAACAACCACTTATGAAGCCTTTGGTGACCTGCTACAGAGCCCTCTCTCAAACAGGAACCAAGCCTCCATTAGCATTAACCACGCTACCCGTACACCAGCGGCTCCCTTCTTCACAGAGGAACGCCACAATCTGGGCAATGTCGTCTGGTGTGCCAACCCTCGGCGCTGCTGGCGTCTCCTTGATCTTGGCGTTCCAATACGCCATCACTTCTTCATCCGTGTTCTCATCCGCTACCATGATGTCCGTATCCACTGGACCAGGGTTCACACAGTTGACTGTGACGTTGTAACGATGTCCGAGCTCTGTAGCCCATGCGCGGGTCATCCCCTCAAGGGCCGCCTTCGAGGCGGCATATACCGATGTGGCATTATATCCCGCGCGAGCTGCTAGGCTCGAGATATTGACGATCCGCGGAGCTTTCCCTAGGTATTGCAGGGCCGCCTGCACCAGAAACACCGGCAGACGCAGGTTGACGTCCAGGATGCTGTCCCAGAATTCGTGCGTGAGGTCCTGCAAGAGGCAGTCGTCGGCCATTCCGGCATTGTTAACGATGATGTCAATTTGGCCGTACTGGCTCACCGCGGCTTGCACAATGCGGTTCGGCGCCTCTCTGTCGGTGCTACTGGCTTGCACAATGGTGGCTTTGCGGCCGAGCTTCTGGATCTCCTCAGCAACTAGCTGAGCTTTCTCGCTAGCCGAGTTGTAAGTGATCAAGACATGGGCTCCGCGCCGAGCCAGCTCAATGGCGATCGCAGCTCCGATGCCGCGGGACCCCCCTGTGACGATGGCGGCCTTATCGAGAAGAGACTGTGGCGGGTTCATCTTGCCGGATAGTGGTAAGTCTCAAGGACCGCTCTTTGCGGGGAATCGAGAGGGGGCTGTATCATTCAGCTCTCCACAATGAAGATTGGATCGTGATGATCTAGTAATATGCTTACGAAACGCTACCAAGATAACGGAGTAATATTTGGCGCGTAGATCTTGGGGTAGTAAGTTCGGTAAGAATGAATGAATGAAGAGACAAGAAAATAGATGACGAATAACAAGAAGAACCACTCAATATAATGGTCTTAGACTAGGACTATTGATACCTCCACTTTGGTATGTGATATCCGTAGATGCATACCCGATACAGATAAGATTCTTCTTCTTATTCAATATTCTTTTACCAAGTAACGCCTGAAGCTCATGATAATTACGCACGAAAGGCTAGAGCTTCAAAGAGGCCCCCAGCCCGTGCTCCTCTAAGAATGCTGTGCTAAATGGGTAGTCTATGTAGCCCTTCTCGGATATCGGAGTGTAGAAGGTGTCCCGGTTGTACTCTTGAAGACCAACCCCTGTCTTTATACGGAACGGGAGATCAGGATTAGAGATGAAGAATCGACCGAATGCAATGACTACATCGTGGCCTTTGAAGCGAATGTCAGCCTCCTTTTGTGCCGAGATAGGATCGTAGCCGCCCTCCAGTAAGACCGGCCGTGAAGTCCCCCATGTGTTTACGTAGATGCTGTTATCCTCCTCCTCCTGGGGAACCCCGTCAATCCATCTCGAGTTTGACAGCCGTAAATATGCCAGGTCCATGTCGCGGAGCTCAGAGACAAGGTACTGGAATTGGGGCACGAGATCCTGCATCGTCCCCATGCCCTGAATCTTCCCCCAGGGAGACAATTTCACTCCAACCCGATCCGAACCAACGGCAGCTACCACGCTTCGCGTCACTTCCAGGGCAAACCTCGCTCTGTTTTCGATGCTGCCTCCCCATTTGTCTGTCCGTGAATTGCATGATGCTTGGGTGAACTGGTCGATGAGGTAGCCATTGGCCCCGTGCAGTTCGACCCCATCCATCCCGGCATCAATGGCCCTTCTCGCGGCTTCTGCGAATTTTGCGACGAAACCTTGGATATCCTCCTCGGTCAATTCGCGTGGAACTGGGCCACCCGGCTCCATGGGCGTTGCGCTGCTGGACACGAAGTCAAAGTCGTCGCTCTGGAGCCTCTCGGGCGTAGCAGAGCGGCCCGTGGCCCACAGCTGGAGGAAGAGAAAAGAACCCTTGGAGTGGACATGGTCGGCGATTTCCTTCCATGCCTGGGTCTGCTCTGCGTTCCAAATTCCCGGTACGTTGGAAAAGCCCACAGATTCCCTAGATATTGAGGTCGCCTCAGACACCAAAAAGGTCCCCGGAACTGAAGCACGCTGGGCATAGTACTCTTTGGCAAAGGGCACCTGCACCGAGACATCGTCGGCGCGGAATCGTGTTAGTGGAGACATGGCTACACGGTGGCGCAGTTGACATTTTCCAAGGCCAAGAGGCGAGAATAGCCGTGAGGAATTGCTGTCCATGGTTCGTTGTTAGAGGTAGCTATATGGCATGGCCGGGTGCGCAAAGTCGAAAGTGGTTCACAATTAATTGTATGATTAAGACTACGGGGGGTAAGTTGGGATTTAATACGTCCAGCCTCAAGGGTAGGCGTGGTGGTGTCAGGCCGGCAGACTAAGCCGTAGACAACGGGGATATTTAGCTATTTATCTGTGTATATATTTATTTATTTATGTATTTATCTACTTAATCCCGGCGAGACGTGCCAATCAATATGGCTGTATTGCCTAGTAGCATATATGCATAATAACTCAGTGGTGCTTTAATACCTGGCTCCTCCTCTTCCCGCACAATCCTCACAGTTTATGACACAGCAGCTGTGTTCTCACACTGAAAATGACAATGCTTATGGAGCTATTACAGCGTGCTGGTCTCGCCGTAGCTTTGGTAAGTTAGTCGACAGCGTTCCGATCCCAATGCACTGAATTAATGCCCGCTGACGCTTTTTCTTCATCGTCTCAAGTGGGTGGCCTACCACATTCTACTCGGGGCGTACAATGTCTTTTTTCATCCCCTTCGCCGGTTCCCCGGCCCAAAGCTCGGGGCGGCGACTCAGTTGGTGAACGTGTACTACATTATCCGGGGCATCAACTGCAAGTACCTCTACGATTTGCATGAAAAGTACGGAGATGTCGTGCGCACTGGACCGAACGAGCTGTCCTTTCGCACAGCGTCGGCCATCAGGACCATCTACGGGGGTAACCCCGGTCCGGACGACACGTTCCACAAGAACATGATTGCTAACATACAAGAGACCGGAGACAGCGACAACCTGTTCTTTGCAACGGGCCAGCAACATGCCCGCTACCGTAGGCTCATTACACCCGTCTTCGCGGAGCGCACAATTCAAGGACAAGGACCCATGATGCAGGAGTACTGTAGCCAGCTTGTTCAAGGCCTCCGGAATCGCTGCGGAAAGGGCCATTTCCCCACTCCAGACGGTGTTGTTGACATTGTCCCCTGGACGAACTTCATCATATCAGATATTCTCAGCCATATGCTGTTTGGGAGCGGTATGAACTGTCTGCTAAACGGAGAATATCACCCATGGGTCATGGCCGGCTACAAGGCGCTTATCGAGTCAACGTACATTGAGGCGGCCCATCGATTGAGGCCATACCACAGGATCATGGAGTACTTGCTTATTCCAACCCGTCTCAGAGACGGCTTCCGCGTTCATTCAGCCGCCAGTCGAGAGAAGCTCCAAGCCAGGTCCAAGGAGGCCGAGCCGTACAAGTTTAGCCTTCCTTCTTTCGTATCAGAGTCCCTGAGCGAGCAGGAATTATTCGATAACATCAACGTCATTGCTACTGCGGCGGGAGAGACGACTTCGTCTGCACTTTCAGCCATTCTATACTATTTGACAGTCAATCCAGCTGCCTACGACAAGGTCGTGGCCGAAGTACGAGGGGCATTCAGCAACGAAGCTGAGATTACCGCTGCGAGTTCCGCTTCTCTGCCATATCTCAAAGCAGTCATTCGAGAGGCCTTCCGGATTCGCCCAACTATTCCTGTCGGTCTCCATCGGCTGGCCCCCAAGGGCGGCAAAGAAATCGATGGAAAATGGGTACCTGCGGGGGTAAGAGAGCATCCTTGCTGGCACGACTTGAATTTTGGTTCACTGACTCTCCTAGACGTGGCTTTCCGTTGCAAACCTTGCCGCCTGTCGTACCCCGTCTTATTGGAAGAACCCGGATCGCTTCATCCCCGAACGCTGGTTGGGCGATCCGGAGTTTGCATCTGATAACAGAGATATGTCAGTCCCATACTCGATCGGCGTGCGGAACTGTGTTGGAATGAGGTGAGTACAGCGAGACCAAGATGCGGGATCCCCTTCTTTCTTAAGCAAACAACTAACCATGTCTCCTCTCTCTCTTTTCTCTTTTATAGCCATGCAAATACCCAGCTACGTCTAATCATGTCGCATTTGCTGTGGAACTTTGATTTTGAAGCATGCGCAGGCAACGTAGACCCGTATGACTACTTGGAATATGGCACATGGCAGGTCGAGCCTTTGAAGCTCCGGGTGGTGGATATTCGTGGGCAGTCAAATTAGTGTGTTCAAGTGGGATGTGAGACGTCTTGTCAAATTCGAGGAATACCCCGGGTGAAGAATGGTTGCGAGTGGCTGTATAAGATGGATCAGGAATGCTATCAACAATCCGCCTGTCACGATCCGAGCTTGCATTGAAAAGAAAAGAAAAAAAGACACGTGACAATACACTAGTTTCAATTAATTACACGGCGATCCCCACAACACGAGTGACGACTGAATTGGGGGCCCTGATGACACAAAATCTTATTTGTATATACACTCAAGAATATTACCATCTAGAGAAATTAGATGGCCAATCTTGAATACACGATACTGTTAACGATTTGATTGATATTTTTCTCTCCGGGAAAATATGAAATGTCACACAGCTGCTCTGGATCTACTATGACAGTAAATTAGTTTCTACATGAGTGTGAGTGAAGTAAAGAATCGTGGCTCTAAAAACTCATTTGAAGTCGGCTCCAATCTCATCCAGGATGGCATCAAGATCCACTCCCGAAACATCACATTCCCGTTCCATCACCTCCCGATGCTTGGGGCTGCGAAACTTGAAGGAAGCCTTGAAAGGCATGGGGCCCGAATCCAGGCCCTGAGACAAGTTCCATGAGTCAATCTCCTGTCGCTTGCCATCTTCATAGGCATAATCGAAGTGGTAGGCCCATAGCAAGCGGGAGACGACGATGAGGATGGAGCTTTCGGCAACATGCCTCCCCGGGCAAATTCGCGTACCGAAGCCAAATGCAATAGAGGGCAGGTCGGGGTTTTCTATCCAGCGTTGCGGCTTAAAGTCGTAGGGGTCCGTGAAGACAGATTCATCAAAGTCCATCGACCAATGATTCGCTGTCACCCAAGTGCCCTTGGGAATGTGGTAGCCCATATACTCGTCTTCTTCAAAGTTCGAGTGGGGCATGCCTCCAGGAGTAATGGGCCGCCACCTGACGGCCTCATTGAAATAGGCTTTGAGATGCGGGATTTTGGCTATGTCTTCAAAGGTTGGGATGCGATCAGGCCCGACAACTCTGTCGATTTCTTCCTGTATCCAGCGAACGGCATCCGGGTACAAGACGCTCGCCATGACGATGACTCTTAGAACCATCGACCCAGAGTGCGTGGCCTCAGTGATGCTCCCAACAACAAAGTTGAACTCTTCCCGTTCGATTTCGCTAGAGGCTTTCAACTGAAGCGCCTCCTTGGCAAAGTTCCACGACTTACTTGCCAACGCGTCGTTCAAATGCTCGTCAAACAACCGAGAGTTCCGTTTAAAGAGCGACTGCGCACGCCGCTTCCAGGGAGCCAGGACGCCGGGGAGGGCATTGAGTATCGGGAAGGACTCCGCAATGGTGCTCCGGGATGCTTCTCTCAACACGAAATCCACAATCTCGAGGATATCCTGGGCTTCTGGATCATCGGTGCCCGTCACCCTTTTACCATAGGTCAACGCAAATAGAATTCTGACAAAGTAATGACGAAAAGCCGTGTCAAAGTCGCTCCCGTGGAGGATTTGCTGCAGGAGCTTCTTGGACTCGAAATCATGAAGGATTCGATACCGCTGGGCTGTGCGGATATTGCCAAAAGCTGACAGAATTCGGCGATGGAGTCTCCATCGTTGTCCGACCGGCAGCAGCGAAGTTTGGTTGCCTCCGTAGATAAAATCGCCAATGAGGACAAAATGCGGACGAGCGCCATAGTTTCTATTTCTCTTATCCAGCAAATCCCTAGCGGCTTTGTGCGAACCCAGTATGATGTTGTTTGTCAACCCCGATTTGACGGTGATAATTGGGCCGTACTTTTCGTGCCACTCCTTGTAAGTCCTCCACGGATTCATCTCCGGGATCTGATACAGGTTCCCAACAAGCGGCAGCCCTGGGGGGCCCGGAGGCAAGGGGAGGCGTTGACGCTTCCGGCTATAATACACCAAGCCATAGCAAGCCGCTACGACGACCAAATAAGGTATAAAAGCAAGCATTGTTTCACCGCAGTATGCCTTGGACAAAAGCCGATTCATGATGAAAACGAGCGACCTTCTTCGATGTCTAAGCAGATGAATGGGAGGGGACGATTGATGGAAAATGTTGTGCTACAGGCCATACCACCATATACCTTGACTTGGGTAGAGTACAATTCCTCGCTATCCCTTTCAAATACGTGTGTCTGCCTTTAGAGGGCTATCAAACTAAAAAGCTATTGTTCCCGATACAGCACCTGCGGCTATCGTCTCGAGTATTCAGGCCAAGAGGAGTCTTGGACCCGCCACTACACGATGGCTATGATTAGCGAGTTATCCTTGTACTCTGAGTGCGGAGAAGACACCCCCTTCTCCTACGCTGTACCGGTATATTAGACTCCAAAGAGCCGATGAAGACGCCCCTCTCGACCCACGTAAATGCCTCAAACGCGAGCCAATTGGGACAAGACACATACGCAAGAATCATGCGACGATCTTGTCCCAGCCCGTGTCTCCTCTTTTCAGCTAAGTGATGATCGCATTATATGGTACGGAGTACAGTTCCGGCTGCAATAAGCCCCTGTACTCAAAGGGGGGGCAAGGCAGCATAATCATGCATGCATGTATATGCTATTTTCAATAGGACTACACCCAAGAAAAAGAGTGGCCAGCCAAACTAGCGCTGTAGAGAACGTATGATTTCGAGAGACGCTAGCGTAGACTTACAGCTGCCCATACATCAGGTATGTTCCTGTATCTTGCCTTAGTCAAGTCGAATGAGAGAATGAGAGTAGATATGAGATATTATCTAAGAAATTCCGGTTGGCCTCTGTCAAATAAAAGATTACCTATCAACAGTCAAGTATGGTCTAGTACTAAAGAAGTAAGGGTGACAAGGAAGTGGAGAGACATGCAGAAACGTAGGCCTACTAGCATTATCGACCAAGGCTAGCCTGTCTGGTATGGGATCCATTCTGATAGGTGTACATATATTTTTCCTGCATGGTTCCTTCTGCCGGACTCCATCAGGGCATCTGCCCGTGGCTACAGCTTCTCTCCGCTTTATGCGGTACAACACTCTCAGATTTGTGCTTCTCTATAAAGACTTTTACCCTATATGTTTCATAACTGCCGGCCTACCCCATATAACCAAGTACATACCTATACATTGCATTTCGGATATAAGCATATGAGCAATAAAAAATTATTAAACCCCCCCCCCCCCCCAAAAAAAAAACACAGGGCACCATAAAATAAAATAAAATAAAAATAAAAATAACATTTTTTTTTAAAAAAAAAAAAACTTAGAACTTGGCATTTTAATACTAGTAATTATACCAATTTAACAACTTAAAACAGCACTGTTAAAACGTAATATATATAACTGTTTTATTGTTAAACATCTTATCTCATATACGTTTTGGCCCCACCTTTTTGCTGGCTGGGGTGAGTTTTGGCGGGTATATACAGGGTAGTCTAATGAACGATACAAGCGCAAGGGTGTGTTACCCAAACCTGCCCCTCACTCATTCTGCCCCGCAATTGGCCGCGTGAGCAGTAATTTGCTGAATGAATTGTTGTGTGGGACTCCTCTTCACTTCATCATCACCACTTGCTCGGATAAAGATACGTAAGCTTATTTTCAGAACGACCTTTTAGGACACAGCAATAATGGACACCGCTGAGCGGGGAAGTGACGCTGTCGCTGCCCTGATCCTTGATCGCCTATCTGGTACAGCGTATGCTTGCTCATCGCTGAAGCGTGTGAATGGAGGCTTGATGAACTTTGTCTACCGGGGAACGCTCTCCCATCCTCTACCCGACGGGGCGACAACTATCATCCTCAAGCATGCAGAGGAGTATCTGCCAGGCATAGAAGGGTTGAGTCTCTCAACCTATAGGAGTGTACTTGCAACTGCCACCGTTTCTTTTAGAAATTGCTTCTTGTATGTGAGAGGTGTGTAAACTGATAGGTGCTGTGTCGTTTTAGTTCTTCGAGGCAGAGATCCTCCGCGTTGTTCACGAACAGGTTGTTAGCCGCAGTAATGATGAGGATGAGGTGGTCGTGCCACGCGTCTACAAATTTGACGCGGAGAGCAACACCCAGGTCCTTGAGGATATTACCGGATATATCACAACGTGGGATTTCCTGATGTCGCGATGCGCTCAGAGCACCTCGCCTGCTTTCACAACTCGTATGGGCTTCCGTCTAGGCAACTGGCTTGGAAAGCTGCACAACTGGGGAGAAGGAAGAACTCCCGGAGAGATAATAGGTGGTGTACGGGAGAACCACGAAACACAGGAAGGTTCTTTTGACTACCGTTACGGCAATCCCATCAGGAGGGCTGAAAAGCTTCCTCATCTTTTAGGGGATTGCAAAGGAGTCTTTGAACAAATCCGGGATCGCGCCGCAGAAGATCAAAAGAGTAGGAATGGTGGGAGATTTGGATTTGTTCACGGGGATATCTTATCCAGAAAGTAAGTCTTTACTCCATCTCATCCATATGTGGATTGTTACTAAAGAATAGAAGTGTTCTTATCCCTGCTGATTCGGTTACGCGCGATAAACATATGCGTTTCGTTGTCATCGACTGGGAGCTTTCGCAGTACGAATCCCATTTCCGAGAATGCGGTGAGGTTCTTGGAGATCTCTATCTGCTCAAGTACTTTGAGGGTATCGACTCTGCTATGTCGGTAATGCAAGGTTTTTTAGCGGGCTATCCCACCTTCGACGAGGATGCCATATTCCGAACAGCCATGCATGTCGGACTTTTCTTACTATCACACGAACTCAGCCTATCAACCAATCATCCAAAACAACAAGTGGAAGACTTTGTAATCCTTTCAAGGGACTTGATAGTGACAGGATGGCACAAGGATCGAGAAGGACTCGCGAAGACTATTTTTGGGCCTTTATTTTTCGGAGCGAAGAATTGATAGGCTTCATCCTTAGTATTTGTAGGACGAGCGGTAAGGGGCTCTAACTCTTGCTTCATTAATGTGTATATGACTGATTATACTCCAGGCTTAAACCTTGAATGGCGGTAGATTTGGTATCGTGTGGAGAGGTCAATTTACCGTACAAAGCTGCAGCTCTATTGGTCACTTGTCTAACATGACTACTAAGTGGAGATAGCCGACTCTTATACACACATATAGACGTATAGATATGTAGATTTATAAAGAGTTCACAACGCAACACTATTAGCAGTCTTCTCCTTCAAGCCAATGTGGCTGCCAACTTCAGAACCCTGGTGACTCCAATAGAAATTAGGCACCCCCTTAACCACAGGCCACTGGCTCCGGAAACCCAGCATCGCCTGGCCCCGATACGTCATCGTGTCTGCAATCTCGCGCGAGACAGAGAGCGGATGAGCTTGCTCCGGCGTCAGTATTCTCCTGATGAAACTCATGGCGAGGCCGCGGCGGAAATCATCCGCAGTGTGATTGGCACCGCCGCCATGCAGGACTTTGCCGGAGAAGAAGATGCAGTCGCCGGGGTTCATGACGGCCGGGACGGTCTTGAGCTCGGAACGCCCCTGGAAGCCTTGGTCGAGGAGATGATCGCTCGTGAAAACCTTGTGGGTGCCGGGCGCGACTTGAGTGGCCCCGTTCAGGGCAGTGAACGGCGTGAGGGAGGAGATGAAGTTACATATCGCCTCGGGCATCGCGGGTCCGGCGCGATTCCAGACATCATAGAGCTCTTGGTCCCGATGGATAAGCTGCGCTTTGCTTCCCGGGGCGATCTCAATGACCTCGCTGGCATTCATCCAGTATCCATCCATGGGGCCCTCTACGAAGACCTTTTCTAGCAGCGCATGCATCAGATCATGCTCGAGGAGTTCGTGGCGAAACACGGCGCTCCGCGTGACCAGCTGTCCCAGTCTTTTGGTATTCTCTCCCATCAATTCATCCATGACGTTGGCTGTTTGCGTAGCTTCATCATTCTGAGGGGTCTCAACAGTCAGCTCATCCAGCCCGGGCTGGACTTCAGCACTGAACCGCTGCACTTGATCTGGAGTGAGAAAGCCCTCGATGACAACGATTCCATCTCTCTGAAAGGCTTCAAAAATGGCTTCCGGGCCGGCCGAAGCAGGAATGCGCTCCATGGCTGGAATACCTGGACTCTGAAAGAGATTTTTGCCCCAAAGAGAAATGAGATTGTTATCCAAATCCGGTCGGTGTGTCTATACGTGCATGAATACTAGCCAAATAATAGCTTACCACAACCAGAATGTCGGTATAAGAAGATTCTTGAGAGATAATCACGTAAACACTCGAAGCGGAGAGAGAGGGGGGGGGTCTTCAGCAGGCTTGCGGCAGTAGACTAGGGTGTCCCATGCTGCATAAACAACTTGTACAACCACCGCCAGTCGAGGCCGTAATGGATGCATTGATGCGATACATTCGGCCAGGACAAGAGAATGCACCCCCCCCCCCTCCACTTCACACTGTAGGTCACAGCTGGAATTACCCCGCAGCTTGGAATAGAAACCGACCGGGATAACCCGCAGTGAACCAGACCGGGGGATTGGGGAGGGGTGGGTGGGACGGGATGAGGAGAAACGCCGTTAGTTAGGCACATGCATGCATCATGTTGGCGCGTGCAGAAAAATGAGCTAATGGGAGAAAGATAGGGGATACGGACAAATCTTTGGGCTGACTGTACTTGCTACGATCTGATCGTCATTTACAGAGACCGAACAGGTCCTTTCCCCGTCTCTGAGCACGAAGAGGGGGAGAGAGAGAGGGGGGGAGGGGAAAGGGCCCTTTTTCGGCTTAAATTGTCTTCTGTCATTGTTGGTCCTCAAACCCAAGCATCTGTACTCCGTATATCACACGTCAATTTTGTTGTCGCCGGCTAGATTCACCTTACGTTAACTTCTCCCCCCCTAATACATACAACCAACCACACATAAATCATCATGGCAAAGCACATCACCAGTTCTGAATATGACGCCGTCATCGCCGTAGCCAACTGCTACGTGGAAGCCATGGAGAAGGGCAGCTCCAAGGTTGCCAAGCAAGGATTCCACCCAGACGGAGGCATCTATGGCTACGTCGATGGGGAGTTCAAGGGGGGATCCATCTCCAACCTGTTCGATTACCTAGATCAATCGCCGGAGGGCCACAAAATCAAGGCTCATCTGGACGTGATTGCCATGACTCCGACGACGGCAATTGTCAAGACTGAAGTTGAGATGGATCCTCCCGAAACAGACTACACCGATTACTTGGGCATGGTTAAGATAGACGGGAAGTGGCAGATTGTCTCCAAGATCTTCCACTCGTACTCGCGATAGGCAGGATTCTGCTGTGGGACTCGGGCTATATCTGCACAGAGACAACATGTGTTCTGCTGGGGGGTTGTCATCACCGTCATTTTTTGGGTTCCAATGTCATGTATATAGCATATTAATACCTAAACCACGATTGCAACCATTAAGCCGCTGCTCTAAGCACAAATATGACTTCGTCTCGTATATTCCTCTCCTCCACGACTTCGAGTTTGGCCGCCGCAACGCTCTTTCGTAGTCCATCCCGAGTCAGCAGCGTCAATGGGATGTTGTGAATGTTGCGCTCAATCACCCGCTCAGTTCCGTCTTGACCAACTTGAACAACATCGGTCTTGAGAGAGTTGGTGAAGATATGGCCCTCAATCTTCTGCCCCGTTTCCCATTCGCGGTAGAGAATGCCCTCGAGCCGTTTGCTCTTGACTTCCTTCACCTGGCCATAGGGATTTGGCACACCGCTCCCCTCAACATCCAGTAGCGGCGCACATACAGACACCAGGGCCAGTCCTCCCGGTACCAAGACACGCCGCGCGGACAAGAAGAATTGGTCGATCTCGCCCGGCTGGTCAAGGTGATTGATGCCGCTGAAGGCAAAAATTAACAGATCGACCTTGCCTTGAGGTTCTGCAAGTGAGGATATTTCTTCCAATGCGGTGGCGGTGCCAACAAACCAGGACGCTTGAACCTCCTGGGGAAGCTGTTTTGCCCGCTGTGCCTGTTCGAGCATGAAGGGGGATTTGTCCATGCCGATGAACTCAATGGCGTCAAGAGACATGCTGGCCTCATCCACGGCCTTTTCGATGAGC
Organism: Cladobotryum protrusum; assembly: GCA_004303015.1. NCBI lineage: Eukaryota > Fungi > Ascomycota > Sordariomycetes > Hypocreales > Hypocreaceae > Cladobotryum > Cladobotryum protrusum. The sequence continues at coordinate 6,026,912 of RZGP01000008.1, forward strand.
GAATGTATGATACGGCCCGTCCCCGTGCCCACATCGAAGAGGACGAACTTGTCGTCAACCCGATTCCGCGACGACAAGGCACTGTCCTTGAAGAAAGACCAGTAGACGGCTATGTCCTCGAGTGCCGGATGGTCGGTCCATAGCGACTCATAGTAGTCGGCAAGGTAGGATGAATCGTAATAGTTGCTGTCACGTTCAACGACGGCCATATTTGCGGGTTCCCGTCTTCCTCTGGAGTGTGGGCGGCAAAGACGATGAGTAGCGGAATGAAGATGAATTGGTTACATTTCAAGTCGAGAAGATCCTGGAGGTCTTTAACCCCGCATTCTGGTTCATTACGAAACATAACAAAAGCGCGCATGATGATATACAATCATAGTAAGCTTGTGCATCCCCTCCACCTAGTCCTGTACTCAGATCTGGTCTTGGTCTAACTAGCCAGCAAGCTGATCAGAGGTGTCCACCTTATCGCCCTTCACATGCGTTTTGTCCCACAAAGCAAAGAGAAAAGAAAAGAAAAGAAAGAAAAAACGCCTAATTACATCAAGTTGACTATACGAACCTTCATCTACCAGAGTTTTGAATGCCTTTGCTTCCTTGCTGTTTGGCCCTCCTACGAGGCAGCAGTACACTGGTAGTGAAGCTGCACTGATTCGTGGCCGGCTGTCGAGAAAGATGAAGCTCTCCAAATTCCTTTGGCTTTATGCACCGTTAAGAGCTGATGGATGTTAGTGAAAGGACGGGCCAGCATTGTCGCATAGAAATTACCCCGCGCTGTGCTAACAAGGTATAAGTATTATGATAGAATAATAATAAATTGGATACTTGGCTATATAATTTATAATTTACAATTGCCCATCTCTTGCAGGCTGGTGCATAATCTTGCCGTATACAAGAAGACAGCCATTCTCTGCAGCCAAGCATCATCAAACAACCTGCAAAAAAATGCCAACAATCCGGGAAACACTCAGTGAGCTCAGTCGTGCCGCCGACACTTTTGCCCATGAACTGGATGAAGCCGGCTATGGAGACTACACCTTTCTCCCAGACAACTCACCCTTTGACCTCTCGTTCCTGACGTCCAAGGGGCTCGAGGCCCGAGGCAACTTGATCGCTGCGGCCGAGAGTATCCTGCGCCTGGCCAAGGGCCCTCAGGGATGCCTCGCAAGCTTTGCCGACACGGTACGATGCGCCCATCCGCTTCTTCTTCTTCTTCTCTTGGTGCTGCGACCTTAACAATGTAAAAGGGGATCGAGATGGGCACCATTCAGGCCCTGACACAGCTCGGAGTGCCAGACAAAGTGCCTTTGCAAGGCTCCATCACCTACGAGGAGCTCGCCGGTGCCGTCCAGGCCGCACCAGAATTGGTGCAGAGATTGGTGCGCTTGGCTGCTCTGGCAGGCTTTCTCACCGAGGATGAGTCTGGGGCTGTCCGACACACTGCCATGTCCGCGGTCTTCCTTCGGGACACGGCCGCGGGCGACACGGCTCGGTTTCTGTTTGACGTCGACATGCGAGCGTACTCCTTCTTCGCCGACTCGATTCGTCTGGATCCCTCTGGCCAGAACATCAGGGATGGCCCAACCGCGCTCGCTTTTCAGTCCGAGTCTGAAGATCAAGGCAATCGGCCGACCATCTGGGAAATTCTGGAGCGTAACCCGGTTCAGCAGGCGCGGTTCCATTCTACGATGCAGGCGTTGGGATCATTTCCGTCTCATCTGCTCAAACATATTTTGGTTGCTCATGATTGGGATTCGGTCGGGTCCTTGGTTGATGTACGCCACCACCCTCCTCCTCCTCCTCCTCCTCGTCTTCCTCTTGTTCCCCCCCTCCTACCGCCCCCTCTTTTGCCCTCTTGTGACACTCTTTCTCTAATCCGCCGACTGACACTGACACAGGTAGGCGGCTCCCTTGGACATGCCTCTCTGATCATCGCGGAGAATTTCCCAGACATCCGCATCACAGTTCAAGACTTGCCCGAGGTCATCGAGCGAGGCCGCTCCTCTCTGCCAGCAGTTCCGCACGCAGATCGTGTCTCATTCGAGGCGCGTGATTTGTTTCAGGAGCAAGGCGTTATTGCAGATGCATACTTTCTTCGCCAGATCTTGCATGATTGGCCGGACGCGGATGCAGAACGCATTGTGCGGAGCTTGATCCCAGCCATGCGGCCTGGAGCTAAGCTTCTGGTCATGGATATCGCCGTGCCAGAACCAGGAGTGATATCTCCCTACATGGAGAAGTACCTGAGAACTTACGACGTGTCCATGTTCTCCATGTTCTCGGCCAAGGAGCGAACAGTGCAGCAATTACGCGACTTGGTGGAGCGCTGTAGCCCTCGACTGCAGTTTCAAGGAATATCCTGTCCCCCTGGGAGTGCTACCAGTCTATTGTCCTGGATGTATTCCGCGGAATAGTTGGATGCACGAAACGAATTGGAATGTCATCACCGATGATGGGGGCCAGGGCACCCAGTATCCAAGCGTGCAGGTATAGGGTAGCGCCATACTAGCAAGCTCTGTACACGCATAGATATTTACCTCCCTACCTGTAGATACTGAGTATCTGTCTTCGTGGGATCCGCCAGTTAGATACTAGGTAGGTACTCGGTCGTATATCGACATTCGTACTACTACGAGCGGATAGATTAGGCACCTCAGGTGATACCTAGCACGTGAAGTATAGTGGCATATAGTGGCATTTCCCGGTGTGAAAAATCGAAGGCTACCCTGCATAAACGCCCTGTGACAAGCAGTCCTGCCTATGGTGATGCTACCTCTCCCTCCACTGCCCCCCCATCAGCGTTCACCATCTTCCTATTCAAACCACAACCTCCCTTTCCCCTACATTTGTGGACGCATGCGTATGTCTTATTCTTGGAGGCATCTTCCATCGCCCGTCGGCGGTGAGTCAGAACGCTCACGGGGTTGATTCCTCCCTCCCCGTCTTATCCCGCCCCAATCAGTATTACCGCCTACAAGCACGCAAGTAATACCATCAATAAACAGCCTAATCGCCTCGCCCCCATCCCGAACGCCGCCATCTCCAACGGGCACAGCTTAAGCGACCTCTAGGCCTTGGGACGAGGGCGACCAGGGTCATGACTGGAGCCCACGTTTTTTTTCCAAGGGAAAATGACCCGAGAGGACAAATGCCTCGTGCGTGCATCATCCCCTCTCTTTCTTTCTAGCATCCCGCTCCCTGTATCTTACTGGGGGTTGCTGGGTATTGATACATGGATGCGCACCCTTCAATCTCCTTGATGCTCACCACCCTAACTCTCGGCCGGGTTGCCATGTAATATATATCAGGCAGTCCTGGTGACTCGCAAGTTTCCTTTCCTGCCCACGTACTTGTGCTCCTGTTTCTATTCTCTTCATTTGGACGTTGCTGACCTTCATTACTCCGTGCTTTGCATAGGCCACTGGAAGCGATGCCAGATTATAACACAGCACAGGCAGGTGGGCAAACCTCCGGCTCCGGTAATGTCCAACTCGGAGTCGACCCCGCCAACGGTAGCCTTATCGACGACGAGCTAACCTGCCCGCCCGACGAAGAAACCCTCCTCCTGCATAGTCGATATGGGGAAGAACAGCCTGTCGAGGTTGTGCCTCCCAAGTCGCTTCGGCGCTTGATCATCTCCCTATCCATCGTCATGCTACTCCTTATCAACCTGAACGGCACCGTGAGCTTGGCTCCCATGCAAATGATCATGGAGGATATTATCTGCCGCAACTACTACCCCGATCGTACGCTACAGATACCGGGGGAGCGTGATGAGCTTTGTAAAAACGCCAACGTGCAGCAAACCTTGGCCATGGTGAGGTCTTGGGTTGGGTTCTCAGACCTCTTGACTTGTACTTGAACAGCCGATGCCACTCGTTTTTAATGGTAATGTGCTTACATTGTGAAACCAACAGCATTGTTTGTACAAATTCCTTACGGCGTCATCGCTGACAAGTATGGTCGCCGTCCTGTTCTGTTGTTGGCCCTCATCGGGGGTCTGCTAAACCAGTCCCTCATGGTAGTTATATGTGAGTCTCCGGACCCCCCCTCCAGGCGTGTATAGTCAGCTCCAGTTTCTGATACAAGTTTCTTCCTTTTCTAAAAGTGTCCTTCCCTAATGTCTTCTCCATCTGGTGTCTGCTCTTCTCCAGCCTCATACATCTTGTTGGAGGAAGTGTGCAAATTGCCAACGCTGTCATTTACACACTCATCACCGACGTTACTCTCCCTGCCGAGCGAGGAATTGTTTTTTCTCGCATCACGGCCGTGGTTCTATTATCAAACCTCATGGACCAGCCCATGGCTGCCATGTTCATGAAGGTGAACCCCTGGATCCCGATGGGGATCGCCTACGGCGCACAGGCTGTGACTGCCGCCGTGGCGCTTTTTGTCCCGGAGACCATCCAGCTCCGTCAACAGGCAGACAAGCAACGCTTGGTTGAAGAGCCCTTATCAGGCGACGATGAATCTGATACTCAGGATAACCAGCCTTTGATTCGGCAGGTTTGGACCGTCGTGGGGAACGATGTGGCCCGTGTCCGGAGTTTTGTCCTTGGTTCCAAGCACATTATGTTATTCGTATTTGCGTTTGCTGTTTGCACCAGCTTTAGGGCTTCGCATATCGCCAATCTCCTTCAGTATATCACACTCAAGTTTAACTGGGAATGGTCCACGGTAAGACTATCCATGCCGCTTCTAGGAAAGGAAAAAAAAAACAGTAGGCTGACATATATTTGCTAATAGGCCGCGTACGTCTACACCATTGGCGACGTAACTTCCATAACCCTCTTCCTCCTTCTCCTGCCGCTATTATCCAACCTTCTCACCAATCGCTTTGGCTTCGAACCCTTGAGGAGAGATCTTCTCCTGGCCCGAATCTCTGTTGTCATTCTGAGTGTCGGCAGTCTCCTCGCCGCCGCCGCATCGGTACCTTGGTCATTCATTGGTTCTATTGTGATTAGCAGCCTTGGCGAGGGATACACTCCCTTATTTCGTGCTGTGCTCAACAGCGTGGTTGAGCCACATACAATTGCAACCTTGAACACGGTCATTTCAACCGCTAATACCTTGGTCGGCATGGTGGCCTCGCCGGTGTTTGGCTGGCTTCTAAGCAAGGGTATAGAGATAGGGGGTCCTGGAACGGGTCTGCCTTATTTTGTCGCCTGTTTATGGGGCGTGGTAGCATTGGTGGCCATGTCGGTCTTCCGAGTCCCAAAAAGCATGATTCATCGACAACATGAAGCTTGAATGGGAAGGCGAATCTTGATAACATTTCTATCCACCGGTTCTGTTTTAGCATAGCGTTTGGTGTCTTGGGGCGGCGTATTTGATTCTATTGGCAATTGTTGGGTACGATTCTCAAACGGATATTTTACATAGAGGTAAGGGTGTCCATATAAGTGTATTTTCTACTATACGATCCTTGATCGTACAGTCCTGGCATGACCCTATATTGCTCCTGTACAGGCTAGGGAAGGCTTAAGAAATGAGGGGCGTAAGGGATGCCGACACATAGAACTAACCCACTGGAGAAGCGGGGTAAGTCTCGGATTATTGGGCTTGACTGACCATCCACCCTTTGCCATTGCCAAGAAGTACGGTTCCCAGAATCAAGCAAATGCTTTTAAGGCGAGAGTTATGTAGAGCATGGTTGGTACCTCGAACAACCATACCATTCATATCACCCACCCTCCCAGACCGCCAGTAGTCACAGGCCAGTTTCCACCATTTGGACGAGGAATCTTGCATATACTAACCGAAACGTTATTGTTGGTACCGAGAGCGGTGAGATGCTGGGTAACCTGGATCATAGCCGTTGCATCATGAGGGTCAGTGGTGGCAACATCCGCTATTTGCGCCTCTGGAGATGATGAGCATTATGGCTCTTTCAGTCTCTGCGCTCATCCCATTCATGCGTCTTAGAGTGGAAGAAACCCAAGGATATCAACGTTCCTATCTACTTGGATGATGTTAATTTATTGGTCTTGTACTAGACCTTTGAGGAGACTGTCAAGGCAGCTCATCCGCCGCATATGTGGTTTCCTGGATTACAATCCCAGGACTATGATATCACAAACTGTGCCTTTTACGACACTGTATGAAGATTTGCGTAAGCTCGATAGATATCTGATATTGGCCGTATTCATCAGGGTGGCGTCCCTTTGATGGAATGCATATCTTCACTTGGAATGTTCGATTTCCGGCGAGGGTTGAACGGCTATTATGGAGGATCTCCATGGTTGCGGCAGTCTGCAAGTTTGTCATCTATATGATTGGTCATATTCCCTAGCTGGGAGAAACCCCAAAAGGCATCAACGCATTAATGGTACTAAAAGAAGCGAGGTATAATATAGTTATTTTACTATGATTTTTTTATTACTTGTGTTCCTACATGGGCTGTGATAACATGATCCTTCGGTAAACTGAAAGTCATTGCCCTTTTCCATACCTCACTGACGCCCCGATGGTCATTACACATGTACATTATCATTATCATCAGATGTATCCTGTGGGAGTGATGATCTCCCTCCCAAGCAGGTGAATGCCAAAACTGACATCATGGCACACATGCACGCTGCAATAAGTATTAGTAAGATGATGAAACAAAATGGGCATCTCAACTTGCCTAGAACTATGTTCATATAATAGTATCCCACGGAGTCTGCCAAAGCTCCCGATATGAGTGGCCCAATAAGTAAGCCGATTGAGAAACTCAAATTGGAAATGGAGTAGCAGCGTGAATAGCCTCCGTTGGGGCCGAAGATGCCCGGCCGCTTGGCCTGGAGGTCATCAACCGCGCCTGTTTGTTTGGGGTGCCTTGTTAGTTGTGCTTTTTCCAAGACGAAAGATCACCATCAACTTACAAGTAATCTCGATACTACCAACGCTCGCCGTAAGATTAGTCACGCATGATATACCGATGATAGCGGCAATGTAAACATGTTTTGCAGTTTCCTCGGAGCCAGCCCACGGGAACTGCTTCTGGTCGGCCGCACCGAGAAGCCAGACCAACGGAGCCAACGAGGCATAGCCAATTGAAGCAGGAATCTTGGTGCCGAATTTGTCTCGAAGACAGCCAAAAAGAGGACTGAGGAGAATAGTCGGGCCTTGTAGCGAAGCAAAGAGCAAACCAGTTTGCAAGCTTCCCCAGCCAAATGTGAACCTTACGTGCGTGGGGATAGTGGTGTTGTAGCTGGAGAGCAGGATGCAGTAGGTCACAGAGCATCCTAGAGCGACGAGCACTCTTGTTTGACTGAGCATGATCTTGTAGAAGCCCAGAGCAGACAGAATCTCTACCTCTCCACTAGGGTTTCTTGGGACAGAGTCATACGACTGCGCAGGAGTGTCGGGGATCAGGGCAGCTCCTTCACCCGCCTCCTCCGATCCAGATTCACAGCTGTCATCTGTATCGGCCGGGGTGGAATTCGATTGCCCTCGATTCTCCAGCATCACAAGTCTCATGACAATATCCAAAAATAGAACGACCAGCACGCTGCCCCAGGCCACCCAGTAGCCGGCCAATTCGAGCAGAAGTCCCGCGATGGCCGGGCCGGACAGGGATCCCGCGCTGACGCAACTGGAAACCAACCCAAACGCCTTGCCCATGTTTTTCGACTCAATCGAGTCCCTGATGGTGGAGAGTCCGACGATCCATGCTGCTGTTCCACCAATAGCCTGCAGAACTCGACCGATGAAGACGCCGGGCACTAGAGCATCCATTAGTATTAATTTCCATTGCGTTTTGAAGTCTGCGATGCAGCGGAAGCTCGCGACATACGGTTTGTGCTTGCGGCCAGCAACAATGTCCCCGAAAATGCGACACCGAGCCCGATGATGAGAGGCATCTGACGGGTCTTGGCCAGATCGGCCAGCTGCCCGATGAAAAGGCCGGATACAACAGCCACGGCGCCATAGGTGGTAAGGATTTGGTAGGTCAACCGTTGAATATTTTCCGGGTCGACATGATTGCGGTTTTCGAGAATGTATGGAAGGATGGGGACGACGAAGCCAAAGAGAAAGCTTTCTGTGGACAGAGACGTATTAGATTTCTTGAATACCCTTTCACCTCTGCCGTATTTTTTTCATTTTTTTTCACGCTTAGAATGAGTAGGGAGGGAGGAAACTTACCCGCGAACAGCGCAATGCCAATACAGACTATGATAAACGGCTTCGATGATCGCCAACGATAGCCCCAAGGCCTCTGCAGAATCTTGTTAGATGCCATTCAGACTCAAATTTTGATTGCTTGCTAGTGTAGAAATGGCATAGTTAGGAAAAAAGATTCTTGGGAGAGTCTCAAGAGGGGGGGGAGAGACGTCAAGGGATCCATACAGCTGTTTATACCGCCAAATGTCCCCATAATCTCACATCTAGACCCTGGGCGGACTTGGCGCTGCAGGATAACCTTTCTAGCGTTTCTGGAACTTGTTCTGAGTGGAGGGAAAGGGAAGGGGGGGGGGGAGTGCTGCCTAGACAACCAAAATGTCTCAGACTTGGGCCGCTTATAGGTGTTGCTGGTTGCATCATACATATGATAAATTAATGACGCTGCCTGACGATCGCATACAGCCAGCCCGTCAGCTTAGTTACACTCGTCTCTTGGTTTTTTGTTTTTGTTTATTTCAGTGTCGTTTCCTATTGCTGACCGTGATGTTGCTAATGTGCTGTGTGACAGCTCGTGATCGTTCATCCAGGACGCTGCTCGAACTCACTGACCTGACCCAACGCGCTGAAGAGCTCCAGAAGACTTTCGACCAGCTACCTGTACATCCACATTCCAGTTGGCTGCCCTATAAAAGTATATCAAAGCACGGGATGTCGAACGGAGCATCCTGATACTGTAGTGCATGCGAAACGGGATGCCCAAGCCAGACCATCGGACTTATAAAGTAACTTCTTTATTGAGCTCTCTGTGGTATGTGGTACCTTGACCAGATCATGAACAAATACAATAGCCCAAAGATACTAAAGCTTCAAAAAGACTGCTATTTCCGACTTGCTGAAAAAAAAGAAAACGTGGAAACGTAAACTTTATCGACTTTTTGCATGTATGGCTTGAAGATGTAATGGCACGATGGGGGCTGCAAGGGTCTGTTCCTCGCCATCTTTGTTTGCGCCGAGGTTGCTAGAGGATGATGTTGACTATCTATCCGGTCAAGGAGCGCAGAGCCGGTAGAGGAAGTTGTCCAAGATATATGCGTCTATATAACCACGGTAGTGTCTCCAAGGAGATGGCTTTCCGAAAGCAGACTTGTCCTCTCGTGCCAAGTCTTTGTGCAAATCACTGGCCCGTCGAACTATTTGTTCACCAGGTATACCCGGAACCTTCGTAAATGAGGTCACACACGTTACCCCAATGACATTTATACAAAAAGTGACGCTGGAATATCTATAGGATTCTGTTGTAAGAATCACCCGCTGCTTGCTCCGGGTTCCGTTGGGGCTGCCTTTATACAGATGCGGGTTCGCGGCATGAGGCTGAACCGGCTTACTTCGACCATTGTGCAAATGGAACAAGACATCCAAGCCGATCTAGGTTCTATTAACCTCACGTAGATTCTAGGCTATCTATTCCATGTTACCGATGGGAATATAAAGAAAAAATACGTCTGTGTTCCTTTGTCAGGGGCTTTGGTCCCCATTCGTGAAAGACTGGTAGTTCGGGGTAACCAGAGACATTCGTGCATCTATCTATGTAACTATTCTTTGCTAACCATCAAGTGAAGCAATTCATTTCTTCAGCCTTTCTGTTCTGGTGGCCATGAAGTAGCTGGAGAGGTTTATTGATTCACTTACTTTCGCCGAGTTGAAAAGGGGGAAAGGTAGTTTACCATAACGGGATGGCAAGCTCCAATTTCAACGATACGGCCCGAACCTGAACCCTTACCCTTTGCACTGAGGTATAACATAGGCAATGCAAGGATGGCTGGAAAACAAAAGAAAATTTTGATTTGGCTGATCAACACGTGATCCAATGTAACATTGTGATATTTCACATGACGTGTTTGTGGAGTGAAGCATAATACTATAGATCGACGTGCATTAGTTATAGATCTAATATGTCTTACCACGGGCTTAAATAAGAAGAGCTGGGCTGTTTCCTCTCTTTTCCTTGGATAGATGACGTGTGTGACTCTGTGAAACTATGGCATTGTAGGCATAGTCAAAGACATACGATCCACTCATTGACTAATAAGAAATGTTTTCACGTTCTCATCATGATTTCGGGTTGCTATTAAAGGATGGTTGTGGGCTCAGCATTATGCCCAGTCGTTCTGAACTCCTCTCTCCGTGAAAGAAGCAACATCAGATTGAACTGACGCTGGCCCGAATCATCTACCCTCTTACAAGTGTCACCATATCATCCAATGACCAAAATCGTTGAAGAACCTGCCATGGAATCCAATGCAGATTGGTATTCCTCGCTGGCAGCCAGCTATGCAACGGCATTTGCTGATGATCCTGGTCTTGTCAAGTTCACCAACAAGGCCCTGTCACATCTGCCCCCTCATTCTCACGTCCTCGATATCGGGTGCGGAGCGGGAAAACCTGTCGCGGCTTCTGTGGTAGCAGCCGGCCACTCCGTGACGGGGATCGACTTCTCTGATGCCATGATTGAGTTGAGCAAAAAGGCAGTGCCTGACGGCCGGTTCGAACTGGCAGACATGAGGCAATACGAACCACCCCAGGGCACTCAATTGGACGCCATCTTTAATATCCTGTCTCTCTTCTCGCTCTCTAGGGAAGATGTCGAGGGAATGGCTTCACGTTGGAGTCGTTGGTTATCTACGGGTGGCATCTTATGCATCGCTACATTCGCTGCGGAGGACCTTCAGCCTGAGATCAGGGGTCAAGGTTATGATGAGGATGGTAGATGTGCGAGAGGCGTTGGCGTCCATTTTCTGGGTCATGATGACAAGCTCACACTATTCACCAGAGCCGGGTGGGAGAAACTTCTGGCTGAGTCAGGGTTCGAGCTCCTCGACACTATGACTGATGTTTTCATACCACCAAAGGCATATGATTCTGATGATGAACAACGCTATTATATCCTTGCAAGAAGGATTTAGTACCGGAGAAGCACATCATTTGCTGCACAAACAACGCTGCCAGTCAGTTCATCAATTATCATAGAATTTTTTTAAAAAAAAGTTCAAATACAACTCATTGCCACAATCTAGTTACAGTATGTAAATAATCGGTTCTCATATATTTTGACACCGTATTCAGTGGTAATCTGTAACCTCTCCCCAGTAAGTAAATATATAAAGCATTGAATCATCTACTCAAAACAGCGCCCTCATACTTTGTAATACAGTCGGTTATCCAAGCACAAGTTATAAGCCAATCAGACGCGGTGTCCCGGTTGGTTGAGTGAAAGAGAGTAAATCCTCTGCGGAGTACTAGCCAATGTTGTACATTTCTAGACAAGGGGAATTAGGCAGTAACCGTATGTGTATTTGGGTGTGAATTGGGCAGCTCTGCATTACCCCAACATTGAATCGGCGACCGACCACCGCGCCAGCAGCGATTGGCATCAACAAACACGACCCGTGACAATTCCAGCCAGCATTTTCGGCTTTGGGTATAGCTTCGAGTTGCAGTTAAATAACGTACTCAAGCACTTTGTTATTTTCACGACCAACATCGCTTGGCTTTGCCCGAATAGCCAAATACTTCATTCCAGAGAGCATTCTCTCAACAATAAACATGGTTCACCACGCTTTGGTCAGATCTGTACGATATTCTGTCCCTTGTGTGAAAGATTTCTGACTTCTTACACTTACGTATATCCCAGAGAGATAACCATGAGTCCTATCTCATATACGCACCAGATGCCGACGCCATTGATGAGTGGTGGCGCTCTGTGGCTAATAATGAGTCTTTGAGCTGTGTGCGACTCGGGCCGGATTTCTATACATATTACATAGCGGATACTTATCCTAGGGCGAGCATTGTTTCTGATAACAGATTTATGTTCTACTACTCGCCCAATGCGGTGAATCTTGCGCCTCAGAGTCGAGCTGATCATGTCAGCGGCACATCGTAAGCTTCCTAACTCCTCTCAATTACGCCTCATTATCACCAGTAACACACATGCTTAGCTTCTACATCCGCTCAAAGTCAAACCCAGAACTCTACTGGATGCTCGATGGTACATGGATTCGTGCCACGAAAGAAGGCCGAACCCGCTTCCGCATCGCCATTGCGGACGAGACTGACCCCAAGGTTATGATTGGTAGTGACAGGATTACCATCTCACTTGCAACCGACCCGTCGAAGCATGTGGCTGTTGGTTCAAATAACAAGTTGCATGTGGGGACTGACAGCTGCATCATGCTATTCAGTTATTTCAAGAAGAACCTTCTGGCTGAGAGCCATCTCAACACTCTTGGGGACGAATTTGTGGCTTGGGTAAAGAAGGTTGAAGATGATGTGGGTGAGGAATGGGAACTTGTCAAGTAAACCTCTCACTGGGTGTGTAAATCAGATCTCTGCTGTCATATCTAACTAGCATAAGATATTCACTGGCCATGACACCGACGCTGTGATGTTATGGCATTCAAATCCATTTGAGACAACACTCTATTCCCTTTGCACTTCTGACTCAATCACTTGATCACAATGCTTCCACCAAATTCAATATGTCTTGAATATTCTTTGGGCATTTATGACGCTGTCAGAATATCCCCTGCTGGTCTCGGATCATTGATAATTCTCTCCGAACCACCCGAGCCCCGCCATCCCCCCCCATAAGCCGTATAAGAAAATCCCCTCGGCCACCTCGGGGTCTCGGTCAGCTCACTGTTCCTTATCAACCGACAACAGCAACCATTAAGACTATGGATTCGTCAACTCGATGGCCTAGCAATGATGGGGATGGTCAGAACCCTACTGTAGATAGGGACGAGGCTGATAGAGTGCTGCGCATGAAGCGCCTTTCCCAAACCAAGTCATGCTATCCGTGTCGCCAACGAAAAGTAAAGTGCGATCACGGCCAGCCATGCCAGACGTGCCAGAAACGCGGACACCCACAGATTTGCACGTACGGCATTGATGCGCCGAGCAAACGACGCAAGCACCGCCCAAGGCGCTCCGAGCTCGACTCGGAGGAGGGCCCTCAAGGTAAACCCCAAGGTGAGGACGCCGCCCCATCGCCGGAACGCGATGAATCGGCGCTACGGGAGCGTCGTGAGACATCCGAGGATAGAGTCCAAGAGGCTCCATCTGTATCCATACGTACTGCCAATCATACCCTGTCCAATACCCAGGGCCGGGGCTCAAGAGAGGAGCTGTATGCCGGAGACAGTTCCGTTCTGGCAGTACTCAGCGGGACACCAGATACCCCCCTCAGAGACATGAGACGAGAGGCAGGAGGTATTCTTGGTCTACACAACACACTGGAAGTGTATCCCTTTGCGAAGCTCAAGACACCTCAACAGTTGTGGGCATCTCTGCTCAAAATAATTCCTCAACAGAGCGAAATTCTCAGGTAACGGATTCCAGTCCCTTGGGTGGAGTGATGTGCTGATTCTCCAGGTTCTTTCCGTACTATCGTACCTCGGTATACCCCTTCAATCCCATCTTGGTAGATCTCAATGCATTCGAGTCCAGCATCAGCGTTTACCTCGTGGCCTTGGGTTCCGGTGAACTGCAGAATCCGCAAATGATTTCTCAGAAATGGATCAACAAGGACTCGATTGCGCGCATCGGCCTCTTATTAGCGACTCTTGCACACGGCGTTCACCACTCTCTCATGGAATCATCTAGGCGGCGATCAGAGTACTGTCTGGACTTGAGTTGGTTCCCCTCCCCAGCCAAGCGCAATTGAGCAAGTCTTGTAGGGCGGCTAATGAATACTGGTATAGTCCAAAGGGCATTTGAGGCTCTCCGATTGGCCAACTTTATGCTCCGTCCGTCTTTTGATGTCGTTCAAGCTCTTCTCGTAATCGGCAACTGTCTCCAAGACTATGGACAGTCTGACGGCTCCTGGGTGCTTCTTGGTACGACAGTCAGACTGGCGCAAGCGATGGGTCTTCATACCCAGAGCACACCGCAATTACGTGGTGTTGAATGTGAAAAGTCAAGAAAAATATGGTATGTAGTGATACTTTGGCCCACAGAGAAAACCATGATAGCTAACCACTGTCATTGCATTCAGGGAGATTGTTACTCGACAAGATTGCTTGCTTAGTCTGTGCCATGGCCGCCCTCCAATCGTCTCGAACCGATACTGGACCAATCCTCCCGGTCAATTCATGTCAAATCTCAATCTCTCCGAAATGATGCGCGGCATCGTCTGCGTTAGTCTCGACATTCTCGACGCCGACAGCCAGCCAGACTGCGATTTATCCGTGGAGCTGATAGCAAAGCTCGACGTATACCAATCTCATGCTGCGCCTCATCTACAGAGCCGCCAGAATTGTACCACTCTGCAGCATCACAATGAGCATCTCGCATTGCGGATTCACATGGGCTTCTTTACATCGCTTCTCTGCCGTCCAGTGCTCAGCCGAGGGTGCAACCCTATAGACCACCCAAGTGCTGCAATCCTCATGGGTCGCGCCAAGGACAGTCTGATGAGTACAGCGCAAGCTTTTGTCGAGCTTCAGAGGATAAGCATACTGCCTATGCGAACGTGGTCCATGATACACGCCGCCCTCAGCGCCACTATCCTGCTCTCCATGTGGGAAGTGACGAGAAACGACCCTGAGAGTCGGGCGGTGCAGCAGCGGGTTGTCGAGACCTTTTCCCGGGCTGCCCAAGAGGATGACGAAACGGGAGCTTCCGACGCCTCATCCAATAACAATCACTGGCTATCAGTGAGCCATGCCAGAGCGCTTGTGGCTTTACAGAACGCCCTTCGAACGGCGCCATCCCTCAAGCAGAAACCTTCCATATTTTCGCCATCAAGTGAGGGGATTTCTATGCCTGAACTGGCGGGGCCGGCGCATGGGGAAGGGATCTCAGGAGAACCGACGGAAATGGTCTTTGGATATGACTTTACTTCTCTGTTGGGAGACGGGTTTGTACCATGTGCTACTATTCGTTGCTCAAACCAAACGCTAACGCCCTCAATAGCATGCAAGTAGGCACACAAGAGCCCCCCTGGGAGACGCAAGAACTCTCGCCCTTGACTTATCTCAACACTATCATGAACGGTAAGTCTACTAAAGAGAAGCCAAGTCTATATTGCTAACAATGAGCAGTACCATTTCAGAACTTTCCTCAGTCTCACGATCCGTCTGGTGTCATATGGTAGAATGGGCTCCTAGATAGCTTCAAGTTTCACCAACCCTCCTTCACAAGCGTAGTGCTATTCTTGTTTGTCCCTATTCTTCCATACCTGTGCCTCAACTAAACATTCAGCGTGCAATCTATAATTAAACCATTTGGGTATAAACGGCCCCCAACGTCCGTCCGACCCCGCAGAACCTGACCTGTAACATGAGGTTGGCACTGAGTGAACAAAAGAATTTTTAGGAGTGATATGAGGAACTTCAAAGCAATTATATCCTCATCAATCATATATGACATGTTTCCTGAACTGACAACCACAAGACTCGGTATTTACTCAACGCCGGTTAAGGCTGGAGTCAAATAGACGGTTGGCGCCCACGCCCGCAAGCTCCCGCTAGCCTCCGCTTGAGGGAACGAGAGAAGATGGCACAGTCGATTTTTAGTGGAGGGACGTCCCGTGAACTAGAGCCCTCAATATGGGCGATGCTGGGTCGCATTTACCTGAGTTGCCTGACTGGAGGCAGCCATGAAGCCAGAAGGCAGCCGACTCCACCTTACTCCGAGTTCACCCTCTGCGAAGTAGCTGTGGGCCGGCCCGGTGGCCTGTCTCGGTGATGTGAGCTTGTCGTAATCACATTGAACAAGCATAGGCTGCATCAGCGTCTCGCCCAAGCTGTCGGGAGATCGTCGCTGACTAGTTCTTCACCTTACCTTGTTCATTCATAGAGCTTTGATGTCCTACATCCCAGTTCGCCCCTCGGCCCGATCCACTCAAGACTTCTTCGCAGCAAACGAAACGCTACAAGCTCCAAAGCTTCTTCACACCAAGAACTGTAGGACTTGTTCGCTTTGCGTAATCGAAACATCCCTGAAACGGCGTCTCCCATTGGACGCTATGGGATGAACCGTGACTTATCACACATCAAGGTCAATCTATTGGCCAAAATAAGCCAGGAGTTGGTGTTGTGAATATGCGGGCTGTAAGCTGAGGCTTGCCAGCCCCACAGGGAGTACGTACGTTATCAGAATGCTAAATATAGTCGACCTGGACTGCGGTATACTCGGCTGCGAAGATGCAGTGTAGAAATTCACGTCTAAATATTGCTTTATGTAACTAAATGGCCACAAAGTTGCGCATCCTCCTAGTGCTGTTGTAAAAGTGCTGTTATACACAAGATGGACTCTTCCAGCATCAACAGCTCAGCTCATATGGAGTTAGACGGGTTTGGTGAAGCTCCAAGCGAGCGCGAAAGCTCCCAAGAGCCACTCATGCAAGAAGAATTTCACAGTCATGATGGTCATCATGATGGCGACTCCTCCATGGAGGAAGAGGAGCGACCTTTGATGAGTGACCAAGAAACATACAAGTGAATAACAGGTAGAGAAAACGATGATCTTCATAGTCTAACTTCTCCTAGACTTCCGCAATATGCAAAGATTGGTGTCCTCAGCCGATACATTCCGGAGCTCGAGCCCGAGCACGCCCGAGCGCAGACCCTCCGTGTCCGCATGGGCAAAAGAGCAACCATGCTCATGATCCAATCTACCATCGCCTTTGCTGTCATTGTCGCAAACCTAGGCCTCTCTCTATGGGTCATTCTAGCACGACCGCCAGACTTTAGGGGTATCGGCACAGTCTACCTAGGAGACTGCGGGCTGGTTGCGAGGATCGACAGCATTGCCCATCTTGTTCTGAACTTGATCTCGTCCCTGTTTCTTGGGGCGGGGAATTATTGCATGCAGATTCTCGTTGCGCCGTCGAGGGAGGAGGTCGACAGGGCGCATGCGACGGGACATTCGATGGATATTGGCTTGCATAGTATGCGGAACTTGAAGAGGATAGATGTTCGGCGAGTTGCCCTTTGGGCTGCCATAGGCTTTGCCTCGATTTTGTTACATCTTTTGTAGGATTCTGCTGTCCTACTCACCTTGTCGCTCATGTTACTGACTTGAATAGTTGGAACGCAGCAGTATTTGCATCTTTACCCTTTGTCCCCTATCCTATAGCCATCGTCACAAGCGACTTTCTCATATCCAACGACACCTGGAACTACGACAAGCTCTACGGTTTAGGAGACTCTGATGCCAACAACGGATCTTCAGTCTTTGCTCTGCACCATAGCGCCAAGAACTATACTCGCATCAACGTTACCGAGTGCATAAGCCAATGCATCGACCCCCTCCAGGCCACTGCCGATCTCGTCGTCGTCGCCAGCAACCTCACAGCCGCTCAGAATAATGGATCATCGCTGCTCAACGGCTGGATGAACGGCAATCAACCAACACGCTGGGACGGCGCGGGCAAATGGATTTGCAGCGTCCACGAGGACCAGAAGTGGACCAAGTACTGCTCGCCAGACTGGGCCAAGGAATTTTCCAATAATTGGGAACTGGCCACCACCCCGTCCATTAAAGTGGCCTACTGTCTGGTTGGACCGGCTGGTGACAATGATCAGAGATGCGGATTGCACTACAATACGTACACACTGAGTATCGTGTGCCTGTTAACTATTCTTGAGGGCCTCCTTATTGGGTGGACTTGGATGAGGCACAGTCTACCAACACTTGTGACCATGGGAGATGCCGTCGCTTCGTTCCTGGGCAATCCGGAGAGGCGGCCAGTAGAGGAAGACACACATGGCAACAACCATAACACGCCAACTAAATGGAGCACACGTACCGATCGACGGATCATTGCCCCGATTGTGCACACTTGGAATCCGATGAAGCGAGTTATCTGGCTCTCAGGGGCAGATCGTTGGTCATGGGTTCTTGCTCTTGTAGGGTATGTACAGCTTCCACAGTTGCCCCTTGAACGGAGTACGATATCTAACTTTCTGCAGTACGGTCGTGATTCTGGGCATAGCGATCCTTCTCCTTTGCCTCGCCATCCGCTCGTTTAAAATCGTCGGCGTCAGCACCACCATCCGAAGTCTCATGGATATCGGTTTCGGAACCGTCAACAGCGCATCCCTCGTCGGCGCCGCGTTCAGGGGTGGCTCCGGAACGGCCAACTTCTTTTTGACCGTTCTCTTTGCCAACATTTTCCAGCTCCTCGTCAGCCTGGCATACGTTTTATGGAACAATGTCCTGACCCAGCAGCTCGTCGCGGACAGCCTGGTTCGCTTCCTACGTGCCGATGGCAAGAAGCCTCTTCGGGTATCATCCCCGCGGGGTATGCAGCGCTCGTCTTACATCTTGTCACTTCCCATGGTGTACTCTGGTTCAATGATGATTTGCTTCATCGTTCTACACTGGCTCGTCTCCCAGAGCGTCTTCAACGTGCAGACCATCGCCTTTCAATCAGGTCCCGGAAATACGCGCATTCCAACCTACGACGCATCAAGGATTGGTTTCAGCGCTCTGGGGATATTGGTGACGATTGTCTTTGGCGGTCTATTCTTTGTCATTTTAGTCACAAATTCCCTGGTACGAACCTACAAAGATGTTCCAAAGGATTTTTCAAGGCTGGCAACAGACAGTAACGCCCTTCGTTGCCTATGTCAGCCTCCGCTCGAAGACGCAGACGCAGCGGTGTTTCCGGTTCGTTTGGGGGTCGTCCCCGCGGACAACGCCAAGGACTTGGACGCCGTTCCAAGGCTAACGTTTTCGACTTTGGTATCCATTTCAGGCCCTCAGGCTGGTGGCCAGTATCTGCAGCCGAAGATGTTTCCTCCTCAGTCTAAGAGGGGCGTGAAGAGATGATGGGCAAGGACAGCGTGAATAGGAAAATTTTCCCTCTTGGCCAGGATCATCATTACGTTGGTCAATGTTTGTGCTATTAGCCACTGAGTTTTTCCTAACAGTGTATGCCCAAATATTAAGCTCAAATGTCAACAATCAACATTGAGGGCTTGGAAGGTGTCGTTTATGTATCGTCATCACCTCTGACCTTGGAGACTCAGAGTAGCAACCCAGCCAAAAGTTGACAAGTCTTGTGTACACAACAACGCCTATCATGGTTCTCATGAGACTGGGTAACAATGAATTTCAGGTTAAGACTCCAAAGATGGTGTGTAAAGACAGGATGTATTACAGGGCTTGTGATACTGTCTCGGCAATACCTTGACATTCCAACATCATCACCTTGATCATATCATCAAGCTGCTTACACTTTTTTAATAAATAATCCTGTCATTCCCATCTATATAAAAGCACGAGATGTCGTTTATTGACACCCAAGACAGACAATACCCTTTTCATCCACGGCAATGGCGCCAATGGTGTCCACCACGTGGCCATGACAGGCGCCACCGAGACAGCCATGGGCATTACACTTCTCATAGCGCCGCGCCGTCTCAACGTCAAAGCCACTTTATCAACCAACGGTCAAAACAAGCCTTGAAGATAAACAAACCAGATCCTGACTAATCGAGTCTACAACATCAACGCATGACTGTCCTTATATGAGCGGTCCCTTTCACGCAGATAATATGTTTATTGTGCTCTGTAGCTTGAAGACCTATGTTGCAATCCTGTGCAAGCATTTGCGATGATCTCATCTCTAGATTTGCAAATGTTACCCTCATATACGGACAATGGTTCACTTCAATTGCATGGAGGGGGGTGCCAATGGGCGGGATTCACTTACACGACAGACTTGATGGAGCGCACGCCAATATCGTCGTTTTCCCTCCAACGCTAGCTTTTACATCCAACTGGCAACGGTAGATGTCCCAATTGATGAAAAGGCTGAATGAATGCTTGATTTTTTTTTGACCTGAATACCGAATACTTTGGGAAACGGAATAGGTGGCTGAGGGAAGCCGGCTAAAGAGAGGATATCGATAGTGATGGTTATGGCAATAGTGATGACAACCGTATAAATGAGCAAGAGTAAATCCAATGATGCTTCATGTAGAAGAATATATAAATCATCAGACATTATAATAGACCTCACATCTAAGCCTGCTGTACAATAAATCTCCCATGCACAAGTTGAAGTTGCTGCACTCTCTGAAGACGCGCCCAGCTGAGCAGACATAGCTTGTCACCTTGAACTTACGATGTCCAGGTTCCCACTCTCATATGTAATCCAGCCATCAGTCCTCTCCTCGCCATACTTGGCCAAACCATAACTCAACACCAAACTGCCGCGTAGCAGTCAAATCACTTTTAAAAGTGTCCGTGCAACGTCTTTCTCCTAAAGTCTCATCAATTTGAACCCGTCTCTGCCATTCTCTCGCCGTTCCTCGTGCCCATCTCAACCCCATCCGTGTCCGTTGATGAAGCCAGCTAGCAATGCGCTTTCCCATCCAAAAACATCACATCATGTGATTACATAATCGGTCTGATGGTCTAGCGGTATGATTCTCGCTTAGGGTCCACCCTGAAGCCTTGTGTATGCGAGAGGTCCCGGGTTCAATCCCCGGTCAGACCCTTTTTTTTGGGGGGGGGGTTTCTTTTTGTTTCCCAGATCTGATAGGTATGTTTATTCATCAACATTATTTCTTGGAATGTTGTCACACTATTGACCTTTTTTTCCTCTTTTGTTCTGCTGTCAAAGAAGAAGACACTACCAATCAGATGTCACGGATTCGCAAAGCCCCGCTCAGTTTGGCACGGGGGTCCATGATTGGTCGTATGAACCCTTGTTCCCATTTATGGAGATTGAATGGCTGTGGAGGGGACTGACGGTACAAGGGTAGATGTCTAAGACATGGAACCAGTCGGCGTGATGGAGGCTTGGGAAAAATCGGCATCGTCCAATCGTTGGCCGAGATGGGTAGGGTAATTATGGAGCTCTGCATCTTGTAATTAACTAGTTGATGTATGCTCGCTGATGATCTTGTTTTCCTCGGTGTATAATAACGTGAATGGCCATGGAGATAGATGGCTCTCCTAAAAGCCCACTGTCATCATCTAACAATGCATGGAAACATATTTATAACCAGTTTCTTTTTATACTGTTCTATGGTTTATTGTTTCTTACTTACATCTCTCATTCTTTATTTACAATATCACTCTCTTCCTATGTATTTAGTATGGATACTGACCAAGACAGCCAGCGTACAACCATAGAGCCCACCGGCCCTTCATCTGCAGCATCCGAAGCAACCCTGATTCTTATACCAGACAACGCCCAAGCCAAAATTTGTTTCTCACAAGTCATTGACTGGATTCTTGCACACAGCCAAGCAAATGACATTCATCATCACCATTTTCGGAAATACCTCTGGTTTCAAACACACCCTACCAAGAACCAGGACGTTGTCGCATGGATTCGCCAATACAACCCAAGACATGACCCTGATGTCGCATCCGTGTCAGAGGGGCGGATAACATCTGGATGCTACTTTATCGACCTCGCCCGCCCGCCTCAAAATCCCACTCGCGGCTGGATTGTTGGCCGACTCAATCTTCACAGTTCTCCTGAGTTCGTATTATCCATTTCTGATGCCTACGGAATCAAAGATGGCCATGCACTTTTACAAATCCACAGCGAAAGCGGCAGAGCTTACATCAGAAAGGTGTCGGACAGCGGAGTCGTCGAGGTTGACGGAGAGTCTCTGTCGGATAGACAGATGCGCGTGCTCAACAAGGCTTCTATGTCTATTCGCTTTGGTGATTTAAAGTACCGACTGGAATACGCTCGATTCGCTAATAGCAAAGAATATGAACCTGTTCTTACAAAGTACATCAACAGCATCTCTTCCACGCCGAATACCTTCGACTTCAAGCTGACGCCCACTCCGTCCTTGATGAATAAAATTGACATTGGTCAATGGACTTACACAGGCTCTGGGACCATTGGCTCCGGCGGAGAAGGGCGTGTAAGTATCGCCATGAATGGTGACGGTAGAATCGTCGCTATGAAGAGAGTTTCTGTCAAAAATGGTTCCCCCAGCAGATTGTACAAACGACAAGACACCCTCGCAGCCATTACTAGGCTGACGGAAGCTGCCAAAGAAGATCGGCTACTGCGTCTTGTTGAAGTCATTACAGACGATCCGACAAGAAACAATCCATCAGCCGATGTATGGTTTGTCCTGTATCCCGCTGTGGCCAAGACTCTTGCCAGCGTCATTGAATGCCCGTTACTCTGTGGGCCACATAAGTCAGAACCCCCTCCAAGAAATTTGACTGAATCCGAGCGTATTCTAAAATGTTACTAGGATTGAGATAACGAAAAACAGTACTCGATCGATTCTTGAAGCCCTCTCCTTTCTCCATAGTCATCGGTGGATTCACTGCGATGTCAAACCCGCCAACGTTGGCATCCGACAATTAGATGGCTCAGGCAATGTGTCAATCGTGCTCCTTGATTTAGACGATGCCATCCAAATGCCAAAAGACGGTCTCATCGGGGCGACTCCTGGGCAGTCCGGGACCATTGGCTGGCTATCTCCTGAGAGGGAACTTGACAGCTTTGGCGCTACAACTGACGTTTGGGCGGTGGGGGTGATGGCTTTATCCCTGCTTCGCGGTTTTCATCCGTGGCAATGCAGGGAGAATCCGTGGAGGGCGGGCAACGAACTTTATCGGGAACAATTCCATAAAAGTTTTGATGATGCTGTGGAGTTTCTCCACCAGACCGATCTTGGAGGTAAGACAATAATCCAACAGCAGGATTAGAGCTTGTATGAGTTAACAACTGTTCTTGTAGCTTTGGGCACTTGCATCCTCCACATGATCCGGCATCCATACGCGCGCACCAAAGAGAGCAAACAGAAACGGCCAACTGCGCAGGAAGCACTCCGCATTCTGGGTGTGGAAAATGAGCAAGACAATGCTGGAAGCGTAAATCTAGCAAAGAGACCTCGTTCTAGCACTCGTTGATGAGGATTTGACATTGATATATATATGGTGCAATAATAGCAATATCGGGCAAATGGAGGGCATTGGGAGTAACGATGGGAATTCAGGGCAAAATTGGAAATTGGGAGTAAGGGAAGGAATTCAAGGAAAATATGGGAACACAGGGACATTTGGGATATTTGCATTAATGAGGATAATCCAGAGCGACAGCGGCATAGCGATTTCGAACAGTAGCAATTTGGAAATAGAATTTTATTAGATTGGATGCAATTGTTGAGACCAACCAGTATGAAGTGCTCAAAAGACAATAATGGTTCTTCCCATATATATTATATCCAGCACAGGGACTCGCCGTCCTCTGAGTAGGCAGCTTTGGCCTACATACAAGCAGTTAGCAGCTTCATCACCCCTTCATGCCCCCTCTTCGTGGCAATCGATAGGGGCGTTCGACCCATGGCATCCTCAGCCTTGGGGTCCACGCCATCCGTCTCGAGCAAAAGCTTCACCACCCTCTCATTGCCCCTCAGCGCAGCCAGAAACAACGGCGTCCTGCCCGCAAAGTCCCTAGAGTTCTTCTCGATGCCGTCCTTGGTCAGCAGCAGCTTCATTGTTTCTTCGTGGCCCCTCGAGGCGGCCAACGCCAGCGGCGTGAACCCGTGTATAACCTCTTGCAGGTTCGGGTCGACGCCGTCTTTTGCGAGTAGCAGCCTCACGACCTCTGTATGCCCGCGCTCTGCCGCCCAGGATAATGGCGTCTGGACATAGATCGAGTCCCTTCCATCGGGTTCAACCCGGCTGTCTGCCAGAAGCAATCTCACCACGGATTCCTGTCCGGTTTCCGCGGCCCAGAACAGCGGCGTCCTGTCGTGGGAATCTTTACAATTCAGATCTTGGTCCTTTTCGATGAAAGCCGTAATCATTTTGCCCAGTCCAAAGTACGCCGCAAGATGAACGCCTTGGACTTTTACCGGTATGTTTTGGCTGTAGCCTGGGGGGATAGCGTCGTCTCTTTGGACCATCATTGCCTGACATGCCCCAGCTACTAGGGATTCCGTCGAGAGAAACTCCAACATCAGTTCATCTGCTTCCTCAGATGCCGCTTGAGCATGGTGCCCCCACTTCTGCGAGGCGTAGTCGTACAATGGGTTCGATTCCAGTCGCTCTTCAAACTCTTTATCAGTCAGACAGATGCCGCCTTTAAAGACATCGAAAGATAGGTATGTGAGACATGTCATCGCAAGATCATGTTCTGCATTCGGAAACCAGCGTTGCTGCGTTCGCTGGAAATACTCCTGCGCCGTGTAGTGAACCAACCGTATAATACCGCTGTCCTTGTCTATGGTGATGAGTCCAGCGCACGCCGAGACCACGTCCTCTATTTCCGGACAGTTTTCCCCATCAATCTCACTCGTGTCAATCTCTACCGTAAGAGCATGTTGAAGTTCTGACGTGGTGAGCGGCCTTCTGGCGCAAGTGACCCATGATAGGACTTGTTTGGCGAGCTCCTTTTGGTCCGCCACTTGCCCTTCGATTCTATCCATCACGTCCTTGTACGCGCGATCATACGCATCCGATCCAGTTGGTAGCTTGGTGAGAGCAGTTCGGACGGCTTTGACTGATCTCTTTCCGATCAAAGAATCGAGATGAAGCTGGGCGAGGAGGAACCTGATCATTCATTAGCGTTTCGTATGATGCGGGCAAAGGAGCTACATACATTCCACGCACTGACTGGACGATTCTTGTTTTGATCTCTTCCTGCAGCTCGACGCTGCGCTGAATAAAGCTGGGCAGTCTAAACATGTGGCCGTCAAGATATCGTCGCACATCATCTTCGCTTGCTCTAATCTCCAGCGCAATGCTCCCCTCAAACTCTCGAGTAATTTCCGGAATAGCCCTCGAGGTTGCAAGGATACTTGCTCCACACCTCTCCTGGATTCGAAAAATGCCAGAAAGAAACCTCGTTCGGGAACCGTCATAGGTATGGTACTCGTCAAGGGCATCTATAACGATGAATACTCTAGAGTATAACGCAGCCACGGACTGGAGGCTGACGAAGACTTCATCAAAGGACGGCCGAGTCCGGTTGTCAATGTGGTTGTCGTATAGTTCCCTTACGCTGTCTGGTAGAGAAGTCCTCCTCTGACTCAGCTGCTTCAGCAAGATTTTGAGTAAGTCAACGGCCTTCTGGTCGTCCCGTTGCCGAAAATCACAGTAGATGTATGCTACACCCACATCCGAGTCTTGGCGATACCGCGCGATCAGATTATCAATGACAATCGCAGCGAGGATTGTCTTGCCAGCCCCAGGGATGCCAGAGCAAAACAAGGTCTGCTTTCCGGTTCGAATCCAATTTTGGTACTCTGCTGAATCCAGAAGCCATTCCCCAGTGCCCGCTTGCCGCCGGTTTATAAAGTCAGCCTGCCGGTGGGCGTAATCGATCGGGGTCAGCCAGTCGAGGATGGCATCTCGCTGTTCATGGTCTTCCCGGGCGCCTTGTTCCCTCCGGACCCTCTTGACTTCTTCATAGACCTCGTTACCATTCTCATGCAATCTCTTGAGATTTGTAGCTACGTCCGCTCGAAAGTCTCGAAAGTCTTCCATGAGGTTTCGTGTGTACCGCTCAACGCCGAGGATGATGGCCCTGGACGAAACGCGATTAGAACCGGGCAAGTATACAGGTCCTAAATTACCTACTGCTGGTCGGCATGCAAGGACAGCATAAACAGCTCCTTCGCCCCATCCAAGGCCTTCATTGCAGCCTTGAGCTTGCGATCGAATCTTGGCCCTATCACATACTTGCCAATAATGTTGCTATTCTCCATAAAGTCTTT
This sequence comes from Cladobotryum protrusum, assembly GCA_004303015.1. Classification (NCBI taxonomy): domain Eukaryota; kingdom Fungi; phylum Ascomycota; class Sordariomycetes; order Hypocreales; family Hypocreaceae; genus Cladobotryum; species Cladobotryum protrusum. Next base: position 6,052,744 of record RZGP01000008.1, read on the forward strand.
GACAATGTCCAGTCCTTCTTTGCATCGCCCCAGTGCAGCTCTAAGGTGCTCCAGGCTGGAAAGTCGCGCTTCGTCGTCTTCGTGGATCTCCATGTGCGTTTGGAAGGTCTTCATTACCCCGTTGAACTCGTACAGCGTGTTGGTGATGGTGACCAGGTCGGCGGAGCCAAATTCAGAGGGTCCCGCCCATCTTCTCGCCAGCTTTAGACATGAGCCAGCGAGCTGAATGACGGCGATGACACTGGCCGCGAGACTCAGTCCATCCATCTTCTACCCCTCCGACTTTGTCGATTCGATGACTGTATCTGCTGATGCTGATCGTAACGGCATCCCAGTTCAGTCCGTGGCGTGTCGATTTCCTCCATCGCGCACTGAACGCTCTGCGTATCTTCTGGAGAGTTTGGTTCGAGGTACGTTAGGCGACTGTACATCAAAAAAAGCAGCGAAAGGTGGACATATTGGAAGGGAAGGGTAAGGAGAATCCCAAGGCATACAGGAGAAATGTTCAATCTGGCGAATGACGGCCCGAACCTGCGGGGTTGATGCACATCACAGCCCCCTGCCCATGGCATGTGGATTCCTTCTATATCCAGTATTTTACAGTTACATGGAAAGCAAACTGCTCCATACTTCAATTAAGCATAAATGTACAGAGTAGCATTCACGATCCATTTGATTATAGGATATCTGGGGTCAGTGCTGTAAAGAGTGACATCGGACATTGCCTCCTATATAAATGATAGACATGGACAGGTTTTCTACTCAACGATAGCCCTGCAACTTCATTGCAATACCGGGCCGCTTCAGGCCACTACTCTTGAGTCCCTGTCCGCTTCCAAATTTCAACTCTGGAGCATCTTGTCAAATCCCCCTCATCCAATCTTCTTAATGGCAATCTCATTATTGACTTTCTTCATCTGCTTCGGGCCGACTGCCATTCTCGACGATGTCTTTTTCTTGCATCCTTTGCAGGGAGTATGACCACAGACTGGGCATTCTCGTCTCAGCCCGAACAGGCGGTATTCTTCCTGGCATGAGCAGCAGACGATACGGTTACCCATGGTTGGTTCGATAAACTTCAGCACAAGACCACAGTTAGCTTTGGCCAAAACAGATAACTTATGGCTATGAACACATGTTTCCATATTATGATACTCACCTGAAAGAGATGTTTTTTCAATAACAAGCAGATATAGCAAGGGTTGTAAGTGATCTGAAGGGGTCTACAAACAGTGCAAGTCAAGGTGATTCAGTGTCCAATTTATAGCAAGGCGCAAAAGAGGGAAGACGGAAACCATCATTCCCCCGCAAAGGATCCCAATCTCACTATCACGTGTATGTAAAAGTCCTAGATTCTGATGATCTTGTGCAGGCTGAATAGGACTCGGGCAATCATCCCACATGATGTCAAGTTGATGGTGATTATATCTTTAAATAGAATTTGATCGTGGTGTACCGTTTCCATTATGAGAGAATTACAATTCCCTTGGTCATCGATAGAAAGCTTCAGCCCTCCTTTCCATGCGTCTGACCAAGATCGACCCATATCTTTCCCCTTCACGCGGCTTGTCAAATTGTGGCAGATGCAGAAACGCTCATTGGCGTATCTTGATGTGGTTCTCAAGCAGCATGATCATTTGGCCAGTACCTCAAGATATCTAACCAATTTGAGCTTGTGTCGTCAGAGCATCTCGCATCGTTTAAACATGATGGCTCCCTATGCCATATTGGCGCATGAGGCATATTATAGGCCGTATGAGCCGCTGATTATACTCTGGAGATGACGTTGCCTGGGAAGACCTATAATAAGATTGGTGCTTCAGGTATAGTGATTACGCATACACAAGATGCACATACTGAACATTACTAGACAAGGACAGGTCATGTCCATGGAGCCTTGGCCAGCCATAATAATAGATAACCGGGAGCCCAACCATCTCCAAAGATGTCACAAGAAAAGGCGTTTGACAAAGTTCTGCCACAATTTCAGCCATATTCTACAGATTTCAAGCCTTTTACAGGCCGACTTGGCTATCTGTATAAAACACGCTACGAACTAAGAACAGGGATGGCATGCCAATCGTTTCTGGAACATGCCGTATACTGAGATCAAAGCCAAGGATGTAAAGCTTCAGCAGTAATGTCTTTAGATCTATAATGACTTTTTGCACGGTAGATCTGATATCCGACAGGGTGTGACTTCATGATTCTTGTCTGCAACGAAGATGCCCTCGACATCTTGTGCATTAGCTTTACCATAGGGAAGCCATGCCACAGCAGCCCGTATCGGCTTTTCGCTCAATGTGGCAAGCAAAGATGCTGTTATATGTTCTAGACCTTATTCAGCTCTATCATTTGGTCTGTATCCACACTTAACAGCGCAGAAATGTTCACTTCTATGCTTCCGAATCACAGTCCTGGGTATCTAGCATCGGAATATCACCAAAGACTAGCGATGGGGAACGCGTCTCTGGTTCTCGGCGACCCTCGGGATTGGGTGGCATATAGAAGAGTCAGAGCAGCATTTCTCCAGTTCAAGATGGAAGTCTCAGCTATATAATACGTGACGCGAGCTTCAGATCGTTGCTGCATTGGAGAGTAAAACCTGGATGGTGGTGGTAGATGCTTGGGGCAAATATGATGGGAACCATAAGATTGTACGCATAAAATAAAACATCTTATTATATCTACTTTCGCATGGAGATAAGTAGCATTTCAGACAATGTATTGTGATTTTTACCAATATTTCTCATTTCACCAACGTGCTACTCAGACCAACGTATTGCTTGCGCCAAATCCAGTGGTGTCTCTTTTTTTTTGCAAGCACAAGGCAGAGCATCTCAACAACATATGCAGTAATAGTTAGAATAGTATTGAGCTCCTTGCAATACGTCCAGAAGGATCTGTTTATCGACGTGGGTCCCGGGATACTAATAAAGCTGCACCCATTGTCCACGAAATACAGGGGAGCTTGATAGTTCACCCGACGGTACAACTGTGCTTTTCTACTCCGTAATCATGGTTGATGACTAGCGAATTACAAATCTGCTAACCCATCGCATCAATCACGCCATCGAGGACGGATTCATCGCAGTCTAATTATGCTTCTTTGAGGCTTGAACTCGCTCAGACGTAAGATTGCCTGTCTCGGGAGGCATGACGCTTTGATATGCACAAGCTCAAGGAACAACACCGCCCCATTGCCTGCAAAGCACCCAATTTGTAGGTGGATATCTACATACTCTCCACAGTAGCAAGCCTTACCCAAATGCACCGACTCCAGTTGGATGCAACGCTACCTTGCGGGAGCGTATCGGGGTGGATGGACAGGAACGGAAGGTGATTTATGTAAAAGGGCAAACAGTTTGGCGAATCGGAATTCAAGTGGGATAGCATGCGCCCTCTACCTGGACGGCATATGGAGAGAACAGACTGCCCTCTGCCCTGTGTTGGCGACTTGAACATTGATCCTGTTTCTGCGGATGCTACCGCGTTGCTTTGAAGGGAGAGAGGTTTTAATCTCTCTCTATCGTGAAATATCCGATTTTGGACGGAGAAACTTCCCCAGGTTCTACGAGTCATGGGGTTTTCATGGTTGATGCTTTATGGAGATGGCTGTGATGCTACCTTGCCATGATCCAACGGGGGGGTTCAATACCTTGGCTGACGTAGGTTGTGAATGGTGGCAGGACCCTGCATGCGAGATATCTGAGGAGCAATATACTGCTAATACAAGATTCTGGCCTAAATTCGGGGATGATGGGAATAATATCACGGTCCAAGGTAATTGGTCGCAAGAGACCCCCAGATGCCCCAATGTAGATACCGAATAGATACCGAGGCATAAAGACTGTGTGGGCACCATTAATATACGTATTATTGTATGGCCCCATCGGCCGGTCGCCCGCAGGATGAGGGACAAATCAAGACAAAAAGCACCTGTTGCAACAACAAAGGTCAAGGGGTCAAAGTCACAAGGTGAGCAATGTACGGGGGGGAAGCGATGCACCAGAACCTCCTCTCTGTCTGAAGAAGAAGTGCTTCTCTGACCATCATCATCTCCTCTAACTTAAAGATGAGCTAAGCTAAGACAACAAAGAGAATTGGATCCCCCCCCTGAGATGGATCGTCAGTCTGTGATTCACTTTTAGGAAGCTACTTATTGTTGGAGTTTTTTTGTTGTCTTGCAGAATAGGCAGCAGAAGTCTGGTACTACTTGTAAAAGACACGAGAGCGCAGAGTTTCATTGCAGTAAACACGCAGGCCAAATGTCTCACTTGGAGATGGCGACGCGACAGGGCATTGATACATACGAAGGAGGGGCGCGGAGAGCTCCGATGGCGGTCACCCATTATTTCTTTTTTCGGACCATTTTTTTGATGAGAAGAAGATGAGTATGGAGTAGAGTGGAATACTAACAATAATAACAACAATAATACTAACAATCGCGTAGAACAGACAAAAAGCCAATGTCAACATGTTCAACATCTCTAGGTAGGCAAGGGTATTCCCAGTCTCGCCCTGTCTTACGCGCCCAACACGTTTCCCCGCAAAATTCTTCAATGCACAGGTCCTCAAACAAAGAAGCTTACACTTATCCTTCAGTGGCGATAACATAAGCATAAGAGTGTTGGTCCGGATGCCTTATTGGGACGCTGCGGTCGCCCCGGTTGGCCGGAATGGAACAAGGACGGCAGTGGCCGTTTCAGTTAGTCTCATCTAACACACACTCACACTCACACTCACACGCATCCACCTCTCCGTATCAACCCATTCATCCATCGTATTCAAGGCCGCCTGCCAAGCTATGTATATACCGAACCTCGATTGTGTTTGGATGTAGATAGCCAATGTGCCCCCGTCCCCCCACTTCCACCCAGCGGAGCCACACCGCAGTATTATAACTTATACCTACCGAGATATGCTTTGTTGTCATATGCACTAACCCCGGGTCTGTCTGTCTGTCTGTCTGTCTCAGTCTTTCCAAGGCTCTTCAGTATGCAACCGGAAGGGGATAACAAAGCCACTCTCACAAAAAAAGCATGTTCACATACACCAGGCCTCCTTGGAGCGGCAAAACCGCCTCCCGGCTGCATGGATATGGATTCCAGCCTCTCTTTCTCTCTCCTCTCTTCTCATCTCTCCCCTCCCATCTTGCTCTCTCTCTCTTTATTAGCTCGTAAAACGCTTATCTAGAACCTTGTCAACAATACGGACATGTCTTAGCAGATCCCATTTCTACATCCTAAGCTCGGTAGATGATCCCGAGCCTATACGCCTTCGGGTAAGTAGCATCAGAGAACACACGCTCCACCCTGCGCCCCCCGAGGATCCGCCCCCAGGATTAGGACTCTCGGTAAGGCCCTGGAAGCTTCCTACAATCACCAAGATCGGCAAGGGTAGCAATTCGTGCATGGACGGCTGAGGGGTTCTTTGACAACAATGCAACTGTTCGATCAGTGGGTATTAGCGCCTTGTTTCTAAACAGGAAGCTGTCTTGGGGCGTTGCCATCACCAATGTCTCTCTCTGCATCACGACATATCCGCCGGAGAGTTTCTGTATGTGAAGCTCGAGTATAAGAACTCACCGAACCTCCCTCCATTCTCAAAGATATCTCTCCTCATCCTCATCAGCAACAAGGACAAAGCAGGCCTTCTCTTGACAACATACCTATAACTCATCTCATCTCATATCATATCATATCTCTCAACAGCTTATACCCTCAAAACCGTCATCATGAAGTTCCTCGCTGGTCTTGCTGCCCTCGCCACTTTGGCCGCCGCCGCTCCCTCTGGAGCTCCCACTCCTCTCGACATCCAGCTCGAGATGGCCGGCAACTCCCAGGTCAAGGCTACCATCACCAACAACGGCAAGAACAACTTGAAGATCTTCCGTACCGGTACCATCCTCGACAAAGCCGCGATCGAGAAGGCCTCCATCACCACTGACAGTAAGTCCAAACACCGCTCTTGCACACACACACACACACACACACACACACACACACACACACAACCCGTCTTACAACAGAGAGACTAACTTCACTCCCAGACAAGCCCGTCGAGTTTGTCGGCATCCGCCAGCGTCTCTCCACCTCCAACCTCGAAGAGAGCGCCTTTGAGCACATCCCCGCCGGCCAGGCCATCACCGTCACCTTCGATGTCGCCCATGCCCATGACCTCTCTGCCGGCGGCAAGTTCGACATTGAGAGCTTTGGTGTCGTCGACTTCGCCGACGAGGCTTCCACAGAGCTCATCGGCTCCGTCCCTTACCACTCCAACAAGATCACCGCCCACATCGATGGTGAGCAGGCTGCTGCCTCCCGCCTCGACTTCACCCAGCGCAAGCGCACCAAGGTCCAAAGCGACTGCACAGGCCAGAAGCTCTCCATCACTCAGACTGCCTTGAAGAACTGCGCTGCCCTATCTCGGGCGGCCTCCCAGGCTGCCTCTTCCGGCCCCGCTGCTAAGCTCGAGGAGTACTTCAAGTCTTCTACCAGCTCCGTCCGCCAGCGTGTTGCCAACGTCTTCAACAAGGTCGCCCAGGAGTGCGGCTCCGCCAACAGCGGCGTCTCTCGCTACTACTGCACCGACGTCGGTCACGACTGCCAAGATGGTGTCCTGGCCTACACCGTCCCCAGCCAGAGCTACATGGCCTACTGCGACCTCTACTTCCAACAGCTCCCCGGCCTGACGAGCCGCTGCCACGCCCAGGACCAGGCCACCACAAACCTGCACGAGGTCACTCACTTGGCCCAGATTGCCGGCACCGAGGACAACGGCTACGGATACAACAACATTCGCAAGCTTAGCTCCGAGAAAAGTTTGAACAATGCTGACTCTTATGCCATGTATGCCAATGCCATCTACTCCAACTGCTAAAGAGCTCGAGGTGGATGATGTAAATAAGGAATGGAAAGGTTTTTTTTTTTTTGTATATAAAAATGATATCACGAGTATATAGTATATAACTCTCAACAAGAATATATTGAGATCTTCTATTTTATTGTCCCCTGAATTTGCCTTGTGGCATCTAATTGCTTCCAATTACATACATTCTATGCGCAGCTATCAGTTACAGATCAACGCAATACAATTATTGGTATCACGGATTCATGTACAAGTTTGCAAGGCAATTGTGTCATCGAATATTATATAGACAGACACGGCCATCTCAGCCATCTGTCCTAACATGCTCCCCCAATCGTGGAGAACATCAATAGGCCAACTGGCCCGGTATCTCAGATTATGTACAAGAAATAATTATCGAGACAAGTCAAGCCATTCCCATCTAAATTTTACATGCCCAGATCCGCAACACCACGACCCAAAATGTCAGTAGAAGCATATACGTCGTTAATCAAATCGCCCCGCTCAAAGCGCACCACACTCTGCTGACAGCTCATTCATTCCTTTGTAGCCCTCGAGTGTTCTTCGTAAAACTCCAGCGTCAGTGCTGCAAGAAATCCGGGTATGCACCCTTTTTCTCTGACCCAGAAGCCAATGTGGTCGCCAATCTTTTGTGCAAATGCGCTCTTGGGTCCTCCACCAACCTTCATTGTGCCACGCTCACCATCGAATACTATCGAATTTTCATGCTCGTCGCTCTGAGATGGGTAAAATGTGCTTTCAACACGCATCTTTCCATTAGGGATAAAGGTGACGGTCCATCCGAGTGTTGAAAAGATGGCCTCCTTAAATTCTTGGGACTTGGAGCCCCAGACTTCCTTCAGTCGGCGCGCTGATTTTTGGGCCGAGGCAGTTTCAGCTTTAGCGGCAGCAATTTCACGCTCCATTGCCCCCAGCACAGAGGTAGGGATGACGGGAATGGATGGGTTGGAGTGCCTGGAGCGAAGGGTAGCAAGCAACTCCTTGTTCTCTTTTTGCAGAGCGTCAAGGGTTGCCTTCTTGATGGCTTCGTAGTCTGATGTGGGATTTGATCGCAGGGACAAGACACGTGTCTGGGTCTGCTGCTTGGCAGCTGAGAGCTGTTCTTGGTTTGCCTCCAAGTCCTTTTGGAGCAGGGCAACCTGCGTCTGAGTGCTTGCCAGCTCTTCTTGGAGCTTGCGGTTCTTACGCGTAAGCTGGCCAATCTGTTCCTGAGTGACATCGTCATCAGGATGTGGTCGCTTGCTCCCGGCGGTTGGTGTTTGGGGCGTTGGGTGATTTGTTGATGGATCCATTGATGAAAGCTCTTCATGTAATCTATGTACCTCCAATTTATAGTTGTCCACCATATCTTCAAGCTCTTGAATGCGAAGTGCGCGAGCTTCATCAAAGTTATCGGGTTGAATAGTATGCTCTTCGGTATCAAAGGCCTTGAGCTGTGCACGTAAATACTCCACTTCTTTAAGAGCCAGGGCGCGCTGTCGGTCAAGGCGCATCCGGATCTTGTCAGTATTAACGGCCTGGGCAGAATTCGAAACGGTTTGTGCTTGCTCTCTAAGTTGTGACTTTTCCTCTTCGAGTGAATTGATCTTGCCCTGTTGAGCGCCAATCTCAGCACGAGCTGCTCCAAGCTGTTCGACATAAGATGCAGTTGTCAACCGTTCCTGAACAAGGGCTCGGGCTACTTGTTCTGGGGATTCAAACTCGGCGCGTCCCGTCTCGGAAGCGTTCTCCAAATAAGCAGACCACGCAAGACGTTCGTCTTCCAACCTCTGTCGCTGTATCCGTGCTTCTGCCAGCTCAACCTCGAGCCTTTCGGCGGCTTCAACCTTGCGCTGGAGCGTCCTCTTTTCTTCTTCAACAATCTCTACGGCTTTGTTGACAGCTCGCAGGTGCTTGAGCTCCATCAGCTGGTCGCGATTGGTGGCTTCGAGGGCGCGGATATGGGAAACCTGCTCTGACAATTCTCTTTTGATAATATCCATGGTTTCTGCATCGCCAGTCTGAGCCTTGAGTCGAAGCACATCCGCCTCCAGCTTGCCAATCAATGTGTCTTTTTCCAGAATCTGTTCTTGGCAGTTTTGAAGGGTAGCTTCGCGGGCTTGTGTCTCTTGTTCTATCTCTTGCAATGAGCTCTCCGATGCTGTAATCTGCATTTGAAGGTCGCTGATTTTCTTGTCCGCCCTTCTGGCTGCTTCGTCTTTAGCGCTTGACAAGTCCTCAAGTTGCTCCTGCAAAAGCCGACCCTCGTCCTGGGCCTCTCGAATCTTGGACTCCAAAGCTCTCTTGTCATTTTCAGCTGCTTCCTTGATTTCGTCCATTTCCTGTTTGAGGGCTTCGAGCTGACTTGCAGCCTTGGTTTTTTCAGTCTCTGCCGCTTGTCGCTGTTCAGCTTCTTCCTGCTCACGGCGCTTAGCCTGCTCCAGCTTGTTGTTTTGCTGGGACAGAGTAATCTCCTTTTCCTGCTCGGCAGTCTGCATTCGGTATTGCAGTGTTCCAATCTCTGCCTTCAAGGCTTCAATCTCCTTTCTGTACTTTTCATACTCGTCAGCATCGGGTGGGGCGACATTTTCCTTGGAACTGTCGCCAGAATTGGGGAGAGCAGAAGAGGAGGCAGCATTGCTTCGACGGGAGGGGGGGCGGTCGCCGCTTGACTCGGTTCCAGTAACTACATTGTATGCCGATGTAGTAGTTGCTCTAAACGATGCTATCTGGTCAAGACAGCATGGTCAGTATATCTGATAGTGGGGTTCCAAGCCTCGACGTTGACGGTTTTGTTTACTTACTCGGGAATCACGAAGTGATGATGGGTTCGATCGCGGAAGGCCTGATGTGCTCCCAGCACGCAGCCTGGTTGATAGGCCATTTCGCCCACCTCCCAGACCACCGCCGTCCTGCGCCGCGTGGCCTCGCATCTTGAGGGCTGAGATTGAAGACTTGTAGTCAGTGATGCAATGATGAACTTGAGGAATCGCGACCGCGTTTGGGTCTCCTGTTGTGAGTGAATGTGTCACGTGATGATGGTTGCTGCTGTGGGTGCTGGTGTCGCATAGGCTTGGAGGTGTGAAATTGAGGTTACAATCTTGCTCCTATGTCATCAAATAATAATTTATTACCTTTTTCATGATACTTTTCTATTACAGAAAACTCTAGAGTGAGTCTATGCCGTTGTCACTGTTGCCCATTAATGATGCAGCGCTGGGTGGCATGACTTGAAGTTGTTGTATTAGGTTACCCTAGAGGTTGATGCAGTGATGATACAACTTCTCGTTTTCAAGTTGTGAAGTAATGATATGACGGTTAATCAAAATGAACATGCACAGACTTCGCTTCAGGGCATCCATTGTATTTTGCTTCTAGGATAAAACAATCTTTCAAATTACAAGATGAATCGTTGTCCAAGATATAGATAAATCAATAATAGGGATACAGGCGCCCTGTTAAACACAACTGCAACCACTGTAGCCACTGTAACTTGTGGATGCTGTAATGGTTCAGCCCAATGACGTTGGTGAGCTCCTCCAGATACCCGTGACCCACTCGCACCAAGACCCTCCGGCATAGCTACGAAGCTGCTCTCAGATCCATCCACTTACGGCTGCAGGACGAAATCATCTCCAGCCTCTGATATGCCAATCCTAAACAACTGCTTCCCCAGCCTTATGGGGCTCATTGCTTAGGTTGGGCTTGATTCTCGACAATCCACTCATCCACCAATTCTCCCGCACATGGCTTCAATCTAGATCAACTCCCCGTGGCCAAAGCCGCTAAAGCAATCGACATTTCTTCCACTCTCTCGACAACCCTAAACATTCCCATTTCCACCGTCTCTTAAGCCTGTACGCCAGCTCCGGCTGATCCGTCTGCTATTCAAAATGGCTACCATCAGTCGTGGTATCAGGGTAAGATGGATTCTCCATCACCAATCCAACGTGGAGAGCCTCAATTGACAAGTTGTACAGGCTACAGCCCTTTCTCTGCCCTCCGCCGTTACACTGCGCAGCTCCCGACCGACGCTGTCCCTCAATGCCCCTCGTCCTCAAGCTCGCTCAGGCTATATCCGATTAACATCCTCACATCCACGATGGCTATCCGACTCGACCAAACCTGGCCAGACGTCCTCCACTTCCACCCCCACCTCATCTGAATCCGACACAGCTCCATCTCCAGGTCCTCGGCGGAAGGAGTCGGCTGGGGGCAAGTTTAACCTCTACGGAGATGACTGGGAAGATACGGTCGATTTTGCCATCCAATCTTTTGAAGAGCTGCCCCACCGTCTCTTTGGTGTCAACCAGCACATGATTATCAACTACGAGCTCAAGGAAGCCCTCCGTGTCATGCTGCGTCAATTCAATGCGCCCATCGTCTACTGTTTTGCGTATGGATCGGGCGTCTTTCCGCAGGAAAACTCAAGTCGCAGCATCAGCGAGGCCGAGTTCCGTGCGGTCCACCCCAAGCCCCCGGAGTCCCTCGTCAAGGCCCAGAAGGGTTCACCGAAAATGATTGATTTTATCTTTGGCGTCACACATACTGAACACTGGCATTCAATAAACATGAAGCAACATCGGAGCCATTACTCCGGAGTCGCTTCTCTCGGCTCAGGAGCCGTCACTCGTGTCCAGAACTGGGGTGCTGGTGTCTATTTCAACCCCTATGTTGAAATGAATGGTATGCTCATCAAGTATGGTGTCACAAGTATCGATAACCTGGTTAGAGACTTGACAACATGGGATAATCTGTACCTGGCTGGGCGGTTACAGAAACCCGTCAAGATTCTTCGCGATCATCCCCAAGTCCGACTTGCCAACCAGCACAACCTCATTGCTGCTGTTCGCACTGCGCTGTTGCTTCTGCCTCCCGATTTCACTGAATCAGATCTTTACAACACCATCGCCGGGCTAAGCTACCTTGGAGACCCCCGCATGGCCCTCCCTACCGAAAATAAGAGCAAAGTGACAAATATTGTTGAGAATAACATGGTTCACTTTCGACGCCTCTATGCCCCTCTGATTAAAACCCTTCCCAACGTCAGCTTTGTGGAATCCGTCAGGCTGGATGACGAAAACTGGATTCTCAATCCAGAGATTGACACTCGCTTGCAGCAGGATATGGATTTGGCAAAGCGCGGTAACATGGTCAGACGACTGCCCAAACACTTTCGGTCTCGACTTTACTTCCAGTACAAGAAGAAGTTTAGACTACCAGAGGAGGAATTTACTGCGATGATGCGGGCAGCTGATGATGACTCGTCAGCTAAGCACCAAGGAGGAGAGTTTGAGAGGAGGATTGCGGCCGACGATCCAGAGAGCCTAAGAGCGTTGACTCGGCAAGTTATTAAGCAGACAGTTAACTGGCCGAGCAGTGTACAGAGTGTCAAGGGCTTACTCATGGGAGGTGTAAGACGATCATACCGGTACCTAGGCGAAAAGGTTTCCAAATGGAAGAAGGGTCGGAGCCAGGAAAAGGCCAAGAATGGGGAGGAGGCCAAAGAAACCCAATCAAAAGAAAAGCCGCACGACAAGGCCGAGTGAGCTGTTATCATTTCTCCTAAACTGATATTTTGGCAACACTCATTGTATATGATGTTTTAAAAAAAAATTGCGACGCAGATGACAGGAGCATCACACGTCGTTCAGATTCCTTTCCCTTTCGTACATAATGCATCTGGCCCCTTGTTCATAGATTAGAGTCGAACGAGAGCAATGGTGGAGCATGGAAAACGAAAATGTGGTTCATACCGCAAAACAAGCGCGAATACATGTTTCATGGGGTATTTTGATAATGATTTTGGCGGTGGAATGGGCATTCAGGGGCAAGGGGACAGGATAGATAGCTGGGAAACGTTTGTTTGTCTGATACGCGGCATTGTGATGAGAAGCATGCTCTCGGGATGAAACAGAACCTGTACGAGCTGGTGCAATATGAAAAGTGAAAAAAAAAATATTTGTCTTGGACTTGAGTGTTGTGTCTCGGGACAGTCTAGAACTGATGCAGAAGATGATTTTGCATATTATGACAATACCAGTGTGAATACTGATGCGTTACAGACTGATAACAAACCACAACGCTATACACTTATCCAGCAATCTCTAAGAAATTACAGATACGATGCTATGGAATTATTAAAGAACATGATGAACGGACATGCTGCAATATGAAGCTATCCGGAGCCTACGGTTGGTAAGTTGAATGTACAGGGTAGATTAGGTTAACGTTGATCAGCAGCAGGGAGATGTATGTCTTTCTATAGATAGACATGCCGAAAACTAAGATGAAGTCTAGATTTGACGGTGAATATCGGTCGGGTCGATGTGGCTGGGTGGAGTGAAGGGAGAATATCATCTCGTTCCTTGAGGCGAATCCTCTCATCATGAGCCGCGGTTCTCATAAAACGATAAGAGAGAAAATCTATGCAATTCGTTAGAGCCTGGACAATATATTGTTTGTCTCTGCTGAATGGATTTCTCATTTCTCTTTTGGGGAGTTGGAATTTCTTACATCCTGTCGCGATGAGCGGATAGGAAGAGGGGGGGTATGAATCAACACTCGCAGCGTCGCTACTCTTGAGACATGTCATTATTAATGCGAGGGATGGCCTTTGGTCTCGGAAGCTTATAAAATTGAGTCTGGATTTTTTTTTTCGGTGGAGGGTTTATGAACGCAAGGGCAGAGTATCCATTGGACAGGCTTGATCTGAGACTTTCCCTCTCTCTTTGCAGGGGCGGCATTGTCTCACAGGCCCACCATCACATACCTCGACAAAAGGCATTCAAGCCAACACGAGAAGACAGACTATTCCTTTTTGGCATTCCTTTCATACGGCAAATACTCCCTTGGAACTCTCAGACATTCAGGCACAACTGCCCCTGTGCTCGCTCAACCTGCGAGGGACTTATTGGCCAGAATATAGGGGGAAGGAGGAGGAAGATGTTTGTTTTGTTTCCAAAGAGAGCTCTGCGACTTCTACGCACGTGGGAATGTGAGGTATGAGTCGAGATCCATGGCTGTAGACTCTGGAAGAGACTCCTTTTCTCCGTGTCGCCCTTGAGTAGGGAGAAACAACGTAGGGGAGAGGCGGTTCTTGGTATTGAAGACAAGGGAAAAGACCCCTTGAGCAATACCGTCTTCCACCGAGGATAAATAGGATAGCTCTCCTCCTCCAAACACTCTTCTCCTCATCATCAGCATCAGCTTCCAGTTCATCTTCACCAACATTCTCTTGTTTCAATCACACTCCCTTGGCAACTTTTCCAACTAAGTCACTCCTTTTGAACTCAAAAACAAATCAACTCTTTTCAGCACCAAACACAAGCCAACCAACCGTCAAAATGCAGTTCCTCGCCGTCGTCGCTCTCTTCTTCCCCTCTGCCTCTGCCGCTCCGGCTTTCCAGGCTGAGGGCATCTTCGTCCGCGAGGCCGACAAGGGCAACTCCTTCTGCCCTAGCGGCCTCTACAGCAACCCCCAGTGCTGCGCGGTTGATGTCCTTGGCGCCGCTGACCTCGACTGCAAGCCTCGTGAGTCATCTTTGTAATACCCTGAGCTTCGGAACCTCATTGACTAATATACTTCATCCAGCTCCCGAGGCCCCCAGCAAGTGCAAGTCCCTCTCGGCTATTTGCCAAAAGATTGGCAAAGCGCCCAAGTGCTGTGTCCTCCCCATTGTAAGTCTCCGTGAGCCGTAGCATCGTCATTCCTCCGAATCTAATTATCCTCCTTCCAGCTTGGCCAGGCTCTCCTCTGCCAGGATCCCGTCGGCAAATAAACAAAGCTATGACCACCCATCGACAAGACCAACCGACTTTCTCTCCCCGGAAACCCCATCCTCCCAACAACAGCACCCAGTCTGTACATTTCTCGATCACGGGGGCACCACAATGCCAAATACTTTGTTTTGGAAAAGAGAGCAGTGGCTCCGCGTCTCAGCGAGATGTGGTCTCCTACTCTGGACCTGGGGTTCTCCTACTTCTTCTTTTTTGATTCTTTTGGAGAAAGATTCGACTTGAGCGATTCGCTTCTACATATATACATTTCCTATTCTGTATAGTCACAATAGCAGCACTAGGGCGTCTTCTACGCGAGTTTCATAGATGTCAAGACAAGGAATATAACTGCCATTTTATCCATACCAACTTTGTCTATTTCTTTGGTCTCTCCTCACATCCCCCCCCTCACTTCACTGACTATGAATAAGACTTATGGGGACCAAACCGCACATTACACCAAGCAGAGTCAAGTCGTCAAGACCCAAATATTTAACAGTAGCAAGACGAGTAACATAATGAACTCTCGATTCGGACTCGAACTCTCTGCGCCTGATACGCAATCCTAGGGAACCCTCCCGAGGAGCTCGTGTGCTCATCAGGTCCAAAGCTAACCAAGCAATCAGATACCTCCCAACACCCAAAGCACATTCATCCGGTATACCATCTCGCGAAATATTATTTCCACTCCCCTCGCTGTTTGAACTTTTTCCTCTCCATTTATGAGAAATACGTATTGCTAAAGCAAAAGAACAAACACTGGGAATCGTCTACTGCACTGGAACATCTCGCTTATCTATCAGCCTTGTGGCACAGAAAAAGTTCGATAACAAGAGCCCACAATCTGTGTCCTTCAGAGTAAATTAAATGGGGGCAGATCCTACTTTGAGAGAACATCTCTGGACGCATCACCAGTCATTAAGCAGCAACTGATCTATAACATCATGACATTTATCGTTAAGCAATCTATAAACAACCGTATAATCCATATTCACCCCTGTGACAGCAGATGCCATACAAATACTGCATACCCAGTCCTTGGGCATGAATCAAGAGTATAAAAAACCATGCAATACTGTGCATACCCAACCGTTTCGCCCAATGATATATCTACGCTACCCACAATATTCTACCCTTCTAACAGTCTTGATGTTACATTGTCGCATCAGCTTAGAGCTCCTCCGTAAAAGGCTCATCGTCTTCGTCAACAACAAAAAAGTCCCTGATCTTGGCTGTGCCGTCCAGAACCTTGGCCCATACCTCTGGGGTACATGTGTCTGACTCCAGGATGTAACATCTGGGCTTGGGCCACTTGGGCGGCTCGTTCTTGACATGCCAGGTATTCAACGGTCCCTCAGTTAATAGGTCGTCCGTTACATGCAATCGCCCTGTAGGAATGTCCTTGTCAAAGGTTGCCCGCATGAAAATCTCATATGCAGCTTCGGGCTGGTATGAGGGAATCATGTGCCCAGCCTGGAATACTCGCGAGAAGCTGTAGTTGCCGACCTGGCGAGTCAAGCCAGCGACACCCGTCGACGTTTCCAAGGGTGCGTAGCCTGCATTGGCAAAGTCCTTGGAGCGGGAGTACTTGACAGCAAGACTGGCGACCTCTCCGCCAACCCAGTTGCATGCGTAATCTCGATCTCCAAACATCATGTGGACTTTGACGCCGTTATCGAGGAGGTGACCAACAGCGTCGATAAAGCCGCCGTGGATCTCATCAAAAGTAGCAGTGAAGCCATCTGACACAACCTTGGAGGAATGTGTGAAGTTAACAGGCGAACCGATGGCTGCAAGAACGCTCTCCTGAGTCAAGTACCCGTAGACGTGTGGGGGCGGGAAAGGATCTTTGCTTGGGTGTGCAATGTCAAGCCAGCCGTGGTCATAGCTGAAGAACAGATCATTGCCTGCTGTTTTGCATGGACCCAGGTTGCAGATTGAAGAGACGTTAACTTTGCCTGAATTTACAGCGCCAATATCGTATGCAGCAAGGGCATCTTCACATGCTTTCATTTGGTCTTTGCAGCCACCAGGCTTGTTGTGATTGTGCATCAATTCCTCATAGCTAGATTCATTGAAGATTTGAATACCGTATGTCTATAATTCCCGGTTAGCATACTCATTCCAGTTCGCCATTGAGTACACAACTCACGTTATTGTAAGGGAATGTGATGTAAGCCTCTTCCTGGATAACGGCATCAAGGTAGCCGTTGATAATTCCCAAAGTGTCCAAGTGAATGTAATGTGCGTTCTCGTCAGTAATATTGCCAGCAGCTATTTTCTGATTCTGCTGCTGGAAGAAGCGCATAACGCTGGGGCCATAGTGGCCACCATAACTCTCTGCCCAGATGCTCACACGATCATCGTTGGGCTTGTAGTGGGGGAACTCGGTAAACCAGGTTTGGGCAAAGTGCCAGAGGGCATGCGAAGCCTGAGCAGTAGTGTTGACTGTGTGAGACTCATTCTGGCTGCTGTATGTGCCAGGGCGAGAAGCCAGGTTAAAAGGAGGGACGCCGTCGGAGAAGTCGGTTGGAATCAGTGTACCATCCAAGGCGCGAGTGAAGTTGGTGGGGGTATCGTAGGAAAAGCCGACTTGGTTAGGCTGGTCAATGTACAGCATGTTGACCTCATTGTTCCAGCTCCAGGGGTTGAGCGAGGTCGTTTTAGAGTCTGCATTGATAAAGCATGGGCCACTTTCCATGAATAGACCAAGGACGGATGAGGCACCAGGCCCTCCGTTGAGCCAAATGGCCAGAGGGGCATTTTCAGGCTCTTTACGGGCTTCAAAGAACCAGAAGAAGCTGCGTGAGCGGTCAGATAAAGCCGAGTCAAAAAGAAGACTAGTAGTAGTGGTAGTGGCCTACGTGTTCATGGGGTAGTCTTGAGGATGGCCGTCAACATCATCCAGGATACCCGGAGGGAGATGGACATGGCCAGCGAATGACTTGACGCCGGGAGTAGTCTCGCATAGACCAGGCTAGAATGGGACCCTGTCAGTCTCGGTCTACTCGTCTTTTTTTTCCTCACTATACTCGATTCTTATCGCACCTCTTTGTATGAAATGCTGACTTGGTCATGCAGCTTGGACTTGAGGACCGTTACTCCCTCTGGCTTGGGGGGAAACTGAGCGGCAGCCAAGCTGGCTAGACCGCACAGCAAAAGAGGGCCACTCTTAGGAGAACGCATATTAGTTAGGGGGTAAGTCTGACAACTGGCCGCGTCTATGAAGCCAGTAACGATGCTGCTGCTGATGCTTCTTCTACAATAAACGGAATAGTCCGATTAAGAGCACATGGTATCGTAGGTCTAGGGATCAGGTCTGGGGGGGAGGGAGGGAGGGAGGGAGAAGAGAGGATGATGATGATGGAATCCATCCGTATTGGAAGGCGGTAAGAGCTTATCAGTCATATCCAAGTCACTATCGCTAACCAGTCTGTCACTGTCCGCTGTCAATCACGGTCAACAACCGGAATCTTAGTGGACGGTTATTGGTCAGTCAGTGATCACTAGGACAGTTGGTCAGACGCTCAGATGTCAGGCGCGACACAAGTCCAGTCAAGTTCATCCCGCCTGGCCAGTCACCGCCAAGTATATGCGATCAAGGCGGCCGCTAAGATAACGATAAGGAAAGATAGGGGTCTCTTTAGGACCTTTTCGAGTCCTTTTAGGGTCCTCCTTGGATGACTTATGCCAGATAAACCGCCCGAAGGCAATCGATCAATTGATAATGCGCGCTTGCATAAAATGACATGCGTGGCCTGTTAGTGGAGGACCAACAGGATACAGAGCCATCACCCGATTCAGGCAAGGCAAAAGGTACAGAGACAGTACCCGCAAAACTGCATTGCCCCCCGGATGTGTTACCCGGCTTTTCCTATCTCGGCATCCCCTCGAGCCCTTTTGCTGCACGATCGAGTGGGGGGAGGCGGAGGGGACTTGTTGTTGTGCATTGATTGATGTCATGTCATGTGGGTGAGGGAAATACCAGCAAGTTGAGATACGTGACCCCTTGGCAATATAAAATAGATGAAGATGGATGTGGCTTTTTCGATTGTATTCCCAACCCCATCTTTGTACTCTCTGTACTCTGTACTCTGTAGCCTCACTTTTTTGTTTTGTTTTCTTGGATCAAGAGAAGAGAGAGAACAAAACAAGTTCACGTCCTGTTCAAGTTGGTGGTTCCATTTAATTTGGCCATGACTCTTTAGCCTCTAGCATTACTCGAAGCGGCGCTGTTTTTGGCAGACGCCACTTATTTCCTTATTATTCAAAGACATTGTGAGAGACAGAGAGAAAGACAAAGACAAACGATAGTGAAAGACAAAGAGAAAGAAAAAAAACCAGTTCATGGACTACGGAGAATTAAAAGGTCTCGCCATGGCTCGAACCGCCTCACATTAATCCGGACACTACGGGTGAGCCCGCGCCCGCACCAAAAGAATTACTTGAGATTATTTTTTTCATTACTCTCATCAACTACCTCTATAGCACTTTGACCTTCATTAGATGATGGGCTCTTGTTATTTCCAACCGTCTCTTTTGTTTACGTCAGGTGTGCTCACATGAACACTCATTTGCATCAGTGCTCATCTCTGCAGGCAAGGTCTACCCTGTAACACGCCCTTTAATACAACAACCCGGGGACAAGCGATGAAGACGACGCCTCCTAAACACCGCCATCAATTTTTTTTTTTAAAAAAAATTAATATTGGAGAAGAAGAAAAAGGTCTCACCAATATGATTAATGAGAAACTCGACTCCAAGGGCGTGTTTACACATCATGCGTGTTTTTTTTTTGGTCATGTTTGCTCATATGTGATATATGCAGCTTATTACGGAGCACACCACGTTTTGACGGGAACACGTTTGTTGTCTGCAGCATGACATGAAATGCAGGTGCAAGCGATTTTTCCCATGTAGCCAATATACATACATACATACTTGTGCCTACAGCAAGCATATGCCATACAGCCTGCATTCAGCCCTCTGCTCCCGTTTCCACAAAGTCTGGGCAACCGAATCCCAACACGTTGGGTCGGGACTCGCATACAGAGAATCCACAACCGTTTTTTTTTTTGTCTAAACACGCAAAAGGGGAGGGGGAAAAATCTACGAGAAGTTCCATGTAAGGGAGATCACATTCAACTCTCATAAGGGGAGGAGGAAAAACAAACGTTTCTTGAACTTGCCCCCTCCATTTTCTCGCTGCATGGAGAAGGGCAGTAGCTCGAACCATGTCCTTGGAAAAGAAGGCATCGAGAAGGGGGAAGGGGTCCTTCAGAGCGAGAAACACTTTCCATGTGTCCAAAGGCTGGGTAGGGGGGGGAGGGAAGGTAGGGCGAGGCGAGTTGAATCAATGTCTTGATAGTGTCTTGATAATGTCTCGACTAAAAAACTGCACACAATGTCTCGCGGAATCGATGGAGGGGAGAGACAAGACTAGAACACTAGCAACAGGTAATTCCCCTTGGATCTTCACCACTCATTACCTTGATACGACTGCCTTGAAAAGTTCACATTGTGAAGAGGGGAGGCTACACTCCAATGGAGAAGCTGCAATTTCCGGACGTATGCTCCGCAGGCCATGGATCTCAAACCTAGTCCCCCTTCCCCTTCTTCCCCTCCCCAGTGAATATCACAAACATGAGGCCACTTTCATGTGTGTGATCACCTAAGATGTAGATGCCTACCTACCTATCATGGATATATGATGCGTGATACGGGGGGGATACATGTGTGTGTGATCGACCTGCTGCAACCTTGGATTATCCTGCACATCATGACAGGTCATACGGGTAGCATGACAAACAAACAGTCAATCATCACGCACATACACACACACCATCCACCCACACTTCTCATCTCGATCCCCGGACCTTACCTTGGCTTTTTTGCTTTTCCGGGGTAAATCAAGGATTGCTGCCCATCGGGCATAAATCGCTGCTATCGTTTATTTTTCTTTTCTTTTCCTTTCTTTTTTCTGCCGTAGCTAAATTACAAGGACATACAAGTACTTTTTCTTGACAGCTCTCTCGACTACTGTACGTGCTAAATGTGACAGCTGTTGCTAGGGGGCGGAATCATCAAAGACCCTTGCTGCATGTCAAGGCGGCCGACGATTTTCGCGGACCCGTTACTCCAGTAGTTTATCCATGCTTGAAGAGTGAGAGTTTGGGTACATTGGGGTTTGTGTGCCATGGTGTTGTGTGTGTTGTTGTTGTGTCGTGCATCCGGTTTGCCACAAAACCGTTGGATCCAGAGTTTATGCTGTTTTGTTCTCTGGTTCTTGACATTATTTTTTATTTGTATTTATTCCGAATTCCCAAGCCTCGACTCTCGCTTCGAATCGATAGCTTCATTCATAGTCTTTTGACCAGGGGATGGGACGATGTCGGCGACAAGCAGACACCATCGAGCTATCGCCGTCCCTGATGCTCGCCGTTCTTCTCATGTACACCCCATCAATAGATGGCAGTCTTGTTGTTCATCATTATTCCTTTTTATGAGAGGCTGTTTTTTTTATTACATCATTACGCTCAAGCGCCGACGCTTTCATTACCACGTCGGCTCTTGGTCCTGATGCTTGCTTTTCCCCGATAGCTTACGGCACACGGGCCATCCATCCAGCCTTGCTTTCTCTTCCTTGAGTCTTTGATGGGCCCTCCTCCTGGGTAGAGTATTGGCCTGCCTGCCTGTCTACCTTACCCTGCTACTGCTGCTGTGCAACATCCATCCATCATCCTTTTGAGGAATCCTTCATGACGATGGAGGCCCCATCCTCTCAACCCAACCCCGGAACAAGGTCGAGCGTCTTGGCACCCTCATTTCGTTGAGATCCACCAACAGCCCCCCATTTTGGAATTGCCATTCTCCACGGCTTGTCACTTGGACGCCATTCATCCGTAAGATTTCGGACCTCCGATGAATGAATTGATGAATGAGAGAAAAGAGAGCTCTCCGCACGAAAAATCTTCCCGCACTATTACCTCGATGATCTCGGGAGTTGCCTCCCGGATGAGCCGGGCGCTCTGACAGGTATGGTCCGGTTGAAGCCAAAGCAGCCACACATCTCCCACATCCATCTTCCGGTTGGTGTTGTTGTTGTTTAACCTTAGTCCTCTTCTCTCTCTCAGTCTCTCTCTCAGAGGAAAGCGTCGTGCACAGACTGGCGAAATATGAGATCCGTCTTCGGGTGGCATACGCCACACTGACCTTAAAACCCGTCCGCGATCTTGATCGTGACCATAGACCGCAGATCACCAATAAACTAACGGCAAATTTCTCTCAAATTTTGAACCAGGTAATTACTTGTATTACACATACTCGTAGCTTGTCGCCGATGTGTTCGTATTAGTCCTGAGCCGTCTTTGTCAACGCTTCTCCGGCCATGCAAATCTGTCAGTTCTGTCATATTTGACGAGCTTGGGTATGACATGACTGATGACAGGACAAGGTAGCAGAGGGTGCCAAGGTGGCCTGGTTATGGTTCTTTCTCAACGGCGTATGGCTCGCGTGATGCATTATCGCGACCCCAGACCTGTCCGTCGCTGGGCAGCGATATTGTAGTGTGCCATGACAGACGACCAGCTTCTCCAGCCTTCAGCTCTCAATGTCTCCATTTTCTAACGGGGGAGGAGCAGGCCTAAATCCTATCGCGTTTCTCATCACCCCGCCATTGAATCTCAAAAAAAAACGGTTAACGCAAATTGCCGGCGGTGTAATCCTGAACCGACCATGGGAGCGTCCGTGGTATATGGCAGCGTGTATGAAAATAATAACCGAACCTGCCATGTCATTCCTTGCCAGCCACGTTATGCCAATTCACGTCACGTCACGTCACGTCGTGTCATGTCATGGTGAGGCATCACCGCCTTGCCCAGCTACGGCAAGACAGTGACAGTCTCTCCCCTGAGTGTGCAGCGCATCGCGGGCCAGAAAACCCCCATTGCAAACGCCAGCGACTTGTCCGTGCGCTTAAACAAGTGGCGGGCGGCTCCTTTTTAAACAAATCCCAGGCACTAACTGAATACTGCGTAGTGTCTTGAAAAATCTCAAAACAAGATTTGAATCGTCCAACCGATAGACGTGCGGACAAGAGTCCCTATCGTTCCGGCGATGGCGTTGTTCCACGTGGAGAATGGAGATGAGACAAGGTTGAATCAACTTTGAATGACCAGTAAAAAGCAAATTCATCATTGATTGGCACGATTCAACTCCTATTGTTGATTGTTGATTGTGCGTTGCCTTGGTTTTGCTGTGCGGCTCAGCTGAGAGACCTGCTTGGCAAACTGTCTGTGTCTTGTTTTGCCATGTCTTGTCTTGCCTTGTCTTGTATTTTTTTATGCGAAGAAACCATGGCATCCGATTGATGGTAGAATTCATGGGCAAAACTTGTATGCTTTTTTCTCTTCTTCCCCTTCCCTTGGATCGGGATTTTTGCAGAGCCATCGAGGATTTGAGGGCTGAGCTTTGCTTTGTCAAGAATTCTATTCAAACCTTCTCTCCCTCCCTCTCTGTCTCTCCTCTGCCTCCCTTTAGTATTCTCCACTGCCACGCGCGCAAGCCAGCAGGTGTGATGCCGACCTACTGCATGGCCCCTGACGCTACTGCACGTTGTGCATTTGACGGTTGCACACGTTGTGAGCGACTCAAGGGAGGAGGAGGAGGAGGAAGAAGGAAAAGAAGAAGAAGCAGAGGAAGAAGAGCGACCGACCGTTTCACGCGAGAAACCTAGAAAGCATGGCCGTAGACCAAGCGTCTCAGCTGCGGGAAAAAGGGAGCCAAACGCCGCTGCAGGTCGGCCAGCAGCAGCATACTCCGTACGTATCCGTAGAATATAGACGGTGGCCACCATCAGCATCATTATCACGCATGATATAGTGCAAGCACATGCACACATAGTGCAATAATTGCTGGAGACCTTTTCGCCTTTGCCCAATGCTGTCGTCGGCCAGCCAGCCAGCCAGCCGGATGCCTTGTAGCCAGTCCGATTCAAACCCCTCTCAGCGCTCCGTGCACACTCGGGCATCTGATTGTATCCGTTTGCATGCATTGTAATGCATCCGTCCGTTCACCGATGGCTCCTCTTTGCCCTCTTGATCCTTTTTTGTTTTGTTTTGTTTTTATGTTTTCGACGACAAAGAGCATCGTTTTACGGGACGCTTGTTGTAATCGCGAGGCTCCCTGGCTCACTGACTCCCTGGCTCCCAAGGCCATCATCATCCATGTAAATGTCAGATGGACCCATGCTTGCAGAATGGCACTGACTCGCCTGTTGCCTTGACGCTTGACGCTTGATGCTTGATGCGCCATGTCTGAAGAGCTTTATCCCATGTATCCATGCACCCGTTGCATTCGCTGCTGCTAAGCGGTCTTGAATATCCAAATTTGGCTCATCGGACGGATGCAGGACTTGAATGGACTGGTCTAGGTGGATGGAGGACATGTCGGAAATGGCCCGGTGCATATTGCGATGTTTTCGGCTATTGTTAAAAGTGAACATTGAGGGATTGAGGGCAGCTGATGATGATATGATGATGAGATGAGCCCGTCGGGCTAGTTTAGTGCGAGATCATGGATGTGTGGGCAGATGGATGGATCTATTCAGGTACCACAGAATGGGGGCCAGATTTAGTGTTTTCCGGGCGGCTTAGGCGTTCGTTTGCTCCAGTGTTTGCTGTGCTTGTAGTGTTTATAGTGTTTGTACCACTAAAACGAACCACTTGAGCAGCAAATAGCGTCTACGGCCATCTCCGTTTAGCGGATTTCATCACTGGAAGATGCACTGCATGCACTGTATCAAGGTGCCAGCCCAGTCTGTTGGTAGCACAGCAGCTGGAGAAGATACCCAGCTAGGTAAGGTATTGGGTGATGGTGGTGGTGGTGGTGGTGGCATCCACCAACAAGCAACAACAACAACAACAACAACACACACACACACGCACAACACCATCATCAACAAACGGATGAATTTCACCCGCCCTTGGGTCCAACGTTTTTTTCTTTCTTTCCAACATGCCTCCCTGCAGCAGCCACCGACCCTTGATCTGTTTGTTGTCGAATTGATTGCTTACTGATTCACGACATGCGTTCGTCCATGCAAACGTACCTGCAGCTTATCTATTTGGGCAGCTTGCGTAACCGTCTCTCACAACAACAGGACGCTTCATGGTATGAATACGGAAGGCAACGAAGAACTGATGAGAGCACTTGTACAAATGGGGATTCACATGCAGATGTGAAGCCATGCCATACCATGCCGTGTCATGGATATGGATATGGATTCCCTTCTTACATACAACAGCAACAACCATGCACAAAGCGAGCGTGAGAGAGAGGGACGGACAGAGACGGACAGAGACAAACAGAGACAGACAGAGAGGGAAAATAGATGCAAAAGAGGAAAAAGGCTTTGTCCATCAAATAATCCATACGGATGACCATGACCGCTCATTGGCCGTTTTTCGAAGTTATGCCAAAAAACCTCGCTACAGGGGCTGCTGCACCTTGACCAGGACCTCCTTGGCTCCTTGTTCCCTGGTCGCCTACAGTGGTTACAGGGCCTCCCCTGCTCTACCGTTTAGTGGACTCTAGGGCTTTTTTTTCTTTTCTTTCTTTCTCTTTCTTACGCTTGGTATCAAACAGTGCTGGAGCCCAAAATGCCAGGCACTGACACTGGTAAATCAGGTGGCCCCTCTTCTCGGGTTTGATGGCTTTGCTCCACCATCTCAACTCCCACCCAACTTTCTCTCCCATCCAACACTTTTTCTCCATCCCATCCCTCTCACCTCCCAGTGCGAGGATACGACCACCGAGCTCCATCAAAGAGCCTCCACTTCTCCTCCTCCCCCCTCCTACGTTGGGCCAGCGTGTGTCATGGTTACCAATCCGGATACTGTATCCTTGTCGTCGCCCTGTCTGTCTTGATTGACTGCCATGGCCTTTTTGGCTCCATGTTGTCCTTGGAGGGCCGAATGCTTCTTCATGCCAAAATGTCTCCAATCATGTCTTTCTCCGAGCGTCGTCACAGGCTGCTGCATCAACAACCCCTGGATAGCTTGACCCTTGCAACCAACTTGACTGACCCCTGCAGGATCCTGGACCTACATCCCCTGGCAACCCAATGACATGGCCCCCCATGCCCCCCTGTCCAAGATCATGGATAGTAGTACATCACAACCATGCGCTCGATGCAGCGACCCGTCGTGGTGTGTGTGTCGCCCCGATGTCTGTCTCTCTACTGCCGGTAGCTTAGTAGACGGTGTCTCTGCTACTGTTTAGCTGCTGGGAAAGTCTGCGACATCTGCAACATCTGCAGCGGCGATGCACGTACTGATGCTTTCTTTTTTAGCCCAATTCCGTGTTTCAAGCTGCAGCAAAAGGACATGAACCAAAGGAGGTTTAGGTTTTCCGAGTAGCATTGGCTCTGGGAGATTGGGTCAATTGCTCAATTGAGAGAAACGACACGAATCCGAGAGAGAAAGAGATGAGGGTGCCTGTGTCCAGGAGCCACTCCCGATTCCTGTCGCATGACGCCCACCCGAACGACGGACACGACGGGCGGGCCAAGGCGTCCATCTCTCATACCCATGCAGCCTCATCATAACTTGTGTACTCCGAATGTACATCACACCCCTGTCTGTCTGCTTGCCTGCTCTCTTCCTCTCTCACTCTCTTATGCCTGTCCCCTCCCCCGGATATCTTTAGATGGGCCTGATCCCCTCTTGTTGATCCACGTCTCACATTTCTTTCTCCCATCCCTCTAGGATACTTTATTCCCATAGCACCTTCTCGTACTTCATATCTTCCAAGTCCACCATCAGACCTCCCAACAACCTCACGCATAGGCACGTCCAGCTACACACAAACACACATACATACACACACACACACTCTCTCCCTCTCCCTCTCCATCTCTCTCTGGACAAGCATCATCGGCTACTGCTACCTCGACAACAACGAATAGAAGCTTCTACTACCCATTGAGAGCACATCGTCCTGCTCTGAGTCTTGTTAGCTGCCGTATGGCCATATAGGTGGACGCCTGAGTGTAGCCATCATGGGTCTCCTCAACTTCTTGAATAGGAGGACGTCCGTCGACGCGGCGTCTGAGCCTTCGTCCAGTCGTCAAGCTCACCCTCCAACCGCCTCTCCCCTTCCCCAATCTCGAGGTCCGTACCTTTCTCGCAGGATAACCTAACTAGCAATTCTTTATTTAGGGAACTCTGAGTATCTAACTACAATGGTTTATAGGTTCAAACAGCGGTCACGGAAACGGACCAAGAACATTGGAGGAATGGCATCGATCCTCAAGCTCATGGAATTCATCCCGCGGCGTCACAATAACGGAAATAACATCTGGCTCGACAGCAGTGAAGCCGCGCCTCGTTGGTATTACTGAAGGACGACCCAGTACAGCTCCCTACGATGACGAATTGGAAGAACAGCCACAACAACAGCCTAGATCTTCGGGCCGCAACCCTCGCGATGCTATTCGGGGCCTTGGCCTCACCCTTACCCTCACCTCAAGCAACGGAGAAAGAAGCCGTCTCAATCGAGCTCCTATTTCGACCAATATCATGTCTCCTTTATCTCCTATGAGAGCCGATCCTCATCCAGCTGTGGGCCTGCGCCGCAAATCATCAGCACACGTCGATATCCTAGATGCTCACAGTGAGATTAAAGCCTATGATTTCAGATCAAGGGTTAATGCAACCGGCTCGCGCGAGTATGGCGAAGATGTTGCAGACAGAAATATAGTAGAAAACAGTGTCTCCTCGCCATCCATGCCGCTCTTCTCACCCTCAACCGGTGCGCCACTTCCATTCCGACCACGGGGAAGCGTATCCGCTGCAAGCGCCTACAGAAGTACTCACAGGACCGAGAGCATCCTTGAAGAAAGTGTCTTCCAAGAGGAGGACTCAGACAACCGGCCGCTCTCGATTCGATCGGCGAGAAGAGAGGGTTTATCTGTTAGGAGATCTAGCGCCGCCGTTTCAGTACAAACATCAAGGGCAATGAGCTTTGATTCGACAGCCGCTGAACTAGCTGATGACGATTCACGTGTTGGTCGCCGCAAGGTAAAGAGTCCCTATGGAAGGGTATCGGTGCTTGGCTGCCGAGTAACAACTCCCGTACGTGCTCCAAACACATCTGCTGGCCCTTACATGCGAGACGATTCGAACTCGCTGGACTCGCACTCTCGATCTGCCTCCCCCCCTCAGATCCCACGGTATAAGCAGAGACAATACAGCTTACCCACTGATCAATTGCCTTGCCGAACTATGCGAGGATCTGTTCGTCATGCAAGAGAAGCCCTTCAAGCCAGCGCTCTCGCACGCGACAGGGCAGGTGCTCAATGCGAGAGCCCAGTCCAGTCCGGCCATCAGGTGCAGCCTCACCATAAGCTGGAAAATTACTACGACTGGAGCAGATTCAACAAGTCTCCCTTTGGAGAGCATCTGCAACCTGCATCACAGACCTGGGACGACTCAAGTTCCGCACACTCAGACGACCCTCAGCCTTTTTCTCTTACCAATTCATCTAATATCATCCAGTCAAGGCTCGACGAACGTGAAAGACATGCTGCTGTTCGAACCCCCCAAAGACAAGGATCTGTTTCATCCTTTGCTCCCACCACATCTGACCGCTCCAGTCCCCGCTTCACTGGTGCTCGAAGCATTCGCACTGCGGAGACCTCTTCTATTGATCTGCCTCATGCGTCGCTCTTCCGAGAAATGAAGTTTGGTGGCTCATCTCGAAGTCTCCGCTCAAGAGGTGGAGATAGCTCCATTGCCCCCGATTGTGTGGGACCGGAAGAGGACTCCTGTGGCGACTCCATCTTCATTTCACCAGCAACGCCTGTAAAAGAACAAGCAGATACCAACCCACTTTCTGGCACCCACTTGGATAGCGGTTTCAACGCCGGGGGTTACGAGTCAGCCAGCATCTACGACTCTGATACTGAGTCATTCAGGGAAAAGAGGAGGCAACTTCGCCCGGATGGCGAAGCCCTGTTATTCCGAGACAAGGGTTTTGGAAATGAAGACCAGAGCCTTCCTGGTCTTTTCAATAATGAGACAGATGGCTTGCTGCCTCCCAGGTGGCCTGCAGTTCCTGCCGCACCCACTGATACGTCTGACTTGGGTGATGATGAACACTCCATTATGGAGAATATTTACCACAAACCACGACAGAATTCCACTCGGCCATTTACACAGCGTGAGCGGTTGCTGGCATTGGGATATGACTACGACTCTGACTCAGATGCAGA
Organism: Cladobotryum protrusum; assembly: GCA_004303015.1. NCBI lineage: Eukaryota > Fungi > Ascomycota > Sordariomycetes > Hypocreales > Hypocreaceae > Cladobotryum > Cladobotryum protrusum. The sequence goes on from RZGP01000008.1 coordinate 6,081,665, forward strand.
GGCCTCGGTGGACTCTGACGAAATCCCCGCGGAACGTGCTCTCAAGCTCCTAACGGCTTTGATTGAAGCTGGTGGTTCTGCATCTGGAAATCAGGGAGAACAGAGGCTGGACTTGAACACGGTTGCCAGACTTCGAAGGGAAATCCGAAGGAGGAAACGAACGGATGCTATCAGTCGCCGAGGCAGCAGGGCCCCGACTATTGATCATCGAGATGGCTAATCTCAGGTTGCGACGAAATAATGAGCATTTGATTTTGGGCGGTATTTGAATTTCCACATTTTACCCTCGTACTATTCTTGTTGATAATAACTCTACTGATGCTGTGGATTTCCTTTCATATGTTTTCTCTTCTCCAATTTTTTTCTTCCTGTTTTCATCATCTCCTTCTCTTTGTTTACATGATTTTCGAGCAAGGCGTTGTTCATGGGGGGGCGGATAGATACACCATTTTCACTGCCGTTGGGCTTGGGCATGTACGTTTTTCATGTTTTCTTACCTGTCAAGTCGCACATGATGATTGCCAAGATATACTACACAGCATACAACTATCGAAGTAATAGTAGTAAAAACAATGAGAAAAAGTTTATCAGCATGAAAAAAGTGTCTTTTGAAGCTTGGTTGTCACTCGTATCTATTGTGTGATGTATGACTGCGGTGAAGCTGTGATGCCCTCTTACTACATGAGCCCTACTAAGATAATACTACTATCAATATGTCACTATCCATTCACCCTATCCGGACTCGAGGGTTGCAAAAACGGCTTGGTGTTTTTTCCCCTTCTTCACAAGCTCGGGTGGCTACTTGAAATTATCAAGTACCTAAAAAAGGAACCGTCTCCTGAAAATCTTCATCTTCAAACAAGGGACAACCCAGATGGGAAAAATGAAACCTCCATCCGTCCATCTGAAGAAAGGCGCCCCCTCCATCTCAGCCCACTCACACCTTCGGCCTTGAGGGGCTATTTTCCCACTATAATAGTGCCTCTCTCTCCCGTTGCGTCACACTGTGCGGCTAAAGCATCCAGCCGAGCTATGGGAAACACGGGTTGTAACCATAAAAGACTTAATTAAGCTTCTGCTCACGCCCCCCTTCTCTCCCCTCTCTCCCTCCCCCTGACTAGCAAACAAACAAGAGATCGAAAAAAGTGCCTCATCTTCTGGTCCCCTCCCCCTCCCAACCCGACGGAACGGAAAGCGCTTAACGCCTCCAAATAATTACTCCATAATTTTTTTGGGGGTTTCTTCCTCCGAGTTAACCCATGTTTGGATGCACCTGCAGATACGCAGTAGCATATGCAACTTCAGCTAGCCACGGCCTGGCCTTGACTTGATATTGGGGGCCCGCCACAGTCGCACGCCATTTCCTCCTGAAACAGACTTGCCTCCAAGTCCGCAAACTTCTTCAGCGCAAGCTTGGAAACGGCTATTTTGGCCTCACTCCCATTCTTGGCCGTTGCGTGGAAAAGAACTTTTTCATGAACGGTGAGGGCGCACACAACGTCGCTCTCGCTGAGGACCGCAACGCCAACCTGCATCGAGGGCGGGACGTTGGCAATGTGCAGACTCCAGCGCGAACAGCCAAAATCCGTCTGCAGCTTTTGTGCCAAGGCTGTGACGGGATGGTGGCTCGCAAAGCTGTCGTATAACGACATGTCCTCAAAGTATGGCTGTATAAACTTTCGAAAGAAGCGCTGCACAACACCATAGTCGTACCTGGAGTCGACAAACATGGCCCCCACGAGCGCCTCCACAACATCGGCTAAGGCCTTTGGGGGCTGCGGAGCATCGATCCAGAAGTCCTTAGGAATTGAGGACACGCTACCGTCGGCCGTGTTGTTGGGACCAACAACGTCTACGCCTACGCCCTGTGCCTTCAGCCGACACATTTCCTCAGCATGTTCCAGCTGTGCGACGTACTCCCTGATATCCCCGAGGAGGGAAGAATGCGCGAGAAGAATGTGCTTGTGGAGGCCGAGCTTCACACATAGACAACCTTGGAACTGATTCGACACCATGGCCATTTTGTGCTCCGTCAGCCATTTGGGATCTGCTTCTGGGAATTTGTTGAAAAGAAAGTCAACCACCGCCAGGTCCAGGAGCGCATCACCCAAAAACTCGAGCCTCTGGTAGTCAGGGATAACCTCAAACGTGTAAGAGGGATGTCTAAAGGCACTTCGTAGAAGCGGTGCGCACCGAAATCGATAGCCAATGGCTTCTTCAACCTGATCTACGGCAAGCCGTTGAGCTGCAGTCGCTGGCCTGTTGTGCCACTCCGGAATCTTGAAAGCGGCGTAATAATCTCCAAATGCTGTCATTCTGTGATTTTCGCAGTTCACCATTGCGGTGACTGCCTTGACAGCCATATCCATGTCCTTTCCTTGGATAAAGGTATCCTTTCCTTTGTCTAGCATGTGTGACATGTAGGCGGCTCCAATGAGAGCCTCGCCAACATCCGCAATGGACTTGTGTGAGAGACAGTGTTTCTCTTGGGTCTTGCCCGCTTTACCTCTTTGGAGTGTCATGATCGGGTACCACGCTCGGCGGTCAAATGCCTTGCTGCGGATGTACTCTTGCACTTTTCGATCCTCCGCGACTGCATGCTTGAACAGATTGATATTGCAAAGCATTACCATACGTTGAACGTGGTATTCACATTCATCGCTGCTTGGCATGAGCGTGAAGACGGAAATAGACGTGGCCATCTTTAAAAAAGTATCACCCAGAAACTCAAGTCGTTCATAGTTTTTACCCATACCAGCCTGAAAACCCACTTGCTCTATGCCATGTTCCTCAGTATTGAAGCTATCCTTGGTCACAGCTTCCAAGGCCAGCTCAGGGCGGATAGTCAAGCCGAGGAGGGAGCAGGCTTCAAGAGCAATTAGAGTATTATCGACACGGTACATGATAACGGGCAGGATTAGCGCCATTGAGACAACATCAACCGGCAGCTGTAAAGATTAATACCACCCTCCTTATACTGGAATACAAACTCACCGGAGATATCCGTAAGGCCTCAGGGATAACGTAGCATCGACTATCCACATCCTCATCAATGACGAATTCATCTAAAAAGTTGCGGCGAAGTGGAAGAAGCTCCGCGTTAAGGACGGGCTGGTCATCCCGCCACTGTACTTTCTGTCGAGCTTTGATGGAAAGACTGTTGCTGTACTCCTTGATGGTTTGTTCAACCCTTCGGTACGCCAGATTCTTTGGAATCGGAACTCCGTTTGGAGTAGGATCAGCTGGCTTCAGATCCCTGTTTATGCCATGAAGGATAAACTTTCGCGATCCATCCCAAGGATCGATAGCAAGCTTATCCATGAAAAAGTCTGCGGGAGCATTGTCCCAAGACAACTCCTCATGCCGCTTGACATCGTCAATGATAGCCCAATCAACCTGCGCCTCACTCTCGGACATGTCATTCTTAGGCAAGCCACTAAACGGAGCAATAAAATAAGGGATCTCTTCAGGCTTGGCAGCGTACTCTTTGCTAAACACATCCGCAAAGACTCGCAGGGTAAAATGTGCCAAGGCTTCTAATCTCTCTGGCGCCAATCCGATAGCAACTTGAGACGGCAACGGTCGAACGGTAGAGGTCCGACCCTTCCTAAAGAACAGGGGTATAGTCGGTATATTAGGCAGCGGGTGTCTTGTGAGAAGAACAAGAGGTCTTGAACCACGATCCAGCGCGTCTGGTCTGTCAAGCCCAATGATAGTAGGGAAGAGTTGAGTTGGTGGTATCGAGTCAAGACATTTGGACCAAAAATCAGGCTTGAGACGCATCTCATATTCCGATTTCTTATCCGACTTAATTGCCAGGCGTGCATTCCGCATCAGGGGGAGCTTCTTCGCAAACATGGGCTGGAGGTGAGCATCGACATACTTCTTCCTGATCAACTCCACGCAAGCTTCAAAGGCAGCAGAGCATCTTGCCAACTGTTTGCTACGTTGTGGCTCGCCAGTAGCAGTTTTTATGGGTGAAGCACTGGGGAAGATGATGCGGGCAATGAATCTCTTCCCAACAGTCGTGACGATATACTCGAGATGCCCCTGATCATGCCCGGGGAGAGAGGAGGCAAACTTGGCAAGAACCTCCAAGCTCGTAATAAAATTCAAGCGAGCACCCGTTTCCGCAATGGTATACGTCTTCTGAGACATCTGCTCATGTTGCACTATAGTCGCAGCATCAATTACATAGTCCTGAACCTTGCGATCTTCAGGGAGGCCAGAACAAAACTGCCGAAGCGCATTGGCATCTCGAGATGCTTGTCTCAGTCGTCGAAGATGCTCCATATTACCCTCCTCAATCATGCTGACATAAATGGACGACTTTTGTCGAGCACGCCCCTTGGATTGAATATATTGAATCGCCGAGGTAAATAGGTCAAATCGAACGATAACATCGCATTCAGGAATATCAATACCTTCTTCAGCAACCGAAGTGGCAAAAAGACAGTTTGTCTCTCCGTATCTAAACTTTTGCAGAGCAAGGACCTGGTCTCGGTAGGACATGTTTACAGCGCTGGCTGAACCGGTATTGGAGCCAATCTACAACGTTTAGCAAACGGAAATAACATAATGGATACGAAACTTACCATGTACGCCGCTTTCATTCCAGAGATATGCATACCGGGTTGCTGAAACAAATCATCCAAAAGAAAGGCCGTTGATCTTGCTTCCACAAAAACGATGCAACGTTTGGCTTGCCTCCGACAGAATGCGTCTTCCAAGACTTCATGGAGAGTCCTTACTTTAGACGAAAGGTGGGGGGAACTCTTGGATATGGATGTGAAAGGATGTTCTCGCACAAGCTTCTTAACTCGCTGTACTGCGGCCACTGCCTTATCGCCGTCGGAAGCATCAAGATTGTTGGCAAATTCGCGGCCGGTTCTGGCCTCCAGTCTGATGGCTTCGGTATCCGTCATCAATAGCGTCCAATAACGATCAGCGCACCAAGCTCCAAGCGTTGAAGATGCTATCTGTGCGAATTCCAAATGGCTTCGAAATTGCAGGTTGTCCTGAACGCAACTCGCAACCATATCCCATAAGATTGTCCGTGAATCCTCAGGACCAATCAATTTGTGATAGTATTCTTGAATCTCAACCTGTTTGCGGTGGGCCTGACTCTCTTCAAGGGCTGCATCCGAGACGGTGGCAATTTTGCTACACAACATGGCTTCCAGCTCCATTGCCGCATATCGAATGTCCTTGACTTGCGCATCGACAGGGGACGCAGTCATGCCAAGAATTCGCGGGCGGTCGCCCATCTCTCTCAGGTAGTGATGCTTGATAATCCTCGCATACGGGTGATTCTTTTTAGTATGATGCGCTTCATCGAAAATGAGCAGATTGATCTGGTTAATCTGTATGAAGCCGCAGTCAAGTAGGTCAAGTAAGATTTGAGCAGTACACACGATGGCCATACTCTCCTCGAATTGCTTATCCCAAAATTCCTGAGTCCTCGTAACGATATTCATATCACCATAGAATTTTCCAATGGGAAATTCCAGATTACATGTAAGGACGCTGTGCTGTTGGAAACAGAGCGCAACCTTTTCAACAAGGAAAAAGGCAATCTTGCGCGGTTGGCCCTGAGAGCGGTCTTGAAGTTCTTGCTCAAGGATATGTCTTAATAGGAGGGCGGCAATTAGCGTTTTCCCGGAACCTATCAAGTATCAGCATTCCAGGGGGTCAAGCGTTATATATTAAATTCACAATACATGCCTGTATCGAGTACTACTATGGAGTTTTGCTCCTTGGCTCTTTCGAAAAGGTCGAGCTGATACTCTCGGGGAGAAGAAATAATCTTCTTACTTGTGTTGTCCTCAAGGAGTCGAGCAGCAGACAGTCGCTCGTGTTTCTCTAGATCTTCTTTGGATGCCTTGGTAACTTCTCTCTGGTTCTTCTCAAGCCAGGATTCAAAGGCAGCATTCTCACGTCGCTTCTTTTCAGTAGGAGGCCGCGATTTCCTAGGACTAGTGCGTTGGTTCTCGTCGTCGTCGTCGTCGTCTTCAGTAACGTTGTCATCCGCATCTTCTAGATGGAGCTTCTCGAGACCGAGGGTCTTGTCGATCACCGGCGATTGAGACTGAAGCCCGTTGGGTAGCCCAGTTGGTAAATAAAGTGAAGGCTCAGTCGGAGATGTCTCGATGGACTCTGTTGCTAGTTTAGAGACCTCAGCGCCGCTCTCTACTGCTGGGGAAGCTGTCAGATTTGATGTATCCGATGAAGGCACAGGCAATAGAACGGGGGCGTTAGAAGCCATCCTTCAGGCTGGTGATTGTGCTTGTAGACTCGAACTGATATATAAATCAAGAAGACTCGGACGATTTAATTTTGAACTGTGGTTTGAAGGTAGAAGCTCTCGAGAAATGAAGGTCAACTGTCGGAGTGAAAAGGTGGTCAGAAGAGGGCACAAGGCGAGGGGTCAAATAGTTGGAGGTGAACGGAGATGAAGAGAGATGGGGAGAAGGGAATGTGAATAGAAAGAGAAATAAAGTGCAGTCAAGGCAGCAAAAGAGAGATGAACCGTTTTCGATTCAGAGGTGCCTGATAAAAGAGGAGAAGGGAGGAAGTGAAGTTTGCACGAAAGGCAGTTGAGGCCCGTCACTCACGTGCAAGGCAAACGAGACCACAATCACACACAACCGCAACCACAACCACAACCACAACTGCCACCTCATCAATCAGGCTCGCACAGCATAAAAGGAGGGGGGAAAGGACAGCTGGCAAAGCAGCACAGGAAAATGCAACTTGCCTCTTTATCGCACTGCATGAATCATGGACTCAATCTTTCTCGGCAACACACAGACATCACGTGCTGTCCTGGTATTCATCCAGAAAAGAAGACTCACAACGGACGCACATCTACATCCTTGGCAGACCACGCTTTGGGCCTGTGCCTCTTCGTCTTACTGCCGGCGGCGCCCCCATTGTTGGGAGAGTCGTCTCCCCTTGCCCTCTTCGGCGGCCTGTTATTGCAGGAGCCAGTGCTGCGAGGCCGAGCAGCCTGGCGGGTTTCAGGGGCTTGGAGAGAGGGGTCTTGGGGAGGGACTGGAGGAGGGGCCGGTTGAGCTTGCTCCCGGGACTCTGGCTCCTGTGATGCTGACCCCTGAGATGCTGGCTCCTGAGATGCCGGCTCTTGGGGGTATGGCGCCAGATCTTCCGTCGAGTAAAACGCTCCCGGGCGGAATAAGAGGTTGACTACCTCTTCTTCCGCCTTGGTCAGAGGTACAAGGTGCTTCTCGGTCCTGACAGTTATATTAATAAGATAAAGGCAAAGGAGTATAAGCGAAAGGGGTAGCTTACTGTGGAGTGATGTGATGGGGTTTGTGGATAAACATCAATTTAAGAGGCATGGTCGTTCGCCGAGCGTTGGCAACTAGTGGTAGATGGTTTGCTCTTGAAGGACGAGGACAGTCGGGACTCAGACAATGCAGGACGTGGAGGTATATATTCAGCAAAGAATCCTTAATCTTGCTGAAGGGGAGAAAGAAGTCAATGATGGCTATTGTAGAATGCTGCAAGGCAGTTTGATCATAGAGTGGCCGAGTAATAGCTGAGGATTCTTTCCTTACTTGGATTGTCGTCAACTGTATGCGGAAGAAGATGATGAACTTCCCATGGAATAGGAATCCGGGTGGTTTATATACCAAGAACCCGCTCTCATGAGAACATGTGAAAAGGACAAGGTTTGAGAGTCGACAGGAAAGAAAGGCAACTCAGGCAATGACAACTCAAACCAACTATTCAAACTCATTTCTCACACTCAGATCACTTATTCTTGACAATTTTTACTTTCAATATCGGGGGAGGAAAGTTCGGTTCAGTTCGGTTCAGGAACTCTCTACGATGGGACCGGACATGGACGACGCCATCCGTACTGGCCACTTGAAGGCATCGTCGACCATTTGCTTAAAAACACATTCAAAACTCTATAAAGACATGCTAGTGGTGAATAGAGTCAAATAAAATTGCACTAATGCTTACATTAGAGGGTATCCGAATTATGCAGCCCCTTCCTAAACGCCAATACCATGGTCCACCCATTGTACAAGGTTCATTTTTGCATCCTGCTTCCATCTCTACGTGATGATGCCATGTTGTGCTTTGCCCCCTTTCCCCCGTGCCGAGTTGCAAAAGGCACATACACATGCAGCTTCTTAAACCTTGTTCGTAAATGTTTGTTTAAGCCACATCCATAAAGGGAATAAACGCTTCTCGCCCAGAAAATCGCTCACGATCCGTGACCGAGTCGCCAGCAGCACCATGCTCTTCCACGTGATCGTCCATCATGTCATCGAGCCGACGCTTGGTCTCGGATTTACCAGCCGCCAGCCGACCTGGAGCCTGGCTGGTCCCCCGGAATCGCGAATCGATGGCGACTGCAGATCGGGCTCGTACAATATCCTGCCATGATAGTAGAGCACGTTTTAGGTCCTCGTCAAAACCACAGCAAAACCGCTGTACGTTGATAAACTGCAGGGTGGTCACCATGTCCTTGCGGAACATGGCCATGATATAGGCTGCCACCACAGCCGCTGAGCGATCATTCCCCGTCTCGCACGTCACCAGTACTTTTCCATGCCGGAAACTGTCGCTCTTAACAAAGACTTGGCCGGTCTCGTCCTTTCCTTGGACTTGGCTGTGATATACATCGAGGAGATGGCGGTTGATTTGGCGGATCATGTCGGAGAAGAGGCTGACAAGATGAAAGGGACTTTGAATGTCGAGGTAGACAGCGGGGATGTCCAAGGCAGCAGTGGCTTTGTCGACACTTGCAAGGGTCCGATTCGCCAGTCGGGCATCACGCACCACCATTAGAAGGGTAATTCCCTCCTTGCGTAAAAACTCATGATTCCTTACAACAGCCGTAGGTCCAAGATAGAGGAAGTCAAGTATGGACTGAGCTTCTCGACGCTGTTCGTAGCACCAGGTAGCCGCACGGTCAGTTGCGATCTGGACCACATTGCGCGTAATGATTGTGATGTCATTGCTGGTGAGTTCTGTCGGGTCAACATGCTCGTATGATGGCATCAGATCGAGTGGGTGGCGTGGTTCTGATTGATCCCTTTGCACGACGGGAATATGGATAAAGGGTGGACTTGGAGGTCGGTAGGAATAGGGTGCCGCCGGGATAGTCTCGTTGCGGGCTGCCATGGCGATATGTTTGCGCAGCACTGCTCCCCCGTCGTGGTCCGATATGTATGTTCTATCAGGGGAGGTTCAAGGTGTTGTCTTTGTCGGTCAAGCTCTTGCTTCGTCTCCCATCCGCTGCGAAAGAGTGTAGAGTCCAGGTCAAGGGCAGCTGCTCTGGCGGCGGGGTTCGATGGTGGAAGATGAAGATGAAAAGAATGGCGGTTTTTCAAAGCAGATGTATTTATTGTATATGATCATCGATCCGCACAATGAGCCATAAACAAAGGCTTTTCTTTTCTTTTCCTCTTTTCTCTCACCTTTCACGACCCAGAGTGTGAGGCGCACAAAGAAAACAAGGAAAGCGTCTGGTGATGGAAGATGGAGGTTCGAGGTTTGAGGTGTGATTTGTGTGATGGTGACATGGAACTTGGTTGTAATTCAATCTAAGCACTAAGGTAGCTTTAATGTACTGGGTACATGGTCGGTATTGGGACAGGTGGGGCTCGCTTGGCTCAACCAGATAAGGCAGCCACTAAAAGGTGGGCCCGCTGCAGCCTAAGAGAGCAATGTTGGGCTGTCAATGTGCTGTTTATTCCTGTTTATTCGTGTCTATTCGTGTTTAGTATTCCTGTTGATGCCTGTTAATGCCTGTTAATGCCTGTTAATGCCTGTTCATACCCTGTCTAGGGTACGGTGTGCGTACCTGCTAAGATGGAGCCCGCCTGTATTCTGTACCTCATTCAGGCGGCATTAGCGTCCTTCGGCCCCTGGAAAGCGCATGTGGCTCAGTGAGATCCATTCATTTATCGGGAAATGGAGTGGACCCTGCAAAACGTCTCTACTCCGTACTTGTACCTGGTTAAATTTACAGGTAATCACATCGTCAACACAGGCAACGAGTGATTCCGATGGCTGTGATAGTGATTATAAGTAGCAGTGGGTAGAGTAGGCGCCTTAGTCATTGGATCGGTCCTCTCTCTCAACTACATGCAACAACCGGGTTCATTCAACAGTGGTTATCAAGAGGCAATGCTCTGTAGATCGCAATCATCAATATATGCAGTCCTCGAGTCCCTATTATGTCAAGAATCCTTGATTGCTATACCCTTCGTCACCTCAGCCGCAGATCCATCATCTGACTCGCACGACAAGGTTCCTCCTCCCAAGTTCCTTATGATCAACACGTTTTATACTTGTACCCGTAACTCCATCTCGCATAAACATCACCCGACCACAAGCCGTAAACAAATCCTGTTCTGAGATATGAGTAAGTGAGACAGTGATATTGATTCATACAAGTACTAGTCGTCGTACCAGCCAGCCGGCCAGTCATCTATCCATGGTAATCCTACAACGCCTTGCCAATGCCAACCCTTCTTCTTCTCTTCTTCTTCATTCACCTTTTTTGTAGTCGTACAAAGTTTCATCTTCGTTATAGTAGTAGATACATATGTAAAATAGAGCCCATCATGTTGGCAGAGTAACCAGAAATTCCCTTCCCACCCACAAGTAGTGATGACAGCGGACGACCTTGCTTCACTTCGCTTCCGCCATCACCTCGTCAATAGGCGGATGATCCAAGGCTTGCTCCAAATCTTCATTATCCCCCTCTCCGATTTTCTTTTTACTCATCTTGTGCGACTTTGCTCTGATTCTCTGCGTCTTCCTCCTACGCTCCAAGTGCTCCTCACTAAAATTGAGGCGATCCAACGTCTGGATTAGCTTTTCCTCCACAAGTGATCGCACATGGAATGCTAGTGCCTGGCTGCGGAACATGCCTGCATAGCGATAGGACAGCCACACATACTGATTGATGGCAACGTGCAGTGACTCGAGCTTGTAGAGGTATTTTTGCCCATCCTGGAAATCTTTCAAATCAAGGTCCAGAAACTCGAGGGGGATCTCCTTAATATCAAGAAGATCGCCATTGGAGTTGGTGGCAACGATATTTGCAAGAGCTCTGAGCACGTCAATAGAGCCCTCAGCCCGCAGGGCTACCGGCAAGTAGCAGAAAGTCAATCTGTCATGGATGGTAAGTGGAAGATCTTGGATAATATCTGCTATTTCCAAATTATCCCCTCCAATGTTTAAACTGTATAATGAGCTCACACTGGCCGCCGCCTTCATCCTCATTAAGATAAAGGACAAGGGGGTATCGGGTGGGTAGTATGAGGCAAATCGCTCAACAACGCCCGCCGGAGGATGGATACAGGCCGTTTCGATATCGTCAATCTTCTTGGTAAACGCCCTCTGGACACTTTTCAAATCGGCGCGCTCCATGGTAGTGACAAGCCCAATCTTCTCTTCTTCATCACCGCCATCCTGGCTGCTCGCGGTGCGATACCGCCCAGCTCGGCCTCCGATTTGCTTGATTTCAGGGAATGTGAGCAATCGGTTCTGGCTCCCATCGAATTTGGTCACGCTGTCCATGACAATACGGCGGATTTCTAGGTTCAATCCCATGCCAATGGCATCACTAGCGACGATAAAGTCGTAGTCATTATTGGGGTCGTTGAACAGCGCTGCCTGCTGAACACGTACCTCTGGAGGTAGAGAGCCGTAAATAATGGCGCATCGTCTTCCCGTACTCTCTTCGACCTTCTTTTTGAGGACGTGAAGATTGAGACGACTAAAAGCAACGATGCAATCACCCTTTTGTAGGTTATGATAGTTATTGTTGATGGCCTCATCCATGGTCTTGAGAGGGCTAAGACGCTCATACCGGTGGATGATGCATTTATCGCCAACGCTTGCACACAGCGCCTGAAGCACCTTGACGGCTCGCTCCTCGCCACAGACATGCACTTCCTTTGCCTGAACACCGAGGACCGCAGCTGTCCATGCATTACCGCGCTCGGCATCGGCAATCATCTGTATCTCATCAATGACAGCAACATCGAAGCGCGAGTTGAGCGGCATCATTTCTACGGTGCAGCTTGAGAAGTACTGGTCCACATCTTCTGGAATGCGCACTTCTTCACCCGTGATGAGTGCACATGGCAGACCCTTGGCGTTGAGTCGCTGGTATACTTCCGTGGCCAGCAATCGAAGAGGCCCTGCATAGACGCCGCATTTGGAGCTTTCAAGAGCCTTGAGTGCATTGTATGTTTTGCCTGAATTGGTCGGCCCAACATGAACATGAATTGTCCGCTGCATAGTCCTCGTGGCAGGGAACCACTCATGAGGGAACCGAAAGTCCAGAAGTCGAATCTGGCTGTCTTCCAGCTCCTTAGAAAACTGCTGTCGGGTAATAAAGGACTGAAAAGAGTATTGTATTTCTTTTGTGAGGCCCTTGAGATCCTTTTGGATAAAAGCATCACGCAAATTCCAAAAGAGGGGGTTCTTGTCTCGCCGAGTCATGCCCTTTTCTGCTAGAGAAAATGCATCGTCTAAGCTGTCCATAAAGAGTGCGGCTTGTCGACCAAGTTCATCCTCCCCGACGGAGGCAAACTGCGACGATTGGAGTTCAGTAAGCACATACTGAAGTCGTGCTAAAACTGTCGAACGAAACAATCCATGGCGGCCAGAGTATTTTTTCCCATGATCAAGCCGTAATCTTGTCTTTGGGTCATGGCCCTGACTAACCTACACATACACTTGTAAGACCCTCATCAATAAGATAAGATTCGCAGGGTTAGAAATCTTACAGAGTCTGCTCGTGAACTTGCTGCATGCTTTGCCCCCGTTTTTGACAATTCATAAGATGCTATTCTTTTTGCTGCTAATAATTTGGGTCTAAGAGAACTCGAATGCTTTTGTGGGCGTGCTTTGCCTTTCCATAACGGCGCAGTCGTTGAGACATATCGAAGACTGCTCAGATTTATCTGGCCTCTAAAAGCGGCATTGTGGGCCAAAAGTCGCATGACAAGGAATGGGTACTCAGGACACAAGAAGCATTCTATAATATCAATAATAAAGAAAAAAAAAGAAATAATTTTGATACAGAATTGAACAATAGCGGCCCTGCTGGTGGTGAATTTTTGCCGCTGATGCAGGAATGGCAATTGGAAATTTTGGGGGCCCGGATTAATACTTTTCCGGAATACTGCAACCACTTCCGCCTGCAGATCAGTGCTTGTCGTCATAGTTCGACTCTCGATGCTCCCAATCCAACCTTGATCATTCAATCACCTACGTCAGCCTAAAATCCTCGATAATTCGCCCTGATAAATCTATCGTACCCGAGGCACTCTATCAATACCCATTTCTACAGGCGAAGAGCCCTTCATCGCCATCATGGCATCCTCATCTACTACGACACCGCTTCTCTAGTATGTCGCCAGCCTAACAGAACTCCCTTGAGAATCATCAAGCCTGGTGCTAACAATCGCCACAATAGCTCTTGTATCGCCCATAAGACCACGATTCTAGCTGAATGCACCACCTCAGCATCCTCACAAACCTCCTCGCTTGCCTCTCTCATCCTCCCAAAAATCGACCATGCGACTCCCCAGAAGTTGACATACACCCACGGCCAACACCAGATCCATTATGTTGCCGAAGCACCATCCGAGCACCCTGAACACCCTGCCGCAGGAGGCTTGACCTTTCTCGTCATCGCCGACTCCTCGCTCGGTCGCCGCGTCCCGTTTGGCTACCTGCTTGAGATTCGTAAGCGATTCTTTCAGGATTTCCCTGAGGGAAGTGACTTTGCCGACATGCCCAACTACGGCGCCGGCTCTTTCAACGCGCAATTGAAGAATCTCATGGTCGAGTTCGGCACGACAAGCGGGGGAATGAATGATGCAATTGGAAACGCCAAGAGGGAGATCGACGACGTCAGAGGCATCATGACCAAAAACATTGAAAGCTTGCTCGAGAGAGGCGAGAGAATCGACCTCTTGGTCGACAAGACCGACAGATTGGGAAGCAGTGCTCGAGATTTCCGGGTTCGGAGTCGGGGCTTGAAGCGCCAGATGTGGTGGAAGAATGTCAAGCTCATGGCTCTCTTGGGCCTGGTTTTATTCCTCATCATTTTGATTATCGTTATTGCCGTTAAGAATTGAGCGACCAAGGAAGCCAAGGGATAAACAGGGCGATTGGAAACATGGGCTTGAACAGAGCGAGGTTCGTTGCCAAAATTGTGTACTATAGTGGGAATATCTGGGAGTTGGGGAAAGGGTAATGTCATTAAAAAGCGCCTTATGAGCTAGGCCAGTTTTTAATATGCTAGGATCAGAAGCCATCATGACCTTTTTTAATTCAGAAGTTCAAATGACTAGAATGGCTTTAAACCACCGCCTCTACCTTGTGAACATTACTTGCACAATTGAGATTCTTGACATCTTGTCTACATCATGGTGTGGAAATACTAGATATAAAACTTGTCAGAACTAATCTCATCCATTTTCCCAGGCTCTTATTTCGGGAAGCCTACCAATGCTATCATTAAAAATGACCTCGGCTCTGTAGTCATGAGCTCCTCATAACTTGGGAGCGTTATTGCCCCCATCCGCCGACCTCTGCGTCTCCTGATAGACGTAGCCCTGCGCCACTGGACTGTTTATCATCCCCGGCGGTGCGACAACCGGTGACTTGCGTAATCTCTCGGTGAAGAAGACGGGATGCCTTACCGATGCATTGTGGACGGCGTGTCGGTCCCAGGCGGCTTGGAACTGGGCTACTGTGGTGGAGCCGCTGGCTGGGGGCGTTGGCATTGTGATTTGCTAGGTTTATGCTCTGTGAGATGAAACGAATTTAATTTAAAATTTTTGATGAATTTGAAGCATGAATGAATGAATGATGTAGGCTTCTTGTTCATCACACGTGCATCATCGACACTGTGAAATCCCAGCCGCTTCTTAGTCAGCCGAGGTTAATGGAGGACGAAGACAAGCAATCAAACAACGCGAATACAGGGATGAGTGTGATGGTATTTTCCGATAAATTCTATAGTCCGAGTCTATATGCATTCATAGCGTCATAAATCATTTGCCCTTTTTCTTCGTTTTCTCGTCACCCTTCTTCCGCTGCTTCTCCTTCTCCCTCTCCTTGCCCTTCTTGATAGCAGCAACAAGACCTTCCACCTCATCTAATTGCTCCTTTTGCTTCTTTTCCTCGTCCTTCAGGTCCGACCTGGCCTTGTTGGCTGCCCTCTTCTTGGCCATACCGGTCTCGGTTTTCTCGACGAGAGCATCGCTCTCTTCCCATAGCTTCTTGGCCACATCGTCATCTTTGACCTCTTGTCGGGCAAAGTCAACCTCCCTGCATTCCTTGATAAGTTTGCCGCCACTGCCCCGTCCCAGACTGCCTTCCATGGCTGCGTGAAGGATGGACTGCGCAGCTTGGTGAGGCGACTTCAGGAGGAACCAGGGGATGGCATAGAAGAAGAGATAGAAAACAAGTCCCAATAGAGAGCCGCGTGTAAGCCATCGATTCATTCCGGGTGTGCGGCTGAGGCCAGGGTCTACGAATATGACCTTGGCATTCATGGGAAAGTCGTCAGGGCGCTTATAGGAATCCAGATGCTTCTGGAAAGCCTGACCGAATACATTTAGCGCAAGCTTGCTTCGTGCATAGGCAGAGCCAGCAGTCCATTTGTCTTCCGTATCACCCAGCCCGTCCTTTAGCGAGGGAGACCCGATGTATGAGGAGCAGGTTGCCATGATGATTCGGACGTCGCGGTCGATCGGCTGGGCCTTGATGGCTGGACTGAGAATGCCTAGTAGGTGGAAATTGGCCAGATAGTTGACCATCCACATCTCCTCAATGCCCTCTTCTGTGACCTGTCTCGTCCCTCCTGGTGGTGTAAGCGTCGCTGCACAGAGCACAATCATATCCAGCCTTCGTGGCGGTGAATTATCGATCCATTTTGTCGCAAATTTCCTGATGCTATGCAAGCTAGACAGGTCGACCTGCTCAGCATAGATCAAGTTGTTGTTTGTACTATCGCGGAGGTCTTGGATGTAGTCGGCAAGAAAGGGGTCGGACCCAGGGGCTTGGGTAAGAAGAATGAGCTGGGCTCCTCGGGATGCAAGTTCGTGTGCGACCTGGGAGCCTATGCCTGACGTCCCGCCTGTCAATAAGACGACTTTGCCATGCAGCAGCCGTTCGGCGGTGTTTGTGCGTCCAGATGTATAACGCTTTAGGAGGACGAGAAAGGCAATGGTAGTAACGGAGTAGAAGATCTCCCAGGCATAGTCGCGCGACCACTGGGGAGGGCCTTTCTCAATGAGGTAGAAGAATGATGGAACGGGCATTGTGAATTAGAGGGTCGACTCTTTCGAATGCGGCCGAGAATTGGATGGAAATGTTTGTTAATAGGCCATTTTGGACATTATTCAATCAACGAGTGTACCGCATTGTTCAAGGCCAGGGAGACCCTTGTCTCATCGCTAACTGATGTAAACGTGGAAGCCATGGAGGGGCTCACGTGACACTCAACAACTCCCATTCAACGACATCGACATCATCATCCATCAAGTCAAGGTATTGTGTCCAGTTCAAGCTACAGAATGCGATATACGCCAAAAAAAATCACAACTATTAACATATGAACAGGATTATTCCGCTAGAACTATATCTCGACCTGGTATCTCGCATTATAACAAAAAAAACTAGTACCTCATCGGCACAACTATATGAATTATGGAATGTCAACCATGTCATAGCAAATCATCAATGAGCCTCCCGTTCATTTTCAGTGACCGTTTTGAGTGCCGTTCTGGACGCCATTCTGGATTCCATTTTCTTCTGGTGGAGTCTTTTCTCCGTCCTTCTTGTTCTTCTTATTCTTTTTCTTGTTCTTCTGCTCTTTCATGAATGCCTCAAATCCTGGCGGCTTGCCCTTTCTCACCCAGATTTCGCCGATTGGATCGCCCTCCTCAGCGACGCAGACCCAATCTCCTATTCCATATTCTACAGGGGCATGTCGAATACCTCGCCCACCGCCACCGATGATCAGGTTACCAGGACGATACTTCTCATCCTTCTGCATACGGCGAATCACACTACCGTGAACACGCACGTCATCGGGAATGTCTCGGACTTCACCACGTGGGAGAGGCCAGCTGATGGGCTTCCAGGTACCATCCTCTTGGAGATCCATTCGACGGAACGGCATCCATTCCATTATATTCCAGGCCAAAACTGCTGTGAAGCCGAGTCCACCACCGTAGGCAAGAGAGTCGTGGATCTTAGCGCAATGGGCATCATGCATCAGGCTATGGAATGTCATTCTGAATCCAGCATCGTCGTCTTCAACTTCGGTGTCGGGGCTGGGAGGTCCAAGTGGATCACCCTCCTCTCCACTATCTTTGTTAAGGATAATGTTAGGCCCTGGTACTTGAGCAGCGGCGTTCTTCCCTGTTGAAGACGTGTTATAATCGTTGTAGATGTCGAGACAGTCCAGTTCCTGGACCTTGTCGACGTCAAATGGCAAACCGGCGCGCATGGCCTCGCGAACCATCCAAACGAGGGGCACATGGCTTGCATTCTTGCCCTCTGACTCAAGCTGCCAACCACCACCAATATCGCCATGGCCACCAGCAAACCAAACTTCGTCAATGTCCTGCTCATCCTCCTCCTGCTCTGGGTTCTCTTCAACATATTGCTCAGATACCCCATCGCCCAATACGTTGGATGGGCGACGATCCCGTCGACCGGATCTCGACCTGGCTCTGTAAGGAGCGTACTGTGGATTAGTAACACTCCCGGCTATTGACATACGGCTGGCTCTCCTGCCACGAGACGGCTGTGGCTGTGGCTGTGGCTGCGGCTGAAGCTCAGGCTCATCTGCGTCTGTCTTTTCAGGATCGACTGCTTGCCTGTTGGCTATGTTTTCTCGACCATGGCCGCCGAAAACATCTCCAAAGTGTTCCCAGTGCTCGTGAATGTGATCGTGGAGATGCTGGTGGGGAGGACGCTTGTGCTTCTTGCTATGCTGGTACATCAAGTCCTGGCGAAACTTGGCACGTCGCTCATCGATACTGACCGCGTGCCGAATCACTCTGGCACTACTACGCGCAGTGTATGGGAACTTGCTGCGCTGCATCCAAGCAGTTTCAAAGCGAGGGACAGAATTGACCGTATCGAACAGACCAAGAAAACGGATTCTACCAACAGGTCTTGAGAAAGTCTCACGGAAGCCCTTCATGAAACTGTACATTTCATGCTTCTTATTTTCCTCCTCCATGGACTTCTTATCCTGACCACCACCGCCACCAGGACGGCATTGCCATTGGGAAAACGCTTTCCACGCAAATGAAACCATCTCTTCATTACCATGGGATAGCAAGCCAATGTGGTCAAGCATTTCGGCTAGGAAACGGGCTATATAGGACCCACGACTGAAGCCGAACATGTAGATTTCATCGCCGGGATTATAGAAGCGCATGAGAAAACGGTAGCCGCCTACAACATGCTGGTCGAAAGAGGAGCCGACTGCTGAATCTTTGGCTTTTTGATACCATGATTTGAAGCGAGCTCGCATGCTCGTATGCGATAGGGAGCTGGAAACAACATAGGTACCGATACCGGCTACGGATTATTGTCAGTGGTTTCATTTTCAATTGCATGTCGCTGCAAAGCATCGCGTGGAAGTCCAACTTACGCTGATAATAGTGGTACTGGTCATCAGCCGTACGATCTAGCATACGAAAGATTTTGAGGATATTGCTATCGCTCTCATCACCGTGGAACTTGTTTCCGGTTCCATCGAAGCAGAGAATCAGCTTTTTTGGTTCTCTGTTATTACGCGGAGCAGGACTCAGCGGTCGCTCGATGGCGGGCGGCGCAGACGAGTCCAAACTCGACCGTGTCGTCGCCCTGTGCGAGTAATTATCTGCTGCTGAACTTGGATCGAGCATGTTTGCGGGAGACATGGTGAACAAGTGGGAGAGGCGCGCGCCGCGACCGACGATAATACCCAGTTAATATGAGGAGTACAAACCTTACAGTTGCATATCAAGGAAGAAATTTCAATTGGCTACGGGGTGCTATAGATATTACGGGAGACGCATCGCTAAGGTTGCTCTGCATACATGTGTTAAGACAGGCAAAACGGGTCGCTGATTGATTAGCGGTCCAGCAATTAATTGCCCAAAGCTATCTGGGGTTAGCTATGCCAAATCTTTGCGGATCCATTTTGCAAGAGGCTGAGAAGCCCCCGGCTGAACTGCGCTGATCTTATCCCTGTTGGGCGTACTGGTGGTCCAGCATCTCCAAGTGCCGGGGATTGACTGGCCAATGGAAAGGGGGTGAGGGTCGCCTTTTGTTCAGGAGATTGGCGGAAGTACCAGACAAACCTCGTTGATGTTCATGACATTTACGCGCTGTGAATGGCTTGGGAGGGGACTGACTGTACAAGGGTCGAAGTATGTCTAAGACACGGAACCAGTCGGCGTGGTGGAGGCTTGCTGATAGATTGAGTTGGATGGCCTATGGCTGACGTGGTCCAGCCAGTGATGTCTTTGAGATTTGCAGCTGCATGGACGCTATATTAACGTCTTGGCCAACGGTGCCGTCAAGGTTGCAAGGGGGAAAAAAAACCTGTCATACCATACCTACAAGTATTCTCCCCTCCCTGTTTGGCAGTGGATTGTCATGGCCATGCCGTATGCAACCACTTGTTTTCTTTTTCTTGGACCCTCTCCCCCTCTCCTCCGTCTGACATACTGATATGTTACATACTTGTAGACGAAGTCAGTCAGTGAGATTTTCCCGCTCGGCCATGGACGAACGGGTCGGCCAGTTTCTGACTTGGGCGTGCTGTCACAATTTTCATAGACCAACCAATTACATGGCTCCGCAACGGCCCGTTCCATGGACCGTCTTCTTTGGGCAATTTTCAGTGTTGCGGAATAACTGGAATTGCCCCATGTCTTGATTGGTCGGCTATATTGACTTTGCACGGCATTCTGAATACGGTAAAAATGCGAGCCATCCAAACAGATCATCCCCGATGGGCGTGAGCGGTGTGCGGATCACCAGCCCCTCACTTCTCTCAATAGGATAGAGAGCAGGATTTCATTCCGGTGGTGCAATGATGACTTTCTAGGGATGTACAAAGACAGAGATATGTAGACAGCAGAGAAGAGTGGGTGGAGAACCGTCCCTCTTGAGCAAGGAGGTCCCTGGTCCACCCCAGGTCCAATGACAACAATCTCGATCAGTCTGGTGTCCAGATTTCAAGGTTTCGATCTCTCTCTTTTTTTTTTCCCCCTCCTCCCTTCCCTCTTTTGACGGATCCACCCTGGGAGATGAGGCTTCTGCGTTGTCTACGCACACACCTTATTCTGCCACTTAGCATGTGTAAAATACTCATCGTCAGGTTTCCCTTCTGCGCAAAGTTCAGACCTGGACTGTGCATGAACTGAACTTAGTGATGATACCTAATTATTCATAATACGGAGTCGTACATAATACATACATACAGATTGCGCACAATGTCACTCTATCGACAGCAAGTTCGCCACTCTGTGACACGGGGCAGAGCCCGAAGCTCCCGACTTGGCGCCGAGCTGTCTTCTTTTTTCTTCCTTTCTCGTGTGAAGGACCGCCGCATTTAGGACTTCACATGCAACATGCAATGCAAGAGCTGTGCTGGCTTTTACAGCTTGCTGTCCTTCCACACTGGCTTCCGTTTCTCCACAAAACTGAGGACACCCTCTTTCATATTCTCCCCACCATCCATCTTGTGGTAAAGGACTTGCTGGATTCTGTCTGTGCTTGCCTTGGGGTTTTCGGGCTCCCAACCTCCAAGTAGGCCCTCGCGGGCGACGATGATGGAATCGGGAGAGTTGTTGGCGATTTCGCTTGCCCACTGCAATGCGGTCTCAACAACGCTGCCATTGCGGGCAACAATGTGGTTTACGAGACCCCATTGAAGCATCTCGTCGGCCTTGTAAGTTCTACCTAGCAGGGACATTTCTGAGGCTCGCTGCATGCCAACGGTGCGGATCAGTCGTGGCAGCGCGCCTTGAATAGGTACAACGCCTCGCGCCACCTCTGGCAAGGCGAATTTGGCGTCTGCTGAAGAGATGACCATGTCCACGTTGAGAACCATCTCCATGCCACCGCCCAAACAAAGACCGTTTACAGCGGCAATAATGGGCTTCTTGCCACGGCGATTGCTCAAGCCACCGAATCCGCCATCCGCGAACTTGGATTCGGTTTGGTTTGACGAGCTATCGGCGGCGTTGATGTCATTCCACTCTTTGAGATCGGCGCCCGCGCAAAATGCACGGCCGGCGCCAGTGATGATGGCACACCTGAGTGATGGCTCAGCATCATACCACTTCCAGAGACTGTCTAGTTGGAAGTGCATCTCACGACGGATGGAGTTGAGTTGCTTGGGGCGGTTGATGGTGACGAGGAGGATGTGAGGGCTAGGGAAGGTGATGGCAACTTCCGGGACGGCCGGGGGAGGAGTAGCAAAGTTGGAGGACATGTTGGATGATGATGATGATGATGATGATGGATTGGTGAGTATCGATGTGTCTCTGGGCGGTTTGTCTTTTGGAATAATCTCAGGTAAGGAATGAAGCTGGACGCCAAGCTGAAGAGACCGGCTCTGTTCGGTTATGAGTATGACACTGTGAATGACGACCTCCCCCGCAGTTGGATGCAAGGATGCTTGAACTATATTTTTGTTTCTTCAATTTTTAGGTGCAAGTAAGAGAATCAAATTCCAGTTCGAAACTTCTTCTTCTAGCAATGTCTTGTTCAACTCGAGGTGTAGCTCTTGAGACAATGAGATCTAGAAAAGTGACATCCCATTTCCCACGGCAAGGCAAATTGACGCCCTTTAATTCGACGATGAGGAGGGAAAAGAGTGGGCCACAGCCTCGGCACGCTGTACAATAAGCCGACCCTTTTTTTTCCCCACTAGGAAGGCGTAAACCCAATCGGCCATTGCCAATCAGAGGAAAGGTAGGGAAGGGAAGGGGAGGAGGTGAAGTGAGGAAGGACCCCGCATAATCAGCATTGGCACTTTCCTCGGCAACTCAAACCAGAAGAAGAGGTTGGAGGGCTTCCGTAGCTCAGTTGGTTAGAGCTTCGTACTAATATCTGGATCCCAGATCCAGCGTTGGTGATGCGAAGGTCGCAGGTTCAAGCCCTGCCGGGAGCAAAAATGCCCTTGATGCCATTCAACCGTTTCTTTCTTTTTTCTTCTTTTTTTTCTTTTTTCTCCCCACCCCTCTTTTTTCCATGTCCTTATATCTATGGACTATATATATATATGTGTGTGTGTGTGTGTTATCATTTTTTTTTTTCTTTTCTTGATCCCCCTCTCCATCATCGTCCCGCACCCATCCATGACAGCGGTTGAGTTAATCTTTTCTTTGGGTTTCCGTACATGCCAGCTGGCTTGTTGCTTTGTTACGCAGACATCGTAAACTGGGAGTATATGGTGTTGTTATATGACCCTTGTTCGAAACATCACAAGCTACTGTAGATTCCTTTGTACTACAACAACATAGCAACATAGCGAAGGACTTAAGGTGGTGCAACACTACTGGATCTATACCTTACGCATTCATCTACAGCATCAGAGTTATTATTCTGTAATCCTCTCATAAAAATGAATTCTGACTTGAAGTTTGTATTTTTTTTTGGGGGGGGTCCTGACTCCAGTACTTCCTTAATTATACACGGCGGGCCTACTGACATCCCATTAATCAACGTCCCGTCATATCCCGCCTTGCAATTATATTTCATCGCTGTCAATAAAAACAATAAAACTCATGAGCTTCAACTTCGAATATCTTCTTCCCCCTAGTTATCGTTTCAAGATGTGAAAAACTCCCTGACTCATCACGCCGGGAGACCGCGCTTCTCGCACTCGGTGAAGAAAATGACCATGCGCCACAACTTCTTGACCAAATCCTCGGCTTCGTCGTCCAAAGCCTATCAATCCATTCGTGTTAGCAACTTCAGGTTCATAGTGAAAGAAAGAAAAAAAGGTATTCCAGAAAAGAGAGAAACTTACCCCCTCGAGTTCCTCCACCAACGACCCAGCATCTCCATGCTTCCGCAAATGCTCCTCCACAGCCTCCACCAGCATCTCCTCCTGCACGCCCAGGTACTCCACAATCTTCTTCTCCACAAACGGCCGGAGCTTGTCCCTGACCACCGAGTCATCCATAAACTCCCACTTGATGTTCCACGCCCAGAGACCTTCCTTCTCCGAGGGAATCTCCTGGGCCAGCGCTCGTACGGCTTGTGAGATTTCTTCCTCTGACATGCCGGCCGTAGCTGATAATGTGTCCATCTGGATGGGGATGAGTTGTCGCTTCGTAGACTCTGCCTCTTCGTCGTCCAGCAGACCCTCCACTTCTGCAATCGTACGCCGTTGGGGTGCCGCCCTCGATGCCTGAGCTCTTTGTGCCGCAGCTCCCAACGACAGCTTGAAAGGTTGTGGTGCCGACGCAGCAGCCTGTCGCTGCTCCATCTCCTCTGCCTGTCGATCCAAGAATGAGTCCGCCATACCCCTCGCCCGCTCCAGCTGAGCCTGCTCGCGACGCTTCTCCGCCTGCTCCGCCTGTCGGTCGGCTTCATCCCTGGCCTCTTCCTCTGCTCGGTCAGAAGTTCGTTTCCTGGCCCAGGCAGCTCTGTCTCGGTAGTACATGTGTGTTTTGCGGCTCGTCTCCCTGTCATCGTCCCACGCCTTCTCCCTCTCCAGCTGCTCCTGTTTTCTCCTCTCCAGGGACTCAGCATCGTGCCTTTCTCGTTCTCGCTCTCGATCCAGAGCTGCTTGTCTTGATCGTTCTCTGTTAACCCATTTCCGTTCTACCTCGGCGTACATTTTATCCTCATCAGCCTGCTGTTCACTCTTGATCCTTCGATAAAGCTCTTCGTCGCTAGCATCTGTGTCTTCGTCCCCCCTATTGATCGAAAACTCCGCGTTATTGATCCCGCCGTTAACAAAGGATACCCCACGGCCCCCATTCTGCCCCTTAGGCCCAGAGGGAGCGTTGGGTATCGCACTACCCCGGGGCCCCAGGGGAACATTATTAGAATTGGATGGTGGTGTGTCCAGCCGCGAGGGACGTGATGCGCCGTTGCGCCGCCGTTCCACCTCCTCCATTTCTTCCTCTCTCTTCAAACGCTCCATATCTCGACGGTTACTTCGCTCCCTAAAGGCCGCAATCTCACCGGCTACAACCTCTCGCATCTCAGCGGGGATGTCTGCCAGCTCATCCTCCTGAGCAAGAGGGATGTTTACCACTTCCACATTTTCCTCAGACTCAGTATTACCCATAGCAACATCTCCATTAGCATCCGCGCTAGTCCCCAGGGGGGGGTAAAAGAGCTCCCGGATAACCTGTTTCAGCGCTATCCTGGCAGCATCCAGTCTGTGCTCCAAGTCGTCGTCTCCCTTGTTCTCCTTGTAGGACTCCAAGTAGCTAATCGAGCTCGGGTCAACAGCCACTTGTAGCTTCGTCTTTTCGACATCGTCAAACGAATCGTCGGATGGCGGATCGCTGGATCCCTGCTGGCGCTTGACCGGAACTTGCACGCCCTCGTCCTGTAATAGCTGCACGGCCGTGGCAAGAGATTCGGGGTCGTCGAATAGCGCAAAACCGAACTTGGTGCCCTTGTGGTCGTCCAAAACACTGGCAGAGGGATCCCATCGCCTCAGTTTACCCACCGCCCCCAGCAGCCTCTGCACACCCTCATCCCCGCCAAGCCCCTCTGGAATCTGATGTAAGAAGATCGTTCGTAGCTTTTCCTCATTCGATGGGGGCACCAAAGCCTGGAGATTCTCTCTGGCAGCCATACGCCCCTGATCCTGCCCTCTCTCCATGCCCAGCCCGGGTCGTCCCGAGGGCGCAGGTCTGTCGTCGGACCTCCCACCAGAGGCCGAGGCTCCGGTGCCGAGTCGAATCACGGGGGCGTTGAAGTTGATGTTGGGCATGTTAGTCGGTGCTTGGAAGTTTGGCGGGAGGCCACTTGGACGATTAGCTTGGGGCACGTTGGCTTGCTGGACGCCCGGAGGGGCCATTCCCGGGGCAGAAGACATGCCTGGTGGAGGTCCTGCAGCAGACGAGAAAGGTTAGCAAGCATGGCCGCAGCGGAAGGAAATGGCTTGCAAGGTTTGGAATACACACCTAAGCCAGGAGGAGCTGCCATGCCCGGCGCTGAGCCTGGATAACCACCATAGCCCGGTGGTGCGCCATAGGGATGTCCTGCGAATCTCAAATCAGCTCCAGATACACCGCCGCATCGTTTTCCCACCATAATTACCTCCGTAAGGATTGTACGCCATCGTAAAAGAGCTTGTATTTTAAGCCCGTCACTCTTGCGCGTGATGCGACTTCTCCCTCCGCCAACGACTCTCGCACTCGAGGCGCGAAACAACAACAGAAAAAAGAAGGAAGAAAAAAGTTGGGAATAAATGCTCTCGGAAGCAGTCTTGTTTTTTCCTTTCTATCACAGAATTCAATAACAAGAATTCCTCGTTCGCATTGGTGACTCTGCGTGATGCTTCTCCTCCTTCTTTTATCAGCGGAGGAAAAAAAAAAGATTTGGAGCAAAGCTTCTTTTTCTGAGACCTTGTTTGCTGATGCTATTGCTGCTGCTGCTGCACGTTCGAATCGCGGCGCAAACGTTTAGGTGGTGTGGCGGCACCCCCCATGCAGCGTCTCCGTATCAACGTTAATCCGACCCACCCGGCATTTTCAATCATGTGGGAATATTTGAATCCGGAGAGCAGCCTTTGAAGCCATCGCAACGACTAATTGAGCGGCTGTCGAGCCATTGACACTTTAGAATGTGAGTTAATCCCTATTTATTATTTTGCCTAATTTCTATTCATTCTAATTGAATTATAGGGCCGCACCGTCGAGATACGGCAGCATGGCGCTGTCCAGGATAGCCTCCCCATCCCCACGACTCCCAACACCACAGCAGGCGCGGGCATTTTCAACAGCCTTTGCCCTGCGATTCAATGCCTCTGCGACATATTACAATACCCGACAAAACCAACCCCCCGCCCAGCCCATTAGATCGAACCCTCTAGTCGGCAATAATTATGTGCCCCCCGAACCCACCCCCAAGCCAGCTCCTCTTCCTAGAACAGAGTCCAAGAACGACTTCATCCCCCCTCCTCCTCCTCCGCCTCCCTCCGCCGCCGAGGCTTCCAAGACAGAAGCTTCCTCTTCTTCCTCTTCCTCCACCTCCAAGTCTGACTCCCCTTTCCCTTACAACGCCGCCGACTCCTCTTCCGACCCCTTCGGCGCCCTCGACATCGCCTCCATCATCGCCAACAGGGCCGCCATCTACGGCCAATCCCTCGGCATAGGCGACCCCCTCACCCGCCCCAAGATCCGCGCCAAGGCCGTCACAGGCCGCACCGTCTTCATCAAGGACCGCCTGTCCCCTACCTCCGCCCCTACCCCCGTAGTAGCCATCCGCGTCCTCGAGAGGATGTGTCGCGAGCAAAAAGTCAAGAACAAGTACCACTCGCAGAAATTCCACGAGCGAAAGGGTCTGAAGAAAAAGAGGTTAAGGAGTCAGCGGTGGAGGGCGAGGTTCAAGACGGGGTTCAAGGCTGCGGTTAGCAAGGTGATTGAGTTGAAGAAGCAGGGTTGGTAGAACAAAAGGAAGATGAAAAGAATTCACGGGAAAAGAAAAGCCTTAATGAGTGAGAGAGCAATGCGCCATATCAGAAAAAAAGAATGCGCATGTACAATAGACAATGTATGAAGAAAGACATATAAGCTCAAACGGTGTTTCTCCCTGTTTACGCATAGATATGTGATAAGAAGTATAAGGCTGCTATATAGAGTCTGCAGGTAAATATGCCTGCGTATTCAGTCCGCCCATGTTCCTCTAAACCTGCCAGGGGATCATCAAACTCAAGTAAAGAAAGCAGAGACTAGGAAATTCGTGTTTTCGTTCGTTCATCTAGTGAACCTACAAAGTCATAATTCATATATATCCAAAGGCAGCTCCAGCCCCACACTCGTGGAGGGAATATTCTTGGCCGCACTCGTCATTGCAATCAGGTGTCATCCATAATAATCAGAAAAGCCCCATTCTTTCGTAGGGCTGCTTTGGGCAATCTTGGGCCGCGACCTAAAGACTGCCTCCATATCCTCTTCCTCTGCCAGCCGCTCCACCAGGCTGTCCAGGTCCTCGTCAACCCTGGGGAAGTAGCCGCTTTCTTTTCGTGGCAACGCCTTGGCTCGTCTCTGGGACCTACGACGCTCTAATTGTGCTCTTTGTTGGGCCTTTTCGAACCCAGCCATGCTGCGTTTGGTGCGGCTTTCGAGGTCATCTGCAGTTTCAGAGCTTGATGCTCCTGCATCCAATTCTTCGGCAGTGTGCTCGACCACCGAACTGCACATTGAGGCAGGTTCATGCACCAGCTCAGGCTCCTCGTCATCCAAAAAGAATGAACTCTTTCGTGTCAGGGACAGTTGCGTCCGCTCAGAAAGGGAGAGGGTATGACGAGGTTTAGTGCGCTTGATTGGTGAGGGGGACGATCGCTTCATTGGCGAAGGTGATGTGTTATCCATCGTGTCACTGGAGGAATCAGTGATATCTTGCGTAGGTGACATAACAAATTGATCTTGCGTGATCGGCTGTGATTGTATTTTTCTGGTATCAAATTTATAAGGCTTGCGTTTTGCAGATGGGGGTGTTGCAGGCTTGGTCTCCTTGGGGGGTGCAGGAGGTGCGGCAGAAGGTTGAGGAAGATCGAACTGGTCAATGTCATATGCGCTTTTCCCAGGAAAGTTTCTCTTTCCAATGGGAATTGATGGGCCAGTCGAGCCCTCGGTGGAAATACTAGTGAGGTCGGGACGCGACAGTCTCGGCCTAAGAGACTGTCCGCCTGAGACAGCCAGTTTATCCTGGAATGATCGTATGGGCACGAAGGCACTCTCGGCGTCTTCCAAATCACTAATCTCAGAGCCACTATCGTCTTCAATAGAAGATGTGGACATGCCGCGCCGGACTGGCTTCTCCTGTCGCTTAGGGATTTTTGATGCAAATAGTTTGGCAAGGTTTACATCCTTCTTAGATATCCTCGCCAGGTCCTCATTCAAATCAGAGACCAGTCTGGCGTAATCCGCCGACATCTTGGGCTCTTGAATACGTATCTTAGACAATGGTCTGCTCACTCTGCCAATGTGCAGATCCATATGCTCCTCAAAGCCGAGGTCGATGCCCTTGGGCTTGGTATGTGCTACCCTTGCCTTGGAAGGCGTCTCAGAAGCCGATTGGCCAAACATGTCTCGTCGAAAGGCATTCCATTTCTGAAGCCTCTCCTTTTGCACCTGAACGCGAGACTCCAGCTGCTGCAAGAGGCCAGTACCCTCTGCTTCGAGCTCCCCAAGACGGCCTTGCTGCACTCTTCTCCAGACCTTGTCAAAAGGCGTGGTCACGAGTCCGGCCTCCTTGGTATCCCCACTAAGGAGGGTTTGCATCCAAGTCTCACTACCAGACCAGTTGTTGCGAAGAGTTCTCCGCATCTCGGCTCTGGCATTATCAGAGACGGACTGGCCAGCCCCTTTAATTTCCTTGGCAAGAGCGGCTTCATTCCTACGCGCAATGCCCCTCTCCTTAATGCCTAGCAGATCCGCAAAGTCTCGATATTGAGCTCTGGTCACTTCCTTTTGCTCCAAGATCCTCTGCAGCGATGCCCTATATGACAAGGCGAGTGCGTGCAGGTTTGTCTTGTTAGCCCTGTAGCCTAGCTTCTGAGTCGCAAAGCCCAAAACGGGATCCATGTGTGCACCGCTTTCTGCATGCTGCTCCATGACGACTTTTTTCAACACAGATGTAGAAAAGTAAGCGAGGACCTCCTCCAGTCTGTCGCCTTTGCAGTCATCCAACATGGTCTTCCGGACAATGGTGTCACGGCCAAGAGCGCCATTTTTCTTGACCTGCTCAAGCGACCTTATAAGAGCAGCGCGCAGATTGGTAGATTGGTTTGGATCCAGTGGTGGATAGAAGGGTTTCAACTTCTATTGAGACAGCGTTAGCCAAGTCCAGTTGTTGATAGGAATGCAATAAAACGGTAAGCGGGAAAACGTACATTTGCAGTCTCCTCCGGGTCCCATATGGAGAAGAGCTGAAACAGGACCCATTCTGCACAATGAATGCGCTTCTTTTGCCCTTGTGTGCCAGTTCCGGGCGGCGCAAAGGTGTCGACGGTGATACGGGGCCATCCAGGCAGCAAGTCCAGGTCCAAAAGCTTAATATTCGTAACGAATAGAGAAAGGGGAGACGGTCCCTCAAGCACGCCGAACTGGGATGGCGCCGGCGATGGGGTTCTCACTCTGCTGACGGACAGTGGAGGAACCGGAGGAGCAGACGCAGCGGCAGCGGCCAGCTCGCGCCTGGACCGAGTCTCCCTCAGCAATGGAGTTCTAGCTCTAGCATCCCTCTGGACCGGAGTCCTCGTAGTATCCCTTTGCACCGGGGTTCTTGCATCCCTTTGAATTGGAGTCCTGGCCTCTCGCGCAGGAGTTTTGGTCGCCGCAATAACAGCAGCAGCAGCAGATCTAAGCGACGAAGTTGAGGAAGAAGACGTCACGCGGGTAGAACGCGTCGTCCTGGTCTGTTGAATCACCGCCGCCATTTTTCTGGCATTTACTCGATTTGCATAGGTATCAATTCGGTGCAGAAGGTTTTCGGGGAGGGGGGGTGGCTGGGCTGGGCTGTTTATTGTCCGAGAATCGAGGGAGAAAGAGAGCGGACGTCAGAGTCGTCAAACGGTTTAGGAATGCCCTAAGGCAGCATCGTAGGGTCAGAGCGACACAAGAATAATAAAAAGAGAGAGGGAAAAAAAATGTAAGAAAATCAATGGCTCCAGGTGTGACGGGTTGACAGGTCGCGCGGCTGCAACTCCACGTGGAAAAACGAGGTCGCTGTCGTGGATGTGTTTGTTAGGATGGATTGAGGTTGGACCTTTGATGAAGGAGATTTGTGGTTGGATGGGGAATGGGCTGCTGCGTCCTGCTGCGTCAGGGACCATGCACAGAGGCCCATCTTGGCCGCTGGAGATGCATATGCTCACCCACTGTACGTCCACCAATTGTCCACTGGATGCCAACTGGATAGCCCACTACGGAGTACAATGGATGCCCACTAGACGCCCACTATGCCCACTATGGATGCCCACTATGGATGCCCACGACCAGGTAGGTATGTGCCCCGCCAACCATGTCGGTGAAGGATGCATCCAATTCATCCTGCATCTCAATTCTTGCCAGCATTAATGAGACAGACTCGAGTCACTCGACAAAGGGAAAGGGAAAGGGAAGAAAGCAAAAGAAAGAAAAAAGAAAAACTGCCAAAAATAAAATAAGTAAAGGGAGGGGAAAAAAGAAAGGCAACAGGAGAAACCAGAATAACATAAACATACACTACCTACTCTGTACAATTCATATCTACCTTACCTACTACTACATAGATATATCCCCTTCCGTATGGACCTCGTACGATTTCTTCCCCCTTCAGGCAGGCCCTTTATGTTGCATCAAAAACCACTTCTGCTCACCGTACATTTACATTTACATCTACATTCACTTTACGTACCCCGACCGATTCTTCTTGCATGCGTCACGCAAATCATCACTTGTACGTTTTTTTTATCATCATAGTTTTGTAGAGTACATGCCAAGCGACATTCCTTCATGTTTGCTCTTAATGTGTGCCTTGTTGACTTGACTGTCTTGCGCATCAACTTCACATACCCTATAACCAGACCCTTGAAAGTGTCGGTAAATACCTGTCCAAGCCATGTCTCATGCCACCACTCCGTATCTGTGAACACAATAAATAGCACAATTGTATTATGAAAACACCTCTATTCCATATCCTCTCCCTTTTCAAGGGCGAAAAAAAAAAAAACGCCGTGGTCATGCCCAGTATCGATAAATCAGCCGATTCAGCGCTCGTGACTTGACACCAGCCACGCTCCCAAATCATCCTCTAAATCCAGTTGACCTAGAAACCCTCCCCCCTCGCACATACAGACCGGAGACAGAGAGGCTGGTCAAAGTGTCAACAACCCGCATCAGCATTGACCACAAGTTCTTTACATTATCCTCGTTGAGCGTTGAGAGACCAACCTTGCATTGCATTCTTACTCCCAATCGCATTGAAACATAGCAGAGAGCTATTGGGTTCATTATCTACCCAATGGAATACTGTTTGTAAAGAGGACGAAAACAAGGTATTGGAAAGAAAAGTAATAACTCGCCTGTAGTAAGACAAAAGAGTGCATGTGAATTTATCGAACCCCACGACAAAGGCTTATACCGGCTCTCCTCCGGACCTCCCCCCCGAATCCCCTCCGCAACGGCCCTCACGCCCCCGGTGGCTTGCCGTACAAGTGGATACAGAAAACCGTTAGAATTCGGTCATTGTACCTGAGATCATCGGATCGCCGTTGGGAGGGGCCGCTCCGCTAATGCCCATACGGGCTGCCGGAGTCTCAGTTCCGGATTTGGAGTATTCATCCCCCCCCTCACGACACCCTCTTCCCAAGCCCTCACCATCAAGGACTCCCCCAATGCGTCCGTCAGTGTATGCCGGTTAAACACAGCAGGGGACGTGTCGTGAGCGTCCGCCCCCAAACCCAGTGCACACCTTCACCAAGCACAACACCTTGCAGCTGAGCTCGCATCATCTACACCCTATATAAATTCATCAAACCAGAGCATCACATACAAATTCACACCGTCACACAAACACTCAAGTCTGTCACTGTCTAGCCCCCTCCAGATGATCCGTTCACATGACTTTTCACCGAGTTAGCCACTCAACTGCAAACCATACCCTCCTGCATATCCCCTCCCCCTTCCCCTTCCCCTCATCTCTCTTCTCTCCCTACCTACCTAGCTACATAAAGTACCCAACGGCTACATACGTAAATGAAGGCAATGCCACGTATGAGACAAATCAGCACCTACCCCCTCAAAAAACTTGTCCAATTTCAACTCGCTTACGCTCACTCTTCATCCCCCATGCGGCTCGAGCCTCACCGCCTGACTGGATGGATAATGCAAGGGGTCAAATAGTTTGTTCTGGGCAGAAGGGGGCGTGAGAAATAGGTAAGCCCTCCTGGTAGGAATTCCAATCGTACTGTTTGTCTTGCATCAAGAATCAGCATGCAGGGCATGCATGTGTTGTCTTACCCGAAAGCTCGTTCATACTGTCCATTGGCAAGCCCATCTTTGGACAATGCACAAAGTGCATTGTTTTGATGCAAAGAAAAGGGACGGGAGTGGACAGCTTCATTAATTATCCACAACTGGCCTTGATTTCAGACGTTATTACGTGTCACCACAAACTACAAAAGATCCTCGGCTGTAAAGGGTTCGAAATGTGGTATCATATTCGTCCATGCTATCAATCTAAGTAACCCATATGCAGGCCAATATTGACCAGTCTTACAATAGGGTATCCTCGAATAGGATACCCCCTCAAAAAAACACCATTATCCGTCCCAGCGCCATGCCATTCGGTATTGTATTAAACCAGCAACATTAAAAGCAAATCATTAGCAATCGTACATCATCAGCGCCGTGTGATGCTCAGTTGTGGAACCGCCCTTAGATCCTAGATCGGGGGGACTGCGTGGCTGAGGTGGTGGGGCCGTTTAGTCAATCCTCACGGCTATCTTCCTGGACGCGCTTGACAACCTCGAGAAGCTCGGGGTAGATCTTCTCATTGGTTTGGATGCCACAGACTTTGGAAACAATCTCTTCAGCAGTGTTCGTAGACATGATGCTGGCGAGCTCCTTGGATTCTTCGTCTTCCTCGACGTTTTGGAAACGGAAAGCCATCTCGACGGCATCGAGGAGATACTTGACTGGCATACCTTGCTCAGCAGCCTCAGCAGCAGGGCCAATGAATCGCTCCTTGCGGGAGAGCTTTCTTAAAGGAGCACGACCAACGCGCTCAACAGCGTCCTCAAGGTGGGGGTTACCGATACGCTTAATGATCTTAGCAATGTAGGCATTTTGCTCGTCCTCGTCAAGGCCATGCTTGGCAACAAGGATATTCTTGGTCTCGTCCAGAGCACCCTTAACCTCAGCCATAATCTGCCTGTCCTGTAGGGCATCGTAGACGGTGCGCTTTCTTCGATTGTAACCGTGGTAGGCAGCGGTAGCGTGACTGGTATTGACGGTGTAAAGCTTGCGTTCAATGTAGGGAGCAAGGTTGTCGACCCAGTTAATGCCCTTAATGGAGGGAACACCAACATCTTCAAAGGGAGTCTTTTCGACAACCCACTCGAAGAACTTTTCCAGAGTCACATCAAGACCAGCATTGGGGTCCTGGGCGGGCACGATTCGGTCAATAGCCGAGTTAGCGTAACGAGCACGGAGGTGGTGAGTCTCAAGACGGTGGGGATCGGTGTTTCTGGAGTCCTTGATGTGTTGGGCCAGAGTGTCAGTGGCATTGATGGCGTTCTCGCAGGCGATGACATGAATGGGGTTTTCGTCTGGTCGGCGGTCGATGGCCTTGGCGATGACGGGGGCAATGAACTTGAGAATGTTGGGACCAACAGAGCAGGTGACAATGTCGGCAGTTCGAAGGACCTCAATCAAGTCCTCCTCGTGGGTCTTGGAGTTGATAGCACGGTAGTTTGTGATGGTCTGCTTCTGGGTACCCTCGGCACCAACCTCAATGACATGATATGAGGGGGTAGCGTTGATCTTGTCAATGAGAGAGTCGACAACATCGGCGAAGACGACTTCATAGCCAGAGTTGTGGAGGAAGCAGGCGACGAAGCCTCGGCCTGGAAGAAGATGTGTCAGTCAAGAGGAAGGCGGAGTGGTGATGATTTCGTTGAGGAGCATACCGATATTGCCAGCGCCAAAGTGAACGGCAGTCTTCATGATGATGTTTGTGAGGGGTATGTGATGTGGGAGATGTCAAGAGCCTGCAGTCGTGTTACTGCAGAGGCGATTTTCTGTTGTATAAGAGGAACTCCGGTGTAGAATTGGAGTCGTGGATGAAGAATTGATTGAAGTAGAGAAGAAGTTGTAAGTTGAAAACAGCGAAGACGATGGTGAAGATGAAGATGGATCAACAGAGGGGGATCGTCAAGGAGAAGAGAAAGATGAGAGCTTTATATAAACTTTGATGGTGCCTGCCCGCCTGGGGAAGTAGAAAGATAGATTGATGGGGCAGGTGGAAGGGGAGGGGTGGTGGGTGCCAATGACGATGGTTGCAGCTTCCATTCAAGCAAGGAGTAAGGTAAGAAGTACGGTAGGCACTAGGTAGGTACGGAGTACGGAGTACTTGAGATACATCAAAACTTGTACCTTGCATTTCTCGTCTAAGAGGACCTCCATCGGTCAGACGTCTCGATGGGAGAACCCTCTGTTGTACATACATACATTCATGGCTAGCCACCGCAAGGCATGTCCATGCCCTGCCCTCCCCCCCCTAAGCCTCGCTGAGCCAAAACTCGGGTCCACAAGGCGCATCAAAGAACTCGGAGAATGAGGTGACTGAGTGGGACTCTTTTGGTGGGCCTGACCTGGGCGATACGTCCACAGCCCTCCGTTTTGGCTCCATAATACATGTGACAAACCGCCGTCCTGTCCGTCTGTGTCATGATTGCATTTATCCATCAGCTTTGGTGTCAATCATGACTGTATTGGGAGGGTCCAACAGGGCAAACAAGGCCGACGACAGCGCTGTTGGCACCCTGTCAGGGGTGTGGGTGCGTGTGTGGATGGGTGTGGATAATCAGCAAAGCAGGCAAGCCATAGGTTAGCCAGTGGTGAGAAAGCAGAAAACGTGCAAACTTCCATGAAACGACCAAGAAAAAACGACGTCTTTCTGCTTTGCCTTTACGGTGGATGGGCTCCACTTCGGCTCCGTGCTTTTCGCTGGTGGCCCCATCAAGGATTGGGACGCTTCAAGGCACGCGGCCATCCTTCCCCCCCATCCAATCCAATCCGACCTGGCACAAACGTCATCAAGAACAACAAGATGAGACAGGTCTGAAGAGCTTGGGAAAGGTTCTATGGCTCCAAGCGCTAGCTTCCACATCATGCCCATGGATCACCCCTTTTGCTGCAGATAGGATCGACATTTTCTTTTTTACTGGGTAGATATTCCCAGGGGGGGTGATGAGTGACATCAACGAAGCCGCGGGGTCGATGCGGTTCACGATATGACTGAGCGTTTCGATTAATGTTTGCTGGGGGGCGGCGAGAGATGGCATGTGCCTGGGGTCTCTCCGAAACCTTTTATGGAGAATTTGCTTGGTATTATGGGATGATACCATGGAGATTGGATACTAGCCATCGGAATCTGTGAGGGGGAGAATGCATTTGTTTAGGACTCACTGATAAGCCTCAGTCTATCCAAACTTTCAACATTTCGCGGTAGCCCTAGAGATGGAGAGGGACATTTCATCACTGACGATTTGACCCCTCATCCCTGGAAAAGAGAGCTTTGAAGAACCTAGCCAAGACCGCTCCGAGACCCCCCTAAGCACAATCCGGTGGAAAACACGCACAAGCCACCAACCCCCCCAACAAGACAGCAACAAGAGGGCCGATTGGGCGGGCGACAAGCTACGATACCGCTGGGCAGGGGTTTTATAGGCGCAATGACGTATCGGCACACACTCATCCCATGTGTTGTTACGGAGGATGTAAGGTGTTATTATCGTGAACCTGATTCAGAGGGGGGTGGGATCGCTGACATGATTATGTATGGTCCCTTTTTTTCTTTTCTAATCGTGAGAATTCGCTAACTTGGCTTTACTTATTACTGCGATGGAGCTTCACTAATCGTCATGCACTGGCGATACCGCGGCGCTGTTACGGGTTCATAGCAGAGACGGAGTAGAGCAATTGGTGTCGTTTCAATTACCAGCCATCAACGTCAATGGCGGCCAAGTTTATAACTGACAGGTCTTTGTTACCAACAACAACAACAATAACATGGTCAAGTTGTTCTCTGTCGAAGCCAAAAGAACAGGCTCCATAACAAATCGCACCCTCTTTAATCTATCGCCCTTGCGCTGTTCATGTATTCTCAGGCCACCAAGGGCAAAGCAGATAGATTACACGCCTTTCTTTTCCCCACGGGTCCTCCCCAGTCGGGGTAATTCTTTTTCGTTTTCAGTGGATACTTTTTTATGGAGTTGTTCCCTTTTTCTGCGATGCAGGGCGGGCGGAGTAAATGATTGTGGAAAAGACAGCAGCATGTGCCCTCTCTCTATGGACCTCTCTCTCTCTCTCTCACCAAGGCATGTTACATGTGCATGCCTCACTACTCCATACCCCCCTCGATGAAGGGGATTCGATAGGTCCAAGTCACGATGCCAGCGACGTAAGAATGCGTCTCTTTGCTTGTGAAGGGAGAAGGAGGCAACTTTCTTTTGGACACCGTATGTTTGGAAACAAGGAGGTGAATCCCGTGAACTTCCGGTGTTATTGCTGCGCATGACGAGAAGAAAAAGGGAAACGAATCTTTTTCTTGTTATTGTTGCTCTAACTATTACTCTCCTTAACTATTGATGACCCTGCGTCACTGGCGCTTGGTGCTGGGGGGATGATGAACTTGTCCCTACCTGCAGGTGTCCATTGGTAGTGCAAGTACATAGGTAAGCTGCAAACGGCACGGCAGAAGAAGCCATCGTCGGTGTCATTTACAATGGAAGGCTTGCCAGCAAGGAAGTGACATAATCTGCATGGTTTTTTTTTTTTTGTATGCGTACCAATCGAAGCACTATCTAATATTGATTGCATCCAAGGATGTATTCTACTGGACATCGTCTGGCTGGAAGAGAGACGTAAGGAAAATAAAACAAGGAACAGACTGTCGGCGATCTCTATGGCTAAACGCATGGAATCCCTCCTCTGGCAAAAAACAAAAACAAAATAAGAGAATTACTAGATACATAATAGATACTTGGACAAGGGCGTTGGTTTGACGATCCCATCGAAAAAAAATCAACATTGCCAAGCCCCCCTCCCATCATTATCTGAGACGGCCCGAGTATTACCTCTTTTTGCGTCTTTTATCTCTCTCACATTCCGACTTGCCACTATACATACAGGTAATGCATACCTGAGGCTACCGTTACTCTCTCTCTTCACCTCGGTCGGAAGACTTAGCCAGCCCAGACCAGGCCAGCAGATGGTGAGATCGGTGAAACATGCACGCATCGGGGCCAGGGTGACTCCATAAAAATCCCGAAAGGAAAAGTCATTTGCAGGAATTCATTCACCGCAAAAGGCAATTCGATAAGGGACGTGATTCGATTCTTTGTCCATTTTCTCTTCATGTCTGCATGCATAAATCATGGTAATAATATTAATTGTGCCATTTTGGGTGTATGTGTGCGTGTGTGTATGTATGTGTGTGTCCGTCTGTTGTGCTCGACTCCCCACCCACCACCCTGGTTTCAAGATCAGTTAAACAGGTACATGTGGATGCTCCTACGTTACCTTGCCAATGGTGGTACCATCTTTACATTTTTCCAAAAACTGCAACTCCGTCTTGATTGTTGGTGTGTAGATACCTCATCGAGTATCGTGCCGTAAAAAACCGCCGCCAAACCCGGTCTTGTCCCGTCCAAGACTCCACCCACCGTTTCCTCTCTCTCTCTCTCTCACACACACACACATATTGGCTGCCTCCTTGACTCTCTTTATTTCTCTCACAGTGGATGAGGAATGACATGATGTTCTCTTCAAGAGGGTGTCCTCGGTCTTTGCGTGCCTGTTGATCTTGTGTTACATTGAAACTTGAGCCGTTTTGGGAGGCAGAACAGTTTGTTCCAGGTTCAACACCGTCATTCCATGTTGATGGCATGACTCAATCATCACCACCGGGTGCCCTCCGTCCATCCTCTGCCATGTATAGAAGCTATCAAGCTAATTAGATTAACACCCATTTAGGAAAGCAAAGGACGGTTGAAGATGAATTCTCCGTCTCCAATGGAGATGGATGTGACGACAGACTGCATCTATCTAAGTGTCTATAACTCTCACAGCCACTGTCTGGAGCAAAACTACGGAGTACCTAGTACTAGATAATCAGCAGAGTCATGGAGTCAATCTCTCGCATTGACTATTATACGGAGCACCGAGTACCACCAACAAAGTAAACCACTCACACACCAACATGCTGCCACGCCCGCTCACCCGCCGTCAGACATCATCCCCATGATTCCATCGTGAACTCCCTCTTCATTTCTCCTCTGTTCTCCATTCTCCATCCCCCATTCTCCATTCCACGCTTTGATCTTCCTTTGTCTCATCC
The DNA here is from genome assembly GCA_004303015.1 of Cladobotryum protrusum. Classification (NCBI taxonomy): domain Eukaryota; kingdom Fungi; phylum Ascomycota; class Sordariomycetes; order Hypocreales; family Hypocreaceae; genus Cladobotryum; species Cladobotryum protrusum. Next base: position 6,120,002 of record RZGP01000008.1, read on the forward strand.
CCATCCCCGGACTCCCCGCATGCACCCGACCCGTGGCACCACAATGATAAGCGACATTTCCTCCCCCCATCCAATCACCATGTTCAACCAGCCCCCAGCAGCAACGCATTCTCCCCGTCAACGAACCGTTCCTCTCCGATATCCTCCTCCGCCGCTTGGACATTTCTTCACATTCTCTTATCGGAAGCGCCTGTCTTCCATTCTCAAACATCTAGACCCAAAAAAAAAAAAAAAACCCCTCGTAGACGCCAAAAAAAGATAGAGACCCTTAACCCTTTCTCATTGAACCTGCAGGAGTCTCGTTCATCCGAGAATGAATAGCTACCCTGCATGAACGTCTTTGCCGACCGACGGCTTTATTGCGGAACACATGGACTACACAGAATACATAGACTCATAGACTCATAGACTCGTACACACGCATGCCAACATGCAACCCAAGCCTCCCTCATCAGCCGGGCATCAAAACAACCAACTAGCTAAACAATCAATCTCACAAGGAAATACTGCCATTTGCCTTTATCCATTCACAAACCCGCGATCCCCCTTCACCTCTCGCCCACATGCAAATCTTACACCCCTCCTCCTCCTGACCAGTCACCTCCCCCCCCCGCCCCAGTGGCGCCCTCTCCCCATGGGCATGTGTGCATCCTGCACCCCATACGTCGTATGCATAATGGAGCAACCACCATAGGCGCCATCATACATATCACCCACCCATAGCAAACCAGATGAAGAGAAAAAAAACGACTCGGCTCCAATGTTCCGTGACGCAAACATGCATCAAACACCCCCCGGACCTTTTGAGATACTATCGTAACAGCAAACCGACTTCTTCCCGGCTTTGGGTCAAATGTCATGCAGGAAACTTGTACGGAGCCGAGGTAGGGATAGCAGGGGAGGGAGGGAGTTGGGCAATCAGGTTACCTTATCCTCGGATCGACAGATCGTAAACTGCATTTGACTGTCCATGCATCTGATTCTTGTCTTGTTGTTGGTTGAGCACTTTATAGACTCATTAATTCGTCCACGCTTATACGAACAACACATTTGCATACCTGGCATACGCACTCTTGTAAGCAAAAGACCTCATGCCACGTACTTTTGCAGCACTGCATAGTCTGCTTTCATGAATATTGGCATTGTATTGAGCCCAAGTTCCATTCATCCGAATTATCTTGCTTGTAATTCTGCACCGTTTTTTTCTCGTCCTCCCTATAATAGCTCTCATAATTAAGTATGCACCATTCATGCCGCTACAAAGACGCCCTTTGTAACATAGCCCACCACCACATAACCATAATATCCACTTTCGTTTTTTTAATTAGATTTTAGCATAGGCCTTGAATGCTCCAATAAGACCGCCAGTCGAGGCATCGTGGCCCTCGCCGTTGCCTGGCTCGTCCAACTCCTTGAGAATCTTCTTGGCGAGCACCTTGCCCAGCTCAACGCCCCACTGGTCGAAGCTGTTGATGTCCCAGATGGCTCCCTCTGTGAATGTCAGATGCTCATAGTAGACAATGAGAGCACCAAGCTCAGCGGGGCCAATCACACCACCAACAAGGATGGATGTGGTTGGTCGGTTACCAAGGAAGCGCTTGTGAGGTACCAGTTCCTCAGGAGCACCCTCAGCCTTGACCTGGTCATCAGTCTTGCCAACCATGAGCGCCTCGGCCTGGGCAAAGTAGTTGGAGGCAAGCATCTTATGGTGGAGATTGTCGGTAATGGGGTTGTGTGACTTGGCAGCAAGAATGAAATCGGTGGGGATAAGCTTGGTGCCCTGGTGAACAAGCTGGAAGAAGGAGTGCTGAGCGTTGGTGCATGGCTCACCAAACAGGATAGGGCCTGGGAAATGATTAGTATCGTATAGCACAAGAGTCATGATTAAACTTGTAGCTACTCACCGGTGGTGTACTTGGCTGCTGATCCGTCAGAAGTTATAGTCTTGCCGTTGGATTCCATGGAGAGCTGCTGGAGATAGGCAGGGAATCGGTGAAGATACTGGTCGAATCTGCATAGCCTCATCAATACTTCATCCTCATTGATATAATATGGAATAAATGCTCACGGTGCAACCAGGTGAGTCTGAGCCTGGAAAAAGTCAGAGTACCAGACACTCAAGAGACCGCCAAGTACGGGAATGTTTTCCCTCAGGGGTGTTTCGCGGAAGTGCTTGTCCATGGCATGAGCACCGCTCAGGAACTTGTGGAAGTTGTCAAAGCCAACGTAGAGAGCAACACTCAATCCAATAGCACTCCACACAGAGTAGCGACCACCAACCCAGCTTTCAAAGCCGAACATGTTGGCCTTGTCAATGCCAAACTTGGTGACTTCCTCCTCGTTGGTGGACAAGGCAGCAAAGTGCTTAGCAACTTCACCCTTGCCGCCGGTCTTCTCAAGGAACCAAGTCTTGGCAGTGTTGGCGTTGGTGGTCGTCTCAGCGGTTGTGAAAGTCTTGGAGGCAATCAAGAAGAGTGTGGTCTCAGGATCAGAGGCCTTGAGAGCCTCAGCCATGTGGGTGCCATCAATGTTGGAGACAAAGTGAAGAGTCATATCATCAGCACCATAGTACTTGAGCGCCTCGGTAACCATGACAGGGCCGCTATTGACAGTTAGCTTAGGGAAGACCAAAAAAAGTAGAGGATTCAGTCTTAACATACAGATCGGAACCACCAATACCAACGTTGACAATGTTTGTCAACTTCTTGCCAGTGTAGCCCTTCCACTCGCCACTTCGGACCTGCTCGGAAAACTCCTTCATGTGCTGGAGAACCTCGTTGACACCGCCAGGGGTGTTCATGACATCGACGCCATCAACCTTCATGTCCCAACCACCAACATTGCGCAGAGCAGTGTGGTAGACAGCACGCTTCTCGGTAAAGTTGATCTTCTCACCAGCGAACATGGCATCGCGCTTCTTCTTGAGGCCAGCTTGCTCAGCAAGCTTTACAAGCAAATCAAGAGTCTCATCAGTCAAGAAGTTCTTGCTGAAATCGAAGAGAATATCGGCAGAAACGCCGTCGGACTTGAAGGTTCGGGAGTATTGGTTGAATCGGTCTGGGTTGGTGGCGAAAGCTTCTTTCAGAACAAAGGTCTTGCCAATGTTCTCACGGTGAGTCTGGAGCTCCGACCAGGAGGGGAGGGTGTTTGCGGGAGCCATGGTGTTGATCGAAATTCGTTGGGAATCACTAGCCGTGGATAATGTTAGTTGGAGTGAATATTGAGATTGAAAAAGACCATGTCCCAGTGATGGTGGACGCTATTATATATGTGGGATAGAACATGTAGTCGTTGTTGGAAGAGGGGCAGGGATCGGAATGATCGGATTGTACGGCGGCTTGTACGGAGTGTAGTGGAATGGGATGGATGGATGGCGGGGTTGGTTGTCGCTTGGTGATGATGGTGGTACGGAGTAGGAGATTGAGACTTACAGCTCAATTACAGTTGTAGCAAAGGTAGGTAGAGACTGATTAGCTGTGTGATTGTATCAACAGCTTGGTCCAGCGTATGAGGGGGAGGGGAATGGAGAGAGAGGATGTTTGGTGTTGAAATATCCCGGCCAGATGTTATTATTGTTGGAAAGATGGAAGGAAGGGGGGAAAGAATCAGAAGCTCCAGTTCTTGCCGTTGCCTGGCTCCAGCTTGTTGGGAAAGCTCCAACCTGCCCCTCATTCCAATTGCCCAAATTTTACTACAATGACCTCACTGCTGTAACAACCCCACCTCCTCGCTAGAAGCTTAGAAGCTAAGCAACTGGTTACCAAATCAACACCAATACTGGATATTCTCACCACCTCATCCCTCAAGTGGCTGCTTACATTGTTGTTACCAATATCTCTAATCATTATCAATTGCTCACGGCATCTTCTCTTGCATTGCATATAGTAATGCTAATAGCGAGAATATTTACCACCACTCTGCCCCTCCACCCCTCCACCCCTCCATTGGGTCTGATCCATGGACATGAGAACAGCCGGTATCCTTTGAACCAACCATTCATCTAGTCATACACCCAATTCGGTCATTAAGGTAGCCATGTGCTCCGAATACGAGGAAGCATGTGCAGCAGCTGCGTCTACTGTTTGGGAACTGATGCGTGTGGATCTGGACGCCAGTTGCATCAATTCGATAAGCTTATTTATGTCTAAACGGCATCTAACTAACAATATCATTTCTAACCATTCCCAAACACCAAAAAAACAAATTGCTTCCCCAAAAAAAAAAAAAAAAAAAAAAAAAAACCTTACTCCAATTACAGCGACAAGATGGACTTAAAAACTGTTTCCAGCATAGCGTCAACATCTGGTACCATGCTGCTGCTCCTCCAAGCGACAAAGTTGTCTGGCCGTACTAGCACACAGCCATCTTCTTCCACTTCTCGCAAACGCTCCCAATCACCGTACACAGCCTCGTACTCGAGTCCATAACCAACTGCAAAAAACGGCTATTTCGACCCTCAGTGATTTTTCAATCCTTTTCGCAGCTTGCTTCCATGATTCTCCGCCAAAGCCTATGAAGAGTGAGAATCGCCCTTTACCCGCCAAATCAATCGTTGAGATTGGCTGTCCAGGAATGGCAGTGTTAAGCCAGGCGTGAGGCAGTCGATGACCAGGATAGGTGTGTGGCTCATAATACAGGTCCCGATCTGAGGGCAGCGCTGGTTCAGGTCCAACTCCATCAAGGCAGACAGCAGTCGAGCGGTATAGCTGGTTGGACTCGGCTCCCAGAGTCAAAAACTCGTGGGACATGTATTCGATTGCTTTTATGAGATCACGTCGCTTCTTGTTTCCTCGTTCAGACTTCTCGTCCAGAATTGCCAGTTCTTGTTTTCGCTCTTCTAGTGATGGCTTCGAGAAACCAAGAGCCTCGAACACAGGAATTTCATCTCGTATGGACTGATTAGCTCTATTACCATTATTGTCAGTCAATAGCATTCAACTTTCAGACCCTTCGATCCATCTTACCTCGCCACAACAGCCGCCCCCACAGGTTGACGCTCAATTGTGTATGTATCCAGAAGAGCTGGGCCAGCCAAACCTGCCAGTTGTCAGTGGTCTAGGCCGCAGATAACTTGATTCTCAACAAGAATCTTACCCTTTTCAACCAAGTTAAGCTTCCATGCAAGATTTGCCGCATCCTGGATACAGGTATTGGATCCCAGCCCATTCATTGGTGGATGTCGATGCACGGCATCGCCCAGGCAAAAGCTGCGCACATCAGTCAGATTCTAACTATTTCACCCGCTCATAAAGAGGTACTTACATATTACCCTTGCTATACTTCTCTGCCACAATGTCATTGATGACCCATTTATCGATGCGCTGGATCTCGACTGGAATCGATTCGTCGCCAAGCACAGAGTATACCTGTTTCTGGACTTGCTCAAAGGAGGGCGTGTACTCGGTTGGACAAGTTGGTTTGTATAGAAAAATAACCATCCATTCATACCAAGGCTTCACCATGCGGAAGACTGTCCACCAGGCAAAGTCGGGGTTCTCTACATCCGGTCTAATCAGATAATGGAGGTTGCCCTTTCGGGTTTTCATCAATTCACTGAGATCAGCTCGCACAATAACGTTGAGAGCTGTGCCACCGCTGGGCTTGACTGTCAGAGGGAGCTGCAGCTGCTGCACAATCTGACTTCTGGCTCCATCTGCTCCAAAAAGATACTTGGTCTTGATCACGAAATTTGTATTAAAAATCATGTCCCGCACCGTCACCGCGGTAAAGTCTCTTGCCGAGTCATCGAAGGATAGGAACTGGGTTCGAAAGCGACAGGGAAATCCGTGCTGGGTGGCGTATCGCAAGAGAATAGGTTCCGTCCAAGTCTGATTGAGCTCCAGATGAGAGCACGGGCTACGGAGTTGGTATTCGCCCTGAATTATCGTTAGCATTCCAATCTTACTCCGCAGTGAGGAATCACCGGAGTCAGCAGAGCCATACCGATCGCTTTGGGCCGAATCCCCAGGAATTAATGCGAGCGAATTCCCTCCCAGCCATAGTCTCGCACCAGCGTGTATGGCTCATCTCTTCGCCTTCATATCCAAGTTTTCTCCATTCCTTTTCCATCTCGGGATCCAAGTCACGGATGCATTCTGTAGAGACTGTCAAAGCCTGTCACGTTGGATTCCTGTACCAAGAATATGCACATACCCATAGTAGCCTGGTTATTAATATGCGCTCGAGGCGTATTCGCCGACGACGGCGCTGAGCTGATGATCAAGCCATGAAAACCTGCCAAACGATATATCCGTTACTATCACCGCTACGCGACACGATTAGAATGAGAGGATGATGGACATGTGCGAACCATATTTGCCAAGGAAACATGCCAGAGATGCGCCAGCGGGCCCAGCACCGACAATCAAAAAGTCCAGCTTCAATGCATCATCGCCGTTGTTGGCGTGCTCGGGTAGAAACGCAACTGTCATGGCTAACGACCGTTGAAGCGCTTGGTGTCACAGCTACACAGTTCGAGAGTTTCCCAATGCAAGCCTTGAACGAGGGTAGAATGATGACCACGCCACTTCATATACCCAGCAAAGCCCATCCGTGGGTCGAGCTACACGCTAAGGTGGTAGTTCAACGCAAGTGCACCAAAGGATCAGTGATGCAAATTCCACTGACCAACAGTGAGAGAATCACCCACAGATTCTCGGTTCGGTATTGCGTCTACGAGCGATCCGGCTGGATCATTGTCGGCACGATTATACACCCGTCTCCTTATCATTATGAGGTTCCCTCTTTGTCTCGGACCGCTCCGCATTGCCAATAAAGAAACATCACGTCAGACTTAGTAGTCTCTGTTTACTTCTTCTAGACAGGCATACATGCATGTGGCTGTTGAGTAGTAATATTGGCCTCGGGCTTGCCTTTGCTCCCTCCTTGCCTAAATAAGGAAGTCAGCCAGATCTTATAAACAAGGAGTAAGTAGCACGATGCCACCATCTGGTCTTTTTTCTGCCAAGGGCAAGCCGTTGCGGGCGGGAGCGGATGATTGCTGTTCCTAGTGTTGCATCAATTGATGTTTTGAAACGCGTGGGCGAAGAAAATATTTCAAACTACGGAGACTCGTCCTTCTAGTGCCACTTGGGGTACGCTTCGCATGAACATCATGAAAATCATGAGCATCGTGAGCATCACCTGCTTCAGTTCAAACCTGGTCGTCTTGCGGTTCGACAGCTCTCACTCAGCTACAGGACTGCGTTTGGCACAGCACTTTTATACTCGGCTATCGGCTATAATCCATAGGTTCTCGACCCTTGGCCGGACTTACACAATGACTCTCCCCCAAGTAAGAGAAATTACAGGCTGACACAACTCAAGACACAACGCCCTGAAGCCAAGTACACGCACTAAATGTCTCGGTAGGATAGCCCCCTCTCCTAATCAGGTATAACAAAGTGGCCCTAAGTTGGACAGATGGATTAGTCGGTGCTCGGTAATCATTGTGTCATTTGAACGTTGACCTCGGTGATCAACAAGAAATGACAGGATTTTTCCAACCTCTTTTTACATCCCGGGCAAGATCTGTCTGTCGATGGGTTGAATGATTCCAGTGGATGGTAAGAACAAACATGCAATGAAACAGTATTACATTGCAGCGGCCGTCAAGATCCGAGCATGCCGCGACCAACAGACAGTGCTATTGCAGCAGAAGCAGGCCCACAACTGAGGACTTTGCCGAGACAATAGACTACAAATCCCGATACCCTAGTTCGCCGCTCCATGCCCGCCTTATCAGTTCGCGGATTGCGCCCCGCTCAACGGGTTGGGGATTCCAGAAGGGCCTGCTAATGAGAATATCTGCCGCCTTGTCAATATCTTCCTCTTTGAGACCCAATTCTCTCAAACTTGATGGGATATTGAAGCTGGAGACTAATTTGTTCAGGCCTTGAATGGCATCGCCGTCGCTGTGGGGAATAACTTCTGCAAGTTTTTGCATAACGTGAGGAATGCTAGGGGCTGTGTAGGCAAGTGCATGAGGGAGAATAATGGAGTGCGTTTCTGCGTGGGGGAGGCCAAAGCTGCCTCCAAGGACATGGCATAGCTTGTGGTGCAAGGAGACACTGGTCATAGCGAGGCATTTTGCGCAGAACCAGGCGCCAAGGAGAGCATCTGAGCGAGCGGAAATGGCACTAGGGTCTTCCATGATCAGAGGAAGTGATGAGGCCAACAGTCGGATTCCTTCGATGGCAAACATGTTCGCAATGGGATTGGCGTCTTTTGCATACAAAGCCTCGACTAGATTGGCAATTGTCAATGTAGATCTGTTATGAAGGTCCCATACCCAACGTACCAGCATGCGCCATTGCATTGAGCCCACTCGTGGCAGCCAACGTGGGAGACAAGCTCAATGTGAGGTTGACATCATATATAACAACAGCCGGGATCGATGCACGATCAACATGTGTCCGTTTTTGGCCATTTTCGGTCTCGCCTACTATCGGTGTCATTTCGCTCCCTGCATATGTCGTTGGGAGGCAAATGTGAGGCAATCCAGTGCGGATGGATAGAACTTTACCCAGGCCGACCGTGCTCCCACCACCGATTGATACGAAGCAGTCAGCGTCGGTAGTCTTGGAGTATTCCAGCGCCTCGGCGGTGATGTTGGTTGGCGTGTGCATCGTAGCACGGGTGAATGCTCCGACAACATGGCCACCCAGCAACTCCGTGAAACGTGGAACGTGTGATGATTCGCCGCTGGGAGTGGTGAGGAGGAGAGGTTTCGTGAGACTGAGTTTGGCGAGTTCTTCTGGGAGTTTACTCAGACTACCTACTCCGAAGAGAACCCTCCCAGTATTCTCTGTATAGTCAAAGACGCTCATTTTGGCGGACAGGCGGGTATCAGGTAATGAAGATCGGGCGGGCCAACACGGTGGAAGTAACAAGATTAAGATGAGATATCCAATGCTCAATACATCGCAAGAAGACGGTCTAAAAATCGCACATATATAAGCAGCTGAGCCTACATACGTGCAACAGGCTCTCTGGCAAAGGTCGTTAGTCAGGAAATGTTGAGCTTCCGTCATCATTAATGATACGGCTCCAGGGTTGGATGACTATTCGATCTCTTCCGAAGGCGACAGAATAAAGCGTGCACAGGTCATTACCAACCCAACGATACAACCGCTCATCTCATCCCCCGCCTTTTTTGTCTCCCTTCTTGGCGATGGGACTACCGTAGCTTTTCCTTGTCCAGTTTCATCCATTCAACTGCCGGCCCTCACCTACCGAACGATTATTAAGTTCCAACTCAGCAGTTTATAATGACTGTTCAAGGGTTCGAATCCATGCATCATGCATCCTGCGCGCGCATGTCACCTACACCGTCTAATTTCTTATGCATCCCTTTCTAATACGACGTTTATCCAACTATGGAGGCAATGGCTGAGAAGTATATCAATCACGACTGAAACAAAGGATCATTGAAAAGCCAGATTCCAACCTGGATATCAATCAATACTTGTCGAATCTATCATCTAAAGAAATACTTGAAATCAACCATCATGGCGCCAGCGAACCTCGAAGACTTGACCTCTGAGAACTTGACCCCTCACGTCATCAAGACCTGCACCGAGCATGTCGCAGATGAACGTACCAAAGAACTGATCACCGGATTAATCCAGCACCTGCACGACTTCACCCGGGAAGTCAAGCTGAAGCCGAATGAATGGGAAACGGCCATCCGATATCTCACCAAGGTATGTTGACTTCATGTACCTGATGATTGACGCATACCCATAACACATATTGGCGCATAGGTTGGCCAAGGGTCAAGCCCAGAGAGACAGGAGTTTGTCCTGCTGTCCGACGTCCTTGGCCTCTCAGCATTGGTCGATACCTTGAATTCTGCACAGGCAAACGTGGACTCGGCGACTGAGTCGTCTACCCTCGGTCCCTTTCATAATGAGAATGCACATGTCCTTGAGAATGGGCAGTCTATAGGCGCACCAGGCGTCGTTGGCGAACTGATGTTGATGCACGGTACTGTGAGATCAACTAACGGCGCACCGATTGAGGGCGCGACAGTGGACATTTGGGAAACGAATGGGGATGGGCTTTATGATATGCAGGATCCCAACCGCCCTGATTCAGACTGCAGAGGAGTGTTTAGCACGGACGAGAAAGGGCGGTTTTATCTGCTGGGAGTGAAGAGCGTGGACTATGATATTCCTAGCGATGGACCAGTAGGAGACTTGCTACACCTGCTCGATCGAAATATCACACGCCCAGCACATATAGTAAGTCTTGAAGGTCCACATTGCTTCGTCCATACACTGACAGTGGTATAGCATTTCCAATTCAAGCATCCGTCGTATGTTGACCTCACGACGGCTTTGTACGATGCCGAGAGCAAGCATATTGCGAACGACCCTGTATTTGGTACGAAGAAGTCGCTGGTCACGAATGTGAACTGGGTAGATGACCCGAAGGCCCTTGTTGAAGAGTATAAGCTGAAAAACACTCTTGGGGAGATGAGCTGGGATGGCAAGGGATTGTGGGTGGTTCAGCATGATTTCGTCTTGTTGAAAAAGTAGTGAAGGGTATAGTATAGCACACAAGTATGAAGAATCAATTTATATGCAGCATCAAAAGAATAAGATACCAACACTCAAAGTCATAAAATTGACGGTATTTCAGATAATATACATTTACTCGTCTATAACATGTTTACAAAAAACGTTATCCGTCTATGGATCCCAAATAAAAGATTGCCTCCGTTATGCAAAGTCCCCCCCGATTTGCCAATTTCTTTTTTACCCTGTAAAAGAAAAGAGAGAGAGAGAGAAAGAAAAAAGCTCTATACCACGGTCCTGCGCTTAAACTCCAGGAGGGCCATGGGGTTGGGGGTGATGACCAGATCGACCTCAAAGTTCCTCGGCCTCTTCTCGGGCCCGCCCTTGAGCTCGACGTCGTCCTTGAGCCTAAAGTCCCAGTTCATCAGGAGCTCGGCGAGGATGACCTTGATCTCGTTGGAGGCGAAGAAGCGGCCGGGGCAGGTGTGGTTGCCGTAGCCGAAGACGAGGGACTCGCCGTTTGCGGTGGAGAACTGGTGGCGGGTCTCCTTGCCGGCCATGTTGCGCAGGTTGTAGAAGCGGAGGCCGTCGAACTCGTCGGGGTGGGTGTAGTTGGGAGGGTTGTACTCGGGGGAGTAGGTGGTGGTTTTGGGGTCAGTGTGCACGGCGAAGGAGGGGAAGCAGATGCGGGTTCCCTTGGGGAGGGTGTGGCCAGTGGAGAGGTGAAGATCAGAGGTGCAGATACGAGTGCCGGAGGCTGCATTGTTTTGTTAGCATCAAGGTGTTTTTTTTTTTTACCCCTTCTTCTTCTCTTGCATGGGAACGTACTGTAAATGGGAGGGTTGAAGCGCTGGCTTTCCTTCATGAAGCTGTCGAGCTTGCGAAGCTTGTTGTAGCTCTCCTTCTTGAGTCTGATGTATCCGTTCTCATCAATGTCGACGCCATCATCAGTGCTAACTTGCTTGATTTCTTCCCGGAGAGGCTCAATGTACTCGCGTCTTGAGGCAAGGTCGAGAATAGCATGAGTAGTAGCCATACCACTGGTGTGAATAGCAGCAAAGGACACTTTTTTCATATATATGTTAGCATTTAAAGAAGATGCATATAGAAGAGCTTAGACTAATACTTACAAACCATCTGGTTAAGGGCAAGGTTCTCAGGGTCGTCGCGCAGGTTCTCGGGGGTATACTTCAGAAGCCACTCGATAAAGTTACCTTCCTGGTCACCGGACTCTTCATTGTGGAGCTTGCGCTTGATGGAGTCCTTGGTCAGCTGGGCATTCATGATGGGGGTCAACATTTCAGCGCCGCGAGTCCGGTGAGAGGTGAGCTTCTTGATTTCAGGGAGAGAGTTGGTGACCCAAGGGCGCTTCCAGGCCGGGTAGTCGCGGATAGCGTTGCGGGCCTTGACACAGTCGATGGTGTAGCTGATGGTAGATTGGATCCATTCTTCCTCACGGCTGAGAGGACGGCCGACGAAGATACGGCCGTTCAGGAGAGCAACAAGACGCAAGACCTTGCCGTAGAGTGGGAAAGGAGTCCATTCCTTGCAGTCGCCAAACTCCTTGTCGAAGCCGAATCGGACCTCATCCTGGAGATCGGGAATGGTGCTGGCAATGTGGCGAGTGAGATCGATACGGATGGCCTGGATCATTTCCGGGCGGTGGTCTCCAATGCCGGTGTACTGGGCAAAGAAGTTGCGCTGGTGCTCCTTTGTGAAGGAGACGACAGACTCGGGCAGGTTTCTGACTTCATCCTGGATCTTGATGGGGAGAACCACAATGGGAGGGGACATGGGCAGGATGTAAGGCGAGTCCGGGTACTTTTGAAAGTTGTTAGAAAGATGTACACACACAAGAGCTCAAGATACCCCATGATGATGGGTGTGGATGCGACTTACTTTGCGGGCACCCTCCAAGAGTTCCTTTTTGGTAATTGGAGTCCCCTCAACGCCCACGACGGGGAGGTTGAGCTTGGGCTTCTTGTTGAGGTTGAAGTAGACGAACAGGATGGCCACAACAAGGGCGGCAGCTCCTGAGAGCGCTGGTGTCAAGGCCAACGTCTTGAGGGCATCCTCAAGCTGCAACTTTAGAGACTCCATCTTTTCGTCTCTTCTCTTTTCTTTTCCCTTTCTTTGGTCACACACACACACACCGAGACCTTGGATGGATAGAAAAGATGATGTTGACTTGCGTCAGACGTCTATTATTATTCTTATCAAGGCTGCCTCAACAGGCGGCGGGGGTCTACGGAGAACAAATAAGAAATCGCATGTTTGTCAGGATCCCAGCTAGCCAGAGGATTTGCATTTTGTTCCAAGAACATTCCACAGCTGGTTCTTCAGAAAATTGTCCGAATCCATGCACTGTATAATAATAGTATGTCTTCTATGGCAGCCACCCCCCCCCCCCCCCCCCCCCCCCAAAAAAAAAATACACTTATCTGAGCTTTTGTCGCTGCAAATAAATTCACCGAATGGTGGTGTGTGTTTATGTGTGCTGGTGAGTATTAGGTAGTAGTAGTAGTAGAAAAACAAAGATCCTGTGAGATTTTGGCTCCAGGGCTGCCCTCTCGGCCAGTAATGCTGACATTTGTCTTTGTTCATTTCGACACGGAATGATTGGCTTTCAACCTTTGCATTGCCCTGAAACACTAAAGGCAGAGATGGATCATGCGATTTTGAACTTGCCCCAAGATCGTCATCCTCATCATCCAGCTGAAAGATCCCTCCTCCTCGACCCTTGACCCCTGGGGGGAGGGGGGGGCATCAAGATCCTTGGATCCATACCTAGATTATTATCCATGTGGTACCTGCATAGTGTGTGTCACATTCGGTGCATTTCTCCCGCATAACTGTAAAGGTTCCCAGCATCGTCCAGCTCGTAGGCAGAGTTCGATAATACTAGGGAATACAGTAGCCTACCGGAAACGGCGCAGCTTGACATGCACCGCGGAGTCATGGATCCCATGGAGAGCGGGTTATCTAGAGGCACTTGATAATTTTGCTTACATCCGCATCCGGACTTACACGCATACATACACACGCACATACGGGGCGTACCATCTCAGACATGTTCGTAAGGCGGGCCAATGTCTGGCTTAGAAACAACGTGTTGTAGTCTGATTTGAGTCTTTTTTTTGCCTCCTCAACGAGGCATCACCGAAGCATGGGGGGGGGGGGGGGGGGGGCAGAAGAAAGCAATGTTTCGGATGATGTTATCCTCCTTTGACTCGGCCGAATGATAATTCGTTCGCTTCCTCTTGTCTTGCATGCCTTGTCCCGTGTATAATCATAAGCAGCAGGATATTTCTACGTGGCGCCTTGCTTTTCTATACAGACTCAACTGCCCTCCCTCCCTTCCTCCCTCCAAAAAAGTCCTCTGCCGTGCTGATATCCCATGCGGCATGCTCGGAATACGCGTATCACTTACTCATACTTGGACTCTTATTCTTCTTATCTTATGCATGCAGAGGATCAGCCGGCCCGCAGTTTGATCAACTCACCTAAAAAGGGAATAGAATCTCGCAACTTGTCTGTCTTCTGCGCCGTGCTCAGAGTGATTCGATTTTGACAGTCCCGCCACTGCAAGATTCTCATCAGCTTCCCCCCCCTCAACTGACTTGCCTCGTCAATATCTTCATCCTCGACCCCATCGAAAGAGGGTGAGCAGCTCAAAGGAATCTTATTCGTTTCTTGTCATTGTCTTTTTTTTTTTTTACATTCCATCATGGGCTTCAGCGACGTGCCTCCGCCCCATGTATCGCCATGGTTCGGCCCTGTATACGATGCCACCTTTCACTTCGCAGGAGTGGCGTGGACTCTGTGTTACATCCTCATCGCTCGGGAGGGACTCCGGACAAAGTCGTACGGGATGCCACTCTTTGCCCTCGCCAACAACTTTGCATGGGAAATGGTTTATGCCCTGTACGTGGCCGACTCTCCGCTGGAGCAGACGGCCATGACCATCTGGATGGTGATCGACATGCCCATCATCTATAGCACGCTGCGGTACGGCGCGTATGAGTGGACTCACGCGCCCGCCGTCAAGAAGAACCTGGGCAAGATCTTTCTGTTCCTCGTCGTCCTGTGCGCCGCCGCCCACTATGGTTTCGCATCCTGGTGGATCAGCAACAACATCGCGGGGAAGCCTGGAAAGTTCTACCGCGGCGTCCAAGGGCCCGACATCACTGAAATGTCCTTTTGGGCCGTCTCCGTATGCCAGGTCATCGTTTCGGTGACTTCTTTGGCGCAGCTAATCACCAGACAGCACTCCGGAGGTACAAGCTGGGCCATCTGGTTAGTTGTTTATTTATTTATTTACCCCCCGAATCTTCAATGGAACGCTGGCTAATCGTGATATGTGACAGGGCTTCTCGGTTCTTCGGAACCCTGGTGGGCCTCAACATCAACTATGGCTGGGCCTGGTACACGTGGACGGAAGCGCACGAGTATTTCATGTCTGCCCCCGGCATTTTCTTGTGGAGCGTCACCTGCATCTGTGACATTCTCTATGCAATCGTCTTGTTTTACGTGAAGCGATCTGAAAAGGTCCTCGCAGACGGCCGCAAGGTTGCAGGCGACGATTCCAAGAAGAAGCTGTGAAAGAAAATGCATGCCATGGTAGGATTCAAAATGTGTGAAAAGAAAAATTAGAGATGCTTCAAGTTGAGAGTATATATAAAAAAGCATCCTCGCTCAGTTCATAGAATTATAGAAATACAAACACCCTCTTCCCGTTTTGCCTCCAAGTACCCAATTCATCCCTCCGAAAATCTATGTGGACCTAGCATATACAACGAAACATGTGGTCTATCTTCTAATGCAGCTGATGGTAAGTAAATACGTCTAGGCATCTATGTAAAAATCTCTGTAGCAAAGCGATCCAGCTTCAATCCCTGAAGCCACTGGTCCGCCTCCTTTCCGCTCGCGCCATGGACCTCATCGTAGATCCGTTTCATTACATCCTCAACACTCTTTCCAACTCCAGCACTTCCGCATACGTAGATGTTGGCATTATCTTCAAACACGGCCTTTCTGATGATGGCTCGCTCGGTCCAGATGCGGTCTTGGACATGTGCGCTGCCTTGACTGTGTTCGGCGCCTTGGGAAAAGGCATAAAACACTTTTACGCAGCCCAGCTTGTCCCACTGCTCCAGTTCCTTCTTCAGCAGCGCATCTCTTTCTGGGTGTCTGCATCCAATAAAGAGGTATGCTGGAGCGAGCTTCCGGCCCGCCTTGGCATGAAGTGCTCGCTCTTCAACAAACGCCCTGAACGGCGCAAAGCCAGTGCCTGCACAGGCCATGACCATGGTTGTATTCTCGATATCACCTGGCGGGTGGAAGAGACGCAGTGCGGGCTTGGTCGCGACGTGAATGCTGTCACCTTCGCGCAAGCTCGCGAGATAGTTTGACGCCACTCCCTGGAACCGTCTTCCTGCAACTGAAGAGGATTCTCGGTCAAGGACGGACCAGATTAATGTTGCAACGGATGGGTCGGCCAATGGGGATGTAGCTATCGAGTATTGTCGGGGATGCATAGGTGGTAGCATGGCCAGAAACTCTGGGAACGAAAGCGATACCGAGGGAAACGCCTCCAAGATGTCGAGAACAGACACGCGCCTTGCTCGAATGGTGTTCTCAAAGTCTTCTTCCAACGATATTATCGTCTTTTTAGCTGCCTCGTCAGATACAGAGGCCGCAATTCTTGCAATGTTCTAAACACACTCGTCAGCTTTCATCATAACTGACACAATCAGGGTCAAGGCCCTTACCTTTCTTGTTGCTGGCTGGCTCAGTTCTACATATCCAGACAACAGTTCTCGGGCAGAAATCTGTCTGCCAGTAGGAAGCGTAGTGTTTGCCCCCCTTGGAATAGTGAGGACAGTGTCCCAGGGCAGCTTTGCCCAGTTAAACACCCTGCGTACCGTGGCCCAGTCATTGCTGGGAAGGACAGCGAGGTGATCGCCCGTCTTGTAATTTAGGCCTGCTGGTAGCTTGACTGTGATCTGTCGCTTCTCCGGCTCCCCTGCTGCCGTCAGGACTTCGTTCTTCAGGACAATGGCTTCGCTCAGATCCTGTCGCAGATCTCCTGATCGGCTATTCCTTTCAATCTTAATATCAAACCCGCCGTCAACGCCATCTTCAGCTTCATCAACGCCCAAAGCCGGCCACAGATGCTCGTCCTGCCAGTTCTCAAAGTCGCTGACTATGTCGCCCGCGATAACGTCGCCAAGTCCCGTATCCGCAATTCGAGTTGCGCCGTTCCTTTCCAGGGTTTCGTCCAGAAGCCTTGGTACGCGGTGGAAGGTAGCGACGTAATCGCGATTGCCGCAGCCATAAACAGCGTACTTGACGCCTTTCAACGTCTCTCCCTTGAGGCTCTCGAGCCATGAGACGAATTGGAGGGCATTGTTTGGCGGTTGGCCATTATAACTAGGGGAGATCAAGATAACGGGCTGTTCGGTGGGGATGTTTCCAACAACGGCATCCATCGAACTAATGGATGGTTGATATCCGCGGCTAGGCGCGGCACTTGCGAGACTATGAGCCATAGCCTCGCATGTTCCAGAATCAGAGCCGTATAGTATAGTAATAGGCTTCTTGAGTGTTTGCTCAGTAGGTGTAGAAGGCTCGGCGGTTCCCTTGACCGGTATACCCGCCAACGAAGCATTTCCATGAAGCACTCTTGACAGGGAGACTGCATCAACGTGGTCTCTCATCTTGGCATGCATAAAGAGATCATCAGGCTTGATTGTCAGGGTTTGCTTAATCCTCAGCTCGTATTTGGGATCGGTGAGTTCAAAGTCAAAGTTCTGAAGCAGCATGGCTATGACGAGCAGACTTTCCTGCCATGCGAAAGCGCGGCCGATACACGAACGAACTCCATTGCCGAATGGCTTCCAGCTGTTCTTGGGCAGTTTGTTAAAGTTCTCGTCCAGCATTCGTTCGGCCTTGAACTCGTGGGCATCGTCGCCAAAGACTGAAGGGTCGCGCTGAATGTCGATGAGGAGACAGGCAATGCCCTGGCCTCTGGAAACCGAATACTTTCCACCGCCAATGGTGATTTTGTCTTCGATGAGATCCGGTCGGGGCTGTATTGTGATGACGGGGGCTGTGGGGTGCAATCTAAGGGTTTCACGAAGACATGCCTCGAGGTAAGGGAGCTTTGACATGTGCTCAATAGTGATGGGACCCCGACCGATGACGTGATCAACCTCTTGTCTGGCTTTTTGAAGTACTTCTGGACACTTGAGCAGATAGTAGAATACGAAAGATATCAAGCCACTGGTGGTCTCGTGTCCTATGAATGGAGTCAGTCAATATTCTCATACGAGGCAGTTGAGTGTGCTAACCTGCAATCAGAAAGACAATCATATTGTTCAGAATGCTCTGGTTTGTCAACCCCTCGCCTGATTTTGGGTCTTTTCCATGAATCATTGCGTTCAAAAGGTCCTTTCTATCTATCGGGTTCGCCCGTCGCTCAGCAAGAACCTCGGTGGCGATTTTCTGGAGCGTTTCAATGTCCTCTTGATACTGAGCTTGCGAGCCCGGAATGAGGTAGTTGGCAAAGTTGGGTCTCGCCGCTCGCCTTCCGGATTCCTGAAGCAGGCCAATCATGGACCCGATAAAGGGGTGCATCTCTTCATGATAGAAGCTGTTGAAGCGTGTGCCCATGGAACATCTGGTCATGCATGAGTACGGCGGTATTTTGCCAAGTCAAAAAGAAAGAAGAAAAAAAAGAAAAAAAAGTACTTACAGGGCTATTGTGTCGAGTGTCAGTCGAGTGAAATCCGAAGTCACATTGATGACTTCCTTGGATCCAAATCGTGCCCACTTGACGACCAGTTGCGAAGCCAGGTCATGCATCTGATCAAACATGCCCCGAATGGCAAGAGGCCCAAATGCTGTGAAAGCATTAGATACCAATCCACTATTCAAGGATATAAATTAAGTGCACTCCATACCTGGCATCAAGATGCGATGTGAAAGCTCCCAGTTTGGCTCGTTGGAGTGAGCCGTGAATAATGAGTCTCCGCAGGCGTTTCGCAATTGAAACAATGGTCCAGAGACCATCTTGGTAAAGCGACGCTCATCTGATAGTTCATCGAGCAGGTCCCTGCTGGAGATGAAGATTCTCTCGTTGCCAGCAAGGTAAAGCTTATAGATGGGTCCTGCAGAGGGAGTGCGTGTAAGTCCCGCGATAGCTTCAAAAAGGGACGGATTAGGTGATCATGTGCAACTAGCTTACCGTATTTGTTGGCCAACTTTCCAAGACTGGCCACAGCATCTGTTGGGTCAATATCAAGGATGTTCCCAATAATGGGGAGAGGCCGGGGCCCGGGAATCTGCTCTGACATCGTCTCCCTCGAGTTGATTGTGCACCTGGAGTAAACAAAGCAGAGGCTCGCGCGGCTGTGTCTTCTGCAGAGGCAATCAGCATCTCGTCACCATTTTGGCTATTTGATTCGCACTACCGGATACGGAAAAAATAGGACCTGGCGTCCTGCTCGTAGGATTCAACCCCCGTGGCAGTCAATTCGGGGTATTGTTTGTGAGGAGCTGAAGGTTCCTGATTCCTCCCGTCAGCACCATCATGCCACCATGTACATACATAATACGTTAGATACATAGTCCGTTCTCCGTTCTCCGTACTCCGTATATACTGCGGCCCGACGCATGGACCTGGTTGTCGGTGAATTTTTTTCCAACTTGGAACACTGGCGGCGGTTCTTGAGTCGTAAGACGAGGCTGATAAGCCTTAGCCCATCTTACTGTCTTACTGTTTGGGAAAAAACCCGCCGACACATGGTTCGACCCGACCATCATTCAATGGGCGCAACCAAGATCCAGAATAAAAAGACCATCTTCTGGAAGACTTATAGAATGGAATAAGAGCCATTGAGGGGAGCCAATTCCACAGAAAGCAGTTTCACCCACAAGTCTCATTCTCACATCTGCACCTTATCAGCATGTCTGCCTCTATTCCCAAAAAGACGACCGTTCTGGTCATTGGCGGTGGGCCCGGAGGATCTTACACTGCAGCGGCGCTAGCCCGAGAAGGCATTGACACGGTCCTCCTGGAGGGAGACAAATTCCCAAGATATCACATTGGTGAGAGCATGTTGGCATCTATGCGACATCTCCTCAGGTTCATCGACTTGGACCAGACCTTTGATCAGTATGGATTTGTTAAGAAGGTAAGTTGAGAGTTTCTGCATGCATTTGCACCCAGTAGACGACTAACAAAAATCAAACAACAGCCTGGTGCTGCTTTCAAGCTGAACAAGAACAAGCGAGAGGGATGTAAGTAAATATATATATATATGACTTATCATTCTCATCAACTTCGGCTTGCTAATCATCATCTCAATCAGATACCGATTTCATTGCTGCTGGAGGACCCAACAACTACTCATGGAACGTCATTCGCTCAGAGGCGGACATGATCATGTTCCAGTACGCCGGAAAGAGTGGCGCCAAGATCTTCGACGGCGTCCAGGTAAAGTCGATTGAGTTTGAGAACCCAACTCCTGCTCCTGCGGACGGTGGCGAGAACCCCCTCCCCGGCAAGCCCGTCAAGGCCACCTACGTGGTCAAGGATACCAAGGCCACCGGCGAGATCTCCTTTGACTACGTTGTCGATGCTAGTGGCAGAATTGGCATCCTCAGCACCAAGTACATGAAGAACCGCAGGTACAACCAGGGTCTTAAGAACGTGGCCAACTGGGGTTACTTCAAGGGCTGCGGTGCCTACTCCCCCGGCACTCACAAGGAGAACTCGCCTTTCTTCGAGGCTTTGCAAGGTGAGTTTACAATGCAGGGATACAAACAGCAGAATTAGAAGTAAGTACTGACAAAGATATCACTAGATGAGAGCGGTTGGGCTTGGTTGATCCCTCTGCACAACGGAACCACCTCGGTTGGTCTTGTTCAGAACCAGAAGCTTGCTACACAGAAGAAGCAGGAGGGCAACTTTGATAGTACCAAGGACTTCTACCTTGATTCTCTTACCAAGCTTGCTCCTAACCTGATGGCCATCATTGGAAAGGGCGAGCTCGTCAGCGACATCAAGTCCGCCTCGGACTACTCTTACAGCGCATCTTCATACGCCTTCCCCAACGCCCGTATTGTTGGAGATGCTGGATGTTTCATTGACCCGTACTTTTCCTCGGGTGTGCATCTGGCGCTGACCGGTGGTCTCTCTGCCGCTACAACCATCTGCGCGGCCATCAGGGGCGACTGCGATGAGGAGGCTGCGTGGAAGTGGCACAGCAAGAAGGTCTCTGAAGCATACACCCGATTCTTGCTTGTTGTCTTGAGCGCCTACAGACAGATCCGAAGCCAGAACGAGCCTGTTCTCAGTGACTTTGACGAGGACAACTTTGACCGTGCTTTCGCCTTCTTCAGACCCGGTAAGCTGACATGAAATAATAAGTAATAAGCCAGCCCATCGTACTGACAATGCATACAGTCATTCAAGGAACAGCAGATGCCGCCAACAGCAAGCTCACACAGTCAGAGCTGAACCAAACTCTAGAGTTCTGCGCAAACGCCTTTGAGCCTGTCAAGGCCGAGGACCGCGATGTCGCATTGGAGAAGATTGCCGCGACGGTAGACGCCACCACCTACCACGCCGATCTCTCGCCCGAGCAGCGTCACGCTGTCAACCACATCCGTGCTCGACAGATGATGCGCACCGAGGACACCATGCACCTTGAGAACTTCACCACGGACGTTATTGACGGTCTTGTACCCCACCTTGAAAGGGGAGCACTGGGTTTGAAGAAGAAGGAGGCGCCTACGAACGGCACGAATGGCCATGCTAATGGTGTCGTTGGTCTCCCTCCCAGTGCCAACGGCATCAATGTTGACGCATAAGGGGTTATATGTGTGTATGTATATATATATGTGTGTGTGTGTGTGTGTTGTATGTACATGCTTGGGTGGAAATGTTTAGATGCATATGGCCCGGCAAAAGGCAAAGCGCCTTCTAGGGAACGAGGTTCTATGTATTATTGATGCGTTGCAAATGGGTTTGTATTTTTAGATATAGAATAGACATACCTTTTTTTCCCTCCCCCGATCATCTGACCCGCTTTCTTCCTTTACTTGTCGTCACGTTACTTTTGCTCCCACGTTATTCCTCCTCTCATTGCCTCCCCTCCCGTCAAAGTCTGCCGCCGAGTGGATTTTGTTCGGCCCGACTAGCCGATTCAGCGGCATGTTTGGTTTTATTTCACGATGGAAAGATTCCGTCACGTTTACGAGCTCTACAAGCTAATTGACCAAGTGTGGCTGCCTGGATAACAGAGCCGCGAGCGCGTGTCTCACAGCAAATTGCATATCTCGGCTCCTGGCCGGCCTTGGGAGATGGCGAGGAATGGCGTGATAGCAGATATATGTGTATTACTATCACCACACTACCACGCAGAGTGGAGAGAGCTGTTTGGGCAAGTCCTTGGACGCGCACAGATATAGTTTGTCTCAATATATCTCCAGGTTTACTCGGAAAGATGATGTCCTGCAGCAAAAGGCGGCGGCGGCCTAGTACTACCGTAGCACATCAACTCGGCCGGGTAGGATATTCGTTAATCTGCCAAGCAGTCGCGCCCTCCAGGTTGATGAATCGCATCTTTTGAGGCCAAGACAAGAGCTTAATAGATGATGTTATTAAGCATGCTTTCTTTGTTGCGCAAAACCATTGATCCACATATGCAGTTCCCTCAATGTCACTTAAAAACAGTGGATCACGCTTTACAGTGTGGTTATGATGATGATGGTGGTCTTTGATGACCAGACTTGATCCAAAACAGCATCTTTTTTTTTTAGTCACGTACATATAAGAAGAACAGACATATTCATAATCATCAGTCTAATACAGTTTGAACCATCTTGTTTGCGCTACTCTCATGTAACAAACGCCATGAAAATTCAGCACCACAGCTTTTAATGCCCGCTCATCAGCCATCAAAGCTCTCCGCCTCACGTATTGTCTCCAGGGTAGCTTCGGAGTGGGCGCTGCAAATTCCTCAATTGGGTAATTTGCACGTCCTTGCTCTGGAAAGCCGTTCTGGGAAGGGATCCCCACTGAGACCGTAGATCAAAGCGGCAGAGGCAGCAACAACCAAACACAGCGAGGCTAAAAGAGAGACAAGATCTGCAGCTAGTGCTACTCTCTTAAGCTGGAGGGACGCCACATGGGGACAGGTTGTGCTTGGTATGGAGCAGCTGGACCGAGGCGAAAGAAAAGACGAAGGGGAATGCCGTCTGGAGAAGAGAAGAAGAAGAACAAGAAGCTCCACAATCCTGGCAATGTTAGCAGTAGTGGCAAGCTGATCAGCCTACTTGTACATACAAGTATGTATGTACCTGTCAAAGGAGGCTTTTTCTCAGGTAGCTCTGCGTAGGCCTGCCTGTATGTATGTGTCCGGATTCAGGTGTGGAATGGAACTGTTGGTGGAAACACTCATGGGTGTCACGGTTCTCACCATGGCTGATGCTCGGCTACCGCATTCATTCCCCTACCTTAGCCCACGTACTACTTGTACGCACACCACGTTTCTCCCTTGAACCAGTTGGCCGCTTGGCCGCCTGGCTTCTTGCTAGCCCGCCGTGATTCACCTATAGGCACTCAGCAATTACTTTTTGCTTCTGAAAAATCTTTTTGTATCAGGCAGCCGTCTTGTGTAGTAGAATACAATAGGGCGTCACTGGTGGTTCTTCTTCTTCCCGATGAACGTGCCCTGTTCTTTTTTCGGAGCTGAGGCCGTAGTTCTGAGACGTCTTCATTCATAACAGCTTTGCATTATTATATCCGAAGGGTATTTGTTTTCTATTTTCTATTTTTCCCTTACTCCCTACGGAGTAGGTAGATGGGTACTGGGGGGGGGGAACCGCCATCTTAGTCGTCGTACATACATTATTATGCTGGGCTGACCATGATGTCAGTCGCCAATCTATGTACTCATCAAACCCGGACAGCACTTCTGCCTCTGGTTGGTGGAACTCGAGGGGGCCATGAAAAAGAATACTTGCCGTGATTGGACATATGGAGTAAATGCATAGCATCAAAAAGTCCTACCACTGTAAGATCCATGATGACCTGGACTAACAGCAAATCACTGAAAGAGGGCCTTGTACTGACACAGGTCCGTTGGTCCGGAGGTCAGTAGACCTTATATGACTCCGCCCCCTTGCTATTCTGGGCCTTGGAGGAGGAGGAAGAGGCTCAGGGCATGCATGTTTAGGGTTAATGGCTGAGAGCCCTGGCGTGAAAAGAGGCTTACCCGTGAGCTGAGTCGCGTTAGAGTGGCGCGTCAATCTTTTATCCTGATCTACGTGCCTACTCTGTACTCGTGCCCGACTGGGAATGACTCGTTGTTGGAGGGGTCCAGCTACTCTGTCTTGACGAGGTGAAAGGCGCCCCTGTGGTGCCATTTGGGGCATAAGGGGAGAGGAGAGAGGAGAAAAGCTTACACGCTACCCTGTAGCTAAAATCCTTTGAGTAAGCGTATAGAATCTACCTTTTGCCTTTTGGGGCTTCGAATGATCTGCCGAAGTAGGCCACGGGTACGGCATGTAAGCGAGTAAGCGGCAAATCTCTCTCATACATACTCCCCCCCCCTCTCCCTCACTGATTACGCTATCATCATGGCTGTAGTAGTCTGCTCCTCATCAAGCCACGCAGGTTGATCATTTTTAGTTTCTTTGTATCACGGAATCATCTTATACAATGTACGTAACAGAACGTACGTTCATGTGTAAACTTGGGTTAGACTCCTCTTGGCAACTTGGTTCTTTTTTATTTTATTTTACCAACGAAACGAGAACAGCAAGGATGGTGATCCTTTCTGCCACCGTCCCTGAGCTTGAGATCAGGGGCAGGCTAAGTCGGTTGGGCGGCAACCCTCTGCAGACTAAAATGTGACACAGCCAAGAGCCAGGGGCCTAGGAGTAGTAGTAGTAGTAGCATCAAAAATCATGAAATTACCTGTAAGACCATGGCGTAAACGGGCCGCTTAGGGCTGGCAAGATCTTCGATTATCGCTTCCCTTCATCCATCCATCCCTCCCGCCCATGTTGCTGCTGCTGTGAATAGTCATGGTGGTGGTTGTGGTAGTGGCGGCGATGGATGGCCGCTCTCCAAGGGATGATGAGTGCTTTGCATACTCCATACTCACGCACCGGGTATCGCTACCCTCGTTCCGACAATCCGTTTTCTTCTTGCCTTATTTGACAAATTTGACCTAGCCCCTTTTAAATGAGCATACGTCAATCTGTTTCTCTCTCTCTTTCTCTCTCACCCAAGTCCCTTCAAGTCTTTTCTTGCCCTTGCTTCATCATATTTGCCGGACTCCCGAGTCCAGTCCATGCACATTCATCCCATGAATAGCCAACCACATACCCGGCACTTGATGAACGTGGGAAATCGTTCAGCGTTTCTCTGGGTTTATTGCCGAAGGAACTAGATTGGATCAAGCGTGCTCACACCTGTAAGAACGAATCAAGACGAAGAACACATTCATGTTCAACAGTTTAAAAAGTCTCCGCCGACGAATCGACATCTCCGGAAGGGGGTTCCATAAGCACTAACAGCAACAACAAAAAAGCCCTCCCACGTTCTCCAGGTTTGCGAAGGCGCACAGTTACCCTTGCTATCTATGCTCCACGTACTCCGTACAACTGTCGTGTTGCTTTTGGGCTCCGGACTCCAGATTACACTAGAAGGGAGAGGGGAGAGAGGGGAGAGGTCAAGGATGTGATGCTCGTTTCAGGAAGCTTGTTCCAGGGCTCTGGTAATATCGACCACGGCTGTTGGTATCGGATCCTGTCTGCCGAAGCCGGTCGTTGCAGTTGATTCACACTATACCTGATTACTATTACTTCGGTTGTCGTCATAACCGCTGTGACTTTTAGTAAGTGTTTAGTAACGGCTTGAGAAAATGACATCTCTCTTTAGACGCCTCAACAAGACGCTTGACGTTCTGGAGCACTAAAGAAACATGCATGCATGCATCCACTCAGACCCAGGGAGAGAGTGCTGACTGTCTGTACGACGGAGCATATTGTGCCAGACAAGGGATCAAAGTGTGGTCATTGCGTCTTTTGGTTTTCACCTGCCTCCAATTCCCCATAGTTCATCGGTCTGGCCGCACTGGCGGTAGGTTCCGCCCTTGTCGACAACATGCCGCGTATCTTCCTTGGTAGGCGGTAGGCTTGGGGGAAGGGAGGGGTACCTTGTTGTTGTTATGGTGGACAGTCACTGCGCACATACCTTCAGTAGGGATGCATCGTTGCTTACACTGTCTCACATGCGAGACAGGACAAGCCTCTCCGGCTTGAGACGCACGCATTTACTTGTACCTGCCACCCTACCAAGTTGTCGCCCTGCCTTTCTCAGTTTGGGGAGCCATTGGGCACCAGACTCATGCGAATGCAGCGCATAGATCTCTCATGACACCGAATACCTAGCGATGATTATTATTTGACAGCGCGCTATACCTATAATTGCACATCATATAGGGCCGGGAGATCACTTTGCCGTGCCGAACCTGGACAATGCATCCTTTGTTGGGATGGGATGGGATGAGGATGGCATTACATGAGCATGAGAGAGCAATAGGTCTCTAGTTCGCCCATTCTACCTAATGCAGACGAGGATGAAGGCGAGGATGAAGATGAGAAGGATGCTTTAGATCGTCTTGGTATCGTTAGTATCGTGCCCTTACATATGAGATATGACAGCTGACGCTATTCTTTTTAATGTGGAATTACTCCGTACATACGAGCTCAGTTATTGAAGCTTGGGTGAGCTGATCCTTCGACTATGCTTCGACTGACCAGGGCGGTGGCTTGTTCTGCAGGGAACGGAGAGAAGTGGGAGAAAAGAAAAATCTCTGCTAGGCTACGGATCTCCCGAAACGATACGGGTTAGGGTTCTACTACGTAGGCATGCATTACTTGTGCTTGTATGTATCTATGTATGTATGCATGCATGCATGTAGGGAAGGCCAAAAGCATCTACTTTAGGTGTGTGATGTGATGTGAGAGCGACGGCCATACCAGCATGGGGGTATGCTTGACTCGGTTGCTCTTTGGCCACCATCAAACATGGATGACGCCCACCACCACGTCCCTCCCATGTTCCATGTCCCATGTCCCGGATGCTTGATGCTTGATGTGCAGCCCATCCCATTTTTGATTTGTGTTATGCGTTGTGCACCTATAATGCTGCTCGTTGTGGAAACTAGTGCTTGAGACAGGCCAATATCCAAACCAGACTACGTCCAAAACCATTCAAGTCCTGTCTCATACCCAGACAAGTGCTACTCCACCAAGACCATCGGTAAGCGCGATGGCATGCTGCTTCAGGGTTGTCGATAATGCAGCCATGGGCCACCATGAGCCACCATGGGCACCATCAGCAGAGATTCCTTCAAACGTGATGCATCAGAGTTGTCTAAAATACGACTTCGTTTCCGTTCCCCGGCATTAGCATCATCGAATCTGCAAATGCTTCTTCCGCCACCATAACATCCAAACAGCCATAACCTCCTCGTCCACCTCCACCCTCCCCCATCATTCCTTCTCGAAGCCCGATCGAAAGCATGAGTGCCAGCGCTGTAGATTCGGAGAAGCCCCTGCGCTTTGCTTGCAACCGCTGCCATGCCCAGAAGCTGCGCTGCCCTCGTTCACTCGACTCGGACAAAGGAGGCCCTGACGAGCCATGCTCTCGCTGTCGGAAGGCTGGCGCCACATGCGTGGTCAGTCTGCGAGGCAAAGTAGGACGACCAGCAAAAATCTCCAAGAAGAGGCCGACATCTGCGCCGCGACCGTACCTATCGCCAGAGGAGGAGCAGCAGGCGTATGAGGTCGGCGTTGGATCTCTCCCCACCAGCGACAGTGATAGGACCGCCACGAAACGTCGCCGGTGCCCTGCACCACGCGTGGTCAACATGTTCGGCACGGACCACGATCAGGACTGCAATAACACAGGCCTGATTCCGACTAC
The DNA here is from genome assembly GCA_004303015.1 of Cladobotryum protrusum. Taxonomy (NCBI): domain Eukaryota; kingdom Fungi; phylum Ascomycota; class Sordariomycetes; order Hypocreales; family Hypocreaceae; genus Cladobotryum; species Cladobotryum protrusum. The sequence continues at coordinate 6,147,533 of RZGP01000008.1, forward strand.
AAATCCTACAGATGGTCGACTCATTTTTGATCATGAACATATGCTGCCGAGTGTCGACAATGACTCCATGATATCCATGCAGCACTTCGCCAGTGATCCATCCACCCTCACTCCCACAGCATCCTCGATCGACAACGACGACCTGGATTCTGCGACAAGCGTGTGGTCCCATAGCGCTTGGCCCAACACTTCATGTGATTCGCCTGCATCCTCAATGGTACGTGGGAACTCTATGTAACCTTGCATGCCCTTGTCCTGAAGCTTATAACCCTCTTTTAGGAACCATCAGACTCTATTACTGCTAACTTGGAAATGGACCTCAACATTCCCACATTTTACTTTGCTCCAAATCTGTGGGACAGCTCTGACTCGAGGGGGAGGATGAGCGACATCAACAACAGGACCCAGCCTGGCTCAACGACCATGGCTGTCAACAGTGGCCACCCGCCTCAGGTTGCCTCCTGTCGGCCCGATCAGCTCAGGAACAGGCAACCCGAGTCAGGTCAAGCCCAGCCTAGAGTTAACCCACCACAGAATCCTAAGCTATCTTCTTCTACTGAGCCATTCTCGAGCGTCAATTGCTTTCGAAGCCTGTCGGATCTTAATCTCAGAATCCTTCAGTCATGCGAAGCCTCTTTTAGTTCAGCCGCAGACGGCTCCCAATCTTCTAGCAACCAAATCCTAAGAGACTCAGTCCAGTTTGCTGGAGAGCTCATTGATGCTGCTCGACAAAGCCTGCCGCACATCTTCCCCAACGGAGGTTTCACACCAATGTCCAACTCACCATCAACAGACCACAACTCTGATACACTTAATGTCCAGACAGGGTCTGCGGATAGCTGGACAGGCTACGAGTCACAGCCTCGTGCGCCATGTGTCCCTGATTCCGCCATAATATTTCTGCTGTTGGGATGCTACACTCAGATTCTGCACTCCTTCGAGATTGCTATCAACAGCCTCTTCTCTGAGCATTGCGATCAGACGAGCTTAGACAGTCGAAACACTAATACCGGCAACGTCCAATCGCTTTTAGAGGCTTCCCTAGCAGTACATACAGTCACATACCTACTCAACCGTATGCAAAGGACATTTAAGCTTCATGAGCCAGAGAGCAACGAGGATACTATCATGGATGAGCAATTTGGCTACATGGACGACTGGAAGAAGCCAGCCCCCCGGTCAAGGATTGGCGCCGATGATGGCCTGCTGGGCCAGGCCTTTACAGAAATTCGAGAGAGAGAAACTAGCCTAATGAGAAGGGCGCAAGACCTACGACAAATCCTAAATACATCCAACATTTAAATGGTAGATCAGGATATCGGGTGGTAGACGGTGTACGAATATACGCAGAGACACGGGTAATGAACAGAACCTCATGTTAGATCAATTTTGGTTCAAGAGAAGCGGAGCTAGATCTCCTGTTTCTGTACATAAAGACTGAACCTACTGTACATAACTCTGAAGAAATTTTTTTTCAATGTTTTTTTTTCTCCTTTTCTCGTTCATAGAATATCCTTTGCCCCATGATGACGAACTGGTGCTCGTGCGTTGGATGATACGTTGGTGTATGCCTAGACAACAGCCGAGAGTTTCTTAACCAAAGAGAGAAGGTCGATGTCAGCAACGGAAAGCCACGTGTAAGCAACGGCCTTATTTCCCTTAAGCCTGATTAGTAGGTAGTTTTGAAGATAGACTGCATATAGTATCGAGATTCTTGGCGTCAAAGGATCGATTTCAGGATCGGTGTGGATGTGGGATGTGACATGGAATCAAGACTGTGACAGGGAAGGTGAAAGACAAGGTTATCGGAGACCATAAGGCGGTGATGAGGTTATCTGATTGAGCATGTTTCTGCTATACGATAATCAAACGAATCCTTCAGCATAGTCACGTAAGGATTAGATAAGACTTAATTTAAAAAGACAATATAGCTGTCTTCATTCATCGATTCGTAATTTGTGCCTAGACTCCTTCCGATCTATTGATTCCTTATGCTGCGCGTAAACAAATTGCCTCATCCCTATCCAAATTTGTACAAACATAGAGAAACAAGGGGGTGTGGGTGTGGGTGTGGATGTAATGGGTAAACTATATTCAACTTGCTTAGACTCTGGCAGTTTTTGTGGTGTATTCAAGGATGAATCCGCCGAGCAGGTTGCCAATAGCTAGGGCATAAAACCAACCAGAGTGGCCAGTCCATTGAGGCACAAACTGCCAGTGCACAACAGCAATCATAAGGAAAAGGGCCGTGAAAACGCCCGCAACGGAGAGGGTAAAGAAATAGGGGCCCATGTGTACGAGTTGACCGAGGGTGAACAGGAAACCGGCAATGGAGGTGGTGAGAGCGGCCAGGAGAGCTCCCAGATGATGTCTAAAGTAGACTGCCATGCCCTTGACACCGGACTTGAGGTCATCTGCCGTGTCCTGTCGAGCGTAGACGGTGTCATAGAAGATGACCAAAAGAACAATGGTGGCAGTCAAGCACAACGTCGGGAGGACGTAGGCCCCTGACAAGGCAGGCAAACCGACAGAGTAAGCAGACAAGGTGATAGTCGAGGCCAGAGTGGAGCCCAAGATAACCTGAGGGAAGTTGGTGAAGCGCTTGCCGAATGGATAGATGGCTGCAAGGACAATCGTTACTATGCCGACATAGGTACACTCGATGGGCAGTGGCCGTAGAGACAAAAAGGCAAGAAGAGTGAGGAAAAGGGTGTAGATGTGCCCCTGGGTGGTTGAGACGGCTCCACGAGCGATGGGTCTGTTGCGACAACGAGCCGTGCGACGATCAAACTCCTGATCCGTGTTGTCATTCCAGGCACATCCAGCACCTCGGATGAAGAAAGTCCAAATGGCGAACACGCCCGCCCGGTGAGCGATTATAGAAGTAGGGACGGCAACAGGACTGATAGAGGAGGCGTAAATGAGGCCCAGTAAGTGTGGGAAGTAAATCATGTAGTTTCCATGAGGTTGCTCGAAACGAATGAGCTCAGCATAAGGAACCCATGACGCTGGCAACTTTGAGAGAACACCCTTAGTAGGAGGAGTGTATGTTCCCTGAGGAAGGGCAGCACTCTTAGAGGCCGACTTCTTTGCCTTGGAAGACTTGGGAGACATGTTGATATTTTCTTCTTCTTCCTTTGACTGTTTAACACCAAGGGGGAAGAAAAAAGATGAAATAAGTGGAAGATGTTTTCTTCTGGAAAAGTTCTGGAAACTCAACAAGAAAAAGGCATATAACAAAAAAAAAATCAATAGCTCAAGAGATTTGCGAAGCCTTTGGATAAAATGGATATATCAACCCCTGGACAAGATACCGAACCGACACGGCCGGCCCGAGAGAGAGAGAGAGGTTCGCCATCAAGGCCGGCCAAAATTCCTACCAGAGCATCCTTCAGCCTTCCCCATAGTAAAGCTTGAGGCAGCTCATCTGAAACAATAACGTTTTAGGGTACATACAGTAGAAGGGAAACGTTGGGAAAATCGCCGGCTGACGTGATGCAGGGGGGGCAACGAGCTGGAAATTCGCCGAATATCAAGACACACCCAAGAATGAGGATTCGAAACCTTCTGCTAAGCTAAACAAGCTCGTTTTCTTGGCTTTGGTTTCTGGAATTAGAACCGGATGGCTTCTAGAGTATTTTTGGAATATCCCTTTGCATCATCGTTTGGCATTGGTTTTTGGTTTATTGGGTGTAAGCAGGGTAAGCTTGGGTATCCCGTCTGGTTGATCCCACGTTGTTGTTCTTTTGAAATTCACCGAGTCTATCAAGCAACGGTCTCATGCTCAAGGGCACTAAGCCTTGACCAGTGCGCCTCCACATGGGACGGCATAACATGTAAACATGGGAGATGGGTAATCTCAATGAAAAGAGGGCATTGTTCCGGGTAGATATCAGCCTGGATAGACTCATTGTTCATGTACTCGGAGCAAAAGAAAACAAAAAGAAATCAGAAGAAGAAGAAGAAGAATCATTGAAAGATATCGCCAAAAAGAAATAATGAGTTCCTCTGAAGCGTTGCGGCCTTTCAACAGGCCTCCGGTCAACTTTGCTTCTGCTGAGAGACTCGAGGGTCACATCCACTCGCTGCCAGAGCTTGTCGACTTCAACGCTGTAAACAACCCAGATCACCTCTTTTGCATACAGGCGAGATCTACAGCCCCCTTCGACCACTTCACACATGCTCAGTTCAAGGTCGCCGTGGCCAACTGTGCTCGCTGGATTCAGGACAATGTCCCCCTCCAGCCCACGACAAGTCCCGATGCTCTCACAAAAATGGCCCCCGTGGCCCTCTTCATGGAGAGTGACTTTGGTCTCATGATTCACGAGTTTGCTCTCATGAGCATTGGGGTTCCTCCGCTTATTCTGTCCGCCCGACTTCCACCAGTTGCCATCAACCACCTCCTCCAGGCAACTTCAGCTACCTCTTTCATTGTCTCACAGAGGCTCTCGGAGCCCGCAAAGCCAGCGTTGGCAGCACTGAGCGCAAAGGGCATTTCCACGCACGTTGGTCTCCCTTACAAGAACTTCCACGAGCCAGAGGTCGATGTCACCTCAAAAGGCACATTTGAGCGCCCGCAGGACCTCGATAGCGTAATTTTGCTGCTGCATTCATCAGGAACCACTGGATTGCCCAAGCCTATCCCCATCACACACCGACAGCTCCTCTTTGCCGTCAACTGCCACAAGTTTGACACAGAGGAGGAGGCACAGGCTCTCAACGTTTCCAGTCTTCCGCTTTTCCATGGATTCGGTTTGGTTGCCCCTGGACTGTCCATGTCTGCGGGCAAACCGGCAGTCTACCCCGCGACTGACGGAATCCCCAATGCTCTATCAATTGTTGAGCTGGTCAAGGCCACCAAGGCCAAGTCCATGATGACGGTGCCATTCCTGCTTGATGACATCTGCAACCTCCCCAATGACGAGGGCATCAAGGCCCTGGCCCATATGGACTTTGTTGGAACTGGTGGAGCAGCCCTGGGTGCCGGTGTGGGCGATCGTCTGAAGCAAGGCGGAGTCAAGCTGCTGAACTTTTACGGTACAACAGAGACTGGTCCATTGTCTCTCACATTCGTGCCCAAGGACGACTACGACTGGAAGTACTTTAGACTTCGAACCGACGTCAACTACAAGGTAGACGAGCTTGACCCTAAAGACACCGAAAGGCGGTTCCGTCTCACAGTATTCCCCTTTGGCGGCACTGAAGGCATCGAGATTGCCGATCAGTTGATCCGCAACGAGCAGTTCCCTGAGACGGACTTTGCTGCTGTGGGTCGAGATGACGATGTCATTGTTCTCGCCACCGGAGAAAAGGCCAACCCCCTGATTCTCGAGACCATGCTGACCGAGGCACCAATTCTCAAGTCTGGTATTGCCTTTGGCGAGAACCAGTTCAACCTCGGCGTCATTGTCGAGCCCGCAGAGCCCGTCTCGCCCGAGGATGAGGCGGCTTTCAAGGAGAAGATTTGGCCCCTCATCGTTGCCGCTGGACAGAAGATGGATGCGTTCTCCAGAATTCCCTCACAGGATGCCGTCATCATTGTTCCTGCAGGCAAGGTCATTCCCCGCACCGACAAGGGCTCAATCGCCCGCAAGGAGGTCTACGCACTCTTCGATGCTGAGATCAAGGAGGTGTACGCCAAGCTGCTCTTGGGTGCTGAGAAGGACATTGAGCCCCTGAACTTTGATGACCTTGAGAACCATCTCAAGGATCTCATCCAAAAGCAGTGGAAGCTTGAGATTGCCCCCTCGGATTGGACTGTCGAGGACAACCTCTTCAACCTGGGCCTCGACTCCCTGCAGGCTCTGCAGATCCGTAGAGTTCTCATTTCTGCTGCGGGCAAGACTGAGGCCCTCAAGGATGCGGATGCCGCCAAGTTGCTCCCCCAAGAATTCATTTACGTCAACCCTACGGTGCGTCAGATGGCAGAATCGCTGAAGAAGCGATCAATTTCGGCGCCAGACTTTAGCGCTGGAGCTGCCAGGGAGGTGGAGGAGCTTGTTGAAAAGTATACCTTGCAAGCCAGCGTTGCGGATGAGAAGCAGCCCAGTGTTTCCGATAACGCTGTTGTTCTCCTGACGGGAAGCTCGGGCAGTTTGGGATCGCACTTGCTGGCCCATTTGGCGAGATCTTCACACGTCAAGCAAGTTGTTTGCCTCACTCGAAAGGGCGCTGGAAGCAAACCTGCCGAGGGAGCAAAGTACGACAGATCAGTCATTACCTCGAGAGGAATTTCACTTTCAGAGGAGGAGTGGTCCAAGGTCTCAGCCCTCGAAGTTGATCCGACATCTGATAAGCTTGGTCTCCAAGAGTCGGATTACAGCAACCTAAACGAACAAGTCACTCACATTGTCCATGCGGCTTGGCCCATGAACTACCTCACAAGCTTGCAATCTTTTGACTACCAATTCAAGTTCTTGCAAAGTTTGCTGCAGCTTGCCGTAGGTGGAGCTGGAAGCAACAAGAGACGCTTTGTGTTTGTTTCTTCCATTGCCGCCGTGGCCAAGCTTGGTCTCGTGAGCGGAGGACAAATCATCCCAGAGGCACCAGCGAACCCCACCGAAGCTGCTTGTGGCATCGGTTATGCTGATGGCAAACTTGTCTGCGAAAAGGTCCTTGAACGGGCGTCCATCAGCCATGCAAGCCAACTGGAAGTAACCTACGTCCGATGCGGCCAAATCACCGGCGCGAGAGAAACAGGCGTGTGGAATTCGATCGAGCAGATCCCCATGCTTTTGCGGTCCGCTCAGACCATCGGCTCTTTACCACAACTACGAGGTGTAAGTTTGCCCTTCCTTTGATCCGTGCCGACCCCAGGGGCCGAAGCTAACCAACTCATGCAATAGACATTGTCTTGGATTCCCGTTGACGACGCCGCGGCGGTGGTCTCTGAGATTGCCTTCTCCACCAACAGCCTCCCCATTGTGCAGCATTTGGAGAACCCTGTTCGCCAAGCCTGGAGCGACCTTGTTGTCTCCATCAGTCAGCAGCTGGGCATTACTAATGCCCCAGTACCGTTTGACCAATGGCTTGAGCAGGTTGCTAATGTGGAGTCGGACGAAGATGTCCCAGTCAAGAAGCTGTATGCCTTCTTCAAGTACTCATTCGAGGCTGTTGCCTGCGGACAGGTTATCCTGGGAACAGACGTTGCCCGCACATCCTCTAGTACACTGCGTAGCATGCGTGCCATCGATGATGCCATTGTTCAGAAGTATATCAACTACTGGAAAGGGATTGACTATCTACGTAAATAAGAGATTCACCGTTTGGAATCTTGAGACATGGGGAAATGGTGTACGAATAGTATAGATATTGTGGAACAATTTGTGCAGTAGACTAGAATATCCACTGGATTACCTTATTTGAAAAAAATAAAATAATATGCTCTGGGATACCCTCTGGGATAAACCGTGATCCTACAAGAACACTCTGGAAGTTTCATATCGTGATGGAAGCAAGCAAGGTTACATTTGATAGAGTGAGCAAGGGACGGGAGACCACGTGTAATAACGTGCATATGCAGTGCCAGGCATTTGCTACACGTGGAAGTGGAAATCCGGAACGGAACAGGAGATTCTAGATGTTGAATTTGAATAAGGGGGCTGGGTGGCAAGATGGAATCATGGAAAATCTGAAATTCGCCGTATGTCTAGAAGCTGGAGGGAGGCTTCAGGCGAAGACTCTTCCTCCCTGCGTATGCAAATTGCTTATGGATACCATCGGCCTCACGGCTGTCGCTGTCTCAGTCCTTTGAATGACATGTCAAACTCCGATCGATCCTTCGATATTGAGTAAGTCTAGCGAGAGACACAAGGTGAGAATATAGGCAAACAGGAAGGTTGGCGCATAGTTGGCGCGTCGATAGCTGTTTCAGGCACTTCCAGGGCCAAGGCTGCATGCACCCAGCCCGGTCAAAAGGAATCCTTGATATAGGTCTTACAGGGGGGGCGGTATGGCCGGGGGGAAAAGGTTTTTGGGGAGCAAACGGGAGAAGCAGACGGGAGATCCTATTCAGCCACGCCGAACTAAGCCCAAGGGAGGGAAGTGATGTGATGTGCTTGGTCCTAAATTGAGCGAAGTGCTTGCTTGGCCCGTGGTGAGACGCATACCATGGTGATCCGTGAGCACGGAGCCACGCCCTTGGGGGGATGTTTGCATAGTAACGGAATACGATATGACAGCAAAAGACGTTTGCTGCATCCTTCAGACTAAGATTGGGGCGAATTAAGCATGTGGGCCAGTAACGAGGATGGTCGTCCTGAACCACTATAAGCTGAAGAGGAATCAAACCACGTTAAAAAAATGTGCCGAATGTGTGTTGTTGTCGTACCCAAATTGGCCGACCATCAGCATGGTTCGGGACATTTTTGTCATCGCCCACACGCTTACCTACTTTGAGACACTGTACTACGTATGGGTGCGTCAGGCAAGTCTGTAGCGTCATGTTGATAGATAATAAAGGAATGGAATATCAAGAATATACAAGTCTTGCTGCTGATCCCTTTCTTCGATGAGGTCTATAACTCCTTTTGGTTGAAGAAACGTGAAAGGGACCAACACCGGTAATGGTATTGACAATGTCGAAATCGGCTGGTGCTATCTCGGCCGCGATTTTCTCGCCTCAGGGCAACGCGCCCAAATCATCATATCTTTCACATGTCAGAACAAGGCTGCTCCAGGAGCCGGCCCTGAAGCCGCTGCTGGACGCAGTGGTTGCCCTCCCAGAGACATGGCGGTCATTGGCTGCCTTTCGACAGGATGTAGCGAGCTTGAGAGATGGACGACAACTCATTCAGAGCTTTCCGGATTGGATAGAGACTGGCAAGTCTGATGTCTTTGAATCGGAAATGTCGGGCATGATCACACTACCTCTTTTAATAACGACACAAGTGGTTCAGTACTTTGAATATCTGAAGAAGACCGGATCATCACACGCAGAACTCTTGGAGAGTCTACAGCATGGCGGTATTCAGGGTTATTGCATTGGACTATTATCAGCCGTCATTGTCGCCTCCGCCAGAGATGAACGTGAACTCGCCAAGTTTGCCGCGACTGCGATCCGGATAGCCCTGGCGATTGGAGCTTTTGGAGATCTGGGCGAGAGCTCACCAAACAAAGAATCAAATACTGTGGCAATCCGCTTGAAGAACCAGGGAGATGGCGAGGAAATCGTACAAAGGTTTCCGGGTGTAAGTTGGCCATCATCTCAGAAACAAAACAAAAAACGCAACAAGGACCGTTACTGACTCGCGTGCAGGCATACATCTCAACCATCACAGATTCCAGAAGCATCAGCATAATTGCGCCTGCGGGCCAGGTTGCTAGTCTAAGAGCCTATGCGGAGGAAGCGGGTCTTTACCCAAAGCTGGTTCACCTTCGAAGCAACTTACACAACCCCAGCAATGCACCATTGGTAAATGACTGCAGCGAGTGGTGCAGCACTCTCTCCCCCTTCCCCAGAAGCGACGATCTTCAGGTCCCTGTACGATCAAACATTACTGGAGAATTACTCACAAAAGCCACTGGCTCGTTGAGCGGCGAGCTGGTGAATACCGTTCTAGCATCACTATGCGATTGGTCCTTGGTGATGCGATGCCTGGCCCTCGACCTGCAACGAACCGGCCAGCGACAGCATTCCTTTGCACTATTTGGCCTCAGCGACTCCGTTCCCCTTAGCATCTTTCAGCAGCAAGACCTTCAAATCACAAAACTCGACGCCCAATCCCTCCCCAACTCCGTTACCTCTCCTTTTAATAGCGTAAACTCCTTCCCACCTGATGCCATTGCCGTCGTTGGCGCTGCCTGCCGCCTCCCCGGTGCCGATACACTCGAAGATCTCTGGAACGTCATCTCACAGGGCGAATCAAGACTTGAGCAGCTCCGGGAGGACAGGGTCAGGATCAAGGAGTCATACAGAGCATCGCAGGATTCGGAATGGACAAAGAAGCGGACATTTTACGGAAACTTCATTGACGATGTGGACGCTTTCGACCATTCCTTCTTTGGCATCAGCCCTCGGGAGGCCAAGTATATGGATCCTCAGCAACGATTACTATTGACGGCTGCTTTTCAAGCCATGGACTCGAGTGGCTACCTTCGCCATCACGTGCGGGAGCGTGGAGATGCCGTCGGATGCTTCCTCGGAGCGAGTTACACAGAATACGTCGAAAACACGAGTGCTTACAGCCCTTCGGCATTCACTGCCACCGGTACAATCAGGGCTTTCCTGTCTGGCAAGATCAGCTACCACTTTGGCTGGACTGGCCCTTCAGAGGTCATCGACACTGCTTGCTCTGCCTCCATCGTCGCCGTCAACCGAGCCTGCAAGGCCATCAACGCTGGTGAATGCAACATGGCACTGGCAGGTGGTGTCAACATCATCACTGGTCTTACCAACTATTTCGACCTTGGAAAAGCCAGCTTTCTCAGCCAAACTGGTCAGTGCAAGCCGTTTGATGACTCTGCAGATGGTTACTGCCGTGCCGATGGTGTGGGTCTTGTCGTTCTCAAGTCTCTTTCGCAAGCTGTTGCAGATGGAGATCACATCATGGGTGTCATTCCTGCCATCGCTACCAACCAGGGTGGTATCCACGCACCAAGCATCACTGTCCCCGATGGAGTAGCACAGAAGGCTCTGTACAAGCATGTGCTCGCCAAGTCCGGTATCCCAGCGGAGCGAGTCACCTATGTTGAGGCACACGGAACCGGAACCCAGGCAGGTGATCCAATTGAGATTTCCAGTGTTCGCGATGTCTTTGGAGGCGCCCATCGTATCAACCCCCTGTATCTTGGCTCACTCAAAGCCAACATTGGCCACAGTGAAACTGCCGCCGGTGTTGCCAGTTTGCTCAAGGTTCTTACCATGCTGCGACACGAGGGTGTCCCACCCCTGCAGGGCTTCAAGAAGCTCAACCACAAGATTCCTGCTCTGGAGGCGGATAAGATGGCTATTCCTACCAAGCTGACTCCCTGGACTGCCGGTCCCCGAGTTGCTTGTGTCAACAGCTACGGTGCCTCTGGTAGCAACTCCGCTCTGCTCTGCTCGGAGTGGATTGAGGAAAAGACTACACCATCCAGTGGCAGCATTGTCCCCACTGCATATCCCATTCTGCTGAGTGCGGCTTCTTCAGAGAGTCTGCAAAGATATCTCAAGGACCTGGCTGCTCACATCTCCAGATCACCCGATGATATGAGACTTGATAAGCTTGCCTACACATTGAGTGAACGCCGAAAGCACCACGCGGTTCGGTGGTCGACATCTGTTTCCGACCTCTCTAGCCTGGTTGAACAACTTCACAACAGCTCTCACCGCGATTTTATCGAGGTTCCCAAGGCCCCAAAGAAGGTCGTCCTCACCTTCTCAGGCCAGTCCAAGATCAACATTGGCTTGGACCCGGTAGATTACCAGGCCAACCCACGGTTCTCACAGTACATTGATATTTGCAACGATATTCTGCAAAGCTTTGGATGCCCGGACATTCGACCATTCCTCGGCGAGTCTGGACCTATTGATGACCCCGTCATCTTGCAGTGTGGTACTGTTGCTGTTCAGTATGCCAGTGCAAAGTCCTGGATTGATGGCGGTCTCAAGGTAGATGCTATTGTCGGACACAGCTTGGGTGAACTGAGTGCACTGGCAGTCTCTGGTGTTCTGTCCTTGCAGGATGCGCTGAGCGTTGTCTATCAGCGAGCCAGATTGATCAAGGCCAAATGGGGCCCTGACCGTGGCACTATGTTGGCGATCCACGCCAAGATTGACACTGTTCGATCCATCCTGGAGTTTGTCAACACCACTATCAACGACGAGGACGACATGCTTGAGATTGCATGCTACAACAGCTACACTAGCCACGTCGTGGTTGGCAAGGAGTCTTCCATCGCCCTGGCGGAGAAGATCATTCAGCACGATCCCAGATTGGCCGAGAAGATTATCCAGCAGGACTCTAGATACCACGGTCTTCGATACCAGCGACTCAATGTGAGCCACGGCTTCCACTCCCGATTCACGGAGCCTTTGCTGCAGGACCTCATCAAGCTTGCAAACAGCCTTGAGTTCAGAGAGCCCACCATCCCTCTGGAGACGAGCACTCAAAACCAGCTCGGATTCAGCACCAAGGATCCCACCTACATTGCAAACCATGCCAGAGACCCCGTGTACTTTGCCGATGCGGTTCGACGCTTGGAACAGAAGCTTGGTGCCTGTGTCTGGGTCGAGGCTGGTCTGAATACGCCTATTGTTGCCATGACAAAGAAGGCTGTTGAGAAGCCCGAGATCCATTCATTCCAGGCTGTCACTTCTCCGGCCGCGGCCGCGGCTGGTCTGTGGCGCGAGGGAATTGCTAATACCTTCTGGTCTTTCATCACACCCAAGGCCAGCGCCCTCTCCCCCATCTGGCTTCCTCCTTACAACTTTGATCGTCCCAAGTACTGGCTTGACCACGTCGATCGTGCCATCGAGGCTCAAAAGGCGGCGGCGGCCATCGAGAGCGCTCCCGTAACCGCGCCAGAAAAGCAAACACTACCGCTTGTGAGCTACAAGGGACCTCTGAGCTCCGATGGTTCATCGCATCACTTCAAGTTCCACACCACGACTGAGAGATATATGCGAATTGTCAAGGGCCACGCAGTTCGAAAGAAGCCCCTGTGCCCTGCTTCAATGTACATGGAGGCATCCGTCATGGGAGCCGACAAGCTTGGTGTCCAGCTCAGAGGAAAGACCATCACATTCCAGAACATTCAGTTCCACCGACCACTTGGCTGTGATGATGGATTGGACGTTCAGTTGTTGCTTAACAGATCCTCGAGTGCTGATGGTGACTCCTGGCATTACAACGTGCAGTCGGCGCCCAAGGCAGGACACTCTGAGGGTGACTTTAGCACTTCATCTGCCGGCAGCTTGGATCTCGAGCTCTATGAGATGCTCGTTGCTGATAAGATTGCAAACTTGAGGAGTGATCCAATGGCCGAAAGACTCAAGACCAAGACAGCCTACTCTCTTTTCTCCAGAGTGGTTGGCTACTCCGACCTCATGCAAGGTATTTCCAGCATCACCTTGGGAACCAAGGAGGCACTCGCCAAGATCAAGGTCCCCAAGGCGACTTGGGCAACTACTTCCGAGAGCACCGTGTCAGACTACTTTGACGCTGTTACTTTGGACACCTTCATCCAGGTTCTTGGCCTGCTCATCAACACCACCAACCACTCAGATGCCAACGATGAGATCTACGTCGCATCCAGCATCGGCAAGATGGTCATTGCACCGACTGATTTCCAGAAGGATCAGACCTGGAGCGTCTATGCTACTTACTCAACCGTCGACAGCAAGCTCTCCAGCGGTGCCATTTTCGTCTTCGATGAATCCAGGAAGCTGGTGTCCTTTGGTACCAAGATTCAGTTCATGAAGGTTCAGGCCACGAAGCTTGAGCGCATCTTGGAGACTGTCAACCCTCGACGTGCCTCTGTCCAACTGGCCTCTACTTTGGAAGCCATGAACCCTCGACGCGCATCCATCCAACTAGCAAATGCGTTGGAGATTGTCAACCAACGACGACAATCTGTGCAATGGCGAGCTCCTCTCTTGCACGAGGAGGGACCCAGAGTAGTCTTTAAGAACGTCTTTGAGGACAGTCCCAAGGCAAAGTCGGGTGACGTAGCGCCGATACTCAACATTTGCCCTGCCACTCCGGAGAGAAATGCAAACAGTCACGATGTTGAAGAGCTCAAGGCCCTGATTTCGGCCTACACTGGAATCAAGGTGGCTGACATTCACGACGACGAGAGCTTTGGCAGCATGGGTGTAGATTCATTGGCATCAATCGAATTGGCTGACGAGCTTGAGGCCAAGTTTGGCATCAGCGTCAATACTGATGATCTGTTAACAGGCGACGTCAAGACCTTGATCGCTCTTTTCCCCTCCTCCTCAACCTCCAACAGGCTTCCTACCATTGAGTCAACCTCGCCCACCGAGACGGATGACTCCTGCTCCGAATCCTCCTCTTCAGAGAACCTAGATTATTCCGGTTCCTCCATGTACAACGACCAGTACACCGCGGTGACGACGCCTATGGAGCCCTACTCGCGATCGAATGCAGGTGACTATGCAGACGAGGGCACTGAGTGGAAACGACCAAAGGCCAAGTTGAGCACTCGCCACAAGGTTGAGACGGTTGCCTACAAGAAGGTTGACGGGGTAGAGATTCCTGCTGATCTTTATATCCCAACTGAAGCACCGGCTAATCCAATGCCTGTAGCGCTCATGATTCATGGCGGAGGACACATGACTCTCTCGCGAAAGGCGGTCCGACCGCCTCAGACAAACTTCCTGCTCGCAAACGGAATCTTCCCAGTCAGCTTGGACTACCGATTGTGCCCGCAGGTTAACGTCCTCGACGGACCCATGACGGATGTGCGCGACGCATGCGCCTGGGTCCAGAAGGACTTGGCTCAGATTATGGCCAGCAGGGGTATCACCATTGACCCAAGCAAGTATGTTGTCATTGGCTGGTCCACAGGTGGCACTCTCGCCATGACAACATCCTGGACGGTCCCACAAGCTGGTTTGACACCACCTCTGGCGGTGCTGAGCTTTTACTGCCCGGTTGAATACAACCCTGAAGGTAAGAATTCCCTGATCCCAGTATTTTTTTTTTTCCAAATAGTCTCTCTAACATGGTGCAGAACCAATCACTATGGGCAAAGAATACCCACCGCGATCAATGGCTATCAGCAAAATCCGAGATGCTCTTCCTTCGGAATTGGTAAGAACTTAAACACTCATATCATAGCGATGCATGCGTTAGCTAACCCATCTCGTCTATAGAGCACCTTCCACGCCTTTAATACGTTTGATACGACCAGGCTTGGTTGGGTTCAAGAGGGAGATCCTCGTTCCGAGCTGGTCCTCGCTCTAGTCAAGGAGGAGAACGGAATGTCGCTGCTCTTCAATGGCATCCCGTCGCAAGGGGATGAACTCCCACGTGCAGACCCCAAGCTTGCCGCGGCGTTCAGCCCCCTCGTCCAGGTGAAGAAGGGCAACTACAACGTGCCAACGTTCCTCATCACGGGCGATGAGGACGAGATTGTGCCGTTCAACAAGTGCCAGGAATTTGGCAACGCACTCAAGGAGAGTGGCATCAAGAGCGGCTTCCTGCCCGTCAGGGGAGCCAAGCACATCTTTGATCTCAGGACCGCGCCGGGAAGCGAGGCCTGGGACCAGACCATCGGGCCCGGTTATGAGTTTATTCTAAAGGAGTTGGAGACGTCTTCGTCGCCTTATTCCAGGCGCTAATGAATCTGTTCTGTATTATAGTCTCTTTTTCTTTTTTCTCTCTTTTTTTTCTTGCGGGCGTTGGAGGGAAACATTGGTCAGAAGTATCATGTTGCATTTATAGAGCGGGCATGTTTTGTTGTTTTCGGGGAGGCAGGACAACTGCTTTGTTTGACTGTTTGTCGCCACTGTACATAATACCTTATGGAATAGATTCTGTACATGCAGAAAATCAAGATGTTTAGAGCATTTCGTCGTTGCTTTTTGTGAGGTCTTTTGTCTGTCTACGACTCGTATATAGGTAGGTTGAGTGGAGTAAAGTAGAGTTGGACAACGTGTTGGACTTATTCTAGGCTGGAGCAGTTATTAAGAGTGCATTCTTAACTGAGAAATGGTTGTCTCTACATCCATGTTACTATATGCGAGCCTTGGCAGATGATGGGCATCATGAAACCGAACTCCATGCTTCCTCAACGAGGCGACCCCAGTATCTTCGTCAACTACCGGCAAGTCGATTGCTTCATACTTGCCATACCTAGTTCTAAGAATAGCCATTTCCATCTGACATGCCAAGTGATACTCTGCTATTCATAGTTCTTCCGATACTCCATGGAAAACCTTCACCGCGTCTCCTATAATGATGGAGTTCCGCGGCCATCGCAACTCGGACGTATACTCCCACCGCGGCCGAAAGACAAATTATGTGCATGATGGAGGGACGAAACCAAAGATTGACTCTTAACAATCTGGTTGTGTGTGTGTGTGTGTGTTCGGACGAATCCTGCACACCTTGGCACGGCATTGCACACCAAGGCTTCATGACCAATCGGATCCAGAGAAAGTGCCGATCCTTGAGCTCGGTAGTTGATGTGGATTCAATGAGGGCATTCCATTGGCAAATCGCAGCTGCCGCGATGAGTAGAAATATCACGATAATACTATTAGGCTGTGATGCATCATCTTACAGCAGCAGTCAGACGCGACGACAACTCGGCACCGTTCCCTACGGCGTTATCCCCCCCTCCCCCTCCGCCTTGAAATATTTTCCGCTCCGAAGTTCCGTGGCCATGCACAGTTTCTTCAGCAAAGCTTAGCATGCATTACTATACGGCCCATGTTAATTAGGTATAGCCAACAGCATAGATCCATGGACATCTATTGAACCCCCGCCCGGCCCGGACCAAAAAAATACGACGCTCAGCCGTCCTTCGTTCTACGCTAAGAAATGCGTGAGACCCCATGATGATAGACGACCCCTCATCATGTTCATTCCGGACACCAAACTAATATCTACTTGGGAGGCGGATGTCAACTTTCACATGCCATACTATGAGGCTCCTTCTACCATTACTTCATAGGCAGTTGTATATCTCGTTGACAGATACATATCTAAGAGGAACCTTCCGGCCATTTATCTCGCCTCATACGTCTTAGCCTCGTCTTCTTCCTCTTATTCTACTTCTTCTTATTCTTCTTCTTTCCTCCTCCTCATTCATACAGGGACTTTCCCCATACGAGCTAGAGTCTTAGCCGCCGCCATGGCGCTCACTGACTCAGGTCTCGTTCTTGTGACGCTATTGCAGTGCATCGTAGGGTGGCTGGTATATCGATCCCTCTCTGACCCTCTGAGGAAGATCCCCGGGCCATTCTGGGCTCGTTACACGAACTTATGGAAGGCCTATCACATGTACGCTCGAAGCCTGCCTGAAGCCGTCCTTGAAGCGCATGAAAAATACGGGCCCGTCATCCTCATCGGCCCTAACGATGTCGACTTTCAGTCCCGGGAGGCTATTGAGCCCATCTACAAGGCGGGACGGACCATGCCGAAGACAAGGTTCTACGACGGGTTCAGAGCCAAGACCCCCAGTCTTTTCAGCGGTCGCAACGAATCGGTATGCATCCAGAGTACCCATTTATGCTTAATGGTCGCTGGGACTTGGAACTAACAGGAATTTAAAGTTGCACGCCTTGAGGAGGCGTCAGATGGCCAACAGCTTCTCCACCGCCAGCGTGCTCAAGTTCGAGGCCCTGTTCAACAAGCACATCGACCGTCTATATCGCAATATCGAAAAGACGGCGGGGAAGCCCTTTGACATTAGGCAGTATATCGCCTGCTACGCACACGACTTCATCGGCGAGCTGGCCTTTGACAAGGACCTAAACACCCAGGCTCAGCCAGCCGATGAACAGCTGCCACCCATCTCCGAGCACACGCTGCTTTCCTGCATGTTTGGCATGTTCCCTAGTTTTCTTCCTTATAGCATGCTTCTTGCGCCTTATGTACCCATCGCACCCCTGCAAAAGTTGCTTGCAGGACGAGGCGAGCTCGCTCGACAAACTTCTTCTTTCGTCATTGCTTCTAAAAATGCTCATGTGGAGGGAGACAGAACTACCTTGCTAGATAACATGCTGGAGGCAAAGGACCCTGAAACGGGAGCACGTTTGTCGATAGAGGAACTCTGCTCCGAGGCCTTTACATTCTTGTAGGTTACAGCATTACAAACTCGCGCAATAAAGCAAAGTGGAGCTGACAACGATAAACCTAGGGTTGCTGGAGCTCACACTAGCTCCTCCACGTTGGGCTTCCTCTTCTATCGCTTGATGCGGAATCCCGACTACGCTGAGAAGCTTGTTGCCGAACTCGATGCTAACCTTCCCCTCTACGAAAAGGGCGGAGAGGACATTCCCTACGCCGGACTTGAGAGCAAGCTGCCGTATTCCATGGCGTGTATCAAGGAGAACTTCCGCATGAACCCCGTCATTGACATGCCCTTGCCCCGTATGGTGGCAAGTCCCGGGGGGGCCGACATAAACGGTCATCACATGCCACAAGGGGTAAGAAGCAGACAGAACACGAGCACCTTGATGTATGGAAGCATGCTGACGTTGATTTCACCGATAGACACATGTCTCCATCTCCGCCCTATCGCTCCATCACAACCGCCAATTCTGGGGCGACGACCACAAGCAGTTCATCCCGGAGCGGTGGATCGACAACCCCATCTCCA
The DNA here is from genome assembly GCA_004303015.1 of Cladobotryum protrusum. NCBI lineage: Eukaryota > Fungi > Ascomycota > Sordariomycetes > Hypocreales > Hypocreaceae > Cladobotryum > Cladobotryum protrusum. Next base: position 6,165,806 of record RZGP01000008.1, read on the forward strand.
ACAACGAGATCATGCACTACGGCTTCGGACACCGCGCCTGCCTGGGGAGGAACATCGCCAACATCAGCATCCTCAAGGTCGTGGTCACCCTGTGGCGCAACTTTGAGTTTACCATGGTGGACAAGGACATGGAGCTGCGGATATTGAGCGCTGGTGTGGCGGAGATGCAGGATCCTTTGCTTTGTACCGCTCGCAAGCGAGAGAACTAGAGCAGGGTGGACATTGTTTTTTTTTCTATCTCATTTCTTTTTTTCTTTTTACGATGCGATGAGATCTTATTCTATAAGATGCATGTCTCAGACGACCTGAGAGAAAACGACGGGTTTCTCCTTTTACAAAAAACGTTACTTTAAACGCGATGCAAGATTGATATCGTCCTGTTCTATATCTTTTTCATCGGAATGTTAAGCATCCTCTTCTTTGAAAGTGTCAAACTTTGTTACTTCCCATTACTGAAGATACATACCTTAAAAGGGGTACTGCTTTTCCAAACCCAGTCAATAAAACAAGACAATGTTGAGCCCGACATGAACGAGATATCACCACAGTATAGGCTCGGATGTGTAGCTGAAGTTCAAACGTAGAGCATTCAGATGCTATACGGTATCTTCTTCTCAAGTCCATTCGTAGCTGTTCTGGTCCTCTCTCTATCCCTCCCTCGATGTGGATTAACAGGCACTGATGAACCCTGATATTGCACATGTTACTCTAAGCGAAGAACAATTATCTTTTCAATAAGAGAACTCAAAGACATGCGGCGTTAAGCCCTTGGACTGAGCAATGACACATCTACCCATATCGACTACAAAAAGCCTGGATAAGACAACATGCACCATCTCGATCCAACACCCAAAGAGCAGCGGGCCATTGTCAGGGAGGCAAAAAGACTTCTTTGTCACATATCGAACATTGTCACGCTCCCATGCCGTGTCAAAGTAGGCAGATATCAACACATAAATTCTCATTGTCCTACAGATAATTTCAATAATACTTGCATCTATCTTCCTGACTCGCCTTCCATTGGCGTATTTGGGTCAGGTTCCAAGCATGTCAGAAATTGTTTCTCTCGTGATACAAAAACATACAAAACTCCGTCATGATTCCTGCCAAACTCCTGTGTATATGGTCCATCATGCACAGCTCAAGACAGCGTGGGCTGCCAACGTACAGTCGCCGAAGACGCCTATGTCACACCAGCCAGAGCCAGCCCTTCTAATTGTCATCCGACGCCAAAGCATCCGATCAATCATTCTCATACAAACCCAATGTCGTCAATCACCAAATGACATGCCCGGACATTAATTGCCCTGGAGGCTACCAACAAATGAAGGGTCCTTTACACTTCCACCAGCATCTCCCAACCCCGCAATCGGACGGTTATAGCTGAATCCTTGAAACTGGTTCTGCATTGTCTGGGACAACATCGGCCCATCCACATAAGAATCCTGGGGGGCTTCCAGTGTAAACTCCGGGTCAAAGTTTGCAGTATCCAAAGCATCGGCCTGCCATTAAGTTAGTCGGGAAAAGTATGCACAAATTTCGCGGTAGTACTCACAACGCTAGGCTTGAATGTTGGTTCATATTTTCGCTGTAGCAGCTTGCGCCAATCAATGTCATGGAAGAATGGGTGTGCCTTGATTTCAGCGGAGCCATTTGCGCCAAGTCGCTTCTTGGGGTCCCGGTTAAGCAGCTTAGTTAGGAGATCCTTGGCCGCAGGTGGCACTACCTCAGAGAAGTGAAGGGGCTCTGATAGAATCTTGCGGTACATCTCGTTGGTGTTCTCATCATAAAATGGAGGGAGACCCGTCAACATTTCGTAGAGAAGAACACCGAGTGTCCACCAATCCACCGTCTTGTTATAGCCCTGGCCAAGTAGTAATTCTGGGGCGAGGTACTCGGGTGTACCACAGAAGGTATTTGTTCGGTCCTCATCCTTCATATCGAGTTTGCAGAGACCAAAGTCACAAAGCGCAATATGGCCTTGGTAATCCAAGAGGATGTTCTCAGGCTTCAGGTCGCGGTAAATAACACTGAAGCCGTGGAGGCATTCAAGTGCGCATAGAAGCTCGGCAGTGTAGAACCTTGATCTGTTTACATCGAAGCGGTGTTCTTTCTGTAGGTGATGGAAGAGCTCTCCTCCGTTCACAAATGCCAGAACAAAGTAGAGCTTCTCGGGTGATTGGAAACTGAACTTGAGAGGGACGATAAAAGGGTTGTTGATCTGCGCCAGCACAGATCGCTCAGCCAAGGTGTGAGCAACTTCGGACCGAGAAATGATATGCGCCTTTCGGATCGTCTTGAGGGCGTAAATTCGATTTGTGTCCTTCTTGCGCACCTGCATGACTTTACCAAAGCTACCCTTGCCTACCACCTTGAGCAGCTCAAAGTCTTCAATCTTGAGTTTGCTGGCCCGAGTTTCGACATACTCGATGCCAACCTTGATCTTGCCAGTGCCGTATTGGACATCGAGCCACTCCACGCCATTGTGCCCATCGCCCTTCTGGCGTTGAGCATGCTCTGCTGCAGCCTTCTCGCGGTCCTTCTTGCTAGCCTTCGGGTCCTCTACAAATGGCTGTCTCTCTTCAAACCGCGGATTGACTTTCGCCACACCCAAAAAGATGTCTTGGCTTCGACCGGCGCCAGGAGCCGCGGTGGGGTTTCGCATATACAAATGAATGACAAGTTCCGTAACTCTTGAAACATCAAATTTGTATTGGGTGTTGCCGCCAGCCCACAGAGGATTCTCGGGATTTCCATCAACCGAGTTCACAAAGACTTGGACCTTGTCGAAGTCCAAGAGGGCATAAGGCATGTATTTACCGGAAATGCGACCATGGTTCGTTGGGATGGTGCCGAAGCCGCCGGCCGAAGAGTGCGGTCTCGAGCCATTAGCGAATGAGCCCGCAACACGCTGCGATGAACCAGGCCGCACAGAGCCCGCCACGGAAGTTCCTGACGATAATGAGCTCTGATGCTGAGAAGAAAAGGCGCTCTTGTGTTGTTCGGGAAGGGAGAAGCCTTGTCCTTCATGGAGGGTCACGACGAGGATGCCGGGTTTCGGAGATTTGACAACAGGAGCCTGGGTCAAGGCATCTGCAGGGGCTAACCAGACAAGTTAGAACTGGAGCATAGTAACTGCAAAGTGTCTTGTACTTACCGCTCTCAGCGGTAGGGGTGGTGGCGCCTGGGCTCAGCGGCTCGCCACCCTTATCTGTGATGGTGGAGGTCGAGGGCGATCGAGAAAAGGCACTCAGGGGTCCAAGGTGAGTCTCCTTGAGTTCTATGCGTAAAGGTCAGCTTCCGGGCAGATGAAGCATCAGGTCTTGTTGTGTTTTGTGGGATTCGACACGACTCGATTGCGAACGCAGGAGGGGATGGATGTACTTTTGGTGAGTTTCCAAGACATGCTTGCGGTATTGGGCGGAATGAGGGACGAAGCAGTGATGAATTGGCTGGTTGCGAAGGGAGAGGGATGGATGGCGATGAGATGTCTTCCAATTGGTAAGAGACAGCCTGCCCAGCGATCGGTAGAGAGTCTGTATGCACCAACAGCCGCTTGATGGCGGACCGCAAAGAACAAAACGCGACGAGACGAATTCGGAGCTTGGTGTTGTTGCGATCCAAACAGTAAGGTAACCCCGCAGAAGTCGAAGTTATCAAGTCCGCTCCCAACCAATGCGATAACTGAGGATGTCGTCGAAGAGGCCCTAAGTCAATGCCAATGAAGGATGCAGTAAAAGGAGAAGGATGAGAAAGAAAAAAAAAAGGCGATGATAAAAATGGAGGGATACAAGAAAAGAAAGACACGACAAGAGATGCAGGAGACGAACGGAGTAGGTGGGTAGGTAATAGGGAGCTGCAGGGCGGAGACACGTTTTAGAGGGTCCAACAGCAAGGCTCGACAGCGACCAGGCCAGACCAGGAGGAGGCGGAGCAGCGTAGGAATCTGGGGTGTGCCATGAGGGGGAGGAAGACTGGGGGGGAGGAGTTCGGGGGGTCACTTGGGTGCTGCAACGACCACCGCGCGCACTGTGCATTCCAGGGGCCGTTGATTGCATAGTGACACCCGTACAGTGCTTCTAGGCCACTATTTGACAGTGGGCTACCGGGGCCTTCAAGGTACGATAATGCAACACCGCACGGTGCGAAGTCGATAGATTGACCGCTTGGCAGTGGACATGTTGGCTCAAAATTATCAAAGGTGAAGCCTGAAGCGGAGACAGAGAAAGTGTTTCTTCTCACGGTAATTTCAAAGTGAGATGACAGAGAGGCTCAACCTCAATGCCCATCAATGACATTCATTGTTGGGGTTGCAGCTGCAGCTACAGCTACAGGTCTCTCACCCAACACGGCAGTCCCGAGAATACGCCGCCACTGTCCATCCACTGATCGTCATACGAAGAAAATAAATTGAGGCAACACGAGAGCACCAGGTTAGTAGTGAGTGTTTATTATTATCTCCAAAGCCGGGCCTTGTGGTCTGCATATCATTAGTTAAAAGGCTCAGCTGCTCAGGCAGGACGCCAACGGTGGCTGATGTTGTCTAGTAAACATAGGAGGTTGTGATCAACTTAATGATGCAAGTACCCAGTATTTTGCAGCAACGAATTCTTAATATGACTTTTATTATTTAGATTTGCGTTGAAAATCTTGAATACTTGTTGGAAATCTTACTGATAAATGGACCTTTCAAGACACCCGAAATAATAGATCGATCTATCGTTCAGTACAGCGGGACAAAGTAATTGGTTATTGTAGAATTATTAATAAGTTCCAAGTCCACTTACAAATGTCGGTTGTTATGACAGAGTAGACTTCCAGTCATCTTTGAAGACACATAAAACCATCTATAATAAAACAAGAGGTCAAAACCCCATGATGCTCAAGAAAACGTTTCCTCCAAAACCTCGTATTATGTGTTCCTGTTGCTAGGTAGCCCATCTTCCTTTCATCTTCAAGAAGACACTACCCTATACACACGCACCTGAAACGAACCCCCTTTTCAACGGCCCCGCGCTAAAATGGGCACTGGTAAAAGGTACAAAGTACTTACAAACATAGATGGATACCTGACAATTTAGGCCCCTGCTCACCGCAGATGTGAATCGCCAGCTTGATGGTGGAGGCCAATACGTACTGGAGGACACATTTTCGAGAAGCTGGTCAAGGCCCATCACGAATAGCTGCGTGTCTGCTGCAAAGCCCATCCCCCCCACGACAAACACCAAGGCAACGACTTGATGCAGCAGACTCTGCCCAGCGCATCTCCGACCGAATTACTTCCTTGAAACATTAATTGCGCCGCCATTGCCCTGTCAATACATGCTGGCTGCCTCGACGAAATCGAGATACCCCCACTACCATTGACCTGCTTCACCGTCGCCCGCCACCTGATCTCGACGAGTGCTCCGATACACATATAGCATTGGCAGTGGCATCTTAGGAGGCCTCAATAGTCAAAATGAGACTGGATGTAAAGGTCAGCTTCATATGAACGCACATCCCATCGCTATGCGATTATCTGCCGGGCCGAGGACAACTTCATCTTTGATCATGGCCCGCTGTCCTCTTCTCTACAACTGTCCCATCTCCCCCAGCTATTAGAATCGCAAGCCTTCCCCCCCAAAATTGCGTCACTGACTTGTATTTGCACCTGTAGCGCCAGCTCTACGCTCGCAGTGAGCGAGTCAAGGGCATCGACTTTCACCCTCAGGAGCCATGGATCCTGACCACCCTCTACAGCGGTATGTCGAAACGATGCGAGCTGCCTACATCCAGACCCTCCTAACGGCTTCAATTTTACAGGCCACGTTTACATCTGGTCATATGAAACCCAACAGATTGTCAAGACCTTCGAACTCACCGATGTCCCCGTACGAGCTGGTAGATTCGTTGCGCGAAAGAACTGGATTGTCTGCGGCTCCGATGATTTCCAGTTGCGCGTTTACAATTACAACACCTCCGAGAAGATTACCTCTTTTGAGGCGCATCCCGACTATATTCGAGCCATCTGCGTCCACCCCACTCTTCCATTCGTCCTGACTGCGTCCGATGACATGTCAATTAAGCTCTGGGATTGGGACAAGGGGTGGAAGTGTGTCCAGGTATTCGAGGGCCACAGCCACTATGTTATGGGTCTTGCTATTAACCCCAAGGACACCAATACCTTTGCATCTGCATGCTTGGATCGAACCGTCAAGATTTGGAGCCTTGGATCGGCTACGGCCAACTTCACCCTTGAGGCTCACGAGACAAAGGGTGTTAACCACGTCGACTACTACCCCCACTCCGACAAACCGTACCTTCTCACCACTTCCGACGACCGTACCGTCAAGATCTGGGACTACACCACTAAGTCCCTTATTGCTACTCTCGAGGGCCATACCAACAATGTTTCTTTCGCCTGTTACCACCCAGAACTGCCTGTCATCATTTCAGGTTCAGAAGATGGCACCATCAAGCTGTGGCATGCCAACACATACCGACTGGAGCAGTCTTTGAGCTATAGCCTGGAGCGAGCATGGTGTGTCTCTTATCAGAAGGGCAAGCAGGGTGTTGCTGTGGGCTTCGACGATGGTGCTGTTGTTGTTAAGCTTGGTCGAGAGGAGCCTGCTGTTTCTATGGATACTTCAGGAAAGCTGATATGGGCGAGACAAAATGAGGTTGTTTCTGCGATTATTAAAGGAGGTGCGTTCGCTTTGTCATTTGCGCATTGTTCTCTTACTGATTTTTATTTTTAGATGCCTCCATCAAGGATAACGAGCCTATCTCACTACCCACAAAGGACCTTGGAACCTGCGAAGTCTACCCCCAGACACTGCTTCACTCTCCCAACGGTCGATTTGTTGCTGTCTGTGGAGATGGCGAGTACATCATCTACACGGCATTGGCTTGGCGAAACAAGGCGTTTGGATCTGCATTGGACTTTGTTTGGGCTTCTAAGGACAACAGCAATGACTTTGCTATCCGAGAGTCACCCATGAGCGTCAAGGTTTTTAAGAACTTTGTCGAAAAGAGCGGCGGTTTGGATGTCGGATTCCAGGCTGAGGGTCTGACAGGGGGTGTTCTCCTTGGTGTCACTGGGCAAGGTGGTGTTTCCTTCTTCGACTGGGCAACTGGAGGTTTGGTACGGAGAATTGAGGCGGAACCTAAGCAGGTTTGTTTTCCTTCTTACCGTGACGAAACTCCCTTCTAATATTCATAGGTCTACTGGTCGGATAGTGGCGAGCTGGTGGCCATCGCTTGCGAAGATACCTTCTTTGTGTTGCGCTTCTCTCGTGAGAACTACATCGAGGCCTTACAAGCTGGCCAAGTAGAGGAAGATGGCGTCGAGGCTGCTTTCGAGCTCATTACTGACGTCAATGAGAGGTATGTGCAAAATCCTGTATGGATTAGAAATATCGGCTAACGATTCTTAGCATCCGAACTGGTGAATGGGTTGGCGACTGCTTCATCTACACTAATAGCACCAACAGACTCAACTACCTGGTTGGTGACCAGACGTACACAGTGTCACACTTCGATAAGCCCATGTACATCTTGGGCTATATTCAGAGGGATTCCCGAATCTACCTTGCTGACAAGGATGTCGGCGTCACATCTTTTGCTCTTTCTCAGCCAGTCCTCGAGTACCAGACACTTGTTCTCCGCGAAGATATGGAAACTGCCGCTGAGCTCTTACCCACTATTCCCGCTGATCAATTAAACAAGATTGCTCGGTTCTTGGAAGGCCAAGGCCACAAGGAGCTGGCGTTGGAAGTCGCTACAGATCCCGAGCACAAATTTGAACTGGCATTGGCACTGAATCAGTTGGAAATTGCGTTGGATCTAGCTCGACAGGTTGATGCGGATCACAAGTGGAAGACTGTTGGAGATGCGGCTTTGGCAGGCTGGGATGTCGGTCTCGCCGCTGAGTGCTTCAGTCAGGCTAAGGATCTGGGTTCTCTGTTGCTTGTCTATTCCTCAACAGGCGACAGGGAAGGCCTTGCCAAGCTGGCCGCCCAAGCTGTGGAGAGTACTGCTCATAATGTAGCCTTCTCTTGCTACTGGCTTCTTGGAGAAGTCGAAAAATGTGTCGAGGTTCTGACCAACACCGGCCGTCTAGTAGAGGCAACCCTATTTGCCCAGACCTACAAACCTAGTTTGGCACCAACCGTCGCGAAGGAGTGGAAGGAAAACCTTGAGAAGAACAAGAAGGGGCGTGTTGCTAAGTTAATAGGTGTTCCTGACGAGGATGGCGAGTTATTCCCCGAGTGGGATACTTGGCTGCAGCTAGAGAGCGAGGGAGGGGCTGTCAGTGAGGCGCCAGCGCCAACGCCGGCAGCTGAAGCTGAAGCTGAGGAGGAAGATGAGGAGGAGGAAGAGGAGGAAGAAGAGGAAGAAGAGGATGAGGAGTAAAAAAAATGATTGGTTCCAGATATAATTAGATGGCGTAGAAGGGATTTTACGTGAATATGAAGTTTCTGTTGTGTTACATGAGTTTGATTGCGCATACGTTCAGTTGCATGGAAGAACGGGTGTTTGACATCCGAAGGCTTGCATTGTAAGGCTGAAGCAGCCGAATTGTGTCTCGAACACATAGATCGCGAACTATGAAGCGCCACAACGACTAAATAGGCTCGTCTGGCTCTGAGGGCAACGTTTTATGCTTTGATTGGATGAAGCTCCTGAATTGTCATTTGTGTTGAGAGTGGGCGAGGCAGATTTCATTCTCAGAGCTCAGAACATTGAAGTTACCAGTAGTTGCACATTCACGCATACAAATTTGTAGTAAAAGATTTGACATGAAGAATTCATCGTTCATTGACCGTTCCTATGTAACTCCGGTTTGGATATTAACAAAATAAAATAAACCATTGCTTTCCCCGATGCTAAGAGAGATGAGAGAGAACGTAGTCATGGCTACGTAGTCATTGCAGCCCCCATTAGACGAATAACCAATCCAACACCCCTAATCCAGCTTTCCAAACGTCATTTCAGTTTGAGAACTGCTTTTTGGCCCATTTACAGAGCCAGAACGGCGAGACCAGCGGCAGCGAGAGCCATGGCGGCCATGCCAGTCTCACGGGGAGCGGCAGCGTTGCCGGAAGAACCACCGTTGCCAGAGCCAGAACCTCCCGAGCCGGAGCTGCCTCCGTTTCCAGAGCCGGAAGATCCACCGCCGCTGGATCCACCACCGCTGGTACCGGTGGGCTTGGCGTCGCTGGAGCAGACGGGGACGACGGCGGTGTAACTGGACCCAACCGAGCAGCTCTTGGCCAGGGAGGAGAGCTTGTCCTTGTTGCCGTCAATCCAGGACTTGACCTCCTTGGTGTAGGACGAGTACTCGCCGCTCAGCGATTTGGGGATGCTGATGTGGCAAGGGTCCGTCTGGGGGTGCTCAATGAGGTCGGAGAGCAGGTCGGGAGGAGGGGTGGGCATGCTCTGGGTGATGTCGAGGGCGGCGGACGCGCAGGCGAGGATGTCTGAACCGGTTGCGCGGGCCTGCATGGCGTGGAGGTCACGACGGGCGTGGGCGACGGCCTCGAGGTTGAATTGAGCGGTGGCAGAGGCCGCGAGGGAGGCGAAGATGAGAGTGGAACGCATGTTGAGTTGTGCTTTTGTGTTTGTGTGTGTATGTGTATGTTTATGTATGATGTGCAAGATGATATTGATATGTATGGGGGGTATCTCAAGGGTTTGGTTTTGAAGAAGCGATCAGAGGAGGCATCATAGCCATGACTTGCACGGAAGGGCTCCTCTTATATATAGGCAACACTTGATGTCTTGGTAAGTGCACTGCTCGACTCTTTGAACTAGGACCTCGTCCAGCTTGGGCACCAGCCCGGCATCTCAAACGCGGGTCTCGCTTCCCCTAGAAACCATCCGTGCAGTATTGCTCCCCCATGTCTCAAGGTGTTGTCGAGCGGCTGAATGTCCGCGATGGAGATGGTCCCCTAGTCTAGGCGCCGTTTCTGGCAGTGCCAACCAAAGAGCCCTTGCTTTGGCCTGGATCAATTTTTCACTAGCAGAGTAGGGCCCCCCTTTTCCTCTCTCTCTCAAGCGAGTTGAATTGGAATGAAATGTCTGGCTTGTAGACTTGGACAGATTCATGTTAGTCCTCCTTGACATGAGGGATGGACTGGTCCCCTCTAGCGCGACAGGTAAGGCGAATTTTAGGTGACAACACCTCCAGGGCTGTCTTTGACGGTTGGGTCGTGGTCCTGAGGGGACCGTGAATTCAGCCTTACTAGAGCGGTGGCTTCAATATATCGTGTTAGCTGTCGAGTTTCCCAGTGGACTTTCTTGGGAGAAGAAATTATTTAAAAATGGTGTGAGCTGTTGCTTGCTTCTTATTCGGCAGCACGACCCCTGGTTTTGGTTCTCCAGGCCGCCACACTCGGGTCTCGCTGTCCATTCAACCGTTGTTTCCAGAGTGTAGCTGTTCTTCAAGATGCGGCAGTAATACATGCAACAAGAGAATGCAAGCTTTATGGCGTGTCCGGGCGTTTTCTTTTAGGCATGTATGCACTCCATGAGGAGTCCCGGCGCAAGTCGAAACGGAGCTGGTGCTGGAGGGAGGGAGGGAGGGGCGGCTGGAGACTTGTCCATGCTCTCAATAGCTGCCTGCTCAGTGAGTCTTTTTGGGGGTCACGAGTAATGCTAGCTGAGCTGTCTGTCCCCTGGGACAATATTGGTAGATTATGCAGAGTTCCATTCCATCAGTAAAATTATCATGTCGCATTTCTAAGACTATAAAGACTGTGTCTCATCATGTTCTGTAATAAGACGGCGTATTGTTGCAGTATGATCGCTCACTATCCCAAGTCATCAATGCTTCTAAATCGGGAAGACGAGAGATTGTGTACGAAGTACGAGCGACAATGCACGACCCACCTCATCTCACGCAGGGGTTCAAGCTAAGCAAGATCCGAGACAACTGGGGGTCGGCACTCGGGTCAATCTTACATCTTCAGTTGTAGTTACAGTTTATGAGTTTAAATGCTACTGAAGAATTTCAACGGTAAGCCATGCATGATTCTGTTGGTATCAATGGGACATAAAGGGGAGGCTCTGTCAGGAGAAGGTGGAAAGGGAGGGGGAGGAGATGGAGGGGGGGTTCTTAGGCCATCGAGGCGGGAGATTGTCTTTAATAGAGTTTGAACCAAAATGAAACGGCTGGTAGATTTAAACCCTTGATCGAACGAATCACGATTGTTCCCCTTGCAGGTGTAAAAAAGATCATGTCTTGACATCATGAGGAGTCAACTCTCATATGGCTCTGACGATTGCCCAGCTGGAAGCGTACTGGCCAACAACACCTCACGCCCAATATTCCTGCCAAACTCTGTCCTGAGAATCTTGAGGATATGCTGTGCACTAAATTCCCGCAGATTCTTTATACTCTCACCATCGCTCCCCTCACTGGACTCGTCGCCCATGAAGATCCAGGGGCAGAGAAATTTGGATGCTGCGCCGAACTCTTGCTTGGACATGGCCCTGAGTATCCGCACCATCCCTTCCCTTCTCCGGAGGGAATCCTGCACGCTCTGGCTCTTGTATAGGAGGGGCTGACGCGCAAATTCGAGCACCAGGGCGGCGATGCCGGCTGCTACTGGGCTGGCGAAGGAACTCCCATCCTTGGCTTTGCCTGAGATGGGGCTCATATAACCGTATCCAGGGGCAGAAAAGCGCTCTATCCCTCGGTCTCATTCATTCGCTATGGCAATGTCTGCCGTTCTCCCACCTGGCAGGGCGGCATCTATGCAAATGACTTCTGGTGCTCGAGCAGGGAACTGGACGCTGTTGGCGGCGATCAGCGCATAGTTTGTTGCGGATGCAAATAGGAGAACCTTTTGCGCCTTGGCGTACGACAGGGCTTGCTGAACTGATGTGTCGTCGTCGAAAGGCCATCCAAACGACATGTTGATAATGTCTACCCCCCATTTCTCTGGATCGGCGGCGCAGAGAATGGCATTCGCTACCGCTGCTTTGTTCACACTCATGTGCTTGTTCGTGTCATTACTGGCTGCTTTGCTGTCGTCTGCATCAACTGTGACCTTGGCGATATATACATGTGCTATCGGGCAAGTCTCGAGCAATACCTTTGTCACGGTCGTACCATGATCCGCCTCGTCCTCCACATCGGCACCTCCCTTGACGAAATCCACCTGGTCCTTTATGCGGACCAAGTATCGATTCATTGACTTGCGACGAAAGCCCGAATCTAGCACCGCAATCTTGATCGGCTCATGGAGGGCTCCGCTGGGTGTTTCCACCCTTACAAATTGTTGGGCATGACCGTATATTAGCTTGTGCGTTTGTGCTTTCAAGAGAGAAAACCATGGCCCTTTGGTTGTGTCCCTGAAACAATGATTGCGTTGGCTATGACTCTCTGAGGAATGCACTTTATGGTGTTACTTACTGGCTGGATGCAGAACGGGTGCCGTTAGCAGGGCCCTCTGTTTCTGCTTTCACTGCTTTCGATGCCGGTGGACTATTCGACTCCAGTAGCCTGGATTCGCTACTACCATCTGAAGGCTTCTGTGAGTCCAATCGGTCATCAAGTTGAGCCTCAGGAGTCGAAGGACGGTTGTCAAATGGGGTGACTTCTATTCTAGGCGATTCACTCGCATCATGCATAGGTAGAGCAAGCCCAGATCCTCGCTTGTGAGTGACAGCCTCATCGGCTACTTTGGTATATATATCCTCGACTGCACAATGGCTCTCTTGGACCGCGACGTCTTCAGCATTCGACTCACTGTTCCACCTCTTATTTAAGCTCCGACTTAGAGCCTCATGAGTTGGTTTGTCTACCTCACCGAGGCCGTTCTCTGCATCCTCGGATAAAATGGTATCGATGGCCTTGTCGATGTTATACGCGGAATGAAAATGACCACTCCCGAATAGAATCTGGGAATAGCTATTCATCAAGTGTAGCCGTTCGGGCGTAGAAAGCTGTGGATGTACGTGGTCAAAGCATTCGTCCCAGATGGCGATGAGCGTATCGATATCGCCATCATAGTACTCCACCGCGTCCAACAGTCGGTGTACTTCGGACATGTCTGCCTTGATGTCGGAGTAGCTATATGAAGGTAATAAAAGACAATAAACTCTTGGTACTGCGATGATTCAAGCCACTCGTTCACGTATTGACCAGCGTCCATGACATAGGCCGCGTGCGGTACGGCCCGTTGTGTTGCCAGGTGACACTTTTGATGGCTGTAAACTATGCTAATTGCATAAGAGATATGTAATACTGAGGGCTGAGCTGAATGCTCCTGTAAGGATTTGTGGTGGTGTGGGATTAATTTACAGTCAGGCTGTCCAGCCTTTACCAACCAATGACCGACGCTGGATGAGGCTGTCGAGACCAATGAGAAGGCCGAAACAGGGATTCCTTATGTGTTTTATTTGTGATCGACTGTAAGCCAGTGAGAACAGGCTCCAGTGTGTATCGAATACTTATAAACCGCAGCAAGAGGCCTTGAAATCATACCATGTCTTGTTCGCCATTGACACCACCAAACCTCGACCATACCTTGCATACAGTCAACTGGCTCCCCCCCTCCCCCCTGATATTTATCCCACAACATATATATACCCATTCTATATATCAATGTCTTCTATAAGAGACAGACGGTACTTCCTAGCACCCTTCACACAGATCCCGCCCTCGGGACCAATCCAGCTCGGCAGCATCGTCTCAAGCCCAAGTCTTGCCCACGAGCCTGTGAACGATGCACCTATCCCTCCAGGTTCCTTTGGCGAAAAGGTCCATAAACACAACGATGAGAAGAGCAAAATAATCCTGGACGCCTCAAGGACGCACGTTACCAACACAATCTTTGGCGAGTTCCACATGTTTCTTCGCGGCAAGGCGGGCAACAAGGCGTCTCAAAGCGACCAAGAGAAATGGGAGTTTGAGAACCTGCAGACCCGCTGGTTTACGCCGAGCGATGAATACGTGAGAGATAGTGTGCGCAACGCTGAGGTCCAGAACTACATCAGCGATAACCCCTTTTGGGGGACGAAGCTTTACATGATTACTGCCGTGATGATTGCTCACGGAGCCTCGTCCACAATCACCTTCGCTCAACAGAAGGGCATCCATCTCAGCCTGGATTTCCACGCCCCAATGCCTGCAGCACCAACTGTTGTCAGCCCCGGGCTGGAGTATCAGAACGCCACATCTGTGGGAATATCTCAGGCCAAATCCAACCCCTTTGTATTCGCGTTTCGGCTGCGCCAGATCAAGATCTCCATCGGTGGCGACGTCGCCCACAGAGAATACAATGAGGGCGCCGTGTTTTCCATTGGAGAAGACCAAGAAGATGAACATGTCAGGGTTGTTCGTGTGCAAGGTTTGGAGGATGAGGACTTGGACCCGATGGATATGGGACTGGACTTTGCTACTGTGGTCGGCGACCTGGAAGGGGAGGAGAAGATCAATTGCAGATACTCACGGGCTCTTTATAGTAGTGTTTAGATGGTCTCCATCTGTAGCGTAGTATTGGTATATATGAAACTATGGCAACAACTTTTCCAGTAAACGAGAAACGCCGAGTTTGAACACGCCGAATGACCAACATACAGTAAGAAAATAAACATAAAGATGAAAATAAAAAATAAAAATAAAAGAAAACAACATAAAAAAATAAACATAAACATAACCCAGGGCAAGTACAGAATCTTCTAACACAGCTTAAACTCTCTCCTCATCTGCTTAACAAGTTCATCACTCAACACGGCCTCACCGTCCATGATCCCGTGAACGTATGCCTCTCCCATGAGCTGGTAAAGGCCCGGAGTAGACATGACAGGCCGCAGAATGACCGGCACCGTGCAGCCAAAAAGAATGCAAACCTTGTCCCCCAACTTGCTGCCTCTTGGTCCAAGACCAAAGAGCTGCTCCTGGCTCAGTATCTTGAGCGCCTGCTGCGTCTCGGGCCTGGAGCCTTTGGTGTCTAGTTTGGCATGTCCACCCGCCTTGACTTCGAATAATCTTCGGTTCCACACAACCTCTTCGACCCTATTGAAATATTGCGAAGTCAGATCGGAAATCTTGCGGCCTGCTGGGCTAACAGAATGGATGTTGCCCTCACTGTCCGACGCTCTAGGGTCGACGAGGCCGTGCAGACAGGCTCTCTGATACCATGTTGGTGGTTTCATGCCTCGAGGCTCACGGTCAGCCACCAGCAGTCGCCATATGGTATCAGGCACACGGTTGTCCGTAATCGAAGTGTTCCAGCCCAGCCGCTTGACCCAATCTCCCGGAATGATGCCTCCACGCACAACATCGGATTGCTCCGTAATTTGTCCAATCTCAAATCCCTCAACCACCATGATCCCGCTGAGCTGATATTTTCTCTCCACGTCCGATGAGTTGACCCGTATCGAGCCCCTCTTTGAAGCTACCTGGGGGCTTGGCTTGTCTTGGTATACAACCCCGTCCCTTCTTCTCGAATCATCGGCTGTTCGAGATGTAGGGACGAACTGAGACTGCGGTGGTAGTTCAAGCCTTTGTGGAGATGGTGCTGCGTTTTGGGCCTTCATTACGCTCTCGATGTTGGTATATTTTTCAGCTGGATAGGAAAGGGCTCCAGGCGTTAGCTATGCCAGGTGCTTTATATCTCCCGCAGAAATCTTACTTACGTGGACTTTCTTCCGTTATTGCTTCGGGAGCCGGTGTAGGATTGACAAAGGGATCCAACGCCATGGATATTTTAACGCGGTAGGATCCGCATGCATTGTACCGCTTCCGTCGATCATAGGGTTGGTAGGCAACGAGATTCTCCCCGTTCTGACGCCCTGCTGATGACTCCGGAGAACCAAAGGGGGCTTTGGATATGTCTGAGATCCATGAGGGCAACGGCACGGTTTCGTTAAAACCGCCACTATCGGTAATCCTGGGCGCCCAGTGCCGACAGATGATGTCCAGACATCCCGTCTTGTAAATGGAACGAGTGACAAACGCAATAAAGGCGTCTCGAGTGCTGAGCTTGTAGTTGGGTCTCAGCGAGATCAGTTCCAAATATTCCATGTCTTCCCTTCCGTCCCGTCTGCTGTTCTCCTCCAGCTGATCAAAGTGTAGCTTTGTCCAGGACTCCCCTGGAATAGGAGGGTCATTGGCAAGGGAAAGAACGGAGTAAATGGTATCTCGAGGAGAGGTGGCCTGGAAACCGAGAAGTGTTGACACCAATGTTTCGAGGTCCAATAGCCTAGCAAGTACATCGCCATCACCAGACTTGTGGCAGACATTGCTCAAAGTCTGGATGAGGATCGAGGCACTGGTGTTTTCCACATCTTCGAATATCTCATCCTTGAACTGGTATCTCATGATGGAAATCTTCTCAAGAATAAGGGAGACGGCATCGGAAAAATCGTCCCAGTGAACAACCTCTTTGCCATAATGGACTGTGGCGCTCCTCGACAGCGCCACCTCCTGGATGATCCAACGGCGACTAAACCAAGGAGCCTTCATGACGTTGATCAAGTGTTCCCAGCTTTCCTTGTCCTGGAAGACCATGGCGTCAAAAACTTTGAAGTTCATGATATTCTTGATCAGTTTGAATGCCCTCTCTGCACCGGTATAATCATCTCCCAACCAGATGCAGACGTTGAAGGCGCAGTTGTAGACCTGGTCCATCATGGCTAATTGGCCTTCTTTTTCTTGATTGTTTTCCTGGTCGATGCATATTGCGTCCACCCATATGTTGACCGGATGATCCGTTCTGCGCACCTTAATAAGTGCCTGCTGCAAGTTCCTGCGGATCTGGAACGGGAATTCAGACACGGCTCCGAGGGTCCAACTCCAGGTTACCGACCCGGCCACAGGCAGTCTCGCATCTAGATCGCGGATCAGAATCTGCTCTCGGGGTCTCTCCTTACCCCATGCGTACGAGAGCGCCTCATACTTTCCACGGACATCCTCTAGCTTCCGCTTAAACAGCGTTGCTTTCAACGGATCCTGCTCCTTTCCGGCGTTGATGGACAGGATGCGAATTTCCCCCTCTTCCAGCTTCGAGTACTTGAACTGCGGCCCAATCTGCGATCTTACGGTGTTGACTACTTGCTTGAAACGTTCTCGGCCCTTCAACTTGTTGGAGAAATGGGCATCTTGCCGATCTATACGAGCCTTGGGTTGTGGTAAGGGTTTGTTCTTCATCCTCCACTCATTGGTGCCTTTGTTGTAAATCGCGGCAATGACCCCATCGTCAGATGGAGCCGTGTTTGGCAGAGCCATCATGAGGTATGATTGGACAGTGTCTTCATACAACTGGGGTCCATGCTAGAGACAGGGAGGAAAAGGGCCGGTATTTTAAAGATGGGGACGTAACATTAGAAGAGATGGGGCGCACAAGCTCCTTTGGGTTCCATCCAATGGCTACTGAATGTAAAGCATGGTATATATCAATTGGAGGCCTTCTTGGGTCTCTCTGTCTGGCCCTCCTCTGCTCGCTCAGTCAGACGGCTCCACTGTCTGCCTAAGTATGGCGGAGTGCCCATCCATCTTGCAAGTTAATGGAGGGTCAGTCAGTATGGTAGTAGCGGTGGGTGGTGGTGGTGGTCAGACAGTCTCGAGTCCCGGTCTCCCGTTCTGACGTGTGTTAACCCCCATAAGAATGTAGAGATATCCAAGTGCTGGTGGCAAAAAAAAAAAGATATATTTAGGGCCTCTTATAAAGGGAGCAAATCATAGAGCGAAATTGAGCTCTGTGCTTCAAGCATTTTGCAGAAACTGATATCTATTCCATCACCTGTCATGCATCACGCACCGCTTTGTTTCACAGTTGACTTACAGCACCACATCGATTGGACGAGATGATTGCCACACAAAGCAACTCCATCCACCCTGTAATAGATTTCGGTGAGCCTTTGCTCATGCAATGATAAATTACTTTGTGAGGCTCATCTCATCGAAAGGGTGTGAGGTCTGCCTCTGTAATTGGTGCTGGCAACAGCTGAGTTCAGGGGCCCTTGTTTTGGATTGCCTATCTAGGAAGTGGCTTGGTGGTCACGCTCAATCCAATGTCGCATTGATTTTGGCGCAATAGAAATATTGACCCTGGAGATGTAACTCTCTTGTTCTGCCACGGCTCATGAGGCTCAAGGCAACCAGGCAACCAGGCAACCACTCCTTGCCATCAACAGGCAATACGCAACCCAGTCTGGCCGTCAATGTATGGCAACGCATACCAAAGGGAGACGGAGCCTCCCCCGTCTCATGCGAAGTCCTCGTTGATGAAGTCATCTTGAACTATGTGTGCCGTCAAGATGACATATTCCTGTCGCTGTGCTAAGATTGAATCAGATGAAACAACAGAGAAATTAATGAACCAATGACTGAAAAATACATACCCAGACTCAACCTCCCATTTCCATTGCCCCCCTGTTAATCAAGAGCGTAGAGCTACTTTACTTCATCCAACCGGATTTGTTCAAGCTTGCCTCTGTTTCAACAACAAAACCTGCCTTCATCCATCATCAATAGCTTTGGTCTTGCAGCGTTGAATAGCACTTTGAAAAGAGAATAGCTCCGTAAGGAAAGGTCAAATGAAATCATGTGTGCAGCGTCAAGTCTGCACTCTCAATTAATTGGACGCACCATATTATCTACATCTCATTACATCCGCAATTAGATAACATCGCTCGAGCCTGCTCTCTGAGCTTTCATTCCCTTTCTAAACAAAAGAAAGATTAATTAGATTTTCCACAAGTTCCATATTTTTGTTGACAGCCGGTGCCGCAATGACCAGCCGTGTTTCCACACCAGCCATATTGGGAGCAGCATGTGGCGCCGGGCTCAACTGCACAGGTTGCACCACCAAAGGATGATCCGCATCGTCCATCCTTGGTTGGGGGCATCGAGGGGCCAGGGTTGGATGACGTAGTCGTGCTGACTTGTCGCTTCGAAGTTGAAGTGTTGCTACCACCACTAGGGGTACGGTACCAGTTGTCTGGAGAGTCGTTGAGACATTCGCCTACAGTAACGGTCTTCAAGCCATTGTTCTTCATAGACTTAAGTATATATTCTGTCAGATTATAGACAGTTTGATATTCGGTATCGTGCTCAATCTGCAAGAAGTGGATGTCGCTTGGGTTCTGGCCTTCAACGTTGGCATCCCAGATATCCTTAGAAATCTGGATCTCGTTGGCATCATTGTGCAGATAACCCTCAGTATCAAGGTTGAAGTATGTGACGTGATATCCCAAGTCTCCCAACCAAGAGTCAGTGTTATCATTGCTAGCTGAGTACGGTGGGCGCATGTATGTCGGGAATTTGCCAATAATATCGGCAATAGCAATTTCGTTATATATCATCTGTGTCCGAAGTTGGCTCTGGGTGAGTTCAGTGAGCCGCTGATGGGCCCAGGTGTGGCTGGCGACTTGATGCCCCTCATTGATCATCCGTTTCACCAAGTTTCGCCATGGATACTGGGGATCATTGATTGCGCCTTTGCCCAGGTTATTACCAGTGATGAAGAATGTTGCTTTGGCACCATAGTCCTAGAGATCGCCATCAGTCATATTCACCAATCTAACTTGAACGGGGTATGCATACCGCGAGAATATCGAGAAGATCTGAAGTATACTCGAATGGCCCGTCGTCAAACGTCAATGCAATGGCACCAGTTTTTTCACAGTGGTAGATTCCCTCGCCATATGGTACGGAGCCCTTGTGATTGCGAGAAGTATTCTCCGTGCCAGCTCCACTTGGCCTTCGGTTGGCATCACAATACGGGCCATAGTTGATCTGGCAGGATGGAGCTGAGCAGTAATCATATCCTACTCCACACCAGCTACATAGGATTGTGAGCAGTTGTTCGCCATAACCGTATCGTGGTATCATGCTATGATAGCTTACCCTTCTGCTGAACAGCATTCATCGCTGTAGCAAGACGCCCCGCCAAAGTTTGTCCCGCATCGGCCGTCGTCTCTCTGGCGCTTTCTTAGAGACGACACAGGAGCAGGAGCAGGGCCGATAGCTCGATACCGCAACGAGGCGATGTTGGTGATATCTCTTACACCTCGGCCAGTCATGAGAGTTGGCAGTCCAGCGGCATGGACGCCAACGGCACAGAGCGCCGTGGCACAAACGAGAGTGGGATGCATCTTCAGCGGTGGCAAACGATTGCAGAGAGCAGGAAGAAATATTTTTAACGAGTGACTTTGACCACGAAGAAGGTTTGCGGGTAATTAGGGTAAATATCCCGTATGGAAATACAAATAGCAGTCGGCTCTTTAGTCGATGAGGCCGGTCATGTTGTCATGAGGAGGGAAGCGCCCGATTTAAGTAAACCGGCAGCAGCCTCAGCGGCCAACGGACTCGGGTCCATCAAAAGCAATAGCCAAACGATCGAACGATGGCGTTTGGTAAATGGGGATGGACACGAGAATGCTGGCCTTTGCAGACTTGGTATGCAGGCTACAGGAAGAGGCTGCAGGCCGTACCCAACATGAGGAGCCCTGCCCAGTCCAGGATGGAGGTTTCCCGCTAGGCGTCACACAAAGCGAACGAGCTGGGTCTAATGCGGCCCTTGGTCTAGGTACACAGAGCCAGAAGGATATTTGGTGCATATGCTTGCGTCATGAATGCGTGCGAGTTTTCCTTGTTTACTGAGAAGGAAATCCAGGGCTTACAAGGAGCCGTAGTTGTGTATCACGCCATAGCTGAGGAAAAAAGCTTCAACTTGCCCCCGAATTCATTTCAGGTACGAGAAGCTAGCAACCTACATTAGCTCAAGCCTCAGGTGCTTGCTTGGATAATCCATTCCACTTTGGCACGTCCAGTTTTAGCGGACATGTTCTGACAAATGATGCAGGGTTGGATCAGCATGATTGAACGAGCAAAAGGAATGAGCCGCCAGCAAATACTTGCTGGGGTTCTTGGGTCGGCCAGGTGAGGGGGTGATCTCTTCTCGCCTTGCATATTCGCATACAAGGGCAGATTAATAATTAATGATATTTTTCATGTTGT
Source organism: Cladobotryum protrusum (assembly GCA_004303015.1). Taxonomy (NCBI): domain Eukaryota; kingdom Fungi; phylum Ascomycota; class Sordariomycetes; order Hypocreales; family Hypocreaceae; genus Cladobotryum; species Cladobotryum protrusum. The sequence goes on from RZGP01000008.1 coordinate 6,186,765, forward strand.
CCAACCATCACATGTTGAGTCTTCGTATCATGACTCTGAATGTCACGCCCCTAGTTGAGGCATAGTTTGCAACTCTAATTCTTCCACGTCGTATTGTTAAACGATACCGCGCGATCAATCTATCAGTGTTCATTCTTGTCCACATGGCTGGATATCCGCGGTATCTTAACCGGCCGAGAGATCTGTCTGCTAAAAGCCAGCTTCAGCTTTTCCTCTTTGGAGGGGGGGGCGAGCGCCACTGGTGAGACGTGCATGCATCGCAGCTGAACTGCAGAGTGAAAGCACTCGATTGGCGACATTTATTGACTCGTTACTCGAACTGCCCTTTTCGTTCTCTGCCAAGAGTTTCCCCTGGTTATGAAGCAGCCATGGCGTATAGACGGTGTCGTCGGAACAAACTCTGTTTCGTTGACGGCTGAAAGAGAATCGAGCTTGCGGCTGCATGGGAGCGGGTCCGGCTCGCGAAAGAGAATTTGTGCTTATTGCCTATGCTTAATTAAGGATGAACCAATGAAATACTTTGCTTGAGTCTCTTAGCTTCTGACGCTGAAAGCGCCACCTAGAAATAGCGTGCAAAGATCTGTGATGGTTTCCGCAGTTTCTGGCTGTAGATCGGAATCTTGGTCTTGAGAAATTGGGAAATGAAGGTTCGATAGCCGAAACAGAGGCTTCCCGCTGTTTCTCAACGGAAATAGAAACACCATGGTTCCAGGTAATTACCCGATGGTACAAGTGGATTGTGGTGTGAAGGACCGGTGATGCGTTGGGCAACAATATTGGGTTGACCTGAATGCTGCTTGAAGTGGTGGTGTGTTAATCAACTCAGTTGACAAGCAAACGAGATGACGAAGTACCCCTGCAAGGAACTTGGGGTAATATCCAAAGAGCATATTAAGCGGGGAAGATAATGGTCGGAAATTCGGCACGGTAATTGACGACGATCACAATGCCGTTGAGCCGTTGCTGGCAAGTCATTTATTCGTATTTGCCATCGCTTTCGAAGGATTGCAGAGAGCGACCGGCTCACGTGAGTGGCAGTCGTGCCAGGACAAGATGACTGAGATAGATGAAGACCAAGATTGGATTGTTGTGATTCGTGCCGGTCGAGTGTGTGCTTCCAGGGTAGGCGATAGCTGACACGAGAGGTGTGCCCTCCACGTACTCCGTACAGGCAGCCCGCGCGGCCAGTTCCAGCTCAGGGTGGGTATGAACTCGAGAGCGGCTCCTGACGGGTAAGGCAATGTGAATGCTTCGGCAATGGGCCCAACACAAGAGCAGGGTTACTGCCGGCGATATCCACATCTGGCTCCCAGTCTCCTGCATCTCGTATACGGAGGACGGGGGTGTTGGTTGGTGACTGCAGACCAAGATGTATGTACATGGTCATCAAATATTCCAATATCCGTTTATTGAGTGAGAGTGAGTAATATTGGAAGATTGGGAGCCGATTTGTGCAAACGTCGATCGCGTCATATGACACAGTGGATATAATGTGCAAAAGATATTCCGAGCAGTCATCCCAGCATCATCTTCGGGTGCTTCATCACCAAAGGGGTGATTCCGTATTGAGACCCGGAGGGGAGACTCCGCATGGTATCGATTGGCGGGTTATGAGATGTGAGGTCGAAGATTTCATGTTGGAGAGCAGAACCAGGTACGAAGTAGTATCTGGATGGTTAATTGTTGGGGATGGGGTTGTAGAAAACCCATCTTCCGACGTTGGACGCAGCATCTATGCACCCGAAATTTGTTGTGGCCTGTTGAATCAGGCAAATTATGCGCCTGCGGACTTGAGTTCTGTTGGCAAGAACCTACTGGGACATGGCTGCCAACATCACTCACCAACACACCAACACGACCACTGCAAATGGAAGGAAAGGCGCGCACGGAAAAACATTCAGCCCGCGACAATTCTATAATAATTATCATCATCATGAATTTCTTCCCGAAAGAGTTCAAGACATGCAAACGGCGACCTCCCAAGAAGACAATCACCGTGCCGCTCTTTGATCGACGTTGACCGTTGATTCGCTCCAGTATCTGTGCTCTACCAATCTTGACGCCCGCCAAGTCCGCATATCACGCACTATGAGACATCTGTGGCTTTGCGAGGGAGTCGAAAGATACGAGAGGAAAAGATCTGAAGCTCACCTTTCCACTCTCTGATGCGAAGATTTCAGCCCACAAGAATATTTGGCTCTCTATCGATATCATTCTTTACGGATTTCTTCCCATTTCAATCACGAAAATGGTCAACTTATCAGTGGTGGCGGCTCGCTGGTGGGCATGCCGATGCGACGCTGCCCAGATGAATTCGGCGTTCTGTTCTGTAGCCTGAGACCACTCCGGAACGCAATGTCTCGGATCATTGCCACTGTCTCCAGTCATCCCGTTCTGCCGTCTGCTAGTCTCCTCTGGTTTTATCTCCAACTCCAACTCCAACTCCTTTCATTCATTCCATCACTTATGATTTCGAACAGTTCATGGCATATTGACTCTTCTGGCTAACCGGCGGTCGACCAACATGTCGTCGTCTAACCTCACATTGTGTCACCCTTCAGACACGGAAGATATGAGCGCCATGGACGCCAAGAATGCCAACCCCGCGACAGCGACGGCGACGGCAACGGTAGTGCAGCATACCGAGAATGACACAGGAGACATGAAATCGCCTGGTATCGTTCGAATGGAAGCCCTCACGGCATCCATGACTTTGAACGATCGCATTATTCTTTACTCTAGCATATTCCTCGTCTCATACGCTTACAACCTCGATGGAATAATGCGTTTGGCATATCAGCCATTTGCGACCGCTACCTTTCAGAGCCACTCCCTTCTGTCTACAGTCAATATCGTTCGGGCTGTCATTGCTGCTGTTGCGCAAACCACCGCTGCCAAAATTGCCGACGTCTTTGGCCGTGTCGAACTCGTTTGCGTCTCCGCCTTCTTCTATGCTATTGGAACCGTTATCCAAGCCGTGTCTACCAATGTGGCGACCTACATTGTTGGCAACGCCATGTTCCAGATTGGCTTTACCATGATCATGCTTCTCGTTGAAGTTGTTATTGCCGATACCAGCTCGACGCGCTCTCGTCTTTTGTTCATCTTTATTCCAAATATGCCCTCTCTTATCAACACTTGGGTCAGTGGAAACATTGTGGAGTCCTGTCTCAAGGCAATAGGCTGGAGGTGGGGTGTTGGCATGTGGTCCATCATTTACCCTGTCTGCGCACTTCCAATTCTTATCAGTTTAATGTCTGTGGCTCGCCGGGCAAAAAGTGAGGGTCGCTTGACCAATTACCGTTCATCCTTTGAGACGCTTGGCCTCAAAGATTTCATCGTCAAGGCTTTTTGGCTGCTTGATGTTATCGGCATCTTGCTGCTCATCGCAGTTTTTGCACTCATTCTGGTCCCATTGACTCTTGCTGGTGGGGGGCACAGTTCATGGGGCTCAGCACATATCATCTCACCGATTGTTGTCGGCGTGCTGTGCATCCCAGTATTAGTTTTCTGGGAACTAAAGGCATCGAATCCGGTGGTGCCTTTCACTCATATGAAGGACCGCGGTGTTTGGGGCCCGATTGGTCTCGCCGTCTGTTCTAATTTCGCGTGGACAATGCAAGGTGATTACCTGTTCACTGTACTTATCGTTGCATTCAACTTTAGTGTGTCAGCATCTACTCGCATCACATCGCTGTACTCCTTTGTTATTGTCGTCATTGGACCGTTTCTCGGCCTTTTAGTGTACAAGCTACGTCGACTCAAGATCTTTGCTGTCGTGGGATCTTTCTTGTACTTGATCTCAATGGGTTTGCTTATTCGCTACCGTGGCTCTGCCTCCGCCGATAGTCATGCTGGTGTCATCGCGGCACAAGTGGTCATGGGCCTTGCCGGTGGCCTGTTTGCATTTCCGGCCCAAGCATCTCTCCAGGTCGGGCTGAAGCACGAACACCTGGCAGTTATGACTGCGCTTTACCTTGCGCTCTATAATATTGGGACTGCCTTGGGAAATGCGGTCGCGGGAGGCATATGGACCCAACTTTTGCCTTCCGCATTGGAGCACCGACTGAATGGTCTTAACTCAACGCTTGCTAGGTTGGCATATGAAGACCCGTTAACGACGGTTGTACACTACCCATTCGGTACACCTGAAAGGGCGGCCATTGTGAGCGCATATCAGTACATCCAGCGTATATTGACGATTACTGGGATATGCGCTTGTGTTCCCCAGATTGTATTTTCGCTGTTTATTCGAAATCCTCGGCTTAATGATAAACAATCCTTGGCCCAGGAGGAGACAAGAGATGAGATTGAGATGACCTGATATTTTTAATATTACATACTGACCGGAAAGAACTGCACAATACCATATAGACGATAATATAGAATACACGTTTTCAATAGAACACATTATGCTTCAGCATATCTTTGCATATGGCTGCACTGTGAATAACCAGGAACTGGCACTCGAGTAGCCAGCTTTAATGGAACCCGCAATAGTTTATCTAATGCGCTACCTTTGCCCCTTTCCCCCCTGTGTCTCCGACCGGTGTGCACATCTTGTTTGCTTACCTGGATTATCTAATTATGGCATGGTATGTTGGTGAATCTATCAAGGATTTCCAGAAAACTTCATACTGGTGCCCCTTATGGACAGGTTCCCAACCTATACAAAAGATTCTCAACCTAATATTGGGGCGAGACTAGAGCGGAGGAAGGATATTGCTGCCCAAAGGGATACGATGTGATATTCTCGGGACATTTGGATATGAAAATGAGACACGCAGGTACATTCAGTTCGACTCTGCCGTCAGAAGACTTAACAAAAGAGGAGGAGAATTGCTGGTGAGTTGCCGGAGACGCTCAAATAGAAGCCCTCAGACATTGTGGACGGCAAGCTTTGACATATCGCCACGACTCGCAACCCAACCCTGTAGTCTGATATGAGGATATGGGTCTATTCAAGTTTAAACTACCCCGTTAGGAGCTGGGAGAATATTATTACCCTAACTAATATGATAAAGAGTGGTTGATCAACACACATTATCTCAAACTGTGAGTTTGTTCTATGGAGCATTTGCACTCAATAACAGTGCACTCCAGATGACCAGAAGCTTAAATAGCGTAGCTTGCGTGAAGCTTTCTCAATTTGAACTCAATACGGAGAATGTGTTTGAGTTGAAGCTCCTCTATGGTTATCTCAAGGTTGGGTGGATGAAATGTGGCTTTGTCCATCAAAAACTCTGATTGAGTCTGGCTGCCTCTGACTAAAATTCTTCTATTTAAACCCACGGTGCTCCCAATTGAAGATGGCATATCATCCTACTTAACTCGCTCAGCATCCAAAGTACAGTGCTACTATATTACAAGTATACACGCACCATAGGTCACCTGCTCGACGACAAACCCACTAACCTTTACTCGCTTCACATCACAATGAACAGCCTAATGTGCAATCTAATCAAAGTTCTATTCGGGGGAGAAGCGCCCGGACAAGAAATGAGAGGATCACAGTCCAACCCAAGATCGAGTTCAACCCGTTTTAAGGAAGGCCATGGCTGTAGCTCAAAGTTGAAGGATGTTGCTACCAATCAACCAGCCCGGGGCCAATACCTCGAATTTACCTTCTATCCGAGGTTGGACATCAAGACACCGGAAGACCTTCAGTGGGTGGCTCGCTTGGAGCTTCGTGCGAACAGCGTCCCTCAGCTAATGAGACAAGGCTTCCATTGGAGTGCCGCTAACGTTCGCGAGGAGGAAGGCTACTTTCTTACCAGTAAGAAAGAGGTTGAGGAGGCGGTGAAGCTGTCAAATAAATTTTGGCAAGTTGGGCGTGTATATGCCGTGGCCGACTTGCAAGAGCCCTCACGGTGGAGTGGTCGCCTTGTTGTGGTCGCCAGAGAGATATCGGTTCTTTCTGACTTTCGCCTGCATATGCTCTCGCTGGATAAGTTGGCTGTCGCTTGTGCCTTGGATGAGGAGGGAAGGCATCTTTACAACTATTGGTCTTGCACCCCTGAGTGGAATTTCAACGCAATCTATGATGACAAACCGTTGGAGGGCTGGTGGCCATGGCCGAAGAAGCAGCATCAAGGGCAAGACCAAGAAGGCGATACAGAGGATTGGGACAAGTGGGATACAGAGTGGTCAGATATGTAGTCGCTTGCTGCAGTGAATACTGAAGTCTTGGAGGGGATAGGGAGATCATACAACTACTTCAAGCCGTCGGCGGTGCTAGCCCGGCAGCTCTGAGCCTACGAGGTATCGGGCGTGTAGAGAGCTCATAGCACCATCTGATGACATGCCTAAACTACTTCTCGGCCATTGTTATAATTGTACCACTGACGGCATGCTGCGATATGATGGGCCACGAGCGGAGCCGAAAGAGTATGTCTAAGCAAAGGACACATAGGATCCTCCTGGTGAATCCCTGGCTGAATCTCGAGACACGACACAGCACGCTCATGACGAAACCTCTACAGGGGTATACCATTGGCACAACAGGCTAAAAGGCTGCATGCTATACTCGGCTGAGTCGACTGCCAAGTATATGAACTGTTCTGGCTCCTTGTTTGACATGGCGCCACAATAGGGCATTTTATGCAGAGGACATCGGCATAAACAAAGGGGACGAGGTCTGAGGCTTATCTAAAGCCATGGTTCGTCATGGTCTTGCTGTTAGCAAACTTTCCAAGTATTATTATTACTACTACGACAATACACCGCTTCGCTTCAACCACAGGTCCATACACAAGACAACTTTGGTCGTCGCCCAGCAGAAATGAGGAATCGCCGGCCTCCACAGCATTGTCTACAACTGAATCGCATCCCGGTAGCTCGGATGGTTGGGGACTGGATAAAACTCGCATATTCATGGGTATTCGGGCCCATATAGGCTCGGCACGGGGTGGAGACATGTTCGGAGCTGAGTGATTCCCTGGAGGTGTGATGCAGTGTGATGTCCGCTCCCAACGACTTGATGAATTGGGCTACGCGGGAGATCTGCAGTAATATGAGAAACACCCAGATACGCGGGTGATTCCGAGCAACACGGGTGATTCTCAGTAACATGGGTATTTTTTATAAACATGTTTATAAAAGAACAAAAAGAATGAAACAAAAACACAAGACCGCATGGCCACCGCTCCATCGCTCCCTAACCTCAATATTCAGGCTCATAACTATCCATCCCTCCTGTTCCCCCGGCGGTCCTCCCCTCCTCATGTGCTATATTGGGTGTCTGTCAGTGTACAAGTATATCGATGGCCAGCGACAGGGTGGATGGGAACGGCCTACTGGCTTGGCTGGAGGAGGGTGAGCGGCCTCTGGGGTCTGGGGTCGGACCCTGGGGAGGGGTTCCCACAGGAAGGCGGGGTGAAGTGGGCAAAACGATAATTGTAAGAATTCTCCTATCATCACACTTATCAGTGTCATGTTCTGAACGGACGTCATGAATGTCAGGATGGCGTTGCTGTCGTGGACGTGGAGATGGGGATGCCACTTACATTGTTTTTTTTTTTTTTTCAAAAATTGTTTGATGATGTTGATGTTGGTGATGATGATGATGATGAAGAAGAAGAGAAAGGAGAATAAAAACAAGTTGGGACGAACCTTGGTTTTATTACCTTGTGCAGTTAATCGAAAGGAAGGAGAACTTGTTGTTTGTCCATTATTCCTCGACAGGTGCAGTCAAAGAAAAGCTGGAAGGGCATATACAGCATCATTCGTGGGTCTTTACACCGAAGTCACTCTTGGATACCGACTGCCTATCATGAACAGTATGTTACTTCCACGGCAGGATACCAAAAAGACAAAAACATCTGATATCTCCATCTATGCAACTCCCCCCGGATTGCCGTGGAGGTGACATTGTCAGGTTGATGACGAGGAACATCAGGGGATGCTTGGCCTGAACGAGAAGCCTTCTTCGATGAGACGGCCGCCGCGAATTTTTGGCCCAAAACCACTGTTTCCACAGCCTTACCAACAGATGCAGGAAGGGGTGCAGAAGCTGAGCGACAAGCTGGAGGTGTATTACGATGCGCAACTTCAACAGGACGTGGAGTTGTCGAAGTCGCGGACGACGATCGCGACGATGGACGACACAGCCTGTCAAGAGGGACGGCAACGACCTTGGCGTGTTACCGCCAGGGAATCGAGTTTTGTTTTTGGCTGGGGTGCGTGGAGGATGAGAAGACACTCATACTATCATCTTCAGTCGTAGAATAAACACCGAAAATGACAAGAATGATGGATCGTTGATTTTGAAGAGGATGAGGAGAAGACAGTAAAATTCTTGGGACGAACTATGGTTTTGTTACCTTGTGATGAACTAAGATAAAGGAGAACTTGTCGCTCTGGTATCTTTTAATAGTTAAATACAGTCCAGAAAAAGGTGGAAGGATGAAGAGTAAAGGTGGATAAAGACCGGTCACGTCAATGCCTGAACCAATTGTTGCCTTGATATTTTGGGCGGACGGATGAAACATATAACTGACAACAATAAGTGGAGGGTCTCCAATCAGTAGTAACATGAAAGTAATGATTAACTATTTAACTATTCTACATTAATGAAAAGTTCAAATATGCAACATCTGCAACTTATTGTTTATCTTCAGTCTAAGCGGGTGAGATGGACGCATCGTCGAAAAACCACGTGTTTGGAGGCTGCAAACCTGCCTTGAAGAGGACCTGCAATTGGCACGTCTTAAGCTGGTTGGCTATCTGAGTACTCGTCGCAGCAGGCGTCGTGAACTGGCTCGTGAATTTGTAGTAATCGTTGTTCACAGCGACCCCCTGGCCTACAATTGTTGGGGTTGTCACGGTGATGGAGCCGCAGTTGACTTGAACCGTCACGAGCGATTGCCAAGCCGAAATGACTGCAGAGTTTCGGATGCTGAATGATAGCGTGTATGTGGAAACGGCATTGACGCCGAACGTGCCACTGGCGATGAAGGCGTTGCTTCCTGTGGCGGTATTGGAAAGCTGGAGGACGTGGCCGTCTCCGCTGGGGCTCTCGGCCTCAACCACGGCTGCGGACCATGAAGAGGGAGAGACGATGATTGCTTGCCAGGGACTAAGGCCTCCGCTCTCAAAGCCGCCGTTGTTGATGATGTTTGCTGGAGGCGGGGGTGGTGGGGGAGCGACAGTCACAGTTGCAACGCCGCCAGTAGTCACGGTCGAGACAGTCTGCCAAACTGTCGCCGTGATAGTTGGAGTTACCGAAACAGTCGATGTCTGACAGGTGTTAGTTTATCATCACAATATTGCAGGGGATCCATTATGGATACATACCACTGTCTTTGACTTGGTGCAAGACTCCGTGTAAGTGACGCTGACCGTCTTGGCTGGCACGTTGATGCAAGCGCATGCTGAAGTGACGCGCGAGGCGGGATAATTCACACCACTAGTCATACATTTTGGCGGTTGCGCGCGGATGACAGGAGGATTACCGCCAACCACTAAGCGCTCCTTGAGGTTGGATGAGGCGCCCTGGGTGATTGTTGCTGTCGCGGACGGGACGGTCGCGGTGTAGACGGTGGTGGTCGAGGTGATGGTGTTGGTCACAGCGTTTGCTGTAGTGGTTTTCAATACGGTCTTGGTTCTGCTCGGGATATCAGTACAAGGCGTAACGATGAGATAGAGCGAGATGCTTCTAGAAACTCACATTGTTGGAGTAACTGTTGCTACTGTCTTGGTGTAGGGTGTCAGGCCAGAGCAGTAGGCCGAAGCTGACGTCGAGTAACGCTGATCGATGAAGCACCGGAGCAGATTGTCATGATTGCACACATCGCGCTCTACTCTCTCTAATGGCGATGCGGAGGCAGCCCCCAAAAGGGTCAGCGCGCTGATGATTGACTTGTTCAACATTGTGGATGATGATCAATGCTTAATTTGCTGGTCAATTGAGTTGGAGGCATGACACAGCGAAGTGGCCAAGGCGATTATATATCCATTATCTATCCATCTTGACCTGAATTTTCTTTTCTGCGTTGGTCGTCAGCGCGCACGCAGACTCTCCTCTCCTGCAGCATGGTTGTTGTACTATCGAATCTGTCTAGGAGGTTTTTTCCCGGATCCGACGCAGTGGAATGAGACAATACTATTGAGCGCCGCATGCTGGTAATCTCGCATAGCCATCCATGGGCTTGTTTGCTGCCCAGCCTGTGGACAATGCTCTCTATAGGGGAGACAGCGCGGGATCAGGGATGCTGAGGCTGAACAGGGCCATCCATTTTTGGAAGCATCCTTTCCAATAGCGCCATAAGCTATGCCCAGTAGCCCGTAACCCATCTGTCCCGTGTGGCTTTTGACAGCTTCGCTTTTCGTGTGCCGACTATTCCGTGGACGAGACTGGTCGACGTTAAAGCTGGAGGCATTCCCGCTTCTAGAGTCGCTACCAATCGCTTCGTTGACCTGAAAGAGGAGCATGCGGCGGACTATAAGGTTATCAAGCAAAACGTGGGCCTCTCTGAGAAGGGAAGCAGACGAACTGCTCGTTGGCCCAACGCAGCCCAAGCGTGCCAAATGTGTCACTGCATACAAATAGATGATAACCCAGCTCTGCGGGTGTCTCAGTCCGATTTTCGGTTGAGAGGGCTGTGGCTTGTTGGCCAGCCACTCACTGGATGGCACTGTCAAGATGATACGGTGTAGCTTTCGACTTCCCGCGGCTTGTCCAGACTCCGAGAGAAACATTTAGCCTCATGATATCTGGTCTGAGACATAAAGGGTCTTGGAGATACGCGGGGAGAGGCGAAGCTGTCGCGACGGTTGCAGAGGCCATTCGAATGGACGGATATCAAGGCTTGGCTTCCCTCCTCGATTGCACGAATGATTGATTGGTTTGTGTGTATGCATATGATGGAATCGAAATGCGTGAATGGTGATTGACGCAAAGACTTGTAGACTGGCGGAAGGGTGAGAGAGGGGGGCTGGACAGTCAATATGCATGCTCTTAAGACGCACGATACTTTTACTTTGGCTGCAGCACCATAGTGGATAAAAGTACCCCGCGTCGCCACAACATTACAGGCCTCATCACCACAGGTTGGCACTCTCAATTTGCAAAGACTTGACATTGGAGACATGATTTCAAGATAAAATATACCGATTAGCTCTAAAAATATCTAAACAGTAAGGAAATATGTAGTTGTATCTACATGATAGTCATCACCCTCATTAAAAAATATTTACAATCCTTCCATGGATGCGTTTCTAATAAGATACGCGAATCCTCATCTCCTCTCAATGGCAAGCGCCATCTTCCTCAATGTCGTAACTTGGTAGAGATCGTGAATCGATAGCATCACTCCCTTGTTCTTCCTCAAAACCATCTGCACATGAACAAGGAGAAGCGAGCTGCCGCCGACTTCAAAGAAGTCCGTGTCAGGGGTAATCGTCGCCATGCCTGCGACCGCACCAATAACCTCCACCCAGATGCTCTTCACTTCCGCTTCCAGCGCGGTGAGTGGTGTAGCATCGTTCTCTTCGACAGGTCGAGCCGCAAGGGGCAAAGCTTGCACGGCCCTTCTGTCAACCTTTCCGTTCGATGTCGCCGGGAGGCGATCGATTGCCTGGATCATGGAGGGGATCATGTATCGCGGCAGAGCAAGACCCCGACGAAGAGAGTCCAGCTGTGCCTGCGACAGCTCCTTTCCAGGAACCAACACCACATGGGCGACTAGGAACTGCGGATCACCGCGGGCTGTCACCACGGCATCCGCCAGAGACTCCGGAGCGGCCTTCAGAAGCGCGTTGGAAACTTCTGCGAGGTCGATACGCAAGCCTCGGAGCTTGACAAGAGTGTCATCGCTGTCAGATCGGCCCAGGAAAGTGACTGAGCCGTCTGGCTGCAAGAGACCCTTGTCGCCCGTCTTGTACATCATGTCCCATCCTCGGGACAAGTACTCGGCCGTTGCGAACTTGTTCTTGACGAATTTCGCAGCCGTCATCTTGGGGTCCAAGTAACCTAGACCAACACCAGCGCCGCCAACGCAAATCTCACCGGGTATACCGGCGGGCACTGGATTACCACTCTCATTCAAAATATATACGGACGTATTTTGGAGAGCCTTGCCAATTGTACTCTGTTTGCCATCTTCAGTTGGCTCAACGGGTGTAGCGAGGAAAGTAGGTAGAACCGTGACGACACAAGAAGTCTCTGTAGGGCCATAGCAATCCACAAAGGTGAGGTCGGGGATATTCAATTGTCGCATCGCGTTCAGAAGTCTCTCGGTGACAACTTCACCTCCGGCGCATGCATATTTCCAAGTTGCCGACTTGGCCAGTATGTCCGCAGCAAAGGTGGCAAGCATCAAGTACTCGGAAGGTGTAGCAAACGTGACCTCTATGCCTTCATTAACAATGAGCTGCGCCAGAGTTCGTGGATCACCACGAGACTTGAGTGGTGCGATGACAAGTGATCCGCCGTGAACCAGAGCTTTGAGTGCTTGTGCAACTGCCATGTCGAATCCCAATGAGCTCTGCTGAAGCACCTTTACTTTTGTAAAGCCAACTGTAGAAACCTTTGCGGCGGCGTAGTTTAGCATGCCTCGCTGTGTCAGTCTGATACCCTTGGGAACACCAGTGGAGCCGCTTGTGAAGAGCAGGAAGCCCTCACCATCGGCTGTGTAGGCAGTGATGTTGGAGGCTTGAACTGAAAGGTCCAAGCTGGAGATGTTGAGAGTACGCAGTTGGCTACCACTGGTGCGTTCGGCAACGGCATCAACAGTGGCAGTGTGGAAGACGAGCAGATCTGGTCCGCCCGCCTCAATCATCGCGCGGTGGCGGGCTGCTGGTAAGCTCATATCGAGCGGCATGTACGAAGCACCAATGTAGATGATTGCAAGCATGGCGGTCCAGGCATCCACACTTGGTTCACAGAGAACGGCAACGCGGGATCCGGCGGTGGCGCCTGAGCGGAGGAGACCAGCGGCGTATATCTTGATTCTTTCCTGTAGCTGACCATAGGTCAAGGAGCCCTGGGAATCTTTGAGGGCTAGAGAAGTAGGATGAGCGGCGCACACCTGCTGGAGTCGCTCGGTGATTGTCTCGGGCCACGAGTACGCCCCCGTGGGACCGCTTCCAAGGCTGAGGGCATTCTCAAGCTGAGCATTGCTATAAATCTTGCAGTCGCTCAATTTGACTGACTGATCCTTGGTCAATGACTCAAGCAAGTTGAGATAGCTATCCAGCAAGAATTCGGAGGAAGCTTTGGTATACAAGTACTCATTGGCCATGATTTCAATGAGATAACCTTGGGAGGTTGTCTTCGTAGCCGTAAGCATCACGTCGTAGGGCATCTTGATGTCCTTGAACTTCTCAGATGCCACAGTGCAGTTTCCAAGAGGAAGCTCGTAGATATCGCCAACACGGTAGTTGAAGGCAACTTGGAAGAGGGGCGTGTACGCAGGAGAGCGTGCGACTCCGAGCTTCTCAAAGACAAGGCCAAGCGGGACTTGAGCATGTTCGAATGCCTCTAGAACGGTGTCCGAAACATGCTCGATAGCCTCAGTAACGGTCTGGTTGTGAAGTGTCCTGAATCGTACCGGCAGCCAATTGGCATAGTGACCGATGCTGTCCTCAGCGTGCTCGAGGCCAGCACGGCCAGAGTCAGGCACACCAATGCAAACATCATCAGTATCCGCAAGGCGAGCAAAGAGGATCTGCATGGCGGCAATGAACAGCTGCATTGGGGTTGCTCCCATGTTCTGACTCGTCTCTTGAACTCTTTGAGAGAGCTCATCGCCAAGTCCCTTGATCAAGACGTGTTTCTTGTACACGCGCTGCGGCTGTCTGGCTTGAAGTTTTGCGAATGGGAATAGAGGTAGTTGAGATGGGGCCGAGTCCAGTTGCTTTTTCCAATAGGCCATGGATTCATCAAATTCTCCATTTGCAATATCTTCATACTGTTGGGTGGTAAAGTTCAAGTATGAGCCGCTGTCTGCTGACAACGGAAGGCCTTTATAAGCTCGATCAAGGTCACGGATGAGAATGCCAAAGCTCATAACATCAGTAGTGATGGGATGAACGCCAATAATCAGGGTGTGGAGTGTGGGTTCATGAGCAACGAGTGTGGCGCGAGCAGTATCACCGATGGGAAGCCTGAACTCATGCCTAGAAAGCCCTTCAAAGGCTGCGTTGATGTCCTCCTCGGCCGTGAATGGCGATGACTGCACAACACTGAGGCGATGGAAGTCAAGATTTGTGGCGATAAATTGCTTCATCTGTCCACTAAGGGGGTCGGTAAAGAAACAGGTGCGATAAATCTCGTGGTGGGACAAAACTTTCTCCAGTGCTCTCTCCAATCTGTTCACATCAAGCGGTCCCCTGACGGTGTAGTGAACGACCGCGTTGAAGAGGGTCTTATCCTCTAGAAAATCATTGAGAAAGTGAATGCTTGCCTGTGCGTACGATAAGCGTTCACTTCGACCAAATGTCAAATCACTTGGCTCAATCATACCGGAATCTGAAGAAGATGATGATGATACCCCTGTCTCCAAGAGTCTGGAATCCATCATTCGGGCTTCTTCGCTGGATGGCGTTGCTACCTCTGGGGTGGATACGCCGGAGGTCTTGGTGTCGACTTCTTTGAGGGCCTCGATTTTAACGGTCAATGGGGTTTTCACAACTTGAGACTCAACTTTCGGTTGCTCAACTGGAGCCGGGGCCTTTGCCTCTGGGGCTTGGGGCTTGGGATCTTGAGGCTCCTTTTCTCTCTTTTCCATAAACTTCTTTGCCACGCTGGTGCAAATGGAGGAGAAGGATTCTCGGCCAAGAATTCTCATCAGCGGAATAGCGACACCTGTCTCTTTCAGGAGCCATTTTCGGATTTCAATGCCGCTGAGAGAGTCAAGACCAAGTTGGGATAGCGGTGCGTTGTTGTTGACAGAGGATTTCTCAACGGCAATCATCGTCTCAAGCTTATCGTAGAAAAGCTCCTTGACAGCATCAGTGGCCTCTTCAACGCTGGCGGAATTAAAGAGATTGTCGCGCAGGTTCTGAACAGAGGATGAAGCATTGTCTTGAGCAGGTCCATCGGATGCAACGGCCTTGTGGACAAAGTGGGAGAGGGAAGGCTTATAAGCCCACTGAGGCTTGTCCATCTTGCCATCATCAACAATGGTGGCAATTCCCATGATGACCTCACCGGTTCCAACACCTGGTCGTCCATTGACGATGGCTTGAACAACCATGTGATGGAACTCTGCCTCTGCGAGCGGTACCATGCGCAAGCTACGAAGATAATCCTCCAGATTAGTGCCCTTGTCACGATCACTCTGAGTGACGTGACCAAGATCAACAAGAACACCAAAGTGCAAAGCAGTTGCGGCTTGACCACGGCTTCGGCGGTTGGAAACCAAGCCGGACATGAAAGCATTGCCCGCATGGTACATACATTGTCCAGGATTACCGACCACGGTCGCCAAAGAGCCCAGAACCAAGAAGAAGTCGAGGTCAGTGTCAGCAAACTCCTGGTCGAGGTGCAATGAGCCGTGGATCTTGGGCTTCATCTGTCTCTCGGCGCTGTCGGCAGTCAGGTGCATGAAGATACCAGCCTCCAGAACCAGGGCAGCATTAATAACACCGCTAATAGGAGGCATGGTTTGACGGATCAGTGCAACAGCCTCGCGGACGCTCTCACGATCGGTGACATCCATCTTAGTGATGCGAACGTTCGCATCATATGATGACCGCAGTTCAGCAGCCCAGATGGGCTCTTTGTTACCGCTGCGACTGGCCAAAACGATGTTGCGAGCACCACCAGCAATCATAAAGCGACACAGAGATTGGCCAAGTTCACTAACCATGCCGACCAAAAGATAGGTTTTGTCGGGGCTGAACACAGTTCGGGCATCAAGAGGGGGCACGAAGCAGGTCAATGCTTCCTCTCTCTTCCAGTCCAGTACGACAGAAAGTCTCTCTCTCTCTGAGAGTTTACTCTCAGATGCATCCTTGATGTTTACGATAGCTACATCTGAGGAGGAAGGAGACCCGATCGCCTTGTAGGTCTCAAATGCATTGGCGAGAGCCTTTGATGTAGCCGCTGGATCCTGGAGCAAGGCGGTAGGGTCAAAGTGTTGAACCGAGCAGCGTATTGAGAGGCATGGCAGCAAAGTTTCCAAACCAGTCTCGGAGAAACTGAGCAGAGACACAGTGTCGCGGGGGATTTGTCGACGAACAACATGAGCTGAGGCACGTGGATGAATGCAAATGATGTTTGCTTGAGATTTGGTAGTGGTTGTACCGACAGAGATAAACACCAGTTGTTGCTCTGTCTTTGACGCTTCTCTTGAAAGGGCGTCCGCAAGGGGGCCCGAGAGTCCATGGACCAGTATGGTACCGTACTTGGGCAGATTGGAAAGCAATTGCGAGGCAACCATAGACGATGCTACTCCCACCAGTGTTTCCGCATTGTAAGCATCCGAGTCCTCTACTTGGAAAACGCCGTCTTCCGGAACCACCACGGTAGAAGCATTGGTCTCGGACAATACGAAGGCTCCCAAACCGGAGCCTTGCAAACGTCCAAAGCTCACGATGGCCGGGGTTTCTTTGTTCTTGCTCAACGCCACAGACATGCTAACGTCAAGAGTCACATGCTTCTCCGGGATGGAGAATGTTCTGGACTGGAACAAGGCAGCCTGCGATGAAGTACCAACACTCTTGACCTCGATAGCTTCTGTGGGCTGGACAAGCTTGCGGACCTTGCGGCGGTTCGCGTTGATGTTGTTGTTGGAGTCGGTGTCGGGGACCATTCGAGCAGTGATAACTTGACGGTCCTTGACCACTATTTCTGGCTCCTGTAGCCAAAGCGCATTGCTGCTCTCCTCCTTGTTCGCCGTGAGGGCCATTCGCAGCACCTGCTCACTGAGAAGCTCCGCATCCCATGTCTCGCCCGTGTCAAAGTCCAGGAAATGCATGGTCACATGAGGAAGCTCATTGGCCAAAGAACGACCAATACCGACCATGATGCCAGCGTAGGGATTCTCGACCAAGCGTCCGGCTGTGACCCACAAGACGCAATGTGCAGCAGTCAACATTTCCTGCAAGCCCACCAAGGCCTTGGAGGTAGGGGGCTCTGACCAGAATGGCCTGTCAAGGTCGCAAAGATAGAGGATAAAGGTGCCGGGCATGATGGCGGAAGCGTCCAAGTCCTCTACGGTTTCGTAGGTCTGAGTGTATGTTGACCAGCGACGCAGCAGCTTCTCAGCTCGGCGGGCCAGTCGGGACACTGGTAGAGTCTTTCCTCCGACAATAATGAGAGGACCCTGAGGAATTTCATCAATTGAGACCAATGGATCGCGCAAGACCTCCAAGCGATTGTCCATAGCCTGGCTCACGAATGTAGAATAGCTGTGTTTGGAAACATCTGTGTGATCATGAGCGATGGAGTCGACACCAGAGAAGCCAGCATCTTGAAGAACGTCATCCCATTCCTTAGCAGTAAGGCTTGGGGCTGAGCCGTCAGCAGTCTTGGGGCCAGTGGCCTCGATACCGATCATGTAACCTCCAGGACGCAAGAGAGACCTGATATTCTTGACAGCACCAAAGACATTTTCGATTTCTCCGAGAGCCGAGGATACGAGAACGACGTCAAACTCTCCTTCGGCAAAGCCTTGGGCTGTCGCCTGGCTCTCAACGTTGAAGACCTTGAAGTCAACCTTTCCTTGATGCTCTTCAGACAGGCTCTCCTTGAGCTCATCGTACGGCTGCTCAGACTTATCAGTGCACGTATATGTCCAGTAGGCAATTCCGATAGCGTTCAAGATGCGCTGCGTTGTTTCGCCTGCTCCAGTGCCGATTTCCAAAACCTTGATGTTGGGGTACTTGTGGCTGATCATGCGCATGAAGTTGGCGACCTGTGTCTGACATCCAGCAAGGCCATTAACCTCCGACTCCAATGGAGCAGGCACGCCGAATGCGACGTCGGCATCCCAGACTGTTGTGGCAAAGATGTTTCGATCATCAGACTCCTGAGCTTCCGAAAGCTGCTTCATGATCAAGCCATCTACTTGGATGCCACAAGTCTCGCTGGCAGCAGCACAGACTTGAATGTCAACCTCAATAGTGCCCTTGCTTGCTGATCGTGCAATCAGAGCCTCGACGTCGATGCTCGTCTTCTCAGAGTCGGTCTGGTAGTTTGCGCTTGGGTCAATGATCAGACGACGGATACCAACAGGGAGATACTGGCCTCCCAAGGAACCCTCTGCATTGGACAGGAAGGCAGCCAATCCGACCTGGAATGCGACGTCGAGAACGGCGGGATGCAAAGTGCAACCAATGTCAAGATCCGCTGTATCCCAAGAAGCAACACCCTGGGCATGATCCCATGACTTGCTAACGGAGGTGATGGCATTGAAGACACCTTCATATCCGAAACCAAGCTCCTGAGTCGCACGATAGAATCTTTCTGTGCTAAGAGGTCGAAGCTGTGTTTGGGCAATTGAGTTGGGTGGCAAGTATCCTGGCTCTGCCTCGCCAAGGTGAATAAGCAGCTGACCCTCGCAGGTCTTGTCAAGAATGCGCTCGTCGGGGCAGCTGAAGCAAACGAACTCGGCTTCGAAAACGGCACCGTCCTTTAATGCTGCAGGACGGGTAGTGCTGCGGATTGTGAACAGCACCTCGATGCCCTCGTTCTCGCCAATGCCAATAGCTTTAGGGATTTTCATGTCGATGACTTCCAAGGCCTTGATGGGGCGGCCATGGACGAACATCTTGGCTGCCTCCAGCGCCAAACTAACGTAGCCAGCAGCGGGGAAGAGAACTTGCTTCTGGAACGCATGACCTCTGACCCAAGGCATCTCGTTGAGATGGAACATGTTTCTCCATGTCATCTCGTATTGAGAGTCTTCTCGCAGACGACCCAAGAGCTTGTTGTAGGGTTGCTTTCCAAGTCTGTAGTTGTGAGAGAGACGAGACTCGTGCCAGAGGACTTGGAAGTGATCCCAAGGATATGATGGCAGATCCTTAGCCATTGCCGGTTTGGCCTGTAGACCAAAGGCCTGTCTCCATCCACAGAAGTCAACAGCAGAAGGGCCTAGATGGCTCCAGATCAAGCCAAGGGCAGCTGACATCGTGTTGATGCCACACTTTCCTCGCTCCAAGCATCCCGAGTATGGAAGAGGAGAGGTAGTCAACGGCTTGAGTGTTTGTGCCACCGGGCCCTTGAGAGCGGGATGTGGTCCGACCTCGAGTCCAAAGGCGAAAGGCTCTGGCTTCTGCTTGGCAGCGAAGCTCACAGCTTCTGAGAACAGCACCGGGTTGACCATGTTGTCTACCCAATACTGGTCCTTGACGGCATTATCTAGGTTCTCGAGCATGCTGGTGTTGGGCCTTACACTGGACAACCACGCGCATTCAGAGTTCTCTGAAGGCTTCTGAAGAGTCACATTGAGCTTCTTCAAAAGGCTCAGGTATTGCTGAGAGCATTGATGCATGTGATGTGAGTGGTAGGCTGTATCAACAAGAAGCTTTCTGGCTTGAATTTGCTTGACATCCAAGACCTCGTTCATTTCTTCGATGGCATCAAGATCACCGGAGAGTGTAACACTGGACGGTGCGTTGCTAGCAGCGACGCTGACTCTTCCAGCAAACTTAGCCTCGGCGCAGAGAGCAGTGGCATCGCTGAATGACATGGAAGCTGCCATCATACCGCCCTTCTCGCCATTGGGACCCTTTGCGAGATGCGCGACATAGCCTCTATAGTACGCGATGGCGATAGCATCTCTCGCACTCAAAAGGCCAGCAGCATATGCCGCGCCGATCTCACCAGACGAATGGCCGACAACAGCGGAGAACTTGAGACCGACAGCATTCAACAGATCTACCAAACCAATCTGTATCGCAGTGCAGAGGGGCTGGGAGAATAGGGCTTCCGAAATGCGTGACTTGCTCTTATCCGCAAGCAGCTCCTCTACCAGCGACCAGGTAGGCGCAGCTTCAGGCAGAGAGGCCAATGCTTGTTGGCATCGCTCGATGGACTCCCGGAAAAGCTTGCAATGCAGGAGGAGTGTTCGACCCATCTGCGCAGCTTGCGCTCCCTGTCCAGTGAAAATACCCAAGATTCTAGGCGCATTATCAAGATCTTCATCGTTAAGGCCCTCGATGCCGAATGCGTTGTCAATGGCCGTGTGGTGGGCTTGCTGGACCTGCTCATGCAAAACATCAATGAGTTCTTGACGACTCTCTACTGCAGGAACTGCAATTCGGCGTGAAAAGACGGTGCGCTTTGACTGCAACGTACTGCTCAAAGTGTCGAGATCCAAGTCCTCATGGGAGTTGATGTAATCCAACAGGCGCGTCATGGAATTCAATAGAGCACTGCGAGTTCTTCCGGAGAAAAGGAAGGGACCAATCAAGTCGGTTCTGAATGTCTCAGTGCTCTGTGCAATCTGCATGGCTATTGAGGGTAGAGGAGTCGGGCCCTTGTAGCTTTCAATGATGGCGTGCGCGTTGGTACCACCAAAGCCGAAGCTGTTGACACTTGCTCGGCGAGGCTGGCCGTGAGTTTCGGGCCAAGGTATTAGTGACTGGGGGATTTGAAGGTTGGTGTAGAAAGGCTCAACCTTGGGACTGAGTTCGTTGAAGTGCATATTAGGAGGTATAGCACCGTGCTGGATTGCCAATGATGCCTTGATCAGACCAGCTAATCCGGCACAGCCCTCAAGATGTCCTACGATGGTCTTGATGGAGCCACAGTACAGCGGAGTGCTGCTGTCTGCCTCTTCTCGGGCTTCGTCTACCGGGAAGAAGGCATCCCTGATGGCTTGAGCCTCGACTGGATCACCGGCCTGTGTACCTGTGCCGTGGCACTCAAAGTACTGGCATCGGTCGGCGACGATATCTAGTCCTGCGTTCTTATATGTTTGCCGAATTAGAGCGGCCTGCGCTATGGGGCTCGGCATGGTCAAACCATCGGTCAGACCGTCGGAGTTTACACCAGTCTCTCGAATGATGCACTCGATGTGGTCGCCATCGCGAATCGCGAGGCTGAGAGGCTTCAGGACGACAGCAGCGCAGCCTTCGCCACGAGCGTATCCGTTAGCACTCTTGTCCCACATTCGTGAACGCGACTCTGGGGACAACATGTGGAGGGAAGATTCGGAAATGAACCAAATCGGGTCGAGGAGAAGGTTCACGCCGGCTACGATAGCCTGGGTGGCGTCTCCCTTGCGCAGTCCTTGGACGGCCAAATGAAGGCCAACCAACGAACTGGAGCATGCCGTATCTAATGTTAGAGACGGGCCGTGTAGGTCGAAGAAGTAGGATATGCGGTTTGAGAGGATGCTACTTGTGAGGCCCGTAGCAGCGTGGCTTGACAGCGTTTCAGCGTCTCGTGAGCGGATTAGGAAGTAATCGTTGGTCATGACACCAACGTGGACTGATGTTTGTGAGCCCTTGACCGACTGGAGTGGCATGCCAGCTGATTCCAGGGCTTCATAGACGGTCTCCAGGAGAAATCGCTGTTGGGGATCCATCCCCTGGGCTTCCTTTGGGTTGATGCGGAAGAATTGAGCATCGAAGTGGCGGACGTCTTCTTCGAGCAAATAGGAACGCTTAGAAACGTTTGTTTGACCGTGCGCCTCGCCATTTTCATCGTAAAAGTTGTCAAAGTTGAGTCTCTCGGGGGGGAAGTCCCGTACAACATCCCTTGGCTCCTTTAGTAGGTCCCATAGCTTGGAGGGTGAGCTCGCAGAGCCTGGAAACCTGCAAGCTGTTCCTACGATTGCAATAGGCTCAGCCATTATGTATTAATTAGAGGCAGTATTGGCCTGTATGTACAAACAAAAAAGGAGGGTGGGTGAGGAGAAGGGTTTGAGGATGGATTCTGGGAGGCTCGATATCAGAGAAGTGCGTGGGCGATGCATGTTATACTATGCGTTTTACTGCTAGACCAGACCATCCATGCCGCTAGCAACAGTCGTATTTAGAATATTCGCATGAGAAATCGCTGCCTTGAGCTGCGTGATCTATCTCCGAAGGCCACTAGGATCCACAGATATCAAAATATGGAGGCGTTCCCGATCAAAGAGCATGCTATCTCGGTCCTTCTCGTCTATGTTTCATAAAGGTACTTACTCTACAGCGCGTGATGTTACTCACAACTGGTTCGTGACATCTGAGGAATCAAAGATGTGGCATTCAGGGAGGTGTGTGCTCCAGGTTTGTCCGTCGAGACTATGACAAACTTGAATCTGTGGGTTCGTGTTGGCGGAAGGCTAAACCTAGACGGATGCAGCTGGAGTTGCCGATGCCATGACATAGTATTCTCGTCCATGTATTGCAAAAGTGGGTAACGCAATTGCGATAGTCCTTGAGCCAACAGCTTTCCAGAGAGTCCAAGTTCCCACAACCATCACATGAAACAGTGCCACTACATACATGCTACCCACAGGGATGCATTTTCCGGTTCTTCATTCCTATTCCATGTTTAGCAGGCCTGTCAATTGCTGGAAATAGGTAATACTATGAAGCCGTTGTCTCGGCTGTGCGTCTGTGCATTGTCAAATCTACATCCATCCTCTATTCACCATGGGCATGTCAAGAGACCGTCAATGCGCGATCCGTTCTTTCATTCATACAGAACCTCTCCACAAATAACAGATACAGACATACATTGATTCAACAAGATCAGTATCACGTCACCCTCCAAGCTTAGCCTCTTATAGCACGGAGAGACACGTTGATGAGTCGATCATGATTTGGATAGATTCGCAAACGGCTGAGCGTTGCGGTGTCTATGCATCAAGTTGACATGTAATACTGATTGGTACTCTTTGGGTAGTGCTTCCATGCTTTCCAAGCGCCCTTGTGCAGAGACATTTCCAGCTCTTCCTTAGACATCTGATTAGCTACGGGAATCAAAGCGGCGTCTAGTTGATCAGCATCCTCTCTACAACCGGCCTAGAGAATCGGGTTATGCCGCAGCCCATTGCAGCAGCCATTGCCGTAGCCATGGCCACCATCCATCAACCCGCTGCCATCCAGCTAAGCCAAAACCTGCATGGTTGTATCTTGAACTAAAAACCAGCTCTTACATCAACATGCATGGCTATCCCTCTTGGAGCAAATCATGCGTGTCTCATGCTCTGAGGTTCGAGCCCTCTGTGCGCAAGCACCCAACATGCTTGTATATCACATCGAGGGACTCACCGCCGGCCACGATTCGTCACCATGAAATTGGATACCACATTGACGCGCTCGGTTCGACATTTGGAATTTTTTTTCATAACCAACACGCCAGAAAAGAAAAAAGTTGGATGAATAAAGCCACTGGTACTACTATTACTACTAATACTACTGCCATCAAGCCCTCACCACATGTCAGGGGGACCGTGCTGTTCCCGACAAAGTTAGAGCAAGCAATTTCGCTTCCGTCATCTAGCGTTCTCTCCAGCTGGATCCAGGAACCTGAAGATCTGAAATTGCCTGCCCGTTCCATGTTCACATATGTATTCCCTGGTCTTACTTAGTCCTAGGTATCTACCCTATCAAGCCCGGAGAGTTCTTCCTCCATCTGGGGAAGCGGGAGAACTTGTGCGCATCTGTCAAACGATATTCGGATCCACCCCCAGCTCCATGCCCAAGAGCCCACCCGTTGAGTGGAATTGCATCCCTACAGGAGATGCGAGATAAATGGGATTTGTCCCCCATGTAATGCTGATGGATTAACTGGATGCTGGAAGATCCTGAATAATAATCAATCCCGGGGTTCCGGGGTTCCAGGGTTCGTCAAGACATCAGTCCACTTAGACCCACCACATCCACCGTGCGCATCAAGATTGAGCTTAGTCCTGAAAATCACTTTGTACCTGGATCGAGATATGGCTGCATCAATATTCGCTTACTCATACTTGTATGTATCTGCTTCGTAGCCTGCTTCAGTGTCTCAACCTACTTTTCTAGCCTTGCTCCCGTGCCTCCGGCTTAATGCAAGTAGGTATTCCATGATTTCCACTTAGTCTTCGATAAAGCCCTAGAGCAAATAACACTACCAATCCGGCTGGCAATTCACTGGCTAACAATTAAACGTTGACATCGAGATTACATTGGCAATCTATCAGATAGCTCTTATACAACAGGCTGAGCGCTGAGTTTGAAGAGGACGAAGATTGTGCGTGCACATTAAAACGATGATACACTGAGATCTGTGCCCAATCCAGTCTCAGTTAACAGTCCTTTCCACAGATGTTTCACTCAGTGATCACCTATCTCACCGCTGTGACGGTCGCGCATCATGGCCAGAAGAAGAAGCTGCTGCGTGATGTTTCATGTATTGTGATGCTGTTGGCTTAAACTGTTCCGATACTGGGCACACACATGCATGGACAAACTCTGGACCGCGGTTAGTCACAATTCATATTGAAGGGGCCATTACCCCCTCCCACCAACACCCCCCGTCATCATTCTTCACTTTGATAACTGCATCACGAACCAACTTCTCAAGCAAGCATAGCACTCCATAGTAGTCCTTGTCCCAAATATCCATTTTTTTTCTTCATCATGTCGTCTCTGGAGACTACTATTCCCAAAGGCTCCTGGGTTCTTGTGACCGGTGCCAATGGTTACGTCGGTTCCCAAGTAGTTAGGCACTTCCTCGAGCACGGCTACAAGGTGCGAGGCACGGTACGAGACCTCAAGAAGTCTTCGTGGCTTGTCGACAATGTCTTCAAGTCCTACGCTGACAGCGGAGACTTTACGTTGGTCGTCGTCGAGGATTTCACCGCTGATAATGCCTTTACCGACGCAATCAAAGGCGTTTCTGCTATTGTTCATGTGGCCTCCATCTTGACTTTCGAGCCTGACGCATCCAAGGTCATTCCTTATGTCAAGGCCGCGGCTGTTAACCTGATGGAGGCTGCTCTGACCGAGCCCTCGGTCAAAGAGTTTGTGTACACTAGCTCTCTCGCCGGTGCTACCATGCCGGTACCCGGACATGCCACACATGTTGAGAAGGACACATACAATGAAACGGCCATGAAGGCAGCCTGGGCACCTCCCCCTTGGGACTTTCACCAAGGTTTCATCGTCTACTGGGCCAGTAAGGCTGAGTCAGAGAGGGCGGTATGGAACTTTGTCGAAGAGAAGAAGCCGCACTTCACCGTCAACACTGTTGTCCCTGGCGCTGTTTTTGGCGAACAGTTGGACATCAGCCACGTTGTTGCCAACCAATGCTTCCCCAAGTACGCTCTCGATAATGAAGTGGCTGTATATGCCAACGTTCCTGGCAGTAAGTTCTCCATACTCATGAAGACATCTGGCACAGGATCTGAATCAAACGCAATTACTTCCCTTTAACTAACCACATCAATGCAACAGTGTTTACCGTTGATGTCCATGATACCGCGTTGCTTCATGTTGCTGCAGTCTTGGACCCAGAAGTGAAGAACGCTCGTCTTCAGGCCTGGGCTGAGAACTCGTCTTACAACGACATCCTTCTCGTCATGAAGAAGCTCTATCCTAACCGCCAGCTTCCTGATGAACTCCCCGGAATGGGAAAGCTCAGCATTACGACTGACACTAGTGAACCCCTCAAGCTGTTGAAGAAATGGGCAGGCCAAGATGGGTGGAAGTCCTTGGAGAAATCAATCGCTGAGAGTGTGGAGTCCATTGATCGACTGCAAGGAACAGCTACGAGCTCATAGAGCTGGAAATTTACTATAGGGCCTTTACATTTAGTGAAGAATTATAGGCATAGGAACATCCTCTGATAACTTAGATGTTATTCATATACCGAGGTCATGGTTCTTCGATCCTGACTTGTCCCTTTCTCTAATAAGACAGTTCGCCTCAGCTGGTTCATCTTTCAGTTGACACCTTGACACCTGAATCTCAGACTGGTTTGTTTACTCAAGACAGGCGTATACATAGTGATGAATAAAACGATTGTCTTGGAACGTTCCGTTCAGTTTAGACCGCTTTGTTGAGTGTAACTCTTCCTCCAAACACAAATCTAGGGTCATACCCGAGACTTGAAATGCAGGTTTTGCTAGTGTGACCATTTGGCCATGATGATCCTCGATATCCTTGCTACCCTTTTCCCTGTAGAGGGACCGAGCCCCGTGACAAACTGCGCATATGCAACCAACGCCCCTGCTATGTAGACACATACTCGGAACTAAACCTAGTCTGCACTGAAGATCAAATACGGTAAGGACGAGGTCAACGCGGACACAAAGATTGTATGCAAGCGAGAAATGTATCAAACCCTAGTGCACAGACAAACGACAATACTAAAAGCTTCTCAAACACAAAAACATTCAAAGCGCTGTGAGATGCGGTCTCAATGAGTATTTATACTGCAGCCCGTTTCCACATGACCGCCACCTATTTATGAACCTTTTACCGCGTATTTATATCCGCAAAGCCACTAGATATCTCTGAGAATCTTCCCCAAGTATGAAGTATGCTTCAGACTTCTCGGGGAGACCATCTTTGATAACCGGTACCCATGCCCACAGCGGGCGGATAGGTAGTGGCTGCGCAACTGCCATGGCCACTCAGATTCAAAGCTGCGGGGAAACCTGCCACTTCTTTTGCACAATCTCGGAAGTGAATGCAGTATGGCTGGAGCTCGAAAACTAGGAGTCGTGGAGAAGTGTGTAAGACATAGGAGGACGATCTTGCTAAGCCAGTCATGCGGTCCGTCAACAACTTCAACACGACGGTTTTAGAAAACACCCTATAACCAGCGGTGGAAGGTAACACAATACCAAAGTCCATACAAATTCAGTTGGTATATTAGTCGTTTAACATCTTCAAGAAGACGTGTTGACGATATAAGAAGGGATAAAAGAGATTCCTCCATTGCTAACCTAAGACCACATCCTCAAAATCATGGCAAAGGCAAGGGTGAAACTCTGAATATGTCAATTTAAGAGCAACAAAGATGCGCCAGTTGTTTCTCATGCACTCATACATCTGTTGTGGATGGAACACTTTGTTATCTTACGGCCCGCAGTTCACACATATATACTACCGGATCATCTAAGGCCAAGCTTACAACCGAAGCTAACGACTGTTGGTTTTCTCACTTAAACCTGCTCCAATTGTGAGCCAGCTTGGGGGTTCTAGGCCGAGGTGCAGGATACAATTTTCATGTGAAGCTGCCTACAGCTATTTTCACACGGGGTGCACTTATCTCTTCATGCGGTTTGATCCAGAAACAGGCCTCGAAGCGCAGACCACTGCGGCATGCTAGCCAACGGTCAGGCCGACAACACGGCTCAGAAAGCTGGATATATCCCCGGATATGTTGAATACTCATTGTGGGTTTATGGCGGGAGCTGATGGGGTCCCGCAACACTCTTTTCGGCCTTGAACCAGTGACTGCACTGAATAATGGTTCGTCGGGCCGACGGTATAACTTCCGCGTATTTGAAGTTGGATCTCTGGTGATGCTTTGACGGCTATCGGAGTGGAGGCCTTGTGGATGTTTGTCTGCACGGACCGGCATTCAGCCCCCGGAATATCGAATGCCGAGTATGTGAATCATAGCCACGGGCCAGAAGTGGCCGATGCCCGCTTATTCGATTATATCCGGCTAGCTGCGCATATATCATGCCCCTCCAACTTGAAGATGATAATTATGCCATCATTGCATTACTTGAGCTTGTTGTAGGCTTTTACAGCTGCCATGTCTCCCAACCAGAGCGAGGACAATCAACCAAAGGGCGACGAATGCCAGCCAATCGTTGAAATATATGACGGTGTCCATGATGTCCGTGGTGTCGACTACATTTGGCACAATATGTACGCTGACTCGAACTTTACAACGTTTCGCTGGACACCGGGGGACGTGGACATCAACACCATGATCATCAGGGTCGCCCGCCACGTGGAGCAGGGCCTGTACTCCATCATCAGTCTGAACGTGTCCAAGCATTCGCTGACTGTGTTTTGCATCTGCGAGACGAACTGGGAGGACTTTCCAGAGAACTGGCATGTTAAATGAATGAATCGCTGGCGGGGTTCGGCGAACTCGGTGTGCTCGGGGTGTGGCGCGCTCCCCTCTGCGCTGAATGGGACGAATGTGGCATTTGAGACGCCCGCATCGAAGTTGCATTTAGGCTTTTCGGGTATAGGAAACCTGAATTGAACAGAGTCGCGAACGAACCAGCTGTTTATTAGATAATGCTGATGTGAGATGACGCTTCCCGTTGACAGAGCTTAATGGCTCTTATATATACATATATGACTGCATTTCGTTCATGTTCATCAAGCCACTTTCATGGCAATATTTTTCTGCGTCTTGCAACTATGATTTCCGATTATATTTTTAGTATTATAGCTTTTCTTATTATCAGCTTTCTTGCTCGCCAAGTCTTTACCTCGAAGCATGCTGTACCAAAAGGCAGTCAACTTCCGCCAGGTCCCAGAGGTGCGTATATACAGTCGTGTATACTGTTGAAGCTTATAGGTATTGACTTGTATTGATCCAGGGTGGCCTCTTGTTGGAAATCTGCCCGATATACCACCTTTCCACTCGTGGCTCAAGTTCAAAGAATGGGGTGATCGCTACGGGCCGCTCTTTCGACTGAATATCGCAGGACGTGAACACTACGTCGTGTCGTCTGAAAAGGTGGCAAATGATCTCCTTCGTGAGCGAGGCTCAATTTACTCAAGCAGAGAACAATTGCCTGCCGCAGCAGTGCTTCTCAGCGGAAACCTGAGACCCTTGCTGCTCCCATACAACGGTAACGCCTCTTTCATCCGTCTTTGAGCGGAAGTGTTGACAAAAAACTTGTAGATGTTTGGCGCAAGGGTCGTCGGCTGATGCATCTCTTAACAATGCCATCGGCGGCGACTAAATACCAGCCTGTACAGGCCCTTGAATCCGCAAGATTGATTTGTGACCTTGTTCAGACTCCAGAGAGCTACGAAAAGTTGCTCGAACGCTACGCTTCGAGTCTCATCTTCAGGCTTGCATTTGGGAAAGTTATAGTCTCCGAAAACGACCGATTCCGAATGAGAATTTTGGATGTTGTTCATAATCTTGAGCGAGTGGCATCTCCGGGCGCCTATCTCGTAGATACCTTCCCTTGGTTGATGCATCTTCCAGACTTTATGGCTCCTTTCAAGCGCGAACTGAGGGGCCTGCATGAGAACGAGCGCGGACTTTTTAGGGAGCTACTTGATGATGTTCGTCAGCAAATGAACGAAGATACAGCACCGGACTGTTGGGAGAGGACGTTTCTCGAGCATCAAGAAGAGTATCAGCTCACCGCAGACGAAGGTGCGTATGTCATAGGGACTCTTTTTGAAGCTGGAAGCAGCACCACTGCTGCGGGGATGCTATGTTGGTTGCATGCCATGGTTGAACACCCCGAATGGTTCAAGCGCGTGCAAGATGAGGTGGAAGATATTGTTGGAGGCGATAGGCTGCCGGAATTTGAGGATCTCGAAAGTCTCCCGACTGTGCGGGCCACCATCAAAGAGACAATGCGATGGAGGCCTGTCACGGCTGGCGGCTTCCCTCACCAGCTCGTCAAGGACGACGTTTACAAGGGCCACTTCATACCAGCTGGCACAAACATACATCCAAACCAGTGGGCGATCCATAGAGATCCCGAGTTATACCCCGACCCGGAAGCGTTCCGCCCAGAGAGATGGCTCGAGTCGACATATCCAACGTACCGCGAACCTCTGACCGTCTACCCAAATCTGCACAATTACTCTTGCTTTGGCTTCGGCCGGCGTATTTGTCCTGGTCAGCACATCGCTGAACGATCATTGCACCTGTTGTCGATGCGTATTGCTTGGGCTTGCAGTGTTTCTAAAAAGAAGGACAGCGAGGGTAACTTCATCGATATCCCGGCTTATGATTACACCAAAGGCTTCAATGTTCAGCCTAACCCGTTTCCCTTTGAGCTCAAGGCGAGGTCCGAGGAGAGGTTGCGAATAGTCAGAGAGGCGCTCACAAAGGGGAAGGCAGCCGACCCGCTCAGTAGGCTATGGTAGTCGTGACTCTTCAAATAAAGGACTTTGCCCGCCTCTACATGGATCTTCTCATAACAGTGATGGCAGAATCTTCTAATGCTGTGAAGAAGACTACCCGGGAGTGTTGGCCTGGTGTCCAAGTTATGTGTATTTTGACAATGAGGCGCCTGAAGCGCAGGGTGGTTGGGACCTAACAACAAAGCAGTCGTGTTTTGATGATGACATTGTTGGGAATGTTGGATACAACGGAATTTATATGTAGATTGCACAAAGTCAATTTCATATATATATAGAGTGGAAAGACGTTTATATTCGAGGTTAGCATGGGGTGATGATCACACAAAATACCCTCTCTAGGCAAAGATCGACGTTTCTAAGACAGGCGCGGCGGGACTTAGAAAGCACAGCCAACCACATCAATGAAAATACGAACCCAACGTCTGGTCCTCCCGATCACTGGTCTGAAGAACGAGATGGTAAATACGATGTCGAAAAAGTCCAAGCAAAAGGCGCAACATATGAGCCGAGCACATGCTCTAAGATTATCAAGAGAAGGACAGAACATAATAAACTTTTTTTTTGGTCTTGATCAGCTACAGTACCCAATACCGTGTTGTTTCTGTACACTTAACCTGACGATCCCATTGAGCATGTTCGGCTTAAAAGCCCCACCCCTTGCCGGGGCAGATAACTTGAAGCTCATAATGAATCATTCATACTGAGTTGCAGCAATGAGGAAGGCCGTAGTAAAAAGCCCTCATACCCCAGAGAAAAATCGTCCTGTCAAGGAAAGTCGCGTCTCACGGTCACGTCGGTTCCGGCTCAGTTCAGTCCAGGGGGGGGGGACCCCAGTAAGACAAAGCGCCAAAAATCTGCGACCTGCGTCAGCCATGAATAAACTTTTTCTTCGGGATTTGCTCCCCCAGGATCTACCAGTGTTACTAAAGCTCAAAATCGTCGATTAAGTTTGTTGATCGTTCGGCAGATGGACAATTGTTGAGCTCTGGTCAACATGCGAGCCAGTTAACCATAACAATTTGAGCCTGGAATGGTGGCTTCGGGTACCTGCTTGAAGAATTAGTGTTATTTTAGTCACTTTAACATCTAACGACAAGCAGTTTAGCCTCAGATCTCAGATGACAAGAGTGTGTTGAGATCTCGGATGCGGCGAAGAAAAAAAAAGAGAGGAGGTCACCTGTCCATCTCTCCCGGGGGGGTAAGATCCAAGTAAGATGGTTGTTTAGATCATTGACACACATTATGACACACACATACCATACAAACTATTACTAAACAGCGCCGTAAAAATGCCGAGTCGTGAAAGCGCCCGCATTCCAAGCCCAAAGCTGTGTCGAGGACGGTGCTGGCCAAGAGGTAGAGCCGAGATCCCCATGCCTGATTGGTGGCAATACCGAGGCGGAAGATGTCGACACAGATTGACTATTAGCCAGCATAAATTAAACCTGCCATTGTTGGACTGAGAACCTACCCAATAGGGCATTGTGCGGAGCGAGCGGGCCGATAGACGGCCATGCTCCGCCATGGTTCCGGAATTCTCAAAGGCGGAGGGGAGGGTCTAGACTCTGTTCAGAAACATTTTCTACCCCCAGCGGTGTAAGTACCGCGATCTGTGGGGGATGAAACAGATATAAAAAGCCAGAAGAATGCTTCTTTGTTCCCGTCAGTTGTTGGACTGTGTGTGAAGCGCGTCTCTGCTCTTTCTGACCACCCATTGCCTTTTTTTTTTCTTCTTTCTCTCCCTGCTCCTTGTCTTGGGTCTTTGTTGAGCCGGCTTCCCTCCCGTTCCTTTTCACAATGCAGTACAAAGCTTTGATGGCTTTGACCATGGCCTCTGCGCCGTTGGTCAGAGCAGACCCGTGGGGAGACGCCTACACCAAGGCGAAGGCCTCTCTCTCCAAGCTCAACTTGCAACAAAAAGTTGGCATTGTGAGTGGTATTGGTTGGCAAAAGGGTCCCTGTGTCGGAAACACATCCCCTGCCTCACCCATTGGCTACCCCTCCCTGTGTCTCCAGGATGGCCCCCTGGGTGTTCGCTTTGCCAATGGCAACACCGCGTTCACACCTGGTATCCAGGCTGCTTCAACCTGGGACTTGGACTTGATCCGTCAGCGTGGTCAGTTCATCGCTGAGGAGGTCAAGGCAATGGGCGTGCACGTCTCTCTCGGCCCTGTGGGTGGACCTCTGGGCAAGCTCGCTCAGGGCGGTCGAAACTGGGAGGGCTTCGGCCCTGACCCGTATCTGACCGGTCTGGCCATGGCTGAGACAATTGAAGCCATGCAGGCCGTCGGTGTGCAAGCCACGGCCAAGCACTGGATCCTCAACGAGCAGGAGCACAGGCGAGAGTCCATGTCCAGCAACATCGATGACCGCACCATTCACGAGCTCTATGCCTGGCCATACGTCGATGCCGTGCACGCCAATGTCGCGGCCGTCATGTGCTCGTACAACAAGATTAACGGAAACTGGGCCTGCGAGAATGAGTACGTCATGGATGAGATCCTAAAGGGCCATCTAGGGTTCCCCGGGTACATCATGTCCGATTGGAATGCCCAGCACACGACCACCCAGAGCGCAAACACCGGTCTCGACATGACCATGCCGGGTACCGATTTCAGCGGCAACAACGTCCTCTGGGGACCACAGCTTGTGAGTGCCGTCAACAGTGGAAAGGTGAACACCACCAGGGTTGACGACATGGTTACCCGTATTCTGGCTGCGTGGTATTTGACCGGCCAAGACAAGGGTGGATACCCCTCTGTCAACTTCAACAGAAATGTCCAAGGCAACCACAAGGACAACGTAAGAGCCGTCGCAAGAGACGGCATTGTTCTTCTCAAGAACGACAACAAGGTCCTCCCCTTGAAGAAGCCCGCCAGCATTGCCATCATTGGATCTGCCGCCGTCAAGGGCCAGCACGCCAACAACGGATGCGATGACCGGGGCTGCAACGCCGGTGCTTTGGGCATGGGATGGGGATCTGGCTCCGTCAACTACCCCTACTTTGTGGCTCCTTATGATGCCATCAACACCCGAGCCACCTCTGCGGGCACCAAGGTTACTCTGAGCAACTCAGATGATGGTACCGCTGGTGCCAATGCCGCTCGAGGCAAGGACGTTGCTGTCGTCTTCATCACCGCTGACTCTGGTGAGGGTTACATTACCGTTGAGAACAATGCCGGTGACCGTAACAACCTCGACCCCTGGCACAACGGCAACGACCTCGTCAAGGCTGTCGCCGGCGCCAGCAGCAACGTCATTGTTGTCGTGCACAGCGTTGGCCCCATCATTCTCGAGTCGATCCTCTCGAACCCCTCCGTCAAGGCCGTTGTCTGGGCCGGTCTTCCATCGCAGGAGAACGGCAACGCGCTCGTTGATATCCTGTACGGAGACACCAACCCCAACGGCAAGCTGCCATATACCATTGCCAAGAACGCAAACGATTACGGCACCCGAGTTCAGAGCGGAGACGACAACTTTGCTGAGGGACTCTTCATTGACTACAGGCACTTTGATGATGCCAACATTCAGCCTCGATATGAGTTTGGCTTTGGCTTGTGTAAGTAACACTTGCGAGTGAAGTGATGTATTGAACACTTGAGTACTAACAATCTCAATAGCTTACACCAACTACACCTACTCCAACATCGCCATCAGCTCCAACGCCAGGTCCGGCCCTGCCAACGGCCCCATCGTTGCCGGTGGCCCTAGCGATCTCTTCGATACCGTCGCCACCGTCACTGTCAACGTCCAGAACTCTGGCGGCGTCGCTGGCGCTGAAGTCGCTCAGCTCTACCTCACCTACCCAAGCTCCGCCCCCAGGACTCCCCCCAAGCAGCTCCGCGGCTTCGAAAAGCTCAAGCTCAACGCGGGCCAGTCGGCCACCGCGACGTTCAACCTCAGGAAGCGTGATTTGACCTACTGGGATACCGCATCCAAGAAGTGGGTTGTGCCTTCTGGCAACTTCAAAATCAGTGTTGGTTCAAGCAGCAGGGATATCCGACTTACGGGTAACATCAATGTTGCATAAAGATGGAGTAAAATATATACATGTATTATTAGGTTGATCAAGACAGTATACAAATAGATATTGTCGCCGCTATCAGTTTCTAATTACTGCGTTTAAGGTATCAGACGAGTCCAACTAGCAAGTTTTGCGTCGTGAATAACTCGCTTTACTTCTGAGATGAGTTCTGAAAAACTGTCCAAGATCGTGAGAGAGTGCATTCGAAGGCCGGATGTCAAAAGACTGCAAGCAACGCATGATCGATAATCGCCGCCCGATCAAGTCCGTACACTTTGAGATTGATACTTACTCAAATAGAATATCAGCAACAGTAAAGCTAACTTTATTCATCTACTACACATGACTTTCAGTCGATTAAATCGGGCAGATTGAGTAAAGACGCCGAGTATAGGCTCCAGGCGCTTATGATAGGTAGCCTCTCGACATGGAGCGTATTACGGTACCGCAGTTTTGCGCAAATACTCCGATATGAACAGACCAACAGCTCTATTAATGCCGAATACCGAGGCATTGAGTACCCAATATGGTGGCGAGATGGGGTTCTTCTTGATAGTGCCCCGTGCCGTCCAAGTGGAGCTATAGTAGCATTCGCCCATGCATAGTTGAGGAAAACCCCGGCGGGCTTTATGGAATGGCGGGACAAGATGAAATGAAACGTCGTTTGTTGCGCGCAGTACATCAGTGTGTTCATATAGCATCATGATGAGTCGAGTAAAGGATGAAGTATGTAAGTTGTTCAATATTAACGTTTCTTCTGTTCAGATATACAACCTTGCCATATACAAGCTTTCAATATACAAGTTTTCCATATACAGGGCATCATTTTCTGTATGTACAATCGTAATCCGTCATTCCGTCACTTTCTTTCGCTTAAGCAGGGAGGGCAGCGACAAGCTTGTCACCAAGACCCTTGATGCTGTCCTCAAACTGCTGGGCGGTACCAGCCTTCCAGTTGGCGCCGCTCTTGCCGGGAACAGCACCCTTGCCGGTGAAACCGATGAAGAGAACGTCCTTGGGGTCGTGGCCGTTGTCGCCGGTGAGGTGCTCGTTGGGGAAGCAGAGCTTGCCGAGGGAGATGGAGGCCTCGCCAGTGGAGTGGAAGCCGTTGGTGTCACCCCAGATACCGTAGTGCTAAAGGCAGTGTTAGTGAGCTGCATCAGGGGATGGAAGTGTAGGGGGGGCTAAAGACTTACAAGCTGGTTGTTGCAGACAATGGCCATGACGGAGAGAGGCTCCATGCCGTGGCTCTGAGGGTTGAAGTTGCTGGTACCGAAGACAATGTAAGGGTGGACGTTGGCGTTCAAATCGGGGATGCCATAGCCCTTGACAGTGTCCTTGAAAGCGGTCTCGCCCTGGCCGCTGGGGTCGTTGGAGCAGTCACCTGCGCCGTTGTTGGCACCATCGCAGTCAATGTCCAGGTTGTCGTAGTTGTTGTTGCTCTTGAGGAAGATGGCGTTGGGGAGATCGCTGCAGTAGACGGTGCCGCTGTCCATTGTGGAGGAGATGGGCTTCTTGCAGTTACCGGCCTATCACATTGCGTCAGTATTAGTTGTTCAAGAGTCGAGGCTGCATGCTGTGGTTCTCACCTTGTGAGCATTGTAGATGTTCTTGAGGTTGGTAGGGAGCTGGTAGGCAGATGCAGCAGCGCCAAGAGCGGCGAGTGTGAGGAGAGAGCTGGTCTTCATGTTGGCGGTGGTATTATTACTGAGTGCAGAGAAGCTTTGTGGAATGTATTAGAGAAGCTGGTTGATATGGAATCAAGACTCTAGTTGAGGGTGATCATTGTGTGCTATATATACTACATATCGGCTCATTATGATTCTCATCACTTATCAGACTGTTGCTATGCCAAAGCCCTCAGGCACCAAGTGCCATCACCAGCCCCGTCAGCAATATCACCAAGCAATTATGAAACTAGCTTCTTGACCTAACACTGGAGAGGAAAGACATTAGAATGTCGTGTAGAAACGTTAGCCAATTGAGGGATTGAGGATTTGGGTGAAATGGGAAGGTCGCAAGCGCCTGGACACGAGGATTGGAGGAAAAACAAAATAAGCTTGATTCACATTATGCTGGTTTCATACAAGCTCGCTTAGCGAGGGGCTGCCTCGATCTTCCGTCGATCACTGACCCCTGCACCCCGCATGCCATGCCATGCCCAGGGAAAGTAAGCAAGGGGAAGAATTGCACCAGTTTCCAGATTCGACCCAGTCTCCCTTGCTTCGAAACCTCGTATCATTTCCACCGGATGTGGACCGAAAGTATGGCAGTGTCTAATGAAACTGGAAACACGTGCGGGCCGCCCGGGGAGGGGAGGATGCTGGGGTAGCGAATACGACTTCATAGAGTGTATCGTAACGTATCATTAATCAAGAATATAGCCATCCGTGCCTTCATCTTCCCTCTTGATGAGAGGTCGCAGATGAGGGAGGTCGAGGTTATCCAAGGTTCGTACATTGAGAGGCTTAAGCTTCATGTTCTTGTGATACACTTGGAGAGCATGCTCGCGTCTCTCTTGGGGAAGCTTGTCAAAAACACTGATTGGTGGACCGTAGACGTTTCCAAAAACGTGAACACCACATGTCCTGCAGAAGGTGGATCCACTAAACTTGCGACCAGACAGATATTCAAAGGTGTTCTCTGCGCCATAGATGCGAACCTGGTCCTTGGTAGGATACACGCCTATGTAAGCCATCTGTGACCATGGATGTTGATTAGTATACTGTCGCTCCTGAAAGGGCAGTTCTGCCTGGCTTACTCTCACGCATTTACTGCAGTTGTCCTCCTTCAATTCTTCATCTTCGATCGGATCCAGTAAGGCGGCTCTAACCTTGCCACAGTGACATGAGAAGGTGTGTTGCGCAAGTCGTTCACCCCCGGCATCAGGGAGTGGCACAGCAGCCCTCCTGTCTTCTTCAGCTTCCATTATCGTAGTCGATGCTCTACAAGATGCATTAGCGTTCGGCTCATTCGGAAAATTCCAGTCGGGGGTTTCACTCAAGCTTGAAGGGATTAACGTAGGGCTCCCGAATTGCCCGAATATTGAGCAAACGCTTCCCACGCGACGGTCCGGTACGGTGCTCTCCAATAATCCCAGTACCACAGTAATTGCAAAACTGGAGAATGGTTAAGCATAAATGCCCAAAACGGCAGTCGGTACGACAGTGGGAGACATACCTCATCTTGAATGGCAGAGGACTCATACGCAGTGAGATGGCCATCATCTCTGACAATTTGCAATGCACCAACATCCTCCAGGGTAAGCCAGAGATAACCCTTTTTATCACACAAGCTACAGGAGCAAGAGATGGCACTGGTTATCTCTGGGACAGTGACCCGGAAGCGATAGCGGCCACAGTGACAGTTGCCATTGTATACGATGTCTGGGGTTTCTGCCATGGTGAACTCAATGTTTCATTGCTTCAAGACAAGTGTCTATTGAGGGGTAGGTAGCATAACGCGGGGGGCTGGTTTAAATTACTTGTAGCCGTTTACAGGGAGAGGTCATGACTAAACGTTGCTCGGTGTTTGCCTCATTCGTTCAAGGGGGCACCTAAGAACAAGCAACTTTGAGCATGATGATGGATTGGAGGCCAAACATGAACATGGCTAATGCACTCTGTATGTTCTGAATACCAACGAGTCAGGTTCGAAGAACTTGATGGTTTCTGTCCATTTGATGAGTTCGTGGGGGTGCAGATTCAGGAACACGTCCAGCTGCAGTCAACACCCCCACCTATAGGGACGTGTCAACCCAGAGCCTGCGCGCCGGTAAGATATCGGGCTACAATAGGGTGGCTTGTAAATTACTAAGCTATCGAGTCCTAATAAAGCCACTTCACGTCAAGTTGTATATACAAGTAGATGTCTATGAGAGGTTGGATCATGTAAAATACGCTACAGGGTAAGTCACCACGCGAACAACCAACAGCGCACTACTACTGTGCACAGGCATATTCATCTGAATGTGCAACCCGTACATTAGCATGCGAGGTGGATGAAACAGGGGATTTCCCCGCTTCCTTGTGACGTCAAGGGTTCAAGACAGTTGAGACGAGCGGAGTGATGGTTTTTCTGGTTATAGAAATAAAATTACGGAGCACAAACTATACAAAAAAAGGCGAGTGTTTACACTCATATGTCATATGTCGGAATATATGTCCAGGCACTGCTTATGCTATACGCTTATCTGGTATGCGAATTCAATATACTAAAAAGCGTATAAACTAGCATAAACTAGTAGATGTACATTTAGAGTGTTGCATGAATACTGTTGTCAAAAGGGGGCAAATTGTGACAACAATAAACATAAAGTACACAGTAACTTTGTATATGTATTAGGCACAATTCAAATTCGAGGTAGAATCTACCGAGTACGCCCCTTTACTAGACTTTGCCTGCGGTTTGCGCAGTGTGCATCCGTTTTCGGCCTGCGGGTCAAGTAACAGCATTTATTACTATTACCTACTACTCTCTCCTCATGTTCCCATTGCCCTCTTCTGGACCTTCTCGCTCCTTCAAGGAACTAAAGTCTCACTTTCTCCCAAGCAATCCACGCCAGTACGCATCCAACCATGTCGACCGATATCCTCTTCCTCTCTGCTACCGTCATCACGGGCGATGAGTCTGCTGAGCCATTCGTTGCTGACGTGCTCGTCTCCAACGGCCTCATTGCCAAAATTGGCACCCCGGGGTCAATCACCGACACCACCGCTCGAACTATAGATGTAAAGGGCTGCGTTCTTTCACCAGGCTTTATTGACATGCACGCACATTCGGACCTATATCTTCTCACCCATCCTGAGCACGAAGCCAAGATTACCCAAGGTTGCACGGTGAGTCCGAGCTTGACCCCTAAGACTAAGTGACATACGAGTTGGATTCATGACCCCCACATACACATCCCCGCCTCTACCCTCCCCCCCCCGTTTCCAAAGCACGCACTGCACTGCCCTGCACTGAAGCTCCGTCCCCATAGCCCGAGGGTTCCCGTTCTCGGGATGCTTGTCTCCGGATCCGGGCTCGCACGCATATCAAATATCAGTAGCCATATGAACTGGCCAAGAATACACATCTGACATGTGATGTAGACTGAGGTTGTTGGCCAAGACGGTATATCCTACTCCCCAATTCGAAACACCACCCAGCTGCAAGCCATCCGAGAGCAAATTGCTGGTTGGAATGGAAACCCAAGTGATGATGAGTGTCGGACGACCCTTCAGGGCGTGGGACTGTTTGAATGGCAAACGGTAGGAGAATATCTGGATTGCCTCGAGCGTAACAAGACTGCAACAAACGTCGCAATGCTCGTGCCGCAAGGCAATTTACGATTGCTGGCATGCGGGCCATACGACACTCCAGCTACCCCCGAAGAAATCCAGGATCAAGTAAAGCTTCTCCGGGAGGCACTGAGCCAAGGTGCAGTTGGCATGTCCAGGTGGGTAACATCGACCGCTCTTTGGTGGGATAAATATTCTTTGCCTCAATATAGAAGACTCATCTATTCGATAGTGGCTTGACTTATACGCCTGGAATGTATGCTTCCACCTCCGAATTAGCCGCCCTCTGCAAAGTTCTGGCGGAAGAATATCCGGGTGCATTCTACGCGCCCCATCACCGCAGCTACGGATTCCAGGCTATTGAGAGTTACGATGAGATGCTGGGACTGGGCGAGTCCACGGGGTGTCCTATTCGTATGTTTCCGTTTACTCTTTGCGACGCTGAAGGAGAAGCTCAATCGTTTTAGATCTCACGCATGCTACGCTGAACTTTGCCGAGAACAAGGGAAAGGCTCCGGTCTTGATTTCCATGATTGACAAGTCTCTTGCCCAAGGTGTAGATGTCACGCTTGATACGTATCCGTATCTTCCAGGATGCACCACTCTCGCTTCCTTATTGCCGGGTTGGGCGTCTGCAGGCGGCCCGGCAGAGACTTTGAAGCGGCTCGAGGATGCAGAAACAAGGGAGAAGATACGCATTGCGGTTGAGGTAAAGGGCTGCGATGGTGGTCATGGAATACCAACAAACTGGGATGAAATCCAGGTGAGTCTCCGACTCCGTCGAGCCTTGTTGCGATGAACCGATGACTAATTTTGCTAGATTGGCACTGCCCAAGAGCCATCAATCGCCTCTTACTCTGGACGCAGAGTGTCAGAAGTAGCTCGTTCACAGAATAAGCAGCCCATCGACATCTTTTTTGAAATCTTGCAAAAAGACAAGCTTGCAACAAGTTCTCTGATGCATGTTGGCAATGAGGAAAATGTGAGGGAGATTATGCAGCATCGAGTTCACATGTCTGGTAGCGATGCCATTCTCCACGGCAAGAGTCTGCATCCCAGGGCCTATGGCACGTTTCCTCGATACCTTGGTAAGTCTTCCCAAATAGTTCTCGGCGCCTTTAAGCTCACATCTTGCAGCTCATTATTCTCGTGATTTGGGCCTTATTCCCCTGCCCGATATGATTGCGCACCTTACTTCGAGGCCAGCGAAACGACTTTCGGTGTACCCTCATCGCGGACTTATCGCGGAGGGCTCGGCTGCCGATATTGTGGTGTTTGATCCCGAGACGATCAAGGATATGGCGACATTTGAAGAGCCAAAGGTGCCGTGCAAGGGAATTCGGTTTGTTCTGGTAAATGGCCAGGTGGCGCTTGATGAAGGCAAGATGACTGGCGCACGTGGTGGCAAGACACTACGCAGAGATAAGGATGGCAAAGTAAAGGCAAAGTGAAGGCAAATGATGTGAATTAATAGATGAGTATTTGGAATGGTCATGCTTGAGTCAGCATATGAGTAGGCATCGAGTCATTTTCGTCCAGGCCTGGTGATCTGCTCGCTTAACATGTGCGCCCATTTGCTTAGCTTTAAGCTTGATCGCGGTTGTCACTACTCTTGTCTTGGCCATCAATACTCTCTCGGTCTGTCTCACTTTGATCCACTCAGCAGCACGGATGGCGCGCTTATTTCACATCTTGAAAGTTGATGGTGTGAAACTGACTTGCATGGAACAGCCACAAGAATGGACGCTTCAGGGTTGAAAGTAATCCGGCATCAGACTCCCGTACAGCCCCAATCAATGGCAGCACATGAGAGATTTGCAAATACCCAAAACGGAGTCGGGCGGCTGAGCCATCTAGCGTTAAGCTCCAACGTGCCAAGTGCGTCTGTCGCCAAACGGTGTTTGATGGCTTGCCACAAGCATGGGCCAAGCAATAGGGCTGAGGTTCCTGAAATTGGCCATGGGGCTATTTTTAACAATGCCACTGGAAAGTAGAACGG
Source organism: Cladobotryum protrusum (assembly GCA_004303015.1). Taxonomy (NCBI): domain Eukaryota; kingdom Fungi; phylum Ascomycota; class Sordariomycetes; order Hypocreales; family Hypocreaceae; genus Cladobotryum; species Cladobotryum protrusum. The sequence continues at coordinate 6,228,028 of RZGP01000008.1, forward strand.
ATGCCAAGCAGGCCGAGCAACACCCTCTTGATGGTACTATGTTCAGTTGACCTCACTACTTCTCTTGGCATTAACCATATATTTAAGAAGCCCTCTTCATGCCATACTTGAGCGATCATGCCCAGTTGGTCAGATTCTTGTTGCTTCGACAAACCCTAACTCACGGACTTTCAGGGTCTCATATCCACCAGATCCGACTTAGCCGCAGTGTAAGTCTACGCCTGTCAGCACTACTGACTTGTGCTGAAGAAGTCATCTTATCCAGGTCATCATTTGAGACGGATGTTATAAACCGCTTTGCTGCCCAATTGATGAGTCTAGGGGCAATTCTTTTTTGGATAATTCACTTTAGTTGTGCTGAGAACTTGGCTTTGGACTGCGAATCTCGGAGCAGTTGCGTCGACATACATATTCTATTCCCCTGGTGCCAAATTATAAACTTATATATATAATCACAACGACAATACAAGAAAGATCAAAACATCTCATAATGCCTTCAAGCAGTCTTTCTACTTCGGCATTTCGCCGTCGAAGTATCAGCGGCAACCCAACGGCTCCCTCCTTCAACGACATCACCTTCCCCAAAGTCTACGAGCAAGCATGGGGCTCTCCGGAAGATGGTCGACCGGATCTGGATCGCGCACGCATCTTCCTCCTCCGAATCGCCAACATGACACCCGACCCTCTCATCATTGAAGAGTTGCGCTCCATAGTGTCCAACCCCCAAAACCGTACAATCCCCTCCCTGGCCGCGGCCATACAAACCAGGGTGTACGGTAATCGCCACGCGGACTTTGAGACCACGCCTTTGATACAGTCTGTTCGTTTCATGCTCATCAAGGCGCGGATACCGGAGATTATCTACTCTGACCGCACAAGAGCTGTTATCGACTTCTTCTTTGACCCGACATTGGAGAGGAACCTCAAGCCGCTTCCCTCGGGTGAAGTTTCAGTGTATCAGTATCCAGCTGGGCGACTCAAAGTGGCAATCGTCGGCGGCGGGCCTACCGCTCTTGCATCGGCCATATCACTCGCCGAGAAGGGTGCTGGAAATGTCGAGGTTCACATGTACGAAAAGCGTTGGGTTCAGAAGCAGGGCCCCAATGGCGAGACGTATGTGGACTATCCACCCAGCGCCCGCCGTCGTGATCAAGTTGTCACGCTACAGGATTCTGTAACCAGACTGCTCAGCAAACCTTCGTTTCAGGCGCTCTTCGCAGGCCGACCCGAGCGCGTATGGCCCGGCTCCGCCAACATTCAGATCCGAAAAGTCGAGGACCGGTTTCTAAAACGCGTGCAAGACCCCGAGTTCAATGGTCTGATTCATCTACACTGCCACGGCGTTGAGAGGGAGGATCTCGCCAGGGTTGGTGACTTTCACGTCTTACTTGGTGCTGACGGAGCTGCCTCCTGGGTGCGCAAGTCATACTTTCATGGATATGAAAATGAGAGGGGAAAAAGCTATGCTCTTGGCTTGGCGTTTGACCGCCCTGCCGGATTGCCGTGGTCTCAGCCCTTGAACATTTTTCTCACGTTGGGTCAGACCAGGTACCTGCTGAACGCTAGCGATCATGATGGTCGTGGCTATCTTAACATGCAGCTGACAGAGGATGAGTGGGAAAAGATGGTTTCGGTAGACGGCCAATTTGTTCACTTTGGCCGACCGGGCTGTCTACGCAGGCCCGATGGAAGCATACCCGAAGGGTTCGAGCCGAGTCAAGTCTTTGCCCCCTCAGAGGACAGAGAGAGTCCTCTTTGGACATCCATCTCCGATGGGCTCAAACTTTTCGGATTCAAGGAGAGCGAAGTCATCAATGTTGTTCGAATCCCCATTGTGGTGCAGGCGGTCCGGGAGGGCGTTCACATGCTACCCCTGGAAGACTCTCGCTTCCTTGCCCGTCCCCACGCCCTTGTGGCTGTGGCTGGCGATGCAGCCATGACTGTGCACTTCTGGCCCGGACGAGGACTAAACAGTGGCATCAAGGCTGGAATTGCGTTGGGTGATGAGCTCGTGCATGCACTCAACAACGGACAGTTTGTCGGCATGCCACTCGACGCGATGAAGCAGTACAATGATTTCATTCTTAAGCTCCAGGGGAGGGAGCACGATAAGCGGAGTATCCCCATTCTTAACCAGTCCGGATCACCGGAAATGCTTGGGTGGCTTCTCCAGAACGCTCGGAGCGTTCCCGATGACGTTGCGATCGAATGGCTCGTTGGCGCATCAAAGCAGATCGCCGACCGTTTGCAGAGGAGGGATGACTGGTCTTATGAAATTGTGGAAAACGTCGAACCACAGCTACGTATTGTACTGCGGCAGCTCGATTCGATGACCCTTAGGCAGATGGCAGTGTCTTTTCCCTGGCCAACGAGGGAAATGGCTGGTGCTGAGGTTCTCCCCATCCGTTCGATGAAGCCCGAGGAGAAGCAGAAGTGGCTACAGAATTTATGGGGTGTGCTACGTGACGAGAAGAACAAGGAGAGTCGCCCCAGTGTGGCTAGGGATGCCTCACCCTCGAGTTCAAGATTCGAAGCTCCGAGGCCCAGCTCACTTGCGCCCCCTGTTCCAGCAGGATTGAAGAGAACCAATGCTACCCAATCCGTGCGCCATAGTAGAAATCTTTCAGTACCGGGACAGGCCGAACCGAGGGGTAGATCACCATCCCCTAGTCGTGGGGGTGATGTCAGTCTGGTGAGGATGCTCACAGTTCACAAGAAGCCGCCGAGCAACGTGTTGGGGGATGCTCTGTCACTGGCTCTTTTCCGACTCGAAGAATCAACGTAGATGTTTGTATAAGAATAGTATTTATAATTCTGTATCTATTTTCAAAATTAAGCGATATGAGAGAATTCAGCATGCGTGTTAGAGGTTGCATTATACTATCTATTCCCTGAGTTGACTGAGACAGTATCCAGCTTTTAGGCTGTCGTATACCTTCTAAATGATCTGCAGCGTCAAAATATGCACAAGGTTCTACATGCTTAGTGCGCCGGCTAATATTAGAGACACATGTCGTCGTTGCATTGCATGCAGAGTTTAAAGTTGCCCTTGCATGACATGGTGGCAGATCTGCGTTGCTCGAAACCCACCAGGCATGAAACATGCCACACTCAACAACACATTATGCAGTAACACGATTCGGATATGGCAGCTCTTGTCATTCATTTATTATCATTGGTTGAGATACATGGCTTGGCAGGCACAAGCTGAATGCGCCATGCGGTACGGAAGAGCCGGAGCGAGCTTGGCATGAGGCGTTCTTAAACGGGGTTCGTCTATCAACTTGACCTCATCAACATAAATGCACTTTTTTTCCTCTTTCAAAACGCCAAACTACTGGACTGTGGTATCATAATACATTAGAAAAACAACTCAAAATACCGCCTTCTCCCGAGCGTGCTCATCCTGGCCGAATGAAGGAACCGAGTCCGACTTCTCAAGACCCATCTGGCTGGTGTCCCAGCCCTTGCTCTCCAAGTACTCTCGGAACTTGATGTCCTCGTCCTGGATCGTGTCTTGACCGACGTTGGGGAGGAAGAAGAATGCAATGGCGGCAGACAGGATGGCAAGACTGGAGGCGACCCAGAAAGGATACTGGGCGGATTGGGTGTCGTTGTGACCAGCCTTCTGGATGTATGGGAAAACCCAGGTTCCGACGAAAGCGCCAATCTTGCCAAAGGCCGCAGCAATGCCGTAGTATCGACCACGGACACCAGTAGCGCAGGTCTTGGCGGCAAGGAGACCAATGTTGTTGCCAGGGCCGAATTCACCGAGCGACAGGAAGATACCGTACACGACAGCGAAGGCGGCAATGTGCGCGGAGATCTTATCGTAGACACCAGCCATGATGTAACCCACCAAGGCCTGGAGTGTAACACCAAGAACGAGTGTGTACTTGGGACCGAGGTAATCGCTGGCAAAGGCACCAAGAACGGTACCAGGGATGTAGAACAAGTTGATGACAGTGTTCCAGCCGAAGACGGTTGTCAAAGAGGCGTCCTTGCCGTAGATTCCAGACAAGATGGTGGATGAGTAGATACCGAAGGCGTACGAAGAGAACTGCGCGGTCAGCTGAATTGAAAATCAGAGGTAGGATCAGTTTTTTTTTTTACTCACATCATAGAGGAACCAGATGATGCTGACACAAAGCAGTCTGAAGCCATAGAAACGCAAGACAAGCATGTAGGGGGTAGATTTCCTCATCGACTCTTTGGCGAATTCCTCGGGCTCCTTGAGTCTGAAGCGCATAACAAGCAGGACAAGCGGGAAAGCAACGCCGATTCCGAGACTGGTTCGCCAGATGGTGCTGAGGTGGCCGTTTTTGCATGCAGCGGCAACAACGTCTGCAAATCGATAAGCCATTGATCGCATCAGAAGATGATTGAGAAGCTACTCACATGGAACAAACGCGCCAAAAACGAACCCCCAATCAATCATAGTGTTGGTAAAGAGGATGAACCATCGGTTACGAGTACCGGATTTGAGCTCTCCAGTGGACTCGGCGCAACCCACACTTCCAGCTGGGTACTCTCCTGTTGAAAACTGTCAGTTTTTGGGAATCAATATTTTCTCAAAAGATCGCAGGAGGACCAACCGCCAATGCCAATACCGACGAAAAATCGCCAGGCCGTCAGCATCTTGAACATGCCGTCGGGTTCGCCATGGTAGTATGAACCAGTCGCCAGCGCAGTGAAGATGATGAGAATAATAGTTGACACAAGCAGCGAATTGGAACGTGACCAATTGTCAGACAGGTAGCCGAACAGAAGCTGGCCAACGACAGTGCCGGCAAAGGCAATGTCGGCGACATACTTGGAGGCCGTGGAAGAAGTGTAGACGGATCCATACTGGAGCTTCAGAACGGTGTTGACAGAACCAATGACGTTGTTGATGTAACCATCGGAAAAGAGACCAGCACCGCAGGCAAAGACGGGCAGAACAGCTTCCATGAACGTCTTGCGAGGAGCCGCGGCTTCTTCGACGGCAGCGGGCTCTGGAGCCTGCTCTCGGCTACTGTCGGTGGCCTCTTTGGACCGGTTGAACAGCATGATGACGTTGTGGGTGAGAATATGTCGCGAGAGAAAGTGTCCCCAGGAATATTTCGAGGTGGGAGGAGGGGAACAAGACGACGCGAGGTGAGACGAAGGAGGGCGCAAAGGGGAGGACGAGAGCGCCTTCAAATACGGCCCGAGGATAACAGGATGAAGATCAACCAAAGAACCTCTGGAAGCTTGAAGGACAGGAACTAGCTGCAGTTGAACCCTGGGGCCGTCGGTTTATAGTTGGTTCGACTCAAGGACCATTCTGCTGCTTCCCCTCTGGGGCCGCCGCAGCTGCGGTGGTTGCGCCGAAAACGAACATGGCATGGAACGGTATCCATGTCTGAGACCCACCAAGGCGAGAAGCTCCGATAAGTTGGTGGGACCTCTGGACTCTAGGTCTAGGCTTGTCAGTGGTCAGTGTCTCATCTGGGAGTCGCGCGAGCCAGTGAGGAGGCCAGAGCGTGGACGAGAGAGAGAGAAAGGCACAGAGAGAGACAGACTGCATGTGGGTGCTGGGAAGATGCCCAATGGCTGTAGCCGGAAGAGCGGCACAGAATTTTCCATGATGCATGGAATTCTCTTTTTCTTCAAGTTGAGGGGGGGGGGGGGGGGGGGGGGGGGGGGGGGTCCGGACATGGTAATGGTCTTCGTTTTTCCTCTCAACGTGTAGGGATGAGCGGGTAAGGGTTCGAGACAGAGAGATGACCCCACGATTGCAACCATGCAACATCCAGAACATGGGAAGATTACTTAATATCTAAATGCAGTTACTGTATCTGTATCTCTACATGGGAATCTCAGCGGTGAGCATGAGCACGTTGCATGTTTCTCAACAAAATGAGAAACAAAATAAAAAAGAACAGATAGCACGTGCAAAAGTGAATGATGAATGATGGTCAAGGACAATAAGAAATAAATTAAGATGCACGCGACCAACACACAGTTTCGTTGCGTCGGATCATGCTGAGCATGAGCATGAACCCATGTCAGCCCAGCAGCAGCCAACAAGCAAGAGGTAAATACTTGTAAGAGGATAAACCCCCAGATAAAGAAAAGGACGGCTCGAAAAAGGTCCCAATACGTGACTGAGAGGAGTCGATGGCCCCGGCCACTTGTGGAGAAGAAAACGGAGAAGGACAGGGATTCGAGGACAAGGTGTCTCTCAACAGTGACGTGCGCTGAACAGATAGTTGGATGCACGTGGGTGCGATGAACTCTCTCTCTTGGCTTGACAAAGATCAACCTCTTGTAATCCTTGTTTTGGGACTCGGATGTCGACTCGACTTGGTGCAGCGCTGTGGGACGGCGTATCCGACTGGGTCAGCAATTAGTTGTTTGTTAGGTATGTAGGTATGTTTGGTGCAACGAGCAAGAGTGTTACAAGTATGACCTTTGTCCCGCCGGGGTTTACATAGAGAGAGAGAGACCGAAGACCTTTTCCCTCTCTTTCTTATGCTATGAGCATTTAGCATCATTCATATCCATGCAGAGGGGAAGCTACCGTTGTTGGCTGCATACCCATGAATCCACCATGGATGGATGGGTGGCCAAGGTGATCATCACTCACCACCCCCCTTACAACGGCAGATGCCTAGAATGCCCAGAATGCATGGATCGTTCCAGGGGACTCTTGGGTACATCTTACAGTGCATTACAGTGCATTGTCAGTAAAAGTCAGAGAGCAGTCCTGAACTTACTTGTAGAGACAATGCAGCGGATAGAGAGCCAGCCATGGATGTCTCACCTAACTTGAGGTCTAATCCTACGCCGTCAACAATGGGAGATGACACCTTTACTCTCCCGTTCGACGGCTAGCTTCATGATCATCTCCAAGATGAGTTCGTATGATGCATGCCCAATTTTTGTGGCTGATAAAAAAAAATCAATAGTAATCCATGCACACCACGACACACACACACACACACACACACGCTCAAGAGATTCCTCCCGCGCGCGGCCAAGCCGACCGGCCGAGGCAAAAGAGCCGAGAAGAACTGTAAGAAGCTGAGCCTCCAAGTGAAAAAAGTACCCGGACAATCTTGGATTTGGCAGAAGAGGCTGAACGACAGAGCGAGCTAGAACCAACGGGGCAACGAGGTGAGATAACGAACAGGCTTGCATGCAGTTGGAGCTTGAAGAGGCAATCAATTAGTTTTTCGCGCTATTGCGGCCTAAGGTATGAAGTCATACGTAAGGCATCAATTGAGGCGCATAGTTCTCAGCCACACCCGCATCGGTGGCTTGCATCTCCATGAGCGTATACCATGGAACATTGGTTTATCCAGTCTCCCGAGACGCGTCTTGGCACCTTGACCAAATCAAGCACGAGGTCTTTGCTTTTTCCTCCCACTGCAACCCTTTGAAGGCTTCAATCAATCAACGGCTCCCTTTTTTGCGTGCATCCTCCCCTTGTCTTCCCTTTGTCTGCCCTGCTTTTTACCTTGCATTCCTGTCACCTGACGTAATATCCTGTGCTATCGTCTCTATTCCTCTCTTCCCTCTGTGGCCATCTGGCTCCTCTTTGTTTCATCTGACGTAATGTATCCTGATCTCAAAGTCGATTTATTGGTCGATGCAGCCCTGTCAAAGCTGATAGAGGCCTCCTCTAATTCGGCAGTCGATTTAGAGGCGCCCCCTTAGCCGGCAGCAGCTTATTGAGTGGGCTCAGTCCCCTGTTGGCGGGACGAAAGACAGAGGGAGGGACGGAGGGAGAGAAAGAGAGAGCTCTGCTTTAGCGTTGGCGTGTGTGCATCTCTTTGGGTTGTGTGCCTTGTCCCTTTTCTAATCAATAGCTCTTAATCTTCTTCTTTTTTTGGGCTGGGAGCTTCAAATCCTCTTCAAGCTCAGGCTCAAGCTTTGGCTCAGGCTCGGCCCGCGTCTTGCCATGAGTCCGTCTTGGTCAACTCCTCCTCCATCGCCAGGTCGAACGAGGGCCCAAACATCATCTCCAAAACTTGTAAGCATCTAATCTTGGGATACATCTTGCCTTGCATATGTATCCATCTCCACATTTTTTTATTATTTTTACTGATCACACGACCCCCATGGCAGATCTTTCATGATGGCGACTCTATTCATTCCACGGCCAGTCAGCTAACCTCGACTCTCCCTTTCAACCACAAACAAACAAACGATAACAGCAACCGCAACCTCAACCAAGACGACGAACAATTAAACCATGCCGCTTTTCTGACCCGACCCCTCGACGCCATGGCTCAACGACTCGATGCCATCGTGTACTCCACAAAAACGTCATTCCTGCGAGGCGTAAGATGGCTTGATTCGCCCGTCGGTCGCAACGTGCTCAAATGCACAATCGCCTATACTCTGGCCAGTTTGGCGACGTTTTATCCTCCGTTATCAGATCTCCTGGGCAACCTTGCGGGCAAGCATGTCGTCGCCACCATCACCGTTTATTTCCACCCAGCTCGATCGGCCGGTTCCATGATCGAAGCCGCCCTGATTGCCATAGTCGCCATTGCCTTCGCCGAGTTCGTATCGATTCTATCCATGGTTTCTTCCGTCTTTGTTGGATCCACCCTGGGGATGGTTACCTTATCACACGTCCTGATTATCGTCGTCTGCATCGGAGGCGCCTTTGGTTTCATGGGATGGGTTAAGCAGAAAATGGGAAATCCACTCGTCAACGTCGGCGTTACTTTGGCATCGCTTGCAATCATTGCAGTCGTCACCAAGGAGAGCGCTGTCTTGGATGGCTTCTTCTCCAATAAAAAGCTTATTCAAGTCTCCAAAATTCTGGCCATGGGCGTTTCTTGCACGACGGCCGTTAACCTTTTGATTTGGAGAGTGTCCGCTCACTCGCTGCTCATAGAGTCCATGACCAAGGCATCTACGTCTCTCGGGCACATGCTTTCCACCATTACGGACAGCTATTTGGATGGACTGCGCGATAGCGCCGCATCGGGACAGTTTGCATCATCCATGTCGGCATACACTGCTACCTACCCCCTGATGATGAAGTACTTGAGAGAAACCAAGTTTGAACAGTACTTCCTCGGCCTCCAGGATGTCTATGTCCTTCAAAGATCTGCAGTAAAGGCCATCGAGACACTTGCTCAGTCTGTTGGTGGACTGAGAAGCGCCGCCGAAACCCAACTGTATATCCTGGTAGAGACCGATGCGCCAATGGTACCCGATATGGGTCGATTTTCTTGCGCCTCATCGATTGCCGAATCGGACACACTCTCCCTTGAAGACGGCATCAATCATGACAGAGAGTATATCGGCAGCCCACTGAGATTTTCAAGACCGCAAAGCCCCATGGGCAACCCCATTCCTACGCCAACAGCTTTGTTTGATCTCTTTACTGCATCGTTGAAGCCAGCGATGGACTCTTTAACGAAAACCCTGTCACAGATTCTTTGCGAACCGCCCTTTTCATCTAAACCGGATGAGATGACAGTCAATGATGATTTCCGGGCTCAGTTGGATGAAGCATTGAGTGTTTATAATCGCGCCAGATCTCTCGCCCTACGGAAGCTATTCTCAATCATCGAACAAAACAAGGCCAGTACAAGTCGAACACAAGCTGGGTTGGAAGAAGTGGCTGCCGCCTGTGGTCACTTCAGTTTCAGTTTGCAATCATTTGGAGAGGAAATGAAGCGATATCTTGATGTCCTTGACGACCTCAAATACGTAAGCGAGCAACATAAACGAAGCTGGAGATGGCTACTGTGGTGGAGAAAATACGATTCCCATGGCCGCAGCCTGGCTGCGTTGCCATTTCAGACGTCACCTGAGATCGAGCCCTTGATCAAGCCAATCCGAAAACGCGCCTATCCCAGAGGTATTCCCGACTCCATGATTGCAAAGAGAGATACATACAATTGGCAGGCTGCTCCAAACGCTAGCAAGGAACTGGCCATGGTTTCTCAGACCATTTTAAGGGTGGCCAGAAGAGTTACCAGGGACGATGGTAAGTAGTGTAGTTCTTTCCAGCCTCCCTTTTCAGAATACTGACCCTTCCAAGTTATGTTTGGTCTAAAAGTTGGCATTGGTGCTTCATTAATGGCCATGTTTGCCTTTATCGGGGAGACTCGAGACATTTACAAGGCTTATCGTGGCGAGTGGGGTTTGCTGTCCTTTATGATTGTCTGCTCCATGACAGTCGGTGCCTCAAATACCAACGGCTGGCTTCGATTCCTGGGAACACTCACCGGCGCCGGCTTCTCCGTAGTCAATTGGACCTTGAGCCAGGGAAATCCGGTCGCCCTGGTTTTCTTGGGCTGGCTGGTCAGCTTAATCAGCTTTTACATCTTTCACGCACAAAAGAAGGAGTCGCTTGGTCGCACGGCCATGTTGGCCTACAACGTATCAACCCTCTACGCCTACAGTCAGACGCAGGGCATTGGTGATGGCGATTCCGATATGGAAGGCGGTGATACTCTATCCATCTTCAACATTGTCAAGCATCGTGTGACGGCAGTTGGAGTGGGTATTGTCTGGGGTCTGGTTATCTGCCGGCTAATTTGGCCCATATCCGCTCGGAGAAAGTTCAAAGAAGGTGTCTCTATGCTCTATCTTCAAATGGGCTTGGTTTGGAGGCGTGGTCCGTTGGCTATGCTCCTTCGCAGTGATTGCTCTGACAGTTTTCTCAAGTCTGGAGAACAAGCCGCCATGCAAAGATATGCTAACCGACTGGAAAGTCTGAGGCAAGCAGCCGCATCAGAATTTGAACTGCGTGGCCCCTTTCCCTTTGAGGTATATGGCCGCATCCTGCGGAGCACGAATCGCGTTCTCGATGGCTTTTACGCCATGAGTCTAATTTCACAGAGGAAGGGCATGCTCACTAAGGGTGAGAGGGCCCTCTTGGAATACACGGCAGCAGAACGTTCCGCCTTGTGCGATCGCATCTGTCACGTTTTCCAGGTGCTAGCCAGCTCGATTATGCTGGAATATCCACTAACGGATGCTGTCCCCGGCGTTGCCACCACATGGGATCGCCTGGTCAGCAAGATATTCGAGTTTCACAACGAAAGTCGGACCTTGATCAGAAGACAGTCGCACCCACAGGGGAATGATTATGGAAGCTTTAATGATGCGACATACCCGGGTAGTCCGAATCCAGACGAAGTGGCAGACGAACAGGATTATGCTTTGCTTTATGCATACGCCCTCGTAGCGGGACAGATTGCGGACGAGCTCAAGGTGACGGAAAGAGAGATTGAAAGTTTGTTTGGTGTTTGGAATGAAGATTCTCCTCTTATACAGTAACAAGACCATTGTCAGTGTCATGATGCAAAAAGCGTTACATGTTAGGGTTCATTGCGTTTTAGAGCATGTCGTTTAAGGAAGCATTATGTTTTAACGGTTACCACGGATTAGAGATGGTTTTGGGCGCATTGAATTAATACCAAGAATGAGTCATCAGGTATTGCTCATCTACGTCGGAGTTGGGTATCCTTGTCTGAAATGAAAAACGAGTTTCTCTTGTTCTTGCAATGCCAATTCACTGATACCATGCTTTGTCTACCCTTCAACTATCTCGACAGCGTCTGGCTTTGCTGCTACCGCACTTTTCACCGTTCCTGAAAACGGGCATATTCCTGCTCCGTCCTGTCCGTCATCTGAAGCATCGTCTACCTCATCTCCAAGTATCTTCTTGCCATGTAGGTACCCCTCCCGCTCAACTTCAACGTCCTCCGAATCTTTGGACGCAAACTCGGCGCCGTCCTTGACATGCCACTTGGCCATGAGGTCGTTTTGCACCCAGATGACCTTGTTAAGGGCCGCAACGAGGGCGATTTTGCGAGGCATGGGGAGACGTGGATGGGAGAGGATGGCTTGAGTCATGATGTCTTGAATGAAGCCGAGACAGGCGCCGAGATGGACGTATTCAATGTGCAGGGGGTGGTTTCTCCCAAGGCCAACGTGGATCATGCTAAATTAACCTGCATCAGTCTATGCACATCATGTAGCATCGTGGTGGTTCAACTCACCCAACTTTATCGAGATACTCCCAAAATTCCATCTTGCTCGGATCAGAGCACAGCTTCGTCAGGTACGCACGCAAAAACATCTTTCGGTGCAAGATCTGGGGACTGTTTTCGTCAGGGGTTTCGTCGAGGGGGCCATCGAAGGAGGTGCTGCGGGTGGTGAATGCGCGGGCTGTGATGTCGTACTGGAGGAGCTTCTTGTAGACGATGTTGACGACGGCGGGGATGAGGGCTTTGATGTATTTGGAGCCGGTGATGAGGGCCTCGATGTCGCCTGTTTACTTGGTTAGAGGTGATGGGTAGATTGTGGGAGGTTGAGTGGGATGCGTACGGCTGGAAAAGTCGAGGAATGAATGTAAGTACTGGATGCGTGATTCGAGGTTTGTGTATAGGTCCTCTCTTTGGATGTGTTTCATTGGTCTTGGTGTTGCCATGTTGACTTTAGAGGAGTGTGTGAATACTCAGGAATATCTCTGCATCAAGTTGGAATACCCAATCCTGGATGATGAATATGTGAATATCTGAGGGTTAGTTATCAGGATGTTTTCGTTGATGTATATAGGGTAAGCAGTTTTGGATGCAATGCCATGGATATGATTCTTTTTTCTTAGATGCACGATAATGTGTATTATATCTACAAGGCTAGATTTTCTGTATTCTGATAAAATGAGAACACGGTAGTTCCATTTTACTCAACTAATGATGTACATATGGCCAGGTCGTCAGGCCATATCGGAATAAAGAGTGAAGAGTGGTCTGACTGGTGGGGCTGTATGAGAGCCTCACCATGGTGCACCCGAGTTGTGCCGCAATACTGAAGCCTGGCTTGAGTGCTTGGTGTGTTTATGATCTGAGAGAGTTACTTGTGAATTGGTTTTGGATTTGTGATTATTTTTGGCCAAGAAACTGGACGCAAACAAAGCTTTAGGTGTAATGCTATGGAGCTACGAGCGGCAAGTCAAGATGGTCTAGATATAAGCAACTGCTTCTTGTAGGTCATTGTAATTCCCCCATAAACATCATTATTTGCGATAATCCGAATGATTTTTTATCTTACTATTTGCAAATCGGTCTTTGAATTTCATTGAAACTCTATCCCTCTGACGATATTCATCGTTGCATGTTGACAAACTTTCACTGTCCTCAAGACATCTAAATAGTCAAACCCTCATTGATACCTCTGATGACGACTAGCGTAGTGCATGCATGATCAGTGGGTTTCGGTTCGGCATCATAGCAAAGTCTGTTCCTGAGCGCTGACCTTTGGTGGCTTAAATTGCTGTCTTACACAGTTCAAGCTTTAGCTTTGGAATCACCTCCAGGGGGCTTGAAACATTCCGATTTCAGAGTCAAATACGGCCGAAAGGAGACTTTTGCTGAGCTGAGCACGTTTGTTTTATCTGGATCATTATATTGATCGAATTGTTTGGTATTATAGTGGCAAGCATATAGAGTATGCAATCTACACCAGAGATCAAGCAATTATTTACTTTGCGTCTCCAATCAAGCCTTGCAGATGTTTACTTGCTTTGCAGCTAATTGTAAAATGACGTAGTAACGGACCACAATATATCCAATATGGAACGTTACGCTGCTCCACGGCCGAGGACCAGCACTGCCAGCCCGCGTCCCTGTCTTGGCGGCGGCATCATCCTCCACTTCCTCCGCTTGCTCGAATTGTGATGGACATATTTTCTCCGTCTCTTCTCCATCAGGCATCCCTGATAAAGCTGCCTGACTTGTAGCTACAAATACTTGGAGACGTAAATTTGCAGGCTCTTATCGTGAAACTTCCCCAGCTCTTGATTCGGCTGTGTAATCCCCCCCCCTGGACCTGGACCTGGACCCGAGCTTCGGAGGCTGATGCGACCTCGGGATATCGTCAAAAGTCCCCTCCGCCAAGTGTAAAAAAAGTTAAAGGCCCGTTCTGAAACCTTTTGGTCCTGGTTCCTTTAGCTTCCCCCCCCTCCAGAAAGCTTCTGGTGTGGTCTGATTTATCTGATCAGATCTCCGTGGGAAGTGGTTTGATCTTTTTCACGATTTGGCATCCAATTACTAGTATCCAATTCAGAGCTCTCAAACATGTTGCGCAAGGCTGTCCTTGCCTTGGCGGCAGCCGCTGTGGCCTTCACACCGGCTCATGCCCTCTGGCCCATCCCCAGGCACTCGTCTACAGGCAATAAGGTGCTCTTCATTGACCAGGCCATCGAAGTCACCTACAACGGCCAAATTGTACGCTGGACTCCTCTCCCCTACTCCAACTCCCCGCTGGCGGACCATGGTGATGGCGAGCATCTTGCTGAGACGGAAATCATTGATCAACAGGTCTCCTACACTGCCGGCTACGTCCCGCCCGGCGGCGCCAAGTTCAACAGCAAGGAAATCGTCCAGAGCGGCGTCTCGCGCACCTTTGGAGCCATCTTCCAGCAGGGTTTCGTGCCATGGATGCTACGAGAGCGCGGATCCGATTTCGAGCCTGCTCTGGGCGGCGCAAACAGCACACGAATCAAGACGTTGAAGATTACACAGACCAAGGAGGACAATGAGAATACGTTCAAGCCCAAGGCCGGCACGGTCGACGAGTCGTACACACTGAATGTTACTTTGACCGGTCATGCATCTATCCAAGCTGCGTCCTCGACTGGCGTGCTCCGCGCCCTCGAGACTTTTTCGCAGCTGTTCTTCAAGCATAGCTCTGGGACGGCGTGGTACTCGCCCTATGCGCCCGTTGCGATCAGTGATGCGCCGAAATTCCCCCACCGCGGTCTCTTGCTCGATGTTGGACGTCACTGGTTTGAGGTTGCTGATATCAAGAGGACCATTGACGCATTGGCCATGAACAAGATGAATGTGCTGCACCTGCACATCACCGAGACGCAGTCATGGCCATTGGAGATCCCCTCTCTGCCTCTGCTCGCTGAGAAGGGTGCTTACCACAAGGGCCTTACATACTCTCCCCAGGACATTGCTGGCATCCAAGAATATGGCGTTCACCGCGGTGTGCAGGTCGTTTTGGAGATTGACATGCCTGGCCACGTCGGAGTTGAAAAGGCCTATCCTGGTGTCAGTGTCGCCTACAATGCCCACCCTTGGCAGTGGTACTGTGCGCAGCCTCCTTGCGGTTCGTTCCGATTGAACAATACCGACACCGAAAAGTTCATCGACAAGCTGTTTGAAGACTTGCTCCCACGTCTCTCGCCTTACACTACCTATTTCCACACCGGAGGCGACGAGTACAAGGCCAACAACTCTCTGTTGGATCCCGCCCTCAAGACCAACGACATGAAGGTTCTTCAGCCGCTGCTGCAGAGATTCATTGACCATGCGCACGGCAAGGTCCGCGCGCTTGGACTTACTCCTCTTGTATGGGAAGAGATGGTCCTAGACTGGAACGCTACTTTGGGCAAGGACGTTATTGTTCAGACCTGGCTTGGCAAAGGCGCAATCCAGAAGCTGGCAGAAGCAGGACACAAGGTCATTGATAGTAGCAATGATTTCTACGTAAGTCATCGCCAACCGCGCTACTTTAAGCATATGCCAAAGCTTCCCCTCCCTCCGTTACTAATATGCCGCGTTTTATAGTACCTTGATTGCGGTCGTGGAGAGTGGCTCGACTCCCCCAACGGAGAAGCCTTTGACAACAGCTATCCCTTCCCTGACTGGTGCAGCCCGACTAAGAACTGGCGCCTCATGTACTCGCACGAGCCGACCGACGGCGTCTCTGCAGAGGCTGCCAAGAACGTCCTCGGAGGAGAAGTCGCGCTCTGGACCGAAACGATTGATACTACTAGTCTAGATACGATTGTATGGCCGCGTGCAGCTGCCGCCGCTGAGATTTGGTGGTCGGGTAAGACTGATGCACAGGGCGCGAATAGGTCACAGGTTGACGCCCGGCCACGGTTATCGGAGCAGAGGGAGAGGATGTTGGCGAGAGGGGTGAGGGGGACGCCCATCACACAGCTGTGGTGTGACCAGGTGGATGTTGAGAACTGTGTGAATGGGATTGTATAACGGGGGGGGAGTACAGAGTGGTTTGACCACAAATCTAGTGCATTTGGATTTGCATAGATGCAACATAGAATTAGACATGTTGATGACAATCTACAAGACTGTAAAGAGGGTCTGTATTGCGTGAGATTACAAAGTAATTACACGAAACAACTCTGGTCAAGCTTTGTTTTCTTTGATGGTCTTAATAATTCAGCTGTTAATGTGTCCCGCCTCAAGTATTTAAGACGACGAGCTACACATTCTGCCCGGTTTCCCCCTCCTCTCTCAAAGTGCTGCCTACTCTTCCTTCTTACTTGCATAGGAACAAGTGGGCAGTATTGTAACCTCATGTTGGATTACGGTGATTTGATTTGAGACATGTGTGCGTGGCCAAGAGCGACGGCGTCCTCACACCTTATGCTACACAAGATTCAGTGGGCGACCCGACTTGCTCTCTCGGCGCATTCTCTGCATGGCGTCTTTGCCTCCCCCCACGACACGGCGCTTCTTATCAATCTCCGGCTTGGCCTGGGGTTTTCAGAGAAAAGCCACTTGAAAATTGTGGCTTGTCCTTTGACAATCCCATCCCTACATGGCTCTGGCGTGTCGACTTACTTAGTCCAACATCCACCAATCTCATCATGTCAAACTGAAAGAGCCGGACGATCTTTGAGGCGGGAATCTTCCGTCTTTCCCGCAAAACTCCACATTGGGGTATAGCAGGCTGCATAGCGACCAGAAGGATTCGCTGCATGTGGGTTGCACAGAGGGCGAGGGAGGGGGAAAAAGAGACCTCAGAGCCTGCAGGGTTACGGCCAAGCCGAGTAAGCAATGCAAAATTTTGGCCGCCAAACCCGCATTAGCCTCGCCTTCCAACCTGTAGAGCGCTTGGCCGGATCCGCAATCCAAGGTAAAGATCTCCTACCATGTCTCACTTGCTCACACCATGCGTGCCCATGGGGGAGGGACTTGGGGGAGGAGAACGGACGGACCCAAATGTTGCAGAGAGAGAGAGAAAAAAATAAAGTAATTACCTTTTGCTCAAAACCGCGCGGTCTCCCCCCCGGATGGACCTTGGGCATTGTAACCTCATCGTAACCATTGAAAAGCGAGAACCGACATAGAACCCACGGAGTGCCAACTACATGTGGTGAACGAGATCCTGCCGGAAGAGTTTCAGAAAAGGCTGTTTCCCTCGTCCCCCACGTTTGACGGAGGTCAAGTCGAAAAGAGGAAAATCGGGAGAAAAAGGAGAATACGACGCGAAACGGAACTGCGGCTCGAAATAATGGATAAGACTTGTTGATGCCTTCACATTGTGAGGAGTAAGACTTGAAAGCTTCCACTCCGCCCCCCTGTTCTGTTCCTTGGACCCCCCGTCGAACGAAACAAAGACAAGAAAGAGGAACAGGAGGACGATCGATCACACTCGGCTCGCACCCGGCCGTGGCATTTGCTGACGCCCCTCCCTCCCCCAGCACCACCACCCATCGATGGACGTGAAGGATATACATGGGTGATGCCGAAAAAAAAAGAGCTTTCTCCCACGTAACAGACGTAACGGATAATTGGCAACAACAAGAAGAAAGGAAACACAATACACAATGGTGGAAAACAGGAGTGCTGAGATTGTGGCAGCGACGGCGACGACATGGGGACTGGCGGTTCTCTGTGTTGGGCTCAGGGTCGTGAGTCGTAGGATCAGAGGACTCAAGCTATGGCTGGATGATTGGCTTATCATGGCTTCTTTGGTACGAGTCTCTCTGCCTCTCCAGGACAACTGGATCATCGTTTGAGCATACCTGGTTCTAATCAAGCAACGCAGGTTTGGTCATGCGCTCAAACCTTTTCCATCATCGGCTACCGTGAGTTTACACTTTCTCCCCCCTTTTGCTCGACCCGCGAGTTGAAGGTATCTCGATCTCGGCCTGAGCTTACCGCCACTCGTAGAAACACCAGGCGGACTCGGAAAACATATTCAAGATGGCCCGCCGAATGCGGCGTATATTTGGGCGGTCGGTCTCTTCATTGCTGAAATGACATATGCCATTGGCCTGGTGTTTGTCAAGTGGGCTATCATGGCCTTTTACTGGCGCATCTTTCACAGCCTGCAGACGATCAAGCTGCCGATCTGGATCATGTTTGGCGTCGTCTGCGCGTGGGGTATCTCGAACGTAAGCTGTCCAGCCTCTTTCGCAGTTGGAAGCGGTTTGTTAATGAACGTGTATAGGCCCTGCTCATCATCTTTCAATGCGTGCCGGTTCATGCCTTTTGGAGTCGATATGACCCAGAAAACCCTCTATCGCCAACGGAGTATCATTGCGGCGTAGACGACAAGAAGTTCTTCTACGGAAGCGCGATACCGAATATACTCACAGACGTCGCCCTAATTGCGATACCTATTCCTTATATATACACGATCCGTCTGCCATTCCCTCAAAAGCTGGGGCTGGTCAGCGTCTTTCTAGTTGGTGCCTTGTGAGTGATGTAGCTTGTATAGATCTGCACAGTGACTGACTGGCTTCGGCAGTGTCATTATCATCTCGATTGTCCGAATAGTCTACCTTCTGCGGTTAGATTTGAGCTCTCCAGACATTACCTGGAACTTTGTCGACGTCTCCATGTGGTCAAGTCTAGAGGGAAACTTGGCCATCGTATGTGGTACGTCTCGCTGCCGTCTCGTCAAACTCGTTTGTGCTCGTCAATGCTGACACTTTACTAGCATGTCTCCCTTCTTTTAAACCACTCTTTGACCTCGTCTTCAACGGAACTTTGCGAACTGGGTCTGACTCGAAGAGTGGTTCCAGCGGACTCGCCCGCGTCAAAAGCATGCCGCTGGCAGATATACCAGTGACGGAGCGAACTTTCCACATCGAGGACGGGATTCCCATCCCCCTACCGGTCAAGCCCAAAATAGCCTCCGAAAAGACCAGCCATTACCCCTCCCTCGAGGACGGTGGATAACGACTCTGACTGTAGCGTGAGCATCACGAGGGGGACGTCAGCGGTGTTCGAGCGGAAGCATCTGCCACCGGGAGATCCGGGATCAGCCCCGAGGTAGATCGTGCGCTCTTTTTTTTTTCGTCTTTTGGGAATCCACATGGTTGGGCAAGTTTACAGGAGTTCTTTTTGGTGGGGGGTTTTATACAATGCTTATGAATGCAACGTACGAATTTGTACGGATGGACGGACGCACACAACATATACCCAAGCGGCTTTTAGTTTTCTTATTCTAATACTCAAGTTTATTACGATGCTTTTGCAAATGCAGTGGCTGGTGTTCATGAACTCAAGACGACTAATCAAAATGAAGCCTGCTCGCAGGGGAGGAACAGACCTGTGCATCATCTCGTTCAGGGGATAAACGATTCGTGTTTCGGGGGTTGGATTAGTGCAGCCCCCCAGTCTCGTATTTTCCTTGTCTGCTTAACACACCCCAAGTGCCGACACGCCTGTTTAGATAGGTCATTCTTTAACCCTGGGGTGCTCACAAGGAATTGCTGAGCTATGTCACAGTTCCAAACAAAGGGAGAAAGGAGAGGAACATATAAAAAGGCTGAGACGGTGCCATGATTTTTGTTTTTCTCCAGGCATTAAATGTTGAGAAACATCTCCAATAAATCTGCAAGATGCATTTGATATCGTCGCGTTCAGTGTTGCCATGGTTTCTCATACCGTCACTCGCCGCTGCAGCCTTGCTCCCCGAGGGTGTCATTGAGATTCCCCTCCAGCGCATCAAGAACCAGAGTGCATATGGCGTTGAGATTATGCTTGGCAATCCGCCTCAAAAGGTTATTACATCTGCTGACACGGGTAGTCCAACTTACGGCTTTGAATCACCCAGTAAGTAGCAACTGTTTGAAAAGCAATGCAGTATTCACTGACGGCCGCTCTCAGTCAACAAGGTCTGCAACCAAGGCCTCTGCTCGGCTTATGGAACTTACAACAACCTGACCTCTTCAACGTCTGGGTGGATCAGTGATAGCTACAGCAACCTTCTCATCGACCATGGCTTCGGCAGTTTCATCAATGATACTCTTCGTATTGGCGGCGTTACACTTGAGAACATGAACTTTGGTGTCGTCGAGAACAACTTTGCCACATTCCCCATTACCGGCCAGCAGGCTGCAATCTTTGGTCTTGGTGCCATGTGCGTCACCAAGGCCTGCGATACCTACCCTACCATTATTCAGCAACTATACGAACACGGTGCCATTTCAAGACGCGCTTTCAGCGTCTACCTCGGCCCCAATAACCAGAATGCTACTGGGAATATTCTGCTCGGAGGTATTGACAAGGCCAAGCGACAGGGCCCAGTATACAAGCGCAAGGTCTGGGATCCTACGAACCCGCGGGCAAACATGCAGCCCAACTTCATCAACATCATCGGCTTGGAGTTGCAGCTTTCGAGTGGAGAAACCACGCCTTACACTTACCCGAATGAAACATACGCCTTGATGGATACTGGTACTCCCGGCTGGTACATGCCGCAAGAAATGTACGAGGCGGTCGCTCAATATTTTGGTATCCAGAATCCGAACCCAGTCAATGATCTCGTGGTTGACTGCAAGTACCGCACTCCCACGGAGGATGTCCTTGCGGTCGACTTTGGTGACGGAGCCAAGATTGCGGTGCCGCTGTATCGCATCGTGACTCAGTTGGAGAATGGTAATTGCATCGTACCCATTGGTCCATATGGAGAGCTCCTTGGTGATCCATTCCTTAGGGATGTATATTTTACCTTTGACTACGAAGACTTGACGGTGGAGTTTGCTGCTGTCAAGTATACGGATGAGTCTAATATTGTCAAGATTGAGTAATCATTCAACGGGATAGTACAGTGGTATGAGGAAATGTAGGATAATATTTAGATGGAGATTTGCTACGGAGATGACCACAAAAATATGTGTGGTATTTCGTCACGATAGAAACATTGATAGAGTATTAAATCCCTGACCTTCTAGCATCCCACTCGGTGGAGCGTATATCTCCACTCTATGTGGGAACCAGCTTTGGCAATATTGACTTGTCAGAGGGTTGGTTATGATCAGTTTGAAAACAAGGCCACTTTGGCTCCTCTCAACCGCGTTAACAAGGCTGTTCAGGAATTGCATCACTATATGCATGCCTGAGACATACATGTCGCTTTCAAACCATGAAGTTCCATCCAACATGCAGAAAATGATGCCTACCCCGACGCGCTTCAGTAATTCCTCAAAGAGGCGACAGAGTGACGACAAGTCTTGTGCCTGGATGGCCTGAATCTCTGCATGACCGATGAAGCTCAGGTCTGGATTCTGCTGCATGCTAGCGAGTGCGAGGAGTACCTGCGTCGCAAGCGACCGTATCATACCGCTGGGGCCTTGAGAGTTATCTCTCTGATCTAGATGAAGGCGACAGAAGAATGCAAGAGGGTATGAGTGGTTTTGTCGACCAGTGGTCTGGGCCAGCATAGCACACATGTAGCTAAAGGGCGATACCATTTCTGCTGGGTTAAAGCTCTGGTCCATGCCATGAACAACGAGAGTCTGGGAAGCCATGGACTTGAACCATTCTTGGAATTGAGTGTTTTGCATAACAAACGAGACGGCAGCCAGGCGCTGGGGGCTGAGCTGTCGACGATGGAAGGTGACAAAATCGTTTTCTGTCCTGATGCGCTCTAATTTTTGCTCAAGGAGGTTGTTAGACAGATTTGAATGTTCGGGGCTGAGTAATCCGAGAAGCTGGACAATTGTAATGGTTGGTTGTGTCTGTTGGTACATCAGGAGGTTTCCGACGTTGACCATGTTCATGTTGAGCTGCTGGATTAATTCAGCCTGCTTCCTTTCCCTCTCCTGGAGCCTCTCGAACTGCCCTAGCAATTATCTTTAGCACTCATGGATAGGATAAATATGGAATGAAGATCATATTCACATTGCACATCTCTTGCTAAACTATGCAAGTTTTCTTCCAATGTATGTAGCGCATCGACCCTGAGTCTCTCGAGCCCCATGTGTACTGTAGAAAGCCCGTTGGCTACATCACTGCCAACTTCATTCAGTTTGCCTTGGATAGAAATCATGCCACTATCGATATCCTGTACTCTTTTCCCAACAGTAAGGACATTATGGTGGATAGTGTTGACCGTTGCATGGAGACATTGCGCAACGGCAGCACTGAAGAGGGCCGCTTTGTCTTCAATATTCCTGCCGAGCTTCTCTTCAAGTCTCTTGCCGTAATCATTCTGCTTGAGGAAAGATTTCAGTGTTTCCCCGACTGAATCGAATGTTAACGTTGGTAGGAAAGGGTGCAATAATGGGTAGAGACTTACGCGGGGGTTTCTTAAGCCATTCTGTGATGCTCTCCACTGCCTCAAGAATGGCAATGTAAAGGCCTTCTGTCTTCTCTTTAAGGTTATCATTCCAGGCATACATTCGGATAAATGATTTGGAGCCCTCAATAAGCTCCGAAAGAGAGTCCAGCGTTCGGATAATCATCCCTCGGATTTCACGTTTGCGCCTTGCGGCCTGCACCAAAATCACAAGTTAGAGAGGGTTGCAGTTGGCTTGGTGATTATCGAGAGCTTTCGCACTCACATTATACACCAATGTTAAACCAGCACAGAGGACTCCAAAGTAATCGCCACTTGGGATGAGCTGAAGGAGGAACTCAATCCTACAGGCGACCGAGCCGAAAACCCTCCCGGTGCTCCTGAATGGATGCCTCCAACTTTTGCCCTGGCGAGTGTATTCTTCAAATGCAGCTGTTGCCTCTTCCTGCACGTCGGCCCAGGTCATTAAACTGTCAAAACGAACTGTTCTCACATCTTTATCTTTGTATTTTAGTAAAAAATTATTCATAAAGCCAACAAAATTCTGCTTTCGCGTCTTAAGGCTTCTAATAATCAGAATAAGATGAGGTTATGATAGGGTCGATATCTTTCACCTTGGAGAAACAGGAGGCAATGTGCACCTTTCTACTGCCTTCTTCAACGCCCATGCCGGATCGGACTCTGCAGCGATGCTCTCAATCCATTGCGATACATTCACCATTCGGTTAGCCATTGTATGTTCTGTGAGTGAGGTGGTATTTTCCGTCATGAATGAAGTGGGTTGTGTCATCTCCATTTAAATTCATCCATACTGAGGTTGTATCTTATACATTGATTTCTGATAGTCAAGATTGCCGTCGCCTAAGTGGAGGGCATCCAATCTAGACCACAACGAGGTATACCCAAAACGACCCAAACATGATAGGCACCTGAAATATGGCGATGGTATACGCGCATGTAATATTGACGCTACGAGGAGGGTGTCTATCTCACCGAACATTTACGTTAATTGGATGCAACATGCTAAAGTGAGGGGCTGAGGTTGCAGTGCCTACATTTGCTTTAATTGCCTGTCTACAAGCGAACCAGTGGGCGTCGAAATCAATGGCCTCGTGACAGGTTGTTCTATTTGTGTCACACGTTTATGAGATAAACGCCCAATGACTGTGTGTAGTTTGGCATTTTGAGCTTATCAATAACCTCCACTCTCCTAAATTGCGTGATTTCCATGATGTTAAGGATAATCAATACTTAATTTGTTGGCATCAATGCGATGTGGAATGTGGATGGCGGCTGTCTGAGTCCACATCCAGTAGATCGGACGCCTTCCTTTCATGAGATCCTTGGTAAGGGATGTTGTTGTGCGCTTCTGCAATCCTGTGTTTTCCCCTTTCACCGTTTAACTAAAACTTTATCATTTCCTCGCGCAATCCTTTTGTTGTGGTAAACAATCGTCCAATACGCCAAATCTCGCCACAGACGTCTCATTATTACATCGAAATGGACCATAAAAATGATCACTCCGAAACAGAGGAGAATTTGGCAATGGAAGAGTCCTTCAGCGCTGATGCCGAGGAATGTGTCAGAGAAATGGCCATCGGGCGAGCTCGGATTGTTTTGCTCAGAAGCAATCCAGATGAGCTAAAATCCTGGGGTGAGAGGCTCGACAAGCTCGGACAATCCATATTCGGGAAAAACCAGGGTGATAACGCGAAGCCTCTGAGATGGTCCTTGGTTGCTCATCTTCAATCGAGTGACCATGATGCTCGCAAGGTTGAAATAACGGGCGTCGACAATCCCACTCCTGAGGCTTTGAGCTATATCAAAAGCCTCGATCCAAACATTTCATGGTTTTCTATTCCGATGATCAATCATATTAAATGGGAGGACATAAAAAAGCCCCGTGACCTCAAAAAAATTCACTATGCTATAGAAATTCCAAATTTCAATGGGGATCTACCCAAAACAGATCCAGCGTTCGAGAATGGTTCCGGCCGTACGGCAGCTGTGGCAGACGCATTTGGAAGACGAGGCAGTGCAGTGGGTGTAACGGAAACTAGTAGCCCCCCTCAGACTGTTGGTGAATTGCCTGAGATGATTCTGCTCAACTCTCTAAGGCTGAGGAGGTTCCTGGACTATGAATTCTGCGATGGAGACCTCCCTTGGCACAGTTCGGGTCCATTTATCATACTGAAACCCTTCAAGATTCTCCTTTATCTGCGTGATAGAATTAAGGAGCGGATTCGAGACTTTGAAAGAGCTAGGAGGGACTTGTGGAACACTTCCGACGAAGAGTATGTACGACACTACAAAAAGAATCCGTCTGTAGATTCTGCCATGCAAGGAAAGCAGGAAGAGTCGCTCATGAGCTTGTCTGCGTTGACGGGGTGGCTACTGGATTTTCGCTGCCTTGAAGACTTTGTGAACACTTACATTGAACCCCAAAGACTCAGCCTCGCCAATGCGCCTGAGTCGGTTCGCTTCTCGGATATGTGGTTTCTCTTTCCAGTCGGTTCTCTCATCTACCACCGTGACAACAACTTGCCACAAAAGGTGTGGAAAGTTGTCCAACGGGCAGGCGGCCGTAGGTTGGTGTCTCGGCCACCTGCTATCCAAAATGACGACTTTCAAAATTCCTTTTCAGACTTTGTTCTGGATTGCTACTATCTGGATTATAACGGCCACGAATATGTGCCAGTTTATTCCAGGTTTATCATCAATAGCTTCATGGGAAGCCAGAGTACGGCTACTTTACCAATTATCCCTTTTAATACAGCTTTGAAGCAAAAAGTTATTGATAAGGATGACTTACTATCAAGATCGAAGACGTTTATAAAACTGACCAGGGTCTCTCATCGACACTACAGTGGGAGAAGCCAGGATCGCGCTCCCTGGGGCCCAAAACTTTCGGAATTGGGTGTGGGTGCATTGAAGAACGTATTACAATACTCAGAGAGAATTGACAGCGAGGTGATGGTTGACTTTGAGAGAGCCATTCAGGAGATACCATCATGGAACCCCGCAGGCACCACTCTTGAGCCATATATCAATGATAGCTATGAACGTAGCAGTTGCATGGACCCAGATAATCGTTGGGATCAAAAGCTTGCAAACGACTTCGTTGAAACAGAGAGTGCAAAGTGGAAACAATGGGCAAAGGAAGGGAATGGACCAACAGATGTGGAGGATTTGTTTCTGCTGCCCGACAGAGTCTTTGCGTTTGTGCTGAGAACGCGAATGTGGGGTATGCCACTCTGCGCCATTATGAGTATCGAATATGCTAACGTATTAAGCTTGCATCCAACTTGGGAGAGATATTTATGGTCAGGAGCGGCTAACCGAATTTAAATTACAAATCAAGCCATGGGAAAATCTTGAACTACCTTTGGGGCATAAGGAAATTGTGCAGTCTCTTATTGAAGCTCATTTCTCTAAGGATATGACTAGGCATATGCATTTTGACTTGGTACGAGGCAAAGGTAAGTCGTCTAGCCTCATTATGGCCGGCTTGAGCTAACCACGATGGACGCAGGAAAAGGGGTCATTATCCTACTCCATGGTGTACCGGGAGTCGGTAAAACCTCGACAGCAGGTAAATCTCCATATTGTCTCTTATGCTTAGCTCAGATGGCTGATCATCATCACGTAGAATGTGCTGCCATGAGCAATGGCAGACCACTACTTCCTATAACATGCGGTATGTACTAGACGAAACACCTACCTTGATCCACTTACTTTCCCATTTCCCCTACTAAAAGCTTTAAAGGTGATCTTGGCCTCACCCCAGGTGAAGTTGAAATCAAATTACAACAAATATTTCGGCTAGCGCAGTCTTGGGACTGTGTATTGCTTCTTGACGAAGCAGACATCTTCCTCGCACAAAGAACCGCAACTGACATGGAAAGAAATGCATTGGTGTCTGGTAAGTGGCGCAATTTTGAATCACTAGACTCTAGATGAGCTAATAGGGAGCTCTGCAGTGTTCCTAAGAACGCTGGAGTATTATGAGGGCATTCTCTTCCTCACCACGAATCGTGTGGGCGTCTTTGACGAAGCCTTTAAATCCCGGATACATATTTCTCTCTACTATCCACCACTTCAAAAAGACCAGACTTCCAAGATTTGGGAATCACATATTGAAACGGCAAAGAAGAATCCACAAATAGAAGTAGATTCAGAGGACTTGCTCAGCTGTGCTGCCGATATCTTTGAGCGTCAGCGTGACCCGCAGTTCGGCCCCGTTTGGAACGGCCGCCAGATTCGCAATGCTTTCCAGAGCGCCGTTGCATTAGCCAGTTTCCACGCCAAGGAGGGCAAGCCTGTTAAACTTGATAGACAATACTTCATTCAAGTGTTTGAAGTATCAGACCAGTTCAGCAGCTACGTTTGGACGGTCAAGCAGCGCAATTCAGACTCGCAGTGGAACATGATGAACATGGTGCGGAGGGATGACTGGATATATCCTGGCACCCCGCTGCAAAAGTCCAGCCAGAGCTTTAATCAGGGGACCCAAAGCCACCCGCAGATGCAGATAGGGCAAACTGGCCAGACATTTGGCGCATTTCCCCAATCAACATTTGGTCAAATTACATTTCCTCCATCAACGCCACTTGGGAACACAGGAGCACAAGTTCTAGCAAATAATTTTGGCCAGATGTACAGCGGAGCTCAAGGAGGACAAGGCCAGTGGCCTGCAAATGTGTCCAATATGACCACCCAGTTTGGGCCAATGATGGTCAATTCCGGTATGATGCAGCAGCAGCAGATAGGACAGTCTATGCAAACCAATCCAGGAAGTTTTTCAGGTCAGTTCAGCCAACAGTCAAATAATCTATTCCAGCAGCAACCGCAACAGCAGCAACAATAGACCCAGCAGTCTATCCAAGACCATCAATGGGGCCTCGCCAGCCAGCTTGATCCACAACCTAACAATGGTTTACAGTAAGGGCAAATGAGCTTTGCAAATACGGTGATGTCTCAGCAAACTACGTTAGTTAGATTGATAAATTTATTATGAAATTGTTCTTTATTTCTAAACCTAACATCTGTTTGTGCTACTGGTGAGCGACAGGAAGCTTCCCTCTTGGCTTAGCAAGTCCGTAAAGCATGTCCACCGCAGAGCCAAACGCTTCAACCGTAGGTTCGTAAATGGCAATATATGTCCCAATTTCTTCATCTTCCAGAAAGTCATATGGCGCACACGTAGCGATAGCTATTAGTGGTAAACCTTTTCGCCGACGAGCTATCTCGAGGCCCAGTTCTTTCTGGTACTTGGACTCGCGCGCATTTCGCGTCGCCAAGATGACAACCTCAGCTTGCTCTACTTGCTGCCATTGTTCGGCAGTCAGTGTGGAATTGGTGAACCTGATATCCACAAAATCGGGACTGTTCTTTTGGATAGCCTCGCCAAATGTGTTTGCTATCCAGGGGACTCTAGTTGGCAGAGTTCCGCTGTCTACAGCTCCACCGATTGGGACGTCGGGTCCTGGAGAAACAAACACAATCTTTGTAGATCTTGAGAGGGGCAAAAGTCCGGGCTGTGATCGAACGAGCGTCGTTGCATCTGCGTATACCTGACGAGCCAGCGTTGCTCCCCTTTCATTAATGGCAACAAGCGCCTCGGGCGATTCGGCATGAAGGGCGACGTCCCAGTTTGTAAAGCGTTCCTTGAGACTTTGGAGGCGACGAAGAGACGCATCTATTCTCTCCTGCTTTAGCTCACTGGTCTCTATTGCTTGGCATATGCGGTCGATAGCCGCTGTCTGCACATCATATGTATGGCAGATCATGACGTTGTCGACGCCAGCCTGGAACGCAAGGAGAGACCCCTCCACCGTGCCATATGTTGCTCTAACACCGTCCATTTCCAGACAGTCAGTCATGATTATTCCATCGTAATTCCACTCGTCGCGCAAGATTCTAATCGTCTTTGGCGACAATGTTGCAGGTAGACTGGACCCTACAAGCTGCGGTAGAGAGATGTGGGCTGTCATAATCATCTCGATGCCCTCATTGACTGCATTTTTGAACGGTACAAGTTCCAATTTTTCTAAATCTTCTCGTGACTTGTCAATCACCGGCAGACCGTAGTGAGAGTCGACGGCTGTATCACCATGGCCAGGAAAATGCTTAATGCAAGGCACAACCTGATTGTCTCGCATGCCACGCGCACAAGCCAAAGCAAATTTGGAGACCGTCTCTGGATTATCACCGGGGCTTCGAACACCAATGACGGGATTCAACGGCTCAGAATTAATATCGCCTACTGGTGCGTAATTCATGTTGATGCCAAAGTATCGCAACATTTCCGCTGTCGCATTGGCAACATGGTAGGCCGAGTCAAGGGAGCCAGCTGCTCCAAGAGTCATAGGGCCCGGTTGCTGTGATGCAACGGGTGGTGAGATTCGAGTTACCAGGCCATTCTCCTGGTCAATGCCGATGAAGAGGGGCTGAGTGTGGCCTGCGTCCTTGGCAATCTTCTGCAGGCCAAGGCAGAGGTCCTGAAGTTGAACGGCATCAAGCACATTTCTTTTGAAGAGAACGATGGCACCGACGCCATAGTCACGAATCAGGGACGTGATTTCAAAGTTGATCTCGCGGCCATGGAAACCCACTGCAAAGAGCTATGTCCACAGTTAGCTCGACGATGCATAACGATCCAGGTTTATTGCTGGGCTGTTTCTCACCTGACCAATCTTCTTGCGCTGTTCCAGAGTAGGCATTGCGGAGCTTGCAATTATTCGTCTTGATACTTAATAAAATTTAGAAGTTATCGCTGACAACAACACTGTTGATGCGCCGCTGAGTCGTCTTATGTCTTTCCTCGTTGATCGGTTGAGAGCTTGTTGTTCCGAAGACGCGGGGCTCTTGGTGGTGGCGAGGGTAGATCTCTTACAATGACAATGTAACGTCCCGTGGAGACAGATTTAGGCTGGTGGCTTAGAAGCAAAGATGCACGATTCGAACCAAGCAACTTACTTGTCAAATATCGATATCAGCAGCATCCACCGGGGCGGCATCAACAATTCAGTCATGGAAACATGGTGTGGGGGTCACAGTTTGTCCTCTCGTCTCGACATCTTCATGTAACATCGAGTCTGACCCCCACTCGGTTAGTCGGTCGTGGGGAGAGCGTGCTGCGCGGGATCAAATGGATGCGGGGGCATCGTTTGAGATCGGTTGGACTTTGAGCGCGTGTTGTATGGTGTGTGCTCGTATGCAGGTACAAATAACGGAGCCAACAGAGAATGGTTCAATGAGACGCTGTGATATCACTGATCGAGGAGTTTTGCTTTATACTGGGCGAAATTGACAGGCTTTCTCTTGAACGATGCGCCAATCTAAGACAGACGAGGGAGCCTAGAGGAGTGCCATCGAAGTGAGGAACAAAAAAAGAATAAGCAAAAGTCCGAAACATGATCAAAGCAAGTTCCATGCATAAAACTATTTATACAAAAATCAAACGGCACGGAAAGGATCCTTGAGAGCCACGCAACTTGGTCCAAAGATCCTTGGGGGGCTCTCGGCTAGGGCAGGATGCGAATCTCACTGCAGCACGTGGGACTGCCAAAGCACTGCCCGACTCACGTCGAAAAGAGGAATCGACGTTTTAGCCAAGACATGCAAGCAATCTAGATCCCCTACCTCGACCAAAAGGGCTGAAGGAATGATTCATTAAACGCTCTTGGGCCCGAACCTCTCTGTCAAGTGATGGCGAGGACGGCGTTTCAAGAGATTGGAAGAGGCAGTCGCCGAGGCTAGACATTGGCCGCAGCGGCACACCATATGCAGATAGCGAGGTCTGTGCCGTTTGGTCGGTAATAGACAAATGGCGTGTCTGAGACATCAGTGACAATTTCAAAATTCAGTGAGGGCGCAGAGGGGTCGTTGTGATTCAAGAACTTGAAGATTGCATTCTACAACAACGAAAACAAAGTGCTGAGAATACACTACCTTTAGCATTTCCCTGTAACAGTATTCTTGCGGCCATAGACGAGCGAGATCCTACGTTGTCGAGATCTCCAAGAGTGGCCATGATGGATGCAAGGCCCACCGCCGGAGACCAGTGCTGGGAATGCCTTCGCCGTGAAAAAGTCTGTGATGGAACCAAGCCCATCTGCAAAGCATGTCGCTCCGCCAACATCGTATGTCCCGGCTATAGGAACGCGAAGCCGCTCACATGGCTCCCCACCGGCAGAGTCTCGAGGCTGCAAAAGTCGGGCACCCTAAAGGCCACCCGGAAATCACGAAAGACGGACAATCTGGTCATACGATCTGCTGCGACGACGCCGGATCCTACATTGGGCGATGACCAACTTGATTCCGACAAAGTTAGCGACTGTTCTACTGATCCGGGCGATCCTGGAGAGTCCATTGCACTGGTGAGGCGAGGGAGGAAGCCTCGTGTCCGACCGGGGATTGTCGGTACAAAAGAATGGAGGCGGGCCCCTCGCAGTGCTCCAACATTCCAGATATTTACCGTCACGATACCAAAAACCATAGAAGACGAATGGATTATGCTTACTCGTGGCCTGGATGTTTGTAGGTTCATCCCAATGGCTCCATATGGTCTCACCAGGTATCACTGACATTGTACCTTGTGCAGGGAACAAACAAATCTCCTCAGCATTCGACTCCATGGCAATACTGCCACTCGAAGCTCCGATGGCGATTGGTGCGACTGCTACCCAGAGCTTGACCCCCTCGATGCGCCATTCTTTCATCGCTATAGCGTATGGCTACCAGCTGCTATGGGCATCCCAGATCCATGACCTCCCCATCGAACCCACCAATTCGGGACCCGTATCCCAGCTGTGGTCAAAGTACTGTCGCCATATTGGGTTGGCTATTTCTACTCTTAATCAAGAAATTCATGATAACGAGGCCGACAACTGGTCTCTCATATTCGCGAGCATCTGCTGGCTAGTAGGAGCAGAGGTACGTGATGAAATCCCCAATCTCTACTTTGCGACTGCTCACCCGTGTCTTAGAAATATGTTTTATCTGAAGCCAATATCTCGCGATGGAGGGTTCATACCAGTGCTTGTTTGGCTCTACTAAAGCGATACAAGGGCTTCTATAACACCATGATTCCGCCCCTGTTTCCATTCGTGGAAGTATATCCGGTGATTGTGTAGGTGTTCAAAACAGTCACAGTTGCAATGAATATGCTGACTCTTACTTAATGAAGGGCCTTCGTAGTGTATGATACCACAAGTCCCAGTTACGACATGATGGAAGATGCATTTGAAATATTAGGCATACAGGATCTAGATGATCACTTCAAGGACTGGCACTCGCCAATATTCTACTGCCCAGGACCGCTATTCCCTGACATCGTACGCATCAATCGTCTGCGCACGGAGAGGGCCACGGGAGCAGCTCGTTCGAAATCTTCTCAATCTGGCATTTGCAAAGTTCTTGAAAGATTGGATGCGTTTGCTTTGGATGAATGGCTTGAAGGTTTCCCCGAATCCGAAGAGTTTTCGCTCGTCTCGCAAATATTCAGAGCTGCAATACTGGTCTACGGATCCATATCTGTGCCATGCACTTCCAACACATTCAACGACAATGCTTGTCGCTGCGGAGAGCTCAAACAGACATATCGAAAAAATCTATTCCAACTGATTGACCTAACAGCAAGCGTCGGCGTGCGGTCATGGAATATTTACTGGCCTTTAATGGTAGCCGGCGTCGCTGCTCATGATGGGAGCGTGGCTGAGAAGCAGACAATACAGGAATCACTATCTTTTATGACACATGATCCAATCTTTGGGCAGTCTCCACGAATGGCCTTGAGCTTGTTGATGAGATTCTGGGGCTCGGGGAAGACGGAATGGGACGATTGCTTTGACCAGCCATTTACTTGTTTAATCTAGAGCTACAGCATCACGAGATATATGATAGACGGATGGAACAGCAATGCAATTAATTATGTTAATAAACTACTTTAGATGCAAAAGGTATCTTATCATGAATAACGCTAGAATGCATGCCCTTACGCCATCAACCCCCCAATACAAACCTCAAAGCATCCCGGTCCGCCCTATTGCTGCCAGTCACCGCCATTCTGCATGTAGATGGCCATCGCATCGGCCATTGCCTGCGCGCCGTTCTCCTGGAAGAGCATCTTGGAGTTCTTCCATGTCTCAGCGGCTGATCGTTTGGAGCGCTCAAACATCTTTTGGTCAAACTTAGATACGAGCAAAGTCATGGCGTTCTGAAACTCTACTGGATCCGTTGACTTGTTCCATCCCTTTGTGATGGCCTCCGCCAGGTTGAGTGCGTCCCAAAGAGCAAGGTTGACGCCCTCACCAGCCCAAGGCATCATCAAGTGTGCTGCGTCGCCGACCAGCGCAACGCCCGGCTGGGCATCCCACTTGTGCCCGACAGGGAGCATGTACATGGGCTTGGCAGAAAGCATCTGAGGATCACTGCCAGAAGCTGCGACAGTTTCGTCAATAGCTGTGGAGATGAGATCTTGAATCGACTTGTCCCAAGTACCGAAATACCTCGCATCAGTGAGAAGCTTTTTCTTTAGTGCCTCGGCGTCAAGAACGGTGGAATTTCCATGGAACGGCTTCTCTTCGTATGTCGAAACGCCCACGTAGAGCCGGATTGAATCGCGCACGCCACGGTGGGTTGTGATGCCATTCCCGTCGCCAAGAATAAACGAGGAGCCAGTACCCACCAGAGACGCCAAGGCCGGGTATCGAGTCGTGGCGTCAACGATGTCAAGAGTCAAATATTGAAGACCCCCATGACGTGGTCGAACACTGGTAACCAGGTTGCGGATGCGGGACCATGCGCCATCCGCACCAACCACAAAGTCATGCTCCGCCGTCCCGTTGGGCCCAAAGTCAAGGAGGATCTTGCCGTTAGAGGTGTGCTCTGCACTGAATAGCTTATGGCCCCATCGGATACTGTCGGCGGGGGCGGCAGACAGCAGGAGATGAGTGAGGGAATTGCGAGCGACTTCGGGGCGATCACTTTCTTCGCCGTGGTCGTTATGGGTAATCTTTCCAGATTTGTCTCGAATAATCATCTCCTCGCTACAGTCTGTGGTGAGTTCCTTGAACTGGTCCCACAAACCGCAGGCTTTGACAGCGGCAAGTCCAGCATCGCCATGGAGATCCAGCATGCCAGATGGAGTGTTGAGAAGAGCATCAGCAGGTTTGTCTCGCAACTCGTAAATAACAAAGGGAATCTCCTGCTTTTGGAGGAGCACACCAAGGCAGAGACCAGATGGACCACCGCCTACAATGGCAATGCTAGGCAGACTTCTCGACGGAGACATGGTGTGTGGGTTGATGCGCGTATGAGTGGTAAAGTGGGATGCGAACGATGAGATGTGAGTAAAGGAGAGTCGGTGTGCGAGAGTGCCTCTCGTATGTATAAGCGAGATGCTGCGTAGGGAAAACAGGTTGACGATTTGGTGTGACGAATGAAGTAGTTTGTGTTTCGCAGGCATATGAAGTTGAAGCAAACAAGACTTGCTATATCGTGTATATAAGCTTCTTACGTGATATTATGTCGTGATTAGGGGCAGGCCGTTACACAGAGACAGTGTTATAGACTGAGACTTGATTGTATGGGTCCTGAGATCAGATAGATAAACGTGGATGCCGAGGGCGCCCTTGAAGGTTTAAGTAGAACAGGCATTAGCAGTTGGTTGGGTGGTAATGGAATTGAGAGATGCAAGGGAGACACGAATCTGATAGAGATGCATAGATGGAAAGACATGGAACTGGAAGCTTAGCATGCACGCACTGTCTGGGGGACAATAGGTGGCGATGCTCTCCTTGTCCCATTGTCGAACCCTACGTGATGCACTTTTGGAACCAAGGTAGTAAAACAGTCTGGATCATAAGAATTAGAGCAACTAGTACCAAGCGGTACGAGAAGACGGAAACACATAAATTGGCTTGGCGTATGTGTTGGCAAGCAAATGGCTCTGATACAATTGATTCAATTCAAGCAATCTTTTTCAAGATCTACTACATCAAATAAGACAAAAGGGGCCGTGTATCAGTGCTATTGTCCAAGTCACTGGGCTAAGCCTAATGTGGATATACCAGCTGTAGTGTTTATGATGTAATCAACTCTAATCTCGGCAAGAGCCACTCACCGTACATACTTGTACGTACCCTCACAAGAAACTACCGTGACCGCCAAGTCACCCCTGAAAAGATACACGTGACTCTCGGTTACCCCCGCAGCCGATTGCGGCTTCTTCGGTTCCGAAGCCCTCAGTGCCGTCTCGGCATTAATGCTGCTGACTAAGGATGAATCTTCTCAGCAAGCGGAGCAATTTCGGAGAACCGAGTCGTGTCGTCGGACCAGGGCGTAGCTAA
Source organism: Cladobotryum protrusum (assembly GCA_004303015.1). Taxonomy (NCBI): domain Eukaryota; kingdom Fungi; phylum Ascomycota; class Sordariomycetes; order Hypocreales; family Hypocreaceae; genus Cladobotryum; species Cladobotryum protrusum. The sequence goes on from RZGP01000008.1 coordinate 6,262,680, forward strand.
CGGGCTTGCATTACTCTACTTACTCGCGTGTATCGTACTTACGATGATCTGGGAATAGCATCATCGTATCTAAGAATAAAAATCTCCATATAAGTTTAGTATATATCAGGTTGTTTAGGCAGTGAATATCAACTATAAAGTGTCTTTGTCTGCCCTCAGATTCCGTTACCCTACACAACAACATCATCATCCGAAATGACCATCCGCCACCTCACTCATCTCTCCAGAGGCATCAAACCGGTTACGTTGACAAAAAGAGCCATGTCGTCCTCACCAAAGATATTGGCTGCCGCAGCCAACACCCAAAAAGACTGGTCAGCCGCTCAATATCTCAAATTTGGCTCACAGCGCACCAGACCCGCACAGGATCTCTTGAACCAAGTCCCTCTGGCGTCCCCCAAATGCATCGTCGATATTGGCTGTGGCCCCGGAAACTCGACCGAAATTCTCGTTGGTAGATATCCGGACGCACAGGTAGCAGGTATTGACTCCTCACCCAACATGATTGAGACGGCCCGTAAGGCACTGCCTGATCTGCAATTTACCGTTGCGGATCTCACATCGTATACACCGGAAGGGTCTGTCGACCTCCTTTTCTCCAATGCCGTTCTACAATGGATCAAATACGATGAGCGCATCGAGGTGATGAAGAGGCTGGTCCAGTCGCTAAAACCTGGAGGTGTGTTTGCCATGCAGGTTCCCGACAACTACACGGAAAAGTCTCACGAAGCCATGCGCACGGTGTCCGAGACGGGTCCTTGGTCGGAGCTCCTTGGCCGTCTCAAGCCTTCCCTTGGACCGTTCCAGACACCTCAAGAACTGTACAACGAGCTGAAGCCGCTGTGCTCATCCGTTGATCTGTGGCATACGTACTACAACCACCCGTTAGGCAGCCACCAAGAGATTGTAGAGTGGGTGAAGGGGACTGGATTGAGGCCGTTCATTGACCCTCTCGGTCCCGAGGAAAAGGAGGAATTTCTGGCTGCGTATTTGGCACGATTGAAGGAGCTGTATCCATTGTCGTCAGATGGCACCGTTCTCCTGCGGTATCCCCGCCTATTCATGGTGGCCGTTCGTGCTTGAGGCTTTGCAGATAGAGAATTAAAGTATATTGTCTATTCATGCACTATCATATGAATCCAACTATAGCTTCGCCATCAGTGACCTGTTCACCCGCAGTCTTGCCAGCGCGGCAAGGCCAGCAGCACCAACGGCCATTGATCCGGCATAGAAAATGGCTGGTCGATATGCTTGAAAGCCCTTTTCGGTCCCGCCGTAGGCATCAAGCAGATATCCAGCAATGGGTGCACCCTATGTAACGAAACGTTAGATGATGTTGCACATAAAGGCAGTGGTACCCAACTTACCATCAAGTAACCTCCGCCCCAACCCGTGACAATCATCGCCATTGCCACCGACACTCGTTGTGAACCAAACACATTGCCCACCACTGTTGGCATGGTGGAGAAGAAACCGCCATTCGCTGCACCATTAATCACCACGAAAGCTGCCAATGGAGCAAGAGTCGTCGACTCAGGCCAGAGAGCTAGCATGCTAATGGCATTTAGGGACAGCGAGAGAAGCAGTGTATTAAGTGCCCCCAATCTGTCGCAGAGAAAGCCACAGAGAATTCTACCTACTGCAGAGGAGAAGTTAAAGCCTGCCAAGAGACCAGCTCCGGTGGATGATGATAGGCCGATTGACGTGCTGTAGAGGGGTAGGAAGAAGGGTGGCACGAGAAGGGGGAATGTCGCGATGGCTCCGGCGGCAAAGATGACGATGAATCCCATATCCTTGAATAGTTTCCTGGCAGTCGAGTTAGCTTTTTCATGTGCACAGCGCATACCGTAACGTACCACTCAACGAAGCCCGGGGACTTGACGGGAGACCGCTCCTTGACGAACCACGCAGCCGGAAGGCCGGTCGCAAGAGTGACAAGTCCCAAAATTCGATACGTCCACGCAGGTCCTAATCGATGAATCATTGCATCTAGAGCAAAGCTTATGACTACACCGCCAAGACCCCCCGCAGCGAAAACGATTCCGTTTGCCAGACCTCGCTTGCGACTAAAGTACTGCGCCGTCGTGGCGGACACGGTCATGAAACACAGGCTGATGCCTATGCCCAACATGACCCCGCCGGTCAGGAAGAGACCTGCAATGCTGTGCATGGTGAAGCCGCTGAGGATCTCAGATACGCCCATGAAGGTGATGCCCAGCATGCCCGTCTTGCGGGCGCCAATGGTTCGGATGACTCGAGCGTTGACGAGGGCCATGAAGGCGATGCAGGAAATGGCCAATGAGCCAATGTAGGCCAACGTTGCGGGTGATGAGAGGCCATTTTCGACGAGGACTCCCTGGATGACCCCCCAGCTGTATCCCGTTCCAACAGCCTGAAACGAATGTCAACGGTGTTCTTCATCATGCATCGGGACAAAGGTAGTTTACGCACCCACCAAGTGAGAACAGAACAGCCCGCAATGATTACCCATCCGTACCCGCCATCGGGAACAGTCGCATCAGCTAAACGTGATGCCTCGAGTATATCATCGGACCCGACGGTGGTGCTAGAGTTACCCACATCCGGGTGAGACTGGCCGTGTCGCGCGAGGTCACCAAGTGAGACATGGTAGAGTTCCACTGCGGTCGAGGTTGAAGTCGCCATATTCTTTTTTTCTCCCACTCAGGTATTGCTTTGAAACACAAAAGATTAAACAAAACAGGATATAAAAACATACGGTAAAAAAATGAATGATCATTTTATCTTAATTTAATTGTTTCTTGGGGTCCGATTTCGCCCTGGTTATGGCAGGATTTGGCGCTTGATCATTAATCAACAATGGGGACGAAAGTGACCGGCCAACAAGGCTCGTTTGGCCACGTCAATGACTATCTTTAGACAGGAAATATGATTATCAGATCCGCGTCATTCTCTTCAGAGTTTCGGGGGGGTCTGATTAGAGTTGATGGCACTGAGACATTGAAGCGTTGCCATGCCGGTAGAGGCGGGCCGGGACGACGTGATATTGAACGGTCTTCGGTCCCGAAGTTTGAATCAGGAGTACGGTGGAACGTTGTGATGCGTGTTTCACTGAGAGAAACATGGGTAACACTTGTATGTATCGCAATGGTCTCAGCTAGAACTTTTTGTGTTTCTGGGGGATCCAATGCCGACCAAGAGGCGCCTTTGATGATACGGTGAAGCCATTATCAATTCCGTGAAGCTGTTGTGTCCACCTCCAAATGTATCTACGCAGATATCAAGCAATTAGCCTTGGAGCCAGGTTTTGGGATGAATCAACTCCAAGATACTCAAGATAAATATTTATATGAAAGACCAATGTCGTGATCAATTATAAAGAGGGGGTCCATGGTTCACTCTTCTCTTGGCTACCCTACAATGCATGATTGTTTCTGCATTCCCTGCATCCATGTCTTTTTTGTCTACAGATATGTATCGTATGAAGCGACGATTAGTCACAACAAATCCCCAGCATCGTTGGTCTAGGGGTTAGGATCCAACCCTTCCATTGGTATTCCACCATGGTCGCTAGGTTGGGGCTCGGGTTCGAGTCCCGAACGATGCATCTTCTTTTTTTGCTTCATTCTTCTAATTACAACTATCCAATCGATATGATACAGTGGAGATGTTTTTCTTCAGCCCTGGAAAGGAGTCTCGTAGGGCCGCTCTGCCTGTGGTGTGATTCGAGCGAGATGCCGTCTCTGTCCCGTTTCCCAATCCACCAGTGCGCTGTGCTGGGTCACCCGGTTGTCCCAAACAACGACTGTGCGATCCTCCCACTTGACGCGCACATGGAAGTCGGCGCCGAATGCCAGATGCTCGTAGAGGAATTTGAGAAGGGCGTCTGATTCCTCCATCTTGAGGCCAACAATCTCACGAGTGACTGCAAACTTGTTAGTGACGTATTTTATCGAGAACTGTTGTCGTGGAGACACTTACACTGCGAGTTGACGTATAGGGCCTTGTCCCCGGTGGCTGGGTGTGTTCGTACAATGGGATGGGCATTGACGACGGGGTCTCTTCTTTTGATGCTGTTCCGCGCCGCAGCGGCGTTGACTTGCTCGATGCCCGAGTGCGTGGCCTTTAAGCCGTGCAAACGCTCCTGGAACAATGGGCTCAGTCGCTTATACGCCTGAACCGTATCTACAAAGATGGTATCGCCTCCCGTCTCTGGCTTGTCGAGGATGTACAAAAAGGTGGTTCCGGGGGGCTGCTGCTCGTAGGAGACATCCGAGTGCCACGCCACGGAGCTGGTCCGGGCCTGGAAGTACTCCTCGTGGCCCTTGTCGCCTGCGCCGCGGTGCACGAGATGGATCTCGGGATGACCCTCGGGCGAGCCAGAGGTGGGGTGAATGTGGTGGCGGCCAAAGTAGCCGCCGAACGCGAGAGCCTCGGGGATGGGCAGGTCGGCAAAGTCTTGGTCGCGGAAGGCTACGACCTTGCGCTTGGCTACGAAGTGGGCGAGCTCGTCCTTGCCTGCGTCTGAGAGGGAGGATAGCTGGATGCCCTTGACCTCGGTGCCGATTGTGGGGGTGAGGTCGGTGACGGTGGTGCCGGTTGGGAGGAGATTGGGGTAAGAAGTGTCGGCATCCTTGCCGTGCTCATAGTGGGTGAAGGGTTCCAGAGGAGGGTATTTCTGCTCTGGGTTCCATGTTGGGAGGTAGTGGACGTACTAGAGAATGTGAGCTGTTGTTGCAATGATGAGGGTGGTGATGGTGGGCGACGTACCTTGGCTGCGGGCTCGCCAGTCTTTCCGGTCTCTACATCTTTGTCTACATATGTGTTGTCAATTTCCTTGTACTGCCCGAGGTGCAGTGTGTAGTTTGATGAAGCGTTAGCCTCGGCTGGGCTGGCTTCAACCAACGACGGCGCCATTCTTGATTATTATAAATATGGAATGACTTAATGATGGCGTGGCTCTAGATCCTTGATAGCCATGCATTCGAACTGCATGTCCCTTTTATATCAATTGATAGCTTCTCTCGGAGTATCATTGCTTCCATTGCTCGGACTGTTTCGCCACGACGAGCTCCCCCACCCCCGCAATGGCATGCACCATGAATCCGATGGCGAATCAACTGTATCGTCCAATCGGCCAATGCCAAAGGATATACATCTTCTGTTTATCAAGTCATTTTCTTGTTATATGATACCTCTGTTTCTGGGCAGACTGGCTCGTTGATGGAGGTTGCATCTAAGCGTGGAGGAGCATGAGGGGCGGCTGATGCTAATTATTGGGGCGGATCACGTCATCCCTCCCTTGAGCGGCGCATCTCGAATGCCGTCCTGCAGGGCGCAAATTGTCCTGTTACGTTGATGATGAAGCACGCCATATGGATAAATGGCTGTTGAACTGTCCAAAGTGTTTTCCGATGGTCGGATTATCGTTACCAGCTTCCTATGCTGGCAGTGGTTAATGAATAACTCCACATAAACTGGCTATACAGTATCAAGAACGGGACAGCCACTCTTTGGTATTCGACATGCGGGGACAATGAGAACACGGAAACAACATGTTGGGATTACAAATGATTCGTGGGTTCATCGCCCGAGCATCGGGCTGTCGGTATCATACGTGCGCGGATGAGTTAACCGTGCATCCTCATCCACAGTGTTTAATAGCATCACGTCAATTCGAGTACATCATATGAATTCAATCACCCAATCCAGCGCAATTATCGAATCAATATTTCTAATTTAAAAGATATCAAGAAACAGAGTCAATTGTAAGACGATTAGTACTTTTGTGTGATGGCGTCCTCATCCTGGTAGACCTACTCCACCGTCAAAATGAGGCCCTATGGCATCATCATGTTTCACCTCACACATTGCCCCTCTTCTTCTCGCGGTTCCAGAATGCTCTCAGAACAAACAGCATGACAAACATGCCTACGTCTAGGGCTATGCTCCAACTGTATCCGATGAGATAGCGTGGTGCATCAACAGTCTTCCAAACGCTATAGCCATCTGTCAGTAACCCTCATCTCTCCCTGGGGCTCGACTTAACTTACAACAAGGGAAGAAATGCATTAAATACATTGCCGATTGTGTTCATACTGCTGACGACGATGGCACGCTCTTCTGCATTTCTAGTACAAATCTCGTTTGCCCACGCATAAACGACTGCTGCTATCCCATCCGCAGACCCGGAAAGAAAAAAGGCAAAGAACTTGAATCCATTCGGGATGTCCCAAATGACTAGCAGTATTGCTGCCAGGATGTTTAAGACGGCTGTGATGGCAATTACCGTCACTTTTTCATCATATGCGTCCGAGACAACACCGCATATAATCGCAGATATGATGGTGACAGCGGGCAACACCGTCGTGATGGTGTTGATCGACTCTACGCCGTAGTGTTCTGCCTTGAGCCACAACGGGAATCCGCTGTTGGATGATATGCCATCGGCCTGGGAGAAGAAGAATGCAAAAGACACCAGGACCCAAAAGTGCCAGCCAGACAGTACTCTTTTTACCACAGGCCAGGTCAATTGTTTTCTTGGCTGCCGGTTCTCGGATGCCATTCGGTATCGGGCCAGCTCGATATCTCGGTCTGTCAGTATGAATGGCTTGCAGTTGTCTGGGTGACTAGGCAATACAATGAAGCCAAGAATAGCCACGGGTATCGTACAAGCGAAGCCTTTAACAATTAGCTTCCGTTGCCACGTTGGGAATGGAGAAATACCAACAAATAATGTATAGCCAACGCCAGCCTTTGATGCCATGCTTCCCATTAAGATGCGCATACGCTCCGCTCTGTATGTAGCCAGAGCTCATACTACCCACCTGGCTTGCTATGAAGAACAGTGCTCCTCGTCTGCTGAGCTCAGATCGTTTGTACCAGCATCCGAGGTACCACTGCACGGCGGGGAAGAAGAAGCTGCCAGCTGCGCCGACAAAGAAACGAATGACATACAACTGGTGTACGTTGCTGACCTTGTACTGGGCCAGCGTCAGGACGCCCCAGATGAGATCGGCTCCTGGGATGAAGTAGCTTGCGGAGAATCGTGTCATCTGCTGCAATGTTAGAAGAAAGTATTTTGGTTGAGTCAGAGGGGATGGCATACCAGGATGGTGAGAGGGATTTGTAGCGTGATGAATCCAACCCTGGAAGCCTTTCTTAGCACAATTTCAGGTTTGAGAAGCTGGACTGCTTACATGTAGGTGGTCTTGAGGTAGTTCAGCTCATTCCCATACAGCTTCAGGTCCTCCTTCATGCCGCTCACGTACGCCGTTTCAGTGGCGGAGGAGTCGAGAACCTTGGCCCAGTACGCGAGGAAAACAAAGATCATGATGGAGGCATCCAATTTGAGGATCAATCTCCGCTCCTCTGGTGTATCACCAGGTGCAAACCACTGATACCATCTCTGTCGCGGGGGATTGACTTCCAATACTGGCCATTCTTCGAGCTCGTTGTTGACCGTGTTGGCTCTCACTTCTGATTGAACCTTTGAGTCTGCAACAACGGGGTTCATCGCCGTGCGCAACTGAGGCACCATTTCGATGGAAACAGGCATTTTCACCATCGATATTGGATCGGATCGCCGTCTCGGCGTGACGTTCTGAAAGCGAAGGCAGTGTTGTGACCAAGTGATTGTTCGTTCAAATTGAGATGGATTTGAGATCACGCAATCCAGTCTTCCCTGGCGATTTAAGACGGATAAAATCTATCCAATCATTGCATCTAATTGGCCAAATCAAAGACCCGCTTCTACGCAAAACAGCAAACAGCCTATTAGTAGGCATTTATGAGACATTATCTTTCACAGCATGGCAAATCACACTTTGGATTCAAACGCAATGTTCAATCAGTAGAGGATTTTTAGTCTTGTATAGGTACTACAACTATTTTAGTATTTTCTTGTAAGCGTATGATTCATGTCGTATTATTCCAGGCCATGCTTAGAGGCAAGTATGCAGAGCCATCCTATTCTGATACCCATCCCTTTCATCATAATTTCCAACTATCGCTACGAGTTCCATAACACGCCAAACGCACTGACTTTTGTAATTCTTTCCTATAATTGGTCTCTTCAAAGGCAGATTATCTCTCCAAACGGCTGATAAGTCTGGATATTTGTAAAGGGCTCGCCAAAGTGATTTTGAATTTCTGTTTGTAGAAGCAGCTGGCAGCTGTGCAATGGCTGGGTTGTTTTATGCAGCATATATGCGTATACAACTCTATAACGAGTTTTCTGTCGGAAGAAGTGTTCGAGATGAGTTGAGTGTGACACTTGGGTAAGCCGAGTTCTTTTGCGGGCAAAGGTAGAGGAGTTTAGTGTTTGAAATATTGTGGACAGTATCTGCGACTGGTATAAAGGCATGGATCAGCACAATATATTTGTAGAAAACCCCCTAAGTATGAGAGAATTCTAGCCTTTGAGCCGTTTCATGGTGTGGCTTCGAGTACCGGGTGTGTTTAACCTCTGTAACTATGTCGGTCTGGTCTGGTAGACGGATCGGTATATAATGATAGAGACGATTGAATCAACCACGGCCAGCTTTCTGATAAAGGAAGATTCTCCCAAGAGACTAGTTTTTGATGATGGACGATGCTTTCCCTCGACTGCTCCAACTGTGATTGTCTGAGCCAGTGCTATGGAGAGTGATCGGTTGGGGAAATCTGGGGGAGTACTGTCTGGGCCTTTCGCCATAGTTTCTTGATAAGATGAATGTCCATACACATATGGATTGTCTGGTCATCAAGGTGAATATAGAGATTTGATGACGAATCTCTGCAGGAAGTCGTCCAAATTACGCACTCCCTGTTGCATTTCGCGGAGAATAATCCTTAAAAGGTATGAGTCGAGGAGGTGTTATGGGTCTATAGGCCATTGTTAGACTTGCCCAATTATTTACCTACTGCAATAACTTGTTTGGCTTTTTGTGTGCTTGTGGATTTGGGAAGATGGAAATAAATATCCATGCTGATGCAGGAGTGTTGATGTTTTGATCAACAAACGAAGCGAGGAAGACACCTGTAGGGTGAGTACAGGGTGTAGTGCTGGTGGTGGTACTGGCAATGCTTCAGTGCACCCTGCTGCTGTCCGTTGTGATTTTAAAGTGAACTGGGACTCATCTATCGATAGAACCAGAGCATTATTGCATGCATTGTGCATGGCCGTAAAAGGAACGCAAAAAAAAGAAAGGAATGACATTTGATGATATGCGAATCTTGATATGCTTGGACACCCTACTTAAAGGTGCATCGCAGAGCAACGGTCTGGCTTATCTGGGCAATTTAGGAGCAATCTATACAACTCACAATCCCATTGGATGTGTATATACAAGCTGTGGGTTCCATCAACTCTGGTTCGCCAATTATCATTTCCATTGTCTTTATTGGACTGCAGTGCCTTATGTCAGAACCGCGAGGCTCTCCGGCACGTGGCCCCCCTTGCAGATAAATCCAGTCGCTTCCATCCAAACCCCGCTCGAGCTCGACTCAACGCGTGCATCTTCCTCCATCTCTCTACGACGCTGCTGTTGCCATTCCACGCTCGACAGACTAGGCCTACAGTATGGCTTCCAATGATGCGGCTTCTGCCCAGGTGACCTCCGACAAGGTGGTCACTGGCAAAGCAGCCACCGATAGTGTAGCCACCAACAATGTAGCTACCGAGTTCCATTACTTCCCAAGTCTGCCCATTGAAGTCCGTCGGATGATATGGGGTTACTATTTCTACCCAAGAGTCATCGAGGTCGATGTGCTTCGATCCAACCAAAGAAAGCCCGACAGCAACGCAGAGACTGGGGAAATCTATCTGGATCTCGATACCACATCCACTTGCCGGGAAGCTTCAGAAATTGAAGCAAAGCTTAGCCATGGTGACCTCAGCCCTGGAACCTCGCCATGGCACCTACCGGGCATCGACACTCTTTACCTGAACTGGACGGGAACGTTTGATCTTCCACCAGATGACCGACCAAACGAGATCCCCTTTACAGAGATAGTCCAACTGGCACAAGAACACAATGTGACTCTCGCAGTCAATGCTTCATTGTTTCACAATTATGCGCCAGGACATACACTTCCACCAGACGAAATACATTGGTCTCGGCCTCAAAAGCAGCTGTTCCAGGACCCCCGGATTCAAGATATCATGGTGCTCTTGCGATCTTCACTGAAGACCATCTCCGTGGTAATGGACGTAGTCCACATGCATGTTGACGAAAAAGTTGCCACGCAATCTGGGCTCTTTAGATATGGCCAAGATACCGTGCTCGTGGATACATACGACCTGGAGACCCTTCGACGTTATCGTGACCTTTGGGCATTGCATGCGCAGGAGAGAGACCCCATGCTGAAGTTCAAATTCGACTTTTTTCATTCCGGAGAGCCCTTGAGGAAGCGTATTTCCCTATGGCTCTTGGCCACGGATCATCAGATACTGTGGTTGAGGTGGCTTGATCCCAAGGGTGGATACCGGGTGAGGGGGCGCAATGATCCTGAGCTCCGATTGAAACTTTGGAGACAAACCACTCCAGGAAGTGTCACACCGATCAACATCTATGCGGAGCGTTACGCCGGTCGCTATGTAAGACAGAATGGGATCCCGACCAGGAGGTTCAACCACAGGCATGACTGGGTGGTGAAAGCCAAGGCAGCGCTGCCGAAACTGGTGCCCAAGATCATGTTCAAGCATTGCACCGAGGAGAATTGTTCTGGTCGTCCCAGGGAGACCACCCCACCCCGGGCTGAACCGGTGCTGTCCGATCCGTCCGTACCACTACGTCCTTGGTTCCCTCAGCAGCCGGTAGTCGACCCTGCGGATGACCCTTCAGATGAGCTTGAAGAACAGGTTTGGGCTGACCCGGCCGAGTCACCAGAGGCGTGAATAGGAGGGCAAACGGTTTCTTTTTGTTTTGTTTTAGGTAGTACTGGTTTTGTAATGGATCGGGACGGTAATTTAGTATGGCATAGCCAAGTCTTAATAAAAAGGATTTTATGAATCAAAGCTTTCCAGTGGTGGCCTTCCTCATTCATGTTAAGAGTCGCGCTGCAGACCTTCTTGATTAAGCATCACTTCCCTGTCGTTGCCGCTCAGCGGTCTTTATCACGGGCTGCTTGTCACGGGAGACGCAAGGGGGGTCATCTTGACTGTAGTGTCCAGAGGAGAAAAGGAAAAAGAAGAAGAAGAACAGAAAGAAAGGAAAAGAAAAAACTGTAAATAAGCCAAGGCCAGGCTGCATCCTCTCATTGTCCTTATACAATCTCTATCGTTCCAAGCCATGGCCATGTTTGCTTTTATTGTCTTCAATGTCGCCTGCTGTATTGGGTTGCAACGTTGGAGCCCTGGAGAGGTCCTGGCTGAGCTGTGCGCTGGCCCAAGCAGCCAATGGATGTTCAAGGTCGCATTGTTGCTTTTAGTACATGGGAGATAATGCCCGAAGCCATGGATGCAGATCCAAGGTCTTGTGTTTGTGTGTGCCTGTCTTTTAGTTTGTCGGCTGCAAGTTGATATACTCGATGCATGATTATGGGCAGACATCATGTTGGCAAACAACATAGTGAGCATGGTCAGATGCCGTGGATCCGATGAGCTTCCAGTTGCCCATGTCTCATCCACGCCCCCCTCCTCACCATGTGGACCAAGGAGAACTTCAATAACACCCACCCCGCATTTAGGGGCGCCGCTATTCAGCTAGAACGTCGCCCGTGCCTGGGCACTAAGGGAAAAAGGCTCATCGGCAGAGATCTTTCGGTTCCCAAGACGGGTTCGACTCCGTTTCTGCAAGGGGTCAGGTGTTGTTTGCCCTCTGGGATCCCTGGCAAAGGACTTGTCGATAATGCAACGAGAAAATGCAACGGTGAGGGGTCAGGTGCACGATGGGAGGCCAAGAGCCTGACTCTATAAATGCCCCTTGGGACCCTTTCACTGCCATTTTTTTCTAAAAACTGAAGAACATCAGAGTTTGTCTAGTCTTTCTGGGAGACACTATTATCGCAGCGCTTCTTCAGCTGGAGGGGTGGTTTTTATAAACTAGTGAGGATTGTACGTGCCCAAGCCAGCTGTCCAAGAATGTCATCCTAATTGTTGCGCTACAGCTTATACCAAGGTCACCGCAAAACCCTGAGACTCAATCAATCACCATGAGAGGCCATAAAAGTCTGGCATTACTTGCCAGCCTTGGATGGGTCTTCTCAATTGGCCAGGCCGCCTCTAATGTAGTCAATGTTCGACGCGTCGATCCGGGTGCGACGGTGGCCGGCCAAGATTCGCAGGCTTCTAATCTGCAGGATATTCACACAAGAGCAGCAGTATGCAATCCAAGCGATCGCACTTATAGCCTGGAGAGTCCACCTGCGGGGAGTTATATGAACTGGTCCCGGATTAATGACAATGGCGTCTCGGGCGCGCGGCAGTACATTACAATCGTCAACCTGACACCCCATCGCTTTGTGCTGGAGTCCACGCACTCTTATCAGATGGATGTCTTTGACTGGGGAGATGTCCCGCAAGGCCATGCTCGGCAAAATGTCGTAGTCTACACTGGCAAGGTGGGTGCCAATGATGTCGACGATAACGGCGAAGCGTACTACAGGATCGATGGCACAGACAAGAAGTTTGCCGTTCGAGCGACCACTCATATTCCCGACGACAACCCCAAGAGAACGGTTTTTGATCTCACGGGTATGGGCCTCGGTCAGCGAGAGTACCTTGACCCGGCGACTGAGTCTCCTGTGACTCTCATCATCACCGGTAGCTCATCATACGGTTTCATTGCAAACATCAAGTTCGGCAACGGCAACTGGATGAAAGGTCTTTACGATGTAATCAAGGACAGGCAAATCCAACACGTTACTATCCCAGGGTCCCACGATGCGGGAATGTCGACTATTTCAAAGCAGATCGTCTCCGCCGGAAGCGCTTCCAACACACAGACGCAAGGGATCAACATCCATGATCAGCTGCAGGCTGGTTCCAGATGGTTTGACTGGAGACTTGGATCCATTCACAATGTCGCCAACTTGAACGATTACAGTTTCTGGACTATGCACCTCAGCGACGAGCTGGCTGAGATTGCCATTGGAAACTCTGGCGAGTCGCTCGACAACATCGTCAGCGAGATTAACCAGTTTACCGCCGCAAACCCAGGCGAGGTCATCTTCTTCCGGATTAGGTATCTGGTTGGCATTCGAAAGATTCCTTCGTTTGGTCCTATAAGATGGACACAAGAAATTACGAACAACTTCTTTAACAAGCTCAAGGGCGTGAACAATCGATGCGGTAACCTGGATACCAGCACCACGTTCAACCAAAAGCCCGCCTCATACTTTATGGACCAGAACGGAGGCAAGGGCTGCGTCATCTTCCTTCTCGCAGGCGATTTGCCGGCAAATGTGACTCAAGACTCCATCCCAGACGGCATCTACAAGGCAAATCAGCTGTCCATTAATGATGACTGGTCCAACTTGCCCGACACCCAGTCAATGGCTGTTGATCAGGCAGGCGACTGGAAGGGAATAGCTCGCGGAGGTGCCTCCGACAACTTTCACATTAGTCAATGGCTCGTCAGTGCAGACATCATCACTTCGACTGCGCTTACGCTCCAAGGCATTGCCGTGAAGCCCACTAACCCGGCCCTTTACTGGATGGGCGTCAACAACATGAGCCCGGAATCGTGGCCAACAGTTATCCTGGCTGACTACGTGGGCACGGTGGTCCCCGGGCAAAACAACTGGAACCAGTTGAGTGCCGACGTTTACACTCTGGCTATTGGTCTGAATCTCTACATGATTAGCGAGAACTGCAATGTGAGCAACCAGCGATCTCCCGTGCTGTCCAATTCGCAGGCTACCGTCAAAGCGCTTGACGCACCCTGGAACGGCATCCTTTTCGGCAACGGGACGATCCTAAATGATCCCCCCAATCATCTTCACCCTGGGCGAGTCGAAGTTTTAAAGAGCGGGACAAAGTTCCTCAACGGAACAGTCTTGTCTGGCGATATTATGAATCCTGACTTTAACTCTACCATGGTCTGAGGAATTGAGTTGGGTTAGTTTTCTTTGGGAGGAATGTTTGGAGACGTCTTATGAGACATGAAGGCATGATGTTTGGAAGCATGTGTCCCTGGTGGACAAGAGGAGGGAAATGTACATAAATTGAGATTTACTAGAATGCACAAACGTTTCAACGAATAAACTGCTCAGATATTTTTGTGGCCCTAAGCCATTCGCATCCAATCATTAGCCAATTTGCCGTCAATGAGTCGCCTAATCACCCATTCAGGCTCCTTTTCTACCATGTATACTTACAGCACCGTCGCCTTACCAGTGTGGAGCTTCTCGTTGACATCAATTCACATCTGCTCCCTCAACCGGGACGGCAGCTATAATCCCCCCTGAGTAGATCCTCCTACTGATCCCTAGAGTTAACACGCTTATATCATCTAATAAGACGTATGATCACTGTATACTGTTCACATGAGTAAAACTGGATGAGTGCCAGTAATGGGACCTGGCGCTCAAGAGATTGCCCAGCCTAAAGAGCAACTTCTGATATATTTTCGACTACCTATGACGCTTTTTGGACACCTTGAGACATTTGACCAGAGACACGTCAGAGAGGCCATGTTATCGCGGCATTACTGCCCCTAGTCACCTTCGGGATCAAGACAGTCGTCGGGGCGTTTCGGTAGTTCCTCAATTACTACGAGTTTTTGACTGCGCTATGATCTAAATTTTCGAGTGAATATACCAAGTAATGTTGTACGTTCAAAATATTTATGATTAGCGTACTCGTCATGGTAGCTCTTGGGAAGATGATTCGGCAACGTCCATCACGGTTGTATGTTCATTGGGTACCTGTGAAAGAAAAGAGTAGTTGAAAGCCATTCACTTCGCAAGCTGATACTTAGTCATACACAACGTAGCCCTGAGAGACGAAGTTGGTGTGATACATGGGAAATGTAACCCAAACGGAAGCTACCTTATTCGTATCTGTCGATGCGACTTTACTGAGTCAGGAATGTCTATAGCAATTGGTTGATATGCCCAATGTCTTTCAACGGTCGTGCTGCATTGCGGTGTGGTGGTTACGTTGCAGCCCAGAAATACAGTCTGCTGGGTAACAAATAACTCATCCATTATCACTCACAGCGTGAAATAATGTCGCTTTAACTATTGATCATCCATATGAGCAAACAACTTGTATACACAACCTGGATTCGACAACGGATTACCTCGTGATCCGTTCATCAGTTCTTTGCAGGCGTGTGTGTATGCTACCCTACATGACGGCGATTTTTTTCATGGTGAATGGATTGCTGCGTTGATTGACATGAATTAATGAAAAGTATGCTTATGAATCTCTTGATCGTTAGCATGCCTAGCTGTGTCAAATAGCGTTTCCTCCTGTGTTTGTTGAGTGCACTCACTGCTTCATTTCATGGCGGAATGTCTAAGAATATACACGTATGCCCGTTTCTCATACTATGGGCTTTCCAACAACTGATTGATCAAACGGAAAACGTTGCTTTTCACCGAAATATGCAGGACTAGATAGGACTTGGAGACCGCCAGCTGTTTACAGTTTGAGTACCATTCTTGTTGACGCATGTTCCCCAATGTCTCCACCATCTAGCTCGGCATCTCCGCATATTCGGTTCTCGCCATCCACTCACTCGGCCGAGTCTAGCTTAATGAGGAATGAAGACTGCCGTGAAAGGTTAAATGGTACATAAGCTTGAAGTTTTTTAACGCAAAGCTTGTTTATGTCCTTCAGGATGTTATTTGTTGTTTATGTTACAAGTGGTTAATGGTTTTTGCCTCGGACCAGCATCATAAAACACCTCTGCGAGCGAGTTGTTGTTCCAAACGTTGCTGCTCGGGCCCTCGCTACTGTCACCCGGCGAGTGGGTAATAGGAGACTAGGCTCTCTCTGGTGCCACCTTGTTCCAGGCATATGCGACTCCCTTTACCGAGGAGTCCCCCAATTGCCGACTTGACGAGCCGTCGCGATAAGAAATGGATCATTTTCCGGCGACAGGCCGCTTGGCTGATCAGCTTCTCACCAACGATAATTTTTTGGGAGTGTCTCGGAATAGCTCCACATTTTGAGACATAGGACATGAACTCGGCCGAGAGATGAGGTATCCATCTCCGTGTTTGCATACTAAATGATGTTGGCGTTGTGAAAAATGCAATGGTAAGACATGAAAAGTGCCGGGCTTACTGATTGGCTCCATTCCAAGATCTTGCCAAGTCCTTGCTGTGGGGAATCAGATATGAAGTGGCCTGCTCGGGCAATCAAAGCCTCAGAGAGCTTGCGAATCTGCAGTTATCAGTGAGACATGAGAGTAAGATGGCCATTTCTGGCTCGCAGACGCCGCTCTGAACCTCGGCAAGCCGTCTGCTTGAAGGGTATATATATATCTACCAGCCTTTTCCAGATCTCAACAATCTACAACTGACTGTTCTTAACCATCTCATCACCATCATTATGAAGTTCTCCATCACCGTTGCTCTCTCCCTCACTAGTGTCAGCGCTGTCCAGGCCGCCGCTGTACATGGCTCATACTTGGTACGAATTGAAACCTTTGGGCTTGAACTACTTCTAATAAACAACAGTGCAAGCTCTACTCTGGACAAAACTACCAGGGCTTCTTGCCTCAGACCGTTAGCAATGAGGGATGCACCAACTTGAGTCTTCTTCTGTAAGTCAAGCTCAAAAGAGAGCAATGATTGCAATTGCTAACCACGCTACAGGAGGAACAAACTTGGATCCATTGAAATTGATCCAGCAGCTAGATGCACAGGATATCTGTAAGCATTCTTTCCCTTCCTCTGATCCGTTGCCTCTTCTTCCGGCTACTATCTCAATTCGAGCCTAACTAATGTTGTCCCAGATATTCTGGGTGCGATGCCACGAACATCTACTTCAATCACAGCGAGCCAAACTCTCCACGACACGATGTGCAATCTGTGTTCTGTTTCTGGGATTAAACACAGACTATTGAAGTCCTGAATATGATAGCCAAATGGCACACGGGACGTGGGCCGTAGAGTGACTGTTGCTAAGTCATCTCTCAGACCCAGATATTGGCCTTGTTGCGCACCTTTTGCCTATCGATGGAGAGATGTTATCACGGGTTGTCATTCTGCGCCCTGGTTAGAAAGATGAGAGTTGTAGGAATATTGGTAATACTGGTGCGAGTGGACTACGCTGTGTGGGAACTCATAGCAGATGCTTGATCACAATACATTGCGTGTCTAACATGGCATCATAATCGCTTCATTTCGGAAGTACGAGGTGAATGTCTTATGTATGTTGTCGTGCTGAGTAGCCAGCTGAAAAGATGTGTAGAGTCATCGCGAATGGCGCCCGTTTGGAACAGGGCATCACGAAGCCCTAACCAAGACCAACCCAGCCCGCGTCTTTGGGATGTATTTGGAGACCCTGGACGCAAAAAGTCGCTTAGGGGACTTGATTAGGTAGAGATAGGTGTGCGTAGTAAACACCACGATCACTCACATCACCCAACTCTACTGCTAATTTATTAAATTCCCTTTATATTTTTTCTGTAACCTCACAAAATAAGGCAATAGGCACAGCTTTCTAGTGCTACTCGTTTTCTCTCGATTTCTTGAAATATCCCGTCTGCCAATCGGCTACCTAGATACTTGATACGTTGCTTGACATTTGTGGACTCTACCACCTGCTCGGTGGTGCACTTGTAAACCGTTGATCCTGCCAGAGCGGAATTCGTAGGGCACCTCACAGAGCAATCTACTCAGGTAGTCATCATGATTGGGGAATTTCTGTAAATAGGGGAAAAGACTAAGACGTCTGATACCAAATCCAAGATCACAAGGGCTCAGTAACAGCCAGTTAGCTACTTTCTAAAAGGGCAGTGATCTAATCTATTGATCTCTGAAGAATCTCTTTTGCTCAAAAAGGTCGTCATCTACTTATACTACCTTCTCGCAGCTACGTAGCTACGGACTTTCCTTTGATTAACCCCTTTTATCGGGATATCGTAATATCATTTGTCTTGGCCTCTTACAGTGGCTTTGTATCAGCAATGTAAGCTGATCGGCAGAACGCCGGCTATCCGATAGCACAACTGGCTCGCTTTACAACAAAAGTCGCATGATACATGACCTGGGATATCATGTCGCCGTGAAACCAAGCACGTTTTGTTGAAGTGTCAATATAACAAATATATCGGTAATGAAAACGGTAAAGCTAACAGGCTGGATGATACCGTATGCCGGTAAAATTATAGTTGTGCTTGAATTTTAAATAACATTAGGACCATTTGTGTGCTTATTTTTAAAAACCCTGTTGAACCAATAGATTATAGATGCATGATTGATTGATTGAATCTAGTGTGATGGTGCAGACTGTATTCTAGGGTAGCGTTACGTAGTTTCTTGAAGATGATGCCGGAAAAACGAGTGCCAAGACGGGCTATAGGATAAAAGAGGAATTAACTGAGCTTGTATAATAGATAATCAACCTTTTACCTTCGTTTATATGATTTTATCACTTTTTTTATAATATTTACATTCTATTCTTAGATTCAAGGCTATTATTGCCTTTATTTCTTTTATTTCTTTGTTCTAAGCATCTAATCGGATACTAATCTATTACTATCTCTTATATTAGACCTACACGAACTCACCACATTGATCCAGATCAACTAACGATCAAGACCTCTCATTTAGTTGTTACTCAAATCCATCATCTCAAACTAGGTTACCCGGGACTAGCGAAGGTTTTATGGCTTTCTGTGTCCCCTTGTTGTTGTGGTGTTTTCTTCGCTATCACACTAGCTATAGGGAAATGCATGCCTTAGCTGAGGTTGCACAGATCCGCAATTTCCACCACTGATTTCAACAACCCCATATAGCTTTTCCCAGTGCTGTTGGCTCGGCTTAGTACAGTCGGGAGACAAAAGCGTTGATGCAAACGGAAATGACCAAGGCAAACTGTCATGAGCGTAATCCGTGCTCGTGAAGCACCCTACATGGCCAACAACTCTTAATATATCCATTATGTTTGCCGACTAGTAAAACAGCACGCCTGATGAACCTTGGATGAGTGACAACTCTTGGGACAGGGTATTGTCATGAGCTGTATGAGAACGTTCGGGGAAAGGGATATTCTGGTTCTAAGCTCGCGGCGTGTGCCCAAGGCGCGGCCGGCGATCATAGCTTGAGAAGGGCAAGAATTCAAACCGTCACCAATTGAGACCTAACTGCGAGCTCTTTACGTGATAGCTGTTGATTGTGTGCTCATTCACTCCCTTGTGATCCAAATCCTGACAGGTATTTAGAAGCGCACTGGCCTGGGTCAAGTCAAGGCTTGAACGAGTTGAAAGGGCCTCTGGTTGTGGTTCCAGAGGAGAAACAGTAAAACCAGTCAAACTAGTTTCGAGATCACTTAGATTAAATGCGAAACCTGGTTCTCTTGCATAAGGCGCTAGATTTATGTGGACAGAGCAACGTGTATCCGACGCTGGTGCCAACAAATGCTTGAAGGGTACCGTCGATGTATGCATTTCTTGAAGTGCGCTTCCAAGGTTTGCTTGAACGATGCAAGGAGAACTCCAGGAAATGTATATTATAATAGGTAATATGGGTAATATAGGTAACGTAGGTAACGTGGGTAACGTAGGTAACGTGGGTAACGTAGGTAATGTAGGTAACGCGGATAACATGAACTCTTGGGATAAGGTATTTAGAAGAGCCCTCAACCTTATACAGACCCCTTTTCTCTAATTTCGTGCGTTCCATTTCCTGGGCGATAACCCGTAGGTCAGACCCTTTTTCTCTAATTTCGTGCGTTCCATTTCCTGGGCGACAACCTGCAGGTCAGACCTCTTTTCTCTAATTTTGTGCGTTCCATTTCCTGGGCGACAACCCGTAGGTCAGACCCTTTTTCTCTAATTTTGTGCGTTCCATTTCCTGGGCGACAACTCGCAGGTTTAGATCCTGTAACCTCTCTGACTTTGAGCGAGAGCCTATTCGAATTATGTTCCCCAAGCCATCGTCGATGAGATGCTCTAATAGCTGATCTAAAGCATGATTTGTGTAACAAACGCAGAGGATTGGACCAAGAAAAGCTTTTTTCTTGTTCTTTGGGTCAAGTCAAGGCTTGAACGAGATAAAAGGACTTCTGGTTGAGGTGGTTCCAGAGGAGCTATCACATAGCGAACTCGTATTTAGGCCTGAACCGGTGACGGTTTCAATTCTTGCCCTTCCTCTAACTTGTGATCTTCGTGTCTCCCAAGAGATTTCTTCCCCGGTGCCAGCTGCTGCCGCGCCGGCATAATTCAAATGATGCTATTGATATGCGTGTATATTTGTTGAAGGGCCTTTAAGGTGTGCTTGAAAGAAGCAAGGAGAACTCCCGGAAACATATGCAATAATCGTTAATATAGCTAACGTAGGTAATGTGGGTAACGTGGGTAACGTGGGTAACATAGGTAATGTGGGTAACGTGGGTAACGTGGGTAACATAGGTAACGTAGGTAACGCGGGTAACGTAGATAACATGAGTAACATGGGTAACATGAACTCTTGGGATAGGTATTTAAAAGAGCCCTGGCTTGGGTCAAGTCAAGGCTTTGATGATCTTTTCCCCCGTGTAGCTTTTACCAGTGCCTGGTGGGCCTTGAATGAGTGATAGCTCTTGGGACAAGGTGTTTAGAAGAGCACTGGCTTTGGTCAGGTCTAGGCTTCTGTCAAGTCCAGGCTTGAACGAACTGAAAGGACTTCTGGCCGAGGTGGTTCTAAAAAAGAAACAGTAAAACTAGTCAAGATATTTTCGAGATCACTTGAGTCGAATACAAAACCTGGCTCTCTTGTATAGGGTGCCGGCTCTAGCTCTATGTGAACGGAGGAATGTATAACTGTATCCGGCGTTGTTGCCAACAAATACTTGAAGGGTACTGTCGATGTATGCATTTCTTGAAGAGCCTTTAAGGTCTGCCGGCTCCAGCCCTATGTGTATTTGACGCCAGTGCCAACAAGTGTTTGAACGGCATTGTCGACATGTACATTTCTTGAGATCGATCTGTCTTTGCGTTGCAGTTTGGTCCTGGGTCCAAAGATTAGCATAGCAGATGTGACATTTTCCAGGAAATACCTACTTGTTCAGGAAGGTTTCTGACTATGGAGCGTGCCGCAGCAGTGGATACCTGGTATCTCCAAAGGCTCGTGGTATAAGGCTGAGGGAAAAGGTCTGGGTGGAATAGTAGGAATCAGAATGGATGCGCGTGCGAAGAGTATTGATTGAGAACAAGATTCGAGGTTGAGCGGAGTTGAAGATTATGAGGGGTAAGCATCGGGAAAAGCCAGTCATTTTGTGGCCTCCCAAGCGAAAATAAAAGGTCGAACCCTGGAAGGCACATGTGATAATCGATTAAGCGAAAGGCCTGGCTGGCAAGATGGTTGGGCTGAGGCAAGAAGTTGGAGCTCTACTAGCCTTGCGCAAGATTTCCATTCATGTGTGTACGACAAAGGTACATCTCAGAGGTCAATGTGACTCGATCCTAGGGAACTCATCACGTAAAAACAGGCCTTGACTTTGAAAACGGCGGGTGAAACCGGGGTTTTAAAGAATCAGAATAAACGTAGATATAAACTCCTCTTCATCTGAAAATTCAGCATCAGATTCAATCTCCTCACCTTCATCGCCATCTGTTTCTCCTTCACTTTCAGCATCTTGCCATCCGTCGCTCCGCTTCTAATTGGCTCAAATCATTGCTGATGAAGAAGAAATGATCGTCCGAGACCCTTCGACTCATACAAATGAAACCCATAGGCAGGGCGCCCTCAAGGTACGTTCGCCCTTATGTATCCTCCGGCGACACGGATCCCAAATCCATATGAGGACCATAGCGAGGTTCAAGCTTGGTGGTCTGAAAGAGCTTCCTTCAAGGTAGATGTCCCTTGATCCTGGGATACAAAGGATCTGGATCGGTCGGTTCATAAACTGGTTAGAAGAGTCATTGCTGGGAACGCGACATTATAAGATATCCTTGAGATAAAAGGCTCGGACACTCAATCACCGCATTCCCACTGTTTCCCATGTTGCATCAATCCCTAAGAATCCCAACTAAGCCTTGCGCATCCTTCAAGGTTGTATTGGGAGATTGTGGAATAGTCGAGATGCATCTGATCCAGCAAGAATATGTTGAGTGGCGGAGGGATCGGTAACGACTGTATGATCTTTAGGGAGGGTTGAGTGACGCCTGAGTTTATGTGTTTTTCTTTGGGTTGGTGAATCGGTTGGTATAATAGCGTGTGCATTATCAAGGGATATCGCAGTGTACGTCGCGGGGAGGTTTGAGGGTCGTGGTGTGTCGATAGAATGTCTTTGCTCTACTGTAAATGATGTTATTCTCTATTTAACTGAGAATTGTAAAGAATCAATGGCAGTTAATGCCTTTTCATCGAAGATTTCTCAAGAGGCCTTGAGGATACTCATGCAAGGAAGAAAAAGACCTACCTATGTGTCATGCCCGATATTCCGAAGCATTTGGCCAGTGTGAGCTGCGGAGTAGAGCGGGCAAGCAAACGAAAAGAGAAACACGCGACAGCGACAAAACTCTTAGATGCCAGGTATAAAGCTCTGCTAACAATTGAGCCACGTCATCAGATATAATACAGTAGCAAAGAAGAGAATAACGTATAGTTTTTTTTTTAAAGAAAAAAGAATGGGGGCGCGGATGAAAAGTAGCTTGCCAAGTGGTGAAGTACTTAAGCCGATCACGCACGATGAGATCGTGCAGTGGTAATACAGAAAGAGCCAGACATTAGTAGGCGATTAGTGCGTGCAGTGTATACAGGCGCTGTAAGTGTAGCGATTGCAGAGCATCTCACTTACGCCAGGGAGAAATCTACTTTGCCAACACTACTCGCCTCTCCAGGACAGAAAAAGCATGGATGGCTTCAATTATTCGGAACACCTCTCGCTGCGCATCTACGTCTGATTTGTTGACCATGAAACAGTTGATGCTTCTTCACCATCAAGGAGAATACAAAGGCATGAGGTTCTTTTTTGGTTTTGACTCAATGCTGACTATAAGCAGTTCTCTTAAGATAAATACCGACGTAATGACGAGATGCCATTATGGCTTACCGTATCACCAGCATATCTACAAAGTAATCCAACAAACGCGCCCAAAGTCCCGTTCCGAAGCCCTAACAGAGCCAGCCTAACCCACGTGTTTGGGATTGATTGAGAGATCTTGGACGTATTGAGAGGACAAGTTTAGAGCATGGCGTCAAGCTTCCGTTGATGGCGCTGCCGTTTGTGACTGTCCCAGCCTCTCCCACAAGTGGGGGGCAGAAAAAGCGACCTACTGATTTTGTTGGACTGAGGCACGAATAATAGCATAGATAGATTGATGATTATGTAGAGTGATCTCTGTAGCTAGCTACACGAGAGAAATGATAGGTTTGGTTGACTAACACATGCCTTGCAGGCACATCGGGGTAACCGCCCAACAGATTTAAACCCTTGAATAGAGAGGTCTTTATTAACGAGACGACTTGTCGTAGGATCCAGGCCAATATAGGGGTTGCGAAAATCCTCAACTCTGACATCTGCACCCTCTCTGAGAGTGATATCGAGAACTAAGAAATCGTTTCTTTCGATGGTAGCTAGATTTGTGTGCTTTTTGTATTCGTTTTCTGTTAAATCGCGGTAGCGGATGTCAATAGTATCCAAACAGAAGATGAAGCTGACTATGTGGCCGTCCGCCTCTTGGTTAAAAGGCCATACAAAAGAGGATTGGATTTGCCTTTGCTTCGAGTTTGACCCCACTCCGATGCCTATCTCCGCTCTTTAGCTTGGGCTTCCATCAGCTCGCCCCTCGAGTACAGATAACTCTTGGAATAAGGTATTTAGAAGAGCCCTTAACCTTATACAGATCCCTTTTCTCTAATTTTGTGCGTTCCATTTCCTGGGCGACAACCCGCAGGTTTAGATCCTGTAACCTCTCTGACTTTGAGCAAGAGCCTATTCGAATTATGTTCCCTATGCCATCGTCGATGAGATGCTCCAATAGCTGATCTAAAGCATGATTTGTGTAACAAACACAGAGGATTAGGCCGAGAGAAGCCTTTTTCTTGTTCTTCAACAAGACTTTGATGACCTTTTCCCTAGTGTAGCTCTTCCCAGTGCCTGGTGGGCCTTGGATGAGCGACAGCTCTTGGGACAGAGTATCTAGAAGAGCACTGGATTAGATCAAGGCAAGGCTTTGATGATCTTTTCTCTCGTATAGCTTTTCCCAGTGCCTGGTGGGCCTTGGATAGGTGATAGCTCTTGGGACAAGGTATTTAAAAGAGCCCTAGCTTAGTTTAGGCCCAGGCTTGAACGGGCTGAAAGGATTTCTGCTTGAGGTTGCTGCAGAGGAGAAACAGTCAAACCAGTCAAATCATCGAGACCACTTAGATCAAATGCGAAACCCGGTTCTCTTGCATAAGGTGCCGGCTGCATATAGATGGAGGAATGTGACGCCAAGGCCAACAAGTGTTTGAACGGCACTGTTGACCTGTGCATTTCTTGCAGGGCCTCCAAGGTCTGCTTGAAAGAGGCAAGGAGAACTCCCGGAAATATATAATAATAGGTGATGTAGGTGACATAGGTGACGCAGGTGACATAGGTAATGTGAGTAATATGAGTAATTTAAGTAGCGTGAGTAACGTGAGTAATGTGAGTAACGTAGGTAACGTCAGTAACATGAGTAACAAGGTAATAGTCCGCTACTCAAGATCACATCCAGAGAGCATTATAGCATCCCCGCGTCCTTGAAGGAAGGGATCAGGTGGTCTTGACAGCCTTAGATAATGTCAATCACATCATGACCCTCAAGACGACAGCATTCATGTTGTATTTTTGGGTGGGGTTCTTGTGTACTGGACACTCGTGAAAAATCTCGATGAGATACGCTGTAGCGAAATAAAGCCTCCTTTCTCGTAGCGTGTCTCGAGCTCGCTGAACAACTCTAGTTTATTATTCAACGCCGACGATTGCCAGCGGGCTGGGCAAACCCCAGATTCGTCGGAACTTTTTATATTCAACGCGGAGGACTCTTGAAGGGCTGAGTAAAACTCAGATTCGTATGAGCTTATCAATCGTCGCTGGCAGAACGAGATCTAGAGTTCGATGTTGCGCAAGGGTTGGTGGATAGTGTGCTTCTAGATTCCCATATCTGGATAGCTTAGCATTTTCGAGTATGACAGGGCTCTCCGTATTTCGAGGGAATATGGATTCTTATTCAAGAGATTCGGCGTCGGGTTGAGCACTCATCCCTTCCGGGGGCAGAGGGATGGGGACGGGGCTTTGCGTCTTTGGATGAGGAGGCAGGTTGGTCTTGGCGCGGTAAAGCTCTGAATCTTGGGAAGGGGACAGGCCGATCTTGGTGGTCCTGGAGAATACCGGTCGCATCATGGCTCTCCAAGGGGCAGTAGGCATGCTGTTTACTTTCGATTGGGTGGAATCCTCGTACCCTGACCACTCGTGGGCCTTCATATTTTGACAGCTCGACGTTGTCGAGAATTACAGGGCGCCCTGCATCTTGAATAAAGGTATGGGGCTAGCCTTGTCGAAACGGGTTCTGTATCCTTGGGGAATACGGTTGGATTTTTATCTGAAGAGTTGGACGCTTTCGGGCATGGCAAGGTGGGGGTGATGAAGGGATCCTTGGGATTGTGAAGAAGACTGTGAGGGAAATAGGAAAGGCCACATGACGAGTTATATGTATGCCGCTTGGAGAACGACAAAGAGAGAGTGAAAGAATAGGTAGTGTGCCAAAGCAATATTGCTGGCGATGTGTGTGGGCTAAAGTGCAGAAAGATCCCGCGAGAGGTAAAAGTAGGATTGACGGTTACCTCTTAAAGGCTAAAGGTGCCGTTGAGCGGGGGCCCGAACAACGCCCCTCAACCCCTCCGACACCGTAGGTATGGCAGATGGCATGTTTCAAGGAACCGAGAGGAAACGATTGGTGCTAGAAAGCTATGCCGGTTGCATGATTTTGTGAGGTTGCAAAGAAGATGTAAAGTGAAGTTAGCGAATTAGCAGTGGAGTTGGGTGATGTGCGCGATCAGGATGTTTACCGCGCGCACCTGCCGTCAATGACTGACTTCACTTCGGTTTGCATGCAACGGCCCCAGGGGAAGCAAAAACCCCAACTGCTGGCCACAAGAAAACAGGTCAAGAAAGGCGTTACACATTTGTATGCGATCTCTTGCTGATGCAAAGCCTTTTTTGGCCACGGCATGAAAGCTTGTCAGAATGTCTCTTTCACTTTTATCTTTGGCACTTCGCCATCGCCTTATCTTCTGCCTTATTATCCGACTCTGACAGTAAGAATGAGCCTTACACTCGTTTCAATCGGAATGAACCCACTCTCTATTCTTCTAAGAACCAGCCTCGAGGAAGGCTATCAAGGCTTTCTTTCCTAGTTTTGTTGTGAATACCTATAGTTAAGTGTGGCTAACAAATGATACTTGCATCGAGTGAAGTGAGTAGATGCATTGTCTGGGACACGACAAGGATCATACAGAATATACTCAGAGTAACATTGTTTTAAATTAATCAATTAAGCTACTTATCGGCCTTGGGCCCAACGGGGATGGTAACGAAGCGGCCCGCATTGAAGAGAGCTTCATGAACCAAGCGGAGAGCCGACGCCTTGACGAAAAATTTTTCCCCGTTGATACCCTCCACCGCGAACCTCTCAACGCCGCCTTTGCCCTTGCCTTTACCCTTGCCCTTGTCCTTGCCCTTGTCTTTTGCCTTGCCATCCTTGTCCACGAGCTCCCCAGTGACATTAATGTCACCAAAGATGACCAGGCCAGATCTGGCCCGAGTCATCAGCACGTTCAAACGCTGCTCGTCCGTGGTGAATCCAGGGCCGTACTTTGGGTAGGTTGTACCCATGATGGCAATGACGATGTCGTTCTCCTGGCCCTGGAAGGAGTCGACGGTGGAGGCAGGGGGCATGTCCCTGATGGCTTCGTACGCGGCAGTTTTGCGCAGTTCGCTGGCGATGATGCCGACGTTGGCCGCGTACGGGGCGATGACCGAGATCTGCTGAGGGCTGATGCCCTTTGCCTTGACCAAGTCGGCAACAAAATTGAGGGCAATTTTGACTTGATCGCGGCATTTTTTGGACCCGGTAAGGTCATCCTTTTCCGACCTGGACCCAGCGCAGTGGACAAACAAGGGCAGAAGCCGGCCCTGAGGAGGTGGTTTGACCACCGGGTGCTTCTCTCGGACATACGCCTCCAGGGCCCTCCCGACCTCGAACTTGCTGCCGCTGATATCACACATCTCGGCGTACGTATGAGGTACGCCTTTGTACACGATGTTCGACACCATGTCGAACATGCCGCGGGCCATGCGAAGTTGTATTGTCAGGCGATACATCGGTATGCCTGATGCCTGGAAGAAGAGGAGGGCCGAGGTTTTTCCATCGGGGGCGAAGCGATTGAGGTAGTTCTCCTCCTTGTCCTGGTCATTGGGGGTCATGACCGTGGGAGGCAGCTGTTTCGGGTCGCCAAAGAGGAAGCACGGCAACATGGTGTTGCCCCAGATGTCGTAGAGGTCCGACCGGTTCATGTTCGCCGCCTCATCTATTGCCACCCCTTTGGCGCGGGTGTTCTTCCATCGCTTGAAGCCCGGGAAATTGTGGGTGGCCGCGGGCGTGGTGCAGAAAATGTCTGCATTGTCAAGGATCCTGCCCATGTTTGGGCTGATCAACTTGATCGCCAAGTCGCCGTCCTCGTTGAACTTCTCCCAGGGAACCACACCGGTAGCAACGTCTCGGAGGAGTTCCAAAGACTTGTTGCCATTGATCTTGCGGCGAAGTTCCCAGAGCTTTTCACTGTCGTTCGGGTGAAGCTCTCGGACAGCGGGGGAGCCCAAAACAACCAAGAACCAAAACGCCAGGGACAAGTTGAGCTTCCAGCGGGACGCCACGCCAAAGCCATGCGGGGCTGCATCATCGCCAAGATCCGGCTTCTCCAGCAGCTTCATGCAGGCGGCTACCTCCTGCTTCTGGTTGTAGGCACGGATGACGAGCTTGTGGCGGAAGCGGCCGGGATCATCGTGCTCCATGCCCTCGTTCAGGGCCTTGGTTATGGCGCGGCTTCTCTGGTCGATGCGGGCGGCAAAATTGTCGCAGGCCACATTCGTTGGACCGCTGCAGAGTATCTGCCCAAGCTTCTCTGTCATGGCGAGGGCTACTGCAGCAGCGGCGGTTGTCTTTCCAGTGCCAGGGCCCTGTATATCAAGTCAGTTGTCGTTCACCTCAATGTCAATAGAAAGAATAGACTTACAGCGGCGACGATGCCCAGTCCTAGGGGCCGGTAGCAAAGATACTGGCGGAAGCGGCCACGGTCCGAATTCAGGGCCTCCCTAACAATGGCATCGGCATAGGCCTTGTTGCCAAAGTCCAGGAAGTTGTATACGGGGAGGGCCCGTAAATTGACAGCGGCGTTGTTGAGGGACATGGACCCCATGCGCCCCGCGAGATCCTCCCGGCCGGACTTTGTCATCCAATCATAGAAGCCGTTACCGCGCACGAGGGCTCGCTGCAACTCCATCTGGTCCTTGACATGGGCGGCAATAACCGCTTGTTCAGGGGTCAGACCGGCTCGCTTCTCTGACTTGTTGTCAGGATCAGGTAGGCCCCACATGATGGGGTTGGACGGCTCGGCGGTCGGATGAAGGAGGGAGACGGCTTCAACCTTCCATTGGCAATCGAGCATGCCGGCATCGAATTTGAGGGCGACGCAATGCTAGGACCCGCTCTCTTTCTTCAACGCGGCGTTCGCTTCCGCACGGCTACCAAAGTCCTTGACGGCGTATTCCCGGTTCATCGAGACGGGCTGACTCTTGGTCGGACGGCGCAGGTAGAGTACCAACTCGTGCTCTTCCGTTTCGTGGACGGAAAGTTCTTCAACGCCGTTTCGGTACTCGACAAACTTGCAGTCCCTGGTCATGGTTAGAGGGAATACACAGGCAGAATTAAAGCAACATACCATTCCGCGGCCGGGTGTTCATCACCATCCTCTTCGAAGAACTGCACGAAAAAGGATGCGCTCTTTGACAGGCGGCGCCAAGCATTTTCGCGCTGCTCCACAAAGCCGGCAGGCAGGGCAACGACCAGGTAAAACCGCTGTGTGTCGACGGCCGCGCCAGTGGTGGGACTGACAAAGTACGCCTGGGGCCTGTTCGATTGGATCTACCCAGATATTGTCAGTCTGGCTGAGCTAATGGCGGCTGTATGCACACATACCTCTATACGCGCATCGTCAAGCCACATGACATCTTGCACGTTGGCCTGGTTAACAACGGTCATGTGGCTGTTGTCATCATCATGTCTAGAAATTCGTGTCAGTTTCTATCTCAGATGAGTAAAAGAGAGCCTTGGCTTACGCGTATGATGCCGCAAACTGGTGGCCTTTGTTGGCCTCGATCGTGGCCTTGATGATGCTAGGCTCCCATTCCTGAAAGGCGCCGTATGGGTACTTGAACGGCGGGGACATCCTCTCTTCACTAAAATCCCTGATGGTTTCCTTGGCTGGCAGGGCAACGATGAAGTGGAAGCCTCGTTGAGTGAGAACATCCAGCAGAGTATGGCCATCAACGATGGGCTTGTTGTCATTCACCCAGCCTTCCAATTCGGCATCATCGACGTTGGTAAACGGCAAGCCAAATCCGGTGATTGTGGCATTTGCCCCGTCTTTAAGGCAAACCCGGACGATGGTAAGGCCCCTCTCTTTACGTTTGGCATCGGGGAAGCGAGCGAGCACGGCTGTGGGGGCTTCATCGAAGACATAGTGGCACCCATCGCGAGGAAACTTGACAAAGATGACGTGCTGATCAAACGCCACCACCGCTCCAGGGCCCGCAGTCTTGTCTTCTATAATGATGTCAGCAGAGTAAATGATGAACGAAAGGGCAGCAACTTACCGCGGTGTCGGACACCAAAGCCCAATTCCTCGTTGTCCACCTGGTCCTTGCCAAGAGGGAATTGAAGCATCAAGCCCATCCACGGGTCCGAATCGGCATAGTTAAAGGCACAGAATCGTGCCTTGACTTTCATCGGCAGGCCCAAATTTTGCCCGCTAGCGATGATGGAGCCGAATTCATTGCCAAAACTGGATTGTCTGTCAGTCTTGGGTATTTGAGATGAAGTGTGTTGATTGACATACGTGATGGCACAATCGTGTACCATGGCGGCCTTGACTGGTGCCTTGGCCTCGACCTTGGCCTCAGCCTTGACTTCTGCCTTGGCTTCGTCCTTGGCTGGTGCCTTGGTCGATGCCTTGGCCGGCGCCTTGTTCGATGCCTTAGCCGATGATGCCTTGGCTGATGATGCCTTGGCTGTTGATGCCTTGGCGGATGATGCCTTGGTTGGTGCCTTGGCTTGGCCTTGGGCCTTCTTCTCTGTCTGTGGTTGAGACATGTCGAAGTGTGTCGTTAAAACGACGGAGTACCGATATCCAAAGATTTCCGGTGAAGGATGTTCGTTAGTCAGACTAACGAACGATATGTACCGCTTCCACAAGGGATGACGGACGCAACAACACCACCAAGTCAGCGGTAAACCCGCCTTCCTGGACTTCTCCTCAACAACCCAAGAGCCTCCGCTCCCCCCAAGGACGTCAAACGGATAAACCGAAAGATAAAGTACCACTCTCCAAGGAGTAATGGTGACACGACCAAGGAGTTCACTTCTGCAATTGTGTGCTGTGAATCTGTCCTTTCAGACAAAGCTTCCAACTGAAACAAACAAAGACAATAAACTTGGCCTATACAGGCCGGCGTAGAGAGACAGAGAGAGAGAGAGAGATTGGTCAAAATGGTGTTTTTTTAATAAAAAAACACCAAGGCAGCGCGGAAGAGGTGAGTTGCTTGATAGAAGAAGGGGAAAGGTTGTGGGAGCGACGAGAATCTCGGCCTAAGTATGTGTGCACTTAATGGGTCTGTGCGTTATTCGCCACCATGAGGCCATCGTGTTATTCAGATGTTATTGTTTATGCCGATAAAGGCGCGCTTTAGGTAGTGTGCATTCACTCTCCGCTCACTTCACGCACCCCAGCAACGATGAGTCGTAAGCTCCAGAAGACTGTAATTATCTAGCATGTTGACACAAATAATACCAGTCTACATGACGAGTACATGAAGAGGCTATTGGAGCACTCTTGTGCACCAACCCCTTGTGATGAAAGCTTCCTTCTGGGCCATGTTCAAAACTTGTTGGAGTACGGCATTGGAGCCTGAGTGTCCACGATATTTCACATCAGTTGTCTGTCTCATGAGCTGCTACTATCTAAAAGCTTCCGTAGTTATCCCTTGACAGCAGGCTCTCGTGAAGTCATTGCAACAATAGATGCTCTGAGTTTCTACTCCGCCCAGCTGCCTGCCTTTGCAAAATGTAAAGACATATGCGACGAGAGATAGAAGTTCCAATTAATAAGGTCGTTATATTTGACCTTTAATCAACTCCTAGCCTGCTCTAATAAATTGAGAATCACGGCTGCTTGCTGCGTCAATTCGTTGAACAAGCCCGACTGGCGTTGCCCCAGACTGCAAGATCTGTAGCAAGAGGTTGAAATTCCATACCACACTCATGTAATCATCCCCACATTTCGATGCCCCATCAAATGTGAGTTTAAATTTTAGCGCTGCCACACGCGATCTCGGCACATGCGAGAGAGACGCTAAGGCGAGACACAGGGAATGAACACACGCCATGAATGTTTAGCTTGGCGGCCGACTAGGGATGACTGCTGCACAACCGATGACTTGTTAATAATGATCGATGCATTTTAATTAAATATATAGACACTGTTTGAGTAATTATGTACGATGCTGTTGTTTCATCAGTGCAGGAGGTCCATCGTTTCCAAGGCTCTCAAATGCCTTTTAGGGCCCATAGCCCTACTGACCTCTTGTAAGGGCAGGAAAAATCTTCCGATAAACAAACAGCCCCTCGCCTTCCCACGAAACCTTGTTCTTCACACGCAGTTCGCTCCCGTACCACCTTCTGCACACCTCATACCCCGCTCCCAACCCATTCTCTACGGGTCTTACCAGTAATCATGCTTGGATCTTCCTCTTCTCCATCGGTAATCTTTATGATGCCGGTACTCTCCTCTCCATCGGTAATCTTTATGATGCCGGTACTCTCTTCATCGTCCCTTCAGCGAGCCGCAAATTCCCTTTTGCTTCTTCGCTTACCTGCAATAATGCATGCTCTACCTCCACGATGCCTGATTTAGCAAAGGCTGACTCTAGAGGCCAATGGCTTTAGCATTTGCCACAAAGGTAAATGTGTGATGATTGAGATCCTACAAAGCAAGGAATTAATGGTGTCATAGTGGATCGGACGACGAATAATGCGTGGTATTACTTTTACACCCACAATCTTCACAATACCGACAATCCCCTTATCACCCCGGACGTGTCGGACGTTACCTACGCTACCCACGTTACCCACGTTACCCACGTTACCTATATTACTTATTATATATATTTCCGAGAGTTCTTCTTGCATCTTTCAAGCAGACCTTGGAAGCCCTTCAAGAAATGCACACATCGACAGTGCCGTTCAAACACTTGTTGGCATCGGCAATACATTCCTCCGTTCACATGGAGCCGGCACCTTATGCAAGAGAGCCGGGCTTTGCATTCGACTTCAGTGATCTCGAAACTGGTTTGACTGGTTTTACTGTTTCTCCTCTAGAACCACCTCAGCCAGAAGCCCTTTCAGCTCGTTCAAGCCTGGACTTGACACAAGCCAGTGCTCTTCTGAACACTTTGTCCCAAGAGTTGTCGCTCATCCAAGGCCCACCAGTCACTGGAAAAAGCTACACGGGGGAAAAGATCAAAGCCTTGACTTGATCCAAGCCAGTGCTCTTCTAGATACCCTGTCCCAAGAGTTCGTGTTACCCATATTACTCACGTTACTCACGTTACTCATGTTACTCATGTTACTCACGTTACTCATGTTACCTACGTATTATTTGTCATCATATCTCTCACACAAAGCTTCAAGTCGTCTAATCTCGCCCTAAGTCACCTTGCCGCGCTTGGAAGCTTTACACTTGGCCTTTATAAGGAGTCAGACAAGGAGCCCTCTGCTCGGTGGGAAGCTATAATAGAGATGTCTCCGAACAAGATGGAGAGTATAGAAAAGCGCCGTTTAACGCCAAATGATCTTTTACTTCATGTTCGACGGCCTGATAGTACGAAACAAGGCCAATTTCCGGGGTTAGAAGAGCCGTGATGGCTGTGAGACTACGAATTCCGTTCGGGCGGGATCAACGGTCAACGAGTGGACTACCGGGTAGGTAGTTGTTGAGATGAGTGGTGGAGGTTGCGGATCTGTGCGCGTGTTCGACAGAGGGAAGAAGCGCCGTAAGGATATGGGCTTCGAGAACTTCCCCTGCTTCTTCACACAAAAGAACCTTGCACTGAAGTTTTCTCAAGAGCTTTAGTTTTCCTGCGAGTCCTGTGGTTGTAACGCCGATGATATCTGCCTGCTGTAGACATCAACTTGAATTATTGCATTAATTCAGGCTAATTTACTGCTATCTGAGAGTTATCCGGGGTGCCTCTAGTTCATAAGTCACGCATTCTACCATAGCTAGATAGGAAGTGAATGAGCACACAGTTATCAGCTATCATGTAGTGGACCCGCAGTTAGGTCTCAATTGGTGACGGTTTCAATTATTGACTTTCTCATTCTATCATCATCGGCCGCACCTTGGGGCGCACGCCGTGACTCCAGCACCAGAATATCCCTTTCCCGATCGCTCTCATTCAGCTCATGACGCAGCCGCAGCCATCGGGGTTCTGCAGTATTCATCGTGTCGGTGGATGAACATATCACCATTTTTGAATACGTATGACGAGGGCTGGCGGTGCCGGGAATGTGAATTGATCAAATGCTTGGGAATCCCCGTCAAGCCAGGGCTCGATGAAGTGGTCAAACTTTATTATGATTGGTTGCGCTTGGTCAATGCATGTGAGAATAGCCGTTGCTTGTTGTCGATTTTGGAATCTTGGACAAAGTGAGTCTCTGTTTGCGTCAGTCGGGAAAGCTGGAACTTGTGTCTCTATGTCGATTGTTGTACTGGCGAATAGAGATGGCATTGCCATTCAAGCGTTGTTGGATGGGGTCGAGGAACTTGAAGGGGATTCACAACTGTTTTTGTTAGCAAAGATAGCTCAAGGGCGTTGGGGTCGCATGCTGCAACGTACCGGATGAAGCAAAATTTTGATGTCAGGATGAGAATGTGGAGGTTGAGTCAGGGAAAGGTTTACCATGACTGTCAGGTGTCGCCAGCCGGCAACAGTCTCCGCACTTGCCTGTCAATGAACACCACTTGCCCACTGAACAGAGCATGCAATGACAAAGGGTTGGCTTGCATTCTGCAAGGACACTGGAGCTAACATTGTTGGATCCAACTTACCCAGGGTGGCATTCTCTAGAATTTCATGCAGAGACCCTGCGCAAGTACGATTCCAGTCGTACGGTACGGACCGTCGCGATGCAAGCCTCCCGCCGAAAGATGCATGAGGGGGGGACAACGTGAACCCCGTTATATTCCCCCCATTGCTTGTCTGAATGAAAATGGCTTGATCCCCAATCTTGTGTCACTTT
Organism: Cladobotryum protrusum; assembly: GCA_004303015.1. NCBI lineage: Eukaryota > Fungi > Ascomycota > Sordariomycetes > Hypocreales > Hypocreaceae > Cladobotryum > Cladobotryum protrusum. The sequence goes on from RZGP01000008.1 coordinate 6,297,344, forward strand.
GCTGAATGGGTATCCACACTGGGCGACTGCCTGGTGTTCAGGATTGCCGTCGTTTGGGAAGAAATGGACAAGCAACCCACGCCCCTTGGTCTCCTGCTCATTTGGTTGTACCCCGTGTAGAATATAATATTTTAGATGCCCAGACAAGAAAAAAAACTCTTCTCCTCCTCAAGCATTCCATCGTGACTCGTTCGTCGTCGTGGTGTCAATTCTCTCGTCCGCCCCCCTGTGTTTGCCTTTGTGACCGTTTATATTCTGTTTCCTGATAACCGTTGCGCAGGCACGATACAACCTTCACGGTACGGGCCGTTGCGAAACAAGCTTCATGCCAACGGATGCATCCCCAGAATATTCCGCAACGACCGTTCTCGCTACACATCTCACCGTTCGTCCAACGAACAATGAATCAGTTCCAGGCATCGTGATACTGTATGGGACACTGTACCGGCACGGTGTGCCTTCCTTATTGAACATGTCCTGGAGATGTCGTCGGTTTGGGAAGGAACGGACGAGCACCCAGGGTCACCCACAATATTCAGTCTAGATAATCGCACAAAATGAAAACTTTTCCGTCTTCTCCTCAGTGCCGTTCTCCCAGTTGTCTGGATGATTCGCTTTCTTCTGTGTCGACCGTCCGTCCCCCTTTTCTGTTTCTTGCCTGGCACAAGCCCTTCTGGTTCTTGTGTCGTGTGGGAAACCACTCTTTTCGAACTGCCCTCGTTTTTTTGTTTGTGGACGAAAGCATTTGCTCATCGCTGGTCCTCGTCAGAGGCTGGTACGATTGTTTGGCTTGCCATTCGGTCGTGAGACTTCGGACTCCATTACCGGTACTCCCCTGGGAGACTGGTACATATCTTTGGCTTGCCATTGATTTTGGTGTTCCGTTGTTGCTTTCTGAAGCGTTTTCGTCGTGAGAACGGCACTTTGCCGTGGCCGTGTCGTCGAGTTCATCGCGACATTGGTTCCCTTACCGGTACTTCCTTGGGAGACTGGTACTTATCTTTGGCTTGCCATTGATTCTGGGTTCCATTGTTCAAGATGTCTTCTCGATGTAAGTCTCTACGCCAATTGCTGCCGTACATGACTAACACGAAACTCCAGATCCCGTTCGCTCAAGCCGAGCTGCGATCAACTCAACTCCCATCGCTCCTCTGGCCGAAACTTCTGACAACGAGGCGTCTCCTTTCTTCCCCACGCCTCACACAACCAAGCGTCGAAGGGCTGTCGACCGCTCCCCCTCTCCTCCACCACAGCCAAGCCGACGTGGACACAAAGCTCGCAAGATCCTTGTGGAGAGCGACGACGACGAATTTGTGCCAGAAGCAAGCCCACAGGCCCCACGCACAACCCGGCCCAAGCGTATGCCTCCTTCATCTCATATACTTTCAGTCCCCTTTTGGATCTTGAGCCATGAAGGTCTCTGAAGTCGTGTCATGCTGGGCTCGTACAGCTTTCAGGCGCTGTCTCGTTTGGTTGCCTGCAATTTGCCAAGTCTGGCAACTTGTCCAAGGCTTACCATATGTTTCCGTTGTCTCTCTTTGACTTGTCCGTTTCTATGACTGCTACCAGTGACGAGCTTCCCAAGTCATGACTATTGTTCGGCTGTCTGATATACACTTGCCATTTCTTTTACCTCCGCGAGCGTCCAATCATAGACACTTCTCCCTCTTCTATTCGCCTGTTTTTATCTGGATGACATGTGTCAAAGTCATATTTTCATTTATACTTTTTATTTTGCATGAATTGTGCAAGTGTCCAAGATTGTCGCATCTTGGTCACTTGGTTTCCCCCCTGTTTTGCTCGCTTGTTGGGTGGCCGAACTATTTGCGTGGCCTAGAAGTGTCCCGGTTATGCATCTCGTTTCCTAGACAATTTTGTCTGTTCTCTGATCGACCTTCTTGCATACTTATATTGTTTATCCGTCGTTTGTCGTTTCCCGTTTCAATCTATTACCTAAATTATCTTCATGCACTTATCTTCTTACTCGTGTCCATATCATGGAAGTGTCCAAGTCATCGTACGCTGTGCTCGTTCAGTTTTTCGGAAAATCTCCCCCTCTTTCTCTATTCTCGTGCTGTCTCTTATGCACAGCGTTATATCCCGCTCGTAGTGATTGGGCTCGTTTTGCCTCGAGATCTGTTGATCTTATTTTGGTGTCCCCATTCTTGGTTCTGCGGCTCATCGTATCTTGTCTAATACTCTAGATCCAGGCGTCATCAAGACACGAGACAATGCTGTCCCATCATCAGTGCCAAAGTCCGTCCAGAGTGATGGTGATGATGACGAACCATCTCGCCTGGTGCCTGAGGATGACGACAATTCCGAGTACGATCCGGAGGATGTCTGTGTTGAGTTCGATGCCTTGGAAGAGCTGGGAATTGATGCAGTCGATATTGATGCCGCTACTCTCGATGAATTGAAAAAGGATATTAGCATCCAGGAGCCCGTCGTCGAAAATGGAATGATCCGCGTTGGCCCTCAACCGTTTCAACCACAACTGCACGTTGTTTCAGCCCCAGCAAAAGAGGCCTATCAGCGTTTTAAGAACCGTGTCCGACATAATACTCACAGTGCTGACCGAAAGCTGTACAACTATACTCCTGAAATGATAAGGGAGGTCTCCGAAGACATGCTTGACTTTTTGATGGGATCTTTAGAAGAGCGGGAAGAAGTCGTTTCAAGACTTTGCGATTACACTGGAATGCCAACGTACTGGACTCCTGGTCCGCGATCTCCATCATTAGAAGGGGCCTACGCATATAGCGTCAAAGATGGTCATATTGGATACCACGCAGTCCCTAACTTGTGCGTTATCTCTACAGCTCTCAACTTTACCAAGTGCAAGCAAGCCCCTATCTTTCTACCATTGATTGCCGCTTGGTTAAAGACACATGATCATCAGGAAGATTTCAATAAGCGACGCGCGCAATGGTCATGGATTTTCAATGCGTTATCAAACACGGTCATCTTGCATCGTATGTTCCATTTGAAAGGCGAACGCCAGACGCTGAGCAAAGACTGGTCAAAATGGAACTCTAAAAAGCAAGAAATGACACTCGAAGTGTTACGGACGGGAACCAAGACTGCCGAGGTCGACCAATGGCTATCCGAAAGGGATCAGTGGAGCCTCTTTCGAACCACAGAAAATTCCAAGCCCCCCGTATCCTCTCCCGAAGACATTAAGAAAGGAGACGACATGTATAACACGCTTGTGAAAATTGCTCATGCATACAGTCTCACTAAGGATGAGTTTGACTTTTATCTGACCCTCCCGGCACCTGACAGGACTAAAAGGGTCTTCTATCCTTACTATGTGCTCTCAAGGCCCCAAGCCGAAGCCATCGGATGGAATTGGCGCGCGCTCTTAACTCTTTGTCACACAATGATCCTCACGCTTCGAAAACAATGCAACAAGCATGCGGAGAAGGCAGGGTATGGCGAGTCTCATCTTAATAAGAACACCTTGGTTTATTGGATGTGTGCATACTTCTGCAAGAAAATCGCCCAGATCCGAGGCATGAAGGCAGGGGTGCCCAGAGAAGAGATTCAGTTTCACATCCTCGATCGATGGGGGCTCCCAGTTGTACCATGGCGCTGCCACGGTTTCAAGGCATCATTGTGCAAAGGCCCCGATCATGGCATTGCAATGAAATTCGGCTTTACAGCGGCAGAGGGTGAAAGCTTCGACCCTCTCAAGCATATTAATCTTAATTTATGCACAGTAGAGCTTGACTCTATCACCACCAACGTTGCAATGAGCAACTATGCAACAAGCGACTGGGATGGGATTCGATCTCTACTCTGTAACGTACCACTGAATCACAGTCTCTGGAGGGTCGATCCAACGCTCGGAAATGAAATTTGGAAAGGAGAATGGGCCAATGAGGCTAAGCCAGAGCCACCCAAACCTGAATTCGATATGCCTCTGATCTCAATCAGTCATTGGGTGTCGACTGAAGCCGAGGCAGAAGACCCTCAAATCATATGTCATAGATGCAGAAAGCCTTTCGTCAATTTTGGTCTTCTAATTCAGCACTATCGTCACAATCAGGACAACCACGACGGGCCTTGCAAGCAAACTGAAGATGCAGTTGATCTAGATCAAGTCAATTTCGACGAGACATATTGGAATGATCGAGGTTTTGCTTGCAAACAGTGCCCGGCGAAGTTCAAAGAGAATTCTATACTTACGAAACACATAAGATTCGTGCACAACAAAGAGCAGGCACATGCCTGTGATGAATGCCCCTATAGGTTCGAAAGCGCCTATAGATTGGCTTCCCATGTGGCCACAGTCCATCGGGGGGAAAGGCGTTTCCCGTGTGACGAATGTGACAAGGGGTTTATCAGTCGCGCACATCTGGAGGAGCACCAAAGATGTGTGCATCGTAACGAAAGGCTGTTCGAATGCGATGATTGTGGCAAAAAATTTGGCCGACTGTGTGATCTCTGGCAGCATCAGCGCACCATGCATAGCGCTGAGGCTGCTCAAACGTGTCCTGAGTGTGATGGGATCTTGCCGAACAAGGTGGCCCTAAGCGCACATATTGCAACAGAACACAGCCCCGATCTTCAAAACGTCTGTGGAGTTTGTCAAAGGCGGTTCAAACTCCCCTGTCAACTTGCCATCCATATGCCAAGTCATTCAACGGAAAGGCCATGGAAATGTGACGAAGAAGGGTGTGAGAGGGCATACAAACGCAAGGGTGATTTAGCATATCACAAAAAGACAAATCATTAAATAGAATATATGTTTATAATTGAAGTCGTTGATCCTTAATCTCTTGATTCTACATAATGTTTATAAAAGCAAGTTAAATGTTTATATATGTAATTTATTTATAATCTACTAGTTTTAATATAGGTTTAATTACAACAAAATTAGGAAAGGAAGCCCTTATAGCATTCCTTACTAGCATGAAGATCTGTACGCGAGGCTGGTTCCCAGAGGAATAGAGGATGGGTTTATTCAGACCTGAACAAGCAGACTAGAGAGAGCAGGTTTATTGAGATTAGAACAGGCAGGTAATAGAGACCGGGTTCATTCAGGTTAGAACAGGTTAGTAATAAAGACTAGGTTTATTTAGATTAGAATAAGAGTAAGATTTATTCTTATAAAAATAAACTAAAGATTTAATTAAGTATTAGACGTATTTTTATAAAATAAATTAAAATTAAATAAAATATTAAAAAACTGTAAAAATTTTTAAAAGCCTTTAGAATTAAAAGTTTAATTAATATTATAAAAACTTAATTTAATAAAACTAAAAAAAAAATTTAAAAGCTTATTTTATTAATATAAAGTTTTATATATAAAATTAATTTAAAAAAAAATATAAATTAATTAATTAATTGGTTAATTTAAAAATTAAAAAATATATATAATGTTTAAAACAAAAAAGCAAAAAGCTATTAATAAAATAAAATAATATTTTATATTACTAGCTTAAAGGCTAGTTAATTAATTATTATTTTATGAAGTTATTATATAAGAAACTTTTAAATAAATAAATAATTGTTTTATAAGCCTTAGGTTTTTATAAGTATAATAAAAAAACATTTTTATATATAAAACTAATTTAAAAGAATATATAAGTTAGTGAATTTATTAATTAATTTAAAAGCTAAAAAATATATATAATACTTAAAATAAAAAAGTTATTAATAAAAAAAATTATATTTTATACTATTAACTTAAAGACTAAGTAGCTAGCTGTTATACTATAAAGTTATTATATGAAAGATTTTTAAATAAATAAATAGCTGCTTTATAGACTCTAGGCCTTTATAAGTATAATAAAAAATAAGTAAAAATATAAGTGTTGCACGAAATCAAGACAAACTTAGTCAACTTACATTCAGCTAAAGCCAGGAATAGAGTTTCTGAAAAGCTACTTTATAATAAGTTAAATAATAAAAATTAATCTTTTTAAGAAAATTAAAATTAAAAATACTATTAATTATTTTAATTATTTTTTTTAATAAACTAAAGTTAATATAATTTAATTTTTAATACTATAAATAAATTAATTTTAATAGTTTATTTAAGTTTTTTAAGTTTAATTTAATTAATAAATTCTAGGTTTTTAAAACTTTATTATTTAAAAATTTTAAGTTTTTTAAATTAGTTTTTAATATTTTTATTTAATTAAAAAATTAAAAATGTTTAAAAATTTTGTATTTAAAGACTTTATATTTTTTAATTAATCCTTTTTTAATTAAAATTATTTTAAATTTTTAAATGAAAAATTTTTTAATATTTTTTAATTTTTAACTACTTAAAAACTAATATTTTAATTTTTATAAAATTATAAATATATAACTTAAATTTAAAAAAGAAAGGTTTTTAAAAAAAATAAAAGAAATTGTATTTTTAAAAATTAAATAATATAATTATATTTTTTTATTCAATTTCAATATATATTAAACCTAAAATAATCTTTGAAGTTATATTATTTTAATTTATTAAATAAATTAATATTAAATTTAAAATAATAAAAATATTTTATAATTTTATTTTATTATAAATATTCAACTATTACATAAAAACTTAAAAATTAATTATATTTATTTATTAAAAGAAATTATTATTAATATTAATTATATTTAATTAATTATTAAAAATATAATTTAAAAAATTATTTTTTAAAATTAATTATATATAAAAAGTCTTATATATACTCCTCTTTAAAAGACAAGTTTACCTAGCTCGTTTAATTATATTATTTATATTTTATTAACTTATTAATTATATTAAAAATTTAAATCTTATACATTTTATTTAATTATATAACAAAAATTATAGTATTAATTAAACGATTATATATATTACTACTCTTAATTATCTAAAATTTAGCTTTCTATTAACTTTTATTTTCTTTTTTTTATATTCTTTAATATCTTTTTTTCCTAAACCCTAAACTTAATCTTCTTACCCCAGTTTTAAAAAAGCCTATCTATTAAATATCTTATTTTAATAACCCCTTTCTTATCACTTTAATCTTTAATAATATCTTTTTTAATCTTTAATTTAACTATTATAATATTAATATTTAATTCTTTCTTATAAGCTATTTTATTACTTTAATTAACTATTATTATTAATTTTAAAAGCTTTAATCACTTACTTAACTATTAATAATTACAAATTAAAATATATACAATCATATATACGTTTTTAACTTAAAGAATAATCATTGTTTATTATTATATTTATAGTCTTAAGTTATTTGTATAAGACTATAAGCAATTCTGGTTAAGTATATTATTTTATATAATCCAAATAAATAAATTCTTTTATTTTTATACTCTTAAATACTTATAAAATATTTAATTTTAAATTAAAAAACTTTATCTTTTAGTGTATTATTTGCTATTATAATAAATATATTATATAAAAATATATATAAGTTTAAATTCAGTCTAATTAATTACTTAAAAAACCTTAACTTTAATAATACAATTAAAACTTTAATATTATAATTTAATATATAAGTTATAGTTATAAAGGTTTAATAATTTATTATAATAGTTTATAAGATAATATTAATTTTATTTTATGATTATTATATTTAAAAAAAAAAATACTTTTATCTATTATTTTATATTATTAATAAAATTAATTTCTCTTTCCATTTATCCGTTTTTATAATAAATATTATATTATAAAATTAAATTATAAATTAATTTAACCCTTTTGGGGGATAAGTCTATCTGGCTTGTTTGATTGTATTATTTGACTTTTATTATTTTATTAGGTTATTTAATAAGATTAATTGTATTAAAGATTTAAGTTTTATATATTTTATTTAATTATATAATAAAACATTAGTTATATAATAATATAATTAAAGTATTAGTAAAAAATTATATATATTATTATTTTTAATTATCTAGGATTTAACTTTTTATTAATTTTTATTTCCTTAAGTAACTTTTTTTATATTTTTTAGTATTTTTTTTTCTTAAGGCCTAAGCTTGGTTTTTTTGCTTTAATTTTAAAGAAACCTGGCTCTTAGATATCCTGTTTTAATAGTTTATTTCTTATTATTTTAATCTTTAATAATATTTTTATTAGCCTTTAATTTAATTATTATAGTATTAGTATTTGGTTTTTTCTTATAAGCTATTTTATTACTTTAATTAGCTGCTGTTATTAGTTTTGTCAAGGGCTTTGGTTACTTATTTAGCTATTGATAGCTTGCTAAAGGTTATTGTTTATTGTTGTATTTGTGGTCTTAAGTTGTTTGTATAAGGCTATGAGTGATTCTAGTCAAGTATAAATAAATTCTTTTATTTTTATACTTTTAAATATTCGTAGAATATTTAGCTTTGAATTAAAAACTTTATCTTTTGGTTTATTATTTGTTATTATAGCGAATATATTATACAAAGAGTATATATAAGTTTAAGTTTAGTCTAGTTAATTACTTAAAAAACCTTAATCTTAATAATATAATTAAAGCTTTAGTATTATAATTTAATATACAGGTTATGGTCATAGAGGTTTAATAATTTATTATAATAATAGTATTAATTTTATTTTATAGTTATTATATTTAAGAAAAGAGATTACTTTTATTATTATATTTTATATTATTAAATAATTTAATAAAATTGATTTATATTTAAATCCGCGGGTATAAGCTCCTATAATAAATATTATATTATAAAATTAAATTATAAATAAATTAATTTAATAGATAACTATAATTAATTTTTTAATATTTTTTAAAATATTAATTGTAAGAAATTAAAAATTAATTTAATTTATAATATAATTTAAAATATATAAAATTTTAAAACTTTTATAAATTTATTTTATTTTTTTAAAAAAATATAATATTCTAGTTATTTTTCTAATAAAAACTATAAAGTAAGTCTAGTTTATTAGCAAAAGATTAAAATAAATTTAAATAATAAGTAAATATATTATAGTTTAGGTTATTAAATAACTAATAATAAACAATTATATTAATAATTAATTAAAATTAATTTTATTTAAATAATATAAAAGATTATATAATAAATAAGTTTTATTTTAATTATATAAATATAGATTTATTTTTATTAAAATAAACTAATAACTATTAATTAAAAAATTAAATTAATTTTATTTAAGCTATTAAATTTACTTAAATTAATCTTATTTAAACTAATCTTAATTAATTATATTTTCTAAGGTTTTTTTATAATTATATTTTAATTAATAAAATATATAAGTATTACTAAAAGTAAGTTTAATTTTATAAATAATATAAATATAAAATTAGATTATTATATATTACTTTTTTTTTAATTTTATTTTTAAAACCTATTAATTCTATATAAATACTTATATTTTTTTTTCTTTTTCCTTTAAACTTATTTTTCTTTTATAAATTTTTATTCTTTCTAGTTTTTACTATATTAGAATAAATAATAAAAATAATTAACTTTATTAAAAAAAAAATATTTAAAATCTTATAAATTTATTATATTTTTTAATTTTAAAATATTTTCTTATTTTTTTTATATTATTAATAAATAAAATATATTATTACTAAAATAAAACTTATTATAAAACTTATATTAAAAAATATTACATTTACTATAATACTAGTAATAATAATTCTTTTACTTATAAATATTTTTATATTTTCTTTTTAAATATAATTTAATATTTCTTAAATAATTATATTATTTATATAAAAAATAATTTAGCTTCTTAACATAAGACTATAAAATATAATCTTATTATTATAATAATTAAATCATAAAAATTAATAAATAAAAAAAATTATTATATACTAAAATAATAAGTATAATTATATATAAAATAAATACTTTTAATAAATTAAAAAAAGAAATATTATAAAATAAAGTTTACTTTTAATATTTCCTTAAATAATTTTATAATTAATCTATTAACTAAGCTTAATTAATAATTATTTCTTATTAATCTTTTAAGCCTAAACTCTAGTAAAATCATTATAAAATTATCTAAGAATAAACTATATATTTAATAAACTCTTATATATTCTTAATATTAAAATAATTCTTTTATTTAATTAAATATTAACATTTATTATTTTTATAATATATAACTAAAATTAATTTTATTTTATATTTTTTTTTAATTAAAAATATTTTAATAAAATTATAAATAATTTTTTTAATATTTTTATTAATTAATACTTTTTTAAATAAAAAATATAAAAAATTAAATATATTTATATTTTTTCTAGTAATAAAAGTTTATAATTAATATTTAAAATAATCTTTTTAATTAAATAAAATTTTAGTTTTTTAAAGTTTAATTTATTATTTAATTATATTATTTTAATATTTAATTTCTTATTATTAAATATATAATAAAATAAATAAATTATATTTTTTTTCTTAAAATTAATTTTTTTTAATTTATTTTAATTTATATATTTTTTTATTTTTACCAAAATAAACTTAAGCTATTCTCTTATAATTTAATATAATTTTCTTTATTTTATTTACTTTAATTATAGTTTTATTTATAATAATACTATTTCTTAATATTTTATAAATATTAAAGTTATAATTAAAGTTAATATATATAAAACTTAAGCTTATAAATTTTAAAATATTTATATTATAAATAATCTATACTAAAAATAAAAGTTTTTATTTAATTATTTTATTTAAAATTAATATAATAATATAAATATCTTTTAATAATTTAATTGATTTATTTAATTTATTTATTTATTTATAAATAATAAATTATATTAAACTTATAATTAATATTTAATTATTTTATTAATTTTTATTAAAACTTAAAAATTTTTTTTTTTTTTTTTTTAATTTTTTTATCTCTTCTCTTTTTTTTTTTTTCCTCTCCTCCCCCCTCAGTTTCTTTCCTTCCTTTCTTCCTCCTTCTTCCCCTCCTCTTCTCTTTCCTTTTTCTCCTTCCTTTCCTTTCCCTCCCTCCTTTTCTCTCCCCTTTCCTCTTCTTCTTTTTTCTCGTTTTTTTCCTCCTCCCCCGTTCCCTTTCCTTCTCTCCCTTCTATTTTCCAGCCTTCCTTCTTTCTCTTCCCTCTTTTTCCTCTTTTCCCTCTTATTTTTTTCCCCCCTTCCCCTCTTCTTTCCGTTCTTTCCCTCTTTTTTCTCTTCTTTTCTCTTTCTCTCTCCCCTCTTCCTCGCTTTTTTTCCCGTTTTTTTCTAGGTTTCCCCATTCCCTTTTCTTTTTCTCTTCCTCTCGGTTTTTTCTTCTTTCTCCTTCCTTTTTTCCCCCCTTCTTTTTTTTTTCCCTTCCTCCTCTTTTTTCCTCTCCTTTTCCGTCTTCTTATTTTTCCCTTAAAATCTTTCCTCTATCTTCTCTTCTCTTTTTCCCCTTCTCTTTCCCCCTTCTTTTCTTCTTTTCCTTTTCTTTTCCTTCTCGTTGCTTTCTTCCTTTCCCCTCTTCCTTTTCTTCTTTTTTCCTTTTTTTCCTCCCTTCCCCTCTCCTTCCCTTTCCCCCCCTCTTTCCTCTCTTTCCTCTCTTCTTTCTTCCGTTCTTCTCTTCTCCTCCCCTCCCCGCTCTTCTTCTCCTTTCTCTCCCTTTTCCTTTCCTCTTTCTTCTTCCCCCCCTCCTCTTTTTCTTTTTTCCCCCCTCCCCTCCTCCTTCCCCCGTTTTTCTTCTCCCTCCCCTCCTTTCCTTTCCTCTTCTCTCCGCTTTCTCCTCCCCTCTCCTTCCCTTTCCTCTCTTCTTTTTCTTTTCTTCTTTTCCTTTCCCCTTCCCCCCGTTTCTTTTCCCTTTTCTTTTTTTCTTTCCCTTCCCTCTCCTCCCTCTCCCTTTTTCCCTCCTTCCTCTTTTCCTTTTTTTCCCCCTCTTTTCTCTCTTCTTTTTTTCTCTCCCCGTTTCCTTTTTTTTTCCTTCCTTCCTCCCCTCTCTCTCTCCTTTTCTTCTCCTTTTTCCTCCCTTCTTCCTCCTCCTTCCTCCCTTTCCCCCCCTTTTCTCCTTTTTTCCTTCTTCTCCCTTTTCCTTCCTTTTCTCTTCTTTTCCTTTTCCTCCCCTTTCTCTCCCTTTTCTTTCCTCTCCTCCTCTCCTTTCCCCCCCTCCTTTTTTCTCTCTCCCCTTTCTCTTTTTTTCCTTTCCTTCCCCCTTTCCCTTTTTTCCGTTTCCTCCCTCTTTCCTCTCTCTCTTCTTTCTCTTCTTTTCCCTCTTTCCCCCCCTTCCCGTCTTCTTCCCCTCTCTCCTTCTCCCCCCCTTTCCCTCTTTTTTCCCTCTCTTCTTCCTTTTTTCTTCCCCTCTTCTCCCCCTCTTTCTTCCTTTCCCCCCTCTCTTCCCCTCTTTCCCCCGTTTCCCTTTTCTCTCCCCCCTTCTTCTTTTTTTTTTTCCTCTCCCTCCCCTTCTCTCCTTTTTTTCCCTTCCCTCTCCTCCCTTCTTTTTTCTTCTCCCCCTCCTCTTCTCCTTTTCTCCTTCCCCCTCCCCCCCCTTTCCTTTTTCCCTCTCCTTTTCTTCCCCTCTTCCTCCTTTCTCCCTCGTTCTCCTTTTTCCTTTTCTTCTTTTCCTTTTCTTATTTTTTCTTCTTTTTCTTCTTCCCCTTCATTTTTTCTTTTTTTCCCCTCCTTTTTTCCTTTTCTTAATTCTCTTTCCCCCTTTCCTTTTTCCCTCTTCTTCTCTCCTTTCCTCTCTTTTTCCTCCTTTTTTCCCCTCTTTTTTTCTTTCCTCCCCTCTTTTTTTTCTTTCCCCCTCCTTCTTTTTTTCCTCCTTTCTTTCCTTTTTTCCCTCTTTTTTCCCCCCTCCTCCTCCTTTCCTCCCTTTTTTCTTTCTCCTTTTTTTCTCCGTTTCTTTTCTTTTTTTCCCTCCTTCCTTCCCTCCCCTCTTTTTCCTTTTTTTTTTTCCCTCTTTTCTTTCCCCCCTTTTTTTTTTTTCCCTTCTTTTCTTTCCTCTTCCCTTCTTCTCCCCTTTTCTTTTTTCTCTTTCTTTTTCCTTCCGCTTTTTCTTTCTCTTTTCCTCCCCTTCCTTCCTTTTTTCCTTCCTCTCCCCCTTCTTCTTTTCTCCTTCTCCCTCTTTTCCGCTTCTCTTCTCTTTCTTCCCCTTTCTCCGCTTCCCCCCCCTCCCCTTTTTCTCTTTTTCCCTTTCCCTCCCCCCCTCCTTCCTTTTTCTCTTCCTTTCTTTTTTCTTCTCCCCCCCCGTTTTTTTTCCTCTCCTTCCCTCCCTCTCCTTTCTCGTTTTTTTTCTCCCCCCTCTCCCTCCTTTCTCCTTTCTCCCCTCCTCCCCTTCTTTCTTCTTTTCTTCTTTCTTCCTCTCCTCCCCTCTTCTTTTTTCCTTTCTCTTTTTCCTCTTCCTTCTCCTTCTCTCTCCTCCTTCTTTTCTATCTCTCCCCTTTTTCTTTTTCTTTTCTAGTTTTTTTGCTCCCTCCGTCTTGTTTTCTCTTTTTTTATTTTTATATTTTATATTTTTTTAATTTTAAGTATTTTTTATATTTTATATTATTATTAATAATCTTTTAAGTTTTTATAAATCTCTCCTAATTTTTATATTTATATCTTTTTTTTTTCTTTTAAAATAAATTTTATTTATAATAATTATTTTCTTATTTCTTTTTCTTAATTTATTATTTTTATCTTATTCTTTTTTATCTATTTTATAATAGTTTTAATTTTTATATTTCTCGTTTTTTTTTCTTTTTTTATTTTTTTTATTTTTTTTTATTTTTTTTATTCTTTTTTTTATTTAATAAAAAGTTTATTTATTTATTTCTTAAAGTTATCCCCGTATTCTTAATAATATTTTTTTTTTAAACTAATAATATCCTTTATAATTTTAATATAATTAATATTAAACTATACTTATATTACTTTTTATAATATATTTTAATAGTTTTTTTTTTTTTATTTTTCTTTCCGTCTATTAATTTATTAAAAAAGTTTTAAATACTCCTCGTTTTTTTTTTTTTACTTTTAAATTCTTATTATAATAATAAGTCGTTTTAGTTTATTAATACATGGTCTGTTTTTTTTTTAATAATAGTATTAAATTATTATTTATTTTTAAGCTTAAAACTAGCTTTTAATACTTTTTGTTTTTATTTTTTCTTAAGCTTTAATAATTTTATAAAATATATTTTATTTTATTATAGTTATAATATTTAATTTTTCTTTTTGTTTATATTATATTAAGGTTTATTTGTATAGGGTTTATATTATATATATAAATAATAAGTTTCTTTTATTTCTTTTTATAGTTTAATTAAAATTAAAATCTTTATATTTTTTTTTCTTTTACTAATATTATTTATATTATTAATTATTAATCTTAATAATTATAATAATATATTTAATAAAAGTATTTAATTAATTTTTTTTATAAATTTTATCTTTAATTTTTTCTTTTAATCTTTTATAAAAAAGTTTATTAAAAGTTTATTATTTTAATTTAGCTTAAAAAAAATTTAATAAAAATATAAAATATAATTAACTATTAATCCTTATTAATTTAATCCTTAAAGCCTTTATATAATAATTCTTTTTTTATTTATTATTTTATAAATTAATTTAAAAATATTTTTAAACTTTTTATAATCTATAAAAATTTCATTTATTTTTTTATTTTAATTATCTTTTTTATTTATAAAATAATCTTATATTATTAGTTAAAACTAATCAAGTACTATTCCTTTTAAATAATTAATTATATATAAGACTTTTATAATACTACCCTTTAATTAAATTAAATAAAATTAATAAGTTATTTATAATTAAATAAAAAATACTTATAGTATACTAGGCTTTTTAAAAAATAATTTAAATTATTTTCGTTTTATAATTTCTTTTATGTTTTTCTTTAGTATTATTTATTCCTTGAGTTATTTATTCTTAAGTTTAAGTTTCTCTAGCTTAATAGTAAGTTTATTAAGGGTTATACACTTAGTTATCTTATTAATAATTTCGTATTACTTAGGATTTATAGTAATCCACTAAACACAAATCGTTAATATATAATGTTTTAGTTATTCTTTTAATAAAAACTATAAAATAAGTTTAATTTATTAGTAAAAGATTAAAATAAATTTAAATAATAAGTAAATATATTATAGTTTAGATTATTAAATAACTAATAGTAAATAATTATATTAACAATTAATTAAAGTAAATTTTATTTAATAATATAAAAAATTATATAATAAATAAGTTTATTTTAATTATAATAAATATAAGATTTATTTTTATTAAAATAACTAATAAACTATTAATTAATAAAATTAATTAATTTTATTTAAGTTATTAAACTTATTTAAGTTAATCTTATTTAAGCTAATTTTAATTAATTATATTTTCTAAGGTTCTTTTATAATTGTGTTTTAATCAACAGGATATACAAGTATTACTAAAAGTAAGTCTAATCTTACGGATAATATAAATATAAGATTAGGTTGTTACAAAAGGTTTTTTTAAATTTATATAAAATCTTAATTAATTTAATTTTTAATATTTATATAAATTTTTAATATTAAGAGTTTAAAATATAAATGATTAAATTAAAATTAAATTTAAATAAAAAATAATTGTAATTTAAAAAAAAATTATAAATCTTTTCTATCGCGCTTTTTTTTTTTCCCCTCCCCTCTTTTTTCCTATCTCCCCGCCTTTTTTCCCCTTCTGCTCTTCCCTTCTCCCCTTCTTCCCCTCCTTCTTCTCTTCTTTTTTCTTCCTCTCCCTCCTCCCTTTTTCCCGTTTTCTTCCCTTCTTTCTTCTCTTCCCCTTTCTCCTCCCCCTCTTCTCTTTTCTCCTTCTCCCTTCCCCCCCCCCTTTCCCCTCTTTTCTTCCTTCCCCTTTCCCCTTCTTCTTTCCTCCTCTTTTTCCTGCCCTCTTCTCCCTTCCCCTTCTTCCTCTCCCTTTTGTCCTCTTCCCCCGTTTTTTCCCTTCCTCCCCTCCTTCTTCCTTCTTTTCTTCCCTTTCTTCTTCTCCCCCGTTTTCTTCTTCTCCCCTTCCTCCTCCTCCCCTTCCGTTTTTTTCCCTTCCTCCCCCGCTTTTCTTCCCCGCCTTTTTCCTCTTTTCTTTCTCCCTCTCCGCCCCTCTCCCCCTCTTTCCCTCCCTTCCCTCCTCTTTTCCTTTTTTGCCCTTCCCTCCTCTCTTCCCCTCCTCTCTCCCCCCTCTCTCTTTCTCTTTTCCTTTTCTCCTCTCCTCTTTCTTCTCCGCGTTTCTCCTTTTCCCTTCCCCTCTCTCTCCCTTTTCTTCCCTTCTTTCCTCCTCTCCTCTCTCCTCCTCCCCCTCCCTTTTTTTCCCTCTGTTCCTTGTCCCCTCCGCTTCCTCTTCTTCTTCTCCTCGGTTCTTTTCTCTTCTCCTTTCTCTCTTCCCTTCTCCTCCTCCCGTTTTTCTTTTATTCTTCCCCGTTAAGGTTTTTTCTAGTAATTAATTAAGTTACATTTAAATTTATATATACTTTGTAAATAATATATTTATTATAATAATACATGATAAATTAAATTAGTAAATAAAGTTTTTTAGTTTAAAGTTAAATATTTTATATATATTTAAAAGTTGAAAATAAAGAAACTTATTTATGCTTAACTAGTATTGCTTATAATCTTATATAAATAATTCAAGACTACAAATATTATACAATAAATAATAGCCTTTAGTAAACTATTAATAATTAAATAAATAACTAAACTTTTAAAACTAATCATAGTAATTAATTAAAATAATAAAGGAATTTACTAAAGAAATTAAGTATTAATACTATAATAATTACATTAAAGATTAAAGAAGATATAATTAAATATTAAAATAATAAAAAAGATTTATTAAAAAAAATACTTAATAAATTAGTTTTTTTAAAACTAAAATAAAAAAATTAAATTTAAGCTTTAAGAAAAAGAATATTAAAATATAAGAAAACTTAAAAATAAAAGTTAATAAAAAACTAAATGTTAAATAATTAATAATCATAATATATATAATTATTTAATTAATATTATAATACCTTATTATATAATTAAAGAAACTATATAAAACTTAAATTTTTAATATAATTAATGAAATAATAAAAGTTAAGTGATTTAATTAAACAAGTTGAATAAACTAATCTTTTAAAAGAATATATATAACATATAATTAAATTAAAATCTTATAATATAAGTTATATAAATAATTTTAATTTTTATTAATATTTAAAAAATTATAAAAAATAATAATATTAGATTTTATTATGAAACTATGGAGTTTAATTAGATTAATTATAAAAATTAAATATTATAATACTTTAATAATTATAAATAAATTAATTAAATAAATTTATTTTTGATTATATTGAAAATTAATTAATATAAATATATCTATATATCTCCTCTCTTTCTTATTAAAAGATTTTCATTAAAACCTTTTTGTTTTTTTTTAATCCCTTCCCTCCTTCCCTGTTCCTTCTCCTTTCCTCTCCTTATTTATTTCTCGCTCCCTCCCTTTTCTTCCCCTCTTTCTTTCTCTTTCCCTCCCCCTTTCCTCCCTTTTCTATTTTTACCATAAATTATTTTCCGTTATTTATATCTTTTTTTATAAATTTAAATTTTATATATCTTTTTTTAATTTTTTTTCCGCCCCCCTCCTGTCCTTCTCCCTCCCGTTCCCCTTCCCCTCCTTCCCCTCCCCCCCTTCTCTTCCCTTCTCCCCCCCTCCTTTCGGTTCCGTTCCCCCCCTTCCCCCTCTCTCCCTTCCCTTCCCCCCCTCCCTTTTTCCCCCCGCCCTTTCCTTTTTTCTTTTCTTCTCTCTTTCCTCCTCCCCCCTTCCCTCTTCCCCTCCTCTTCTCCCCTCCTCCCTTCCCCTTTCCCCCCTTTGCCCTTTTCTTTCCTTCCCCCCTTCTTTTCCCTCTTCCTTCTCCCTTTTTCTTCTGCCCCCCCTCTCCCTTCCTCTTTTCTCTTTTTTTTCGTTCCCCCCGTCTTCCTTCCTTCCCTCTTCCCCCCCTCTTTCTCCTTTTTTTCCCGGCTTTTTTCCTTCCCCCCCCTCCCCTGCCTTTCCTTTTCCTTCTCTCTTCTCCCCCTCCTCCCTCTTCCTCCTTCCTTCCCTCCCCCGCTTCTTTTTGTGCGTTTCCGGTCGTTCTTCCCAACAAGAACTACAGGGTAGGTCTGGTTTGTTGGCCGGGGATCAGCGTAAAGCTAAGCAATTAGCAAACGTTGTCGCAGTTTGGTTATCAGGTAACTGATAGTAAACTTATTCATTAACGACTGGCTAAAGCTAATTCTATCTAGATGACATAGGGGATTATATAGTAGCTGGGTTTATTCTGATCATAACGAGTGTGGGTTTGGTTCCTATTGGAATGAACCTATGCTTTCGCGGGTAGTTCTCTGTGATCACCAAGTAACTGGTTAGATCACCAAGTAATTCTTCGGCTCACCTAATGATTCACTGGCTTACCTGGTGATTCAATCCTTCAGTAGTGAGCCAGTTTTAGCGTGTTGATTGGCTAAGGCGCCCGAGGTTCTTCCGTGCTTGTGCCTTGGTCGATAACTGGCATAAGTGTCACTAAAAGTGGGGCAAGCTTGACCAGGCGGGGTCGGGTCGTCACAATTTTAATATTCAAAATATATAAATGTTTATTTACTATTAACTTATTCTTAAATAATTTTATAATAATTTTATGAAAATCTAAAATTAAAAGATTCTTAAAATACTTTAATTAACTATAACTTGAAAATTGTCCTAGAAAATAATAATTTATTATAAACAATTAATTATATTAATTTAATTTATTATATTAAAATTATTTATTACATGAATATTATATATATTGTTTTTTTTTTTTTTATTATATATATTTTTATTTATTAATAATATAAATAAATAATTTATTTTTTTATTTAATTAATAATATTTATCATTTGATTTGTTTTAAAACTTAAACATATTTATTTCCATAAAAGCTTTTTATTTTTTTAATTAATAGTTTTTTTAATAACATAAATTATTAAAAAATTAAAAATTAAAGATAAATAAAAATATAAACATAATAAAATATATTTATTACTTTAGAAAATTATTATATTTTATTTTTTTATTATATAATAATTTTTAATAATCTAAGACTATAATATATTTAATATTTTTAAATTTATAAAAATATAAAATATTATACTAAAAAGATTAATTAATTTTAAATACTTATAATAATTATATATAAAACCCTAAATGTTTTTATATTTTCTTAATTATAATATTTAATATAATGTTTAAAAGAAAAACCTATTAAAAAAAACAAAAGAAATTAAAAAAATATAAAAAACACTTTAAGATATTTATATAATAAACTAATAGGTCTGAAAAATAAGACTAAAAGAAAAAAAACAATATATAATTACTTAGCCTTTTTGAATTAAACTTATTTTACTTTCAATAATATTTATACTAATTATAAATTAAAGTATAAATATAAAAGAATCTTAAATATTTTAGCTAATTAATATCTTAAAATTAACTCACTATTAAAAAATTAAATTACTAAGTAAACTAATAAATTATTAAATAAGCTAAAGGATTATTTAATAATTTAATTTATTATTTAGTAATTATAAAAAGTTACTTATAAAGTATAAATTCGTTTTAATAAAACTAAATTTATACTTATTATCATTAAAATAAGCCTAGTTATAATATAATCTTTTATATTATTTAAATAAAATTAGCTTTAGTTAATTATTAATATATAAGTTTATTATTAATTACTGAATAACTAAACTATAATAATATTTGCCAATTACTTAAATTTACCTTAATCCCCTGCCAACAAACTAAACCTACTTTATAGTTCTTGTTAGAAAAGCGACTGGAAGATTATAACAAATAATCAATTTAATACTTATCTTTTAAATTAAATTAATATAATTCAATAATAACAAATTAATAATAAAATAATAGGCTTATTATTTTTTATTGTTTATTTTATATAGAATAATATATTATTAATAGTTATAAAACTTTAAAAAAGATTTCTTAGAATAAAATTATAAAATATTAATAACCTAGTTTTAGAAAATAATTCATGTGTATATAAAAGTATAAAAACATAACAAAAAAAAAGTAATAGGTTTTTTTTCTTGTATTGTAAGTTTTTTTAATTATATATAATAGTAAAGGGATTAAAGTATTATATATTTACAAAGCTAGTTAAAGTAATACATATAATATAATAATAACTAGTGATTTTATAATATAACTTATACTTATAATAAAAAATTATTATATATTAATTTTAATTTAATTAAATATATAATATATTTAAATTAATATTATATATTAAAATATACTTCATATATTTTGTATAAGGAAGACCTTTATACAAAAAGCTAGCTTCAAAAGTTAATTACAGCCCGAATAACTATACTCATAAGCAATTGCCGAGTGGAAGTAACCATATCCATTGAGACCCATGTCAGTCGACGCCCGCGGAGTTGACTCGTTAAGGGCCAAACGACTGCAGGACTCCACATCTACCAATGACAATGTCACCGAGTAATCATGAGACAGAGTCTCCAATATGCAGTGTCGTAAAGTTACTTGGTACATATGCCGTGTCACGTTCTTGAGGAGGCTTAATAAACAAAGTAAGGAGGTTTAGTAAACAAGATGAGGAGGTTTAGTAAACGAGGTGAGGCATTATTGATGTCGAGATACATAAAGGCTCTCCCCTCCCAGACCAGGAAAATAAGGCTTACACTGTGACAATTCATCATTTACCCCATTTGCATCATCGGCGACCATGTCTCGCACCGTTCGTGTCGCCGTCACTCAGGCTGAGCCGGCTTGGATCGATCTCACTGCTGCAGTGGAGAAGACATGTCAGCTCATCAGAGAAGCCGCATCTAATAACGCTCAGCTTATTGCCTTTCCGGAAACTTGGATTCCTGGCTACCCTTGCTGGATATGGTTTGTCGCATATCCAAAATCCCCAACTTCTAATGCTGCCCAGCTGACTCATTTATGAATAGGTCTCGCGTCGTTGACTTTGAACTCAATATTGCATACATAAAGAATTCTATGCGTCTGGAATCGGAGGAGATGCGGACCATCCAAGACTGCGCCAGAGAAAATAGCATAGCCGTGTCATTAGGCTTTTCAGAAAGAGTCTCCATAACTCACTCTTTATTGCGCAGGCGTTAATCGGACCTGATGGCGAGATCAAGATGCATCGACGGAAGATGAAGCCAACGCACCAAGAAAGAACGGTGTTTGGAGATGCCTCTGGTCATTGCTTACAGAGTGTCGTAGAACTTCCATTCGCGAGGGTGGGGAGCTTGGCTTGTTGGGAGCATATCCAGCCATTGCTCAAGTACAATACAATCGCTCAGCATGAAGAAATTCACATTGCTGCATGGCCAAGCACTGCCCCTTACAAAAATCCCGGCATGTGGTCCATGAGCGGAGAAGGTATGAGCTTAAGGTCATTTACCAGCCCATGCTAACTTTTCCCAGGCTGTCAAACCATTTCTCGCACGTATGCTATCGAGGCCGGGGCGTTTGTTTTACACTGTGCCACTCTCATAACGGAAAAGGGAATCGAAAAGTTAAGGACTGCAGAGGGGGTCTTGATGTCTTCTCCAGGAGGCGGTAATTCCGCCATCTTTGGCCCAGATGGACGGCGTTTGACAGAGCCAGTAGATGACACGACAGAGACGATCCTCTATGGAGATTTGGACATGGACGAGTTGCTCAAGGTCAGAATGTTTGCCGACTGCACGGGGCACTACAGTCGTCCAGATCTGATGTGGTTGGGCGTTTCCAAGGATATAAAATCTGTAGTCAGGCCAGAATGGGTGAAAGCTGCGCAGGAGGTGGACGAGGAATCCAGATAAGGGTCCCCAGTATTTTAATTGATTGCATAAATTTTATCTCAAAAATGAATTATCTCAAAGAGAAATTATGTCCAAAGAATAGTCTCCTACATCGTATACCCTCAAACCGGCCAGGCTATTGCGCATTCGTGTTCACCACAGGAGTAAGCCTATAAGTGCCCAATCCGAATCCCGACGCGGATATGATGTTTTTACCTAATATAGAGGTCAATTTGCCACTCTGAAATATTGCAGATGTTGCGTTGGAAAAGGTCTAGCTTGATTTACGGAGATTGATTTACGATCTGAGGTGTGCGATATGAGGCTAAGCGATTATGCTTGCTTGGAGACATTGATGAGAGTCTGCTTCCTTCATTAGGATTGAGCACTGAACTCAATTGTTGATGTTTGAGTGTTTGGAAATAATAACTAGCATGCCATTTGTTTGCGGGAAGGAGAAATTAAGTATGATAAACTAAAAACATATACACTTCAAAGGTAAGAACCTGACAATCTTAACACTCACACCAACTGAAGACAAATAGAAATAAATTTATTACCAGTAGGCTTGCCTTTTCTTAGGGCCAACTAAAGGCCTTACCCCTTAGTTAAGCAAAAATTAGCGGAATAACCATAAAAGCCTAGAATAATTATGTTTATTTTATTACTAGGAATAGTATGTTTTTATATATAAAAATCTATATTTAAAATTTAATTATTATATTTATATATTATTTATATAATTTATTTTATTGAAATAATAAATTTATATATAGTATTCTTTAATTTTATAATATCTTGCCTGTTTCCTTCCTCCCCTCTCCTCCTCTTCTCCTCTTTTTTCTCCCCCCGTTTCACCCCCCTCTCCCCTTCCTCCCTTTTCCCTCCCCTCCTTTGCTTTTCTTTCCGTTCTCTCTTCCCCTCCCCTTCGTTTCTTCTTCCCGTCCCTTTCTTTCTTCTCTCGTTTTTCTTGTTCTTTTCTCCCCTTCCCCGTTCCGTCCCCCCCTTCCCTTGCGTCTTCCTTCCTCCTTTCCTTCCCGTCTTCCTCCTTTTTCCCCTTTCGTTTTTTTCTTCTTTTTCTTTTTTTCCCTCTTTTGAAATCTTTTTTAAATATCTTTTTTCCCGCTTTTTTTTTTTTTTACTTTCGTTTTCCCCCCCCTTCCTTTCTCCATTTTCTTTAATCCTCGTTTATTTTTTCTCCTTATATTTTTATAATATTTTATTCGCTTTTCCTTTTAAGTCTTCTCCTCTGTTTTTTTTTTGTTATAAATTCTTTTCCTCTTTTCCTTGCTTCTTCTTCTTCCTTTTATTCCCCGGTTTTCCTTGTTTTCTTTCCTTCTTCCTCCTTTTTTTTCTTCTATTTCTCCTTTTCCCTTCTTTCTCTCCCCTTCCCCTTTTAATTTCCCTCTCCCTCCCTCTTTTTATTTTTCTCTTTTTATCTCTTTCCTTTTAAATTAAAAGTTTTTCTTTTTTCCTTTAGTTTATTGTTTATCCTCCTCCTCCCTGTCTTACATAAAGACATATAAGTTTAAGCTTAGTTTTAGTTAATTACTTTAAAACCTTAGTTTTAATAATACCATTAAAGCGTTAATATTATAGTTTGGTATTTTAATTATAAAAAAGTTTAATAACGTATTATAATAATTTATAAAATAATATTAATTTTATTATATAACTATTATATATAACAAGAATTTACTTTTTAGTTATATTTTATTTTATTAAATAATTTAATAAATTAATTTATATTAAATTCATAAGCATAAGCTTTGATAATGAATATTATATTATAAAATTAAATTATAACTATTCTTTTTTTATTTTTTTTAATAAAGATTTTTATTAAGTAAAAATATAATTATAAATTAATTTAATAATTTTTTTTTTTATTCTTATTAGTTTAATAAATCCTTTTTATAAATTTTCTTTTAATCGTTATTTCCGTATCTCTAGTTTTTCCTGATAATCTGTACCCCTAATTAATTACCTTACATAAGCTATTATTAATTTTTATTTAAAAACACACTTTTTTAAAGGTTTTAAAAGTATAAGAAAATAATAATCCTTTCAAGTTTATAAGAACTTTTACTTATTAAAATTAAAATGTTTCCTTCTTTAAGTTAAGTCCGTACGGCCCCCCTCTTTCTTCCCGTTTCCGTTTCCTTCAAGGCATTCTTTTTTCTATAGCTCCTAATCCCCTAAAAAAAAAAGTAAATTTTAAAAAAATAATGTTTAATACTTGTTTTTTAAATTAAGTTAAGATAATTCCTAATAATAATAAGTTAATAATAATAATAATAGGCTTATTAATTTCTATGGTTTTTTTATATAAAATAGTTTATAATAAATAAAAATTATAAAAAGTTTCGTTTATATAATCCTTATTATATAATTATCCTTTAAAAAAGTTTAATATTTTTCTTTTCTTAACCTTACATTTATATTATTTACAAAATTAAAGTTTACTGTTAGTAATACTTGTATACTTTATTAAGGGGGAGTGGCGCAGTGGTAATAGTGCCTGGTGACTTATCTTGAAAGATCGTGGGTTTGAATCCTACCTTTCTTATACTAAGGATAAGTTTTGCTTTAACTATAGTATATTAGCTTATCTTTAGATTACCCGAAGCCTAATTGTTAGAAAAATAGTACTAAAAATAGAATTAGTTCCCCTGTTTCTTTACTAATAGTAAAGCTTATACAAGATAAACTTTACATAAAAAAATAATATCCTATAATATTAATAAAAATCCTTGCAGAAAGGCTATACCTAAGAAAAGGCTATACTTAGTAAGGAAATTAAAAGTTAAAAGAAAAACTAATTATATGTGCCCTTAAAGGCTAGGGTAAAGGGATATATTTAAAACGTGGAAATAAGAATAAAGAAGTTGTATATTTAAAAAAATACTATTACTTATACTACTAGCTTAATAGTTAAACAACTAGCTATTATATTATATATTTTAATAAATATTAAATAAATAGATAGCCGCTTTATAAGCCTTTAGCTTTTATAAGTATAATAAATAAAAAAAAAAAAATACTCAATTAATTAAAATATAATTATAAAAAAACCACAGGAAAAAGAATTAATTAAGATTAACTTAAATAAAATTAACTTAAACAAGTTTAATAGCTTAAATAAAATTAATTTAATTCTTATTAACTTATAGGTTATTAGTTTTATTTTAATAAAAATAAACCTTATATTTATTACAATTAAAATAAATTTATTTATTATATAATTTTATATATTATTTAAATAAAATTAATTTTAGCTAGTTATTAATATAATTATTTACTATTAATTATTTAATAACTTAAACAATAATATTTGTATTTATTATTTAAATTTATTTTGATTTTTTGTTAATAATTAAGCCTATTTTATAATTCTTATTAAAAGAATAACTAACATATTATATATTTTAATTAATATATTGAAAGATTTTGTTTTTGAATGACTTGAAGAATTAAAGTATAATAGAATAAAAATGGGTTTTTAATGATTGGGTTGGGAGATTTTATAATCTTTTTAACATAATATTATTAAACAAATTTACTTTATAATTTAATTTTATATAAAAATATTTATTATAAAGGTTTATAATTATAATTTATATTTAAATAAACTTTATTAATTATAAAAGAATATAAAATATAATAATTTAATATATAATTATAACATAAAATAATATTATATTTTATAAAGAATATTAAAAAAATAAATATTATAATAAATTATTCCTTTTGGGGGACAAGTTTGTCTAGCTTGTTTAATTGTATTATTTAACTTTTATTATTTTATTAGGTTATTTAATAAAATTAATTATATTAAGGATTTAAGTTTTATATCTTTTATTTAATTATATAATAAAGCATTAGTTATATAATAATAATTAAAGTATTAATAAAAAGATTATATATTATTATTTTTAATTATTTAAGATTTAGTTTTTTATTAACTTTTATTTCTTACTTTTTTTATGTCTTTTAATATTTTTTTTTTCTAGGGTTTAAGCTTAGTTTTTTGCCTTAAATTTAAAAGAAACCTAGCTCTTAAATATTTTATCTTAATAATTTATTTTTTATTATTTTAGTTTTTAATAATATTTTTATTAGCTTTTTAATTTAATTATTATAGTATTAGTATTTGGTTTTTTTTATAGGCTATTTTATTGTTTTAATTAGCTATTGTTATTAGTTTAGTTAAGGGCTTTAGTCACTTACTTGACTATTAATAGTTGTTGTTTATTTATATTTGTAGTCTTAAGTTGTTTGTATGAGGCTGTGAATATTATTTTATATAGTTTAAATAAATAAATTCTTTTATTTTTATACTTTTAAGTACTTATAAAATATTTGACTTTAAACTAGAAACTTTATCTTTTAGTTTGGTTTATTGTTTGCTATTATAGTAAATATATTCTATAAAAAGTATATATAAGTTTAAATTTAATTTAATTAATTGCTTGAAAAATCTTAACTTTAATAATATAATTAAAGCTTTAGTATTATATTGATAAGATGGTATTAATTTTATTTTATAACTACTATATCTAAGAGAAAGGATTGCTTTTATTATTATATTTTATATTATTAAATAATTTAATAAGATTAATCTGTATTTAAATCCGTAAGTATAAGCTTTTATAGTAAATATTATATTATAAAATTAAATTATAAATAATAAATTATAAAATAAAATAAAAGTTTATTAAATTTATATAATAAAAATTAAATTCTTATTTTTACTTATATAATTTACTTATTTTTCTTATTTATAGTTTCCAATTCCCCTTTAAAATTCTTATTATTTTTTCCCTTTTAATTTGTTTATTTTAAATATTTAAATATCTTCCTTTACTTTTCCTTTTTTTCTTAATATATTTATTCTTTTTTTCCTTCCTCCTTGCCTTCTTTTTATTTCCTTCGTCCCCTTTCTTCATTTCCTTTCCCTTCTATCCCCTTCCTCCCGTTTTCTCCTTTTTTCTCTTTCTTTGTTCTTATAGGTTTTTTTCTTCTTCTCTTCCTTCCCCTCGTCCTTTTTTTTTCCCTGTCCTCCTTCTCCCTCCCCTTCCTCTTCTCCCTTCCTCTCCCCCGTTCTTCCCTTTTCTCCTTCTCCTTTCTCTCTTCCCTTCTCCTATTCCTGCTTTCATTATCTTCTTCCTCTTAACCCCTTTCTTAATTCCTTGACTTTACTTCTCTCTTTTTCTCTCCTCTATTTCTTATCCTCCCTCCTCCCTCCTCCCCTCCCTCTTTCTCCTTTCCCATTTCCTCTTTTCTCGCCCTCCTTCCCGCCCTTTCGCCCCTCCTTTCTACCCTCCTTCCCTTCCTCCCCTTCTTTCCTAGTTTTTTTTCCCCTTCCCCTCTCCCCCGTCCCTTTCTCTTTTCCCGCCCCCTCTTACCCCCCCCTCTCCCCCCTCTTCTTCTTTCTCTTCCTTTAATTTTTTTTCCTCTCTCCTCCTTTAGTTTTTTTCTCTTCTATATCCTTCCCCCCCCTATCGTCTGAAAAAAAACCCCCCCCTTATTATTTTTTCTTTTCTTATCTTTTTCTCCTTTTCTTCTCTTCCTTCCTCTATAATAATACAAATTCTATTCTAGGGTAATATTCTATAGTTTCTTAAAATATATTAAAAAAAATACCAGGATAGACTATAAGATAAAAAAAGAATTAATTAAGTTTATATAATAAATAATTAACCTTTTACTTTTATTTATATAATTTAATTATTTTTATTATAATATTTATATTTTATTCTTAAATTTAAGGCTATTATTATTTTTATTTCTTTTATTCTTTTATTTTAAACATTTAATCAAATATTAATCTAGTATTAACTCTTATATTAAATCTATATAACTTTATTATATTAATTCAAATCAATTAATAATTAAAATCTTTTATTTAATTATTACTTAAATCTATTAATTTAATTTAAATTATCTAAGACTAGCAAAGGTTTTATAGCTTTTTATATCCTCTTGTTATTATTATGTTTTCTTTGCTATTATATTAATTATTTTCTTAAACTAGTTTTTTTATATTTTATAATTTTATTTTAAAAAAAACATTTATTTAAATCTTTTACCTTTTATAATTATTTAATTTTTATAAACTTATAAAATTAATAAATCTTTTATAATTATAATTAATTATTATAGTTATATCTTTTAATATATTAATAATTAATTAGGAATAAAAACAAAATAAAATACTATATTAATAATCTTTTTATTCTTAAACTTAAATATATAATATAGTTTTAAGAAAAAGATAATTTTTTTTTTTATTTTATTTTTTTATTTATATATATATATTTTTTATTTAAGGGAAATTCTTAGATATCTGGTGGTTAAATATAATTACTTATTCTAAGGAAATCCTAGAAAAGTTTTAAATAATTTTATTTAAAGATTTCCAGGGATTTTTTTAAGGTTTAACTAGTTATTTCTATCCGGGGATTTCCAGGGATTTCCCTGGGCATTAGCCGAACATTAGCCGGACTAGTTTTTTCTAGCCTTTTTCCAGGGATTTTCCCCGGGCTTCTATTAACTTTATATTATCTTTGCTTTTCTTACACTTTATATATTATTTTTAGTAATTATACTAGTATTCTTTAATATAATTTATTATATTCTTTTTCATTTTATTGTTTATTATATATATATATATATATATATATATATATATTTATATTATATTTAATTCTTTTTTTTTCTTATAATTAATATAAGTATTTTTTATTATAAGAGTTTAATTAATATTTTTTATAATCTTTTATAATTATACTTTTAAAGTTTTTATTTTATTTTTTAATTTATAATTTATTATATTATAAATTCTTTTAATTAATAAATACTTTTATTAAAGCTTTTTTTATTATTATTATTATTATTATTATTATTATTATTAATAATAACTTTATTATTAAAGTCTTTTATAAGTATTTCTTTTTTATATTATTTATATTTAAATATATTTTAATAATTTTTTTTTTAAAAACGTTTAATATTCTTTTTTTTATATTATTAATATTTTATTTTTTTTATTTTTATCCCTCTTTTTTTTTTCCCTTTTTTTTTTTTTCTTTATTTTTCTTTTTTTTCTTCTTATTCTTTTTTTTCCTTTTTAAGTTTTTTTTATTTTCTTTTTATCTGTTTTCCTCTCCTTTTTTCTCTTTCTTTTCTTTTTTTTTATACTTTTTATATCCTTTCTCTCCCCCTTTTTCCTTCTTTTTCTTTTCCTCTTTTTCCTCCCTCCCTCCCTTTTCTCTTCTTTTTCTTCTTCCTCTCCCTTCCCTAATCCTTCTTCCTTATGTTAACCCCCCTCCTATTTATAAATAATTTCTTTCGGGATCAGTCTACCCTAGCTTTTTAATTATATTTTTAACTTTTATTATTTTATTAAATTATTTAATAAAATCAATTATATTAAAAATTTCCCTCTTCTATATTTTATTTAATTATATCCGTCTTAGTTATCTATTAATAAAAAATTATATCTCTTATTACTTTTAACTATCTAGGATTTAACTTTTTATTAATCTTTATTTTTTTAAATAATTTTTTTTATATTTTTTAATATCTTTTTTTTCCTAAGGCTTAAACTTACTTTTCTTACTTTAGTTTTAAAAGAACCTGGCTTTTAAATATCTTATTTTAATAACCTATTTCTTATTACCTTAGTCTTTAATAATATCTTTATTAACTTTTAATTTAACTATTATAATATTAATATTTGCTTTTTTTTTATAAGCTATTCTTTTACTTTAATTAACTACTATTATTAGTTTAGTCAAAGGCTTTAGTCACTTACTTGGCTATTAATAATTATTGTTTATTTATATTTATAATCTTAAGTTATTTATATAAGACTATAAGTAATTCTAGTCAAATATATTATTCTATATAATTCAAATAAATAAATTCTTTTATTTTTATACTCTTAAATACTTATAAAATATTTAACTTTAAATTAAAAACTTTATTTTTTTAGTTTATTATTTTTATTATAGTAAATATATATATAAAAAGTATATATAAGTTTAGGTTTAGCCTAGTTAATTATTTAAAAAACCTTAACTTTAATAACACAATTAAAACTTTAATATTATAATTTAATATACAAGTTATAAGGTTTAATAACTTATTATAACAGTTTATAATATTAATTTTATTTTATAGTTATTATATCCAAGAAAAAGAATTACTTTTATTATTATATTTTATATTATTAAATAATCTAATAAAATTGATTTATATTCGAATTTATAAACATAAGCTTCCACAGCAAACATTATATCACAAAATTAAATCATAAATATTATAAAATAAGTTTTTTTTAATTATATTTTTATTTTACTTTTAATTTATTTTTATTTAAGTTTTTTTTAATACTTATTATTATATTTATAATTTTATTCTTATTTTTCTTATTATTATTTAAAGTCTGATTATAAATTTTTTTTTTTTTTTTTAATATAAGTTTACTTTTTCAATGGGTTTTTAATCTTTTATTAATTATAATACTTTTTTTTACTAATACTATTTATATTTAATATAATTATTATATAAAAAAGTAAAATAATAATTTTATTATTATTATTACTATTATTATTATTATTATTATTATTATAGTTTTTTTATTTTATAATTGTATTATTTATTCTAGCTTTTTTACTTTTATTTTTCTTAACTTTATCCTAGACTTTTTTTATAAGCTTTTTAATAAAGTTTATATTATTTATTATAGCTTTTATTATATTAAAAAAAAATATTTTTTTTTTATAATATTAATAAGAAAATTTTAAGTTAAAAAAAATATTAATAAAAAATTAAAATAATAAATAATAATTAATTATTAAAATTAAAAAATAAAAAAACTATTATTATTTATCTAGTTTTATTATATTATTTTTTTTTATTATATTTTGCCTTATTTATTCTCTTTTTTAAATCTATTATCTTTAAATATCTTTTTTAACTTATTTAATTATTTTTATAAATTTTTTAATTTTTTTTTTTAAATTTTTCCGCTTTCTCTTTTCTCTTCCCCCCCCCGTTTTTTTTTATTCTTCCTAATCCTCCCTCCCTCCTATTTTTTTTTCTCTTCTTATCTTTCTCTCCTCCTCCTCTCTTTTCCGCTTTCTTTTCTCCCCCGCCCTTTCTCTCCTTTTCTTTTTTTTCTCTCTCCTTCTCTTCCTCTTCCCTTTTTCTCTTTTTTTCTTCTCCCCTTTCCCCCTTTTCTTTTTTTTTTCCCCTTTTCCCTCTTTTTTTTTATTTATTACTTTTATCCTTTCTCCCTATTTTCTTTTTAATTTTCTTTATTCTCCTTTTCTTTTTTTTTTTTAAATCCTTTTTTTTCTTATTTTTCTCTTTTTTTTTATTTAATAGTTTTTTAATCTTTTATCTATTTTTTAAGATTTCTATTATTTTTATTTTTTTTTTATATTTATATTATTCTTCTAGTATTTTTTTCTTTTTTTCTAATAATACAAAATTATAAAAAAACTTTATTTTATCTTATTATACTTTTTCTTTTTATATAAATTTTTTTTTATTTTTATAAACTTATATTTTTATATTAAAATTATAAATTTATAAAAGTTATTTTTTTATTATTTTCATTTAATTCTAGTTTTTTATTCTAATCTTTTATTTTTTTTTTATTTTTTTTTTTTTTTTTTCTTATTCTCTATTTTTTTTCCGTTCCCTCTATTCTTAATAAAATAGGCTACTCAAGCATATATAGCTTTTTATAGCAATAATAAATAGGATAACTAATAGCTTAAATAAGCTATTATTAATCCTAATCTAAAAACCTTTTTTAAAGGTTTTAAAAGCGCAGAAAAGATTATACTAATCCGTAATAAGTTAGGCTTATAGGGATTTTTAGTCACTTAGATTAAAAGAGTATAGTTACTTAGGCTATAAGGTAAAAATAGGTTAAGAAAAGAATATTTATTTAAGTCTAATTTAACTAAGAAAAAAGTAAAAGATTGTCTTCTATATATAGATAATAAAAGTAAGACTAGAAAGTAAATAAAATATTCTAGAAGAATAACTAGCTTAATAATTATCTTTTAGATTAGGTTAGTATAATTGAATATAATAGACTAATAATAAAAACAATAGGCTTATTATTCCTTATTATTATTTTGTATAAAATAGCGTATTATTAATATATATTATATTTAAATTTTTAATTTTAATAAAATATATTAATTTACTTTTAATAAATTTAAAAAGTATTTTTATTTTTTACTTTTATTTTTAATAATTATTTATTTATTTTTCAATTAGTTTTTAAATTATTTTTATACTTATTTTAAATTTTAAAATATTTATATTATTTTATAAATTAATTCTTATTCTTTTTTTTAAAAGTTTCTCTAATCGTACAATATACAATCTAATATAAATTTTTTAATTTTTTATTCTTTTTATTTTTTAATTATTTCTTATTAAAATTATTTTTAATTATAATTTTTTTTATATAATTAATCCTAAAATTTTCTCCCCTTTAAGGGACAAGTCTACCTGGCTCGCTTAATTGTATTATTTAACTTTTATTATCTTATCAATTATATCAGAGATCTAAGTCCTATATTTCCGTTCAATTACATAACAAGACATTATAGTATTAATTAAACGATTATATATAATATTACTGTTAAGTATCTAGGATCTAGCTTTCCATTAATCTTTATTTCCTAGTTTTTTCTATATCCTTTAATATTTTTTTTTCTAGGGCCTAAGCTTGATTTTCTTGCCCTGGCTTTAAAAGAGCCTGTCTATTAAATATTTTATTCTAATAGCCTCTTTCTTATTGCCTTGGTCTTTAGCGATATCTCCTTTAGCCTTTAATTTAACTATTATAGCATTAACATTTAGTTCTTTCTTACAGGCTATTTTATTATTTTAATTAACTATTATTATTAATTTAGTCAAGGGCTTTAGTCACTTACTTAACTATTAATAACTTACTAAAAGTTATTATTTATTTATATTTATAGTCTTAAATTATTTATATAAGGCTATAAGCAATTCTAGTCAAGTTTTAAATAAATAAATTCCTTTATCTTTGTACTCTTAAGTACTTATAGAATATTTAGCTTTAAATTAAAAAAGTTTATTTCTTAGTTTATTATTTGTTATTATAGTAAATATATTATATAAAAGTATATATAAGTTTAAGTTTAGTTTAATTAATTGTTTAAAAAATTTTAATTTTAATAATATAATTAAACCTTTAATATTCTTAGTATTAATTTTATTTTATAATTATTATATTTTTACTTTTTATTATTTTTTTCTTAATAAGATTAATTTATATTTAAATCCGCGGGTATAAGCTTTTATAGTAAATGTTATATTATAAAATTAAATTATAAAAAGTTTTTTAAATATTATTATTATATAAATAATTTCTTATATTTTTTTTATTAATATTTTAATTAAGTTAAATTATAATAATCCTTTTTCTCTTTTTTTTCTCTTCTCTCTCTATTTTTTTTTATTATCTTTCTCCTCCCCTTCTTCTCGTTTTCTTTCTCCTTTTTTTTCTTCTCTTTCCTCCTCCCCTCCCTTCTTCTCTTTTTCTCTCTTTCCCTTCTTTTTCCCTTTTTTTCCGTTTTTTTCCTCTCCTCATCTTCCCCTCTTCCCCTTCCCTTCCCTCTCTTTTCTCTTTCCTCCTCCTCTTTCTTCCTCCCCGCCTTCTTTTTCTTCCTTCTCCCTCTTTCCTCCCTTTCTTTCTATCTTCCTTTTTTTTGCTCTTTTTTCTCGTCTTCTCTTTTTTCCTCGTTTTCCCTGTTTCTCTCTCTCCCTTCCTCTTCCTTTCCTCTTTTTTTCCCTTTCCGGTTTTTTCTCTTTTTCCGTTCTTTCCGTTTTTCTCCTTCTCCTCTCTCTCTCTCTTTCTTCTTCCTTTTCCCCCCCGTCTTTTTCTTCCCCTTTTGCCTTTCTCTCCCTCCTTTCTTCTTCTTCCTATTCTTTTTTTTCTCTCGGTTTCCTCCTTTTTCTTCCTTTTCCTCTATTCTCCTTCTAGTTTTCTTTATCTTTTTCCGTTTTCTCCTTAATTTCCTTATTTTAAAATTCTTTTTCTTTTTTTTTACTTTATTTACTTCCCCTGAATTAACCCCCCTTTTTTATATTTTTATCTTCTTATTTATTTTTATTTAAAATATTCTTTCTTTTTACTTTATTTTTTTTTCTTTCCTTTTTTTATTTTTTCTTCCTTTCTCTTTTTCCTCCTTCTTCTTTTTTCTCTGCCTCTTCTTCTCCCTTTTCTTTTTCTCCCTTCTTTCCTCCTTTCCTTTCTTCTTCTTCTTTTTTTTTTTTTTTCTTTTTTTTTCTTTCCCTATGTTCCCCTTTTCTTTTTCTTTTCTTTTTTCTTCTTTCTTTTCTTCCTTCTTTTTCTCGTTTCTTCTTTCTCCTTTCGTTTTCGTTTCTTCTTTTCCTTTCCCTATCTCCTTTAATTTATTTCTATTCCTTTTCTGTTCTCCCTTCTTTTTTCCCTTCTCTCTTCCTTCCCTCTCCTTTCTTCTCTTCTTCCTTTTATTCTCTTCTTTTTTCTTCGTTTTTTTTCTCCTCTCCTCCTCTCCGTTTTTTTTTTTCTTCCTCTTCTCCCTTTCTTCCTTTTTCCCCTCTTTTCTTCTCTTTCTTTTCTCTTCCCTCCTCTTCCTCCCCTTTTTCTTCCTCTCTCTTCTTTTTTTTCTATCTCTTTCCTTTCTCCCTTCCCCTCCTTTCCTTCCTAATCCTATTCTCGTTTTTTAATCCCCCTCTTCCTTTCTCTTAGTTTTCCTTTATTTCTCTATTCCTTTTCTCTTATTTCTCTATCTCTCTCTTTTTTTCCTTTTCCCTATATTTTCTTTTTTCTCCTCAATTAAAATTCTAATTTCCTTATTTTCCTTAACCTTTTCTAATCTATTATATTATATTTCCCTTCGTTTTATAATATTAAAATCTTATTTTTTTTTATTCTTTTTGTATCATTTTTTTTTATCTCTCTTATTCTTTTCTTTTCCGTTTCTTTTCCCCCCTCTCTTTCCCCTTCCTTCTCTCCCCTTTCCCCTTTTTTCTCTTCTTTCTCTCCCCCTTTCCCCTTTCTTTCCTCCCCCCTCTCCCCTCTTCCTTTTTCTTTTTTTTCTCCCCTCTTCCTCTTCTCTTTTTTCTTTTTTCCTTTTCTCCTCTCCTCTTCTCTTCTCTCCTTCCTTTCCTCCTCCTCCTCCTCTTCCTCTCCCTTCCCGTTTTTCCCCTCTCCTTTTCTCTTCCCTCTTTTTCCTTTCCCCCCTCTTTTTTTCTTCTCTCTTTTCTTTCTCTTTTTTCTCTTCTTTCTCTTTCCCCTCCCCCTTCTCCTTCTTCTCTTTTTTCTTTTCCGTTTTTCTCCTTTTCTTTTTTCTTCTCCTCCTCTTCTTTTTTCTTTCCTTTTTTTTCTCCTCCTTCTTTCCCTTTTTTCTCTTTTTTTTCCCCTTTCTCCCCTCTTTTTTTTTCTCTTCTTTCTTCTCCTTTCCTTTTTCTATTTACTATAAAAACTTCTGCCTCTCCTTTCCCTTTTTTCTTATTTAATAATATACTAATCTTTTTTCTTAAATAATAGCCATTAAATAAAATTAATATTATTATTATAATAAGTTATTAGACTTTTATAATTATAACCTGTATATTAAATTATAATATTAAAGTTTTAATTATATTATTAAAGTTAAGGTTTTTTAAACAATTAATTAAATTAAACTTAAACTTATATATACTTTTTATATAATATATTTACTATAATAATAAATAATAAACCAAAAGATAAAGTTTTTTAGTTTAAAGTTAAATATTTTATAAGTATTTAAAAGTATAAAAATAAAAAAATTATTTATACTTGACTAAAATCATAGTCTTATATACATAATTTAAGACTACAAATACAATAATAAACAATAATTATTAATAGCTAAGTAAGTAACTGAAGCCTTTGATTATTTAACTAATAATAATAGTTAATTAAAGTAATAGAATGGCCTATAAGAAAGAATTAAATACTAATACTATAATAGTTAAATTAAAGGCTAATAAAGATATTATTAAAGACTAAGGTAATAAAAAATAGGCTATTAAAACAGGATATTCAAAAGCCAGGTTCTTTTAAAACTAAAGCAAGAAAACTAAACTTAAATTCTAAGAAAAAAAATACTAAAGGATATAAAAAAGTTATTTAAGAAAATAAAATTTAATAAAAAGCTAGATTTTAAATAGTTAAAAGTAATAATATATATAATTTTTTTACTAATACTTTAATTATATTATTATATAACTAATATTTTATTATATAATTAAATGGAATGTATAAGACTTAAATCTTTAATATAATTAATTTTATTAAATAATTTAATAAGATAATAAAGTTAAATAATATAATTAAATAAGCCAGGCAGACTTGTCCTTTAAAGGGGTTATTTATTATAATTATTTTTTTTATTTTTGTTTTATTTTTAAATATAATATTAAATTATATTAAATTTATTATATATTTTTTAATTTATATATTTCTTTTAAATATAATTATAATACATTTATTAAATCTTTTTATTTATATTTTTTATTTTTTATATATCCTTTCTTTTTTTAAGTTTTTCCGTTCTTTTTCCGACTAGTCTTATCTTTTTCTTTCTAATCCCTTTTTTTTCCGTCTTCCCCCCTTCCTTTTCTCCTCTTTCCTCTTTCTTCCCTCTCTTTCTTTCCTCCCTCTCCTTTCCCTTTCCGTTTTTTTCTTCTCTTCCTTCTCTCTTTTTTTCTTCTTTTTTTCCTTCTTTTCTCTCTTTTTTTCTCTTCTCCTTCTCCTTCTTCTCGTTTCTCCTTGTCTTCTTTTTTTTTCCTTCCCCTCTCTCTCCTTCTTTCTCTTTTCTCTCTCCTCTTCCCTTCCCTCCCCTTCCCCCTTTTTCTCTCTCTTTTTTTTTCTTTTTCTTCCCTCTCTTTTAAATCTTCCTCCCTTCTTCTTCCTCTCTTTTTCTCCCTTCCCCGTTTTTCTTTTCTCTTTCCATTTTTTTTTATTATTTTTTCTTCTTATTCTTTCTATTCCTCTTACAAATAATAATTTAATTTTAAGGATTATAAATATATATTCTTTTTATTGTTTTTGTTGATTTGGGCCTAAATTTAATCTTATCGTTTTTTTTATAATTAAGCTTTTTTATAAAAACTATTAAAAAAAAAAATTTATAAAAAAGTTAAATTTTAAATAATTAATAAAAATATATATAAGTATTTAATCTTTTTTTTAAAAAATAAGTTTATTTGGCTTATTTAATTATATTATTTAACTTTTATTATTTTATTAATTATATTAAAATTTAAATCCTTTATCTCTTTTACAATTATATAACAAATACTATTTTATTAATTAAATAATTATATATACTATTACTATTAACTATTCAAATCTAGATTTTTGTAAACTTTTATTTCTTAGTTTTTTTATATTTTTTAATATTTCTTTTTTAAAATATAAACTTAATCTTTTTATTTTAATTTTTAAAAACTTGTTTATTAAATATTTTATTTTAATAATCTTTTTTTTATTATTTTAGTTTTTAATAATATTTTTTTAACCTTCAATTTAACTATTATAGTATTAGTATTTAATTTCTTTTTATAAGCTATTTTATTACATATAGCTTTAATTAGCTGCTAGTATTAGTTAAGTAATTAAGGGCTTTAATTATTTATTTAGCGATTAATAGTTATTATTTATTATATTATATTTATAGTCTTAAGCTATTTATATAAAATTATAACTCTAGTTAACTATAAATAATTTCTTTTATTTTTACACTTTCAAATACTTATAAAATATTTAATTTTAAACTAAAGAATTTTATCTCTTAGTTTATTATTTATTATTATAGTAAATATATTATACAAAAAGTATATATAAATTTAAGTTTAATTTAATTGATTGTTTAAAAAAACCTTAGTCTTAATAATATAATTAAAGCTTTAGTATTATATTTATAGTATTAATTTCATTTTATAGCCACTATATTTAAAAAAGAATTACTTTTATTATTATATTTTATATTATTATATAATTTAATAAAACTAATTTATATTTAAATTTACAAGTATAAGCTTTTATTATAAACATTATATTATAAAGTTAATTTATAAAATATCCTTTTAATATAATAATTTTTATAATTATAACTTAAATTTATATTATTGTTTTTATTAATAAAATATATATTATTATTATATATATATACCTTTTAAAATAACTTACTAATTTTTATTTATATCTATTTTTTTATTTTTATTAGTTTTATTTAAAATATTAATAAATTATTTTTAACTTATTTTTATAAATTAAATAAGTTTCTTTTTATATTTATATAATAGGTTTTTTAAGTAAATTAATTTTTTTATTTATATAAATTTTTAATAAATTTATATATAATCTTATAATATTATACTTTTTTTATAATATTATTAATAAAAAAGTATTATTTTTATAACAACCCAACCCTGTTTAAGTCATATACCAGAACAAACCCACTTTTAGTAACACTCGTGCCACTTATCAATCAGAAAAACCTCAGGCAAGCTAGCCAATTATTTTAATTAGCCCGCCAGGACTTAATCAGGTTCAAAAAGGTTTAATACTAAAAACCTATTATAATATAATTAACTTATTATAGATTATAAAAATATTAGTTTATTCCTATAAAAATAAATATTATACTTATTATAATTAAAATAAATTTATTTATTATATAATCCCTTATATTATTTAAATAAAATTAACTTTAACTAATTATTAATATGATTATTCATTATTAATTATTTAATAACTTAAATTATAATATATTTACTTATTACTTAAATTTATTCTAATTCTT
Organism: Cladobotryum protrusum; assembly: GCA_004303015.1. NCBI lineage: Eukaryota > Fungi > Ascomycota > Sordariomycetes > Hypocreales > Hypocreaceae > Cladobotryum > Cladobotryum protrusum. Next base: position 6,335,991 of record RZGP01000008.1, read on the forward strand.
TATTAATAAACTAAACCTATCCTATAGTTCTTATTAAAAGAATAACTAGAATATTATATATTAATGACTCTTATTTAATAAATTACTATAAGTCTTAAGTAATATAAAATTACTAATAAAATAATCAAGTCTATAACCCTTAATAATCTTATTATTAAATTAAAAAAACTTAAACTTAAGAATTAATAACTTAAAAAATAAGTAATACTAATATTAAAAAGAAATACAAAAGAAGTTATAAAACTAAAACAATCTAGACTATTTTTTAAAAAGTCTAGTATATTATAAGTATTTTTTATTTAACTATAAGTAATTTATTAATTTTACTTAATTTAACTAAAGAATAGTATTATAAAGGTTTTATATATAACTAGTTATTTAAAAAGAATAATACTTAATTAATTTAAGCTAACAATACAAGACTATTTAATAAACAATAAGAATAATTAAAATATAAAAATAAAAAAAATCTTTACGGATTATAAAAAGTTTAAAAATATTTTTAAGTTAATTTATAAAACAGTAAATAAAAAAAAAGTTATTATATAAAAGTTTCAAGGCTTAAAATAACAAGAATTAACAATCAATTATACCTTATACTTTCATTAAATCTTTTTTATACTAGACTAAAATAATAAACCTTTAATAGACTTCTTTTATAAAAAATTAAAAAAAAAAGTTAAAAATAAGATTTATAAGAAAAACTAATTAAATATTCTTACTAAATATATTACTATAATTATCAAGATTAATAATTACTAATATAAGCAACGCCAGTAAAAAAAAAAGAAAATATAAAAATCTTAAATCTAATTAAACCATAAAAAGAAATAAGAAAAACTTATTATCTATACACACAATATAAACCCAGAATAAATAAACCTTAATACAGTATAAATAAAAGAGAAAGTTAAGTATTATAACTATGATAAAATAAAATATATCTTATAAAACTATAAAAGCCTAAGAAAGAATAAAAAGTACTAAAAACTAGTCCTTAAGCCTAAGAATAAATAATAACTTAACACTATTATTAAACAAAAAATAAACCATACATTAATAAGCTAAACTATTTACTATAATAATAAGTATTTAACTTATTAAAGCTTTAAGAATAAAATAAACTAATATTTAAAGCCCCTTTAATAAATTAATATACTTAAACAAAGACATAAAGGTAAAAAAAATTATTAAAATATACCATAAAAAATAATATAAATATAATTTAATACTAATTATATTAAGATTATAAATATATTACTAATTTAAATAAAAAGTATTATTATTAATAATACTTTTATAATCTTAGTAAATAATATAAATAAACTTTTTATTAAGTAAAAAAAGCCTATTAAAAAAAACCTTTTTAAGTATTAAAAAAGCTTACAAAAATAATAAAAATAAAAAAAAATTATAAATATAAGAATTACTAAAACTACTATAAGACTATATATAAAAAGTATAATAGTATAAAAATAATAAACTAATATAAAAAAAAATAAAAAAATATAACTATTATAAATAAATATTTTATCTTAAAGGAAATCAAAGAGATATATAAATATAAATTTAATCCCTAGACTTATACAAAAAACCTAAAAAACCACTAACAATAATATAAAATACAAAAGACACCTAAGGCTAAAAACAGTACTATAAAATATAAAATCTATAATTTAAAAGTAAAAAACAAGACTTATTACCTATAAAAAGGTTATAGGATAATTTTTAAATAAAGTCTTTTTATACAGTATAAAAGGACTACTATATACAATTATAATTAATATTAAAAATATAAGTTAAAAGATAGTATTTTATTATATTAGTAAATAATAGAACAATAAATAATTTTATTATCTTATAAGCTATAAATTATTTATAACTTTTATAAAAGAAAAAAAAACATAAGTTATATTTATTTTATTATATTAAAAGAGGAATCTTTTTTTATAATAAAAGATAAATTAATATAAAGATTAATTATCTTTTTATTAAAATCTAAAAGTATAAAAAATTTATTTTTTTTAACTTTATAAACTTTAATAAATATAATATAATCCTAGAATATTTATAATTATAAAATAATAACTCTTATATTAATTGAAAGACTAGCTAATTTCACTAAAATATAAATAAAAGCCTTAATTAAAAATAAATATAAAAAGTGAAATTTTACAATAATTTAATATTAAATAAAAAAACCTAAAAAAAAAATCCCCCAGATAAAACACTTAAAAAAAAAAAAAATATCTTACTTAATTAATTACCTAAAAGAACAAGGCAAACCTATAAAAAAGATTATAAATAAAAAACCTATTAAGTTATTACTATCTTTTAAAAAATATTTAAAAAACTTAATAAACTATTAAATTAACAATTACTTTTAAACAAAAAAAAAAATCTTATTAAATAATTTAAAAATATCCTAAAAGAGTATTAAAAATATATTAAATTATATAATAAAATACTTAAAACTAGACTCTCTAAGTATAATTAATAGAATTATAAAATTATATTAAAAGATAAAATTAATTTTATATTCTAAAAGATTTATAATCTTAATAAAAAAAAACTTATAGTACTTTAAAAATAGCTTAATAATATATTAGTTAAAGGTTTTATTAAACCCTTAATCTTAAAAATAAAATATCCTATAATATTTATTTTAAAAAAAAACAAAAAACTATAACTAATTATAGACTATTAATAACTTAATAAAATTATACTTAAAAACTAAACTCTTTTACTTTTAATTATAAAACTATAAAATTATTTTTATAATAAAAAATAATTTATTATACTTAACTTAAAAGAAATATATAATTTTATTTATATTAAAAAAAAAAACAAATAAATAATAATCTTTTATATAAAGTTTAAACTTTTTAAATATTTTATTATATTTTTTAAATTAATAAATACTCTTATAATATTCTAACAAATAATTAATATACTTAAAGAATACTTAAATCTTTTTATAATTATATATTTTAATAATATTTTAATTTTCTTAAATACTTTAAAAAAACATAAATAATATATATACTAGATACTTATTAAGTTTAAAAAAACTAAGTTTTTAATTAAACTAGAAAAATATAAATTCTATATATAAAAAATTGCTTTCTTAAATTATATTATTATATTAAATAAAATCTATATAAATCCTGTTAAAATTAAAACAATATAAAATTAATTAAAACCTATAATAATTAAAGAAATATAAAACTTTTTTAAGTTTGTTAATTATTATTAATAATTTATTAAAAACTATAATAAAATTATATATATATTTTATTAATTAATTAAAAAAAACTAAGCTTTTATATAAAAAAATATATAAAATATTTTTAAAGAAATTAAAATATTAATTATTAAAAAACTTATATTTATTATATTTAACTTAAATAAAAAAATAAAACTTAAAACAAACTCTTTTAATTTTAAATTAAAAGCTTAATTAAAATAATAAAATAAAAATAATATATTAAAACTAGTTATATTTTATTTATAAGCCTTATATAATATTAAATTAAACTATTTTATCTATAATAAAAAATTCCTAGCAATTATTTTAACTTTTAAAAAATAAAAATACTATTTCTTTAATAATAAGCATTAAATTAAGATTTATATAAACTACAATAATATTTCTTATTTTATTATAATACAATAATTTAATAAATAATAAATCAAATATACTAAATATCTTTTTAAATTTAATTATATTTTAATTTATTAAAAAAAATTAAAAAATAATAAAATTAATACTTTAAGCTAATAAGTAGATTATAACTAAAATAAGATTAAAATAATAAAACAAATCTTAAATATAACTTTAAAAAAGTATTATATAATATATACTAAATACCACGTTTTAAGTTAAAAACAATAATACTTAAATCCATTATATTAAAAAATATTACTAATCCTAGAAAAAAAAATAATTTCTTAAAAAATTAATTATAAATAATAAAAACCTATAATAATACAAAAATAAAGTTTAAATTCCCTTAAACTTATAAAAAAAACCTTATTAAAAAAATCTACTAATACCTTATACACAAATATAAAAAATATATAAAATATTTAAATAAATTAAATAATACTTTAAATTCCTTAAAGCTAAATAATATATTTAAAATATTATTTTAAAATATATAATATATAATTAAACCAAGGCTTTAAAATATAAACTATATAAGTAAATATAATTTTTATTAATACCTAAAAAACTATAAAAAATAATAATACTAAATTTTATTATAAAATTATTTACTTTAATTAAACTAGTTATAAAAATTAAATATAATAATATTTTAATAGTTATTAATAAATTAATTAAATAAGCTTATTTCTTATTTTATTAAAAATTAATTAATATAAAAAAATTTATATATATTTTTATATATAATTATAAATATTTATTTATTATTAAAAAAGATTATTTTAGATTAAAAATTAGTTTTTATTTTCAAGTTTTAGTAAAGATTAATAAAATAATTAAATATTAACTATAAACTTAATATAGTTTATTACTTATAAATAAATAAATAAATTAAATAAATTAATTAGATTATTAAAAAATACTTATACTATTATATTAACCTTAAATAAAATAATTCAATAAAACTTTTATCTTTAATATAAATTATTTATAATATAAATATTTTAAAATCCACAAGCTTAAGCCTTATATATACTAATTTTAGTTATAACTTTAATATTTATAGGATACTAAAAGATAGTATTATTATAAATAAAACTATAATTAAAGTAAATAAAATAAAAGAATTATATTAAATTATAAAAAAATAACTTAAGTTTATTTAAATTAGAATAAAAAAATATATAAATTAAAATAAATTAAAAAAAAAAAAAAAAAATATAATTTATTTATTTTATTATATATTAATAATAAATAAAAATAATAAATAATAATAATTAAACTTTAAAAAACTAAGATTTTATTTAGTTAAGAAAATTATTTTAAATATTAATTATAAACTTTTATTACTAAAAAAATATAAGTATACCTAATCTTTTATATTTTTTTACTTAAAAAAATATTAATTAATAAAAATATTAGAAAAGTTATTTATGATTTTATTAAAGTACTTTTAATTAAAAAAGAATATAAAATAGAATTAATTTTAATTATATACTATAAAAATAATAAATATTAATATTTAATTAAATAAAAGAATTATTCTAATACTAAAAATATATAAGAGTTTATTAAATATTTAGCTTACTCCTAGACAATTCTATAATAATTCTATTAAAGTCTAGGCTTAAAGGATTAATAAAAAATAATTATTAATTAAGCCTAATTAATAAGTTAATCCCAGGACTATTTAAAAAAATACTTTAAATAATTATTTTTTTTTCTTAACAAAAATACGCTAGCTTAGTTTAATAAGCTTTTTTATTAGTCTAAGCCTATTTTTTAAAAGGCTTAAAACTTTTAAGATTCTATTAAACTATTATAATTTTTTGCTTATAAAATAACTAATATATTTTATAAAGCTTAAGTAAATTTAAAATAATTTTATTTACTTACTTTTTTTACTTTTTTATTTATTATTAATAATCTAATAATAATTATTTATTAATTTTTTTTACTATTTAAAAAAATAAAATTCTTTTATAATCCTAGAAACTAAGTTAAATTAAAATAAATTATAAAATACTTATTATATAAAAAAAAACTTATATAATAATATTATAACTTAATTTCTATTATATTTTTTTTTTTAAAATAATATATTTAATAAATATTAAAAGATTTAATAATAAAATATTTTAAACTCTAATTAAAATAACAGAAATAAAGAATAGCTTTAAAACTTTATTTAATAATAAAAATAAAACATTTTAAATAATAATATTTTTTTACTTTTTTATCTTAAGGTTTAAAAACCTAAGAGATTTTAACAATCTTACTTACCTTATAAAACATAATAAAAAAATATATAATTATAAAAAAAAAAAAAAACAAATAATAATAGTATTTATTAATAAACTAATAAGACCTTAAAAATAAGACTAAAAGAAAAGAAATAATATATAATAACCTAACCCTATTTAAGTCATATACTAGAACAGACTTACTTTTAATAATACTCGTGCTATTTATTAATTAAAAGAATCTCAGGTAAACTAGCCAATTATATTAATTAGCCTACTAGAACCTGATTAAGTTTAAAAGGATTTAATATTAAAAACCTGTTATAATACAATTAGTTTATTATAAATTATAAAAGTATTAGTTTATTTCTATAAGAATAAATATTATATTTATTATAATTAAAATAAACTTATTTATTATATAATCTTTTATATTATTTAAATAAAATTAGCTTTAATCAATTATTAATATAATTATTCATTATTAATTATTTAATAACCCAAACTATAATACATTTACTTATTACTTAGATTTATCTTAATCCTCTGTCAATAAACTAGACCTACCCTGTAGTTCTTGTTAGAAGAACGACTAGAATGTTATAATTTTAAAAGTTATAAATATTACTATTTTTATTGTTTTTTTAGTTTAAATTTAAATTTATTATTATATATATTATTTTACATAATTATTATTAACTTAAAAGTTTTAATTTATAAATTAAATATAACAGTAAATAAAAATAAAATATACTAATAAAAAAGCTTAATTAATATTATTTAACATAAAACAAAAATAAAAATTCTTTTTAAAAAAATAATAAATTCATTATATTAACAAATTAAATAGTTATAATTTAAATTTATAATATAATATTTATTATAAAAGCTTATAATATAATCCATGAGCAAGCGAACTATACAAGCAAGCGAACCACTTTATATAATTACTTTTTATGTTTTATTAACCCCCCCTGCTAAAACATTAAACTTCTTATAAAAATTAATAAAACTTTATATATATATTTATTAATATATAATATTAAAATTAAACTTTCTTTATATTTTATATAATTTTATTTAAAAAGTTATTATAAGCTGTTTATATAAGATATTTTATAAGTTTAAATTTAAAATAAAATATTAAATAAAACTATAAAAAATTTAAGAAAAATACTCTACTATTATTATATAATAATTTATTTGTATATATAATTTTATTAAATTTTATTAAAAACTAATAGTTTTTATAAAGAGATTAAAAATAGTGTTTTATATGTATTTTATAAATAGTCCATTTGTTTATATAGTTTGCTTACTTGTGGATTATGTTACTTATAAATTTAAGTATATATGAATTTTATTAAGTTATTTAATAATATAAAATATAATAATAAAAGTAATTTCTTATTTTAAACAAAATAATTATAAAATAAAATTAATATTATTACTATAATAAGTTATTAAATTTTATAATACTCAAGCTTTAATTATATTATTAAAACCAAGGTTTTTTAAATACTTAATTAAACTAAATCTAAGTCTATATATACTTTTTATATAATATATTTATTATAATAATAAATAATAAATTAAACTAAAACGTAAAGTTTTTTAGTTTAAAACCAAATATTCTACGAGTACTTAAGAACACGAAGATAAAGGAATTCATTCATTTGAATAACAGCCTTATACAAACAACTTAAGACCATAAATACAATAAACCTGGTTTATAATAATACCCAGAAAAACCAGACTTATATTATTATAAACAGAATATTATTAAAACTAGGTTTTTAACAAAAATATTCTATAAACAAGGTTATATATTTATTTATACTTAAAGCTATTATAAAATACTATTTAATTAAACCTTATATTTTTATTTAATTTTAAGCTAAACATTAACTATAAAAAAACTATTATTACTGTTAATAAAAGTAATAAAAGAATTTATAATTTAAAATTTTTTATTACTTTTTAAATTTAATAACCTTTTTAAATATATTAAATATATTAGTAATATTAATTACAAAAAGTAATAATTTATTCAAATTCTTATTATTATAATAAGTTTAATCTATTAAAAATATATTTATTATTTAATTAATGATATTTTTATTAAATTTTATAAGTTATTTTTTTTTAAGTTAATAAGTTAATTAAAATCTTTATTAATATTAAAAATATAATTAAGTTATATTATAAAATAAATATATATTTATAATAATAAGTAATAAAAGATTTTATAAAATTTATTTTAATTATAAAGTTTAATTATAAGATCTTTTTAAAGTTTAAAAAACTATAATGTGAATTAATAATTATTAATAATCTAGTTCTTGATTTTATATTACTATATTTTAATAATTTAATTAATAGTATATAATAATATAATAATTTTTAATAGATTATTATTTTTAAAAGTAAAACAAATAATAAACTTAAGCTAGTAATATATATAATAAACTTTTAAATTATTAATAATCTTTTAATTTATTAATTATAATAATATTATAAAACTAAATAATAAAAAAAATTATAATTATATAATAGAAAAACGTTTTAATTATAGTATTAATATATTTTTATTTATATATATTAAAATTATTAATTAAAAGAAATGTTTTAATTAATTATTTAATTATTAAACTATTATAATTATTTAAAAAGAATCTTATTAATTATTTATATCTTTTTATTATTTTAATAATATATTAAATATATATTAATATATATATTATTTTTATTACATATATATAAATTAATTATTTTATTAATAATTTAAAAGTCTAAGTAAGAAGTATTAGTTATCTTTAAGTAAAAGAAAATTATAATAAAGGTTTTTTTTTTTTATAATTAGTTTATAGCTTTATTAATAATTTATATAAAGGTATTATTTACTAATAAAAGCTGGTTTTATTAGTATTATAAATATTACTAAAATCAAATTAATTATAGATTTTTTAAAAGGCTTTAAAATCTTAAATAATATTGCTAAAAAATATAAATTTAACTTTATTGTATTAATAATAATAATAAAATTAATAATATAATTTAAAACTATTAAACTATTCACTTAAAAATATAAAAAACAATTAACTTTAAAATTAATTAATTTTTTCAAGGTTATTTAATAATTAAAATAATATAATAGTGCAGACTGTATTCTAGGATAGCGTTACATAGCTTTTTAAGAAAATGCTAGAAAAACAAATACTAAGACAGGCCACAAAATAAAAAAGAAATTAACTAAACTTATATAATAAACAATTAACCTTTTACGTTTATTTATATAATTTAATTATTTTTATTATAATATTTATATTTTATTTTTAAATTTAAAACTATTATTACTTTTGTTTTTTTATTTTTTTTTTTTAAGTATTTAATTAAATACTACTTTATTATTATTTTTTATATTAAATTTATATAATTTTATTATATTAATTTAAATGAATTAATAATTAAGACTTTTTATTTAATTATTACTTAAATCTATTAATTTAACTTAAATTACCCAAGACTAATAAAAGTTTTATAGCTTTTTATATTCTTTTCTTATTGTTATGTTTTCTTTGCTATTATAATAATAATAATATTTATAATAAGTATATTTTTATTATTAAAATAAAAAAAAGTTTTTTTAAAAGTTTTTTTTAATAAAAAGAAAATAATAAAATAAAAGTTTTTAAAATCTATTACTTTTAAAAAATTAAAAAAAAACAAATTTATTACTTAATGACTTAAAAATTATTAATTATAATAGTTTATATTTAAATTTATTTTTAATTTATTATAAAAGTATAGTTTAAGTTTAGCCAGAGTTATTTTAGTATTTTTTATATAAACTTTAATATTATTTTTATATTATAATACAATAGTAAAGCTTTAAAATTAAACTTATAATAATAATATTAAAAAAATAGAATAAAAATAATAAAAAACATATATTTTAATAATATTTTAATATTAAAATAATAGTATTAAAAGAATTATATTATAATAAAACTTATATAACATAAGCAAACTAGTATAATAATTTATAACTCATTTTATATATATTACTAAGGAAGTACTTAATAATATCATTATTATCAAGGTTTTAGCCTTTTTTAATACAAAAACCCAGCTTATATTAGCTTTTTATTGTTACAAGCCAATTATTATTATATAAAGTAATTGTTATAAACCAGGTTTATTATATACTATTAATAGCCAAATAAGTGACTAAAGCCCTTGACTACTTAGCCAATAATAATAACTAATTAAAGCAATAGAATAGCCTATAAGAAAAAACCAAGTACTAATACTATAATAATTAAATTAAAAATTAAAGAAAATATTATTAAAGATGAAAATAATACTATAATAATTGAAGTGAAAATTAAAAAAGAAATATTATTAAAAATTAAAATAATAAGAAAAATGATTATTTAAATAAAATATTTAATAAACAAGCTTTTTTAAAAGTAACATAAAAGAATTAAGTTTAAGTTTTAAAAAAATATTAAAAAATATAAAAAACTAAAAATGAAAAATTATTAAAGAATTAAGTCTTAAATAACTAATAATAATAATATATATTGTTTAACTTATATTATAATATTCTATTATATAATTAAACAGAATATATAAAACTTGAATTTTTAATATGATTAATAAAATAATAAAAATCAAATAATATAATTAAATAAATTAAATAAATTTATGGTTAAAGAAATAAATGAAATATAATTTATGTATATTAAATTATTAAGAAATGAAAAAATAATATAAATAAATAAATATTATATTAAATTATAATTAAATAATATAAAATTATAAAATGATATTTATAATTTAATTTTATAATATAATTTTAATTATAAAAACTTATATAAATAAATTTAAACATAAATTAATTTTATTTAATTATTTTATAATATTAATAAGAAATAAGCTACTCAAGCATATATAACTTTTTATAATAACAATAAGTAAAATAACTAATAGCGGAAATAAGTTATTATTAATTTTAATCTAAAAACCTTTCTTAAAGGTTTTAAAAGCATAAAAAAAATTATATTAATTTATAATAAAATTAAATTTATAAAGACTTTTAGTTACTTAAATTAAAAAATTATAACTACTTAAGCTATAAAATAAAAATAAATTAAAAAATTTTTTTTTTTTCAAGCTTGATTTAATTAAGTAAAAAATAAAAATTGTTTTTAATATATAAATAATAAATATAAAATTAAAAAAATAATTAAGTTAATAATTATTTTTTAAATTAAATTAATACAGTTTTTAATAACAATAAGCTAATAATAAAAATAATTAATTTATTTTTATTATTATTATTTCATATAAAATGATATATTATTAATACCTTTTTTATTACTAATATAAATTACTTATATTAAAAACATATAATAATTTAATTTTATTTAAATTATATACTTAAATAAATTATAAAAGCTTTAATTTATTTTAATAAAAACTAAATTTATATTTATTATAATTAAAATAAACTTATTTATTATATAATCTTGTATATTATTTTATGAAGCTAAAAGCTTAATAAAAGCTTTAAATTTAACTTTAAATAATAGTTTTATTAAGCTATTAGTGATTATTTTAATAGTTTTTAAATAAAAAATATTTATGAAATCTTTTAAAAAGATTTTTTATATAAATAAGTTTAATTAAAGTATATTTAATATAATTATATAACGTAAGGTTTTTAATTATTATTATAGTTTTTTTATTATTATGAAATAAAATTATAAAAAGTTAAATAAGTTTTTTAACCTTTTAAAATAGCCTTATAATTTATTGTATTTTATTCATAGTTTTAATAATAATTATATTTAACTTTTAAAATAAATAATACTTTTATACTTACTTTTTTAACTTTTCAACTAATAAAATCTTTTATTAATTAAATAATATAATTATAAATTAATTTAATAAATATTTTATTTTTTATAAAATTATTATTATAATAGTTAATAAAATTTCAATTACTTCAACTGAAATAACTAAATAACTTAATAACAGTTAATAAATATTTTTTATAAAAGTTTTAAAAGGTTTTAATAAAAATTAAACTATAAAAGTTATATTAAGTTTAGTGTATAAAATTAATTAAATAAAAATATTAACTATAACTTAAAAAAGTTTAATATTCACTTTATTTAAGTTATTAAAAAACTTAATTTATAAATTAATTAAAAGACTAAACTATAAAAAAATATAAATAAATCTTTAATTAATTAAACTAAAAAATCTTATAATGTTTTTAATATAATATTTTTAAGTTACCTTTTTAAAAAACAAGTTTATTTAGCTTGTTTAATTGTATTATTTAACTTTTATTCTTTTATTGATTATATTAAAAATTTAAATCTTATATATTTTTATTCAATTATATAATAAAATATTATAGTATTAGTTAAATAATTACATATTTTACTATTATTAATTATTTAAGATTTAACTTTTTATTAACTTTTATTATCTAGTTTTTTTTATGTTTTTTAGTATTTTTTTTTTCCTAAGGCTTAAGTTTAGTTTTTTTACTTTAGTTTTAAAAGAGTTTGTTTATTAAATATTTTATTTTAATAGTGTTTTTTTATTACCTTAGTTTTTAATAATATTTCTTTTAGCCTTTAATTTAACTATTATAATATTAATATTTAGTTTTTTTTTACAAACTATTTTATTACTTTAATTAATTACTATTATTAATTTAATTAAAGGCTTTAGTTACTTACTTAGCTATTAATAGTTATTGTTTATTATATTATATTTATAGTCTTAAGTCATTTATATAAGACTATAACACGCAAAACGTACTATACGCACGACGGCGCGCAAGCATATAATATTATTCTTTTAATATACTTTTATATAACATTTATTATATAAATACTTACTATTTTAATAAGTTTAAGTCTTAATAATAATACTATTTATTATACTTTAATTAATTAATATTCTTATTATAATTTTTAAACTTTTTTTATAATTACTTAAATATTATAATAACTAGTATTTAATTTTAATTTTAAGTATATAAATTAATTAAATAAAATATTAATAAGATTTTATTAAAATTTACTTTTATATAAAATATATCTATAAAGAATAATTTTATAAAATCTAATAAATTAAATACTTTTAAAGTAAAAAAGATTATAATAAAAGTAAAAATCTAACAATTAAAGCTTTTTTAATTTCTATACAAGAAAAAAATAATATTTATATAAAAGTTATAAATTATAAGACTAGGGTTTAATAAACTATAATAAAAAAATTATTATAAATTAAATAATTTAAAAAATAATTATAAAAAAAAAATTAAAATTAAAAATATTTAATAATTTAAAATCTTTATTAATTTATAAATATAAGATAAGTAATTTAATAATTTTTAAAAGGCCTTTAAAAATATACTTAAAAAATACTATAATATAAAATATTTTTTTTTATATTAAATAATATAAATAAAAAATAAAATTAAATAAAAGTAATATTTTAATAAATAATTAATAAATATATAATAAAAATAAAAAAAATTAAATTTAAAAAATAAAATAATATTATTTAAGGATATAATTTATTAAAACTTATATTTAATTATTAATTAAGCCTATTAAAAAAAGAATAAATACTTAAAAGATTTTATATTTATTTAAATTTATTAAAAAAATATTTCTTTTATACTAAGAAAAAGTAATATATATTAAATTATTATATAAAATTAAACTTAAACCTATAATAGTAAATATAATTATATTATAAAAAAATTCCTAGTATATAAAAAAAAATAGTTTTTTTAGTTATATAATTTTAAGACTTAATTTAGTATATAAAAACATAAAAAGAAAAGATTAATATAATATATTAATTTAAAAAAATATATTAATACTTATTTTAGGATTACTAGATAATTTTATAATAAAAGGATTACTTATAAAATATTAATATTATTTTTAATAGAAAAAGACTAGAATCTTAACTATTTATAAGAAAAAACAAATACTTTTTATACTATAATTAAAATTATTATATTAATTATTACTTTTAAAAGAATTATAAAACTTTTAAATAAATAATAAAAAAAAAAATCCTAATTAAAATAAAGCCTTTAACTAAGGTTAAAATAATAAAAATTAAATTATAATAAAAGTATTATATATTTATAATAATTAAAAAATAAAAGCTAATAAAAACTTATATAAATCTAGATATAAAAATTAAAATTAATTTAATTAATATAATTTTTATAAAAAAATAATAATTATAATAAATTTCTATTAATATATTTATTTTAAAAGTAATATAAAAAATAAAAATTAAATAATATAAAATATAAAAAATTATAGTAAAGGTTATTAATTCTTAGGAGATTATAAAAGAAATAATATATATATATATTAAAATTAATTAAAATCTAAAAGCTAAAAAAAATTTAATTTTATTAAATATATTTATAATTATAAATTAATAAATTTATGTTAATTAAAACTAAAAATAATAGTTTAAATAATATTAGTATAAAAATAAAATTCTATAATTATATAAGTTTTAAAAAGCTTACTAAAATAAAATATAAATATTTATTATTATATAAACTAAAGAATATCTTTTTTTCCTAAACAAATATAAAAAAATTAATTAATTAATTAATAATAATATTTCTATTAGGCTTTATATATATAAAAATATATTTAATACTAAAAGATTAAGGATATTTCTATAATATAAACTAATTAATTATATAATTAATCTTTTATTTAATACTATACTATTATACAAGACTATTTATTCTTTTTTATAAGTTAAATTAAAAAAATTAAAGGCTTATATTAATAAGAACTTAATAAAAAAAAAAAAAAAACGCTTTAAAAGCTTAATAAGAACCTTAATTTCTTTTATATTTAAAAAAAATAATTTTTTTATAACTATATATAAATTATTATAACTTTAATAAAATCATAAAAAAAAATTATTATTTTTTACTTTTAATTTTAAAAAATCTTCAACTATATATAAAATACTTAATATTTTATAAAAATTAATATAAAAAATACTTATTATAAAATTTAAATTAAAAAAAAATAAATAAAAAATAACTTTTAGAATAAAATATAAATATTTTAAATATTTAATTATATCTTTTAAATTTATAAATATACTTATTATTTTTTAATATTATATTTATAAAGTATTAAACAGATTATTAAATATTATTTAGATAATATATTTTAATAATATTTTTTTTTTTTAAAATTAAAAAAAAATATATAAAATATATTAAATAGATTCTAAAGAAATTATAAAATATAAAATTATATATAAAAATAAAAAAATATATATTTTACTAAAATTATATCAAGTTTTTTAAGTTTATCTTATTGAAAAATAAGATTTTAATAAACTTAAAAAAAGTAAATATTATTATAGTCTAGTAAAAGTTAAAATCTTATAAAAATATATAAATATTTTTAAGATTTTATAATATTTATTAAAAGTTTATTAAAGATTACTTATATATTATTATTTTATTAATAGTATTACTTAAAGACAATAAAAATAATTATAAACCAGGGAAAATAAGCTTAAATATTATTAAAAGAAAAGTATTTAAATAACTAAAAGATACCTTTTAAAAAATATTTTATTATATTATTTTAATTTTATATATTTAATTTATATAAAAACTAATATTTTTTAAATTTATAATAATAAAAATATTCTTATAATTAAATAATAAAAACAAATATTATTTTATAATTTTTTAATTAAGAAAATTTAATAGGCTAAAGTTAAATTATAATACCCTAGACTAAAGAATATTTATTATTATTAAATTATTTAAATATTAATAATATTATATTAAAGAATAAAAAAACCAGTTAAAGTCTTATTAAATTATTAAAACCTTTAAATATTTATAAGATAATTAAAATTATTTAATTTAATAAATATAATAATATATATTATTATTATTTCTATTACTTTAACTGGCTTTCTAAATATATAATACTTTAGTCCCTTTTCTATTATATATAATAAGAAAACCCGCGTTCCGGGAGAAAAACCTATTACTTTCTTTATTGCTGTGTTTTTATACCTTTCTTGTACTAGTAAATTATTTTTTTAAACTTACTTTCTTATATCTTATAGTTTTATTCTAAGGAAAATTTTTTTAAGTCTTTTAGTTTTTTTAATTATTTAATTTATATTAGGCTATAAAATTAATAAATCTTTTATAATTATAATTAATTATTATAATCTTATCCTTACTTCTTTTATACTTTATATATTACTTTTATTAATTATACTAGTATTTTTTAATATTACTTATTATATTTTTTTTTTTATTATATTTATTTTTACTTTTTCTTTTTTCTTTTTTATATTATATTTAATTTATTTTTTTTATTATAGTTAATATATAAATATTTTTATTACTAAAGTTTAATTAATATCTTTTATAATTTTACCCTTAAAGTCTTTAATTTATTTTTTAATTTATAATTTATTATATTATAAATCCTTTTAATTAATAAATACTTTTATTAAAGTTTTTTTTTATTTTTTTTTATTATTATTATTATTATTATTAATAGCCTTATTATTATAATCTTTTATAAATATTTTTTTTCTTATACTATTTATATATAAATATACTTTAATAATAATTTTTTTTTTAAAAAAGTTTAAAACTAAAAGAAATTCCTTATACTATTAATATACTTTATCCCTGGTTTATTTTTATAAATAATTTATTCTTTTAACTTTTTATTTTTAAAAAATATTTATTTTAACTTTTTATTATTACTATTATTTTTTCCAGTTTTTATAAATTTAATAAAATTATAAGTTTAAACTTTTTTTATTTTATTTTATATCTTTAATAACTCTTGTTGTAAGTTTATACTTATCCTATTCTTTGTGTCTTTTATATAACTTATATAAAAGTCTTTAACTATTTTTATTTTAATACTTTTAATAAATAAATTACTTTTATATTATTTTTATTATTAATCTAAGTTAAATAAATACTAGAATTAAATATATTATTTATATTTATATTAAAAAATAATAATAAAGTAAATCTTTTTAATAATATTTTTATTTTATTTTTAACTTATTTTTATTTAAGTTTTTTTAATATTATTATTATACTTATAATTTTATTATCTTTTTTACTATTATTTAAAATTCTATTATAAGTTTTTTTAATATTTTTTTTAATATAAATTTATTTTTTTAATACTTTTTTAGCCTTTTATTAATTATAATATTCTTTTTACTAATACTACTTATATTTAATATAATTATTATATAAGGAACTAAAATAATAATATTATTATTATTATTATTATTATTACTACTATTATCATAGTTTTTTTATTTTATAATTATATTATTTATTCTAGTTCTTTTATCCTTATCTTTTTTAATTCTATTCTAAGTCTTTTTATAAATTTCTTAATAAAATCTATATTATTTATCATAGTTTTTATTATATTAAAAAAAATATACTTTATTTTTATAGTATTAATAATAATAGGAATTTTAAGTTAAAAAGAATATTAATAAAAAAAATTAAAAAAAAATAAAAAAAATAATAATAATATTAATTAATTAAAAAAGTTAAAAAATAAAAAAGTTATTATTATTTATTTTAATCTTATATTAATTACTTTTTTTTTAATTTATATTTTTTTTTTTTTTTATTATATTTTTAATTTTTTTATAAGTTTAAAATATAATATTCTTTTAAAACTAAAGAATTATTTAATTATAATTCTTTTAATTCTTTCTTTGTTTAATCTTTAATAAACTTTATATTTTATATAAAACTTCAAAAAAAGTTTTTTTTTTTTTATTATTAATAAATAATTAATAAATAAATAATAATATTTCTTTTATATTATTAATAATAATATATATTTTAAGATTTATTTTATAAAAAAAAAAATTTATTTAATTTTATTTTTTTATATATAATTAGTATTAAATTTTATATTCAATTAAATTTTTATAGGCTTTAAGGCTTTATTTTTTAAGATTCTGCCTTTTAAATATTTATTATTTCTTATTTATTATCTTTTTAACTTATAAATATTTTATTTTTACTCTTTTTTTTAAAATCTTTTTTTTTTATTTTTTTTTTATTTAATAATTTTTATAATCTTTTATATATCTTTAAGGTTTTTATTATTTTTATATATTTTTTTTATATTTATACTATTATCCTAGTATTTTTAATCTTTAAAAAAATCTCATTATTTTATAATTTAAATAAAAATTTAATAATAAAATTATTATCTTAACCTTTAAGTTTTTTATTAATATAATTTTATATCTCTTTTAAGGGATAAGTCTGCCTAGCTTGTTTAATTGTATTATTTGACTTTTATTATTTTATTAAATTATTAATAAAATTAATTATATTAAGAATTTAAATTTTATACATTTTGTTTAATTATACAATAAAATATTAGTTATATAATAATATAATTAAAATATTAATAAAAAAACTATATATATTATTATTTTTAACTATTTAAGATTTAATTTTTCTATTAATTTTTATTTCCTAGCTTTTTTATATTTTTTAATATTTTTTTTTCCTAGAACTTAAATTTAATTTTTTTACCCTAGTTTTAAAAGAACCTAGCTCTTAAATATCTTATCTTAATAGTTTATTTTTTATTATTTTAGTCTTTAATAATATTTTTATTAACTTTTAATTTAATTATTATAGTATTAGTATTTGGTTTTTCTTTATAAGCTATTTTATTACTTTGATTAGCTGCTATTATTAGTTTAGTCAAAGGCTTTAGTCATTTACTTGACTATTAATAGCTTGTTAAAGGTTATTGTTTACTTGTATTTATAGTCTTAAGTTGTTTATATAAGACTATAATTCTAGTTAAATATAAATAAATTTTTTTATTTTTGTATTTTTAAATACTTATAGAATATTTAGCTTTAAACTAAAAGACTTTATTTTTTAATTTAATTTATTATTTGTTATTATAGTAAATGTGTATATAGAGAGTATATAGGTTTAGGTTTAGTCTAGTTAATTGCTTAAAAAACCTTGATTTTAATAATATAATTAAAGTTTTAGTATTATAGTTATAAGGTTTAATAACTTATTATAGTAATAGTATTAATCTTATTTTATGGTTATTATATTTAAGAAAAGGGATTACTTTTATTATTATATTTTATATTATTAAATAATCTAATAAGATTAATTTATATTTAAATCCGCGGATACAAGCTCCTACAGCAAACATTATATCATAAAATTACATCAGAAAGAAATTATAAATAAATTTTATATTTTAATAGAATTAATTAGTTTTTTAATTAATTTTTTTTTTTAATAATATAAAATTATAATAAAATTCTATTTTATATACTATTATATTTATATAACTTTTATAAATTCTTTTTACTTTTATAAGTTTATATTTTTATATTAATACTATAAATTTAATAAAAATTATTTTTTATTATTTTAATTTAATTAATAACTCCTTAATATAAGCCTTTTATTTTAGTTTTTTATAAATTTAAATTCTTAAAAATTTTATTTTATTATTAATATTATTATATTTTCTTTAAGCTAGATTTATATTATAATTAAGTTTCTAGCCTTAATAAAATATATTAATTTACTTTTAATAGATTTAAAAAATACTTTTAATTTTTATATTTATTTTTAATAAATTATTTATATATTTTTAATTAGTTTTTAATTATTTTTATGTTTATATTAAATACTAGAATATTTATATTATTTATAAAACTAATTATTATTAATTTTTTTTTAAAAAGTTTATATAATAATATAATATATAATAAAAATAATATTAATAAAAAAGAAAAACCTTAAAAGATTCTTATTATTAGTTTATAAACTTTTAATTGTTTATTAAAGTATAATTATATTATTCTTATAATTATATAACTCTTAACTTATTTAATTAATAAAGTTAAAATTTTAAGTATTATTATATAAAATAATCTTTTATAATTTATTTTATTAAATACTTTAACTAGGTTTAGTTATAATAATAAATTTTATATTTCTTTTATATTATATATATTATTTTTTAAAAAAAATATATTATAATTTCAATAAATCTTTTTTTTTATTTTTTATTTATCTTTTAAATAAAACATATTATTTTTTTATTATATTTATAAATAAAGTTATTATAATCTTATTTATAATTTTCTTTATTATATTTAATAATAAAATAAACTATTATATTCTTATATATTTAAATTATTTTTAGGTTTTTTTAAGTTTTTTTTAAAATAATAATTTTAATATACTAAAACTAGATTAGATATATCTTATATTTAATAATAATGTTTACTAATATAAGAATTATTTTTATTAATTATAGTTTATAAACTTTTAATAAGTCTATTAATATATTTTTTTTTTTAATATCTTTTATAATATTATATTTTTTAATATCTTATAAATATTTATATATATAAGTTAATATTACTTTAATTTCTCTTTAAGTTTAGGTTTTCTTATATTTCTAAGTTATTTAAATTTTATAATTCTAGTATATTTAATATATTTACTATTAATTTTAAGAAAAACTTTTTTATTAAAACTTTTAATTTATTTAAATAATTTATTACTATTTATATTATTATTTTTTTTATATAAATTAAATAATCTTACTAATTTTAGTATATTATAATTATATAATCTTATTTATTTTTTTAGGTTTTATAATTAATTTAATTATTTTATAATTTCTTTTAAGTTTTTTTTTTACAATACTTATTTAATTAAAATAATAATTTAATTAAGGGTTTTTCTTGTATTTTTATAGTTTTATTATATTACTTTTATATAAAATCTTAAGTATTTTTTTTTAGCTTACTTTTTTCTTACTTTACTTTTTTTATATTATAATTTTATTAACTTTTTTTTTTATAACTATTACTTTTTCGTACTAGTACTATTATATTTTTATTTTTATAAATTATTTAATAATCTAATCTATTAATTTTCTTTTTTTTTACTTTTTTTAAGATATTTCTTTTTATCTTAATATTATAAAATTTTATTTTTATTTTATCTTTTATTATATATTTATCTAGTTATTTCTATAATTTATTATTTATAATTTAATTTTAATTTATTATTAGTTTAGTTTTAGTATTAATTAATTAAAGTAAATAATTTAAGTTATTTATATTAACTTTTTTTTATAGATTATCTTTAAGTCTTGTATTACTTAAGTATAATTTATTATATTATTTAATTATATATTATTTTTATTAGTTTTTTTTATAGTATAACAAGTATAAGTTTTTATTAGATCACTAGTACTATAAGTTTATTACTTTTTTAGGATTTTTTTTTATTTATTTTATATTAAATAATATTAATTAAAGTCTTTTATTAATATATATTATTTTTTTTATTTATATATTTAATTTATAAATTAAGGTTTTTTAATTAATAATAAAAATATAGTTTAATAAATAAATAAAATAAATAATTAAATTATAATTTTTAAAATAAAAAAATACTAATATAATTTATAAGCGAGTAGTACATATAAACGAGTGGTATACTCTTTATAACCATATTTATTTTTATTATTATATATTAAATTCTTTTATTATCTATTATAATAATATTTTCAAATAAAAATAAAATCTTTTTTACTTTTAATCTCTTTAAAAAAACTAAATTTAAGTTTTAGAATTATAATAAAGATTTATAATATTAATTATATAACTTTTAGTCAGTGTTACACTAGTATACTATTAAAATACAATATAAAAAACTAATTCAATAAATTTTACAAAATTAAAAAAAAAAAAACTATAATTAAATATATAATTAATTTATTTATAAAATTATTTCTTTCTAGATTATATAATATTAAAAAAATAACTAATTATTTATTATATATATATAATATGCTATTAATTAATAAAAATTAGGCATTAAATTTTATTAAACATTAACTAAAATTCTATATATATTAAACTTATAAATATAACTATTAAAAAGCTTAATATGAAAATTTAAAATTTATTAATAATTAGTTTATATTTATATAGAATATAAAAGTTAAATATAAAATTTTTAATAATAATTTTTATAATTTTAATAAGATTAGTTTTATAATAAATATTATTTTTCCAGGTATAATAATTATAATTTTAAAAAGTCTTATAAAAATAAAATTATTTTAGCTTAATAATTAAAAGTAAGTAATTATAATTTAAAATATTAATATAATAGACTAGGCTATATTATTACTTATTATTTTTATTATATAATATTATTTTAAAAATTAATATTAAAAGTATAATTTTTTAATAGATTAATATATTATAATAATAAAAAATAACTAAATTATTAATAAAATTAGCTTAAATTAAATTAAGTATTTTAATTATTATATAACTTTTTATATAAAAAAGATTTATTAAATATTTATTTTTAATAACTATAAAAGCTATTACTTAATAGTATTTAAGCTTTATTATAAAAAATATAAGATTATTATAATTTATATACTTTTATATTTTTTATATATTTTTTAACTATTAAATATTAATTATTTTAAGCTATTAAAGTAAATATACAATTAATAAATTAAAAAGTTAATGTATATATATATATATATATTAATAAAGTTAACTTTTTTTATGTTTTTTATATAATATTTTTTATTATAATTAATAAAAAAATATTATAAAAGATTTTATAAAAGCTAGTTTATTATTAATTTATAAAGAATTCTTTTAATATTTAATATAAAATATATAAATATTAATAAAAAATAAAATTAATTAAAAAGTTTATATAAATTATAATAAATATATTATAAAAAAATAAAAAATTTAAATATAATTAATTAAAAAAAATTAATTTAATTTTTTTATAAATTACTTAATTTATAATTAAATAAATTAATTAATTTTTATTATAATTTATTACTTAAATAAAATTAATTTTACCTAGTTATTAATAATATTATTTATTAATAAGAAATAAGCCACTCAGGCATATATAGCTTCTTATAGCAACAATAAATAGGATGACTAATAGCTTAAATAAGTTATTATTAATTCTAATCTAAAAACCTTTCTTAAAGGTTTTAAAAGCACAGAAAAAATTATACTAATCCATAATAAAGTTAAGCTTATAAAAACTTTTAATCACTTAGACTAAAAAGGTATAACTACTTAAGCTATAAGGTAAAAATAAGTTAAGAAAAAAAATGTTTATTTAAGTCTAATTTAACTAAAAAAAAAGCAAAGGATTGTTTTTTATATATAAATAATAAAAGTAAAGTTAGAAAGTAAATAAAATATTCTAAAAGAATAACTAACTTAGTAATTATCTTTTAGATTGGGTTAGTATAATTAAATAATAATAGACTAACAATAAGAACAATAAGCTTATTGTTCCTTATTGTTATTCTGCATAGAATAGCGTATTGTTAACATTATTTATTATTAGTTATTTAATACCTTGAACATTATAAAGAGTTAGTTTTATTTTCTTTTAAATAGTATACTAAATAAAGTATACCACTCACTTATATATACCACTCGCTTATAAATTATATTAATTTTTATTAGTTTAGCTTATTTATATATTAATTTTATATTATTTATATATATAATATTATTCTTTTATTTTAAAATATTAAATAATATTTTTTTTTAAATATACTAGGGCTTTTATTTAATTATTTTAATTAACTTTTATAATACTATTATATTATATTCGGGTTAGTTTTATAATATTAAATAAATAAGTATTAGTTTTTTTATTATATTTTTATTAATAATATACTATTTTATATAAAATAAGGAATAATAAGCCTATTGTTTTTTGTTAATTTATTGTTATTTAATTATACTAACCTAATTTAAAAGATAATTATTAAATTAATTATTTTTTTAAAATATTTTATTTACTTTTAATCTTACTTTTATTATTTATATATAAAAGATAATCTCTTATTTTTTTTTAGTTAAATTAGACTTAAATAAATATTCTTTTTTTAATTTATTTTTATTTTATAATTTAAGTAATTATATTTTTTTAGTTTAAGTAATTAAAAGTCTTTATAAGCTTAATTTTATTATAAATTAATATAATTTTTTTTATACTTTTAAAACTTTTAAAAAAAATTTCTAAATTAAAATTAATAATAATTTATTTAAGTTATTAATTATTTTATTTATTATTATTATAAAAAGTTATATATACTTAAGTAATTTATTTCTTATTAACAGGTTATAAGCTTATATTAAATTAGATAAATTTTTTAGTTAAGTAATTAATAGAAATATTAATTAGTTTAGTTTAATATTATATACTAGTATTTTTTTAATAAAAAAAAATTGTAATTATATAATTAGATAAGGTAACTAGTCTTATACTATTAGTTAAAGCCTATAAGACTTAATAAGTTTAAATATAAACCTTTATATAAAATTTAAAAGCTATTTGAACTAAAATAAAAGATATTAAATCTTTTATTAGTTAAATTTTAAGACTATTATTAAATAATACCCTTAATTAAATACTATAATCCAAGCCTATTATTATTAATCTAGTAATAATAAAACCCTTTACGGTAGTAGACTTGGCTTTATAATTAATAACTAACTTATTTATCTAATTTAGAAGCTTTTTTTTAAATAAAAGGCTTATATAAGAAGTTTCTAAAAAGGTATATAAATTTTCGGAGACTTATAAACTAGTTAATCCAGAAAATTATAATTAATGGAAACAAGCCCTTTTTATTCAATTAGTGGCTATAAAATACAATATCTTTGTTATAGACTCTAGTATAGTAAATAATTTAACAGGACTCTTATAAGCCCTGCTGTTAATACTAATTAAGGATAGTATAATAGCTATTCTAATGGCTTTTATAACTTAGTTTAATAGCCCTAAGAAAGCCTTTTATATACTAGAGCAGCAATTTTCCTATTCCACTAAGCTCCAAAAAGAATCTTTATACAAGGCATTTTATAGCCTTTTTTATTCGGGTTATAACAGTACCCTATTTAAGTTTAATACTCAATTTAATAGTCTACTAGCTAGGTTATTAATATCAAAGGCTAATATAAATACCAAAAATCAAGTTAATCAATACCTTACAGTACTTGAGAGGTCCTTTCCTAATTGGGCGGAACGAATCCGCGGGACCCTTAGGACCCTATATATTACAGGCCAAGCTACGGATCGGATTAACCTCTAATTCCTTATAGCTAATATTCTAGAAGAGACTAAAAATCCAGCTACAGCTGCTTATCGGGCTAGCCATAAAGCCACTAAGGAATTTCCTAAGCAAAAAGCCCCACTTAACCTTCCTAAAAAGGAAGGTAAGGGTAACAATAGGAACAAAGGTTTTAAAGGAAATCAAGGCACTGAGAGTAGCCTTGATAAAGCACATAAGAAAGACCCTTATGCATGCCTAACCTTTAACCTAGCCAACGCTACTGAGACTAGTGAATCTAGTTACTCAGATTCTTCGGATACCAAAGATTTACCGGCTTATATAAGCCAGGCTAAGCCTAATAAGGCTAAGGCACACTTCCCTATTAGGAAAGATAGCCTATTATATGATACAGGATCTTCTGTATATATAGTCAATTCGAAAAAGTGGTTTTTAGACTATACCCCTAATAGCAAATTAGGTATGGTCAAAACCGGTGGCGGACCTATTTCCCCTTTAGGAATAGGTACAGCTAGTTTTTGGGTCCTTGTGCAACAGCCTAATACCTATAAGGAAATAAGGCTGCAAAATGCCCTTTATTGCCCTGAATTCGATATCAATTTATTTAGTGGGCTAAGGCATTATAAGGCAGGAGGCTATCTTAGCTTTAATGCACTAAAATCAAACAAAGGAAGCACAATTGCATTGTTTGATTTCCAAAAATACGGCTTTTTCTTATCCCTTAAAGGGAAAGAAACCCCTACCCTTTCGAATCTAGCCTATACAGCTTATAGTTCTATAGAAGTTAGTATACTAGCTCTTAGCCAATTAAAGGCTAAGGAATATCAGGAATTTCCCAATACGGAAATTCAAGATAGCCCTAATCAAGAAAGGGCTAATCTAGAAGATAAAAAGCTTCTAGATAAAGAGGTCTTAGAGACCCCTGATTTCCTAATTGAGCAAAAGCATTAAGGGGCTAATCTAGAAGACCTAGAGCTTCTAGATAACAAGGTCTTAGAGACCCAGGATTTACTAGTTAAATCAAGCCCGGAAAACCCAAATAAGCTATTAAAATTAGCTTATCTATGGCATCAAAGGCTAGGCCATATTAGCCTTAGTCTGCTAAAGAAAACAGCTAGGATAACTAGTGGTATTCCTAACTTTAACTCTATCAAAGAGGCTGATTTCCATTGTTTAGCTTGCTACAAAGGAAAGGCAGTTAGGAGGCTAGGGAGCCGGCCTATCCCGGACCCACCTATGGCCTTAGATACCCTAGAAGCTGATACCTTTACTATTAAACCTATGCCTTATAATAAGACCCCTATCGGGCTTCTTATTGTTGATCGAAAGACTAGGTTTAGGTGGCTTTTCCTATTAGCGGATAAAAGTGGAGACTTAGTAGCCGAGGCTCTAAAAGGCTTACTAAAAAACCTTAAAAACCTATACAATAGGTACCCTAAAAGGTTCTACTATAACGGGGGCACGGAAATAAGTGGGATTTTCCATGAATGGCTTCGGAATAAAGGTATTTCCTTTACCACAAGCAGCCCCTATATTCATGAGCAAAATGGGCTAGCCGAGAGGTCTATTAGGGTTCTATTAGACCGGCTTCGAGCTACTATAATAGCAGCCCAATTACCCCTTTTTCTATGGAACTTCTTGATCCAAGGGGTCCTAGAAGCTATAAATAGCTCAGCCTCAACGAACCGGGACTTAACCCCAAAAGAGGCTCTTTCTAGGGATTTAGATCCTGAAGCTAAAGGCTATAAGCCAGACCTATCTAGCTTCCGGATCTTAGGCTCCCACTATAAGGTCTTTATACCTCAAGAACAAAGGCCAAAGGGGCTAAAATTAGCCCCTAAGACTGAATCAGGAAGGCTAGTAGGAAAAATAGGCACTAAGATCTATTTAGTGTATATTCCTACTAAAAGAAAGGTTATTCAAACTAGCCTTATTCGGCTATTTGAACAACAGACCCTAGTTACCTTATCTTACGACCTTCCCAATCAAGGAATTCAGGCATTAGAGGGGGAAAACCACCTTCCTAATCAGGAAGATGTACTTAATCAAGCAACTATAATGCCCTTTACCCTTGATAGCCTAGAAGATCTAAAAAAGGCTAGCCCTTTGTCTTTTAACAAAGACTTAACAGCCTTACCAGATCCTATAGTATCTGATCCTATGGATTTAGATGCTATAAAGGCCAATTTAGCCTATTTTAGTAAGGCTATTAGGGCTAGGGTTTTCCTCGCACAAGGAGACCCTAATACCTATAAACAAATACTAAAAAACTCTTATAAAAAGGAGTGGCTAGAAGCTATATATTAAGAATTCGAGCAGCTTATTAAGCAGCATACGTTTACCTTCCTAAATAGGAAAGACCTGCCTAAAAACAGACAACCTATTACTACCCGATTAGTCTTGAGGACTAAAAAGGATCAGAACAATAGCATTGTTAAGTTTAAGGCTAGGCTAGTAGCAAGGGGCTTCATGCAAAAGGAAGGACTAGATTTCTCTAGAACCTTTGCATTTACAGCTACCCCAGCTACTTGGAGGCTAATTTTAGCTCTAGCAGCTATAAATAACCTAGAAATTGAACAAATCGATTTTATAGGAGCCTTTTTAAACGGAATTCTAAAAGAGACTATTTTCCTAGAGCTTTTAGAAGGCTTCTAAGACTATACTAGTGAGGCTAGTAAGGAAGTCAAGGATATACTAGCTAAATTAGGCTATAAAGAAGGTACTAGTCAGATTATTCAGCTTCAAAAAGCCCTATACGGGTTAAAGCAATCTTTTAGAGAATGGCAATAGGCTTTAATTAGCCTAGGCCAATAGCTAGGCTTTGAGCTACTAGCCTCAGACTCGGTAACCTTATATAATAAAACAAAGGGTATCTTTGTGATTACCCACATTGATGATTGTCTTATTATAGGGCCGGATCTTGCCGAGATTACTAGGCTTAAAAAGGCTATATATAAGACCTATGCTATAGAGGATAGGGGCCCAGCAGTCCTTTTCCTAGGGGTTCAGATCTAGAGAGATCGAAAAAAGGGAATAATTAAGCTAACTTAAAAACACTATATTGAGGAAGCTATAAGGTTCTTTGGCTTGACTAATCAAAGACCTACCTATATCCCTTTACAGCCTAGCCTCCTAGCTAATTCAGAAGCCAAGCCTTCTGATAGGTTAGATAAGGCAGGCACTAAGCTTTTTCAAGCTATAGTCGGCACAGCTATTTATTTAGCTACACAGACTAGGCCTGATATAGCTTTTGCAGTCCAGTTCCTTACTAGAAGCTTCCAAAACCCCTATAAGGAACACTTATTAGCTGCTATTAAGTTATTTAGCTACCTTAACCAATCAAAAGGCTTAGCTATTAACTATTCTAGCTTAAGTAATTAAGATCCTATTGGCTATTATAATAGTAATTTTACAGAGAATAAAATATCCGCTAAATCGACCTATAGCTATATTATTTAGCTAGCAGGAGGCCCTATCAGCTGGAAAGCTAAAAGAGCAAGTACAATAGCATTGTCTACCCTAGAAGCCGAATACACGGCTATTACCAAAGCTACTAGAGAAATACAATGGATTGTAGGGCTATTCCAAGAGGTTAAAAAACCTATCCAGCTCCCTATAACCTTATTCAACGATAATGAAAGGGCTATAGCAACAGCTAAAGGCCCTACTTTACATAATCGTACTAAGCATACTTTGATTAAGTTTGCTTATGTAAGAGAAAAGGTTCTAAAAGGCCTAGTAAGCATTTCCTATTTAGGAACTGCTAAAATGACTGCCGATGGCTTAACAAAGCCACTAGTTAGGGCTAAATTTGAAGCCTTCGTCAAGCTTCTAGCCCTATAGGATAACATAAGGATTATATAGTAGGTGGGTTCATTCTAATCGTAACGAATGTGGATTTAGTTCCTATCAAAATGAATCAAGGCTCTTATAATCCATTTGGGTATATAACCCAAATAGGGTTAGTTCATCACGTGTTTCTAATATAAGGGGCTTATATTAGTAACAGGGGGGGTGTTAACAATACGCTATTCTATGCAGAATAACAATAAGGAACAATAAGCCTATTGTTCCTATTGTTAGTCTATTGTTATTCAATTATGCTAACCCAATCTAGAAGATAATTACTAAGCTAGTTATTCTTCTAGAATATTCTATTTACTTTCTAGCCCCACTTTTATTATCTATATATAGAAGACAATCCCTTGTCTTCTTCTTAGTTAGATCAGACTTGAATAAACATTCTTTTCTCAACCTATCTTTACCTTATAGCCTGAGTGGCTATACCCCTTTAGTCTGAGTGACTAAAAGTCCCTATAAGCCTAACCTTATTACAGATTAGCGTAATCTTTCCTACGCTTCTAAAACCTTCGAGAAAAGTTTCTAGATTAGAATTAATAATAGCTTATCTAAGCTATTAGTCATCCTACTTATTGTTGCTATAAGAAGCTATATATGCCTGAGTGGCCTATTTCTTATTAACAATTTTAATATATAATTTTTAATTTTATAAAAATACTAGTAATAAAAAAAGTATATTATTATTTTATTTTAGGTTTATCCAAGAAAATATATTCAAGATTAATTATATAAAATTTAAGTTTTTTTATATTATTTATATAAGAGTTTAGGATTTAATTTTATAAAAAGATACTAGATTTTTATTTAATTAAGCTTTTTTTAAAAGTTTATTTTTTCTTAAAAGCGGGAAAAGTATAGTCCTAGGTTAAACTTATGATAAAAACAGGAATTTAATTTTTTTTATTTTAATATAACTCTTAAATCTTTTTAATTTATAAATATAACTTTTCTTAACCCTGGTTTATATTTAATTTATTTTTAAGTAATTATAAGATTATATTAAATATATTTTAAAATAAAAGTAATATTTTAATATTATTTTCCTAAATAATATAAGATATTTATTTTTATTTTTTTTATAAGTATTAATATTATAGTTTTTATATTTTAATTTTATAATATAATATTTTATTATATAATTAATCTAATAGTAATAAAAGTATTAATATAAGTATAGGTTTTTAAAGTATAGTTTTATATTAAATATCTTTAATTTAAAAATTATTCTTTTATTATATATTTTATTTATATTTTTTATACTATTTATTTTTAAGATAAAAATTATTATTATTATATTTTTGGTTTTAAGTTTTTATACTTTTATTTTTACTAAAATAATATTATTTTTTATTTATATTTTTTTAAATAATTATTTAAGTTTTTATTTTTTTAAAAGTATATAAAGTATTTTTTTTATAATTATTTATTATAATTATTTTTTTTTTTATTTTTTCTTTGAATATAATATTAAGTTATATTAAATTTATTATTTTTTTTATATATTTTGTTTTAAAAGTAATTATAATATTTTTATTAAATAATTATTTTATAATTATAATATTTTTACTTTTTATAATACAATTAATAATTTATTTTAGGTCTAGGACTAATATTATTTTTAAAACTAATATTATACTATTATTTATAATCATAACTTTTTTCTTAAGTTTTAATAAGATTAGTTTTATAATATTAATAGTATTTATTAAATATATTTATTTAACAAATATAATCTAGGCTTAAGTCTTTTATTATTAATTATATATTTTTTATTACTTTTTTAATTATTTTATATATTTTTTTTAATATTATAATTATAATAATTATAACTTATATTTATATTGTTTTCTCTTTGATAAAAGTATATATAATTATTTATATTTTATATATAATATCCCCTAGAACAAGACTAACAATCTTTATATATACTTTTTTCTTATTTTTATTAATTTTATTTTAAGATATTAATAGATTATTTTTAATATATTTTTATAAATTAAATATATTTTTTTTATATTTAAGTAGTAAATACTTTAATTAAGTTTTTTTTTTATTATTTATATTTATCAATAATAAATTTATACTTACTACTATAATATTATAGCTTTACTATAATATTACTAGTAAAATAATTCAATCCCAAGAATTATAAATATTATATTTTTTTAGTGTTTTTGTTAATTTAAGTTTAAATTTAATATTATGGTTTTTTTTTTTTCTTTTTAATATATATATTTATTTTTATATAATTTTATTATTAAATACTATTTAAATAAAAATAATTTTATAAGTATATTTTTAAAATAATTTAATTATAAATAATTAAACGTTAATAATAATTTAAAAATAAAAATAAAATCCTTAGAAAAAATAAAAAAAAAAAAATAAAAAAGAATAATAATTTTAAAAATATTAAAAATTAAAAAATTATTCTTAAAGTTATAATAATAAATAAATTATAAAAAAAAAATCTTAAATATTAAAAGTAAAAAATAAATAAAACTTATTTTATTAAAAAAGTATTTTAAATTATAATAATTTATAATTAAGAAAAAAGTAAATAGTTATAATAATTAGTATTAAAATAAAATTTATTTTAAAAAAAGATAATTTAATTTATTAATAAAAAAACTTTACTTAAAAAAAGAGAAAAAAAAAACTAGTATTTTATTTTATTAATCTTTTTTATATTCTTAATGAAGTAAAAAAATAAGTATATAAAATAATTATTAAAAAAATCTACATGCTTTTATAATATCTTTTATATTAACCTTTTAAAACTATAACAAAAATAACAAAAAAAAAAATTAAAACCCTAATAATACTTAACTTAAAAGATAATAAAAATTAATAAAAAATTAAAAAAGTTAAATATTATATTAAGATTAAAAAAAGTATATTATTTAATTAAATAAAAAAACTAATTTTTTAAGTATAATTAATAAATAATTAAAAAAGATATAATAAATCTATAAAAAACTATTAAAAGATATTAAAAAATAGTAATAAAAAAAAAAAGAATAAGACTATTAAAAAAAAACGAAAAAGTAATAAAACGCTTATATACTATAAAAACAAAAAAGATTACAAAAAAAGTAATAAAAAATTATTAATTTATTTATATTACTATAAGTAAATAAACCCTATGAATATCTTTAAGCCAATTTAACTATTATATAAAAACAAAAAAAATAATATAATAAAATTATAAAGTTTTTTAAGCTAGAATAAAAGCTTATAAAAAAAGTACTTAAACATAATTAATAATAATAAAAAACATTTCCTTTTATTCATCTATTAAATTAATATTTAAACTATTATCTTATAAAAGTTTTAAGATTTTAAATTTTATTTTATATATAATTAACTATTAAAGTATATAGCTTATATCTATAAGTATTATATATATTACTTACGTAAATCACCAAATGTAAAGGTTTTTTATTAAAAACTTAATAATAATAACTTAAGCGTTTATAAAACCTTAAGAAAAAGGTTAATAATAAAATAAAAATAAAAGATAAAGATAAAATAAACACTTATAGGTATATAAAATAAAAAACATAAAAATTACATTATTAAAAATATTTAATAATTATATATTATTTAATAATATATTTAATAACTAATAATAATAATCTTTTTAATACTAAAAATACTATAAATAATATAATACTATTACTTAAATTAATTAAATATTAAATAAAAGTCTAGTAATAAGTCTATAAAATTATAATATATAACTCAGGAAAACTAATATACTATAATCTTATTATTAATAAGAATAGTATTAATATTATTATTTTCTTTATAATATATATTATAAATATATATTAAAATAACTAAAAAATTATAAATAATATTAGTAAATATAACAAAAAAATTAAACTTAAACAATTAACCAGTAAATATATAATAAAACAATATTAAACTATAAAAATAAACAAAAGTCTTATAAATGATAAATATTAATATAATCTTAATATTAATTATAACAAATACTTATAAAATCAAAGAAAATATAAATAATTATTATAAGTTTATAAAGTATTTGCTAAAAAAATCTAAAAATAATTCTAGTTTTTTTAATTTTTATTATACTATAAAAATAATATATATACTAATAATAATAAATAAAAAATA
Organism: Cladobotryum protrusum; assembly: GCA_004303015.1. Lineage (NCBI taxonomy): Eukaryota > Fungi > Ascomycota > Sordariomycetes > Hypocreales > Hypocreaceae > Cladobotryum > Cladobotryum protrusum. The sequence goes on from RZGP01000008.1 coordinate 6,369,182, forward strand.
ATAAAAAATAACTATAATAAGCAGGAATCTTAGCAGTACAACAGTACTTTTTAGCGGTAAATATAATAAAATAAAACAATAAAAAATAATATAACATAAGACAAAAGATTAATAAATATAAGAATAAATAAAACAAATAATAAAAAAATAATATAATAGAAAATACCAAAAGTAAAATTAAAGAAAGACACAATAATAATATAAGAGTAAAGGCAAAGAAAATATAAGCAATAAATAATTAATCCCTAGAATAATAGATAGTATATATATAAGGTAACTTAAAACAGAAAAACATTAGTATAAAATAAACTTTATGCATTAAGGTAATACGTATAAAAGAAAAAATAATTATAACACATAAAATATATTATATACATAACAGTATATAAATACATAACATTACTTTTTTAATATACTTTTATACAGCGTTTACTGTATAAACATTTATTATTTTAGTAAGCTTAAGTCTTGATAATAATATTATTTATTATACTTTAACTAATTAATATTCTTGTTATAAAAACTATAACTAATTTTAATTGAGTTTTAAATAAATAAGTTTTTTTATTTTTATATTTTTAAATATTTATAGAATATTTAACTTTAAATTAAAAAACTTTATTTTTTAATTTAGTTTATTATTTATTATTATAGTAAATATGTTACAAAAAGAATATATATAGATTTAAGTTTAATTTAATTAATTATTTAAAAAACCTTAACTTTAATAATATGATTAAAGTTTTAGTATTATAATTTAATATATAATTTATAATTGTTTATAATATTAATTTTATTTTATATATTATTTTATATATTAATTAAAATCTATTCTAAAATAATTTAAATTTAAAATATATTATTATTATATATATATTTATCTTTTAAACTCATAATTAAAACTCAAATAATAAAAACTATTATATTTTAATTATATAAACTTTATATAAAATAAGATTTAATATATTTTTATTATTTTTATATTATTTAAGCTAGTATTTTTAATTCTTATAACTCAAAATTTAATTAAACTTTTATATATTAAGTTTTTAATAATTGTTTTAAATTTAAATATAATTATAATATTTTTATTTTATTTAATATACTTAATAAGCCTTTACTAAGCTAGTCAGTTAATTAAGAATAGAAATAAAATAAAATATTATATTAAATGTCTTTTTATTCTTATATTTAAGTACAATTATATGATAAAGATTTACGCCTATTTAAACCATGCTAATGCCTAACCGTAAATAAATATAATTCTATCCTTTATCTTTAATTATAAATAACTTTATAATAAGATACTAGATAAATAATTTTTTAATATTATTATAAATATAAGTTATAAAAGATATTATAAGTTTAATTTTAATTAAAGGGCTATAATATATAAAGTAATATTATATAGTAATTCTTATTAATATATTGGCAAAAAGTTTAAGATTATATATTTAATTATTTAAGTTATTTATTAATAATGGTTAAAAGATTGTATAGTTAATAAAAAATTAAAAGTAAAATAGTTTAAAAATTTTATAAAAAAAATATATAATATTTTATAATATTAATTAAATAAATCTTTAACATTATATGAAATAAGTTTATTAGTTTATTAAATATAAATATTTTTATTAATATAATCTATTATATTTTATAGCTTAAATTTAAATGTAAATAAATAATTATATAAAAATTAAAATATTAAAAGAAATAGTAAGAGTATGGTTTTAATTTATTATTAATTAAAAAAATAAGAAAAAAGAATTAATAAAAGTATAGTAATTTAAAGTTAAGGTTTTAAAGTAAAAATTAATATATTTTTAGTTTATTTTCTTAAATAAATCTATTATTTAAAATTAATTTAATAATTATTATATTTAAGTCTTTTATAAGTTATATTAAAGGTTTTAAAAGATTTTTATTAATATTATAGCTTATAAAAAGTCTAAGATTTTTTTAATAGTCTAGGTAAGGATTTAAAAAAAGAGAAAGATTAAGTTAGTTATTATAAAATATAATAAAACTTTAAAATATTAAAATTATAATATAAATTCTTATATAAAGGTTTTAAAAGATAATTTTTTTAAGTTTTATTTAAATAAGCACTAGTTTTAATAGTATAATACTAGAATATATACTTGTAGAAAAACTATAATTTAATTAAAGTCTTATAATATTAAGATTATTAATTAACTTTTTTATTTTTTAAATTTAACTTTTATTAAATATATTTAAAAAGCTTTTAAGATAAAGTTTATTATTTTTATTCTAGGTTTTATTATTTAAATATTAATTAGATTAACATAATTAAGTTAAAAATAAAGTTAATTAAGATCTAGGATATATTAAATTAGGATTTTTTAAATAATTTAATTAATTTAATATTTTATTACTTTACTGTAATATATAATGTTAAGGGATATTATATAAAATATTAATTTATAAAATAAAAGCTTTTAAATAATATATATAAAAATAAAATTAAATAATAATTGATAATATTATAAGCATTTAAAGTTATATATACCTTATAGTAATATAGGATTATAAGGTGGGTAAAGTACTTAATGCGTAGACTTTTAGAACCCAATTATATATACTTATAATTCAAAAAAAAAAAAATTATTTTTTTATTTATATATATATATTTCTTATTTAGGAGAAATTATTAAATATTTTATAGTTAAATATAGTTATTTATTTTAAAGAAATCCTAGAAAGGTTTTAAGTAATTTTATTTATAGATTTCTAGGGATTTTTTTAAGGTTTAGCTGGTTATTTTTATTCAAGGATTTCTAAGGATTTCCCTAGGTATTAGCCGAAGATTAGCCAGATTAGCTTTTCCAGCTCTTTCCCAGGGATTTCCCCAGGCTTTCGTTGACTTTATATTAGCTTTTTTTAAACTTTTATAAAAACTATTTTAAAAGCTATTATTTCTTTTATAAGTAAATATAAAAAAATATAATTGTAATAAATAAATATAAATATAAATATAAATAATTTCAAAATAAAAATTAAATTTATTTAAATAAAAATAAGTTTTTTAAGTTTATTTTCTTTTAGTTTAAATTTTTTAATATTACTTAGTATAGTTAAAACTATATTATTCTTATACTTTTATTTTAACAAATCCAATTAATTTAAGTTTTTATTCATATTTAATTTCTTTAATAATTATAACATTATATTATTTGATTTTTTAATCTTTTTAAATTTATTTATTTAAATTAACATTTAAATTAAATTCTATTATATTTATACTTTTAAACTAATATTTTTAATTGTCATAATTTAAAATTAAATAATAGTTTTTTATACTATTATTGTAATATGGTTTTAATTATAATTATAATTAATTATAATTTATTTATAATTTAAATTTATAATATAATATTTACTATAAAAGATTATATTTATAAATTTAAATATAATTTAATTTTATCAAAGCATTTAATCATATAAACTATAAATATAAAAATAATTCTTTTTTTAAATATAATAAATATATGATAAAATTAATACTATAAACTACTATAATAAGCTTTTAGATTTTATAATATAATATTAAAATTTTAATTGTATTATTAAAGTTAAGGTTTTTTAAAGTAATTAATTAAGTTAAATTTAAATTTATATTTATTTTTTATATAACATATTATTTATTGTAATAATAAATAATAAATTAAATTAAAAAATAAAGTTATTAATTTAAAGTTAAATATTTTATGAGTTTTTAAAAGTATAAAAATAAAAAGATTTGTTTATTTAAAACTTAATTAAAATTATAGCTTTATATAAATAACTTAAAATTATAAATATAATATATAATGAAAAAGAATTATTAATAGTTAAGTAAGTAATTAAAATCTTTGATAATTTAATTAATAATAATAATTAATTAAAGTAATAGAATAGCTTATAAAAAAGAATTAAATATTACTATAATAATTAAATTAAAAATTAATAGAAATATTAAAAATTAAAGTAATAAAAAAAAATTATTAAAATAAAATATTTAAAAGTTAGCATTTTTTAAAACCAGGATAAGAAAATTAAACTTAAGTTTTAAGAAAAAAAATATTAAAAGATATAAAAAAAGTCAAGAAATAAAAATTAGTAGAAAATTAAATTTTAAATAATTAAAAGTAATAATATATATTTTTTTTACTAATATTTTATATATTTTTTATATAATTAATGTCTTGTTATGTAATTGAATAAAATATACAAAACCTAGATCTTTAATATAATTAATTTTATTAAATAATTTAATAAAATAATACAAGTCAAATAATATAATTATAATTATAATATAATTATTCTTTTTATTATATTTAAAAAGAAGTTAAGCTTTTATAAAAATTACTTTTAAAAACTATTATTTTTTCATAATTAAATGTAAAAAAATAAAAACTTATTAAATAACTCAAAGTAACAATTTAAATAATTTTAAAGCAAAAAGCAAGTTTATTTAAATAAAAATAACCTTTTTAAGCTTGTTTTTTATTTTAAACCCTTAAGTTATAGTTTTTTATAAGTATGTTTATATTTATATTTATATTTATAAAAACAATTTAATATAAAAATCTTAAATTATATTTTCTTAAGAAATACATTTTTAAAACATGAAGTATTTTATTTAAAAAACAATATATTTTTATTAACATTCAAAGCTTATTTTACTAATTAATATACTCTCTGACTTAAGTCAAGTAAGTTAAGGAACTGATTAAGTTAGTTGCCCTTCTAGTTGATATTACTTATTTCAAAATGAAACTTTTATTTAAAATTTTAATTACTAAGGCCTGTAGTTGACCCCCACATGGGGGATACCTACAGGTATTAATTATGTAATCTCTCCCACTTCCTTATGACTTAATAGCTTGACATATTCTTTTCATATTTCTCCTTTGATGACGCACCTTCTCGCCATCGCACATAGACCGAAATATACCTCATCGCCGCATACCACACAAACAAAGTACAATAACCATCATGCAATTCAAAGAGAAGTCAGAGTACTTTGATCTCGAAGCGGATTTCAAGCCGCTTCCAAAGTATGGGCACCTTTCCAAGCTAGCGCCGGAATTTGAAGCTGTCAAGGACGCTGTTGATGAAATGATGGCAAAAATATGGTCCGCACCAGACATCCCAACCTTGCGCTCTTCAAGAAGCAACGGCGATGCCATTATACCACCAGGAGGGCCTGATCGTGCGACAGAAGTGGTAACCGAGTTCCCTTATGCTCCCGCAAGAGATGGCCATAAAATCGAGTTGAAGCTCTACAAATCGCCAAACGTACAGAAGAATGCGGCGCTATTGATCTATATGCATGGTGGAGGTGTGTAATCCACCACCGCTTCGGTTGTTGACGTGAATACTAGTGTCGCTAACCCTTGTGATTCACGGAATAGGTTGGGTGATTGGTGATTTCGAGACGGCAGCTGGCGCGGAATGTGTATACGCAGCAGCTAGACAAAATATCGTTGTGCTCAGCGTTAACTATCGTTTGTGAGAGACGCTTGGGTCACCACTGCAATGACAGCAAGCTGACTCTGACAAGGGCTCCGGAGCACCCTTTCCCTCAACCGCTTCATGACTGTTATGATACCTTATTATGGGTAAGCACTGAATAGAGTTTACCTGTACTGAGGGTAGGCTTGCTGATACAAGTCCAGGCAAAGGAGAATGCCCCAGCGCTTGGAATCAACCCGGAAAAGATCATTGTCGGCGGAAGCAGTGCAGGCGCGAATCTGGTAAGTCCCTCTGGCGATTTTTTCTAGTGATTGATGGGCTGATGCAAAAAGTAGGCAGCAGCACTTGCTCTTGAAGCTAGAGATAACCGCATCACGGGAATTATCGCCCAAGTTCTGAATTTTCCTGCTGTATGCCATCCAAAGTACTTCCCTAGAGAAAAATACGAGTACGGAAGCTATGTTCAGAATGCCCACGCAAGTATCCTTGATGTTTTCAAGGTAGAATTCTTCTTCAATCAATACGTCCTCAATCCGCAACCTGACCAAAGGCATTCGCCTTTGCTTGCCGCTTCGCACGAAGATCTCCCTCCAGCTTGTGAGTCACTCTTTACCGGTCCTGACTTTGACTGCCGCCTTTTCTTCTATTGCTAACTTGGCTGATACCTAGGTATAACTTGTGCAGGCTTTGACCCATTACGTGATGACGCATTTGCTTATGCACAAGCGCTTAGAGAATCAGGTGTTGACGTCGAAATGCATGCATATCAAGGCTTGCCACATATTTTTCCGAGCGCGGTTATGACAATTCCGCAAGTTACTCAGTATTACGAGACATACAGCAATTTCTTGAGCAAACATGCTGGCTAATCAATGGAATCAACCTCAACATACGAGAAAGCTTTTGTGTCGAGTAACTATTCAACATATGTGAGGCATCCCACCCATCATTCATGTCATCTACCGGCGCTCATCTACCGGCGCGGCAGCAGCCGGCACTAAGGGTTTATTAAGTGCCGAGGGAGGAGTCTCTTTGGAAGGCGTGACAGCAACAGTCAGAAATGGGCAAGAACTGACATCATCACTAGTTGGGACCTACTTGCAAGATAGATACAATATAGCTTCTAATTGTGCACTCATTCACTTCCCTGTGATCCAGGACCTAACTCAAACGATTGTTCAAAAATGAAAACTAAGCAGTAACACCGGTATGGCCAAATCCCAAATCTCAAGCCAAATGCCCCAGGACAAATAATGGAATTCCCAATCTCAAGAAAACAAGGTATGGCTAAAACGAGCAACTCCACCACAGTAAAAACGGCAAAATATCCCGTAATAGGTATTCCCGGATAATGGAGTATAATTTACCAAGCACCAGGCATCTTCGGAACCTCTTCAACCCGCTCACGAGGGTGGGTATCAATCTTAAATTTGATGTGGGCAGCAGGTACCCGGTATGGTGCCTTGGGGTCATCCTTGTTCAAGGCAGCGTATCGCGAAACAGGACGAGCTGGCTGGGGAAGTCTCTTGCGAGCGCGATATTCCCAGCAGCTTTCGCAAGTGCAATCTGTAAGGTAGGTGCCAGAGCGGCTGGGGCGAGTTAGGCTTCGGTTTATGAGAGTAATGGAGGATGAGAGGAACGTTACTTACTCTGCAAAATCTTGGTCGGTCTGACCACGATGGCGTTTTCCCGTATGAGGGTTGTACCAGGTTTGGTAGTTACTAGTAACCGAGGAGGGGATGGAAGAAACAGAGTAGGTAGATGATGAAGGAGAAATAGGGCGAGGCCTAGAAGTGGCGGTGTTCTTCTTAGGCTTGGAGTGAAAGCAACCCATTTTGAAGGTGGTCCGGTTTGATGTTGAAAGTACAGTTGAAATGGTGAAGATGATGAAGACAAATGAAGATATCTGTTTGAAGAAGGCTGGTCCAATGAAGTCTTGGCTGTTTGTGAAAAGTGATTGAAAGCCTGGATGTTTGAGTTTATTCGTATAATAAAAGAGAAGACAGATAATTCTTGATAGCAGAAAATTGTCTAGAGCTCCGAGTGCTTAACTGACCTGGAGAGAAAGGAATTAGAGATCTTGAGGGGGAGCGTGCTACTTATACCTATGAGAATGCCCGTCACTCTGGACTCGATGTCAAGAGAGTTTAACATGAATTCAGTCATACTTTGAGACCGAATAATAAATGTTACTTCATCTTCAACATGAAGTCTATATGTGGTGCAACTGCGAGAGAGGCGTTCAAATAAGCTACGGGGCATGCGAAGTCTCTTCATGCAAACTAAAACAGGCTCGATTTTGCAGGCTTGAGTGTGTTTCATGTTTTTAGAATTCATATTTAGCTTTTGAATGCAATTAAAACTCCACTTGTAGATAACGTTGTCCATAACTATAAATCCTTGGTGGACGTCACTCCGGCACCTTAAAAGATTATTCAACGATCTATACTTCAACAACCTGATTAGCCTTTTCTTTGACTGTTGTTTAAACGATATACCCCATCATTAATCAGTGTATATAACAATTTACTGTTCAACATTTTGTCATGATGCTGCCTTGGAGCAGCCAGAAATAAAGTTTGATCAACTTTATACGTCGAAAAGCCGTCAATTTGAGTGGGCAGCCACCAGCCAGAGATGGTTAAAAACCCAAAGTCCACTTCTAGAGTGTTACGAATTCTTCATATCTCTTCAATCATGCATATGGGGCAACGATGTCGCATTCCGAGAATTTGATGTAGGGTCGCCTAATAGTTACAGTTTGGTTCGCTTAGGTGGAATGGTGAAGAATGCAAAGTACAGTGCATAACTGGCTTGCCATCTACAACGTTTATCGATTCGTTCCAAAAAAAAAATAAAAGAAATATATGCTTCCCAATATTATATAATGCACTACCTTCGCTGTCTACGTATCCGTCATTGTTGTGCTATCATTTGACCACACAAACACGCATTTTCGGAGGCCCAACCAACACATTCAGAATCCGACGTCCCTCACCCAAAGGATGGATTGTGAATTATTTATATAATTAGGTAGCAATCAAACTCCTCGCTTTTTCTTTTCCCATCTCTCGCTTGCAGTCAATTCACTTTGGGTCAATCTCGTCACCTAATCAATTTCTTTTGGTCTTATACAGTCCCAAAATACCTGCTCTTTATTTGAACTGTTCCAGAAGCGTGTAGATGCATTGAAGTCCGGTCTGAAAGCTCTTAATCACGAGTTGACCTTCAAACAATGGGATCCGATGCATCTGTTATCCGGAGCATGTCTTCAGATCCAGATTGGAAGGGCCAAATCCGTCAACTTGCGGGACAGTAAATTGATCCTAAAAATGGCGAGAATCCGATTTGAAGCAATAATTTATGTCTTGGAAATGGAAAATTGGTCAATACTGAAATCCAAGGTAAATACCTGAAGGTCAGTAAATATTGAAGCACTATGGGGTTGTACTTGGCCGTTCAACAAATACTGAAAAGGGTATTTTTATGACCATTGACTGTGTATTGTTGATATAAAATTAACCGTAGGTGCCATGTTTCAAGTATGTGAGTTAGTGCTCGGCTGTCAACTACTCAATTGTAATCAATCTCATGCATCCTTTTCGGCTCATTCACCGCATCCTGTCTGCGGGTCGCGAGATTCCCTTCATGCACTAGCTCAGCTTCTCATGGTGCGGTGACAGCCTCGGTCTTCTAGACAGACATTAGATCCACCCGAAGTTAAGTCACCACAGAGCTCAAACATGGCGAGACGCTTAAGATGCGCATTTTTACCTCCCGAAATATACCTTCCACATAAAACGATACCTTCACTATCGTGCCTATGCTCTATTGCCTGCGTTTCCCTCAATTCCTTGTGTTTCCCACTATGTCCCACGTTCCCTCGCATCCCCCTCCAGAGTCGCGAGCCTCTTCGATATCCTAAAAATATTGACTCATCTTCAGACTGTTGGGCAAATAACTTGTGGGAATACTCAGCGTACTGTGAGCTCTTGAATGCGGTAATGAGTCCTTGTAGGCTCATCCTTTGCCACATAGGTCGTTTATAAAACTCATCTTCAGCCTGTACTCTGGTGATATCGGTGCCGTATTGGCGAATTAGCTTGCTAATTGATCCTAAAATATTGTGGTAAATGTTATCAGCATCAATGCAGTCTGTGACGCGTGTCTCATTCTGTGAAATTGAATTCCAGCTTATTTCAAGATGCTTTTGTCGTACTCAAAACAATGGTGAATCACACACAATTACATATGTCGCCCAAAGAAAGGTTTTCTGCATGCGATGAAACGATAAATGATGAGCGACAGAATAAATTGCAGGCGCGATATTGAGCTTCAAGCACCATCCATCACCTCGTTGAGAATACTGCGGCTAAGCTTCAACATGCCATCTTCCGTAGTAGTTTTACTGATAACAGTGGGCCCGAAGACGGCACGACGTGGGATTCATGCCCAACATGTGATATATTCCCAACATATTATAGGCTCAATAATCTGATATACTGCCCTCTATATAAGTGGGTGCATGAAGGTGATGCTATGAAACGTTTCCACCAGTGGAGCGTAGTCAGTGCTCAGAGCCACAGTCGTATGAGACAGACACCAAACGGTTCAATCTCCATCGGCGAGATTTGAGCACCCGGTGGCATGCCGCGTGTATGTCTCATATAGGAATGAACTTGGCTTGCATTCTATTCGCCGAACTAAGACCACATTGGAGACTAATTTCATGATACTAATCATTTAAGACACGTTTGCATTGGTGGCTATTGATGCGGAGGCGAATCGGCTCAGGCATCCCGTCAAGATTAAGGGTAGCGTATGGATAATGCACGAACTTCTTTCCACCTATAGAGCGTGATTAATATATTAGAGCAGGTATGGAAGCTATAGCCCTACATATTAAATTTCCGGGATCGCTCGTCCAGCATGGTTAAAGGAAAACACAGAAAGCTGATATTAATAGAGGGTTTCATAAGTGCTGACCGCAAAGGATACGAACTCCACATTCCCCCACAAGACCTCAAGCCCCATTGAGAAGGTGATTATCCACTTTAGCCGCCGATCAATCAGGTCTCACATCCCGCCCCAAGCCAAATTGAGAAGGCTCTCGCCAGCCATCAGCTCAGTCAGTTCTTAGGCAGCACCTACGGAGTACTCCGAATGTATGTAGAAGATACCTTGGCGAAAGCTGTGCAAAGAGGTCAAATGAAAGCATTTTTATCTGAATGAAAGCATGAATGGAATCAGCTCAAAGTTCTGAATCCACGCTATGATCCACACAACTTCAGAAGGCCTCTGCTTTTGGCATTATCCGGGGAGCATAAGCGAACCCCGTGCCATGGAAAGATCGGGGTCTCCATGTGATTTGTGGGGCGGGATCATCCCGCAATGGCACCTCAGGGGCAAGCCACCATGACGGTTCAGGCATCCTGTTGGGACTTGGCCAGCCCATGGCATCATCACCTCCGTACCTGCGTCCTTGTTACATCTCGAAAAAGGAGGCAGTTCGGTTGATTCTTTCTTCCACCAATAAGTCAGTGCGCAGCCGCTTCTTATCTAGGTATTTAAGTATAAGAAGATGAACATCCAAGCCGAAAACCCGAGCTAAACAGACCACACAACTTCATCACTTTGATCACACACAATCAACCACATTTACTCCAAATCGCCATTATGATTGGAAAGACCATTCTTCTCGCTCTTTCTGCAGCCACAGCTGCCTTCGCCGCCACCCCCGTCGAGGGCAGTGGTTGGAAGACAGCCAGCCCAGGTTTCTCCGCTCAAAGCTGTGCTGGCGGCAGTGTCAGCGGCGGCACCTTTTACATTCCCAAGTCGCCCAATGGCAGTACCAGCGGCTCAGGATGCTCCAATGGTCACTTGCGTGCTGAGAGGAGATACAACAATGATTACTCATCAGGAGTTCACCAGTTTGGAGGTTCCTTCACCATCAACTCCATGTCTGGCAACCGCCTCTCCATCAAACAAACCTTCAACGGTAACGCTGGTCCCTACTTTATCATGGGGGTGGAGCAAGGCGGAAGACTCTATTCAGTCGAGGGAGGTGCTACAATTGCAAGTGGTGTTGCCAAAGTTGGTGCAACAGTTCGTGTCAACACTGTCCACGATACCAACGCCCACCGCTACACCGTCTACATCAACGGCCAAAAGGCTTATGAAGACAAGAACGCCCCCGGTGGCAGCTTCTACGACAAGATCGGTGCCTATACTACCAACAGTGGTACAGGTGATCTCAAAATCACATGGAGCGATGTTGCGTTCTGGACGAAATAAGTGGCGCGGAAAAGGGGGGAGATACACAATTGAGAAGAAGCGACCTGTAAATTGGTAACCATTTCTGCACATACATTACGAGAAGCTCCTTTCTGGGCTATATTCTGTACATGAAGCATATACCTGTATATAAAAACGAATTGAACTGAGACCAAAGTGTCGTCTCATTGACCACTGAGATACCACAACGCGTATTCATTTTTTTTCTATTCCGCGTATCACATCAATGCAAAGCGATCAATCGAGTAGGACCGAAATCTGATCACGTCAGAACAGTCGTCGTGGACTGATCATGCTTACTTTCACCTGGCTAGTGATGCCGAACTCCCGCACCTCCAGGGTACGCATTCTCGTGATGAAACGCAGTCCTCAATTCCTGCCCAGGACTTCCTCCTCTTCTTCCAAATAGATGAAATACATGGTTTAAATGATGCCTTTAGCGTCATGTCCATTATTACGAGCCATTTCCAGTGTTTCCCTCAGTCCCTCGCGTGTCCCTCTGTGCCCCACGTTTCCCTGTATTCCTCCTGATTCTCTGTGTTGCCCTCCGTTTCCCGTGTTGCTTCTGAAGATTACATCTCATGAGCCTACACACGCTACTGATTTAGATATTTTCAGAAGGTAACGAGTGACCAAGCGATTACATACAAGCAGGACATTGCGCGGATGTCCCGGGTATGGATTCGGATCCGAAACTCGGACGGCCCCATTTTTTCCGATCCGTATTAGAGCCACAAAAATGGCACAGCACTGAGCAGCTATAATATGACACCCATGATTTTGATAATCCTTGTAAAGCGATCAATTGACAGGGCCCAAATTCTCATATTGAGTGTGGGTAATCAAATTTATGCAGAACCCGAGAACCCAAAATAAAAAGGGATCGCTTATGGCACGGGTTATGATATCTTGATTGCTCATTGCTGAGTGTTAAATTACTAACATAAATAATTGGATGCTTTAGACGCCTTTTCCAAGGATCCAGAGTATTTACTACTCCTAATGTGTCGGTTGGCTTGACCCTATCGTACATCCTGGACGCTTCCTAAAGAGACCAAGATGAATTTAATATTTCGACGCCTACAAGTAAAATGTATTTACACGTTACAAAGAGACATATCAACCAGATAGTGCTTATTCTTCCGGTGAATCGTCCTCGAGCATGCTTAAATAGCTACAGGGTAAGCGTAGCATAAGAAACTATACATGTAAATGCCCATTGCATTCCTCACCCCAGCTTTTTGCCGCTTCTAGCCTAAGTCTTGCATTAGTGGCCATAACTCGACATCTTAATCCTCAGAGACATGGGTGGCTCTACGGTTCATTGGTTCCTCGGGTCATGTAGTTCCTTCTTCTCCAACAAAAAGGGCGTCAAGTTCTCCGTGCCTTGTCTACCCGCATTATTAATTCGTGGCCTTCGGTTCGCTCAACTTGTCCGAGGGTCCCCACGAGTCCAGACTGGGCCAATGACGAGTAGATCAAAGAGACTTGCACCATCCATAAGCTGGCAATAAGACACATTCAGTGCAGCCATCTGATTACGTACCGGCATGGGAAGCACAGTGTAACACGCGGGGTAGCACGTCCGGGACAAACACACGGATCGGCGATGACTTCATAAGACGTGACGCGCGGGGTATTACGACCCCTCTTCTTTTGCCTCTTGCTAGTATGTTATGTAGGGTTTTCTCTTCCTTCTTCCTCCTTCTTCGTAGCTTGTTTGTTGAACCAGAGGCAATACTGTGCCAGCTTGAACATCTCAGTATCAACAACATCATTCAGTCAATATGGCAGAGGGCAAGTGTCCAGTTCATCTCGAGACCAACACGGGTGGTGGCGGCATCAGCAACAAGGACTGGTGGCCGGACTCTGTCAAGCTCAACATTCTTCGCCAGCATACCGATGCGACCAATCCTCTTGGAGCCGACTTCGATTATGCTGCCGCTTTCAAGAGTCTTGACCTTGCGGCTGTTAAGAAGGATCTTGCTGCCCTCATGACGGACTCTCAAGACTGGTGGCCTGCTGATTTTGGCCACTATGGAGGTCTATTCATTCGCATGGCCTGGCACAGTGCCGGCACCTATCGTGTCTTTGATGGCAGAGGAGGAGGTGGCCAGGCATGTTAATTGAACCGTTTCAATGAGTATTTTGCACTAACAGAAGTTTTGAATTTAATAGGGCCAACAAAGATTCGCGCCCCTCAACTCATGGCCGGACAACGTTAGTCTTGACAAAGCCCGCCGCCTCCTGTGGCCAATTAAGCAAAAGTATGGCAACAAGATTTCATGGGCTGATCTTATGATTCTCACTGGCAATGTTGCTCTTGAGTCCATGGGATTTAAGACGTTCGGCTTTGCTGGTGGACGTCCGGACACATGGGAGGCAGATGAGTCTGTCTACTGGGGAGGCGAGAAAACCTGGCTGGGCAATGACGTTCGATATAAGCATGGCCACGCAGGAATTGCAGGCGCAGGTCATGCTGTTGTTAGCTCAGACGAGAATCCTGAGGCTAGCAAGGATATTCACTCCCGCGAATTGGAGTCCCCCCTTGCCGCCGCCCGTAAGTGTTCAGGCTTCATTTTCTGGCTGAACAACAACTAATTAACCAGATCTGGGCCTTATCTACGTTAACCCCGAGGGGCCTGACGGTACTCCGGATCCTGTTGCCGCTGCTCGTGATATTCGTATCACATTTGGTCGTATGGCGATGAACGATGAGGAGACGGTGGCTCTGATTGCTGGTGGACACACATTCGGCAAAACACATGGTGCGGCTCCTTCCGACAATGTTGGCGCTGAACCGGAAGGTGCAAACATCGAGCAGCAAGGTCTTGGATGGGTTAATAAATACAAAAATGGAAACGGTCCGGATACTATCACCAGTGGCCTGGAGGTGACATGGACCAAGACTCCCACCAAGTGGAGCAACAACTACTTCGAATATCTCTTCAAGTATGAATGGGAATTGACCAAGAGTCCTGCTGGTGCTCACCAGTGGGTGGCAAAGGGCGCTGAACCCATAATCCCAGATGCCTACGACTCCAACAAGAAACACCTCCCCACAATGCTTACAACTGATCTTTCCTTGCGATTCGATCCCGAGTATGAAAAGATCTCGCGCCGTTTCCTCGAGAACCCAGATCAATTCGCAGATGCCTTTGCCAAGGCATGGTTCAAACTCACACATCGTGACATGGGACCGCGAGCTCGCTACCTCGGCCCTGATGTTCCCTCTGAGGAATTCTCATGGCAGGATCCTATTCCCGCGGTCAACCACCCATTAATCGATGTCAAGGATGTTGCTGCTCTCAAGCAAGAGATCCTCTCATCCGGATTGACTCCATCCAAGTTTGTGTCTGTCGCCTGGGGTTCAGCCTCGACCTTCCGTGGCAGCGACAAGCGTGGCGGTGCCAACGGCGCTCGCATCCGTCTTGCCCCTCAGAAGGACTGGAAGGTCAACAACCCTTCACAGCTGGCCGAGGTTCTCAAGACCTTGGAGGGTATCCAGCAAAAATTCAACAGCTCTCAAAGCAATGGCAAGAAGGTCTCTCTTGCTGATCTCATTGTTTTGGCTGGTGGCGCCGCTGTCGAGAAGGCTGCTAAGGATGCTGGCCACGATGTTGTTGTTCCATTCACTCCTGGACGTGGTGATGCTACACAGGAACAGACCGATGTTGAGTCTGTCGGCCACCTCGAGCCATTCGCCGATGGTTTCCGCAACTACGGCAAGGGAACGCCAAGAATCAAGCTGGAGCACCTTCTCATTGACCGAGCTCAACTCCTTACCCTCTCCGCACCTGAGTTGACGGTTCTCCTGGGTGGTCTCCGTGTCTTGAACACAAACTATGACGGATCTTCCCATGGCGTCTTCACCAAGCGCCCAGGAACACTTTCCAACGACTTCTTCGTTAACCTGTTGGACAACAACACTGCCTGGAAGGCTACCAGCTCCGACGGTGAGCTCTTTGAGGGAAGCGACCGCAAGAGCGGTGCCAAGAAATGGACAGCCACCCGTGCCGATCTCATCTTTGGCTCTCAGGCTGAGCTTCGAGCTGTTGCCGAAGTCTACGGTAGTGCCGATGGCGAGAAGAAGTTTGTCAACGACTTTGTGGCCGCGTGGACCAAGGTCACAAATCTGGACCGATTCGACGTTCAGAAGGGCTCTGACTTGAGCTTGAGAACTTCAAGCCGTCTCTAAATGCATAGCCAATTGATGAAAGTCTTAGTATAACAGGATGTACATGCACATGATCGAATGGAAAAAAATTTGACTTCAATTTTTAATTGTTATATAGACGTGAAATAAATTGCTGCGTTACCCGTGAGATATGATTGCCAAATTTACAATTTTGGTGCGGTGCCCCCCAACTCCGCACTTCGGTCCGTCGCGGCCTTGACGGCCTTGTCCACCGTATCTTTAAAGCCCAATGCTTCAAAGGTCTGCAGGGCGGCATATGTCGTTCCGTTGGGGCTGGTGACATTCTTTCGCAGCTGAGCGGGCTCATCAGATGACTCGACGAGCATCTTTCCAGCTCCCATACAGGTCTGCTTGGCTAAGCGAGTGGCCTGTTCTCTGGATAGGCCCAAGGCGGTGGCACTTTCAATCAGATGCTCAACCATGGCGAAGAAGTATGCGGGCCCAGAACCTGTGTCGTGTTAGTTTAGCCAAGGCCACATGAAAGAAAAAACAAAAACTTACCAGACAGACCAGTGACAACATCAAGCAACTGCTCCTTATCAACCCACTCGGTTGCCTTGCTAATAGTGGCCAGAACGGCATTCACGAGATCCTTCTCTTCTGGAGTGACATCATCACTGGCAAAGGCTCCGGACGCACCTTCACCAACAAGTGCAGGAGTGTTGGGCATAACACGAACAATATGAGCCGTCTTGCCATCGCTTGTCTTGAGCCATGTCTTTAGGCTCTCGAGAGTGATTCCGGCGGCAATGCTGATGACAACGGGCAGATTCGCCCGACCGGACCATGAAGCAGCGAGCTCCTCGCAGACTGTCTGGGCAACCTGGGGCTTGACGGCAATGATGAGTAGGTCTGCTTCTTTGCCTGCTTCGACGTTTGAGACTGTGGTCTGGACACCCGTGGCGGCAATCTTTTCTCGGTTGACTTCCCAAGGCTCTGAGACAATAATATTTTGCTTATTGAAGCCTTGGTTGAGGAGGCCTCCTACCATGGCAGAGGCCATCCCACCTCCCCCAATGAATGCCAATTTGCTATTCTGAAGAACCGTAGACATTGTGTTGACTTTATTTTGAGTCAATTTGTGAAGATGGTTGAGGCATCATTAACAGATGGGCCAACTTGATGATATAGTCTTACGTAAGTTGGTGATGAGTGGGGCGGCAGAAACCCGGCAGAAGCCCGGTGGAATTCCCTTGTGCCGTCAATTGCCGGTGTGGGCAGGAACTGAATGAGAGAACTCGACTGTGAAGCTATCTCGGGAGTCGAAAAGATTGAGATTGATTCACGATCCGAGGTGCACGATATGTGGCTCTTAAAACATGTGAAATGACTAAAATTACATGCAAAGCGCCAGTTTTATAGGTATATTCGAATCGTTATAGGCGATTTATTTAATGCCTTAAAAATTTGAAGATCATGAAACCACAGCCATGCTGGGGGCCACAGTCAAGGAAAACAATGGAGAGAAAAACTCGGGTCATTCAGGATTCATGTCCATATATATATGAATAGTGCTGTCCATTATTATTTACTTTATCAATGCCCAGTTGTCATGCTTGTCTGGCGAGATTGATGGAATTTTGCCTCCTCGGGCCGGGTTAAGCATTGAAAGAAATCTGATATCCAATAGTTTGGGAATAATTAGTATGCTATTTCTTTGTAGGAAGGAGAGACTGTATAAATGACATAGGAACATATGCATTTAGAGGTAGTGTTCACACAAGCGAGAAACATGCAACAAATCTCAACACCATCAACTGACGATATATGAAGATAAACTGATTAAAATTTATTCCTTTGTTATCATCCTTGAATCGCTCGTCAGACTCGTGATTTATACAAAGACTGCCTTGCCTCTTGCAAAGTGATCGTCGATTTGCTGAATAAGATCCTTTGCTTTCCCCCGATTCTCTTCAAGAGCCACATCATGCCAAGCACCCCCCAAACCGGAGGCTGCGTCGTATAGATTCTTAAAGATATATGATCCGGTGTGTTTGCCACCAATAATCGAATCCATCTTATCTTTCTTCGCTATGGCAGCGTCGACAGCCTCGCCGACCTCTCCCACGAGACTTTCGACGGTAGCGAAAGCCTTGTCCTCGGTTTCGACACTGTAGGTACTGATCATAGCTGCCTTGACCTCAGGTGGTGGGGGCTTCGTAGCCTCCTTGAGCTTGTTGTAGAGATCACGAGACTGTTTGGCGATGCCGACACCGTTCAGGTAACCGCCGTCCCATCCCTGAAGGGCGTTCTTGAAATTGACGGTGGCTTCGTGCACATCCTGAATGGACTGGTAGGTATAATCGTCTGCAACTACACCAGCTGCGAGAGCGACGAGATAGAGGAGCTTGAATTGCATGATGGACTGATGTGAACAAAGGCTGAAATTATATGGGATTTGTCTAGCAGAGAACAAACATTCACGAGAGGCTTGAGACTGGGGAACCAGGCGCTGTCTCTCTTATACTGTGGCTACCAAGCCATCATTGTTCATCCAAGACACTACCTAGTTGGGCCTCGATGGCTGGACACTCTTATCGGGGGACTACACCCGGCTGACATGGACAGCGTTTGGTTCACCTACCGCACGGAATAAGACGGGCGATGCCGCTGGGCTCCTGTGGAGAAGACTTGGGGCGATGTGACATCTCCGGTGTTGAGGGACGATCCCTGTCGGGTCTATGGCTGCGGTTCGTATTTGGTGCGCAGTGCGGATTCGAGTCAAGTCAAGTGCCGAGATTAGCGACAACAACAATTTACACGTATTTTTTTTTGACAATGATGGGGAGTTTGGGTGGTAATTACATACCTTCATACGTGATCGAATATCCTCTGTATTTACTGACTGGCATCAGCCCGATCTACTGCACCACTACCCGATTCCCACCTGAAGCAATCATCTTGGGCTCAAATTTTGTCTGCATGAGTAGTGACTGGCTGAAGACCGACCAGCTTGTTGCTCGACCCTTTTCTTTTTTCTTTGTAGATTGAGACAAAAAATGGGCTACTAATGCCAATCGCTGAGAAAACCTTTCTTCTTTGACATAGCGGTGTCTTGAATGTTAACAAGTCTTAGCGCCAAGTCCATTCAAAGGACAGGCATATCCACCCCGAGATATGCGATGATCTTAGTAATATTATGAGCTGCTCTTTATGCTCGCTGCTACTATTGCTTGTCAGGCATACACACAGTAGTTGCTGGTCTGTTTGATGCAAAGTAAACACACCATTACCTGTCTTCGCTGCTTACACGTTCACGCCTGTCTGAGACCAGGTACATGAACTCTACCATGTGTGTAAGAAAACCTGTCAACTTCACGGAACCCTTTCAATCCCTGCATATGCCAGCCGTGGCTTTATTATCTGCTTTTAGGTCTCAGTGCTGTCCGCCTGTGGATGTGGTAGCGCGCCAACGCCACTTGTTTGTTCAACATTTTTTTCCATTGGTTCCCACTCGAACCCCGGACGACTCCATCGTGCAGGGGTCATCAGAACTATTGAGAGACAACCCCCACTGTGGACAGTCTTGTGGTAGCAAGCAATTTGAACATCGAGTTCAGATAACATGGCGTTCAATGTGGATAAGGCACGGCCTCAAGTGCTGGAGTTGTCTCACCTCTCAATGGCCATGTTGTCTCTTTGCGGGATCATGCCATCCCAAGCTCTTTAGCTCAGTCAGTAAATCTACTCCCAGCCTGCGCAACGTCGAAATATCATGAGCTGCAGCGACTTCATCCTTTCCTAACCGCTTCTCACTTTTCGTTCTTTCAACTTCCATTTTAGTCCCTTTTGATCATAGATCACGCAACAGTCATGGCATCAGAGAGAAGCCCGCCGCCGCCTATTGCTATTATTGGCATGGGCCTAAGGTTACCGGGAGGTGTCTCAACGCCAGATGACTTTTGGAGTCTGCTCGTGGAGAAGAGGGATGGCAAGTGCCGCGTGCCCGCTGATCGCTATAATGTAGATGCCTTCTATGATGAAAAGACAAGAAGGCAGAACGTTGCGACTGAGTTCGGATACTTTCTCGACAATGTCAACATCAAGACCTTTGATGCCTCGTTTTTTTCGGCAAAGCGGGCAGAGGTAGAAGTAGCTGATCCTCAGCAGCGGTTGTTGCTAGAGGTCGTATGGGAGTGTATGGAGAGCGCTGGTCAAACAAGTCTTCGTGGAAGCAATACCGGTGTCTACGTGGGTGTGTTTGGCGAGGATTGGCACAACATGCTTCATCTAGACAAGCAGATTTCTAGCGCCTATCGTGTAATATCAGCCGGAGATTTTGTGTTAAGCAATAGACTCTCTTATGAGTTTGATCTCAGAGGACCTAGGTAAATATTTTTCTATGCCCAGGCTCACTGTGCCGTGCTGAAACTGTGACTTTTAGTATGACGATCCGAACAGCGTGTTCTGCCTCTATGACCGCTCTTCATCTGGCTTGCCAATCTCTATATAATGGAGACTGTCCGACGGCTATTGTTGCTGGCTCAAGCATCATCATGGACCCTGATATGACATTAGACATGTCCCAGCAGGGGGTCCTTTCCCCGTCAGGGTCATGTAAAACGTTTGACGCGGCAGCAGACGGGTTTGCTCGTGGCGAAGCGATCAACGCCATCCTGATCAAACCGCTGAAAGATGCGTTGCGGGATGGAGATGTGATTCGCGGTGTCATCCGAGCAACGGCGGTCAATTCAGACGGCAAAACGTCTCATATGGGATCACCGAGTCCAGAATCCCAGGAAGCTATGATCCGGAGGGCCTACGAGGTTGCTTGTATAGAGGACTTTGCTGGTACTCCGTTCGTTGAGTGTCATGGCACAGGGACGGCTGTCGGAGACCCCCTTGAAGCTGCTGCAGTTGCGACAGTGTTTGGAGGAGAACAAGTTACATATATTGGATCCGTAAGTCGAAGCAACAGCTCTAGCAACTGTCCATTTCTTGCCAAACTTGACTGATTATTGCCAGGTTAAACCAAACATGGGACACGGAGAAGGTGCATCTGGTATCACAAGCATCATCAAGGGAGTCTTGGCTTTGGAAAATCAGACAATCCCACCGAATATTAACTTTACCACGCCAAATCCCAAGATTCCCTTTGACGAGTACAAACTCAAGGTACCGGTTGAGCCCACTCCATGGCCCAAGGATAGGGAACTTCGAGTCAGTGTCAACTCCTTCGGTATTGGAGGCGCGAACGCACATGTTATCCTAGAATCACCTACGCTTTATGGCGTTGAGCGACCACCGGCGAGAAAGCCCATAAAGCCCAAAAGGAGGCCCGAAGAAAAGACCAATGGGCATTCCGAAAGCAAACCTGAGATCAATGGGAGCTCTCAGGTAGTAACTAGTGGGCATGCTCAAGAGGAAGCCAATGGCCATGCAGAGACCTCAGTCAATGGGGAACAAGCTGAGTTCCAAGTTTCCGCCGGGTCGGAAAATGGTGTAGCAGAGGCGGTCAAGGCAACAAGCAATGGCCATGTGAACGGTGTTACAAACGGTGTAAAGGTTAACGGCAGCTTGAGTGGCCACGCAAACGGAACTTCGCATGAAGTTAACAATAGTGCGCCTACTACACCAAACGGCCATACCAGCGAGCACACAAACGGCGACGTCAATGGCAAAAACATCGCCGGCCTCGAGCCGGAGTCAAACAAAAGCACCAATAGCCATATCGATAATGTCCAGGAAGAGACCGAAAAGATCGAGTATGTCAAGCATTGGCCACGTTTGCTTGCGCTCTCAGCAAACAGCTCAAAGTCCCTCCAAACTCGTGTTGAAAACATTCAAGAGTATCTTGAGTCCCGGCCTGGCAGCCTAGATGATGTTGCTCATACGCTTGCCCTTCGCAGAGTACACATGCCTCATCGCACGTTTTGCGTCGCTGATGGAGGGCCGCTTGAGTTTAGTGCCTTTCAGAAGACGTCAGCTATGAGTGTCTCTGCTAAAGCGGCTGGAAAGGTCGCCTACGTATTTACTGGTCAAGGTGCCCAGTGGACAGGTATGGGTAAGAGTCTTATAGAAGGCTCACCATCTTTCCGCGACGATATTCGAATGATGGATCATGCTCTTCAACAGCTTTCAGAGCCGCCGCGGTGGACAATAGAAGGTATATACGAGCTGCCTCGTTCAAATTTCACATCTTCCGATACGTCTCGTGCTAATGTATAACAGGGATGCTTTGTGCCGAAGGTGCTGAAGCTAAAGAGAACATCAACAAGGCCGAATTCTCTCAACCTCTTTGTACTGCCATTCAAATTGCCATCGTCAACTTTCTTTCCAAGTGTGGCGTTAAACCCGATGCCGTCGTTGGCCACTCATCTGGAGAAATCGCTGCTGCCTATGCTGCTGGGGCTATAACACAGAGTGAGGCTATCGTATGTGCCTACCTCCGCGGATTGGCAACAAAGCGCCAGACCCGTGCAGGTGGAATGGCGGCTGTTGGACTGGGCAAAGATGCAGTATCAAAATACCTTGTCGAGGGCTCAGAAGTTGCCTGTGAGAATAGCCCAAAGAGTGTTACCATCTCTGGCGATTCGGAAGCCGTCGACAAAGTCTTGGAGGCAATCAATGCAAAGGACACGGAAATCTTTACACGAAAACTTCATGTCAACATGGCATATCACTCCCGTAAGCAAATTGGTACCCTTAGACAAGGCCGAAATATAAGTACTGACTGTTCTAGATCACATGCGCGACATTGGAGAGGTCTACGAAGGGATGATGAAATCTCATCTGTCGCCGACAGAGATTCTCATTCCTTTTTACTCTTCAGTGTCTGGTAACCTCGCTACCGCGAAAACCAAGCTTACTTCCGCATACTGGAGGTCCAATCTCGAGTCTCCAGTCCTATTTCACACTGCCGTGGGCAATCTCCTGAACGATTTGCCGGATATAAGTATCATGCTGGAAGTTGGTCCTCATTCTGCTTTGCAGGGCCCTCTCCGTCAAATTATTCAGGAGCGTGGTTCTAAGAAGGCACCTACGTATGTGGCCACCTTGGTTAGAGATCGAGACTGTGCCGTGTCGCTTTTCACCACTGCTGGTAACCTCTACGCCTGCGACTATCCTATAGATTTCACCTTCCTCAACCCAACCGCCTCCCTTCTGACGGATTTACCAAACTACCCGTGGCATCATGGCGAAGACTTTTGGAAGGAAAGTCGGGTGTCTAAAACATGGCGGCATCGCACCCACCCACATCATGAGTTACTTGGTTCAAGGTCTTTGGAAGCCAGCGAAAGCGAGCCTTCATGGAGAAACGTGTTCTATTATTATGATATACCTTGGCTAGGTGACCATAAAGTAGAGTCCAATACTGTATTCCCTTGTGCAGGATACATTTCGATGATGGGAGAAGCCATAAGACAGATTCTGGGCTCAGAGTCTTACGTGTTGCGGAACCTTATGGTGAAAGCTGCTTTAATCTTCGCGGATGATGAGCCAATCGAAATCATGACTACCATGCGACGTTTCCGATTAACCGAATTAACCAACTCTTCTACCTGGTATGACATCTCCATCTCCACGTTCAACGGCACAATGTGGATAGAGAACTGCATTGCACAGGGTAGGGCTGGTGACGACAGCATCAATAAACCCTCAGGCAAAACGATCAATCCCTTTGTGCGCCATTTGTCTCACACTACCTTCTATGAGCGCATGCAACACATGGGCTTAAAGTATGGCCCACGCTTTCAAGGGTTACGGGAGCTTACTGCCCATCCGGACAGAGATCTGGCTACTGGAAATATGCGCAACGATCCAACAGAGTGGGAAGCGACATATGCCGTTCATCCCACCACTCTCGATTTCTGCATCCAGCTTGGAGCTGTAGCCTACTCTAGAGGTATTGCCCGGAAGTTGAACAGCTTAGCGCTACCAATAGATATCCGGCACATTGTTATAAATCCTGGCGGTCCGGAGCTCATAGCCGAGGCAGAGCACGATGCCCAAAATGGAACCGGAAACCTGTTGGCTCTCGACAAGGAAAGCAACAAAGTTGTCGTCAAGTTTGACAAGGGAAGGGGTATCGAGTTTGACACCGGAAATGACGCCAACCAAAGGAACGTGATTCATGCTGCACGCGTGGAATGGAGGCCTGATATCGACCTATGCCCCCTCGACGGTTTGATGTCGAGTAAATTTACTGTAGATTCTCGTCAAATCATCCCTGAGAAGATTGGCATACTTGCTCTCTTACAACTGCTGGAAGTTGTACAATCATTGGACGTCCCACCGGCCGGCCATTTGGGCAAGTATGCCTCCTGGCTGCAAAGAGAAAAGGAAAGCCTACTTCGAGGGGAGCGAAATGAAATTGTTCCAGAGGCCCATGAATGGGTTCCCATGAGTACGGACTCTAGGCAAGCTTTGATGCAATCATTGCTTGAAGAGCTGGATGCGGTGGGCGACTCCAGTGCTTCCAAGATCGCTCGGGTTCCCTACGACGCCTCGCAACCCGAGGTTGCCAAGGCTCTTTTGACGGGTGGACTGAACCCTGTGGAATTCTTCATCGAAAATGACCGATTTACGGACCTGTACACATATTACAGCAATCTAACAGAGGCTGATCAGTTCTTCCAGTTATGCGCTCATTCCAAGCCACAACTAAAGGTGCTGGAAATAGGCGCTGGTACTGGAGCCACGACGACTTTGGCTTTGAAGTCTCTTACGTCCAAGGAGGGGGCGCGCATGTATTCTCAATATGTCTTTTCCGATGTATCGAACGGCTTCCTAAACGCAGCCAAGGAACGATTCAAAGACTTTAGCGGGATGGAGTATAAGACTCTGGACATTGAGAAAGATCCGACTGAGCAAGGTTTCGAACTTGGATCGTTTGATTTAGTCATAGCATCCAACGTCCTCCATGCAACTTCATCATTGCAAGCAAGTCTAAAGAACGTGCGCAGTCTTTTGCGGCCTGGCGGACGGCTATATCTCCAGGAGCTAATTCTCCCCATATCTTGGCGAACTATTAATCTCAATTTTGGCCTGCTTCCTGGCTGGTGGATCGGGGAGAACGATGGTCGGATTGACGCGCCGTTTGTAACTGTCGAACGATGGAGGACAGAACTCCTCGATGCGGGTTTCTCAGGCTGCGATGCTATACTGATGGATGAGGATGCACCATATCACTCTTGCGCAACTATCCTTTCCATGGCCGTTGCACCGGCCATTGAAGCGAAGCTTGTGTCATTCCTGTATAAGAATGAAAGACAGGAGTTTGCTCTCAAGCTGGCCGACGCATTGAAGCAAGATGGCGTCAAGGTACAATGGTGCAAACTGGGTGAAAAGGATTTGCAGATTGAAGGTCAAGATGTCATCTCGACGATCGAGCTCGAAGATCCTTATTTCAGCGACATATCCGAAGCTGACTACAAGGAGTTTATGGATTACCTCTCCACCTTGAAGGCTGGGATGCTGTGGCTAACTCGTACAGCTCAGGTTGGCTGCACAGACCCTCGCTATGGCATTGGTATTGGTCTCGCCAGAACAATCAGAGCGGAGCTGTTAATAGAGTTTTGGACAGCAGAGCTGGAGACTCTTGATGAGATTGATGTCAGCGCGGTGGCTGGTGTCGTCCGCAAGTTCCGTAGTCGTGAGCCTATGGAGCGCAGCTTAGATTCCGAGTATTCGGTGCGAGATGGCCAGGTTTCTATTTCTAGATACCACTGGCTCCCTCTTGACAAAGAATTGAGACATGATCTGCCAGATGATGCTCCCAAGAAATTGCGCATCGGTCAGAAAGGGCTTCTCGATTCTTTGCATTGGGTTCAACAACAGGCGATTGAGCCCAAGGACGACGAGGTTGAAATTGATATCCGATGCGTTGGAATGAATTTTAGGGTATGAAAAGGGTCTTTCCTGCGTACGTCGAACCTTATTCGCTAACTGAGAGGCCTAGGATATCATGATTGCCATGGGCCTCCTGGATGGTCCCGAAATCGGTTTTGAGGCCTCTGGAGTAGTCACCAAGGTAGGGTCAAAGGTCGACAATGTGAAAGTTGGCGATCGCATTATGACAATCTATACTGGTTTATTCGCAACTCGAAAGGTGGTTCCGGCATCAGTCGTTTTCCCTCTTCTGGATTCACTCACTTTTGAAGAGAGTGTAACTTTGCCGATTGTATACGTAACTGTCCTCTACTGTGTTATCACAGTAGCACAGCTAGAAAAGGGGCAGGTGAGTGCATAAAAACGGATTCCATTACCAAGTCGTATCTAACAGTTTTTCTTCTAGTCCATTCTAATCCACTCTGCTTGTGGAGGAGTTGGTCAGGCCGCCATCAACGTCTGTCAAATGCTCGGGGCTGAAGTGCGTTCTCATCACGGCTTTCAATACGATATGTGCTAATACTGCAAACAGATCTACGCAACTGTCGGCAATGAAGAGAAGGTTGAATATCTAATGAAAACCCACAACATTCCGCGAGAACGGATCTTTAATTCTCGTGATGCGTCTTTCTTTGACGGCATCATGCAGGCCACGGATGGCAAAGGCGTGGATTATGTTCTTAACTCGCTCTCTGGAGATCTTCTTCACGCATCGTGGAGATGCGTGGCAAAATGCGGCAAAATGCTGGAAATTGGAAAGCGAGACATCTTTGAGCGCGGCCAGTTGCCTCTGGACATGTTTACACACAATCGAACATTTCACAGCATTGACTTGGTGACTTTGATGGAGGATCGACCTCATTTTATGGGAAGGCAAGTACTGTGAATACCTGATCTTAGGGTGGCATTGCTAACTGTTTCCGAAGATTTGCAAACCAGCTGATTGAACTGTTGAAGAAGGGAGTAGCCAAACCGGTTCGTCCCATTCACGCGTTCTCCGCAGACAATATAAAGGAAGCAGTCCGCTTTTTCAAAAAAGGCCAGCACATTGGTAAAATTGTCATCACAATCCCAGACCCGAAAGATATCCCATCCACCAAGGCCATTCAGCCTATTTCCTTGTCCGATACATCCACTTATCTCCTGGTTGGGGGTTTGGGTGGTCTGGGCAAGGCAACTGTAAGATGGCTGGTTGAAAATGGCGCCAGGAACTTTTGTTTCCTCTCTCGATCGGCTGGCAAGTCTGAACAAGATCAGATCTTTTTCCGAGAGTTGGAATCTCAAGGCTGTCTCATAGCTGCCGTGGCTGGTAGTGTTGCTGAATTGGCGGATGTGAAGAGGGCGGTTGAAGCGGCGCCTACCGCCATCGCGGGAGTTCTCCAGATGTCTATGGTGTTGAGAGTAAGTGGATGAAAACGATATCCCTTTTTTTCAGTCAGCCTTTGCTAATATTTTGGTGTTACCCAGGATCAACCCCTTCTTGAAACCTCTTACGAGGACTGGACGACGGTACATGGCCCTAAGGTCGCCGGTACATGGAACCTCCACAATGCACTCTCTGAAGCCAAGCTTGACTTCTTTGTTTTGATCGGTTCACTGAGTGGAGTGATTGGGCATCCTGGTCAGATGAACTATGCCGCGGCAAACTCATTCCTGGATTCGTTTGTGCAATATCGCCACAGTCTGGGACTGCCTTGCTCAGTCGCAGACGTCGGTGGAGTAGAAAGTATTGGATATCTCAGCGACAGGCCAAGCAAGCTTCAGCAGTATAAATCTTCTGGATTGTTCCTGGTTCAGGAGAGTCATTTGATGGATTCAATTCGCATCAGCATAAACCGGTCTTTCTCGCCATATACTGCTGAGCCTGTAGGGCCACAGAGTTCTTACATCAACATGAGCCAGCTTGCAGTGGGTTTGAGATCAACCAGAACGATGTCTAATTCCCAAAGCATTGCGATGTTCAAGGGCGACGTTCGTTTTGGGCAATATAATAACATAGTGGAGACGGATAACTCGAGCGACCAGACAAGGGATGATGGCTTACGTGAGTTTTTGAACGAGGCAGAGGCAAATCCAGAGATACTTCGCAGCCCGGAGACGTTGGAGCGTGCATCGCTGGAGATTGGCAAGACGTTGTTCGGTTTCCTAATGCTACCGGAAGAGGATCTGGACGTCAACAGCTCTCTTGAGTCAATAGGCGTTGACTCGCTCGTAAGTATAGAAATCAGGAATTGGTGGAAAAGGACCCTTGGTCTAGAAATCACCGTACTTGAGATTCTTCAAGCTGGAACGATTAAAGGCCTTGGAAAGTTGGCGATTGGCAAACTTCAAGAGAAATTCAAAGTCAAAGGGGATGATCAAGGGGGTGATCGAGAATCCGGACAGAGTTAGAACCATGGCTACCACAGGGATATGTACACTTGTGATGGACAAAACATGAAAAGGCATATGGGGTATTCGATATTATCGTAGATTCGTGAGATTGATCCATCAATCACCCAATGCAACACCAGCGATCATATTTGCTGCTGCTGCGGGTAACCAACAATACCTACAATCCCATCATACGCGCGTACTATTAGATAATACATATACTCAGTCAATATTGTGAAATGTTATGATATGGCCGCGTCAATAACGACGACAGGGACATCCGACGTCACACTCATACGCGCCGAAATGTATGAACGTAGGATAGAAACGTCCCTCCACGAAGCCAGGCACCTGAAAAGCCAAAGACTCCATAAGAGTACGCTGGGCATCCCATAGAGCATCATCGGGTTGGAAGATACAAAGCCGCTCAAAGTACTGCTACAGCAGGGCGATATCAATAGATTTCCAAAGCATGCCTGGAAGCCTCATTTGGCCTTCAAGAGAGAAGTGCCGGCTCGCTATATCACACGTACGGTTAGGAAAGCCAGGCCTTTTACACATAAACAATCACACGCGTGCCAATTCTCTTGTCGTAGGCGATCTAACTGATTCATGCGCAAAGCAGAGTCAAGTGGAGGAGAAGTCTTATCCGTTCGAGATCATTGTCTTGTTCTACCTGCATGTCAGCCCAACGAACCCAAAACAAATGAATTAATAACTTTGATGACTGCATTTTTTACCCTGAAATCCCACCTATCACGGATGGGTACGCGCTGGAGGCCACCGGTAGGTGAGATTTAGGAGAGCCGTTCAATTGAACTACGGCCGCAGCTATGTTTAAATCTTGCCGCCTCGCTACCGGTACGACTCAAACTTCATCTCATGACATTCCAAAACTCGGCTTTAGGAAGAGCACCGCTTTGTTATTTCCGCAAGACATTCAGGGCGTTGATGACCGATTTAATTACTGATTTGTGATCATGCCGGAGATGTACTTGGCGTCGTTTCTGCCAGTATTTAATGAGAAGTCGTTTCGTTTGCGGTTTGCAGTCATCAACATATCACTCAAGCATTCTGATTTGGTTTCTTTATTCTCTCAACATGTCAACTTCGTCTATAAACGACTTCTTGAAAATCCATTATGACTACATTATAGTAGGAGGTGGTACGAGCGGCCTTGTGCTAGCCAACCGGCTGTCGGAGGACCCGAGTACAACAGTCGGTGTTATAGAAGCCGGCAAAGCGCTCTTGGACGATGATAATGTGACCAGTATGGTTGGAACAGGACAAATGCTTCACTCCCCTATATATGACTGGACCTTCAAAACCGTTCCACAGGTAAGCTCAGATCCCCTGTTCCAGGTCATTGAGGTTATCCAAAACTGACCCTCCATTCAGAGGCACAACGCAAATAGAGTCCATCATATATCAAGGGGGAAAATGTTGGGCGGATCAAGCGCCATTAATTTTATGGCATTTGTTCGGCCATCTGCAGAAGATATCGACTCTTGGGGTAGCCAGGCACCCGGCTGGTCATGGGATTCGCTGGAAGCATATTACCGAAAGCTCGAATCAGTACAAGCTGATCAAGCTCCCGGAAAGCGACCAGAATATTTTGCCCTGGACATGAAACACCATGGTGAAGCAGGACCATTGCAAGTTTCATGGCCGCCATCGACATCAGCTATTGGTCTAGATTTAGTAAAGGCCATTGGTGATGTGGCTGTTCCATCGCGAGGAGCAGACCCCTATGACGGCAAACACCTTGGCTTTGCCCAACATCTCGCTGCTGTTGATCGCCGTGATGGACGAGTGTCGCGCAGTTATTCTGCTTCTGCATATCTGAAACCGGTCATGGATCGTCCCAATCTACACATCTTAACCGAGGCCAGCGCTTGTCAAATCATCATGGATACAGCACCAGCTATTCAAGCGAGGGGGGTCAAGTTCCTCCATGGAGACCAGGAGTATGAAGTCTTGGCTACCAAAGAAGTCATCCTTTCGGCCGGCTCGATCCAAAGTCCTCAGCTACTAGAGCTGTCAGGAATTGGAAACCCAACCCTGCTCAAATCCGCAGGTATCCAATGTGTAGTTGAGCTGCCCGAGGTTGGCGAAAACCTCCAAGAGCATCCCCTAACCGTCGTGACCTATGAGCTAACAAAGGATCCTCAACACGTGTTGCTCGACTCCTTGTTCGTAAATCCAGATGTGTTCAATGCCGAAGTTAAGAAGCTGCAGGAGACCCAAGACGGCCTGTTGTCTGGGGGTAGCGGCTTGATTGGCTTCGTTCCATATGCCACTCAGGTATCGGAGGAGCGCCTGGAATCAACACTGGCCAGCATTTCGGTGACACAGTCTAACCTGACGACCGCATACCATCGAGAGCAAGTCGAACGCGTTGCACGTAATCTTCGTGATCCTCGTGCCCCAGCAATAGAAATGGTCGGAATGCCCTGCAATTTTGACCTCGTAAATGGTCATGAGGATCAAAGCAAGATCATTGCTGGACCGCCCAAGGGAAGCAACGATTGTTTCTCCATTTTAGCCGGCTCCATGTACGCCTTGTCTCGAGGTAGTACGCACATCACAAAGTCAAGGGCTCCTGGAAAGGGCCTCGAAACAGTGATGCCACGGATCGATTTGGGATTCCTGGAACATCCGGCCGATGTGGATGTTCTGGCTGCGGCAGTAACAACAGCTGACCGCGCATTCCGCTCAAAGCATCTTTCTGGTCGCACAGTGCGTCGTGTCATGCCACCGTCAGAGCTTGATCTGGAGGACCCTGAACAGGCCCGCAAGTACGCACGGGAGAATGTCATGGTGTTCAATCACTCTCTTGGCACCTGTGCCATGGGTCGTGTTGTAGACGAGAGATTACGCGTCAAGGGGGTCAGCCGTCTTCGTATCGTTGATTGCAGTGTCATTCCTGATCAGATAAGCGCAAATCCGATGGCGACGGTTTATGCTGTTGCAGAGAGGGCGGCAGATCTCATTCGGGAGGATGAATAGTAGAGTTCAAGTGGCGGGCATGAGAGCAGAGAAATGGGGAGCTATACTCAAACGAGCTTGTTTAACCTCTGGGCTGAATTAAGGATGTCTAAGAAGAAATTAAATACTTTCCCTTCTCTACTATGGAGACTTGTGCCATAGACAGTATGTACTTCATATCTTAGTATCTTCAATGAAACAGATAAGGGTTCAAAAAAAGTGAAAGACAAGTTCTCTCACCGCATTCTGGAGCTTCGTGGCTGCTGTGACCTTCTCACCAGCTCTGTCGATGAGATAGCCCGAATGGAAATAATATAGCCGAGCCCACATATACGTACTGTTTTCGGCACGCGCACCTACTTGCCACCTTAACCTGCTACTTAATACTTCATATTTGTTGATTGCTTATATCATCAAAGGTTAGATCGTAAGATAATCATTTAATAATTGTCAATTACACATGCCCCTTTTATACAGAACGTACAAGTGCCAAAGATTACTATAGGTGGAACATGGTATCAGTGGTGTGTCTGTTGCAAAGCATCATCAACGAGGCTAATGCAAGATTCTCCAGCTTTGTGCAAGTTTTCTACCTTAGTTTGAAGAACCATGTCACACTATAAGTCATACACACACTGAAATAAGGAAAGTCGAGAAAATAACAACGCCATGCAAGTCAAAGTGATACCTCACATAATATGTCTTGGAAAGTCAAGGCTTTTACATACACAAGGAAGTTACTACTTTGCCAAGTACACGGAATACGTAGGTTACAGTTCCTTGTACCATACGAGAGAGCTATATTTACTGTCACTTTATCCCCTTCATGTGATTCCAAGTTCTGCACTCTGGAGATCGCACTATAAAGACAACTCTATCAGTTGGCTTGGATCAATTTTCTGTTTCTAAACTTTCCCAGTGGCGCCAAAATCCTAATAGCCATGTTCAACACCCTTATCACGGAACCTAAAGAATCCGAGCCTATCCCAGCTTCTGAGATCAAAAGGCTGGGTTGCTTTACAGTTCTGCCAGTAAGGCGTCATGGAGCTCACACGGAGAGTGATGAGATGGAGATGCAGGTTCGGAAGCAATGGACTGAGTTCATCACTGATGGAACAATGAAACACTTTATTGGTCAGGCCAACCATGTTGGGGGGGCTTGGATCTATCTCGTTTGCCCAGAAGGAAAGCAAGATGTTCTACGCTTGCTCTCATGGATGGTTGCATTCTTTACACTTGTTGATGGTAAGTTCATGGGAATGTCACGGCGCACCCATCTTACTTATTTCTAATCCAGATGAGGCGGAAAGAACGTATTCACGACAGGAGGTAAGGCATTATCACCCCTCATCCACGGTATTTCAAATTCTGTGTTGGAGCTAAGGCCAATACATAAATAGGCCCACGAGAAGGTGAACTTAAAAGTTGTCCAAGTGCTCTCAAGGCTCATTGATGGTGCAAACGATGATACCCCTGTATCCCCAATGGCCAAAATGCTTGCCCCTTTTCTCAAAGAATTTCTAGCCCATGATCGCGAACGACGAATTCAGGCCATAAAAGAGTGGCAACTCTGGTTACAAACTGCAGACGCAAGCATCAACAGTGTGGAAGAGATCAAGACAATCGATCAATACATGAGATTCCGCCAAACTAACATTGCCATAAGGTATACTCAATCCATCAAACGGTCACATATACCTATAGACTGGTTGGCTAATACACAAAACTCTAGGCCATTTGTTACGGCGTATCGTTCTATGATGGAGCTAAATATTTCGCTCGCCGAGATTCAGGCTGTTAAGCATATTGAAGATTGCGCATTAGACAGCATAACGTACACCAATGACTACTGGAGCTGGCCCAAGGAACTTGCCTCTGCTGGAGGCAACAAGCTTGGAGTCACGAACGCAGTCTCCGTCCTTATAAGACAGTTTGACGTTAGTGAAACAGAAGCGCTTGATATGATCAAACAGCGAGCCATACAAACTGAAAGAGATTTCCTCAGAATGTCCTCCGATTTCATCTCTTCAAGCTCGCCACCACCGTCGCCGGATTTGCAACACTACTTAGAAGCTTACATGTACATGATATCAGGGTCCAGTTTCTGGAGCTCAACGTGCCCCCGCTACAACAGGGATGATCTTGAGGAAATAGAAGCGGACGCTCGTGAGCGTGGTTTCGGAATTTGAATCGTTCTATTGATTTGACCTGGGATAGTCATTGCGAGTGTGACGACCAGGCATTTTTGGGTCATATAACCAGTCAGTTGTATCTTTCATAGCTACCTAGCAAAAAGAATATATGGAGTGCAGCCAACCCTACGTAAATTGCCATGCAAGATTTCACTTTTACACGTAATGAGTCCGTCTTTTGATGTTCAAAGTGACAGTGGAAAGGGAGTAATGAGACATCAAATCAGAGATACAAATAGAAACGCGTTGAAAAAACAAAAACGAGAGAAATCAGTGAAACAAAGGAAAGCAACACGTTCAACTAAGTATGTATCTCTATCATACTTAGCATTTCGGTGGTTGTTTTCTAATACCTTTTTATGCGTCAAGTCTTCAACTATAGGGTAGGTCGAGGTGGGGGCGGGGTAATTTTGATAATCGCGGGGCTCCTTCGCGGGGCACTTTTGATAGTGGTGACAATTTTTTTCTCTCCCCCTTGCGCAAAAGATGAACCAACTCATCCACTCATGACTTACCTCATCAGTCGCATTGCCTCGAATCGTCTGACTCTTTTTAACCCTCGAATTGACTGCTCAATCTTTCGCAGCTGTACTACTTTTCCCCCTCTCCCTTCTCGCCCTCGTCTCTTTCACCATCCTCTGCGACACCACCCAAACTTGACGGCAAACACGTTTGCGACGACGACGACGACAATGGCGACCGACAATAGCGCAACTGGTATTACAGCTCTACTGGAGAAGCTTTCTGTCAGCAAGCTTCAGAGTTTCCCTGGTTGCTACCCCGAGATCAACCCCGTCGATATCTATCGCTCCCACATTGCCTCCATCCTGCAAGACTTGACTGGCGTCGAGCCAACAATCATTTACAATGCGCTGCAATGGACCACCGGTCTGGACAAGGGTGATCTGATTCTGGCTATCCCAGCTCTGCGGATCAAGGGCAAGAAGCCGGCTGAGTTGTCGGCAGAATGGATTGAAAAGGTACGCTCTTTAGCATCCCATGCTCTGTTCATCGCCTTGCTAACGTGTCTCGGTCTATAGTTCCCCGAATCGCCCCTAGTCGAGAAGCCCGTGGCCTTCCAAAATGGATCATTCCTCCAGTTCTGGTTCAAGTCCGCTCCTCTCACCCAGATGCTCATCCCTCAGATTCAACAGCGCGCGACCGAGTTTGGCAAGAACTTGAATCTTGGCCTGAAAACCCCCGAGAACCCTGCGGATGGCAAGAAGCGCATCATTGTTGAATTCTCATCACCCAACATTGCCAAGCCCTTCCATGCTGGCCATTTGCGAAGCACAATTATTGGTGGTTTCCTGTCAAACCTCTATGAAGGTGCTGGCTGGGATGTTGTCCGCATCAATTACCTCGGAGACTGGGGAAAGCAATTCGGTCTGCTCGGCGTGGCTTTTGACAAATACGGAAACGAGGAAGCCCTCAAAGCTGATCCCATCAACCACCTGTATGAGGTCTATGTCAAGATCAACAGGGATGTGGCCACTGAAAAGGAGCAGATCGAGGCGCTGGAGAAGGAGGGCAAAGATGCTACCGAATTGAAGAGCGACAGCATAGACGAACAGGCTCGCCGATATTTCAAGGCCATGACAGATGGCGATGCCGCGGCTGTTGCTCAATGGAAGCGATTCAGAGATCTCAGTATCGTCCGCTACAAGGCAACCTACTCCCGTCTCAACATCCATTTTGATGATTACTCTGGAGAGAGCCAGGTTTCTGAAGAAAACATGGCAGCTTCTGCTCAGAAGCTCAAGGATCTGAACATCTCTGAAGAGTCCCAAGGTGCCGTCATCATTGACTTCTCAAAACACGTCCCTGGTAAGCCCGGCAAGAGTCTGGAAAAGCCAGTCATCCGAAAGAGGGACGGCACAGCCCTCTACCTGACTCGAGATATCAGTGAGCTTCTGCAGCGTGAAAAGAAGTACAACTTTGACCACATGATCTATGTCATCGCTTCCGAACAGGATCTACACATGAGACAGCTGTTCAAAATTATCGAATTGATCGGCCACCCCGAAACAGCCAAAAAGGTTCAGCATATTAACTTTGGCATGGTTCTTGGAATGAGCACTCGCAAGGGTACTGTCAAATTCCTCAACGACATTCTTCGCGATGTCGGTGAAAAGATGCACGAGGTCATGAAGAAGAACGAAACCAAGTACTCACAGGTCGAGAACCCAGAAGCCGTTGCAGATATTCTTGGGATCAGCAGTGTCATGGTGCAAGATATGACAGGAAAGAGGTGACCAGCTACTCCATCACTATGTACACTTTTTTTTTTGCCGTGCTAACCTCATTCCTATAGGATCAACAACTACACATTCGATATGGACAAGATGACATCGTTTGAAGGCGATACCGGTCCTTATCTTCAATACGCGCACGCTCGTTTGTGTTCCATCAGTCGCCGGGCAGGCCTCACAGAAGAGGAGATTGCCAGCGCCGATCTCAGTCTATTAACGGAAAAACACGCCATTGAGCTTGTTCGAATCTTGAGCCAGTACCCTGATGTCGTCCAGAATACTCTCAAGACGCTGGAGCCCACAACTGTGCTCACTTACCTTTTCCGCATGACCCACGTTCTAAGCAGCAGCTACGACCACTTGCGGATTGTTGGCAGCGAGCGTGAGCTCATGAAGGCTCGTTCAGCTCTGTACACCGCCGCAAGAATAGTGTTGTATAATGGCATGCGTCTGCTGGGATTATCGCCTGTTGAGCGGTGAGCCTGAACCTCTCATTTTTAACATACGAGACTAATTGTGCATAGTATGTAATCGCAAAGCTGCTAAGAGACTGCGCTATGTGGATATTCTCAAAATAGATAAAAGTCAAAAGGGAGTGTGAGTATAGGTTTTGATATGTAAATGAATTCACGTCCGCGAAGCATCGAGTCAATACTAATGATGAGTCCACAGTTTGGAGTTCATATTCGGGTCAAAACTAAAAAAGAGAGATTTCATGGACATTAGAGGGCATACAGAGGGGAAACTAACGAATGACCTGCATTACCCGCAAGAAAATACAACTGAATCGCATATAGCCCAACACCCTTTTTGTGACTTTGCTCAACATTGTTGCAAACACACTATGGCTACTAAACTTTCACTTGAGCAATATCTATAGCAGAGCTCATTCTTTCTGTCACCTTTTCCTCATTCACCTGTTCTTCCTCCTCATCAGTCTCAAAAGCAGCGATTCCTCTAAAGAGGTGCCCATCGAATTGTTTGGCAATAGAGTCAGCAAGAGGTAGCATTTCGGTGGGCGTCTTTGGGGTAAGGGCATTATCCATGGCGGTTATGGCGCATTGCAATCTTCTCAAGATTGTAATGATAGCAGCGTCGCCAACTAATTTGATGCTTTTGAACTTGGCTTTATCGGCAACTAGTGTGTCTATCGCTCTGCCAACCACATCGGCAATCTCTTGGATCACGTCTATTATTTGCTTCGCCTCATCCACGTTGCAGGGAGCG
The DNA here is from genome assembly GCA_004303015.1 of Cladobotryum protrusum. Taxonomy (NCBI): domain Eukaryota; kingdom Fungi; phylum Ascomycota; class Sordariomycetes; order Hypocreales; family Hypocreaceae; genus Cladobotryum; species Cladobotryum protrusum. The sequence continues at coordinate 6,406,015 of RZGP01000008.1, forward strand.
GCGGCTTTTGCGAGGGTTGCCAGGCTGTTCGTGTCGCTGATGACATTGTTGATGCTTTTGATTAGTGAAAGGGCTCCAAGCATGCCACCATCCCAGGCGTTGAGGCCCTTGTCGAAGTTGATAGCGGCGTTCTTGATTTGCTCCAGGGAGGCGAGGATGGTTGGCACGTCAGCGACGACGGGCTTTGACGTGGTAAAGAAGGATAAGATTTTGAAGCCCATAGTTGTGGCTGTAGAGGAAGAAGAAAAAGAGGCAATATCGGTTCAAATGGTGACAATGAACGTGTGAATGTTGAGGCAAGTGTGCTTGGTTCACTCTAACGCGACTTTACGATGACAGCAACTGTTGATTAGAAATGGAGAGTGTTTACGGAGCTCATCTTTTATGTCATGGATACTCGCTTGTGACAAATCTAGAACTTACTTACTCAGAGTCTGTGAAGTGTCTCAGACAAGAACAAGACAGGGGTGGAGACAAACCGTAGAGTGTCTTAAACCACCCCAACACCTAAGCTGAACAAGGATGCAAATGTCACACAATACGATAGAGAGGAGCAAGCAGATAAAGGCGATATACTGCATGACTCTCGTCGTAGGATTTGGCCATCGGATGCCTACCACAATTACGATAATGCGGCCGTGGAGGGTTTTATGCATGCCTCTTCATCACTATCGGCTTGCATGACACCAGACTGGGCGGCTTGGCTTGTCCAGCTGTCGCTTCGGTGTCCACCCGCCTGCAAGGGAGACAGCCCTGCACTCTGGGGTTGCGTTGTACTGTGTGTGGGAGAATCAATGTCTAGAGTCTGAGCGTATTCGGATGAGATCCTCCGCACCTAGACAGCCCTTACAGACACCTGAGCGATATAGTTGCAGTCAAGATGATGAGATACCATCAGCCACTGATGACGAGATCTATTTCATCAAAGCGTCATGGCAAGTTGTATGGCACACCATCGCTTCAAATCGCCATCACGCTGGCCGGAAGATGTATTTTGGGTAGCTAATCAAGTAGAATTTACACCTGGGAAATGCGCAGTTTTTCCGCTAGCTGCTCATTTCGAACTGCCTCTGCATCTAATCGAATCATATCTATTCGCTGCTGCTTGCTATCCTTGTGCTCAAGCCTGAAGCCAACGAACGAGAGCACTATGGCCGTTCCCGCAACGGCGGCGCAGACAATCATGCTGTTCCGGAAAGACTGCGAGGTCCCCAGCTTCACGAGAGCATGAAACTGCGGTGGGAGCTTGGATTGAGAGTCACTCAGCATAGAAAGTAGTTCTGGCGAGACGGGACCAGGAATCAGCCTGAGAATCTCGTTGTGCAGAAAGACGGAAGATGTGGAGATGCCAAAGCTGCCTCCGAGAACTCGTGCTTGAGCCAGGATCCCCTGTGCGGGTGCTGTGACAAGCATGTTAGCCAATATTTCAAGCGGAACTGAGCGTGATGAGCCATACCATAGTTGCGTGGAGCGATCTCAATTCCTGTCACGCCCGTCGCTGAAGCAATTGTGAGGCCACTGCCAATACCGGCAAAGACAATGTATCCCATCAGCTTATGGTCATCCTCTGGGCCAGACACGGTCGTAAGAAGGGAGCATCCAATGAGCGACATGGCTCCGCCAGCAAGCATTGACTCCCACAGAAAATTCCGCTTCGCGTTAAATGCTGCAGCAAGAACACATCCCACGGCCGTTGCGCCCAGCATTGGTAGCAACATGAGCGATGCCGCGAGTGGATCCTTACCGCTCACGAGCTGGCCTCGAAGAGGGACGGAAAATACAAGAACAAAGACTGGAAAGCCTAGAAAGAGAGTCGTGATGATACCAGATGCGTAGAATCGGTTCTTAAACAGCGAGAGCGGGAAAGTAGGCATGGCGCCGTTTCCAACACCCCGAAATTCGATCAGATACTCCCACAGGAAGAGCGCAGCCCAGCAAACGAGACCGACGACGATGGTGGCGATGAAGGTGGCCTTCCCCCAAGCGTCCTTGCTCGTAGAAACGCCGACATTCTGGAAGGAGAAGACAACAAGAATTGTAGCGGTAATGACAAGGACGGACCCAACGTAGTCAAAGTCTCTCCATGATCGTCGCCGGACGTTAAGAATCTGCTCCTGTTTTGGCCAGAAAATGAGCACGAATGCCGTGGCTATTACACAAATGGGACCGCTAAGTCATGTCAGTGGGCAAGAAATGGACGAGACTATACCAGGGCACATACTTAATCCAGAACACCCATCTCCAAGTAGCATACTGGGTGAGAAGACCCCCGACAATAGGGCCAGTGATGCAAGCGGCGATGACAACGACTCCAGCGAGACCAGCCATGTATTCCAAAAGCTGATCAGGGCAAACCTCGGGCAAGAGAACTGTCGACAAAGAATAAAGGCCCGCGCCGCCAACGCCTTGGATGGCACGGAAGGCAATCAGTTGGTTCAAGTTCTGGGCAAACCCGCACGCCAAAGAAAAGGCAAAGAACAAGGTCATGGCGATGAGAAAGGCGTTGCGTCTGCCAATCACATCAGACACACGGGCAAAGACGATGCTACAGCTGCACTCAGCCAAAGTGTATGCCAGCGCGACCCAATTCACCGATACAAAGACGTTGAACTCGGTAGCAATAGTATGTAAACTGGATGATACTATTGATGCGTCCATCATTGAGAGGAACAAGCCTATGTAAACGCTATGCACGTTACAAATCGTCAGCTCTGTCTACTGCGAAGCATCCAACTGGCAAACATACCCAATGCTGAGCAGCCAGAAACGCGTTGAATTTACAGTGATGACATTGCCTGCTTTGGCATCGACTATGGATGGGCTTGGGGGACTTTGCGTCTCATTGGTGACGATTGGAGAGGAATCGCCATGGCGGTGGCTGGTGGTGTTTACTGTCGGCTTTTCGTCACCCATCATGTTCAGCGCTTTTGCCCACTCATACACCGCTGACTGGCTGGTGAATTGATGGAACGCGGATTATATTGGTTATCTTTGGCTTTAATGTTGTAAATGAAGCCAAATGTCAGAAATGGAATAAACAAATAAATGGGAAAATTATATCAACAAAGTGGTCGACCTCAACTCAATCACACTTCTTCGTGGATAATGGTGCTGTTGATGAAGAGGCAAAGAAAAAACGGCTCGCTTTAAGGATATCCAATTATACTATAGCAAGCCTCAGCGCTCATAAATGCTACCCAAACCCATGTGTGTAATTAGAAAACTAAATACATACATACACAGTTCATTAGGCGGTAGGGGGACACGACCTACCTGGTAGGTCTGATTATTATCACGACACCAAAAACACCAACTAAGACAGGGTCCGCCTTTTGTTAGACAGCCTCGTCACCTGTCATCACACTACCATTATGCAGATTCCATTACCGAGAGAGTTTTTTTATTCGTCAAATGGTGGTCCAAGACCATCAGATGTCAGAATGGCAGTGACAGAGTTTCAATGATCGGTGAGATCCCGGAAGGGAATATTATCTTCTTGTACGTGATTTGTTTGCGGTTCTGCGGAGATCATGACGCCTGTCTCGTTAATCTCCCCATCCAAGGGGCGGGGAAAAGATACGGGTCTTGATCAACACATTTTCAGTGTACAAGTAGTAAGTTTAGTAGTCGATAGCCCTTGTTTTTCTCCACCGCGTGCCGCTTTGGGGTGAAGTGTGGTGGATAAGATATGGACCTTGGTTCGTTTTGGAGCAGAGTTACAGTGCAGCTTACAATCATGACCCTTCTCCCATGTTTGCTTTTTTCACCTGAAAGTCTCGCTCCGCATGCATCTTCCAACACTCCCCTTTCAGAACACATCCTAGCTGAGATAAGTAAGCTAGCTTACAGTATCGTAATATCATGTTGTATTCATTTTCATCACTGTGGGGAAGCGATTCCACACCCTCTTCTTCATTGGCCCCCCTCCTTAACAATATGCCGGACTTGAGGGCCTCATTACAGGGGTAGGATCAGCTAGCAGGGGGTATCGAGGGGGAATCAACCGGCACACAGGATCAAAACATTCATTGGGCGGGAATCTTGCGCCATTGCCGCCACTTGTGACTGTCATATGGCAATTAGGTATGACAGTGTGTTTGCAGGAGTTTGTTTCCCTTGGACCTCAAAAGCCAGATAGCAGGACTTCCGTTTCTAGTATGGTTTGTGATTCCAGTGGCACGTACCTTTCTTTAGTAGCGATGGTTATAGCTAGATACTTATTGGATTTCATATTCCAGGGTATGATTTGTTACAGAACGAATAGTGACATGACCCGACACGCGGTGGAGGAATAACATGCACCTTTGAACATTGGAAACACAATGAAAAAATTTATCGATTCAGGCGCGTGTCCGCCCCCCTTGCTCGAATACGAGTATGAACACTTCTCCCTGCCTGTGGATACAATGTGAATCAAGGAGATCACATGGTTGTAGAGCGGCGAGATGTTGTCTTTGAATGCTTTCCAATATGTGCTTTTATGTATGGATGTATAAAACTTGTAGGCCGTGTTAATAAATGCATGTTTCACACTTACTAACAAATCTCTCCACTGTAGACTTAGCGCGAGACTGTAAGAAAAGCAATAGAGAGAGAGGTGGCGGTATATCGAACATAACACACACCGTCAATTAGCATGAAGCTGCTGATACAAGTATATGCAGCTAGTTCTTCATGTGTGCTGGAGTTGCCGGCATCTTGGGGCATTTGTTTGTTACTACTCCGTACTTTGCTCAGAATCTTAGACACGCACGTACGCGGCGTAGAAACATGCATGCAACGAAAAAGAAAAGACGGGTTGTCGACCACTACTTGTACATTGAAAGGTGCCAATCAAGACCCGTGTATGTTTCTCACCCTGGACATGGCCCGCAAGTGTAGATACTTGTATTTGTAGATAGAAGCCGAGAAAAAAACCCCGGCAAGCTGGGCGTGACTTGAGAATAGTAATAAAAGGCACATCGCAGGTCTTCAACATGCCTCAATGTACTCCAAGGTTCTCATCGGCTCGAATTTAGAGCATCTCAAACAAGCATTACTTGCCGACACACACCTCTTTTAGCCTGTAAAAAGACCTCATCCCTGCATGATGGCGTCAAGGAGGGATGCATATGAACCCATGGCCATCGTCGGCATTGGATTGAAGCTCCCAGGAGGAATCACAACGACTGAAGAGTTCTGGGATCATTTGATCAACAAGAGAGATGGTAAATGTAAGGTACCCGCTGATCGATATAACGTGGACGCATTCTCTGGTCAAACTGGCCAAAGAGTTGCTAGCAAAGAGGGCTATTTCCTTCAAGATGTGGACCTCAAGGCTATTGATTCGTCTTTTTTTCCGACAGCACGAAACATCACAGACACAGCAGATCCGCAACAGAACCTTCTGCTCGAGGTTGTTTGGGAGTGTCTGGAAAATGCGGGTCAGGCTAATATACGTGGTACAAGAACTGGTGTCTATGTAGGCGTGTTTGGCGAGGACTGGCATGACTTGCTTCATAAGGATAACGAGGTTCGCGGGAGCCATCGGATTTACTCTGGCGATTTTGTCCTTGCGAACAGGTTATCTCATGAGTATGACCTCCAAGGTCCGAGGTAAGTCACATCGCTTCCTTCTTACGCGGTTTCTGCGAGCAGCATCCAGCTTGTCCGAGGAGGAATGCTGATTTACTGGCTGTTAGTATGACTGTACGCACCGCGTGCTCTGCATCACTGACTGCCTTGCATCTAGCCTGTCTGTCTATCCAAAATGGAGACTGTTCTGCGGCTATTGTTGCGGGTACAAGTCTGATCCTTAGTCCAGCAATGACACTGGGAATGACTGAAAAGGGTGTACTGTCAGCTACGGGTTCTTGCAAGTCGTTTGATGCAAGCGCTGACGGCTTCGCTCGAGGGGAGGGCGTCAACGCAATCTTCATCAAGCCGCTCCGGGAGGCGATTCGAAACAACGACCCTATCAGGGCCGTGATTCGTTCTACGGCTGTCAACGCGGATGGCAAAACCAGAACTATTGGACAGCCAAGTGCCAAATCTCAGGAGGCTCTGATCCGGCATACCTATGACATTGCTGGTATCAGGAATTTTGAGCATACTGGTTTTATAGAGTGTCATGGCACAGGTACAGCTGTTGGGGATCCCTTGGAGTGTATGGCAGTCTCGAAGGTTTTCGGCGAACATGGTGTCTATATCGGATCGGTAAGCTCAAGATCAATGACCACGATATACAAACCTAATACTGATATTGATATAGGTGAAACCAAACCTGGGGCACGCAGAAGGCGCCAGTGGTCTGACCAGTGTCATCAAGGCTGTTCTAGCCCTCGAACACGAAACGATACCTCCCAACATCAACTTTGTCAACCCCAACCCCAGGAGTAAGCATCTATATGATTTCTGATATGATTTTGAACTGACGAGCCAGTTGCCTTCGAGAGGTTCAAACTCCAAGTTCCTGTCGAACCAACTCCCTGGCCCAAGGACCGACATGCTAGAATCAGTGTGAACTCTTTTGGTATAGGCGGCGCCAACGCACATGTAGGTTCGGGAGATTTCTTTTCAGCGTAAAAAGTTTATACTAAAGTTCCTATCAACACAGGTCATCATTGATTCAGCTGCTTCGTTTGGGTGCCCTGCATTGAGATCCAAGGCTGCCACAAACGTAGAAGCCCCATCGGTAGTAGCACTCAATGGCAACTCGCCTCCCAATGCCCACGGAAACAGAAATGGAATGCTTAATGGTCACACCGGTAGTACTATAAACGGTGCTGATAAGGGCATTAATGCGGAGGATGTGAAGCCGTGGCCTCGTCTGGTCCCTATTTCTGCGTCCAGTGCAAAGTCACTCGAGATCAGAGCCAAGGATCTGCAAGCTTATTTAGCGTCAAACCAAGGCTACCTTGACTCTGTCGCTTATACTATGGGACTTCGCAGAGACCATCTGCGCCATCGCGCCTTTTGCATTGCAAACGATGATGGAACATTGGACTTTGCTGCTGGTGGCGAAGCTGCCAATGACCCCGAGCTTGTATTTGTCTTTACAGGACAGGGAGCCCAGTGGGCTGGAATGGGTAGGGATCTCATGCAAGATGTTCCCTCCTTTCGCCAAGATATACAGGAGATGGATGTTACCTTGAAATCTGTCACCGACCCCCCAGCATGGTCGATTGAAGGTTTGTCTTTGTGAACAGTCGTTTCTTTTGACAGCAAATATGAACCTGCTAACTGATGGAACAAAATAGAAATACTCTGTTCGAATAAGAACGAAGACCTCATAAGCGAAATTGAGATATCGCAGCCTCTTTGCGCCGCTATACAAATTGCGCTGGTCAATCTTCTTCGAAAGTCGGGCATTACGCCCGACGCTGTTGTTGGTCATTCAAGTGGTGAGATTGCAGCAGCTTATGCTGCTGGAGCTATAATAAAAAGTGAAGCTATTATATGCGCTTACTTGAGGGGCTTGAATGTGAAGACTCATTATACTCGCCAGGGATCTATGGCAGCGGTTGGCATGAGCCAAGAAGCCATTTCTTCCTATCTTACCGATGGGGTACAAGTTGCCTGTGAGAATAGCGCGAAAAGTGTAACTATTTCAGGGGATACAGATGCTCTTGAAGAAGTTTTGAAGGCCATTAAATCTCAAGATGAGGATACTTTTGTCCGAAAACTACGTGTTGGCGTAGCGTATCACTCACGTAAACCAGCCCCCCTTAAGCTTAGCACACACTTTTACTGATGCAATCTAGACCATATGTCCGATATTGGAGCTCATTATGAAGAAACTCTGAAGCCTCACTTACAGCCCAAAGAAGGCTTGGGAGCTGTGCCGTTTTACTCGAGCGTCCTGGGTCAACGAACACCAGATAAGCTCCAGCTCGGCGCAGCATATTGGGGGAATAATCTCAAGTCACCAGTTCGGTTTTACGATGCAGTAAAGGCTTTGCTGGAGGATCGAAAAAAAAGGACTACCTTCCTGGAGATTGGGCCTCACTCTGCCCTGAAGGGACCTCTTCAGCAAATCTTTCAGAGTCGGAGAGAACCCCTCAACTATGTGTCTACGATGCAGAGAAACAAAAACTCCTCCAAGTCCCTTTTTTCAGCAATCGGGCAGTTGTACACACATGGATTTATGGTGGATTTCGCATTTATCAACCCCAAAGCTACAGTCCTGACTGATCTACCCTCTTATCCGTGGAATCACGATCTGGAAGTCTGGAATGAAAGCCGTCTATCTGCCGCCTGGAGATTTAGAAAACACCCTCATCATGAGCTTTTGGGTGGAAGCACGTTGGAATCGAGTGACCATGAACCAATGTGGAGAAATTTACTTCATTTGGCCGAAGTTCCGTGGCTGGAAGATCACAAGGTCATGGGAGATATCATTTTCCCACTTGCTGGCTACATGGCCATGATGGGCGAAGCTATTCGTCAGATTACTGGCTCTGACGCCTACACGCTACGAAAGGTAGTAGTCAAGTCAGCGTTTGTGCTCAAGGAATCCGCCACGGTTGAAGTCATGACGACTATGAAGCCTTCGCGATTGACAAATTATACCAACTCATCTTGGTATGACTTTGCGATATCCTCATACGATAAAACGTCAAAGCTCTGGGTGGAACACTGTGTAGCACAAGGCAAGGCAATTGAGGAAGATGCCAATATGCCTTTGACAAGAACAATTGCACCGCTACTCAGAAATATCCCTGCGGAGTTGCTGTACGATCAAATGCAGAAAATTGGCCTTGAATATGGGCCACACTTCAGGGGTTTGGACGATGTTACGGCTGATATCGAGAGAACCTTTGTGGTAGGGGGTTTCAAGAAACAACAGGCTGGCCAATACACAGCTCACCCCATCACTATCGATCTCTGTATGCAACTATGTGCCGTGGCACACAGCAATGGAGTCGCGCGCCACATCACCTCTCTGAGGCTACCTTCGTTTATTGATCGTATCTATGTGTATCCTGGTGATACCGCCATTGTCGAGGCTGCTACACATCCTCACCCTATAGGTGGCCCTCAAGCAGAGGCTACAGCCGTTACAAAAGAAAACAAAGTCGTTATCAGGATTGAGAACCTGGCATCAAGGCCATTGGATGTGGATAGTCGGACTACAGAGGCTCAGACTTCGAATGCAGCCCGGCTTCAGTGGCGACCAGCTATTGACTTTCTTGACACAAATAATCTGATCGAACGTGTGGCCAGCAAGCGCGAAGCAATGATTGGGCTGGAGAAACTGACGGCACTTTGCATTCTTCAAACCTTGGATGCGATTGAATCCCTTGACGTTTCGTCAAGTCGTTTAACAAAGTACATGTCTTGGCTCAAGGATGAGAAGGAACAAATGACTTTGGGCCAGTGGGGCCAGTTTCCAGAGGAAGCAAAACAATGGGCTGCCTCTGATCAAGATTCCTGGGCTTCTTTATGCCATGATATGCGTGCTGAGTTTGATGGAGCGAAGTACGACGGTACAGCTGATATTGTTGAAACGCTGTACAAGATGATTGACCGGGATATTATCCAGGGCATCTGTTCCGGGCAGCTGAATGCAACTGAGATTATTGGTAACCCCTTATATGATCTGCGGTCATTTGGAAGAAGTCTCGTCAATGTGGATGAGTTCTTTTCTCTTTACGCCCATTCAAAGCCCACCCTGAAGGTCCTTGAAATAGGTGGAGGGGTAGGCTCATTGACGGAAGTGGTCCTCAAGTCTCTAACCTCAAAGGAAGACACGCCTATGTACTCGGTATACGACTTTACGGATATAGACTCTGAGAAACTTAGCCAAGCTAAAGAGACTCTGAAAAGTTACAGTACGATTACTTACAAGACATTGGACATCTCAAAAGACCCAGTCCAACAAGGTTTCGAGCTTGAACACTACGACTTAGTCATAGCTTCCGACGTGAGTGCTTTCATAGCCAGAGACCCTATAGGACAATCTGCTAACTTTGTTCTTTTTCAGATGCCTCACGAGACCTCGGCACTTCGTGATACTCTTCGGGAGATCCGCTCCCTCCTTCGCCCCGGTGGACGTTTATTCATTCAAGATCTGGTATATCGTAAGTTTAGACTGGTTCTCGACTTTAGTTAGGTATTAAAGAGGATTTGATCTAACAACAACAGCACTGAACTGGAAATTCTCCCAATTCATCCTGGTACGTTTCTATATGGTTCATCTACCTGTCCCGTCTAACAGCTTTTCCACCACAGGGTCACATGTTTGAATGGTCGCTGGAAAGGAATGAAAGTAACATAAAACAGCCTCTTACTTCTAGCGAAGAATGGGATCTGAATCTTCGCGACGCAGGCTTTTCAGGAACTGAAGCCGCTGTACTGGACGACGAGCAGGAATATTCTCTGACTATCAACGTTCTCAGCACTGCCAAAACAGCGACCAAAGTTGCAACATCAGTCACATTCTTATACCACAAAAGAAAAGCTGAACTTGCAGTGCAATTGGCCACTGTATTTGAACAGAAAGGCATCACAGTAGATTGGAGTGATATGAGCCACAGGGAGCAGGTCCTGAGCCAAGATGTCATTTCGACTATTGATCTTGAAGCGCCATTCCTCAAAGATATTAATGAAGACGACTATGCGGATTTGATGAATTATCTCAATGATCATGAAGGCGACTTACTATGGCTTACTGGACCGTCACAAATGCATTGCGAGGATCCGCATTTCGGCTTGATACATGGCCTCTCTCGATCTCTACGACTACGAGAATTGTACGATATATGGACAGTCGAGCTACAACATCTGGATTTGACTCCTGCAACAGCAATTCTGAGTATCTTTCAGAAGTTTCATAACAGGCCCTCGTTGTTAACTTATCAATCCGTGGACAAAGAGTTCGCTATTCATGATGGAGTTATATATGTCGGACGCTACCATTGGATCTCCATCCCACAGGAGCTAAGTCCACAAGTCGAAAACAATGATGGTCCAAAACAGATGATAATTGGCCAGTATGGAGTAATAGACTCCCTCCATTGGGTCCAGCATAATTCTGCTACCCTCCAGGATGATGATGTAGAAATAGCCATTCGATCTGTTGGACTAAATTTCCGGGTAGGTAGTCCTTTTCTTTTTCTTTTTCTTTTTTTTTTTTTGGTACGTAAGCATTGCTAATGTTCTAAAGGACATCATGAGTACCATGGGAGTTATAGAGGATCCCAAGGACTCCCTTGGGATCGAGGCATCCGCTGTCGTTACCCGTGTGGGTTCTGCCGTCTCTCACGTCGCAGTCGGAGATCGCGTCGTTACCTGTGGAACCGGTCTCTTTGCTACTAGAAAGGTTGTCCCAGGACACCTTGTGCTTCCCATGCCTGGGGAGTTGAGTTTTGAAGAAGCCGCTTCCATTCTTACCGTCTATTGCACTGTCATTCATGCGATTGTGAATCTTGGTCGGCTAAGAAAGGGAGAGGTAAGACTAGAACCAAGGTCAAATGCTTATGCGATGATGCAGATAGCTAATCCCGAGTCAAACAGTCTATACTCATACATAGTGCTTGTGGTGGAGTAGGCCTTGCCGCCATCCAAATTTGCAAGATGGTTGGAGCCGAGGTATGAGCTGCAATTGCTTGCCCTAATCATGATGTATAATACTAATAATTCTCTGAATGACATAGATCTATGTTACAGTCGGCAATGAGGAGAAAACAAAGTTTCTGATTGATAACCATAATATACCGCGGGAGAGAATCTTCAACTCTCGCAACAACTCCTTCCTGGAAAAAACACTGCAAGCCACACAAGGCCGAGGCGTCGATATGGTTCTCAACTCCCTTTCTGGCGAGCTGCTTCACGCGTCTTGGGATTGCGTGGCGAAATACGGCAGAATGATGGAAATTGGCAAACGGGATATCCTAGAGCAGGGCCATTTATCCTTGCTCCCTTTCATCGATAACAGGTCATTTCATGGTATTGATTTGGCCGGATTTTTACGTGATCGTCCGGAAGAGATGTTTAGGTAAGAGAATATCAGTAGGCTGACGTTGAGCTATGAGAAGAAACTGCTAATCGATGTTAATCTAGGCTGGCTGAACAGTTTCATCAGTACTATCAAGAGGGCCATATCAAACCAATCAACCCCATCCATGTTTTTCCAGTAAATGAGATTGGGAATGCTTTCAGATTTATGCAAAAAGGGAAGCATATCGGTAAGATCGTACTCTCAATACCGGAGGATACTCAGACCATTACGGCAAGCAAGGCCACCCAGTCTGCCGGCCTGTCAGATACGGCGACCTACCTCCTTGTCGGCGGACTAGGTGGGCTGGGCAAATCTATTACAACCTGGATGGTAGAAAATGGTGCTCGAAGCTTTATTTTCCTTTCTCGCTCGGCCGGAAAGTCTGCACAAGACCAGAGCTTCCTCTACGAACTGGAGTGTCAAGGTTGCCACTCAGTTGCTGTGGCTGGTGATGTTACCAAGCTAGATGACGTTGAAAAAGCGATCAAGATGGCGCCAACGCCGATTGCAGGCGCTATCAACATGTCGATGGTTCTGAGGGTGAGTATTATCTTCAACATCGTGTGGTGCAGAGCCAAATTCTGACTGAATATGTCTAGGACTTCTCAATGTCCCCTGGTAGCTATGATGACTGGAATTCTGTCCTCGCTCCAAAGGTGACGGGCACTTGGAACCTCCATCAAGCACTTGGAGCCAAGCTTGACTTCTTTGTTCTCTTTAGCTCCTTGATCGGCACTTTTGGGCATCCAAACCAACAGAATTATTCGGCGGCTAATGCTTTTCTGGATTCATTTGTCAACTACCGACATAGTTTAAGCCTCCCATGCTCGGCCATTCAGATAGGTGCTATGTCAGGGGCGGGATATATCAGCCAAAACTCGGATCTACTGAACAACTACCGCAACTTAGGTTTTCACATGGTGGCGGAACAGGAGCTTTTGGACGCCTTGCACATCAGTATCCAGAGGTCACTTCCGACTACGATACCTACGGAGACCTACTGCGGTTACGTGAATCACAGTCAGCTCGCTATTGGCCTCGGATCTACTAAGTCTTTGTCTGACCCAGGCAACCCCAACCCTATGAAGCATGACGTCCGCATGGAGCTTTATCGACAAATAGAATCAGGCAACCAACACATTGCTGATTCCAAAGACCAGGATTTTCGACAGTTTCTTAAGAATTTGACAACTGAAGAGAGCCTACTACATGCTCCGGAGACAATACAATACATGACTCAAGAAATCGGGCGCGTATTGTGCAGCTTCTTGCTAATACCTGAAAAGGACATGCATGGAGACGTGAGCTTGTCCAGTATAGGCGTCGACTCAATGATTGGAGTCGAAATCAGGAGCTGGTTGCGACGCGTTACGGGGTTGAATATAAGCGTGATCAAGATTACCAATGCCGAAACAGTCAAGGGACTATCCAAACTGGTGGTGGCGACAATAGGCGAGACATACTTTGGTAAGGAGGGTAGGCAGGCTTCTTAGCATGTTTAGATTAGAACTGTATTATGTTCATACGAATATATCCTTAAATATATAAAGCCCACTATATAATTCGGGCTTGTTCCCCTACGGACACGTGTGTGCTTCATCACATCTTCCACTGTCAATCTGAGAGTAGTACTCAGCATTTGGGCCACGATAGTTACTGACAGTATTTTGAGCGATGCACTATATGATACCTAATTAGAATCTCCATTGGCCTAAATGTATAATGATTCTGAGTATGATAATCGTGATTTTCTGCTCCGAATTCTGGTGTTAATGCGGAGCAAAAGCGAAACATTATGGCCTTTTCAATGTTTCCCCAGCCAAGCCAGCTAGCCGGTCTGAGATACTTGATAGCGAGAGTTGGGCGATCGTGGGTTTCAGTAAGAACAATGGTAAAGATGTCGACACAAATACGCAGTTGGTGGTCATCTATTTATCTGGCAACAAGGGCTAGAATGTCCATATAATTTTTGCTAACATCGGAGATGCAGAGCATCCACCGTACGCCCAAGGCCTTTTGGATTTACCTAGCATAACCTTGGTTCCGGCTATTCAGACGAGCATTTCAGTCATTCCACATCAGAACAGCATGCTCCTACCTCAGAGATTTTGGTGAGTACTCGTAAACTTACTGCATTGGTGTTTCAGTCTTAGTCTAGCCAATATGAAGGCTGATCAGATCGGTAAGCTTTCCGGCCTTGTTTAAATGAGCCATGAATTAACTATCAGGATTAAGTATGATATAATTGGAAGATACTAAGTCTTTATTTAGATCAGTGGTTGGATGCCGGCAACATGTGCAATGTATGACCCAAAGCGACCGTTGAGTCACGCATGTGGTCAGTCCTCTGCGTCTCAAGTCTGCTGGCTTTCGAAGAGAGTGCAAATGATTCGGTAGGATATGATGGCTTATTTTGTAATAAGATAATCTTACAAGAAACCGCCTCCCAGATCAGTAACGAGGACTGGCGCTACCTCTCTGCTCCAGTATTCTGTTATGAAATGGATGGAGCGCGAGTGACATCACGTCGGTGGTCGGCGACTGAAGCTCGAATGATCTGGTAGCCTGTGGCTGAGAATAGCGTGTGCTGGTTATTGGATGCCGTGGCCCCGTCCGCCAGTCACTCAGGGAAGCGCATCGTCATCAGCGGCCTTCAGTTGCGGCATTTACCATAAAGATAATAGTACTTGTTGCTATTTTCGCTACTTAAACTCCATTATGAGCCAATGGATAATACGCAAAAGATTGGATAGTGGCATACTATGGTTGATCGTTTATAAAGCCGCAAGCGAGGCTTCCCAGCATCATTCAGTTCACTTACTGACTTGAGATGAATAGTGCATGCTTTTTCCACGCTTCATTTTCAAAAAAGGATGACTTTTGACAAAATTCTCTAGTGTCCTGTGGAAATGATCCTGATGAAGCGTTCCGGTTAGTTGTTAAATCCTCACGTCTGCGCCACTGCAGATCCTCCTCAAACACTGTGATGCCCAGGGCAATGCTATGGCGATGCCTAAGCGCAAGTGTGGTAGTAATAGTACATAGTGTTGAGTTACCAATCAATCGTGTGAATTTGGGGTCAGCGTCGGCGAGTCGGAGCCCAAACTCGGGCTGCTCAGCCCTATGTATTGAAATTTCCCAATCCGGAAAACGTTTCGATTGGGTTGAAGGATCAAAACACCGGTGGTCGGAATCACCAGCATGCAAGCCTTCAACTTGCAGGAACAGATGAAATGGAATCGCAACTCGTTGATGTTTGTTTAGCGGTGCCGTATCTTCCGTGACATTCAATCCTCACGACTTATAAAAGGGCAATACGTTTCTTCTGCAATCATCCGTTCTGGCATCATCACAGACATTGCGAATACCAATTGAACTCCCATCTTCCAAGAATTACATAAAAATACAATCAGCCATGTTTTGGAAAACCCTCATATTTGCCTCCGCCGCAGTTGGCCTGGTTAGTTAACAGTCGCGAACATGATCCGTGGGACACTTGCTGACCCTGCTGTAGGCATCACCAGCCCAAGCACGCTTCTTGTCTTTCAACAAACGAGCCAACTCAACGACAGATCCCATGTATCAGCTGAGTGCGGATTCGGATTTCCACTATGAGATGCTCCGCCCTTTATCTATAGCACCATACGGTGGAAGTGATATTGGCGAAGTCTTGATCGCAGCTCAGCAGATTAAGCCGGGTAACTTTGACAGTTACTACGATGGCTTCTTTTCTCTCGCCGAACGAGCACGCAACATCTCGCAAAAGATTGATGCGAAAAAGTTTCCCGTCTCAGCCAGAGATGCTTCATTCAAGGCGGCAACGTATTATCGATCTGCCGATTTCTATCTCCATGGAAATTGGTCAGATCCCCGGATCTACAGTCTCTGGAACCGAACGCTTGAGCTGTGGAACAAGGCCAATTCACTTCTTGACATCCCAGGCGAACGCATCAGCTTGAAAGGCCCCAATTTCACCATACCAGCCATTTTCTTCAGCTGCGGCAAACCTGGCAAGCGACCTACTATTATTATCGGTACAGGCTATGATGGTTCTCAAGAGGAGCTCTACCACATCATGGGCCAGGCAATCCTACAGAGAGGCTGGAATGTAATCACCTATGAGGGCCCTGGACAGCCGACGGTGCGCCGTGAACAAAATATAGGATTCATTTACGACTGGGAAAAAGTGGTTACACCTATTGTCGATTATGCCCTCACCCGGAAGGACGTTGATCCAAAGGCCATTGGCTTGGTGGGCAGTTCCTTTGGTGGGTATCTCGCACCACGAGCTGCCGCCTTTGAGCATCGTTTGGCAGCCGTATTTGCTCTCGACGGTGTATTTGACTTTGGCGCGGTTGTCATGAATAGTTTGGGCTCTGAGCTTGAGGCCCTGTTTAAGGCTGGAAACAAGACTGCCGTTGATAAGATCTTGTTAGGGGTGATCAACGATCCCTCGACACCTACCGCAGTTCGATGGAGTCTTGAGCAAGGACTTTGGACTTTTTATACTCATTCGCCGTTTGAGTGGCTCACACAGATCCAAAATTACACACTGAAGAATGTAGTTCAGAATATCAAGGCCCCAGTATTTGTCGGCGATGCGCAAAACGACATCTTCTTCCCTGGCCAGGCCAAAGAACTGGCAGATAAACTTGGCAACCTTGGCCACTACCATCTTTTCGAAAATATTGACGGAGTGGGAGAACATTGTTCCAACGGTGGATATGTGCTTGCGAACCAAGTGGCCTTTGACTGGTTTGAAGAGGTAATCAATACTGGTAGAAATGGCACCAACTGTAACTAATAGGAGGAGGGTCAATGGAGGCCAGAGATCGGTGTCCCACGCGGCGTGACCTCGGTATGCTTATTTGTTGGTGGTTTCTTGATTGGTCTATAGATAAACCTGCGGTAGTCAACTAGTACATTCCTTTACTGTTCCTGGCATGTATAAGCCCCCGCGATGACCCCCAACGAGCAGGACATTGAAAGCGCGATACGAGAGATGTGGGTGTGAGACCATGTGATCATCCCGAGTACCCCCGAGCCTCTCAACCAGTGCAATGTGTACGTACTACTCATTTTTGTTTATAGCAATCGATTCACATGATGTATTTGACTTGTGAAAAGGATACCAACGACTCCGAATCATTGCATTCTCCTTCCTGAAGCAGTATAAACTATCATAAAATGTGTCATTAAAATAAAGTATTGGTGTGTACTAAATTGAGCTCTCTTCAAGTTACAACAGCGGCTGAGCATAGTTCTGACAAGTATTCTGCCTTTCGGATCCCTGCCATGACCCTCATTGTCCGCAAGCGATTGACGATCCACGCCCTTGTTTCTGCTCTATTTATTGGCAGTGTACCTATGAGGTAGAGGGGCCACATCAGGAAATGGGCGCCCAATGCTGCCGCGCGGTGACCTAAAGGCAGTGATTTATCACTGCTACAGTCCATCAGGGATGTTCCAATAGTCGTATCGTGGTGGACAAATCCCAGCATCTGGGGTACTGATGCCAGAATATCATCGCGCATGCGTGTAATCGTCTCCAGAGTCGTACCCATCAAATCGATGTAGACGCCGCCGTCGGCAATTTCGTGGGCTGCCCAAGCCATAGCTTCCCGTTGGATCAAGCATCGAATTACTCGATTGAGCGTGATTCGGCACGACCTCATGCTGTTCCAGATCTTGGCCGTCCATACGTCGTGATATATGTGGAATATTTCCCTATATACGACTGCGGGACTTGCTTGAGGATCGCTCACCGTTTTGTATTTCCAAGCAGAATTGATATTGTTAAATGCTTTTTCCAGGTCGCGATCCACCTCGACAGCCCGGAGGAGAAGTGACTCCCAATCTGTCTGCAAAAATGGCTCTGCCTTTTCAGGGTCTATTTTATGATATAGATCCATGACTTCGATTTGTGCATTGCTGAGAATCCAAGCGGGGGAGTCTGCGGGAATGTAGCGGGCTGCCTCGATGCACAAGAGACGAATGCGAGGCGGAACTGACCGACCCAGACGTGAGCAATTATCAAAGAGATGTGATATCGACTCTTGAAAGACTTGCAAACCTCTTTCGGTTTTTAACTGAGAAATTCCTCGTTGTGCTAGAAGGGCGGAAACGTCATCGATATGTGTCTCCATAGGGGGGTCGGTGGTGCACATGATTGACTCATATAATCCGAGAAGTATAAACACTATGAGTGTGCTATCCCTATTCGCTTCGTTTGGCTGTAGCAGAGCTCGCCTCATACGTTCAATAGCGTCGGAGTAGCATGACCATGCCTCCTCCGATAAGGTAACATCTCCAGTTGTGTTTGACAAGCCAGCTAATCCCACTGCACATACTGCCGCTTCAATCAGAGGCGAGTCCTCATTTTGACGATCAAGAGCTTCCATGATATGACCTAGGTATCCATATGAAGGGCCGGAGCCAATAACGACATAGTTAACCAAAAAGTAGTTGATACCCAAGTGACGGATATTTTCCAAGGACACTGGCGGCGAATAGATATTGGTGCAAGGTGTAACTTCTGGCAGAGGTTGGAAACTGTCGGGCAACAGGAATTCGGGGCTTGATGCATAAATGGCAGGATGCTGTTTGAATAGCTCATGGTCGACATCTGGTGAACTCGGCCCTTCAAGGTCTAAGAATAATAACGATCGTCCACCATCCGACACAGGTGAGCTATCCTCGCTGGTGAGACTCGGTACTATGTTCGGGTAGTTTGATAGCTCCGAGGTGGAGTTTGGCGACCTCACGCCAGGAGGTAGGGCTGAGATGGTGGCTTTGGGCGATTTCGTCTGGACACGGGGCCGAGATCTTGCGCCAAGACGGGCGCGATCTACAATGCGTTTCGTCTCGTTTCGAAAAACAAGGCTGGATGTGTCACGATAACCTTGGCATGTTTGCCCTGTTCGACGACACTGCCCGCAGTAAGGGACAGCCTTATCACACTATTACATTGTCAGTGAACCAAGACATTAGGTACCCAGTTGTCCATGATGTTGCACATACCCGCCTCTTTTTTGATCGGCAATTGCCGCATGAAGCAGAAGGTTTTCCACAGTACACCATGGTTGATACAAAGTGAAGTAATTGCCAAGACCAGATCTGACATGCGTTGTGTGGGGGGCTATTTCATAAAGAGAACAGTGAGCAGTCACCTAACACTGGCAGCTCCACAATGGATTCGGGATGGATTCAAAACACAAGCAGATACCGTTACGTCTCTTGGCCATTGCCACATATAGACTGGGTTGAAGCTTATTTATTTCCCAGGCCCCGGGCTCGGTGTCAAAGCACGCCATGCCAAAGGTGAGATCTCTTCTCGGCAGAAGCGGCACCCATCAGAGACTGCTTACGCTGCCGAGGATGTAACACCAGGGTGAAAAGTCTATGAACCTGGTTCACTATGACCAATAGGGAATGATCGTAGGTGATAACAGTAGAGGCATCAACAGACGGGATTTACCCATCGCGGATGAAGACTGCCGGATCGGAGGCGATGTCTGGCGGCCGTGAACATTAAAGACATTTTGAAGAAAAAGGACCCTGACCTGGGTTGTCATTGGACCGACCATCACACCCTTTTAATAAATCATAAAATGTTTCCGTTATTAACTTGTTCGATGGACTTCCCGACCCTGAGGCCCTGAGGGACGGAGCTTATCTAAATATCCGTATGGTGGTGTCCATGAGAGAGAAATGTTTGGCGTAGATCTCTGCCATAAGCAAAGGCAAATGCTTACAAGAGCATCATAAAAATCATCAAGCACCACACAAGTACGCGTTATCCGTATTAGATTTATCAACTATGAATGAATCCCATTTATGACCATATACACCAGTTACAACTTATACACCTACTGGTATCTAAAGCAGCTGAGTGGTGGCCCCGTTGCTATATCCGGATGCTTAAAACAGCAGCTCAAACCGCGACAGGCTTGCGGGACGAACCTTGTCCTTCCCTCCCCCTTCTCGGGGTTCGGAATCTCGCTGTGTGTGACCTGCCAGGCTATAAGGGGAACAGGTTTCATCTTCATTGACCCAAAAAGGTGATCGTCGGATTGCAGATTTGGCTTGCGAAGTTAGATGAACACACCCAGATGGAGGGGTGGAATCGCTGATGTCTACAAGCCGTCATCGAAACCGATCTTGGTCGAGCAATGAGCAATGAGCAATGAGCAATGAGCCAAAAAAAAAAAAAAAAAAAGAGAGAGAGGACGGTTGAGGGGTCCCAATGGAATTCTTCTTCAGTGATGCCCAATGTGCCTCTCATACTTACAGTTAGCGTTGGAAGCATTATGATGTGACCCTATCATAGGTGAATCAGTTGGCAGAAAAGCTTTTCTGAGACAACAGGATGCATGTTACCATCGTACTGCCGTTGTCGCAGTGCCACCATTAAGGCCTAGACTCATATTCAAGACATAGTCTAGATCCAGATCTCAGGGTGCAATACAGGAAATTGTCAAAAATTCCATGCATTTCAAAGTCCAGTGCCATGGCATTATTATTGGAGCATCGTGGAACATGACTTCAGTACTCAGAAATGTGAAATGGAGGTGTTTGATAGGTATTATTTCCCAGGATCCATGGGCAAACGGGACATCCATGGGTGCGTTGCCCAACGCGGAGACGGGGCTCATAGCAAATTTAGGTATCAAACTCCACTGATTCAGGTATCACAAACCCCACTACTGACACTCTCTGCAGGGCAACTTGGGCTCTCTTGTTCTCCCAACCCCATCCAAGACATCGTGACGCCCGTCAATCTCTTCAAGTCCGTCGGACATCAGGGTTATGCACCCGTTTTAGGTGGAACCACACACGGCGTACGCTACCCACACGGTCATGAAGACGTCCAGATATACCACGTCCCGGGCAAAGGCTTGTAAGAACTGTTTTCGCGCCAAGACGAAATGCGATCGCAAGGTTGGAGGCTGTTCGAGATGCGTCTCGCGCAGCTTTGATTGTGTTTATCCTGTGATAGTATCAACATCTCCAGCAACGTCTTCTGGGAACTCTTCCAATGCCATCGATAATGAGTCGCGTGCATCAGACACTTCGTTATTTGTACAGGTTCAGGGCCAGGATGAGGCTCCTCTCGACTTTGCAAATCTCGAGCTTGTCTGTCCCATAAATGCGGAGGATATCAGTAATCGATGGCTACACTCATACATTCCCATTCCCGGGCAAATCGCCAAGACTTATCCTCCCAATGTCGCGGCCTTTTCTTACCGGATGCTCAGGTCTTACACGACAATGACGGTCAGAGGTCGTTCGATACCGCCGTTTATCCATTGGTCCCAAGTCGCTGCTGAGCCGGCAAATCTGCTGCTTGGTACGTGCTTGAGCTTGGTGCGAATATGTGACAGGCCGCTTCGAGGGACTGAAGACGCGGCCACCGAGATTCTTCAGAGGGAAATGAATTCCGTCTTCGAAAAATACGGGACCTACGATGACATGACTCTACTGGCTGCGTTTCAGGCATTTCTCCTCTACACAATGACCTTGTTCTTCCAACTCGGCCAGGGCTCCAATCCCTCCCTTCGACAAGCCATGATGAACCTTCAAGAGCTCGCTTCCCTGACATCCCGTCAAGGTCTTGTCTGCGTCGCGGAACAGCAGCGCATCCGTCCAGCATGGGAGTCCTGGATTGTCGCCGAAGCTAAACGAAGGAGCCTTTTTACAATGTACCTCTTCGACGGGGTGCTCGCGTCCGAGGCTGGTCAGCACACGTTTTTTGCGACCGAATTACGTGGCCTACCTGCTCCTTCGGCAAAATCGCTGTGGTACACCAAGCTGCGACACGACTGGGAGGCAGCTTACAATTTCCATCTGGCAGACTGGGTAGAAGGGGGCCTCTGCATTGATGAGCTATGGCCAATTCCCTCAGAGTTGGGCGAGTGTGAGATCATGAAAAGGCGTAGTAGGGTAGCAAATTGGCTGGAGGATTTGGATGAATTCGGAACCATGCTTTACGCGGTTACGAGCTGTACCCATGGTGGCT
Organism: Cladobotryum protrusum; assembly: GCA_004303015.1. Classification (NCBI taxonomy): domain Eukaryota; kingdom Fungi; phylum Ascomycota; class Sordariomycetes; order Hypocreales; family Hypocreaceae; genus Cladobotryum; species Cladobotryum protrusum. The sequence continues at coordinate 6,428,013 of RZGP01000008.1, forward strand.
AATACTAATATCACTTAATTATCTGACGAGAAGAAATCTATCTAGGATCGCTCGAGCATTTGCAACGCCTTGTCAAGTGATACCGCCTTCAGGTTCATCTTTGGTATAAGTGTGTCTAACAGGACCCTCGCGACATCTCCATGCTGCGTCAACGGCAGCTCAATAACATTGTCCGATATGACAAAAATGTTATAATCCAAGTCGAACAGACGATAAATAGTGCTCATCACAACACCCGAAAGGCTCAGACCGGACTGTGGCGAAGATTTTAGTTACATTCAGCTGCCGGCGAAGACTCACAGACTCACTATGACGACGGTGTCGATTTTATTATCTCTCAATATTTTCTCCAAGTTATTCCCTGCGCCCGCATACCACCGTGTCTTTTGAAGCACGACATCCTCATCATTGATGGTGAAGTGTGGATCAATCTGCACTTGCGGCGAGCCTGCATCAAAGTTGCCAAATTGATTCACCAGTTTTGTGAATGGTGCATCGGCGGGGAGCTCGAATTGCTTTGGAGAAGTAAAAAAGAGCGAGGTGAAGATTGTGAGCGGACGAGGATCTTTCTTATGCACTGCCTCGATCCAGCAGGCGCAGTTTCTAATGAAGGATTGGCCCTTGGCCGTATCTTTAACATGGTCAATGAGAGCAGTCATAAGATCCAGATTAAGAACAGCATATCGATGCCCGAACGTCGAGCCACTATTAACTGACATGGTGCAAAGCATTCAAGAGAAGCCCTCAAATCTGTAAGAAGGAATTGAAAGAATCAAGGTGTATGATGAATATGTACTGATCTTTGTGCAGTCCAATGCTCTTCCATCTTGATCTCATCAGTCTCATGGCAGCATTTTAATTCCAGCTATTTCCGGGGCTGTGAGGGCTCAACTCCGGTGGTGGATGTGGTGTCTCGGCCTCTGGAGTGCTTTGATTGGCCCTGAAAGACTCAACTCCGTCACGCCCCTGATCTCAGCTCCGGAATGCAACCTGAGCTCCGATGGCTGTTGATCTTTATGACGAGGTCCGTGTATAAGACGGGAACTCTGGTTTTGATATGTTTGCTAATCAATTTAAAGGATTCATCATACACATGAAGACTGAAAAGCGCAAGTTATTAAGATGGCCCAAGAGAATCGAGATGAGCAGCCTTCAGTAACTACTCAAGAAACATCAAGCCGACCTCAAGAGCTCCCCTGCCTAGACACACCCTACAGTATCTTTGACAGTCGACAGAAGGCATTGATTGTTCTCCTTGCTTCAACCGCCGCAACTTGTGAGCGATGAGAAGTCCCAGTAAATCTCTTCTTTTGTCCGCTGACAAAACCACAGTCTCTGGTTTCGCTTCTAATATTTATTTTCCTGCACTCCCTACGATTGCCCGCGATCTCAATGTCTCTGTTGAGCTTGTCAACCTTACAGTAACCTCGTATCTGATATTTCAAGGCATCGCCCCGAGTTTATGGGGACCGATATCTGATGTCAAAGGACGCCGAGTCGCATACTGCTGCACTTTCATCGTCTTTCTCGGAGCTTGCATTGGTCTAGCAAAGACCAAGAATTATGCTACGCTTATTGTGCTTAGATGCCTACAGAGTACTGGCAGTGCGAGCACGATCGCCATTGGATCTGGAGTCATTGGCGACATTACCACACGTGAGGACCGTGGAGGGCTCATGGGTATCTTTCAGGCTGGACTGCTTGTGCCTGTAGCTGTAGGCCCAATAATTGGAGGCGCTCTCGCTGGGTCTTTGGGCTGGAGGTCGATATTTTGGTTCCTAACCATATACAGCGGCGCATTCCTTTTGTTGCTGATCCTACTGCTTCCGGAGACGCTCCGATCGCTTGTAGCAAACGGCAGCGTTATACCGTCAAAATTTATGCAAAAATATCCGCTCGTCATCTACCAGAAGCTCACCAAGATCCAGTGGGATTCGAACAAAGCGCCATCGCAGGCCGATGAGAGGAAACGCATCGATGTCACGGTGCCCTTTCGCATACTTGTTAGCAGACAAGCAGCTCCCGTCATCGTATTTCTCTCCATTCACTATGCAGTCTGGCAAATGAGCATTACTGCCATGTCTACGCTCTTTGAGCAGGGCTATCACCTCGGCGAAACCCAGATTGGTCTAACGTTCATCGCAAACGGAGCAGGATCCATGATTGGGACAATTGTTACTGGCAAAATTCTTGACATGGATTATCGCAGATTCAAGGAGAAACATGACGCACGAGTAGTCCAGACTGGCCTTGAAGATGGGCCTGGTAGTTCTGCAAACAGCAAGGAGGAGCAATTCCCCATCAGAAAGGCGCGCCTTCGCCTCGTCCCAATTTTCTCACTTCTGCAGTGCCTGTCTATCCTTCTTTTTGGGTGGACCATTCAATATCCTTCCAAGGTCCATATAGCTGTTCCCATCGTGTCCACCTTTGTCACAGGTTGGACCGCTGTGTCGACGCAATCAGTCATCATGACTTATCTCGTTGATATCTTTCCTAACAAAAGTGCTGGTGCTAGCGCAAGCCTTAATCTGTGTCGGTGCTTGTTCGCGGCAGGTGGTACGAGTATTGTGATGCCAATGGTGAATGGAGTTGGTGTTGGATGGACCTTTACGATCAGCGCCGGGGTTCAAATTGGAGCGCTCCTAGTTTTACTCCTGTGGCGAGCATGAAATGCGCAAGAGTCTGGCCAACTTGAGGGTCTAATATGTTCGAAAATTATTTATTAGAAGATATAACTTGTAAAATCAAATAAATACTAGAGAAACCCTGGGGGACTCTTTATCAGTCTCTTGTGTCGAGGTTGATTTGTGTTGTAAGTGACTGTAGTACTAAGTGATTGAATGAAGGCATTTATTTGTGAGGTTTTGAGCACTCGCGGAGCACTTGAGTTTGTATCTAAAAAACATTGTTCCAAGTCATCAACCGAGCTGAACTTGAATCAGTGTATGCTCTCCGTCTAATACATTTGCTGTGATGGTGAATAGCATATCGAATCAATGGAGAGAGTTGTCAAAATTTAAAAGGGTAGCTCATAGTATTAGCTTTATTTTATGATCACGACATGAGAAAAAAAGGCATTGCCCTTATCATTGTATTCCACATTCGTCCCTTTCTGGTACCGGTATGATGTTGATTTCGGCTTGTCGGGCTCGGGTAATGGCCACATTTAGACACCATCATGGCTGTACTGTTTTTAAACAGTGAAAGCGTACTATTAGGTGTTCAAAGTCAAAATTTATATTAGACAAAGCGTTTTGGTATGCAATCTCAAAAAAATCTCAATTATAGCAAAGATGGAAAAGAAATGTCAACCGCACCCCCAAAACGAAAGCTGTCTTCTGTAGGTCTGTTTGGTGGCAACAAGATGTATGACAGTGTGTAAACACAGTGTAATAGCTTGAAAGAAGCTAAACTCTTTCTGGTGGCGGGGTAACAGATGATGTATTGTATACCCCGCCATCATACCGTCGCGCAACCTTGATGGTCAAGACTCATTAAAGGCATCACATGGTTATACTTTGGCAAAGGAGCATCCATATCTAACGTAGGAATCATGACATAGCACTGTACTTCCTTTATTGGCTCCTAGAAATCTGAAGTACATATAGAATTTTGTCGGGTTCTAGATTAATAACATGGCAATTGCGACAAAGAATGAAATCTTGACCCTGCAAATCCATACCGCGGATAGAATTACTTCTTGGTCTTGATAAGCTATGGCTGAAAGGAAAGTTGAAACTATAAAAAGGCAGTGATTAGGTAATACAACCCTAAAATGGATTTCCTCGGAGCGCTTTGAAGTGACTTGCTGAGAGAATAAAAAAAGTCTTCAACCTCACTGAGTCGTGCTTCGCCTCGTCGCAGCACACAACCAGTCAATCGAGTTTACGACAACTACAGCAATTCAAGATGGCAACCGATGGTCACCAAGCAGCCAAGGAGCAGGGCTCCAAGGCAGATGGAAATTCGCCGTTCGATACCTATCAGACGTCTCTTACCACCCGCTACTGCAGCGCCGCCATGTCCAAGCTTTTCAGTCAGCGCTCGAGGCATTCAACCTGGCGAAGGTTATGGTTCCATCTCGCCGAGAGTGAGAAAGCCCTCGGAATCGACATCATTACTGCCGAGGCCCTTGAACAAATGAAGGCTCACCTTGAGATTACGGATGAGGAGTTTGAGATTGCCCGGATTGAAGAGAAGATTCGCAGACATGTAAGATGACCATTTTACATTTTGATGGGAGACGCTCATTGCTAACGAGCCATATTATAGGATGTCATGGCTGTATGCATTTCGCTAGCCTCTCTTGAATCTGGCTAACTCCAGAGTAGCACGTTCATGCGTTTGGTGCTGTGGCCCCGGCCGCCGCCGGAGTGTTGCATCTCGGCGCGACAAGCTGCTTCGTTACTGACAATGCTGAGCTGATCCTTATGCGCGATGCCCTGGATTTACTGGCCAAGAAGGTAGCTAAGGTTATATCTAACCTATCCTCATTTGCACTCAAGTGGAAGGGTACGTGTGTGCAAAACGTCCACTTCTACAAACCACCCCTACTAACCATGCTCAAGGGGAACCTACTCTTGCATATACGCACCTTCAAGCAGCTCAGTTGATTACCGTTGGAAAGCGAGGTGAGCCGTTCTAGTTTACCTCTATCCCTGAGAGCATTACTAAATTTTAGACAGCGGCCCAGTGGGTGCAAGATCTTATGGTGCGTTTTACGACCAGTGACACACAATCTTACGAATCTTCTAACTCTATCATAGTTTGACCTCCACACCATTGAGCAAGTTCGCAGTGAACTCAAATTCCGAGGCGCACAAGGTATGCAAGTAGCCAACCGCTATTAGGGAACATCCAACTACCTGCAATTCCCCAATTTTCAGGTTTTATATAACAATGATTGCCTTAAGATGATAGCTGATCGGTTGCAGGGACGACTGGTACACAGGCTTCGTTCTTGGAAGTGTGAGTGAAGGATCCCCCTCGTCTTAACGCCAGTCATCATGTTGGGTTTTGAGCGAATATTCTCATAGCAAGGCTAATATGTCATTTACAGCTTTCAAGGAGACTCTACAAAATGCGACAAGTTGAATGAGCTTCTCTGCGAGAAGTTTGACTTCCCCGGCTGCTATGTAAGTATCATAATCACCTTACGACCAAACATCAAGATTGATGTTCATGGCATCCTCCTGTTTTGGCCCGGCTGCTGACAAAAAGCAGGACGTGTCTACTCAGACCTAGTAAGATTGCCCTCTTGTTCTTTTTTTGTGTATACTGTGTCTACGTCACAGTTTTGTCGAACAACCAATCTTTGATCTCAGTGCAATTTTGTATGCTAACTCTACGATTAAGTACACGCAAGGTAGACTTGATCGTAGCCAATGCTGTAGCGGGTCTTGGTGCTACAGCACAGAAGATCGCGGGAGATCTGAGGCATTTGGCTACATGGAAAGAAATTGAAGAACCTCACGAGTCTTCTCAAATCGGATCTTCTGCTATGGTGAGTACTTCCTCAGAACTTCTGTTTGAGAATGCTAACTTTGAGGTCAAAGGCATACAAAGTGAACCCAGTATGCTTCTATATCATTTCCTATCTACTCAGTTTGTTCTAACCCTTGTAGATGCGCTCTGAGAGAGTTTATAGCTTGGCGCGCGAGTTGATGTCCAAGCCTACCAACTTCGCCAATACTCTGTCTGACCAATGGTTAGTGGCATAATCCATGTTTCTTACTTGCTTCTAGTTCTCTAATTGAAGTTAGGATGGAACGCACGCTTGATGATAGCGCTATCCGCCGTAAGTGTTTTGCTTTTGCCTTCATCAAGATTTTGACATTAGCGGTATAAAAAGCTAATTAAAAATAGGAATTGACATACCCGAGACATTCCTCCTGGCAGATGCCATCCTCATTGGACTTGATAACATTTCAGGCGGATTAGTGGTCTATCCTAAGCGTATTGCAAGTCGAATCCAAGAAGAGCTTCCCTTCATGATCACGGAGACTGTAAGTCATAATATCCAATAATCCCCTCTGGTGAAGCGGTAACTTTTGACGACTGTAAACCTTATTGTTTTTTCCCTTATTGAGAATGAAATTTGGTGAGGGACATTCGCTAACCCTTATGATATAGATCATCATGAGAATGGTTGCTCATGGAGCATCGAGACAAGAGTAAGTGATTCGCAGTTTTTGGGGTCCGTCAATACTAAGAGCTAATTAGGACACACGAACAAATTCGCGTCCTTTCCAACCAAGCTGGCAGTGTTGTAAAGAACGAGGTGCGTCAACTCTCACACTCCCCGTCCACCTCCAATTGCGCTTTCATGATGTTAAGAGAGTATGAAAATTGACCATCGTCATCATAGGGTAAACCAAATGATCTGGTATCGCGTATCCAAAGCAGCGACTTCTTCAAGCCCATCTGGGGTGATATTGACGGCATGCTCAAGGCAGACCTGTAAGAGGCCCTTCCCCTAATATCATCATTGTGGATGCACTGTCTCTACCTTTCACATTGCTCTGATAATTCGCTATTTTTGGAACTTGAAACTGAATCATTTATTGCAGTTACATCGGCCGCAGTGTAGAGATTGTGGAGAGGTACTGCGGTGCTGGTGGTCCCGTTGAGAAGAAGCTGGCGCCTTATGCGGAGTATATCAAGGGTTCCGGCGTTGCAGAGCTCAATGTTTAGAGAGGGAGTCATGTATGGTCAGATGAAACGTCGCCCCATAGAACTGGGAGCTGCTGGTTTCAAACTTGCACATCTTATGTAGTTTAATTGAAAGCTGGCTGTATTCCACTGGTGAGAGGATGATCGATTCCAGAGCTAAACTGTCATCATTGAGTATGGGCTTACCATCAATACTGGGAAGTTAGTGGTGAGAGCGAGGGATGCATTTTGGACAAAGTGGACCGGCCTTTTGATGTTATTGCTCGGCCTAGATCGACCTTCCCTCCTGGAGCAGAACAGTGTAATTGGCCGCTGTTATGAGCCCCCTCCACATCTCCCTAATGCCATGAACCAAACTGACTATGGGGAACCTGGCGAGTCTTCGGGCTCCTTTGGCAAATATTTAAGTTCTATTCGGTGTGTTTTGTATTTGGAAATAGTAGTGATGCTGCTCTTTGTCGTAGGTAATGTGGATGATCGCTATTCCTTCATATTGCCCTTGTTCCTCTGCGTTACTGACTGCAAATGTATAAGATAATCGGTAATTGAGTTGCTTTGCCCTGGTGGCAAGAGGCCGGCTCCCTTATTCCAGTAGGGGCGCAGTATGCCGCTGTATGGCCTGACAACAGAGTTTTATATGCCTTGTGGCATGCATGCTAACATTTGTGAAATCATCTGCAGCATGGCAGAGGCTGGGGGAGACTTGAGGGTATGTGTCTAAGCGAGGCGTGCCGTGGTTAAACCACCCCTCAACCTTGGACTCCTTCCAGTGCCAGGAGAATAATATCACTATGGCCACCTGAGAATTCACATATTTATGGCTCGTTTAAGGTGCGTGATTTCGTCCAAATGAGGAAAAGGAATCTGCTTAATGGGACATATGATTTGTGATCTAGCAACTTGTACTAACGTTCATGGATCACCATCAGTGGAGTTAGTTTCTCATAATGAGTCATTTCGACTCCTTGCATGGCCCACAAAAGGCCATTGCCTGATTGAGAATGACGACCCCAAGAGCAAATGTATGTATTACTCACAAATACATAAACACCTATTCACAGACACTTCTATTGAATTCTCCTTGCAGATATAAAGCATCTCAAGCTAATCAATTCTTTATTTCGAAGACAAGATGGCTTCGTTTGAGCTGGTCGTCGCCCATCCTGAGCGAATACATCCCGCATCACCACCATTGATAGAATCGGTTGTGGCATTATCACTCCTAGATGCCACAACGGTAAATTTTAGCTTCACCAATGTCATGTGGTTGTTTGAACGACCGAAAAAGCAAATGAGCGATGGCTTCAATCTCGCCAACCACTTCCGCCAAACGCTAGCGTCTACCCTCAATGCCTATCCTCAATGGTGTGGCCATCTTAAGTCCATTACCTCAATTGATGGCAGTGCTCCTGAAGAAGCATTGCATCTTCCTCCACATGCGCGACGATTTGGTCGTCTGTATTCACACTACGGGACGTCAAACGATCCTGGAGTAGAGTTTATAGTTGCTCAAAGTTCGGGTACCTTGGATGAGCTCCATCCTGCACCCCGAACAACTAGCCAGCCGCTCTGGGACCGTCATCAAACGTCTCTCGAGCATTTTATACCAGAGACTGCTATTGCAAAGCCACTTCAGTCAAATCACCCCGACGAAACGGGTCTCATGAAACCTTTGATGGCTATCCAGTTAACAAAGCTGGCCTGTGGAGGATTCATCTTGGCTGCGAAGAGTACACATCCCCTAGCCGATATTACTTCACTTATATACTTCATGAAAGACTGGGCAAAAATTAGTAGCAGCACACTTGAGGGAACTGCCATGCCGTTTTTAAGTCCTATTTTCAACCCAGAGTTATTGAATGCCATTTCGGCGGAAAGCATCAACACGAATGAGCCAGACCCGACGCTTATACAGAAAGCTCAAAGTCTTCCTCTTCATCGGTATGACTGGTGGGCATCGGCTGCATCGTGTCCCTGGCCGATGGAGGTGCCTGATATTTTCAAGGATGAAGTACATGTGCCCACTGGGCCTGCCATGCCATGGTCTGAATGGGACGCCACCGCGCCGGTATCCAACTATACTATCCACTTGAGCAGAGATCAGGTGGAATTTCTTTGGCATAAGGCTAGCAGAAGTGGTTCCGAGAAGCTAAGCCGTCATGACGCTGTTCTGGCCCATATTTTCTCTTCGATTATGCGTGCTCGTGGCATGCACGATGATGTTTCTCCAGTACACTGCAATCTTGTCTACGGGGTGCGCCCCAGCTTTCAGCTGGGTGAAGAATTCTTGGGATCTCCTATAATAATGCTGAATATCGAAATGCCTGGGACTGATGTCACGGCAGAAAGCGCACTCCCTTCCATCGCTCAACGAATCCGTGAGACGATCCGGCAAATCTCAAAGCCAGTCAACTTAGTTGCGCATCTTCACAGCTTGGCCTATGAGAAATCCCCTCAGCGAATATGGCAGGCATTCTTAGGCAAAAGACATATTCTAGTAACAACATGGGCGCGAGCAGGCATCTACGAGCTTGACTTTGGACTGGACTCGGCCATCCGTTATGCAGATGGTATTCTGCCAAATCTTGATGGAAACGTTGTGATCAAAGAAGCGCCACCATCTATGGCCTCAAATCTCGTGAAAAATAAAGCAACTGGCTCTTGGACAAATAACGGTGTTGATGTGACTGTTCACATCCGGACGGATGACATGAAACGCCTGCTTGCTGATCCAACTTTCTTACCAACTCTATAAAATGATGGTTTAGGGGCATAAAGAAACGGCGGTGTTGTAAAGAAACGTTGATGGCATGGGGGAACACGGGTAATCTGGATTAATAGCATTCTTCATTCCATAGAGAATAACATGCATAGGATGCGAGGGATAGAAAATAAACATTGCAATGCAAAGTACCCATGATAAGCAAATTTTTACTCCTTACCCACCCCTTATTCCTGTTCATACCCTCTGCTCTGATCCAGCTCCTCCCTCGCCTCCGGCTGTCACCAAAATAGGAGCGTCGTCAGAACAAAAGGCCCGCCATGCAGCTTCACGCTCGATTTGTGAGCTGTTGCTATGCAAAACAACGATCGCGGGAGTCAACAGCCTGTCGCCAGCCATAGTTTATGACATGCATCACATTGCGGACGTCAATGTCTTGGGCGGGACTGGTTGCCACTAGAACAGGAGTGTATTTGCTCTGGATTACCATACTTGTTAAGAGCACGTGAATTTTATACTCGTTGTCACGCAAGATTGTGGCCTGTTGAAACAATTGATTTAAACTGAGGAAGAAATAGATGGTAGGCTGAAAGTTGCCTGAGGAAGAAACACTTGCATCTAGCATTTCGTTGGTGTGTTGCCACCTGGCAGCAGCTGATGCGTTGTCGTCTCTTCTCCACCTCTGTTTTTTTTCCCCCTTATCTTCTTTCTTTTCCTTTCCATGAGAGGAAAACTTTCCCCTCTTTTTCGTTTGTCTTTTCCTTTGTGTCTCGCCGAATTCACTCACCTTTTGTACCATCACAACCCACCTCCCCCATCCATACTCGCGTTGAAGCATCTACTCACAAGTCGCGAGTGGTTAGTTGATCGAGGTTATTTGATAGCCGTCTTTGTTGACCATTCAAGATGGCTCCAAAGAAGTAAGTATTCTCATTCCAATTCTGCCTACCTCGTGATGCTAACGAGGCTCCAAGGTCTCGGGGAGCCGCTGCATCATCTGATGGCCCCTCCACCAATGTCAAGATGTGCTTCGACTTCCAGCGAAAGGGAACTTGCAAATTTGGTGATCGATGCAAATACTCCCACGAAGCCACACAGAGAAACCGTAAGAGTGCTAGCAACCATCAGCAGCCCGTGGCCAAAACCTCTCGAAAGGCGGACGGTCCATCACCAAGCGAACAGAGAAATCTCCGCGAGTGGAAGCGCCTGCGCCAACAAGGTCTCCCACCGTTTGAAGTCTTACCCTCGGATGTGAGCCGTTTCTTTGTGATTGGCTTGGACCTGATGAGTGGCCACATCGAAACTATCCAAGACGTTATCCATCTTCTCAACGAAGATTGCGGCCTAGCCTTCATCCAAGAGGTGCTGGACCAACACATTGTCGATGAGCTTACGAACGGCCCATCTGAGAACCTTTGGTCCACTCAAGTAAGGCCTCTTCTACAACTCATAAATCACCCCCAAGCTTTGACGTCAGGCGTCTTGGAGAATCATGTCGCCGCTATCTTCAACCTTGTCTCTGGGCCCAATGGGATTCGTATGCAGCGACTTTTTACCTACCTTGTTGCGTTGATCAACACCATGCCTGCAGCATCAAGCTCATCGCGAGCGGAGGCTATCGAGCTCTCACTTGCAACCATGACGCGGATACTCGCTTGCAACTCCACCAACATCCTCAATGACAGCATTTCCAAGTTTGCCGCCAATTTTGCCGAGCATCTCAACGAAGCATCGAGACCCGAAGATGAAATTCATCGAATCCAGTCAGCCAAGTATCTCGAGTATATCCAAAAACGTATTCAAGTTGGTGCCCTGCATGCAGCTCCGCCGCGTCCACCGCGAGTTGCCTCGTCTCGAGAAAGATTTATGCCGAAACGGGATCTTCCTGGACACCTGTCATACCAGGGCCCTCGACACGATAACGATCACTCAGACATGACGAAAATCAAGATTCTGCCCACCTTTGACGAAATCATGTCAGAAAGGGCCGAATATTTACCCACGACCAATTCCTCGGATTGGCATCACCAAGGCATTTCTGGACGTCTTGACAGGGAATTCCGTCTTCTCAGGGAGGATACCGTCGGCCAACTTCGAGATGCAGTACGAGACACTATCGAACATATTCAGGGTCTGAACACCAAAAGCGCAAAGTCATCTCGTTCAAAGAACGGTGCGCGCACATACACCTACAATTCTGCCACAGCGGCGGGTATTGAGTTTGACAAAAACATTGGGTTAGAACTGCTGGTGCGCTGTGATCAACCTTTAGCCATCAAAGGACTCAATCCCAGCAAGAGAAGAGACTGGTGGCTGCGAGCGAAAAGACTACAGGCTGGAGCATTAGTCTGTATAGTCGATCAGACAAAATCGGTTCTTTTTTGCGTCGTCTCAAACTCAACGATTCGATACGACGAGAAAAAGATGAGCCGTGAACGTGACACCAGAGCAAAGCCAGTCCAATCTGCAGCAGAACCGATGCCCCTCACCCTCTCAGAAGATGAAAGCGTCCTGTACGTTAGATTACAACTCCTCGACAACAACATTGACCAGGCTCTCCATTAGTATCGGAGTGTAGACAGTCGCTGTCGATACCTGGTCGAGTTTCCTGGAGTTCTCCTTGCATCTTTCAAACAAACCTTAGAAGCACTTCAAGAAATGTATACATCGACGGTACCCTTCAAGGACTTGTTGGCACCAGCCCCGAATTCTATATATTCCTCCGTGCATATAGAGCCTGCGCCTTATGCAAGAGAACCGGGTTTCGCATTTGACCTCAGTGATCTTGAAAGTAGTTTAGTCGGTTTGACTGTTTCTCCTCTGGAGAAACCTCAAGCAGAAATTGTTTCAGCCCGTTCAAGCCTGGACCTGACCCAAGCTAGGGCTCTTCTAGATACCTTGTGCCAAGAGTTGTCACTTATTCAAGGCCCCCCAGGCACTGGAAAAAGCTATACAGGGGAAAGGATCATCAAAGTCTTGTTGAAGAACAAGAAAAAGGCTTCTCTCGGTCCGATCCTCTGCGTCTGTTACACAAATCATGCTTTAGATCAGCTATTAGAGCATCTCATCGACGATGGCTTGGGGAACATAATTCGAATAGGCTCTCGCTCAAAGTCGGAGAGGTTACAGGATCTAAACCTGCGAGTTGTCGCCCAGGAAATGGAGCGCACAAAATTAGAGAAAAGGGGTCTGTATGAGGTGGAACAGAAGATCCGCGACGTCGTGGAGAAAATCGAGCAATTGATCAAATCACTGTCCGGTGACACCAGCCGCGTTCTGAAGGGCTTCCTCAGTCGCAAATATCCTAGTCAGCACGATGAACTCTTTGGGAAAACAGACGATGAGTGGGAGACTGTGCGGTTGAAGCCAGCACAAGCCATCCATAAATGGCTGGTGGGTGGAACCCATAGCAAAACCCCATCGCGACCTCTCGAAACTCTTGGACGGCTTTCTCTCATGTTGATGACCAACAGTGAGCGGCTCTCGCTATACAATAATTGGATGCATATCATCAAAGAAACGGCCATGTCGGAAATCTCGAACATGCATGAAAAATACGTCCAGTTCATCAATCAACGAGACACTCTTCGCAGCGACGTAGACTTTAGATGTCTACAGCAGGCAGATATCATCGGCGTTACAACCACAGGACTCGCAGGAAAACTAAAGCTCTTGAGAAAACTTCAGTGCAAGGTTCTTTTGTGTGAAGAAGCAGGGGAAGTTCTCGAAGCCCATATCCTTACGGCGCTTCTTCCCTCTGTCGAACACGCGATCCTCATCGGTGATCATCTACAACTTCGTCCACAGATACAAAACTATGAGCTGCAGAGCACTAATCCGCGTGGTAAACAGTACTCCCTAGATACTTCACTTTTTGAGCGGCTCGTCCAGCCTCAGCATCCAAAGGATCGACGAATTCCGTTCAGCACGCTAGAGACTCAGAGACGAATGCATCCATCCATCGCCGAGCTCGTTCGATCGACACTCTACCCATCGCTGAAGGACGACGACAGAGTAGCAAAATACCCAAACGTTGTCGGCATGAAGAAGCGCTTATTCTGGCTGCATCATAATGAGCTTGAAGCCGGCGCTGCCAGCCACGACCCCTTGAATACCTCGCATACCAACAACTTTGAGGTCGACATGACAGCATCTCTGGTCTCCCATCTTGTCAGGCAGGGCGAGTATTCTCAGGAAGATATTGCAGTCATTACACCTTATCTTGGGCAGCTTCATAAGCTCAAGGGACGACTCGAGTCCATGTTCGAGATTTGTCTAAACGATCGTGATCTTGAGGAGCTGGAGGAGTTTGAAGCGAGCGATCGAGCCACCTTGGCGACAAGACAACGACCCCAGAAGACAACCCTTCTCAAAAGCATCAGGATTGCGACGGTGGACAATTTCCAAGGCGAAGAAGCCAAAGTGATTGTCATATCGCTCGTACGAAGCAATCAACGCAATCAATGCGGTTTTCTGAGTACCACCAATCGGATCAACGTTCTGTTGTCACGCGCAAAACATGGCATGTATATTATAGGGAACTCAAATACCTATAGAAGCGTTCCTATGTGGGCTCAGGTCATCAAATCGCTCGAAACGACAGCTTGTTTGGGCACAGCACTAGAACTTGAATGCCCTCGACATCCAGCCACGCCGATTCTTGTCTCCCGTCCGGATGATTTTGTCTTGTTCGCGCCAGAAAGCGGCTGTCTTTTGCCCTGCAATAAGAGACTCTCCTGTGGTCATTCATGCATCGGGCGATGTCACTCAAACATCCTTCATAATGCCGTCAAGTGTTTAGAGGATTGTCCTCGCGCAAAGAAGGGATGTGATCATCCTTGTCCCCTTAGATGCGGAGACCCATGCCATGAGAAGTGCCAATTTCACTTACAGGATATCAATCTTCTCCTTCCATGTGGCCATCGAGTTGCTTCAGCCAAATGCTGGGAGTTTCAACATCCCACTATGATTCACTGCAAGGCTCCGGCAACTCGCACCATCCCAAGCTGCGGTCATCAGGTCGAGATTCCTTGTTACGTCGACGTGAACAACCCCAGCTTCCGATGTCCTGCCAAATGTGGTTTTCAATTTGAGTGCGGTCACTCTTGCAACAAGGAATGTAACAAATGTATCGGTCATGAAAACGGCGAAGCCAACGAGCTGGATGATATTGGATGCCAGCAAACTTGTGGACAATTTTACAAAACTTGCGGTCATACTTGTTCAGAGCCTTGTCATGATGGCACAGACTGCCCACCTTGCAAGGCGCCTTGCGAGATTTGGTGTAGTCATTCAAAATGTGATAAGGCTTGTCATGAGCCTTGCGCACCTTGCGCGGAAGAGAAGTGTCTGTCAGGTTGTGTTCATCAGCAGTGCAAAATGCCATGCGCTGCCCCGTGTAACTTTGTGCCATGCTCCCTGCGATGTGAAAAGTTGTTGGCTTGCGGCCATCAGTGTAAGTATCTATTTCCCTTTTCATATTCCGCATCTTGGTCATGCTAACGAAGTCAGGTCCTTCAATCTGTGGAGAGATCTGCCCAGACCCAGCTTTTTGCCAACAGTGCGCGTCGAACCGTATCCAGTCCAAGATTATTGACTTCATCGAAATGAAAGAATATCACGAAATCGATTTGAATAGCGACCCTTGCATTTTCCCTGCTTGCGGACACTTCCTCACACTCTCGTCAATGGATGGACAGATGCAAATGGCATCGCACTACAAACTGGATGATAAAGGAATGCCAATACAAATCAACGAGTTGAACGAGGCTTTCTCGATGGATGAATCTCGCATCCCGGTTTGCGCAACCTGTCGCGGCACTCTAAGAAACATCACACGATACGGACGAATCGTGCGACGTGCGATGCTTGACGAGACGACGAAGAAATTCGTCACTTGGTCCAACCAGCAATACGTTGTTTTAGCGGCGCGTCTTCTGGCAGAACAGGAAAAGATGGGGAGAGTCCGTGTTCGCAAGATTGCCTCTACAGTCCCTGGGGCTAATGCGCAAGGCACGTCCCTGGACCCCTCGTCCCGACTGGGACAGCTGTATGTGCTGAAGAAGCTGGTTGGAAGTAAACGCTACGATGCGATGATTAAATTATGGAGGGCCATTAGTTCATATGCGTATGAAGTGCGAAGAGAGGAGCAGCCCTTCCAGCGAGTCGCCGATCTCGTGCAGCACGCAAACCAGTATAACAGGACAACCCACCAATTCCGCTACCAAGAGTCCATTATCCAAGTCAAAGGATACCTTCTTGCTTCCTCGTTACTTCTCAAATGCGAGCTTGTCATTTACTCCGATTTCAGAAAGCTCTGCGAGAGGTACGCCCAAAATCGGGAAGACATCAGAGTAGACTTATCAGCACAATGGCAGGACTGCGCCGAACTTGTCAGACTTGCGCATAGCACAACACATCCTAAAGAAGAGTTGCAAGGGCATCTTTTTACTGCGCAGTTTTTCGGACTTTGTCTCTCCTCTAACGTATACACGTTGAACACTGTTTCTGATGTTTCCGATGTCACAAAGGAGGAGATATTAGCCAGTCTCAGGAAAGAGGCCGTTGATCACATCAAAGAAGCTCGAGGTTTAATGGCCAATTACCAGAGTCTAGCAATGTTTGGAGAAGAGGTCGATGCGGTGGAAAACACAGTCAACGATGGCGTTCATCACGAGGTGACTCTTGACGAATTGCGCCAAGTATCCAAAGCCATGGCCGGAGAGTTTCGCGGAACAGGGCACTGGTACACGTGTCAGAATGGCCATCCATTCACGATTGGCGAGTGTGGCATGCCTATGGAAGAGGCGCGATGCCCCGAGTGTGGGGGAAGGATTGGAGGACAGGATCATGCGGCAGTCGAAGGAGTGCGACGCGCGACGGAGATTGAGGACCTTGCACGAAATGTGGACGAATTCGAGTTTTGAATGATGTCGGAACCGTTGACGCATTCGTTATGTGTTTTATTTGAAGGTTATGGAGGGATTTAGGTGAAGCTTGGAGGAATGATGGTCGGCGAGAGATCCGCCGTTGCTGCTTGTGTAATTCTATAGGGTAACCTATGATAATGATGAGAGCTGTAAGATATCCCATTCTGGATTGTTGGGCGGATGAGCTTATTTGCGATGAGCATGAGGAGTATTTCATTTTCTTGGTGATATAAATGGATATGTGAAGTATCACAGAGAGCCTGTTATAATCTACAGAATGAAGCTTTTTCATCCCTCTATGTCACATACCATAGACTTAATCTCCATGTCTGACAGTGTTCCCCTACTAAACCCCACCAAGTTCCATATCCGTGGATCTCTCAATCCTTCAACAGTCCCTCGGCGTCCAAGCATTCACGCTTATGCGCGCCATCTGCGCTGAGGCGTTACTAATTCGCGTATGATTGCACAGTTAACTTCACGGCTTGGCATTTACGGCGAGGATTGCGGTTTCAATCGGCCTCGCATACTTCGGACTTGCGTCAAGACCGAATACAATCTGAGTGACTATGCATACATGACTTCGGACATTTTGACCCAAGTACATAAGGACGATAAGCTCACACCATTGAAGACTCAACATCAGTTATCAACGACCATCATCAACCCCAAACCATCATCACCATAAAAGCTATCCACATCTCACCATGACTATCGACCACGTTTCGCTGCAAGTCCCCGAGGACATCTTCCAAGATTGTCTCAAGTTTTACCTGGGAGCATTGAAGCCTCTTGGGTATGAGCTGGTCCACCAATTTGGCGAAACCGTTGTTGGTCTAGGATCTGGCGCAGACGGTGGCATCGACAGTTATAAGGTCGCCGACTTTTGGCTTGTCGGTGTCAAAGATGCCTCTAAAACTCCAACTCACATTGCGTTTCGCGCCAAAGGTAAGCGTCCCTTCGCACAATCATAAGAAGCTATACTGGGGTCTAATACTTTTTGCAGATCGCCAATCAATTGACTCTTTCCACGAGCAAGCGCTAGCTGCAGGCGGCAAAGATAACGGCGCTCCAGGACTGCGCGCTCACTACCACCCTCACTATTACGGTGCTTTTGTCATTGATCCCGCGGGGAACAATGTTGAGACGGTCATACACAAGCCACAGTAGGAGGAACCGAAGCAATAAAAAAAGTATGCATCGGTTTGATCACAGGGTGACTCATTGTAGCATAATTATCCATAAATAACTTACGATTTTAGTCTCTATATGGGATGAGACTCAAGGCTCTGGTGCGCTCAATTGATTCACTGAGTGCTTGAGAAGGATAACTGAGGAAAAGAGGCGGCATGAACTTTCTATTCGGGGACATGTCCTACGAGCTAATTTTATCATTGAACGATGGGAAAGTTGGGAAAAGTCTGTCGTCAGGACACGCAGGAAGAAATCTGTGGGAGGAAGGGTGGAAGAGGCGTTTGATCCGCTTTATAACACAAATTGATTGCTTTTTCTGTCACATACGACCATATCCATGGGAATATACGGGATCCCGTCCGCTCTCCCATAGTCAAGCCCATGAGAGGCAGATTAGTAGTTGGGTGGGTGACCACCAGCGAACACCGGCTGTTGTATGTTTTTTTGTTATTTTTTGTTTTGTTTTTCAAGACTCCCGGTTTTCCCTTGCTTAGTCATAGGGAAAGGTCCTTGAAGCAAAAAAATAAGAAGCCGGCGAATGTTTCCAACATACTACAGACGGTTGTTGAAGTTCTAAACTCACATTTGCAAAGTCAAGTTCGTCCTCCTACAACTGATCTCAATCTTACATATCGCATTGCAAAAGCTGCAAGCCCAGAGCCAGCTGTGCAAGACGGCAGGAATTGGGACAAGGTAAGAAACGGCAGATGCGTGACAAACTTCAGGAACACGACGCGACATGATGTCAAACTCCTCCACATGGCCTAATTAGCTCAAAGGCTCAAAAGAGAGCCGGCACTCTAATAGTGTATAGAATGGAGTAGAGACCTCTACAGAGTGATGCCTTGAAGCAGCGACGGTACTATGGCACAGTTGGAAGCACCTATCGATCAAGTATATAGAACTTGGTCCCCTTCTAAGATCCATTAGTAAGAGAGGGAATGGCAGAAAACATCATGATGCGGCCAGATAATTAGGGAAAAAATGATATACACCTGTCTGGCGTCCCAGATGTCATTGACCAACACAAGACTTTCCAAAGCCCATTCAATTAAGCCAAGCTGCAATCAAGTAGGAACACATTGCCAAAAACTCTCAAGCCGAAAATTAAAGTCTCGACAACGAGACAGCCCTTTTCTTCCCGATGCCTCACACAGCTAAGCGCCAACAGATCACCGTCCACTTCCCCTCTCCACCAGAATCAAGTCGACGTAAATGCAAGGCTTGGAAGATTACATTAGAGAGCAAAGACAGCAAGAAACTTATCACAGAAATAAGCCCATAGGCCGCACACACGAATAGGTGCAAACGTATGCAGCTATAGAATTGCGATCAAGCTCAGTTTGAGCTACTTAAGCATGCACATTGACTCTGATTTGTACAGTGTATTTGGACTATATGGCCAGCGTGGCGATACTCGATCATGCAACCAGTCATGGGGATAAAATTTCTTCTCAGTTGTGCAATGTTATCTAGAAGACCAATTCGTCACCAAAAGAGATAATGAGCCTATATGATGAATCCAGAGCCACACGAATGTAGATTCAACATCCATTCGACGTCAATTGGTCATAGATATTGACCTCCATAACTCCTGATAGCCTTAGACACACATGCCACAAGCACAGAACACCTTGCATAACTCAAACTTTGATAATTTCCTGATCTAGCATTATCACGAAACTTAAAACGGTCACGACAAACCCTATGAATGGAGTCGATTCACAAGACAATTGTGAGAAGGAACATATCGTGTGCTGGCTGCAGATCCATAATCCTTTTTCTTTCACTAATTCGAACAGTAATTTTATATTACAAGAACTTGAAGCTCCAGGTCATAGTGATTTACAAATATCTGTCGCCCTTGTGGTATTTCATGACTCTTGAGCAGATAGACCCTTAGGTCGCATCCGCCACTTCTTTCACAGCCTCAATGGACTGTGTCATAGCGCACCTACTCAATCGATTGAGCTCTACAATGAACTCATGAGCCTGCCTGAGATATGTCATCTCAAAAAATGTCACTCTACGCATCGGCATACTTCTAATCACATTCGAGGCCGTGCTTAAAAGGTCCATATCATGCATAGCGTGTTCGCCAAGGGGATTTCTCAAGATATTGAAGAAAAGGGTCATGACAGCCGACATTGGATAAAATATGAAGGCCCTAGTAATTGTTAGCTACAGAATCTTGGGACAGGACGAAAAAGAGCGATTGATGTTACATACCAAAATGCCTCACCAGCAAGTCTATGCCCTGCTGCGCTGAGATAAATGAGGGTTGATCGACTCGCTTCCACAGATAAATCGAGGCTGGACTGAACACCAAAAGACCTTTCTTTTCCGGGACCATTCCAATCAGATGCGCATCTGCCACTGGCACTGTGAATGACATTCACAAGGTAGTGGTAGTCAAGCGTCAGCTCAATATGCAGCATGCTTCTCGCCTCGCTTAGATCTGGCGCCAGTCTCACATTCTTGGAGACATACAAAAGAGGTGAGAATTCCGGTGGTACAGAAACACGCCACCGTTCGAGCTCCTCATCAAGCTCACGGATGGTTCGAAGAAGCTCAGCGTCAGATTTTTTCAGTGATGCCGTGGAATAAAGAGCAGTGCAGGCCTTGGATTTGAGACGGCACAAACGGAGATCGCCCGTAAACCATGGAGGGTGATCTTCTGATTTGACAGATGCGCCGTTCTGCAGGAGGAAACGATTTTCGATATATCCTTCTGGCAGGGTGAGGTCACAAAAGTCGTCAGTTATAATTGGAGGTTGGCCTGTACGCAGCGCAATGTCTTTATCAAAAACATAACACAGCCAGAATAACACGCGAATGTGTCGGTCTTCACGATCCTGCAAGCTCATTTGGCGATCTTTGGGTGGATAAAAGGCTTGAGCATGACCGCCCAACGAGAAGACGATGCGACAGCCAAGGGCATGATACATGGACATTGATTGCAAGCGTCCACAGAGGGTCTCGTGGAGCACCTACACAGAGTCAGGGAGATCAAGTACAAAGGGGTGATTCAACTCACCAGCATGATAGCCGTCTGCAAAGTCGTGACACTGACGTCCTCTAGAACCTGTGCAAGCAGACTTTGGGCTTCTTTTGCACAGGCATCACTGTCAATATATGTAGCAGCCTCCTGCTCCCGGAAGTGAGAGCCCGCGATGGCGAGAAACATGAAAATGCATGCCTTGGCTGAATTCTGTTCAAGTGTTGGCGTTGTGTTGCCGGAGCAGTAGGCCAATCTAATGGTTTGCTCAAAAAGAACGCGTTCTACCAGTGGAAATACGAGGCTGAAATCAGTTTCGAAGAAAGCTTGCAGTAGGGACTCTGTAACCCATCTTTCAGGGAGTACAACTCTCTGGCCTTGCGTGGCTTGAGGCGCTCCATGAGGAACAGGTGGGAGGTGATCGGTATGGTGGTCGGTGTGGTGAGCATCCGGGGAATAGCTCAGTGATAATCTCTGAAATGAAGGCAGTTGGCCTGTCCTCGAATAGATCCATTGTTCACCTCGAGCTGTGAGATGAGGGAACCCATTCCGTGAACAGAGTGTACCGAGATTCTGGCCGGCAAAGTAAATCTGCCCAAGAACGGCAGTGTTCAGCCGTCGAAAATAGGGATGCGACACGGGCTCGGATTGGCCAACTTGACATCCTGGGCAGCTATGATTCTGAGGGCCCTTGTGGATAGGTCGATGGGGTTCCGAGCCCCGAGACCCCGGCGTAGACACAGCAGTCCCATGTTCTGATGAGGATCCGTGACTTTCCTCCTTGTTGACAACACTTGTACCAGCAAGTGCCTGCTCAATGCTCTCGATTTGCTCAACCAAGTTGCGTTGAGAGCCAAGATTAGATCTGAATCAATGTTAGTTCGTATAGGCGATGAAAGATTGATTGCCAACTGCCCGCCATGACCAACCCGAGTCTCAGATTATTGGTTACAATCAAGATCCCCCTGCATCACTTACCTTGGACGCCGTTTCCTACCCCTAACGCGTGTATAGGAGCACTGAGTTCCTTGGTGGTGGCACCAGTTGCATTCGGACCAGCCTTCTGAGGTGTCGCACTGGATCTAGTTTGGCAGCCATGATGTGTAAGCGGACGTTCCAAGAAACGATGAGCAAAAAAAGAGTTGAATAAGATGAGGTGAGTACACGCCAGCGGTTGAATCCCGTTCTGTGAAAATGGAGAAAGATTTCAGTCCAGGGATACCAACCTTTCTTTTGTGACATGCATCACAAGCACGCTTTTGGGCAACCATGGCTTGGAAATTTTGCAGTGTATACGATTGGTATTGGTGTTGCGAGTGAACTCTACAGTATCTCAGGCGTTGATATTGACTTTGCTGTGGTCAAACGGACAGCGGCTCAAAGTTTGGGTCATGAGAAAGCTACGCGTGGCTTTCGGACTCCGTCCTTGGACTTCGGTCACATCTTTCGTTTTAGGCCAACGGGTGTCTCCGGATTGACATGGCCGTGCATGATGCAAGTCACGGTCCGCTGGTGTATTGAGGCTGCCGAGCCCTCCGGACACGGACGAGTAACGAGGGACAAGCTGCCGCTGAGTAAGCGGCGTTTTATGTTTCCGGACGGTCTCGGTTCAGTCGGACAACCAATTTCCAGCCCAATCTGCAGCAGGGCTTGTTTAAAGTATGGGGATGACGCAAGGGAGCCCATGTCATCAACGCCAACCTGTGATTCACACAAGGCTTGGCCAATATATTGGTTTCCTTTTCCATTCTTTTTTTCTGTACCGCTACTTCGTATCCTTATTACCGCTTAGTCACTCACTCACTCACTCACTCTCAAATACAATCACAATGTTTCTCTAAGTGGTGCATATTTCCACTGGGACGCGGTAGAAGTTGGGCAGCACTACATGTTGCCAGGTATTCGGTGCAATAATCTACTGATATTTGTGGCTGCGCTCCCCTGAGTCAATCTCTCGGCTATCGTGAAAGATTTGCTCAATCAACGCCATCTTTGTTGATGCCTGTCTATGATCCTCAGTTGCCCTGATCTCTTCCACATCTTACCCTACACATACGCTCTACCAATTACATAAGCGGTCATTTGCTCGTGTTGCCCTTCGTAACAAAGAAAATGACTAAGCGGCAAAAACAGACGAAGAGGGGCTTAAACGGGCAGCCATGTAAGATGGGCTCCGAGATGCGAATGCGATCATATCCACCCCACAAATCATCCCCTTGCTTTTGCTTAATGCGGATTGCCGGAGCGTTTTTCAGCTGAAAATTTCCGCGTCACGAAGTCAAAGGATTGATTTTCATTCGGCTATGAATAATAGTTGCTTGATAACGAAACTTGCTCTTACAAATGCCCTCGGACTCTTGTTGCTCGGCACTCTTAACAATGCCGAGACCCACCAACATAAAGGATGATAAGAGACTTGAGAGTAGCCTTTCAAGTCACAATGGATATCCGTAGTAGAAACGTGACAACGTCTCAAGTTTTATATAAACTATCATTCACCTAATTAGAATTCCCTCAGTCTACTCCATCAAAGTAACATCCGCCTCAGTCACCAACAACGCCCTACCCGGAACAACGACCGGTCTCCTCGTTGCCCAAGATGGAGTCCGAAAGCCATGAAACACTGGCTCTTGAGCATCCAGAAAAGGATCAACAAAACAACAAGAATGAATGGCACCTAAAGCAAAGGGTCGTTGGGTTTAGGGAAAGAGACGAGGCTTCCGGATTCCCAGCTCGAGAACTTGGTGTCACATGGCAAAACCTCACCGTCGAAGCCATCAGCGCCGATGCGGCCATTCACGAAAATGTCTTTTCCCAATTCAACATCCCTAGAATTATCCAAGAGTCGCGACGCAAATCATCTCTTCGGAAGATCCTCGACAACAGTCATGGCTGTGTAAAACCAGGTGAAATGTTGCTTGTCTTGGGCCGACCAGGCTCGGGTTGCACAACCCTGCTCAATATGTTGGCCAATAAGCGAAGTGGATATGCCAACGTCGCTGGCGACGTACACTATGGATCGATGAAGGCCGAGGAAGCCAAGCGATATCAGGGACAAATTGTCATCAACAATGAAGAAGAAGTGTTCTTCCCTTCCCTCACAGTGGGACAGACCATGGATTTTGCGACGAGGTTAAAGGTCCCCTTCCGTTTGCCAGAGGGAGTCAAGACTCAGGAGGACTACCGATCTGAGATGCGCGACTTCTTATTAAAGTCCATGGGAATTGAACACACCCTTGATACAAAGGTCGGAAACGCCTTTGTGCGAGGTGTTTCAGGAGGTGAGCGAAAGCGAGTCTCCATCATTGAATGTCTCGCATCAGAGGGTAGCGTCTTTTGCTGGGATAACTCTACACGAGGACTGGATGCTAGCACGTGAGTTATTCTGATCATATCGCATAATTTATAAATCTAACTTTCCCCAGGGCATTGGAGTACACCAAGGCCATTCGGGCCATGACGGACGTCCTCGGCCTTGCCTCCATCGTCACCCTATACCAAGCCGGCAATGGCATTTACAATCTCTTCGACAAGGTACTTGTACTCGACGAGGGCAAGGAGATCTACTACGGCCCCATGCAAGAGGCACGTCCCTTTATGGAGGCCTTGGGCTTCATTTGCGAGGATGGTGCCAATGTTGCCGACTATTTGACTGGTATCACTGTACCTACCGAGCGAAAAGTTCGACCAGAACTAAAACACGTATTTCCACGAACTGCGGAGGCAATCAGGGCAGAATACGAGAGGTCTTCGATTCATAAAAGAATGGCATCCGAGTATAACTACCCGCTGACGGACGAGGCCAAGCAAAAGACAGAGCTGTTTGCCCAAGGCATCGCTCAGGAAAAGGACAAGGGGCTGTCTGCAAAGAGTCCATACACTGTCAGTTTTGCCAACCAAGTCAAGACCTGTGTGCAGCGTCAGTACCAGATTCTCTGGGGTGACAAGGCCACTTTTCTCATCAAGCAGGTCTCGACCATCATACAGGCACTCATCGCAGGCTCATTATTCTACAATGCGCCAAATACATCGGCCGGTTTGTTTAGCAAGTCCGGCGCTTTGTTCTTTGCCCTGTTGTTTAACAGTTTGCTTGCCATGTCAGAAGTTACCGACTCTTTTACCGGTCGACCCGTCTTGGTAAAACACAAATCATTTGCCTTCTTCCACCCAGCCGCATTCTGCATTGCTCAGATTGCCGCTGATATCCCTGTCATCCTGTTTCAAGTATCCACCTTCTCACTCATTCTTTATTTCATGGTCGGTCTCACCATGGAAGCTGGTGCCTTCTTTACCTTTTGGATCATTGTGATTGCAACGACTATGTGCATGACTGCCTTGTTCAGAGCAATCGGCGCTGCTTTCACCACATTTGATGGAGCATCCAAGGTTTCTGGTTTCCTCATTGCTACAAGCATCATGTACACAGGATACATGATTCAGAAGCCACACATGCACCCGTGGTTTGTCTGGATCTTTTGGATCGATCCCTTGGCATATGCTTTCGACGCCCTTCTATCCAATGAGTTCCACGGCAAGACAATTCCTTGCGTTGGAACCAATCTGATTCCCAATGGACCTGGTTACGCTGATGTATCTCATCAGGCTTGCTCTGGTGTTGGAGGAGCTATCCCAGGGCAGACATTTGTGCTGGGAGACAACTACTTGGCATCGCTATCCTACAACCACTCCCACCTTTGGAGAAATTTCGGCATCGTTTGGGCCTGGTGGGCGCTGTTTGTCGCCATCACCATTTGGTCGACTACTCGATGGCGATCCTCCTCTGAGAGTGGCCCTAGCTTGCTCATCCCTAGGGAGAATGCTCGCATCGTCAAAACTCGCCCGCAGACTGATGAAGAGTCGGGCACTGAAAAGAAGGAAGCTGTGGGCAAAGGTTCACAGTCAGAGCGCGAGTCCAGCGATGAGATTGCAGCTCCAACAAGCCTCGTGCGCAACACATCGGTATTCACCTGGAAAGACCTCTCATACACAGTCAAGACCCCCACTGGTGATCGCCTTCTCCTTGATAATGTGCAAGGATGGGTCAAGCCAGGTAATCTGACCGCGCTGATGGGCTCATCTGGTGCTGGTAAGACCACTCTGCTCGACGTGCTTGCACAACGTAAGACGGAGGGTCAAATTCATGGCTCAATCATGGTAGATGGCCGCCCACTGCCACTCTCATTCCAGAGGTCTACTGGCTATTGTGAGCAGCTTGATGTTCACGAACCTTATGCCACCGTACGAGAAGCGCTTGAGTTTTCAGCTCTGCTTCGACAACCGCGTGAGACTCCGCGAGAGGAAAAGTTGGCTTATGTTGATACCATCATTGATCTGCTCGAGTTGCATGACCTTGCTGATACCCTTATTGGCGAAGTTGGCGCTGGCTTGACTGTTGAGCAGCGCAAGCGTGTCACTATTGGTGTCGAATTGGTCTCCAAGCCCAGTATTCTCATCTTCCTTGACGAGCCGACATCAGGATTGGATGGCCAGTCGGCTTACCACACGGTTCGGTTCTTGCGCAAGCTTGCTGCCGTCGGCCAGGCCGTCCTCGTCACCATCCATCAGCCCTCGGCCCAGCTCTTTGCCCAGTTTGATACGCTTCTTTTGCTCGCCAAGGGTGGCAAGACTGTCTACTTTGGAGAGATTGGCGAGCAAGCCAAGACCATCAGGGAGTACTTTGGACGTCATGGGGCTCCCTGTCCTGTGGACGTCAATCCCGCTGAACACATGATTGATGTTGTATCCGGAACCCTTTCACTCGGCAAAGACTGGAACGATGTGTGGCTATCCTCTCCAGAGTACAATGCCATGAATCAGGAGCTTGACCGTATCATCAGCGAAGCCGCGTCGAAGCCATCCGGTGTGCTTGACGACGGCAACGAGTTCGCGACCTCCTTATGGGAACAGACAAAGCTTGTCACACAACGCATGAATGTTTCGTTGTATCGAAATGTCGACTATGTCAACAACAAATTCGCCCTACACATCTTTTCTGCTTTGTTTAACGGATTCAGTTTCTGGATGATCAAGGACAGCATCAGCGATCTACAGCTCAAGTTGTTCACAATCTTCAACTTCATTTTCGTGGCCCCTGGTGTGCTTGCGCAGCTTCAGCCTCTGTTCATTCATCGTCGTGACATCTTTGAGACCCGCGAGAAGAAGTCCAAGATGTACTCCTGGGTCGCCTTTGTCACTGCTCTCATCGTATCAGAGGTACCGTACTTGATCATTTGTGCGGTACTCTATTTTGTCTCGTGGTACTGGACCAATGGATTTGGCACGTCCTTAAGCTCATCCCGCGCTGGTGGCACGTTCTATGTCATGTTGGCATACGAGTTCCTTTATACTGGTATTGGTCAATTCATTGCTGCTTACGCCCCCAATGAGGTCTTTGCAGCCCTTGTCAATCCTCTTGTGATCGGTACCTTGGTCAGCTTTTGCGGAGTGCTTGTTCCATATGGACAGATACAAGCGTTCTGGAGGTTCTGGATTTATTACCTCAATCCATTCAACTACCTCATGGGCAGCATGTTGACGTTCAACATCTGGGGAGCGGAAATTAAGTGCTCAGAAAAAGAATTCGCCGTCTTCAACCCACCAAGCAACACAACCTGTGGCGAGTATTTGACGTCCTTCTTATCTCATGCCCCTGGTGCAGTGAGCAATCTTGTCAATCCAGACGCGACGTCCGGTTGCAAAGTTTGCGCCTTTTCCAAGGGTGAAGACTACCTTTTCACTTTGAACCTGAAAGAATATTCCTATGGATGGAGAGATGCGGGCATCGTAACGCTCATGGTATTCAGCTCATATGCGTTGGTATACGCACTTATGAAGCTACGAACCAAGGCTTCAAAGAAAGCTGAGTAGTGGGACTATTATGAACATTCAATCCTTTGGTGTATATTTTTATGTTTTATTTTTCCTTCACTCTAATGATTCAAGCGCACAATAGACCCTAGATTTAATAGACATAGATACAATCAGCAATGTAAATATACTGGATTGGCATTCATTTCTTCTCGTAGCACACTTAGTCCTTGTGACAAATTTGAGAATGCGTGATGAGATCTAATAGCCCGAGAAATTACTTGATTCCAGCATGTCGAATGATGTCATGTCCATCCCAAACATATCAAACATGGTAAAGTCGGACTCAAGGGCTACATCATTAGGGGAGTCATGGTCATCAAGGGCGATGAAGTCCACCAACTCCATCTGACTGCAAAACCCGGAAGGAAAAGGGAACAGCTGGTTCAGACAAGAATCGAGTTTGAACGCTGCTGCATTGCTCGTCCCTGATTGACTTGTTGGCTGTGTTGAAGCCATTGACCACTGGCGAAGCCTGTGGATTTTGCTCAACACAAAACCGGCGCCGCCATATTTGGCTTTCATGCGCAAAAGGACTGAGCAGATGACATCGAGATCCTCGCTGATGGCGTTACGATTTCCTGCCTGCGGAGAATGGAAGATGAGTGGCAGAGCAGCTGCCATAGTTAAGAATCCGTGGTGGTGCAACAGATAGACGGTCTGCTCTCGTGAATTTATCTCATCATAGAGCGATGATATGCAGGACGATGCTATTACTGATGATATTGATGGTTGCCATTGCATGTACCGTCTTTGATTCAACATTTGCATTATGATGATTGCTGCAAAGTAGTAAATGTTAATCTCGGACGCGATTCGAGAAAACGACAGTCTTTTCCCGGTTGAATCGAATAGACGAGCCTTATGGGGTAGGTTCTTTTGCCAATTGCACAACAACGTAACCATCTCCTCAATCTCCTCAGATGAAATTTCGCGTTTCTTTGCGTTGAATTCGCCAATCTTGCCAATCACATAAATGATTTTGTGGCCCTCTAAGACCATGGCAGCCTCCGTAGTATTGAGAGGAAAGTCGGCCAAGGATAGCGGCGGTACATCATAATCATCCATACTCAGAGCAGGCGGACGACCCCAGCAAGCTACCATCATTTTGTCAGTCATCTATGAACGTTAGCCAGGGCTGCCGCAAGCGATAGTTTAAAAAAAAAACACCTACAACAAGATGCCAGAATATTCGACGAAGACATGGTGCATCAGAGTGGTGTTTGTATGTCGCTTGTTTGTGCAGGCCCATCTGGATCGCTAATCGGATGGCAATACCAGCCCATTGCCAAGGTCCATCCAATGTGATGAGGTCAGTAGAAGCTGGACTCCAACAGGCCAAGAGACAGCATGTCTTGAGGAGAATGATGGGATCATGGTCACGCTTAAACTGCACCAGCGCCTTGACTTTATCGTACTGTGAATGGGAAAAAGCAAGGTCACTTTGGTCGTGGCGCATCAGACTACCTACAAGACAAATGGCCTGTTGAAGCATCACCGGCGAATCGAGAGAGAAATCGCCTGAGTCCAAGACGGGATGGAAAGGCAGCACATGCTCAGTGTATGCATCTTTCAGTGCCTGAAGCAAAGGTGGTCGGGGGAGAATGTCGGCTTGAATTGTCCTGATCACCGTGTCGCTGACACTAAAGGGCTGCGAGCGGATGGCACCCGGAGGCAATGCTTCAGCAGGCACATCATACGCCAAAACACTGCCCTTGGCAATGAAACTTGGCTGCGGTGTTGAAGAAGTAGGTGCACTGGGACCGAGAGAAACGTTGGATTGCGAAGGGGAGGGGATAGTTATGTCTTCAGCGCTTTCATCGCCCACAGCTGTTGCTTCAGCAGTGGAACCGATAGACCTTGATCGCGTCTGTGTTGTTGTACGCTTCCTTCGAACACTCTGGCGTCGGCTACCGTTGCCCTGATTAGTGAATCTCTCTTTGTAGGAACTTTTAAGGGGGTACCAACATGCACGTTTGATTTGCGCGTTGGCAATTCCTGCAAGTACCATCAGGGCAATCCTGTAAATTGCACTTGACCTAATCCTTCATCAGTGGGATCAGGCAGAGCCCAAGATGCGTGTGGGACTTTACCTTTCGGGCATGACATTGAACGCACACTACATTTGCTCGGTCTCGAAGCGGTCTGGAGTTCATGATGGAGAAGTTGCAGTGGGTCATGAACACTTTTCCTCCTCGCACCGGACTGCCGACACGTCGAGTTCTGCTCGGCATACTCGGCACAACAACAATCCGTCCCTGAATGCCGAGGGTGAGAGGACCAAGCACTACATTAGCGTACCTCCTCCGTGTTGCCCCGCTACATGGGGGGCTGTCAACGATCATCAGGAATATTGAGAGGACAAAAGAAGCCATAGACAGTTGGCCTGACATCCAGCTGTCTCTCCGTCCGTTAGACTCAGCTTTCTTGTGCGACTATTTCAAGGTCGTCCGAGATGCATGATGACCAACACCTGAAGGAGAATAGCTGGGTAATACTTGTCAATTTCGTTGCTGTAGATAGTTGTTATTCTATACTCTCGGTGCTTATGCTAATTTTGCCTGTCCTTTAGCCTCATCTGCCTCCCTGAAAACGTCGCTCACGACCGTCAGTGCTTCCCTTCCTGCAGGGACACCTGTGTAGATCATTGCATGGCGGCAGGCCTCCACAATCTCTTCCTTTGACAACCCATTGTGGAGAGCAGCACGAACATGAAGTCGCAGCTCCGGCGACCGATTAAGTGCAATGAGCATGCCAATATTAATCAGGCATCTATCTCGAAATTTCAAGCCTGGGCGGGCATAGCCCGAAAAGCAGACTTCGGCAAAATATTCAGCACCCACTTTACTAGGTAAATCGTCTCGCTGTTTGACATCAGTGTCTTTTTCCCCATTATATAATGGTCATGAGTATATTCGATAGATCTTACCGCTTGCTTCTGAATGTCTTGGAGAATCTCTGGTCCAAAAAATTGTGCTGCCATCTGGGCACCCAGAAGAAGCTTTTCAGATGGTTGAGTCATAGTTGTAGGGTATGATAGACTAAAGAAGTAGGTGTATGATAGAATTTTGAGCTCAAGATACAGAGCTTAGCATGGTTGTATGATTCGCTTCTTATATAGAAAACAGTCTGCATATTGGGGCGGCACTTTTTCCATTGAATGTGCTCGATCTCATGTCATTCTCTGCCGACATGGCATACGTAAATGTAGCATGCCGAATTGGTTTCGGTATAGGTCTCGGTAGTCGGCATGTGTGAATGTAGGACAAAGAAATGCACGTACCCGAAGTACAGTGTTGATTGTCCTTTTAGTCGGAAAAAACTGTAATTAAATATAAAATGCAATCGCTCCTATGTAACAACGTTGATCTTGATTTCCTGTACTTGCTTTCCTCTTCAACATCAGTCTCCAGTATGGCAGCGTCGAGGCTTCATCAGTTGGCGGATCACCTGCTTGCTTCTCCACTTCAAACCACCACATCGGCCGGTCATGCATCTCCCTACAAAATTACTGAAAAACCCTTGGGTTGTACTCGACATCTTAGAATCGTGAGCATTGGCGCAGGAATGAGCGGTATCAATATGATCCGTTCATTGAGACTCCATCTCACAAACTACGAGCATACCGTTTACGAAAAGAACCCGGAGCTTGGCGGCACTTGGTACGAGAATCGTTACCCGGGCTGCAAGTGTGATGTGCCATCGCACAACTACCAATTTTCTTGGAGACATAATCCGCGGTGGTCAAGCTTTTTCTCTCCGGCTTCTGAGATTCAGGCTTATCTACGTCAAGTGTGTGATGAAGAACGGATGGATAATGTTATCAAGACTGAACATGAAGTGGTGCGAGCGGAGTGGGATGACAAGGAGGGGATATGGCAATTGAAGATTCGAAACCTTCGGACAGGCGGTATTTTCAATGACTACTGTCATTTTCTACTTGACTCTTGTGGAATTTTGAAGTGAGTATCCTCCTGAAATGATCAATTAGCAGTAGCTGACCTGACACCTATCACAGTCACTGGAAATGGCCGCAGATACCTGGATTACACGACTTCAAGGGAGACTTGGCTCATAGCGCAAACTGGCCCAAGGACTTTGAGTATGCTGGAAAGACAGTGGCCTTGATAGGAAACGGCTCATCTGGAGTGCAAATCCTGCCGGAAATCCAGAAGTGTCAGTCATCTCTGCATTACTTTGCATCCCATTATTAATTTTTTTCGCAGACGCCAAAAATGTTGTCCATTTCGTACGGAGTCCTTCATGGATTGTACCATCCAGACTTCAACTTCTCGCTCGGGGTGCTGGCGATGGTATTTTGAGTGAGATTGAAATGAATGGCGACGAAACTTTCACCGTAGCGCAGATTCACAAATTTGAATCCGATCCAGCTTTCTACCGCAAGTTCGTGAAAGCAACTGAGGAAGTAGTCAATGGCAACTTCCCGCTGGTAAGTGTAGATGCCCGCTCATAAGCTCTCGGCAGGGAGTGAGACTAATCGTAATGACAGGTATTAAAGGATACCGAGTTTGCCGCCACAATGCAGAAGAAGGCGACAGAGTACATGACTCAAGCCTTAGAAGGGGACAAACGCCTCTGCGAAGCTTTGATACCAAAGTTTCATCTTGGATGCCGACGCTTAACACCTGGAATTGGCTATCTGGAGGCTGTGAAACAGCCAAACGTGAGAGTAGTAACATGTCCAATTGTCAAAATCGTCGAGGATGGGTTCGAAATCCCAGATGGAGAGGTCATCAAAGTGGACGTCATTATCTGCGCAACTGGGTTTGACGTTTCTTTTCGCCCAAGATTTCCCATTATTGGTCCGGCAGGGAACCTTCAAGATTTGTGGACGGAACAAGTTCCTAAATCGTATATGTCATGCGCGATCCCTGGATTTCCAAACTATTTCAGTGAGTGGAATACTCTGCGTTGTCGAGGCACTTACTAACAGGGGAATTCCAGATTTCCTGGGCCCAAATGCGCCGATTGGACATGGCAGTGTGTTTACCATCACGGAACACATCGCCAAGTATCTGACACGCATCATCAAAAAGTGCCAGACAGAAGATATTAAAGCCATTTCTCCTAGAAAAGCCGCAGTTGAGCAACTTTTTGAACATATACAGAAATTTATGCCACGGACTGCCTGGAGTAGCAATGGCTGCGTGTCATGGTTCAAAAACGGAACATCAGATGGACCTGTCACGGCTCTTCACCCGGGTAGTCGAATCCATTTTTTGCACATGTTGGAGACGTTTCGAGGTGAAGACTGGGAGTATACATACATTAATGGTGAGAACCGATTTCAATATCTGGGAAATGGGTTTTCAACCAAGGAGAGTGATGGGGAAGACTCGACATGGTATTTGGATGAGCCAGACAAACTATGATGAGATTCCAAATGGTTTTCTTTCGGGGATTGGTGATACGAACGCGATTGAATGTAAAATAGCTTCTAAAACATTATAAAAACTCTATTGTATTCATATTTTGTCCGTATCAATTGTTGATTTTTTTTATTGCTGGCTAATAATTGGGGTGTGTGAGGTGTGAGAGTGTTGCGACTAGGCAATCTGTGTAGGACTGTGTTACTACCACAGTAGCGGATCGAGCTGCTACGACCATCCAGGAGGCTCAGTGAAGAAAAGACCTCGTGTTAAGTGGCCACGTTCCTTGTATACCAAGAGACTTAAAACCGGCAGTAAAGCTTTGGTGTAATGCACATGGGCGTACTGTGGGGGCTGTTGCATCCAGTTACTGGCATGATGCCGAGTATTGAGTAGCGTGAGAGCCGAGTACCACTGTCTCGGCACTCAACAGCTACCGAGCATTAATCCTCTGTTCCATCCTCACTATTGGCAAAAAACTATGCAGTGACATAGGTCGATTGTTTTTTTATTAATTTCTTTAATTAGAACAGCATATGAAGGTCAGCATATCATCGCTGGATCCACCAACTGGTGAGCCAATATATTTAATAGTCAGTCTATACTTTATTCATCAATGCCGAGCTCGGTACACGGTATATTGTTAGTGTGCTTCGTAATGCGTGAGAAACTTGGAATATTTAATAAAGAAATGTTGGCCCTGGCTCACCAAATCAACTGGCATCGCTTGATAGACATCCTCATTCACTTTTTATTTTCCAAACCATTTCCATGGACCAAAGCGATGATAAGATGTCTGAATCGGTTGGAATTCAGTTCATCTCGACTGGCTCTGCTCAGCTGCGACGAAGAATGGTAAGCCAGCCCATCACCACAAGCAGCGTGCCGATGCGGTTTTTTCGGTCCTTGACAGACCGGACCTGGTCAGAACCCTTACCCATTGGAGTCTTTCTCATATCACACCCTGATGGCCCCATTCTCTTCGACACGGGGGTGTCTCCGTCGTGTGTCAACAACCCAGGATATCTCAGCGCCATGAACCCGGCCAATTGGTTCACAATAATCACGGCCAATTCTGACGAAGGGATTTTGACACAATTAGAGGCACTTGATGTAAGGCCAAGCAGTCTACAGGCAATTGTCATTAGTCACCTACACGATGACCATGTTGGGGGCCTGAGAGATCTTGTGGTGGAGGCACCAAATGTTCCTGTTTTTGTAAGCGAAGAACATTGGGAGGCAATTGGAAAACACCAGACGATCGCGTCTCTTAAAGGATTCACGCCTAAGCAGTGGCCGCCAATTTTTTCTCCGCAATTACTCAAGTTTGAAGACCGTCCCTTGGGCCCGTGGAAAGAATCATGCCCTATCACCAGAGATGGACGAGTGTTGGCTGTAAAAACTCCAGGCCACGTTCCGGGCCATGTCTCTCTGGTTGTGCATGCGGTGGATCAGACAGAAAACTGCACAACTTACTTCTTGCCTGGGGATGCGACGTATGCAGTGGATTGTTTGGATAGGGAGGAGCCGGATGGGGTCACTGAAGATCCCATGTCAGCCTTCCAGAGCTTACTATTGATCAAGGAGTTTGCGCGACAGAACAGAGTGGTGGTTTTGCCAAGTCACGACCCCAAGACGCCGTATTTCTTACAGAATCGCGTCATCTACACACCAACAAGCCGCTCTTAAGTGCAAACCTACATCAAGAGGCGGAAATTGAAATGTTGTTGATGGAGTCATACCCAGTTACTCGTCGTGGCGTAAGAGGTTCTGTTCAGGGAGAAGAAGCGCATCATTATTTTTTGCAAGACAACGGAGGCTGCTTGGGTATGTAATAAGCTCAATTCGGGTGGATTTTTAAGCCTCTGGCGTTTGAACAAGGTTATTCGGCATCGTTAGATGGAACAACGAGTGAGATTTTTGTCTCAACAGAAAGACCCTTTTCCTCGCGGATAATTCGTGCATTTGTGACAAATATGTGATTCTCCAAAGCCTTGAGCGCCGGGTCACCTACAAGAAAGCTAGCGGATCCGGCTGTAAACGAGGTATTAGTGTGTATTGCCAAAGCGTCGCATTGAGGGGGCTCACTGGAGGCACCAAAGTGTGCACTCTTGGCGTCCGGATGGCCAGAAAAGAGCTTATGAGCATTCTCATCCAGCTTCAAAATTCCGTTGTATCTAAAGTCAATGGCATGACCTTTGTCGGTTCTGTTTATACGGTTAGTGGAAAACGTTTTGTTGAAAAGCAAGTAAGTAGATGTCGTACTTTGCAATAGCCCTCAGCTCAATACGGCCATGGCTTCCATCTGCATCAAAGGAAAGCCAATCTGCGCCGAAAGTAACTTCGGCCTTGAATGCAGGTTCAAAGCCTGGGATGCTCTCGATCGTTCCCGTTGGTGTGGTCTTGTTTCTGCGTCAGCTTGCATCCAAGACGAAGGGGAAGACAGCATACGATGTGTGTCAAACCAGATCCACTATGTACCGTTCCTGATCATACGGCTTCCGATCAATATGGTAATTTGCCTCTTTATCGTGAGGAATATCATGCTTACCAAAGGCACTCTGCTGGTCAATGTTCATTCTCGAGATGATAGCCGGCTTAAGGCTCGGGAACCC
Organism: Cladobotryum protrusum; assembly: GCA_004303015.1. Taxonomy (NCBI): domain Eukaryota; kingdom Fungi; phylum Ascomycota; class Sordariomycetes; order Hypocreales; family Hypocreaceae; genus Cladobotryum; species Cladobotryum protrusum. The sequence goes on from RZGP01000008.1 coordinate 6,463,400, forward strand.
GGTGAGTTTTTGTGCCATGGCTCTGGATTGTAGCTTATTGAGAGTTGTACAGGCATATGGAACATTTCATGAGGGCTGTTGGAGGTCATTCATGGTAATTTATTTGGGCTCCAGCCTAGAAAAGCCTCAGTCTTACGATGGCTGATTTGCTGGTCGGCTGGCGGGTCGGCCCGCCTACGATGGACGGAATTCAGATGAGTACCAATAACAAGGTAGTACGTATTGTATAATGGATCCATTTGTCAACATATGGAGTCATCAAGAGCGGTGTGAGAGGGACCTCCCATAAAATCCGAAGAGAGGATCTGGCACTGGAGCGGGGGAATGACGGCCAGGTAAGAATGAGGTTTTTATTAGACTATACGTAGACTTGAACCGCCCTTTTGCGCTTCCATATCATCCTTTACACGATCTATCTGCCGATAAAAATGCCACAACCGTCACGCTTGATCGTTGAATTTGCTGGATAGCTGCTTGCGTGGATGGCTCGACCATCACCCATCATATAAAACGGACATTTAGAATAACCCGAAGCCATCTTGCAGCGGTTAAATGGTACTTAACCATTATGGAGCCATCGATTAGGTGAATGGATAGTCCGGTTGTGGGGAATTCATTATGCACAGAGGCACACACCAACAGCCTGAAAGAACGTCACTTACCCCGCCCGTGCTTGTCGGTTCGGAACTCTCACTCAGTCCGATTGAGCTTCGCTCAGTGTGGTGTTTAATCCACGATTCAGATTGCAGATTCTTCCCACGTATACTACGATTGGAATGCAACCTCTCATTTTTATGCGCTCTATGTTTATGCATCTCGCAGTCTGCTTATCGATCATCCCAGGCTTGTTGCAGTGATCAACAGCGAGCCCAAGTTTGCCATGTGTGATCACATAGATAGTGAATACATGTTGCACAGGAAAACGGATCTACATATTAGTCAGTCCTAAGATTCGCATACCAAGCACACAACGGGTCTTGCTCTCCCTTTTCCATTTCCAGCCTCGACCTCCCACATGACTACATCTTCATCCAGAGCCGCTCTCAATGAATATATAACAATGACACAGAAGCAGATGCTCGAGTTTTTGACTCACCGCTACAAAGCTATTGAATCGTATAACAAAGAACTGAATCCACCAAGATCAGGCTTCCCTAGAGGCATGGCTCAAACCACATGACATATATCTATAAATTCACAGGCAGTCATAGTGACTCCCTATTTATTCATTTCTACTGCTGCTTTTTTATATTTGCTTAACCTCGCTCAAAGTAAGGGCTCAGTTAGGTTGATTGTTGATTTCGATAACAAACATACTATATTCTCATCATGAATAATGCGCTCTTGAACATCTTCAATATCAGCAATTTTTTCCGAACCTTGATGCTTGACCTAAAAGAGTGGACTTCTTAGCATATTTTCAGGGATTCATGTCTTAACCTATGCAAACTGTCATACAGCGGGTCGACGATGTTCCTGCATCTCTGGTCGACCACATACGTCAGAGACCTTGACAACACGATCGAAGACAGTAACTCCCATAGCCCAGTCCCTATATACATCTCAGCCTGTGTATCTCGCATATGTTGAAGTAGGACATCTTATCAAACTCATAGCTCTACAGTCTGTTTCTCAAGTCACTATCTCAGTTTTGAATGATCGCGCCTCAGTATTAACTCATGGACCTACGATAGAGAACTCATGAAGACGTGAAAACAACATGCTCATGAAGTAAACTTGATCAAGCTTCTTGAATTGCATTTACGCGCAGTCATACCGTCATTACAGCGGTGCTATCTTCTTTTCTCGTCTCCATCAATCTTGTTATCCTATCTAATAGTGCATAAATAAATACAACACATGATAGCCCCATGCAAGGTGGAAAATACTGAGAACTATGCCAGCCAAATAAAAGCCAGCCGCGGCGCGCTGCCTCAAGCATGCCCCAGAAAAGTCAAGGTCAATACGACCGTCACGCCAGGGATGGGCCAAGTCAGCAGCGGCAGTTATAGCACTCGTGTAATAACCCGTGCAGAAAATTCCCAGGCTAGACCAGAGCCATCACCTATATATACAGTTTTCATAGCAGCCCAGATTATCGTAAGCCTTCAGAGACATCAAGATGAGCGGGCAGATAAGAATATTTTGGCTTATAGTGAAGGTCAGGGATAGAGTCGTGCTCAGAAGCGGGGCAACACGCAGTAAGAGAGACCGACCATTATAATACATATCGAAAGCGAGAGCGTTGCAGACCGGCAGTTGAAGGAACACATATAAAGCATTCAGCGTGATCAGCTAAATCTCAAATGATACAGGCTTGCAATGTATAGACCTATATGTGTGTATGTTGGTAGATACTCATGGTATCAACGTATTCTGGCACGGCCGTCAAATCCACGACGATTGGCAGGTTCCAAAATTCCGGCAACAAACATGTAGCACTCCAGACATACACCGAACGGGGCTCGTATAGTTTGTGGTGGCTGACAGGGTCGTTCGGCAAATATTCTATCCATGTTAGCGATCAAATCATCCACATCCCGCCCTTACATTGTATAGAGGATGCGGTGTGATTGGCATCGGAGAAAGTTGCCGGGTTGCAAGCTGGGCATCGTAACCTTGGGCATCATCCCACATACCCAGATGTGGATACAACGCTCCGGCTCTGACAGGCAGGTGAAAATGATGAAGCGCAGGGATAGGAGCACCAAATGTAAGACATGCGCCGTATCTTTGGGCACTGATGATATGGCCAAGATAACTACATAAAGCTCCAGAAAACCCCAAAATCTTGCTCTTGTTGGTGAATCAATCCATTCCAAAGATCTTTATCATGTTGTGCAGAAAAATAGTATATGGGCTTTCCGCCCTCTGGTGCTCGGTGGCTGTCGCATCTCAACCCACAAATGGCTCTCCCGAGGCCTCAGCAATTCCACTACCCCACCGTCTCGTTACGCAGTTCGAGGCTACAGACATTTGGATTGAAAATCTCGCTGTTCGGCCAAATGGAAACCTCCTGCTCACAAGCTTTTTACCAAATGCTTCGCTCTATGAGGTGCTGAGACCAGATAGCCCATCACCTACCCGCCTCCGCCATTTTACGATCGAGAGCATTACCAGTCTGCTTGGCATTGCAGAAGTTTCACCAGACTTCTATGTCTTTGTTGGCGGCAATCTCAGTTTTGCGTCAGGCGGAGTCGAGGGAACCTGGGGGCTTTGGAGTGTTGACTTTAATGCGCCGTCGCCATCTCCCAAGCTTGTCACCCAGCTTCCTCAGGCATTTTTGCTTAATGGGGTGATCATCGCGCCACAAAAGAACAGCCACCTGGTCCTAATCTCAGATTCTTCACTGAACCTGGTCTGGCGCGTTGACCTTAAAACCCAAAAGGTGGACATAGCGGCACAATTCCAAGACAACAGCGTCCCACCAGTGGGATTGGTCGTGGGGATCAATGGCATTAAAATTCACGATGGATTTCTCTGGTGGACCAACCGCACCACCACCACGAACCCGTCAACTGGCCAACCCGAGACAGATATGTACCGGATCCAAGTGGACCAAAATGGAAGCCCTGTTCATAATGCCAAGGTGCAAAAGGTGGTTGAGTTTCCAACCTCAGCCCTTGACGACTTTGTCTACGGCCCGGGAAGCAGGGATATAAAATGGGTGACAACAAATGTCGGTAACAGGGTCTATGCCGTTGGCGCGACCGGGCAGAAAGTCCTTGTTGGTGGATCGGCCAACTCGACAGACTTTGCAACTGCCACAGCATGTCAATTTGGAAGGACAAAGCACGATTCGAATATACTGTATGTTACAACCGGAGGCGTATCTGGAGTAGAGGGCGGAAGAGTGGAAGCCATTGATACCACCGGATTCTACCTTTGAAAGTCGCCGCACTTCCATATGGTGGGTTTCTTTATGTTATGATATAATGAGTCCCCAACAACTTGCATAAATTATGTGTACAAGATCCAACGTGTCCATATTTGCCCTTGCGAATGGTTGCTGCACATATGTTGCTGCTGTAACGAAATAGGCACTACCCTAGAAACAAGATTCTGTATTTTTAAATCAACACTAGTGCGTCCGGTCGAGATCATTTTGATACCAATCAATAAAATGAACTCTGTTTTGTTTTTTTTGCAAGAATGATAACTTCCCGAAATACAAGGTTGGGGCGTGGCGTCGACCAGTCTGTTAGCGTCAGGGGGCCATCAATTTCAGCCCTGCATACAGGTTGACAACGGCAATCATGTCCAGCTTGGCGGTATTCGCTATCAACAGGTTGGGTAACCAACTATCATTAAATCTACAAAAGACCAAGCGTCGCAATCCCCACGCGACGCATTCCCGACAATTGAGTCCTTTGCGTCGACGCTCTATCTAGGTTGGCAGTGCACTTGTTCCGTCGCTTCTTCAGCCCCTATGGAAAGGATGCATTCATTCAACGTCAATTGTCGCCTCAAAAGACACTTGGGATATAGTGGCGTGGTCCAGATCAAGTTCTGGGGCGCCGGATACGGTTTGGACCGCTTCTTAAATTGGCAGATGGCATTCCGAGACCCAATAGTGTCGGGGCCATGCGTTAGTACCCAGATCGACATTTGTTTATTGGGTGGATTCTGAGATGCTTGTTGACCACTCATCACTAGAAGCTGAACACACATGTCTCAAAGAGGTAACCCACTAGCCAATGCGCAGTACCTTTATTTACATGTTCATTCACGAATATATAAGGCGTTTGGCGTTTGGACTGTGGTCAATGATCAACTGCAATTATTATTTTTTGGGTCAAATCAGAGTCCAATCATCCAAGATGGTCAAAACCAACAGTTTATTTGCCCTGCTGGCGCTGGGAAGTGGTGGTGCACTGGCCTTTAACCCACCACCTCCTGACACTCAAATCACCTGCTCCACAAGACTTGGGCCAAAGTCTACCAGAAATGTCCCGACCTACACCTCAACTACGACGAAAACCATAACTCTAACCAAGAAGGTCACCGCAACCCCCATCTCGACCGTGACGCCCAACCCTCGTACAAAAACTGTGAAGAAGTGGTCATCTATAACAGTCACTGTCACAGGTCCGACCACCACCGATGTTGCCACCATCACATCGACGAGTAGGAAATTCTCACCATCATAAGAGGGCTTGGCCACTAACAACATATAGGTACCGGCTATGTGACGATAACCAATGTCGTTATAGATACACAGACCGAAACACAGGAGGTCACATCAACAACCACACCAACCAGTACCGTAGCCGCTCCTCCAGGCTTTACTCCAGTGGTTCAAGCACCAGGCTATGTGCCCAAAGTCAAGGCTCGCGATGAGACTCTTGACGTGAGAGATGCGGGCTCTCTGCAGTGCAAGAAGGGCCCCAAGGGGGGGCCTCCGTCATTCTACCCTCCTCTATACCCTGAATGCGTCGATTGTCTCAAGGTTATCAAGCCATCAGTGATCAAGACTGTTACTTACACTGCGAAACCACGCACGGTAACACTGAGACCTAAGACGAAGACGATCACCAATACCATTGTTCAGAAATGTACAACGACTCTATTCCCTCCAGATGTGACAAGCACTGTGACAATCCCGGCGTCAACCATCATCACGGCATCCGCTGACTCAACATCTGTGACAACCGTAACTGTTACGAGTAAGCAGATTCCACCCTCTTCATTTGGTAGGGATCTAAACTAATTTTCTCTCCAGACACAATTTCGATAGTCGCACCCACCGCAACTTTCTACGCCGCCTGTGGCCCCGAAAACTTGGTCTCTACTGCCAATGGTGGCTTTAGTATTGGCATCATTGGAACCAACTCGGCTGGCTTTAATAGTGTCGCTGGTATCCGTGACCCTTATAATTGCTGTGCCCACTGCATGACAAGTACAAACTGCCGAAGTTCCTTTATGACCAGCACTACTTGCTACAACATTATACCGCGGAATGGTGTGTGCACCCCTGGCCAATCTAACGGCGATTTTTTCCAGACTTTCCCCAATCATGATGCACCATACGTTATTAGTAACGGGCCATGTGGTTTATTGCAAATAAGGGAATAGCGCGTTAGAATAGATTGTATGTCAATCGCATTTTAAGGATGTTATACTATTGCATGATTGAGACATGTTTGGTAGCTATTTAAGCTTGGTGGTCACATGTTCATAAAAATTTAGCTAATATACTTATTTCATTCACCTTTTTCATTCACACTTTAAGCCAAATTTGCTACGGCCCACGTGCTGGATATGTGTTATGCGTTGAGCTCAAGGATTGTCTTAGGTTAAGTTGTAAGACACAACTAGATCCGTATCTAATGTCATACCTACCCAGTCTTTTAACCATTATGCATGGACTACTAGAATAAACATGAAGCGGGCAGATCCAGTTTTGGTATCCGTCTACGATGCGCTCAACATCCGAGCATTCATTCCCGAGGTTTAAAGATTTAAGCTGATGCAGCTTCATGAATTGAATACTGGCCTTCTGCGGGGTGCACTATATATCTTTGAATGATTGCGTATGTCCGGCTTCTTCACCAGGCCTGCTTGATATCTTGAGGGAGCTAGGCGTGGAGGCTGGCCAGATATGGAATTGAGTTGATTTTAAAAACAATTAAATGAAAAGAAGAAAGCAATTACACCGAAATGTATTGGCCACCATATTAACCAGACATCTGCCACCCACCCCAATCCCACGGTTTCAAATTCGTCACATTTGGGGAGAATGTAACATTGATACGGGTCTCCCATACTTCCACATCTGGCGTAGGGTCCGCACCGTTCCAGAAGCCTGTGGCCCCTACAAACTTTTTGAGGATCTCTCTCTTGATTGGTTTCTGTGAAGCAGTGTAGGGAATTTCTTCATCGTCTTTCAATACTCTCAGCAAATACGGCCGCATGTACGCGGGCAGGGTATCAGAAAGGTCGGTGTGAAGACGGCGCAGTGTCACTTCCTCTGTAGGGACCGTATTCTTCTTCACTCTGATGAGGGCGCCACAAACCGCCCTATTTTCATGGTCTGGAACACCAATAACGTAGGCTTCAGCGAGGTAAGGAAGGCTTGTCAGGGCGTCCTCTACTGGTATTCTTGGGATTCGCCCAATGACTGTTGAGGGGGTTTGTTAGACCTTTGTGAAGAATGGTGTCCAATCACATGGTAAAATACTCACAATCATCCCGAGCTCGGCCATCGAAAAAATACTCGCCGTCTACTATGTGGCCCAAGTCGCCCGTCTTTAGGTAACCTTGATCATCGAAAGCTTCACGGGTGGCTTCTTCATTCCCAATGTACCTATAGATATTGTTAGGCACTCCCGGTTTTCGACAATGATTTCATGCGATTGAACCATTTTTTCTTACTTGATCAGCATCCACGGACTCTTCACTAGAATCTCGCCATGATCCCCTTGAGCCAATTTTACATCCACAGGTGGATCTGTGGTCAGCGTACCGACTGAACGCTACATATACCGCTGTTAAGATGCATTCTCAAGGAGTTAACGATCAAAATCCTGCACAACGTACCTGGCTATTTCTAGGCCTGCCAATGTCCACTTCCATTACTCCACCACCGCATTCTGTCGATCCGTAGCCATTTTGATGTGGCAATCCAGTCAAATCGGCCCAAAATTTCAGCACGGTGGGTGCGAGGATAGCGCCGCTATATTTGATCTTGCCTATATTCTTGAAGCCGTTGATGTATTCATCTTTTTCGTCCTTCTCAAGATGAATGAGCTTCTCGGTGTACACATTCATCATTCCTCGAAGTAAGGTTGGATTGAATATAAGGTTCGTAATCCGATGCTTCCTCAAAATATCCCAGAAATCTTCTGCCGGAGACTTTTGCTTGATTATGTAGACCGTCATTCCTGTCATAGGGGGGGTTATGAGACTCGCAAAACCACCTCTCCAGTGCGGTGGCCGATAGCTGAGTACCGCGCTCCCTGGCTTCATAGCACGCTGAACCACAAGGCACTGCCTAGGAAGTACTGCTGCTTTGGGTATTCCCGTGGTTCCTGACGTGAACATAACTATGCCTGGACCATTCGGTGCCAGTTCAAGATCCTCGTCGATCCCAATGTCAATATCGCTTAGGGGTGAAGCAGCAGTAGAGACGAGAAGTGAAATAAGTCCTAATTCTCTCCCTTGTTGCTTGACATATTCACTTATGCTGTCTGCATGGTCGATATGAGATCCGCCGATAAGCATAGCTGCTGCCTTTGCCTCTGTGATATGATGGTGGGCTTCCTCGGGGAGAATGCCGGATGCTAGACTGTAGTCAGTTGGCACTCTTAATATGATCATTCCTGGCATACTTACCAAGAGGTAGACATGCACCACCAATTGCTCGAATTGCGAAGAAGGCGACGATAAATTCATATCCCCCGCGTGTTAAAGCGCACACATATGGATGTTCCTCATGCAATAGGCCGTGGGCATCTAAGGCTGATGGAGGGAGACTCGCTTGAAGCAAATCGCGTGTTTGGACAATATCGCTCAGAAGCTCGGCATATGTCTTATCAAATCCATATGCATCATGGATGATTTGATCGGTTGTGAGTTTAGCAGATGCAAGAAGTTTCACCAGAATGGGATCTTTCGGAAACTTCTTGATGTTGGAAGTGGCCATGGCTGTTGTTGGGCTTGCCGCTGCTGGCCCAATGAATATGTGCCCTTATCTAAAGAGGGAACGGACTATAGGGTGGTTGAATATACACCAACTGTAGTTTGACGACCCAGGTATAAATGAGGAACAGTCAAATTGATGATGCTGCTGTTGACATTGGAGCTTAGCAGTGGCAGACAGTTTTGGGGGGGGGGGGGGTCCTTAAATGCTTTAATTACAAATGCCGTAGCAGAACTACGAGAATGCCCAGCGACACACAAGCCAATCGATGTATGCATGTTTCAATTGACTAAGAATAAGCCGCAGAATTAACCGAATCAACCTAAGATAAAATTCCCGTCATAGATTGTATAAAGTGGTGATAGACGTAGGTAATTAGAACACCGGACCTGATAATAGTGCATATTTTGCTTCATCTTAGTAAGTTATTTGCCACGATGTTACTGCTGATAGGACGTGATTTGTCTTCAACGTATCTAAGATACAGTTACGCCATGCTCCATTTGCACCAGCCTGCGTCATGAGAAACGTGGACTAATAGCGGTGTGGCTATCATCCTTGCTTCCAGAGACGGGCGATGTAGCCAAACACGCCCGGCGCGTCCCCTACTTTCGCTCAATCTCCCTTGTTTTTTCATCTCCCCCGATTGTAGAGTAAAGCATCTGGGATGAACTTCGACCCCTGTGTGCCGAATGCATTAGTAAACAAAAGGCCTGGCTTGTGTTGCCTTGTTTTTGGAGACCGATTTAGACCGGAAAAAACCATCTCCTTTTGGCTTCTCACCTGGTGTGGGGTTGGCGGGGTAAACGTGGGGTCATGGTCTTCGTGACGATGGCTCTTTAATATTTGCTTCTAGCTTGAAAAGGATCCTATGAGGCACCAGTTCTACAAATAAGATACACGTTTACCACAGGCAATAGGAAGCCGAATATCTAACGGCGAATCACAAGACGTAGGTATAGTTGTGGTCTAAGTTTGGTTAAGACGAGGTGGTTTATTTCACCTCGTATGACGCGACTATAACAACTCCTTTACAGCGAGTAATTATTATTATTATTATTATTATCTGCCGTGTAACCCTCCATCAACCGGCATGCGAACCCCAGTGACATAGTTCGAAGCAGAGCTGCAAAGAAACAACGTGACTCCCTTGAAGTCTTCTGGAAGACCCCATCGCCCGGCCGGAGTACGCTCCAAGACCTTTTCTTTGAATCCGGGTTCTTTTTCAAGGTAGGGGCGTGTTAGCGGGGTAAGAACATATCTGTTGAAAGATCAGTCAACTTGTATGGTATCCGCACAAGAAGGCATCTACTCACCCAGGACAGATACAGTTGACTTGGATGTTGTGCTCCGCCCACTCATTGGCAAAAGCTGATGTGAATTGATTGATGGCACCCTTGGTTCCAGAATAAACAGAGAGGTTGATAGTGGCAAGCATGCTCGCCACGGAAGAGACATTGAGGACTTTGCCGCCCTTTCCGGCAGCAATCATGCGCTTGCCAACCTCTTGAGTCATAACATAGGGGGCTCTCATGTTGATGTTGAAGGTCCTCTCGCGGAAGTCGTCGTCAACATCGACTATGGGCAGGTGTCCACTCACCCCTGCGCAATTGATGAGGATATCGATTTGGTGGCCATCGCGATCTGTGATTTCCGCCACGGTTTTTCTGATTTCGTCCACACTGGCAAGGTCGCAGTCATACACGTCGACTTTCACAGGAAGCTTGGATAGTGCGTTCTTGGTTTCGGTGCTGGTGTCGCCGGGGATCTGGATAATAATAATGTTAGCTCCCGCCTCAGCGAGGGCCTCAGCCATGGCGCCACCGATTCCACCATTGGCGCCGGTGATGATGGCTGTCTTGCCGTCAACGCGAAAGAGATCGAGAACCGGGCTCGACATGGTGAAAGTCGTGAAGCACTAATTGAGATAAAAGGCTGATGGGATATGAAAGAAAATAGGCCACAAGTTGACCAAGGAGACTGGATAAATAAACGATTGAAGACTCAGAGTACCTGTGATGATCTCACGTCATATCCCCCGCTCTCCAACAGCCAAAAGTGTGTACGCCAACTCGACTGACCTGCGGCTCGCGTTTACAACTTGGGAAAACCGAGATAATTACTCCACAAAGGACTCTTCCACCCCGCAGCGGAACGGATCGGTTCTCGCTGGCTACAAGTTACACGGTAAAATATGCGTGGATACATGAAACTGGGATTTTTGGTAAAGTGGTTGCAAAATGGGTCGTCCAGATCTGCCAGCTGCTATGCATGGTACCTGCAACAGAGGCTTGGGTCACTTAGTGTTTGGGCAGTCTCTCTCTTTCCAGACGTTATTCGAAGTACACGTAGTGATTTCACGATACTTCATCTGTCAACAATTGCTCAAGCAGATGAGTTCCTGAATCTAAGTAAGTTCAACGCCTGTTTTGGGCGCCCAAGAGACATATGCTGAGGCCAATGACTCGTTACGCATTATTTTTCATGATAGAACAAAGGAAGAAAAAAAGTCAGGTGGCTATGAATACTTTCTTGGTCATATTGAGAAGTCTGGAATTTTTGCGGCTAGAGAGATGATGGAGCTGAGCGGAACGTCGTAATTAGCCCTTGCGAGTATGCGGCAAAGCGCCATTCCGTGAGATAATAAATTGGTGTCTTAAAATCACACAGGGAAGACAGGACAGCTGAACGATGTAGGTATTTCATCACTGCTCCTTGCCTTCAGAATATACCCCGGTATGCTTTGTCAAAGCGATAGCTTTATGTCATGTCTCAGTCTGTAATTGTCACGCGTGGGCGAAAAAATCAATACGCTACGTGTAGCGTGGCACGATGGTTTCCCCCCTTAACTATCTTTCATTGTTTCCCATCCGTATTTCTGCCTTAAACCCTGCGAGACACGTTTGCAAGGCTGCGACATTATAAATGCACAACGCATTCCTTAATGGGCTCATCATCACTCACGACCTTGAAAAAGTACTGTTACCATCATGCGACAATTTATTCATGCTTTCAGTAATAAGCGCCATCGAGCGAATGCGACAGCCGGCCGCCTACAGGATGGCAAAGTCATACCGCTTTCTTCTGGAGACGACAATCTGCTTTTCCAGACCATGGTTGTCGGCGTTAGTTTTGTATTCAACGATGTACTGGATCATGACAAGCTCCGTGATAGCATCACAATATTGGCTCAAAAAGACGGATGGAATAAATTAGGTGCCCGATTGCGCAGTAGGGTGAGTATGTTTCGGAAACAAAACACGAATCGAGAATCTAATTAAAGTGTTACAGAATGGACGCTGGGAGTATTACATTCCAAGCGAAGACGCTGCTGAGAGACCAATCTTGACCTACACCCATCAAACGTACGATATGGATATTTCCGACCACCCAGTAACATCTCAATTGCCAGGAGCTTCTATCACGGGTCCAGTCGTGGAAGAAATTCCTAATATATATAAAAGTCTTATTCGCCAACGAAATTCTCCCAAGCTACCTCGAGATTACCTCAAGTCCGACATTTCGCAGCTTGGGCTGCATATTGTGTCATTTAGGAATGCAACCATTGTATCGTTGTCATTTCCTCATACTTTGTGCGATATGATGGGAATCGAACTGGTTCTAAAGGCACTGTTAAGCATGATTGAGGGCAAACCTGAAAACGTACCAAAACTGTGTGGGGTTGATCACGACGCATTTGCTGAGTTTGGTCGCAATCCCACGGAAACTCACAAGCTCGCGAATTACCAACTATCTTCAGCTAACTACGTGATGCAATATGCTCTCAGCTTCCCTACTGAGCTTTTGTTTGGCTCAGAGAAACGCCTCGTCCGTATTCCAACATCCTTCCTTGACAGCCTTAGGAAAAAGGCATTAGAAGAGCTCACCGCGGAGAACTTGGCCAGCGCGGGCACATTTCTGAGTGATGGGGATATCATATGTGCTTGGTGGAGTCGTTTAGTGGCTATAGCACAATTGTCTAAACGCTCGAAGAAGACGATTGTAATAAACAATCTCCATTCCTTTCGGTCTCTTGTATCACCGGATGTGCTTTCGGCTGGATCTGGCTTTCTATCTAACGCTTTGGACACGATTCCGACCTTGTTGCCAATGCAGGACCTTGTTAAAAAGCCAATCGGATATTCAGCACTGAAAGTCCGCCAGTCCATCATTGAGCTTAACACAAGAGGGCAATCGGAAGCATATGCTGCTTTGTATCGGAAGTCTCGCTTCAAGTTCCCTCCCTGCTTTGGCAATGGCCCCTCACATATGATTACAATCACCAACTGGAGCAAGACGAAATATTTTGATATGGATTTCTCTGCTGCTCTTAAAGATAGAGCGGCGACACCAGGCATACCCCTTAGGCCATCAAGTATTCAATGCTGGGAAGGAATGTGTTTTCCAAACTTTTTCCAAATTTATGGAAAGGACGCGGAGAAGAGATACTGGCTATCAGGTTATATGAGCAGCAGGGATTGGGACAAGGTTCAAAATGCTATGAAGAATGAACTTCTGAATAATATGTCATGATAGTTGACTGCGTTAACTGTTCTATCTTCTATAGCCTTGGTGGTAACATGCTACGCTGGGTTTGGAAGACAGAGTGTATCTAGCTATTCCAATGTCAATGGTTTTAATATTACCTTTAATGATGACCCAAGGGGTCGAATGCACTGTAGTTTACTGCTGTCGAGTTGTATCCACCGCGATGATGACAGCAGCATATATCTGTACCTTAGGGATCTAACCATCCCGTTATGTTGTCACTAAACATCAAATGGAGTAGATGTATTTCGAAGACCTCTCCCCGTATCCCTGTATCTGTGGCCATATGAAACAACTCGGGTATCTTAAGATACTGAGCTATCTTACTAGGGGTCATGTATTAAAAATCCATGCGCTAGTAACCGTGGGTACATGCATGCATAATCATTTTTGGGCCCGCCCCAATATCTTCATCAATCCGAAAATAGACGACTGAACGAACTATCAAGGTAGAATGAAGGGATGCACATACACTCGCCAGGCAGTGATTGCCGTTGTGGAGTCGACAATGGTTCCGTCTGTGTCTAACAGATAGTCAGTAAAAATAGCCCGTGAGACCAACGCCTCGCTTCGTCCTTCCTCATATTGATACTAGACCAGTTAGACTATCACCTTGTAGTGCCAAGCAAAAGTTAGTGTAGACCCAATGTTTATGCAAGGGTGTTGATTGAAACGAATGAAAAGCTCCACCAACATCTTCAGTCTAAAACGTAGGACAAAACAACTGACTTCGGATTTGGAAAGGCTGTTGGTTATGGCAGGTGTTCGGAACTTTCGGATCTACCAAATAGGAAATGATGGCATTGGTAGGGAATATGGAATAGGGGAACAATAGCGTACGGCGCACGTTCACTGATCGTCCAGGGGCCTTGAAGGAGAGAAAAATTCGAGTTGGGGCCAACAGTCCACAGCTCAGTGTGACGAAGATAACATGGTGGCGCACGAAAAGAAGCAGCGACAATAGATTGTAGCGTTTGAACAATATGGACGAGGCAGATAGTCAGTATAAGTAGTTCTGATATACTGCTACTCTCTCTGCAGTTGACTCATGCTCTACCTATTTTGAATCACCAGATATTTGATTCAGCCATCGTGATGAGAAGAGTGCCGTATTACGTTAGGACTGGCGTTGCCACTTCATGTGTCGCTGTGCTCTTTGGGTAAGTCTACAGGCAAAGAACGTTTCTTGGATCTTATGAATATCCGAGAGCAGTATGCTTTGGTGTGGAATCATTAACTTGTATTGATCTGTGAATAGGCTTGACACTGGCAGTATTGGTCCTGTAACAGCTATGCCATCCTTCCAAACCACCGTGGGATCCTTTTCAGCAACTCTTCACGGTGTCATAGTCTCCGCAATTCTGATTCCGGGAGCTATCACTGCTCTTTTCGCTGGCGCACTCGCTCATCGATTTGGTCATGCAAAGGTTATCGCTCTCGGGTCGCTCATCTACGGAGTTGGGGCGGCGATTGAGTGCGGTGCACCCAGTCTCGGTGGCTTCATATTTGGCCGTTTGGTCAAAGGTGTTGGAAACGGCCTGTTTCTCAGCAACGTCTTTGTGCAGGTGTCGGAGATATCACCAGCACGCATTCGAGGAGTGATGACTGCTCTTCCACAGTTCATCACGGTTATGGGTATAGTCATCGGATACTTCATCTGTTATGGGGCATCCCGCTTGGCTAACTCATCTTCATCATGGAGAATCCCCCCAGGTATCGCCTCTGGCCTTGGATTGCTTCTGTCAGGGACCTACTGGATGACACCTCCATCCCCACGGTGGCTGGTTTCAAGGGGACAAATGACTGATGCGTACGAGATGGCTAAACGACTGGGGTTTGATCAGGATGAACAAGACGAGCTTCTCGGTCAATCTATGGCATCTGACACGGCGGAAGAAGCAAGTGCTTTGACTCTCTATGACGCATTATACCTCACGATGGTAGAATTTAAGCAAGCATTTTCTTCTTCTTTTAGAGGGAGAACTGCATTTGGATGCTTCCTGCTGGCGATGCAACAATTCAGCGGGATAGATGGCGTCCTGTATTATGCTCCTATTCTATTCACACAGGCCGGTCTCGATGGAGACCAAGCGACCTTCTTGGCTTCTGGTGTCTCCGCTATCATGATGTTGGCTGTTACAATTCCAGCCACTCTTTTTGCGGACCATTGGGGCCGAAGAATCTCCAGTATCATTGGCGGCATACTAATCACAACGCTGATGTTAGTCATAGGCTCTTTGTATGCTGCTAATGCAGCATCTACAAGCTCGGGGGCAGGTAGATGGATTGTCATAGTATCCATATACCTCTTTGCGATAACTTATAGTTGTACCTGGGCCATCAGCTTTCGCACGTTTCTTGTGGAAAGTCTGCCGAGGAAAACTCGCAGTAGTGCTTCCAGTCTGGCACAGAGCTGTAATTGGGTAAGTTTCATCAATTCCATATTCAACAAAGATGCTGATCCTGCTTTTTCAAGCTTGCAAATTACGTCGTGGCCCTCATTACACCAATCCTGATCTCTAAAACATCATTCGGCGTCTATTATCTGTTTGCGTTCTGCTCACTTCTCACCACCATCATTATCGTAGTACGCATGGTGGAGACTAAGGGACTCAGCTTGGAGGCCATTGAACAAAGATATACTGAGAGACGATCTGATGCAATGGGCAAATCCGACGCAATAGTTCGGTGTGAAATTGCTGTAGACTCGTGCAAACCAAATTAGCGTCGCATAGTTGGATCAATTGGTACAATGTTGTCTTGCAGCACTTTTATTTCAAACGGTGAAAGAATCCATGAAAGGCTGAGAAAATGCCGACCAATCTGTCCTGCCAGACTAACATCGTGTGGCCCCCGATTGCTGTGGAAACCAAGTTTATTTCGGTCAATTGAACGATAGATACCCTAAAACTTGTCCAGAGTATATGATTTCGATCTTTCCTCTGGATTGGTATACGGACAGATCAGTCACAAAATGCCGAGACTGAGTTGGTCATGGCGAGATTAATTCAGCTAATAATAAAGCCACTTACTAATTCCGGCCTTTTGAGGAGCCTTGAAGATAGGAGCGGGATGTGGAACAATAGGGGCCAAAGCTTTGTCTAAATCTATTGAGACTTGACGATAATAGACTTAGGTTTTATCATCTTTCTGACCATGTATCTAGGATGCATGACTGCAGCATTGGCCAATCTTAGATACCGGCAATAAAAGCACGGATCCATTGTTTTCCAACGAACCGCTTGTCGCAGGGGCCAATTCGAAGGTTTCAAGTCTCGAGGACCAACGCCTTGCTCCAACACACTCAGTGGGATAAATATAGAATGCTTATCCTGCTCGCTGGGCGCTTTCTCTTTAAGCTGCAAACTAGTAAGGGATTCTAAGAAGATCGATGTGTATATGGCAGTAGATGTCAGATTTTGGATCACAAGGGAGTGAATGAGCACACAATTATCAGCTATCACGTAGTGAGCTCGCAGTTAGGTCTCGATTAGTGACGGTTTCAATTCTTGACTTCCTCATTCTATGATCGTCGGCCGCGCCGTGACTTCGGCACCGGAATATCCCTTTCCCGATCGCTCTCATCCAGCTCATGACAGTAGAGTAACTTTGTAATTGCTTTTTCACCCTGGTGAGTTGGTCTCTTGCTGGATTTAATAGATTAAGCACAATAAAACCTAGTATTACTTGCTATTTACTGATCATTATAGTCCACGTCTTCATAGTCTTGTACAAAAGCTGCTTGGATTTGGTGCCTTCACTTTACCAACCCTTTCAATGCTTCGGACTTCGTGATCCAACAACCCATGTTTAGCTCATGGACTTTCAACTACAGGATGTCTAATATTTCTCGATTATAGGGTAAACATTAGATCATTAATGTAATGCATATTAATGGAAGATAAAATCACGGAATACGAGACATTCTAGGGATAGACCCCAAGGCTGTCAGGTTTTTGAATCACAAGGTGGTGGATGAGTGCACAATTGGCATTTATGATGTCGCTAATAGCCGTTTCAGTTCTTGCTCTTTTCTAATTGTGGTTGTCGCGTCTACTGAAGAGCTTTCCTTGGCGTGGATAAACCCGTAGAGCCAGCCACTGCCGCGCCGGCATACAAAGGCAAACCAAGTTGGATAGACTACAAGCAGTTGTGTTAATGTGAGATAGAGGTTGGATACCTGCCCTCACCGAACCGAAAACCGGATGCCATACCCGTCTCTCAGGACGCAACTGGCGTTGATTTTGGGATGGAAATATTCGACACCGTCTAAGCAAGTAGGGTTGCAAGCTGAACTCATTGTCAAGGGATTGAGTATGCGGGTAGCTAGTGCGAAGAAAAGTAGCGATCGTAATGCAGATACCTGTATGCCAGACGGTTCAATTATTGCCATGAAGGGTTCAGTGAAAAGACAGATCAGTGCGGAACTTCAAGTCCATGAGCATATAGTACTACTAGGTATGCACCAATGCTGGTGGGGTATCTTTTATTCCCGGTCTTAGATTTACTTCACATCGGTTGGTAGGTATCAGGATAACGTATTTACACCTGGCTAACTGACAGGGTGTTTCGCCTGTGACCAGGTCTTGGATATCCATGCCGGATGTATGTAAAAGGGACGACTGGGATTCCCCTAGATTCCCCGCCCTATTGAACACTCAACAAGTATAAAATAAGACATGGGGGCGATATGTCCGAGGGTGTAATAAAGTACCATCGGTTTGGTAATAGTGCCTACTCTGTTTGTGATTGTAGACTGTGCTTTTTACACATCTTGATATGCCAACCTCCTTGGCTTGTATGACAGCATTTACTTCCACTCACCGTCACGGTTACATCCGGTTGAGACATATCAAATAGACAACGCTGGTACCGCGTCAGGCGTAGACAAAGTACGGTTTATAAGACATGAATAAAGAAAGCTGATGTAGACGTATACATGTCTTAAGACTTATGAATGTTCGAATGGCGGGGTAAGAGCGGCTGGATAAGCCATGCATGCACCTCAGCCATGCCACCTCATGTGATGCGTCCGTGAATCGAATCCGTGGCTTGTTCCTCCACCTGTACTCCGTAACCCAATCATTTCCACCTATTCAGGTTTGAGAGACAAACAGGTATCGGTACTAATTAATCATGTATTGTATCTTGAGTGTGATGAATACACTAGCTGCATAAGATACAGCTGGTCTTGGTATGGGTACTATGCTGGATTGAGAGGGACACATATTTATGCAGGTCGGGCTGCAGTATTACTCATACCGCCCAAAGTGGTCTTGGTAAAACAAGAGCAATTCGAGTCCCCATCGTATGGCGCTTTGTTTATCATCTAATGTAAACGCGCCACAGTTCCATATGCACCCGCACAACTCCCCATTTTCTAATTTTTTCGTACAAACAGCACACCAATGCTTCTCACGTCTACCTGACCTCTCTAGATTTGACTCTACTTGAGTTCACAATGGCGCTCTCCGCCGATTTACTTGCGCATGCCAACACAGGCATTCGCTTTCTACTTACTTTGCCACCTGGCATCGGCGTCGCACTCTTGGTAAGTATCTCATGTTCGTGGAGAGATGAAAGTGACACACACGTGCTAATATGTTTGTGTGAAGATAACTTTGGTGTGTATGGGATATGTATACTATAACTTATGGTTCCATCCTCTCAAAGATTTTCCCGGTCCATTGCTCGGTCGAGCTACTGGCCTATATCGAGTAGGCCAGCTCATCAACGGAAATGTTGGGCGTAACCTTAGCGACATGCATGAGAAGTATGGCGATGTTGTGCGCATTGGACCAAATGAGCTCTCTTTCATCTCACCAGACGCTTGGGACGACATTCGTGGAATAAAAAATGCCAAAATGGCAAAGCCTGGCCTCACTCATGGCCTCTTCCACGAAGAGGAAAACGTCGTGGTATTTGGTGCTTCTCTCAAAAATGTCTCCAAGCTCCGAAGACTGGTCGCCCCAGGACTCTCCCGCCAAGCACTTGACACTTATGAACCGTTCATTGTCCAACTTACGGACCTCCTTGTAGAGAGGCTAGCCGAAAAAGCAAAGGCCGTCAAAACAGCCATCAACTTGAGAGACTGGTCTTTTTTGTGGGCCTTTGACATCGCTGGAAATGTGGTATTCAGCACTGAATTTCACAACCTTGAAGAACGACGGCTGGACCCGTGGTGTCGAGGGCAGCTCACATGCGCCAGGGCCATGGTGATCTTGCAGGTGCTACTCGGTTGTGGCCTGAGATGGCTCACCCACGCGATTTCGGCTCATTGGGTCGTCAGAGATAAAATCATGCTTGGTCCGGGTACCAACAGCATGCTTAAGAAGCGCATGAATCTGGGCAAAGAGAAGCTGGACGTTGTGGGAGGGTTGTTATTTTCCAAAGATCCACTCGTATGATCATAAAGATGCACCCACAAACATTTACAAGATGACAGACTAATTCCTTCCCAGGCGTCGACGGACCTTGCCCTTAACACATCCATACTGACATTGGCCGCTTCGCAAACAACAGCAGCCTTCTTGACAGCAACGTTTTGCTTGTTGTGCCAGAATCCAGAGGCCTTCCAGAAATTGAAGGACGAAATACGAACAACGTTTAGTGACACTGATTATGTTGGGGTGGAATCTACTGAAGAGCTACCTTACCTCTCTGCATGCTTGCAAGAGACCCTGAGGCTCTATCCCCCAACCCCATTGGGAATAGCGAGAGTCGCCCCCAAAGGTGGCTCAGAGGTTGCAGGGCATTTCGTCCCCTCAAACGTAAGTTTCATCCCAGGCTCGGCGCGTCTGATTACTCACCATGCATGCAGTCCGTTCTCTACATCACCAGCTTTGCCGTCAACCACAGCTCCAGAAACTTCAAAGATCCCCGTGCCTTCCATCCTGAACGTTTTCTTGGTGATGATGCTTATTCTGGCGATGCTTTACATGGTTTGCAGCCGTTTAGTGTTGGCCCGAGAAACTGCATTGGGAAAGCGTAAGCAACAAACCACGCAGCCTATATCTGAGATGAGCTAATTTGACATAGACTGGCGCTCGCCGAGGTACGAATCGCTATCGTTAAGCTTATTTTGAAGTTCGATATGGAACTGGAACCGGAGAGCAGGGGCTGGATTCGTAACCAAAAAATGTACTTTCTTTGGAACCCGCCACCAATGAATGTATACCTGAAGCCGCTTCAGGCTTAGGAATAAATGGTATGAGATTTCTGGCTTAGGTTGCTTCAATGAGGCTGCATTGATATGCGTTGCGGGTAATTTCCATCTCTTAGACCAACCAGAGGTCTCATTGCTTGCTTGTTGCTATATAAGGACATGAACCAACCAGCCTAAATACCATACATTTAAGATATTCCAACTTACTCTATCGAGGAACGCGCCGTTGGTCGTTGCCTTGAATTAGCTATCTCGGACTGCATTTAAGCTACTAAGTTGTACCGCAGCTGTGGGCCGACCACAGCTTCTGCCTCCATATTACATCCCTCAGGCCATTCATGGTTGATAATGGTATGCAATGGCCTGCATAGCATGATTGAATAGTAATACTGTTTTTGACGGGCGAAAATAATGTCTTTTAATGCTGTCGATACGTATTTTTCATTGACCATATCATACATCAGTGCCCTATCTAATCTACTTCTAACCTAGGCCCTTCATCCTTCACAGTTCCGTTAATCTGTGAATTCGAGGTTGCAACCTAGCTGTTTCCACCTCCCTTACCCTCTACTTCCGTATACTTTCTTTTCAGTGCCGAAATGGCCAATTTCCCCAACCCCCCAATTACGGCTGCATTCTTGATCTCGAGCACACTAACTTCAACTCCAAGCTTTTGCCTCAACCAACTGCGAATCTCTATGCTGACGAGAGAGTCAATACCTATGGACTCAAGAGTCATTGTCAGGTCCAAATTTTCCTCCGGAATCATCATCAAACCACAGATGACGCGACCAATTTCCCAAGCCAGTCGCTGCTGCAATTCGGGATCGTCAAGAGTGGCCGGGTTGGCGGACACTGTATTTATGATGTCGCGGATCATGCTACTCTTTTCATCTGTATCCGCCTTGCTTGCTGCTTCTAGCTGCCGGTAGATATCAGTGCGAATATCTTCCTTCAAAGGCGACGCGTTACTCGAATCATTCAATGACCTTGTGGATCTTAGACCAATAGCAACTTGTCCAAGGAATGTATACCTTCCGCTGGGCTCTCTTGGTGCGGTGCCCGGGAAGGAATGTCGAATACTTAGCTGAATCGCCTCAATTAGGTCCTGTTCTTGCAAAGCATATCCGCCGCCCATAATGAGCTGCCTAAGCATTGTAGCATTATTACCCAGGAATCCGACGCCCTGTACCATCCCGATATCAATGACGGAACATGGGAGGCGGAGCCCATGACGGTATTGCACAAAAGCATCAAGGAAAGTATTAGCGGAAGCATAATTGGCCTGGCCGGGGCGCCCAAATACCCCTGATATAGAAGAGAAAAGGATGAAGAAGTCCAAGTCAATTCCCAAGAGCGCCTTATGCAAGTTCCACGTTCCTTTTACCTTGGGCTCTTGAACAGCTGTCCAGTCATCATGAGTTATTTCAGAAAAGGCAAGGTCCTATACCCAACAGGCCATCGTTAGTTAATCATGCACACTTATAAACTGAGGAAAGGATAGAGATCACCAACCCGAAGAACCATGGACATTTGGAAAACACCCGCAATCGGTGTTGGCGCAGATTTTACGGCGCTTTGGACATCGGCAAATTCACCGACGCTGCCAGCAACCACTGCCACGCGGCATGACTGGTATTCCAACTCTTGGATGAAAGCTTGATCCTCTGCTGACTTGCCAGCGGAACGCGACAAAAAGACAAAGCTTTTAGCACCATTCTCAACTAGCCAAGTAGTAATCGCTTTGCCTATACCGCCGAGCCCTCCGACCATCAGGTAGGTTGCTGTATCTGAGAACAGATATGCTTGTGGTGCTTTGGTAGATGGGATCTGTGCCGAGTCATCTGGGAATGCGATAATTATTTTGCCCATATGTTGGCCCAATTTCATAAAGCGAAAAGCATTGGGAATTTCTTCAGCATTGAATGAAGAAATGGGCTGTATTGGCTTGATATGTCCCTCATTATAATATTGAATGAATTGCTTCATCAACCTAAAATTCGGCAGTTAGATAAGTTGCTAGAGAAAATGGCATGGTTTATGAGCTTACCTTGTAGCATCTTCTGGGCGCTCACGGCTGTAGCTGGCCAGATCGATGCCAAAGTAGGCTCGGTTATGCCCAAACGGGTTGAGGGCGAGATGGCCACGCTCAAGGATATCCCGCTTTCCGATCTCCATCATTTTGCCATATTTGGCAACGCACTGCCAAGATGCATGAAGAAGCTCGCCAGAGAGCGAATTGAGTACCAGGTCAACCCCCCGACCTCCTGTGGCCTTCATTATGTCATTGAGAAAAGATACATTACGGGAGTTAAAGATCCGCTCCCGTGGTATGCCATGATTTTGGATCAAATACTGTACCTTCTCTTCATTTCCAACAGTGGTGTAGATCTTTGCCAGCGAGTTAGAAAATAGATGCAACGCATATAAAGGGGGCAGAAACAATGATAGCTACACACCTCAGCGCCAAGCATCTTGCAGATGTAGATAGCGGCGATTCCGACTCCGCCGCAAGCCGAGTGAATGAGAATGGACTGGTTAATAGAATACAATTAGCCACCACATCCAAGCTAAAATGCAAACTGATTCTTTCTCAAGTTCTTACCTGCCCCTTCGTGAGCTGGCCCAAGTTGATGATGGCATATACTACGGTCATATAAACGACAGGCATTGTAGCTGCGTTTTGGAGGCTGAGTTCCCCAGGCACAAGCGCCACTTGGTTCATAGAAAGAACTTTCCGCGTGGCAAATAACCCGTCAGAAATCGCGAAAACACGGTCGCCCACTTTCAGGTCTTGGACTGCCGACCCAACTCGGGTAATTATTCCGGAGGCTTCAAAGCCAAATTGATCTTTCGCAGCAGGGATAAGGCCCATGGCTAGCATGATGTCCTGTAGGGGTCAGAAGGAGAATAAATAAAAGTGAAGGAACCACATACACGGAAGTTCAGGCCCGCATAGAGCACCTTCATCTCTACCTCTTCAGGTTGAAGGAGGGTTTCGGGGTGCTGAGTCCAGTGTAACGAGTCGATCATCCCAAATCGGCCGACAGTCAACTGTTTCGGGTCAAGCTCATCTTTTTGTTCTCCTAATTCATTGGATTTATTGAACCAATGGTATCGCCCAACATGGACAATGCCATCATAAATTGCAAATTCGTAGTCAGTATTTCGGTCCTGTGGCAGAGAGCATCTATCGCAGAACCTCCGACAGACCGCAGCTGTAGCTCCTACTGCATCTGCATCCACGGTCTCTAGCTCAGCTGTCCAGAAGTCTAGGGAGAGCTCCTTTCGGATAGTTCTAGCAAGTCCAAGGACTAGACCATATCGGGGATCACTACAGTTGACCTGAGCTGAACGAGTCAGCCATAACACGCCATCCTTTAAGCCAGAAACATAAGCTTTAAATTCGGCATAATCCTCTTGAGAAATATCATTGAAGAATGCTCTCTCAAGCTCAATGGTTGATATTATATCTTGGCCCGGAAGACTGCCATCATTGAGCTTCCTCCAGTTAACTGTGATCCTATCTTTCTCTAAGCGACTGGCCAGTTCAATCGCAAAATGGTGTTTTTCCTTGTAATATAGTAGTGTTATGTCCTTTGCATGATTGGCTGATAAAGGCTTCGTAGAGATGATGTGCACATTGGCACAACACTGTCGCTCTTCGTCAGGTAGAGCAACTTCAACTCCAGAAAAACCTGCGTCACAAAGTTCTCGGTCCCACCGCTCGACAGAAACAATAGGATTCCCCGGTCTGTCGTCAGTTCTTTCGGCCCACCATCCAGGTAAGTAACCCTATATGACGTGTCAATTGTTTGAACCTCCCTCGCGGAAACAAGAGCGGAAAGGAATTTGAAGAAACAAAAATAACAATGAATACATACAGTAACAAAAGTGATGTGTCTCAAAACCAGCGCTATCGATCACCTATACGTTAGAATATTTGTTACTTATTTACGAAGGTTCCTTACCTGAACTGAGTTCCTGGAGATAAAGTCGACCCCCGGGGCGAAGGAGCGAGTGCACATTCTGCAGAGTCTTCTGTAGGGAAGATGTTACGTGAAGAACCTGCGGATTTTCTATCAGCATTGAACTCGTTAGCCCTAGCTTTTTGCAGTTTAACTCACATTGGAAGCAACAATTAGATCATAGTATGCAAGGTTAAAACCTTGGTCAACTGGGTTCTGCTCAATATTCAGCACCTTGTACTCTATGCCCTCCCAATCCTTGAAGTTCTCCTTCGCGCTATTGAAAAAGCCAGGAGAAATGTCTGTGAAAGCATATTCCGAGAACATTCGATATCCATCTTTCGAGATGAGGTGCTTCAAGACGGTCTTTGTTGTGGCTCCAGTTCCGGCGCCAATCTCGAGTACTCTAAGAGTTGGCTGGGCGTGAGCATGCAGAGACAAAAATTCCGCCTTGACTGTGTTCTCATAGAGAGCGTAGAAATTTTCCAGTGCTCCATTCTCAGTCATCAACTGCAATGGACTTATCTGGCCTGAATAAATAGCCTGAATGTTCCTGTTCGATACAAGCCTTGAATAGATCTGGGCCATGCTAATCAAACTATCGTTGCTAAATTGGCTGACTTCGTGGATAGCATTGTCGAGAATGGACAGCCAAGGCATACCAGCTGAGGCCGCCCATTCTCTTGCCTCCGGAACAAGCGGGTTCCATGCCCCCTGAACCATGTTCTCTTTCTCAGTCCTCATCCACGAGACAAACCTTGCCAAGTAACCAGAGGGTGTGATATCCGTGGTATTTAAGACCTCTAGGGTTCGTAAAATGCTGATAGCAGCAACCTTTTCAATAGCCATAGTTTCGGCATATCTAGACGACTCTCTCCTCATCAAGACACCGGCTTCAAGGAAATCCACGTGGGGAAGCCACTCAAGGCGTGCTGAATGCAAAACATTGTCAGATGATCGATCCCCGGTATCTAGAGATACATTTGCCACACTGTCAAGTTGAATAACTGAAACGTTATCCTTGGAGATGGCTCGAATGTCTGCACGTGCTCTTCCCGTAACACTATCTAGCTGAACAACAGCCTCCGCAACCAGATTGAGACATCCGGGATTCACCTGAATATGCTCTATTCTGTGGGGAACTTCGAGAGAATCAATCTTTCGGACAATGCCGTTGGTACGAGCGAGATAGGCTAGCTGAAGACAGGAATCGATCGCTGTGGGATGGGCTGCGTAGTTGGATATATGCTCACTACTATAATTCCGCATAGCGGCTCTTGCTACATACTTTTTCGTGTCAACTGAAATTTCTTTCAAGCTTTTGAAAGATGGTCCGAAATTCATGCCAGCATATTCCAGTTGCTCATAAAAGAGTTTGTCTGAGATCTGACGCGGGTACTGGCTGATTGG
Source organism: Cladobotryum protrusum (assembly GCA_004303015.1). Taxonomy (NCBI): domain Eukaryota; kingdom Fungi; phylum Ascomycota; class Sordariomycetes; order Hypocreales; family Hypocreaceae; genus Cladobotryum; species Cladobotryum protrusum. The sequence goes on from RZGP01000008.1 coordinate 6,489,132, forward strand.
TACGCTCTGTGATAAACTTGTGTCGTCTTCACATGCTCTGCCTTGAGATATGCAGTTTTGAACCCAAGATGTTCCGTTGAATGAGGAGACAGAGATATCGTACCAAGTTGAGTTGGTATGTTCTGTTAATGGTGCTGGTTTCATTGTGGTTATCATCTCAAGCGCTTCCATCTCTGGCACCACCAATGCAGCTTTGACCATCAGGTTGCGTAAGGTATAGGAATTGGAGCCCAGAAGCTGCCTAATGGCCTCGCCCATCATCGAAATATATGCAGAACAAGGGAAAACAACATCATTTAGGATCTTGTGATCCTTAAGCCAGGGGACTTCATCGAGATGAATAAGACTGCGCCAAATCGGTTCAGAGTCACTGGTTTGCCATGATCTAGACCCAAGTATCTCGTGGTATGGGTATCTTGCCTGTCTCCACTCTTTTGAGAGACGACTTTCATCCCAAAGCTCCATGCTATGATCCCACGGATAGTTTGGTAGGTTGGTAAGAACTGGCGCTGTCGGATTGATAAACGAGAAATCCACAGGAAGTCCGAGTGAATGGCATCTTCCCAGGGCAGACAGGAGTGATACGGCAGAATCTTTATTCCTTAGCATGGTAGGAACGTAGTCATAGCGGTGGTTCAAGCTGGACTGTTCTTGAATGATCTGCCGAATGGGGCCTTGGAGAGCGGAATGTGGCCCAATCTCTAAAAGGATAGCATTTTTTTGTACACTTTTGAGAAGTGATTGTACAGCACCGTGGAACAGGACTGGTGATTCGAGATTTTTCCTCCAGTATGCTGGTCCAATGTGCATTTTTGTGGCAATCTGACCAGTCACTGTTGAGTAGAATGGGATTTGCGCCTCATTTTGCGCAAGATGGGGTATCATCATCTCTTCATAAATCTCCCCAACCTCGCGCATGTGGTCTAGTATGAAAAGAAAAGTATTAGTGCGCCATATCGCATGTACTAAGCGGATGTGTCTTACGAGAGTGGTAGGCCTGATCAACATGGAGTCTTCGGGTAAATACGTCTGGCTCCTTGGCTTTGATTGCATCCAGAGTCTTTTCAAGGGCAACTGTATCCCCTGAGATAGTTACGCTCAATGAGCTGTTCGCACAGGCAACCCCAACGCCATGGGCAAGATAAGACGTAACAGCAGCTCGACCTAAACCAATAGCTGCCATGCCACCGGCACCAGTTCGTCGTGTCGTTGCTAGACCTCTAAAATAGCTGCAAAGGATAGCTTCTGACATGGTCATAGCCCCTGCAGCATACGCAGCTGCGATCTCTCCGCTGGAGTGACCCACCACCATAGCTGGCGTGATACCGCAGTTTGCTAGGAAATTAACTAGGGCAATCTGCACCGCAGTGCACAGTGGCTGACAAAATTCTGCCTTTTCGATCATGCCATGATTATCATTGGATAATAACATCTCTATAAGTTCAAGACCCAGTGTTAGTATTTGCGATTTGCAAAAGGTGGTATGCATACCTTCTATCGTCCACTTTGGGGGCTCCGTCAAGCTTTGTAATGTTTTGTCCAACTTTCTAATATCTTCGTGGAACCCTGGCGATCCAAGTATGAGATCACTCGCCATGCCGGCCCACTGAGCACCTTGCCCGGAGAAGATGAACACCGCCTCGGGATGAACCATACTGGACTTCTCGAAGGATCCAACTTCTACTCTTTCGCCACGGCTATTGAAAATGCAATAGGTTCGATGGAGTAGATGTGACCTATGAGCACACAGAGTATGTGCGACAGAGTGAAGAGAATTGGGATAAGACTCTATATAGCGCGTCAGTGCGTCCATCCGTGCTTGCAGAGTCTTGGAACTTTTAGTCGAAATAGGAAGAAGGTGTGGCCAAGGTTTAGTGACGCCATTGTTGGTTTTGTTGACAATTTCCCTGCTATCCCCATTGATGTGGCCATGATCATGACCGTTGATGGTACCATTGGATATACCACTGAGATGTGCGCCGGCAGCGTCTACAGCCCTTTCGTTGTCGTGGATATTGGCTCGCTTTGAGCTACCAACCCCATAAGATGCTGCAGAGTCAATAATCACCTTTTCCCACGTTAACTATGATATTAGAAACATCTTTGTGGTCGTCCTTACGTGTGCATTGGCCCCTCCAATCCCAAAAGAGTTCACACTTATGCGGCCGTGTTTGTCCTTGGGCCATGGTACTGGTTCCACAGGCACTTGTAACTTTGCCTCTTCAAATGGGACTGTGAATGTCAGTTATAAAATACCACAACTTTGGGTGGTGATTCCAAGCTTACTATTGGGATTTGGCTTGGAGAAATTGATATTTGGCGGGATTATATCATGTTCTAAAGCAAGAGTAGCTTTGATGACACTAGTGAGACCAGACGCCCCCTCTGTGTGACCGACATTTGGCTTGACCTGCTATGAATTAATATCCAACTTGTGTAAGAACTATGTATATATTAATTTTCATACCGAACCAATATACACACCATGTCCACCAAAGACCCTGGCAACTGCCTCGGCTTCAATTGGATCCCCCACTGATGTACCGGTGCCGTGGCATTCAACAAAGGCAGTTTGAGACAAGTCTGTGATGCCAGCAGCGCTATAGGCACGTCTAATCAATGTCTCCTGGGCTGCAGAACTAGGTACCCCGACAGAGGACATTCTGCCATCCGAGTTAAGTGCTGTAGAGCGTATTACCGCTCGGATTGGGTCACCATCACTCAGAGCGCTTTCTAAAGGTTTGATCAGGATGGCGTTAATAGCCTCTCCACGCGCGAACCCATCTGCTGCAGCATCAAAGGTCTTACAAGAACCAGTAGGGGAGAGTGCGCCTTGCTGTGTCATATCTAGTGTCATAGTTGGATTCAAAATCAAACTAGTACCAGCAACAATAGCAACAGAACAATCTCCATTATTCAGGGATTGGCAGGCCATATGAAGGGCACTCATTGAGGCGGAACAGGCTGTTCGAAGAGTTATGCTAATTTTCGATTTAGCATATAGGTAAAGATAGCAATTTTGGGGACGATCAAAGGGAGCCTACCTTGGACCCCTAAGATCAAAATCATATGAAACTCGATTAGCGAGGCTAAAATCGCCTCCACTAATAGCGCGATAGGTGCCATTGTGATATTTGTCTGAGTGGAGTATATCATGCCAATCTTCACCAAAGGATCCAACAAAAACGCCTGCGTTAGTGCCGCTCAACTTAGTCTGACCGGCATTTTCCATACATTCCCAAACAACCTCAAGCAACAGGCGTAGCTGAGGGTCAATAGTTGGCGCCTCGGCACGGCTTGTCACAAAAAAGGACGTATCAAATGCCTTGAGATTTGTGTCATTAAGAAAGTATCCATACTCAGAAGCAACAGAGTGTTGTTTTGTATTGTTGTCAAGAAATCCATCCACGTTATAACGATCCACCGGCACACGACACCTACCATCTCGCTTATTGACCAAGAGATCCCAGAATTCGTCCGGCGTTGAGACCCCGCCAGGCAACCTTAGGCCAAGGCCAATAATAGCAATAGGTGGTAGTGTACCTGTATTGGCAGTCATTGTGCAAAATGACTGAGAAAGAGTATGGTAGAACTAGATGGAATTGAAGTTGGATGGGATGAGCATAACTTATTACCAGATATTTTTCGAAACCAAGGGCACCTCCACGTTTAATACAGTGGCGTGTGCTCACCGAAGGAATATCCATAAATGCCAAAGTACCCTCATTTTGATGCGTCCATCCCGCCGAGTGGGGGACAGAAAAAGCATCCTATCTACGGTCGAGAATACGGCCAGCCGCTCAAGCATGGGATCTCTTTTCTGTTCCCGGGATTCCCACGTAATACCGATAACGCAGCTGTTTAAAATTGGACTTATATGCCATGTTGACCAATCCATATGCAGTATTCGTCCTCCGTGTTTCTAGTGTGCAGCCTATAGCTCGCGTGACTAAAGGGCGGCATGCGGAGGCCAGAAAAGGCGTTACATCAGGAAGTGATAAGCCCATACATACAAATATGTAACGCGTTTTTTGACCTCCCCGTATTATGCAGGCAGATACCGATGTAGATCGGGGAGAGTACTCCGTATGTTGTCCTGCAATGACATATGACCAATGATGTCTCAAGGTTTTGTACACATTTGGAGCGCTGCATTAGCGTATCCAGCAGAAGTCATAGGGTACTAGTTACTTATTTCCAAGTAACCAAGCAACCTTAAGGACACACAATTAGTGCCTATGTGCCTTGGCATGCAAGGATCCATACCAAGACAGACCTGTGGATGTTGCCCCTCACCTTTCTGCTTCTGTCGTCAGCCAGCGGGCCTTTGCGGGATACCACCGACATCACGTAGTGGAAGACGGGACGATCCATGGAGCAATGGAGCAGCAGCATATGTACATACATGCATAGGTCATTATTAGGTGGAGTACGGAAACTTCTTGGACAGGTGACCAAAGCGGGCGCTAGTGGCGAAGCCGAAGCATTCACCCATTGTAATGAGCATATTACATACAATGTACCTCCTCTCAACCTACTCCTAATAATGAAACCTTGGCAGCCAATGATTGGTTGTCTCAAACGGTATTACACAGTCCATGACTACGTAGATTCTCAATGGCTTATGTACAGCGCTCGCTTGTACAAGCTAGGAACGAGACTTGCATGTATATTACTGATAGCAAGTAGCCCACCATGCCTATTTCGAGTTCTGTTGAATAAAGTGCATGGCACTACTGAATTGCGCAGGATAAGCACTTCATGTTCTGCGGGAACATCCTAACTGGGTTTGGGCCGCCGCCGGTAGCGCCAGACAAGAGCACGTATGGTGGGGGAGGGAAATGAACGTTGGCGTATGTTTTTTTTACCCCCATTGAATGACTTCACTACGACAAAAACGGTGAAGACGACAATATGATGCAATCCCTATATCTTGAGGTTGATAGTGATGTTTAACAGTGTTCTCCAAATAGATTAAGATTTCTGATAGGGTTCTTAGTCGTTGTGGTGGACGTCTTCTCATATCCGATCTTCTCGCCTTGAGAATTGAACGAAAAAAAAAACGGCTTTCTCATCCAGGTATAGTTATTACTAAATATGAGAGGATGGTTTTATGGTTCCTCTTCCTATCTTCGTACTATAGATCAATTCATATAGCGAGAGGATAGGGTCACATACTAGAACTGATTCGTGAAATACCCAAATTGAGGAGCTCATTGTCCTCCATCTTATGATTACGTTGATCAGGGATGTGCAGCGAGTTCAATTGCATCTCTAGTGGAGAACGGCTGTTATTGTATTATCTAGGAGATTTCATTACTTTCCGAGATCACAAATTGCATTCAGTTGATGAAATCTTCCGCCAGGGGTCATTTGATCCAGATGTATAATCGGACTTGAAATGGCACAGGTATAGACCAGAATAAACGATCCGACATCTCGTTAGTGCAAAATGGATTGCTCCATGATCAGCGCGAAAGGGAGAGCCAATGTTCATACCTATAGTTATATTAGGCTACCAGCACTGTCTTCGCTCGCCCAAAGCTAGTGACAGATATTTGCTTCTGCATTCTACAACCAAATTCCTCTATCTCAGTGTGGTCGAATTGCGTTTGAGATTGATAAGGCCATTGCTTCGCCTTTATCCCAGGTTACACGGATCTCTGCTCAGGGACACATGATCGAGTCGTCTTTTGAGTTTCGCCTACAAGGTCAAGTCCCTGAGACAGCTTCTACAGCCTGCTTAACTGTGTGATTTTGCAGTATTTTTATCTGGATTTAGCATGTTCATGCGGCTGCTGTTAGAGTCAGAAATGACCAATAAAGTGACATTTAACAAAAAATTATGTTAAAGTCGCGACCCAAGCGAATGTCTCGAGTCCCACTCTCGCCTGTCGCTTCGCTCATGGAACGCATCTATGGGGTTTGTTTTCCTTCCTAATACCACCCATAGCATGAATAGACAACTAAATTTAGCTTGCAAATGGTGTTGGCCATCCGCAATTGTTGTAGATTTCCTTGACGAAAGATCTTGGAAATTTGTGCCCCATTGAAGGGTCAATGTATTCTGTGGTTGCATTTTTCCTGTCGCGCCCCGTCAGTATTTTATGTTTGATTGCTTGTATATACAGCCAGCGCTGCGATATAATGGACATCAGAGTGGCTAGTCGCACTGGAGGCTGGCTCATTGCGACACATGGTGCTTCCAACCCGGACAGTGAGCTCTGCAGACTCCTCCGTGACCTATAAAGAAATAAAATTCTATATTACTTCATATAGTCTAGCGTACTACTCATTCTAACCCTTCAACACACACCATCGCCTCCATTATCGTCAAACAGAATCCTCACTTTTGCAGCAGTATAGGGTACCAATACCACAAAATCGCCAAGGCTTGAATACTTACATTTCTGTCGGATTAAAAGTTAACGCGAGCGACTTTGAAGAGCATTGAGCGAGTATATTTAATGGTTGGCAGCTACTTGCATGGAATGAGACATTACGACATTGAAGATACATGAATATTATCGAATGCTAGAGAAGTAATCTACATCATCTGGATCGGGCCAAACATTGGCCTCGCGGGGCTTGCTAAGCGCAGCGATGAGATAAATGCAAGTAGATTAATAATCTCTGTTACCTAATGCTGAGGGCATTCGACGTGTAGACATAATGCGGTTCACAGAATGTTGAATTGCGATGAGCAAGGAGAGTATACTGGAGTGATTAACTACAAGAGATAAATTGAGCAAGCCCCACCACCTAGTTATTTGCTACCATTGCTTACATTTCAGCAGTGCTGTGTTCAGGGCGCCAACATGTCACTTGGAATCCAGCTGAAGCAAAAGCTGGATGACAGACAAGAATATCCCGAACGGCAGATCCAAAAAAAAAGCGCCTTCTTTCACTGGATTCAAAGTATCCTTCGGGTGTAGCTTGGCGTAAAGAAGGACAACGTTTCACGTTGCCTCAGCAGACAGGTTCGGCAAATTAAGTGGACACAAGCCGATTCTGCACTCCGTATGCGGCAATAAATTAATTAGCTAACGGCATAATAGCCAATTGTGGTTTTTGTGATAGGCTGGGGGGCCAATGATACCATTTTGAAGTCCCAAACGTCATCATCCTGGGCGACTTAGTACAGACATGCACAGAATGATGCAGGGATAATAGCTCCATTACAAAGCCACGAGGAGAGTAATCATTGAGAGTATTTATTATACTGTTCCTCAAGACAAGAACAAATCGAATAGCATATAATTATTTTTATTTCTGCTCCCGTAAGATTATGGCTTCTGGTCCGGGGATGGAGCCGCATGATGCAGTAGAAAAGGACAGCGGTGGCTATCCCGGCCCGAATTTTGACAGGAACCATGATGCCGAAAGCAAGAAACCCACTGAGCCAGTTGGCATCAAGGTTACTGACGACTCAGATGAAACTTCAGACTCTACCAACGAAGTATTCAATGTGAAGGCTATTGACCCTGTTCTAGCCAAGAAGATGGCATTGGTCAATGCGGCAATTGACGAGATTGGAATGACAGGCTTTCAATGGAAACTCTTTTTTCTCAACGGTTTTGGATACGCAGTCGACTCAGTATGTGCCTCTTGAATTCTTGCCTTGCTTGTTGCTGACATATGACCGTGTGCAGCTGTTGGTTGGGTGCCAGCTGATTGCAAACCCTGCTGTTCAGCAAGAATATGGGCTTCCAGACGCTCATGTTTCAGGCATCCCCATGGCCTCACAAGTCGGCCTGCTTGTTGGAGCTGGTGTTTGGGGCTTTTCAGCCGACATAATTGGCAGAAAATTGGCATTCAATACCAGTCTCTTTTCTTGTGCCATTTTCGTGTTGATTGCTGGTGGGATGCCCGGCTATATCTCATTCGCAGCAATGTGAGCCGTCGTTCCTGGACCTTCCACCTCATGAATTCAAGCTAATGGATGAGCAGCGTGGCTATATATTCTGCCGGGGCCGGAGGAAACTTCATCCTTGATGCTACTAATTTCTTGGAGTTCCTCCCAACCAGCCATATGTGGTTGGTCACCTTTATGGCTGTCTTTTGGCCAGTTGGGTATACCATCAATGGACTCCTTGCTTGGGCCTTTATGAGCAACTTTAGCTGCGCGCCAGATGCCACAACAGAGAGTTGTAGTCGCGCAGATAACATGGGCTGGAGATATCTCCACTTTACCTCTGGTGGACTCGTGCTAGTCATGTCACTGGCTCGGCTCTTCCTCATCAAGATGGTTCACACCCCGCGATGGCTCATCACTCAAAATCGCGATGAAGAAGTGATCAAAATTTTAAACGACATTTCAATCAAGGCCAAACGGCCCCATAGCCTGACGCTTGAACAGTTGAAAGCGGAAGGTACTGTTCTTCATACAGAAGAGTCTGTGTGGTCCGCGAACAGAATCCTGATGCATTTCAAAGGCATCTTCCAAACTCGCAAACTGGCGTGGTCCACCACTGTGATTTTCGCCAATTGGTTTGTCATTGGCATGGTAAACCCGCTTTACAATTCATTTTTGCCGTTTTATTTACAGTCAAGAGGTGCGGATGTTGGCGATGACTCGAATTATACAACCTGGAGAAATTACGCCATCACTCAGGTTGTAGGACTCGTTGGCCCATTCATAGCAGCTGCATTGGTTGAAAACAAATTTTTGGGGCGTAGAGGTACTCTGGCTATCGGCGCGCTTATTACAATGGTCTTTCAGTTTGGTTATACTCAGATTAAAACCCCAGCTCAAAACGTTGGCGTATCATCTGCGATAGGGGCAGCCTCGTAAGTGCTACCGCCATTTAAAAACAGTTCTTTGCAACCGCTGACGATATTTAGGAACATTTACTACGGCACAATCTATGCATATACACCTGAGATCTTACCATCGGCTCACCGTGCAACGGGGTACGGTATTTGTGTAGTTCTCAACCGAGTTGGTGGCATATTGGGTGTTCTTATAGGAAGTTACGCAAATGTGGAAACCACCGCGCCCCTATTCGTTTGTGCAGCTTTGTTTGGACTGCTTGTTGTACTTAGCTTGCTGCTACCCTTTGAGTCAAGGGGTAAGCTGAGCCAATAGAGCGCAGCGCACGCCGGTTTATAGGAGAAAACATGATTGATCAAATGGTCAAAGCAGAATTGATCATCTCAGTCGAGCACTGAATGAGAGTCCGCCATGATTTGCGATGAATAATAAGAAGTAAAAACCTGAACGGAATCACAGTGTTAACCATCCAAAGACCCTTCATATGTGAATCACCTGCCATTCCCTTGACACACATGGCAGCGAAACCGATTCTTACGGTAGCTTTTTTTTTACGTTACTCTATCAACTATTATTGAGCCGTGTGAATATAGACTCAAATAGAGCATCTAAAAATCACATCTGAGGGATCAGCACAGAGTTATATGAATACTAATCCACTTGTCTCATAGCATCTTTGGCGATTTCCTGACATAGATGTTCTTGCTACTTATGCCTGACCTTGGGGGTTTCAAAAGTTGTTTATGCTTATTTGCCTTGATGATCTACTGCCTTGTCTTGGTAAGGTTTGAAGTGGCCCGTATCTCTAGTGTGGCCCAGATGGCGCTGCTTTCGTGAAGGTTGCTCACAAACTGGCGGGAGCTTAGGGAATGTTTGTAGATACACCGTTTGGGAAGGCCCAGGGTGATCTCTGCCAAAACTGATGCTGATAAATCTCGATGTTTTGGTCCAGAAACAATACATATGCGCAGCGTCCATAAAGCGAGCCTCGATGCGAAAATGAAACCATGAAAATTCTACACCATGGCTGCCTTCAACCCTTTGTCAAATCCTGTATGATGTATAAGTTCTGACCCCACTGAATAGCAGGCAGCTTCAGGGGGACCGACATTGGGGCGTCCAACTGCATCACCGAATCTTTGGGCTATTACACTTTCGTAGAGAAGTATGGATTGGAAAGCTCTCTTTTCCTCCCAGGCTGGTTTAGTAGTTCAGTTAGATACTTTAAGTAACAAGGGTGTGTTGTGTGATTATGCTATCAAGTCAGATTTGAAGCGTTGGCATATTTAGAATCGCGCTCATGACTCAAGCAAGATTACTGCAAACGGTGACAACGAATGAGACGTTGATTACACAGGGGTTGAATACACTAAATCAGGTAGATTAATAAATGAACACGACTTAGAGTGAAATTAATGAGTCTGTCAACTAGTAATGCTTATATTTGTCAGACACTTCTTACGGCGTACTGTCTAGCGGGTTGGGGGGGCGTGTAAATGCTATATGATACTAAGCGACATTTTTTAACTTGGTGTAAATGAATTACACTTCGGGTTCTATACTTTGGGATCCAACTATACTCCGTTTGCTTGTGCCATTTCATCCACTGGTGGATCTACTACTCTTGATCAGGACTTAGATAGCAGTCATGGGACGCCTTGTTTGCCAGTCGTGGCAGCTAAGGCATTGTAATCTTGGCACATAACTGAGATCGAGTGCTTTTAAAATGGCTTGCAGTCTTTATCCCAGGGCCCACAGTCTGTCTCGCAAACAGTTTCCTTGTTTGGAACTACTCCAGACTCAAAGTAGTCAGCAACAATTTCCCGGACACACTTGCTTGGAGCAGTGCCAATGACACAGTGACCTAATGCCTCCTGAATCACAACACGGGCACCAGGGTGACCAGCTGCCATGGCACGGGCGGATCGGAGAGGAGTGACAGGATCAAGTCGATTGCTAAGAAATAATAGCGGCGCCGCAGGGTGACCAGGTGTGTGGTTAGGATTGGGCAGTGGAGAGGTGAATGGGCCCTTGAATTCCCAATTGGGTCGGAATGGCCAAGTTGAGCAGGCAAAGCGGACACTGGCCCAGAAGTCGCCATACAGTCGTGAGAGACCGACTTGGTAGTTGATATATTCCTGCCACCAAGCAATGTCCTTCGTAGATATGTCCTCCCCATCACCACAGTAAATTGAAGATGGAGATTCACGAATCGGCGTGGGCGCGGCGAAACCATCTCCGATAGCATATATATCTTGGAGGGAAGCGATCTGGCCAGTATGCACGATTCTCTCAATCAACAAGGTGTCATTACCAGACATAGCTTGGTCCAAAGCCTCGGCAGTAGATAGGAAGTAGACAAGGGGGTCTGTGAGAGCTTTCCCGACAACACTTCGAACATCATATCCCGTGAAGGTGACAATAGCTCCAGTGGAAGCTCGAATGGCTGATCGGGGTCTTTCATCGAGACTTTCAATCCAGGACCAGAAGCGTGCTTTGGGCTCTGAAGAGGAAATATCGGAGGGCTTAGCGAGTGCGCAGATGGATGGGCCAGCTTGATGGCAGCCGTCCCAAAACCGGTCGAAAGTCTCATCCGTGTCAACGATGCTTGTTAGCCAGCCCTAGAAATATCGTTAGTTGCTCGTTCAGCCATTGAATCCCGGGCATTTGTGGGCTGTATCGACTTACAGGCCCGTGTGACCAATCTACGGCATCAGTGACACCGTCAAGAACCATCCGTCCTACACGTCCTGGATACATGCTGGCGAAATAATTTCCAAGAACGGTGCCATATGAGAAGCCAACATATTGCAGTCTTGGTAGATCGCGTTCTTCATTCTTTTGTTTCTCTGCCCTGACGATATTTCTGAGTTTGTCGTTGCCTTTCCTTTGACCTTGCTCACGTTTTCGCAGCTCATCAATCCTGTCCACCATTTCGACCATGTCGCGTGCAACACTAGGAGTATTCACGTAGGATAGAATTTCACCATATTGGTTTTCGGCCCCTTTGCAACGGAGGGAAAGACCTTTCGTCAAGGCAAGGCCATATTTGATGGTTTCATAGCCCCGGCTCAAACCGCCATTTCCATGAGCTTCCATTGTTGCCGCAGCTCGGGCAAGATGATTGGAGTGAAAGCAGTCAATAACAGGCGTTGTATTGTTAATTCCACGAGGGTCAAAAGATATAATCTCATAGTGACGGTGGTTAGGCTTGTCAACAATTTGCTGTAGGTTTCGACCCGTCTGTAAAACGTAATTGACTCCAGAATCCGCAGGCCCGCCCGGGTTAGTGATGACGGTACCGCCAAATGCTGGATCATCATCTGGTACCACTGCTGGAAGCTTGATAATGGCAATCGCCACGGTACGTTTATCGGTCTCGTTGAGCCAGTTGAGGGGTACCTCCAAACGGGCACATTGATACTCGCCAAAACAGTCGTAATATCTGAGATTTTTGGTTGGCGCGATAGACTCCCAATGAAAGGGAACGGATGAGTTAGTGGTGGCAGCTCCAATAGTAATTTGCAGGAGTGAGGTGAGCGAGAGGGCACGCCATAAGAACTGAAGAGCGGGGGACATGTTGGCTTTCTTAGCCTCATCAACAAGTATACATATAATATCTGCAGTTCATGAAATGAAGTAAGGAGAAAAGAAGAAGAAAGAATATTTGCAGTAGGGAGAGTGGGTTTGCAATGATTGTTACATTTGAACAGAATTCAAGCTGTCTCTATATACCTAAAATGCCTATTTTATATCTGAGGATTATGTTGAATTGCTCTTCCGTAAAGGCTAGTTTACGGTGGTTGACTGTTTTGGTTGGGTTTTTGCTATGGCGAAGCAGACACGCATGTCATGACGTGGTTTGTGTGCAGAAAGGGTGATGGCCGGTCGATAGTCTCTACAGAGTCCAATGGAGCATCGCCTTTGTGATCCCAGAACGATCCTGGGTTTGCGCAGCAAAAAAAAAAAAAAAAAAAAAAAAAAGACGCGACGGCGTGTGGCGTGGTAAATTGCTGTGTCTCTAATTTTAGCCGCTCTAGGAATCTTGATACGACATCAGACGCAAGCTCTCAGAAACATACCGTTCAAGACAAGTTCAGGGTGCCACGAAAGCAACGGTACCCATTTAGAGTTATTCCCGAACCCACGACACGGCACCTTGGACCGAGACGTTACCGAAAGGATCACGCCAGCGAACTTTGAGCCCCAGCACTGCAATCCTTTTGTAAGCCACTCGCCAAACTGGCTTGAATTCGGAAAATGGAAGAGAGTGTACCCGTTAGGGCTCCCATTGAACTTCACAGACTGATATCCGAAGGGCACCTTCATCACCCAATGATCAGTCACGCCGCGTCGTCGCTCGTATGGCTGGACACAAACACAGCAGCCTTATCCTCCATAATCTCACAATTCGGTACCGTGCACTCATTGAGTCCGCGGACAGTCTGCAGCATGTCCGTGGAGGAAGGTGTCTGTGGGCGAGCTGACCCTTTGCGCGACCTATTCCAAATCGACAGCCAGGAGTGATGGTCGCGCAGCTTTCTCCAACGCCGAGGCACCGAGAGGAGTATAACAATCGATCTCACCAATCTAACTATATTGTTGTCCTATTCGACCATGCATACGAGCGGGACATGTTTGCAATCCCAACCCATGGACCTAACCGTTATAAGAGGTCTAGCCTCGCCCCTTGATGAAGAAAGCTTCAGCTTAGGCAAATGGCATTTCCCATCATTTCCACCTGGTGGGTGCGCTAATATCGATGCGTACCAGGCGGGGTATCCCCTTCTTCTCTGAGACCCAGCTGCTTTTAGCGGGGGGGGGGGGGGGGGGGGGGCTGAATTGACAGCATCAGCTTCTCGTCGCCGTACTCCGGCCCTCACCAGACCCGCCATGCGCAATCATATATCGCAACAGATTCACAAGGCGATCACGCCTACAGGCTCCCTTTCCGCCATTATCAGCCTAGATCACGCGTAGACACACCGCTCCTACGCCACGAACTTAAATGGAATGTTCTCTCCTAATTGAATGCTCACGATGTAACATGGAGTAAATCTTACTTGATCATTTACGAGCTCAGGTCAGTGTGCCACAATGTCGCTAACCAAATTACAATCGTTGCCGGCCTTGTTCTTACTGAGATACGCATTGTCCTATAACCTGGTTCCTCCTGTTTTGCGTATAAAATCCATTTCATTTCCGGCCTCCTGGACCTGACATTGATACTGACATTGTTTCATCACTTCATTGCTTGACTTTTGAAAAAAAAAATGATCAATACCGGGAAAATGAGATATACTGGGGAGGCTATGGCGGCGATGAGAGCCAACGCCATAGGTTATCAGCCAGAGGACCATGACTCTTTGATGACTGACGCATTATTGAGCATCAATTCCCACACAGCCTATGGAAATAGGCTATGGATTACAAGAGAGAATGAGCCTCGTCCTGCAAACCCACCAACATCTGGTCGCAAGATTGGTCAATATCCACTGACATCGACCCTCGCCCCCTGGGTGAGCCATGTGTTTGCGAATTTTCAGCCTGATGACCAAGTGCAGGACCTCGTCAAGCCATTTGCTACGGAGCTGCATCAAGTATTTGAGACTGAAAGGGCGAAAGGCTCTGGGCTTCACAACTTGACCCTTATCGAACTTACCTACCAAATCGCACTGGAAGTAAGCGCTGCCATGTTGCTTGCTGCAGATGCTACCGATGATCCAGTTTGCGTCCAGGATGAGTTTCATTCGGCCCATGCCGCCAACGATGATCATTTTCGTTCATGGGGCAAACTACTTACCGGCTTGGAGTGCGATCCACCCATCATTGTCATGTTTCCTTTCTATCTCATGATGTGCCAATCATTCAGCTTTGAGTCCAGCTCGCAGCAAGCAGACTACGTCTACTCGGCATTGACGGGTATAGACTGGGTCCAAGGCAAGGGTAGCTTTGGCGATCGCATGGCCGCTTTTGAGAAGCTTGCGTGGTCTTCTGTACCTAGCCTGGATGATATCAGGTCTGGCCAAGATCGTTCATTCTGGCGGGTTGCCCTTTCATACCTCCGAGCTCTGAATCATTGCGAAAATTCTCGATCATTTAAAGCACCCCGCAAAGCCAGGATTGCACACTCTCTAGACCATGGTCTCGTTATTGCTGCCAGGGCCATGGACACGATGGGATCAGCATACATGTGTAGTGATGGTGCAGCGTGGTTTGACGATGCCGGAGTGGATGCCCTCCTCGGCTCTGGACTGCCAAACGACGTGATGGATCTTCATGCTGATATCAGAACTGGCGAGACCCGCAATCTGCTACGTCTCCTGTATGCTGATGAACTCACCATTGAGCAATCCATGCAGACGGTTTCAACTCTCTTATCTGGGCAGCTGTGTGAGCTGTTTCGCGGCCATTACCGGGCCCGATTCGACAGTAGAGAGGATGGCAGGTTAGCCGCGACCTCACCGGCGTATAGTTTCTGTCGTGCGCGGCATCGCAAGGTGTTTGCCACTCTGGAGATCTATATTGAACGCTATCCAAAGTTTTGGGACTGGACGTGGGAAATCTATCGTCTTGCCAAAGAGCAAGTTACTGAGGCCGGGGTCAGCGAGTCTCTCGTGTCTGCATTAAAGAGGTCAATTGGGCGCAACCAGCTTCCTCCTTCAGCCTCGAACAAGTTTTACAATATGTACTACGAGATGATAGAGAATGGATCAACACACATACAAGCCAAGCGGCCCCTTGGCGTAGGTGACGACTTGGCACCTATTGTGCGGGAACTATACAGCTTATGGAATGACAAGCTTCTAGCCGATAAGGAGCCAGGCTGGGGTCGTGAATTTGACTTGCAGTCTGATATGCTTCTTAGCCGTGCGGGAGAGGTTCTTGCCAAGAAGGGTGGTATTTCGGAGAGCATGTATGAGTTTGCGATTGCTTATGGCAAACTAAGCATGTCGCTGCCATACATTGCCTACCACACAGTCGATGCCATCATTTTGACTTATGGGACTGTAGAATAACTGAATGATAATCCAGATTGGTGCCAACGCTGTAAATAGCTATTTTCGTATCATTATTCAAGCTTTGAGTTTCTATTTAGCATTGTAGCCTATTCGCAGTTAATGATCGTCTGGCGAAATGAGCCTCAACGCCAACCTAGTCTCAGAGTTTGCGCCGCCAAGACCGAGAGACGACGATGCCGACCGGATAGAATAGTGTTCAATCACATCAAAAGCTGGCACACGCACATCTCGAGGTAGTACAGGTAGCCCATCCACAAACGACCCTGGAAAGAGAGCCTCGTGGGCAGCAATGAGAGCAACGGCATTACTGAGGCTGCCACCCATTGTCTGGGAAACCAACCCAGTTAAGGCTTCCCCAATGCACGCTTACTCTAACAATGTTACGAAACTCGTTCAAGAGCCCATCATAGGAGAACCCTCGCTGAGGGAGACTCCTAAATTGCGCGGAGGTAGGTGTTGGCCGAAGATCGCCTAGGACCTCTGGCTGAGAACGAAAATTGAGACCAATACTTACATTTTCATTGAAAAAGCGTTTGACTTTGGGGCTGTCAGCCTGAAACGGCCCGAGAAAGTCGAGTCCCCTTGGGTCATCACGAGATGCCATTACGAGGATAAGATGCACAGGAGTAAAGATGCTGTGATATTTGATAGGCAATTTTGAATGCTTCAAACTTTACATACTAAATGGCCGTGTTACTTTTCTTCTCTGGGCGGTATAATCGTTTGACTTTTTTTTTTTTTGACCAATATTAACTAGGGTTGATGATGTTTTCCTACGAGACACGGCACAACTCAAATCCTTCGCGATTTTACTCACCTTCCAGCATGCAATCGATGCATGTTGTATAAGTATAGTACCGCGAGTGTGACATAAAAGTACATAGACTTAGGTCCGTGCCCCCAATGGCGACGAAATTCGAATGCCAATGATCCTACTTTTGGGCAGCCTGCATCATCGCGGGATTCGGAGCTTGCTGAATATAGATATACATAGAACGGCTGCAGCTCTCGCACGAGCTGCCATATATCTGGAGACTTTCGAGCCTTGTCATCAGCATGAACCTGAAAACTTCCTTGAATTAGGCAAAGCGATGTAATATGGGCCAATTAAGCCGAGGCGTTGGTCCGATATCAACAGGTCACTAATATAAATAGATGTGGTTTTCACTCACACATGACCATAACACATTCACAAACGTAAGACGAGGGGTGATTAATTACTCTCTTGGGTAGAGCCCGACGCGACACTGGGGTCAATTGATACAGTTGACTCCCACAAACATTCGCTATGCCACTGTAAATCTTGCATATCCTGATAGCCCGTAGTAAGCCTGAGGTCCTCAGAAAATTAATTGAGAAATCCGTTTAGCCCCTCTTTTCTTTTAGTTAATGTTCCCAAGATTATCAGCCACTCTCATGGCAGTAGACGTTGAGTTGATGCAGGCATCTGACACCCGTGAGGATGGATCCCAGCCCTCCGTAGAGGTCTTCTAGCAGATGGAGGGTCGGCAGGGTTCAAGTCCTTGCTGCACAGTAATAAGTAACTCATACCATGTCGCGCACAGCGGTCCACCAACACAAACAGCTTGGAGCTTTTCAATACGTTTGGCTACATGAACAATTGTGGCATTTTTGAGCAATATTACCACTCCCAATTCGACTACAGTCTCTCCTCAATATCCTAGATCTGAAGCACCCAAGTCTTTTTCGGCTAAGCATGGGCACATTATCCAGTCGCTTGTTCGATGCTAGATATTTTCGACACGTGCTGATTGAGGGACCTACCCTACAAGCATTGGGGATCTTCATGGCATTCCTATCCACAAAATACTGGCCACTGATTGTATCCCAGGGAATATGTGAAGGGGCTGGAGCCGGTCTAATATACTTTAGTGTTGGCATGCGTCTTGATCTACTTTACTAAGAAGCGAGCACTGGCAATTACCATGATCACCAGTGGCATCGCAACGGGTGGTGTCATCTTCTTAATGATTGCCCAGTAACTGTTATACAAAACAGAATTTCTATGGACTGTCCGGTGTATGGGTTTTGTTGTCGTGTTCAATGCTGTGATTGTAAGTCTACTTGCGAGAGACTAATTTTTTGTCCCTTCATAGCAGCGGCCCTCTGCCTAACCTGTTGGCGCTCCAAGCGTTGCCTTACACTCTGTTCACTGTCGGGGTTTACTATGTCCCCGCGTAGTATACGTTAGATACCGACCATGTAAGTGTGGTAACAACCCCGCTTGATTACAGTTTTCTCATGTCAAAAGATAAATTGCTACGGCACTTCTGTGGGTGGGATTGACAGCGACATGTCTTTAGCAGTACTGTTAATTCTTAACACCCTCAGATGTCCAGGGAGAATATTTTCCGCGCTGCTTACAGACGCAAATTTTGGGCCATTTTGTACACTTAATTAGTGCCGGTATCCTTTATTTTGGATGCCTTGGTATTTATAGCTTGACTGTCTTATTGTCCCTGCCGCCCTCTTCTGTTTTGTCTGCGGAGATGTGCAAGGTATGGCTATGGCTGGACTGCCAAGCTTGATGTCTAATCTAAGTAAAATGGGAACAAGAATCCTAAAAATCGTCTCATTTGCGACTCTTACGGGACTGCCGATTGCTGGGGCATGAATAGAGGCCGCGAATGGACACTATATATATATCCAAATTTGGGGTGGATGCTTAATACTTGTGGGCGCTGTGCTAATTGACCTGGCACAAATGGTGAAATTAGGAAAGGTTTGAAAGCAGTCAGTTTGTTTCCCATGGACCATGGCCGGCTTTCTGGGTTGGAATAATTATTTAGAATAGGCTTGAGGCCCAACTTTTACCATTGCCCATCGCTCAAAGTGGTGAATGGCTCCGTCGAGGAAAGTGACGAGATCCGCCCTAATAAGAACTCCAGGCCTCTAAAAGCAGCCGATGGTGCATACTGTGAAACTACTTCAAGGTTAGGCATGCACACAGTTGGAGAAACATATGGCTCACCCATGTGACCGGCTCCATCGATGCCAAAGTACGTGAGGTTTCGTTCGGTATGTGTCTTCCCCTTTAGTCCAGAACCCGCCATGGTAGCCAAGGACCGGTCGGCGTGATAGGGAACAAAAAAGTCGTCCTCAGGGGGGGCTTGAAAACCCTGAACACCTCCCCAGGTCATGTTTTGGATGGTAAGCAGTGTGCCAGCGCGAAGGAGAATGAACCCCAGGTCCGAGTGGCCGATAATGGTGCGTTTGCTGCGCTCAATGACACTTGGTAGCACAGTCAAACTCGAATATTTGAGCTCGCTTTGTTCGATAGATTGGCCATTTGTAGTGTTGTATATCACCTTTGGCGACGCCGAAGACCATGGGACTTGCGGAGCATTGATTGCTCGTTTGACATCTGAACGGTCAAAGTAAACCTGTGCGCCTACCGGAAGATATTTGTCAGTACCTGGAAATCCGAGAACGTCCCACAAGAGAGGACAAGTGGTTGCAATCTGGTAGATGTCGAAGCACTGAAATCATTAGCAAGGAAAAAGTTCAGGGGAGTGTTGATCCTCACCGGGTTCACCAAGAGTGCAGCATCGATTACGGCGTCCCATACACCACACTCATCTGCAGAGCTATCTGTGGGGTGATCTGGAGGCGGTGGAAGCTTCCCAGGGGGGGGATATTTGAGGTTGTCTTCAAGAAACTGTGTCCAACCGCATACCTCATCACGGCGCTCTAGCTCGCCAATAAAGGATTTGTTCAGACCCAAAAGATTGTTCCATTCTCGCACAAAGGAAAGTGCTGGAACTTGTCGCATAATGTCATTTCTATTCAATAACGGATCAAAGATCATGGTGGACTGTAGGTTATGGTAGGAGGGATCGCCCGCGTTAAACATGGCATCCGCAAGATACGGAATATACATACCAGCATACGACTCGCCGGCAATGTAGACCTCGCGTCCATGTAGATCAAATGTGTCGACAAAGTTGCGCCAGAAGCCGAGAAACTGGGCGGCAACATTCTCTTCAGATTTTGCACTTGCATTGCCTTGCGTGAAGCCTGTTCCAATGGGCTGCTCGACCCAAATAACGTTTGTGAGATTTACCCAAGACCACGGGTTCGGTACAGGTTTGAAAGTGCCAAACTGCCATAGGAATGGCCCATTCTCTTGAAGAAGGCCCTCAAGAGAGCTGGCTCCCGGTCCCCCCTTTTGTGCGACTGTTAGGACTGAAATTGATCATAGGCGATAAACAAACGTACATTCAGCCAGATCAGAATCTCATTGGAAGAAAGTGGGTTGGAAGAGACGAAGTACCAAAAGTAGAGCTGTTGTTCCTCGTTGGGCTTGCTACTGATTGGCATCAGCCCCGCATAGGACTCGCCAACATCAAAGTCAACATCAGGAATGTTTGTGCCGTTGACAACGAAGCCTGGCCACCAAGTTAACATTAATCCCCATTTACAGTCGCTTAAAAAAAGCCTCACGTTCTACCTTAGGGCTCTGATGTCTTCGTAACAGGTCTCTTGTTTCCGCGAGATGTTGTTGCACCAGCGGCCTCGGATGCTGTGGGGTGATTCTATCTGAAAACAGTCGACATGAAGCAATCTCACATGACATCAAAGCCAAAATAACGGAGGGAAAGTATCTCATGGTGACCGAGTAGATGCTGTAGTAGTGGATCGTTTAGGTCATGTGTGTTTCATATGAAAGATGATTTCACATCATTAGAATCACCTTTTCTATGTTTTGATTCGATGCTCTGGGCTCCAGTCTGAGTCCAGAAAAGCAAGGGTCCCAATCACCTTCCAGATGCAGCGTATAGTCCATTGGTGTCTGGACAGAGTGACTGTTACTTGACAGAAGGAATCCGACTTATCTCGTAAAAGCATGATGTGCTGGCGGGTGACAAATCTCTCCGACTATGGCTGATACACATTGGCTTTGGAGTTATGAAAGGATGCCGAGACTTGCGGAGATCAACCCGAATTGGCAAGCTACAGTACCGATCTTGCTCGGTTCGAAGCGAAGCCACGCTCCGTGGGGCCTAGACTAGATCTATGCTCGTCGTGGCAAAAGATGGAAAGCCGAGAAAGTGGCGGTGTTGGAAGAATGCTTGATTTAGGCGCTCGGTTCGGCGCGGTAAGAAACCCGATTGGTCTTCATAAACCAGAACCTAAATTATATCTGGTTTAGCCGGCTACCAGGGATGATGGCGCAATCACGTTTGAGGGGTTACGATAAATACGAAGAGAGCTCAACTCCGGCCATTACCATCAACAGTCATGGCCGAGCTGGCGGGCGTAACCTTTAGAAATATGGCCCTTCGTAGATAACCAGTAGGAAAATAGAGTCGATATTGCTTAAATGAGATTGGAAGAAGGGAATCAGAATCATCGGCTATCACGGCATTCTGCGGGATTTTCATCATATGGAATGCTCGGGGACTTTTCAACTGAATATAGTAGATATATTGAATCTGTTATATTTTAGTAACCACTCTATAAACAATGCCTACTAGTGCAACCTAATAGCAACATGTTGATACTGCTAGTAGACTCAACACGGAGCTTGCAGCTGAACATGGTTCGAGAAAGCGTTTTGTTTACTTATCTTCTCTATTTGAATGACGAATGTGTACACAGTGGTAAAAACAGAAAAGGTTACAAAAAACAGGTACTGCTAACAATATATCTCTTCATCTATCAGGACTATGATCGCTAAGTTATCTGAGCAACTTGAACATTGAATGACAAGGATTTGAGGTGAACCCCTAAGCCTCAACCTCACCCCCGCCTTTATGCCCCTCGGTCAAGACCTTGCTTCCCCCAGACTTTAGCTCCCCCACCAGCTAACGTAATAAAGCTGTACTGCATATGCATTAGCTGAAGCTTCTAATTTGTCTTCTCATCTAGATCGAAATATACCTCCAGCATCTTGTTGGTGGGTAAGAACTTGTGTATTTACTCGGTGGCACCGAGACCCTCGTAACCGCTATAAGCGCGGCAAGCTTCGGTTGAGGCGCCATCACGCTTGAAGTTTCCACAAGAATCAGGGCTGCCCGTGACGAAACGATCAGGATTGGGAGCAGGAGCAGCAAGAGCAGCAGCAATGAAGAGAACAACGAGCTGGAATGAGGCCTTCATGTTGACAGAGAATTGATATGTTTGGGTTTGTATAAGTGGAAGAAGTGTTGTGTTGATGAATTGTTTAGTTTTTGTTTAGAAAAGCAGTGGCACATCGAGAGACTTTATAGTTTTTTCCTTGTATATTAACAGTATCCAAATGGTATCTCCTTTCCATCTTTCATCTGCCGAGCTGTTGTTTTCCCTCTGCGTCAACCGTGGCTTTCTGCATCACCTTCTTTGTCCCGACAAAGGGCTGAGGCAAAATGGGCTCCTGATGAATCCTTTGTAGTTTACCTCTACCTTCCAAGATAGGACTTGGTGCCCCAAAGGATTATGCAATACTACACAATGTTCGTATGGAGGTTGGGCTGATTAGCTATCCCGATGCGATGTCGGGATGGACAACTCACTTCAAATCATGGATTCGTCATCCGGCGGGGAGGATTCAGTCATGAATCCTGCAATACAACACAGTATATCCGTTGCTACACTATACGAGAAGATAACAAGGGGTATTTAGTTTGCTGATTTAATATCAGAATGCTGATATCTCAGTATTCGCGTATGCCCTCAGCTTCCCGTTACCGCTTCGCTTCTCTCCCCACTTTAATCCTCTAAGCAACCTGATGGAATAGGGACAACTAGGGCGTCTACCACGTCGGGCAGCTAGGTACTTCTTCCCCTGCACTAGAAAAAAACTTGCCATTTGAAGGGTGTTACAGTGCTTTTACGCAGTATGGTTCCACCCAGACCAAAGTCTCTTCTGCCTAGAGCCTATTATTTATTGGCCTAGATAAATAATGGGGCTGGCTAAGGCAAACCGAAAGCCCCTCATAAGACCATATAAGTTCCCCCACAAAGTTTATGACCAATCTCTTCTACTCTTGATCCCACACTCTTCTCTATATTTTGTTTTTCTGCACATTGTTGGTGGGCCATGGCAGCTTCATACACTCATGTATCCAGCATTGATCCATTCCTCCCCAAGGATGGTGATCGAGGGAAGGTACAAAGCCAGAGGTCGTCTTTTGATAGTGAAGAAACCACTGTTGCTTTGGCTAGGCCGGTATTTCGCTGGTATAAGCGCCCACTTCTCCCATGGGTCCTGAGTACCTTTTTATTGGCCGTCATCTGTATTGGGCTCCTCATTCACATCATCACTGTTGACCGTTTCTGTGCTCCTTCGCCTTTTGGAAACTTTGACACTGGTTTCCACACGGACTTGGGTACGTTGGCTTTCTTCATGAAAATGCTTCTGACTAATCTAGGAATCTGCATTCAGAAGCAGCAAAACCTTTTACCGAAGGTATACGCAAGCGGTTTACAGGGTCACCAGCCTTTTATGAAAACGGAACAATGTATCGGAAGTATAACCCAAAAGAGCCTCAATACGTCGGTTATCCCACCCCAGAGATCGACAAGGCCTGGGATGCGCTGAGATATGGCTCTGGGATTGACCTCCCCGATGACACAATTGGCAGGCTCAAAGGAAACACTTGGGAGGAAATTAGGGGAGGGGAAGGAGGCATGTGGAGGACTGGGTGAGTCTGATGTTCTTGTCCAGCTGGCAATTGCTAACCCTGCTCTTAGGCTCGACGTTTTTCATCAACTACATTGTCTCAACTATGTCCGCAAAGCGCTTTATCCCAAATACTACGTGCAAGAAGACATTGACAGACTATTCTGGATACATATAGGTGAGAATACTCTAAGCATCGATCAAGACGCACCATTAACTTGCGGGTAGAACACTGCATTGATTACATTCGACAAGCGCTAATGTGTTCTGCCGACGCGACGGTATGTGCTCTAGAATATTGTCTCTCCATTCTCACCCTCGTTCACTAACTAAACCCTTTGTCTAGCCCGTTCGATTAGTTTGGAGAAAGCAAAGCCATGCTCTTATCCCCCAATTTGACCAGTATCATACCTGTCGGAACTTTGACCTGCTCAAATCTTTCGTAGATGAACATGCACTTGAGCTATATGTAGAAGAAAATGAGCGGGATATAAACAAAGCTATCAAAGAAGGTGCTCTATAGGCAATGCAGAGTTATATAGGGCTTGGGGGTCGATTGTGGCGATTGAATTGGCTCATTATGTCCCCAAACCTTTACGAACATGATATAAAAAAACTTTTAAATACATACTCTATTAATTGTCTTTTGAAGTCATATAGATTTATTGATTGCCTAGCGTGTCTGCATAACTATACCGGAATCGGGTTGGCCAAGAATACGGACGTCTTAATCCAACAATTTCCCTCCTGGCCTGCAGATCTTGTGTTATCTGTTGGTTCTACCGCTGCGGCAGATCAGTAGGATCAGCCAGCTACCCAATAAACAAGATTACGATTACCCCACTTCCAGACGCGAGAGCAATACATAATCAGGGTGTGGACTCGCGACGGTAGCGGCTTGGCCTCATTAATCGCTCCTAATCACAGTCTAGATTTTTATCGCCATGAATGCGTCATCTATTTATGATGAAGCAATTATTCTTATTAGACCAGTAGGAGCCGGCAAACCCACATTAGCAAACTCATTGCAGCAGCCCTCTCAAGGGAGGCATACAGCCTCGATCGCCACCGAGCTGAGCTCTATGCGCCGCACAGCTTTGACAAAGGGGTAGCCAACAAGATCCGCAAAGAGCAAGAGTTGTTTGCAGTCTACGAAAGTTGGACAATCTTTGAGTTACAGGCCATCTCACATACCTTACAAAACGCCGGCAAGCAAGGCGATGAGTTTCACAGCAAGGTCCTCAATTTTAGAGCAGGACACTCTGTGTATGAGAAACCAGAGCGGCTAGAAATGGTCGGTGAATTGATGAAGCCTTTTGGAAATGTTATTCTTGTATCACTGTGCGAGCATGTGGACAGGGACTTAAAGATTATGGACTCTCAGAAGTGTCGTAAGTTAGATCTTAAGCATTTTATGGAGCATGAAAGCAACAAGAGGCTTGGAAAGCATGTCATCGACACCAAGGACTTAACACTCGAGGAGAATGCTGAGAGCGTGATAAGTATTATGAAGGCAAACATTGTACATGCATAAATATATGCATTAGATAGAATTTGGCCTCTGACAGCGCCCCGTTACTTAACTATTATGGTAGGTCGGCACATATGATGGATGATGGCTCACTCTGGCCAAGGAGGCTACCCTATATCATAACATTAAATCAGGCAAGCAGCTCGCAAACAACTGCTGCGCTTGGATATGTTGTCTGAGATTCCTCGGTCGTGGTTTGGTGGAGAAGAAGCGGAGAATAAACGGATAAATTGGCCTGGAAGCGTATAATGCACCAATCTGCGACAAGACTTTCCATAGATGAAAGACAGGGATAGGCTCCGCCGGTGACCTTGTGCTATAACTGTAAGACTTGCGCCATAACAGGATAATGCACTGACCCCCTTTCTAGATTTGTCACTGCTGACAGCATCGGGCACGGGGGAACTAGAAAGTGGGGGTCAGCATAATCACAGAACGGACTTCTGGAAACCATACCTGGTAAAAAAAAAATTAAATTAAATGAAGGATGACGCTCATGACACGAGAATCTGAAAAAGGCACCTGTCATATTGGGTGTAGACAGCTGGAATTCTCGGTAACCTCGAAGTCTAGATTAATGAAGACATGGAGGTTTCTGTCCACTGGCCAATGTGTATATCAGTAGGGCTGCATAAACCATGCTTGCAAGGGTCCTTTCATATTGAAGCCTTGTATTAAGAAACGGCTTGATGGTGCCGATTCGGGAGAAGGAGTAACATGTTACCGATTATCGAGGGAATGCATGCTTGCATTCCCGGCGCTAAGCCGTAAATCGATGAAGGCTTGACATCAAGGCTCATGCCCGACGGTGAAGATACCACAAATGTAAACAATGAACGATTTGCTTGCTTGTTTCAGTTAGATCCTGCAGGCTGGGTCGGCTTGATTGATGTACATGACGCCTTTTTGCACGCGGACCCAACGGTCAAAAGTTAAAACCCTGCCCCTGGACACAAGATCTGAACTGATATAAAGATTGGGGAGAGGAACATGTGCTAAAATCTCATCCAACCACAATCTTTTCATTAACAACACACCAGAGAATCTTGGTTATGCCCGAGTCAATGCCTCTCAGCCAGCTTTTGGTGCTCGCTCTCGGCACACTGCCGCTTGCCTCTGCAGCGTCTTGCCCACATATCAGTGGCAATTATGCACGCGGCACCGCACCACCTGTGAATCATCCTGAGTCGATCGAGGCCAGATTCAGTCCAGACGGCCCAGACTTTGGTCGCTGCTCGAGAAAGAGCAATGCAGCTGGCGGCGGTACACGTAGCAACGACTGGTGGCCATGCGAGTTGAGCCTTGCGGTGCTGCGCCAGAATGCAGACAAGTCTAATCCTCTGGATGCGGACTTTGACTATGCCACCAAGTTTTCTCAGTTGGACGGTGAATATCCTCTTCCTCTTTGGTGAAGTGAGCAACACTAATCAATATTCCAGTCGCTCAACTCAAAAAGGACATTACTGAATTGCAGACTAACTCACAGCCTTGGTGGCCGGCTGATTTCGGCAATTATGGCCCGTTTCTAATTCGTCTCGCTTGGCATAGCGCTGGTACATATCGCGTTTTCGATGGCCGTGGAGGATCTGGCATGGGTCAGCAAAGGTGAGCATTCTTGATCTGTTGTCCCATAATAGTATCTAACCCAACCGTCAGATTTGCCCCGTTGAACTCGTGGCCTGATAACGCCAGTCTCGACAAGGCTCGTCGTTTGCTGTGTAAGTCTATTCGCGCTGATGGGAGGGTAATTTACTGATTCGTCTGCAGGGCCCATCAAGCAAAAATACGGCGACAAACTCTCATGGGCCGACCTCTTCGTCTTTGCTGGTAATACAGCAATGGAAAACATGGGTTTCCCTACCTACGGCTTTGGCTTTGGTCGCGTAGACACCTGGCAAGCGGATGAGGGCATCTACTGGGGTTCCGAGCAGCAAATGTTCCCTGGCCCCAAGAGTGACTCGGACCGCTACGGCGGAAGCACTGACATCTATGACCGAGCCGACAAGCTTGAGATCCCTCTTGCAGACGCAAACATGGGGCTCATATATGTTGATCCACGCGGACCTCACGGTACCCCTGACCCCAAGGCATCTGCTCTCGATATTCGCACGACTTTTGGCCGCATGGGTATGGACGATGAAGAGACCGTTGCCCTCATTGCTGGAGGTCACGCATTCGGCAAGACCCATGGTGCTGTTACAGGAGACAACATTGGACCTGAACCCAATGCTGCTGGCATTGAGCTGCAGGGTCTTGGATGGAAGAACAGCTTTGGCTCCGGAAACGGCAACAACAGTTATACCAGTGGTCTCGAAGTCATCTGGTCCACGACCCCTACCAAGTGGGCGAATGGTGAGTTGAGCTTTCCCGTGGCATGGAGTTTGTACTAACGGGGGTAGAATTCCTTCATTCTCTGATGAACAACAACTGGACCCTTGTCAAGAGCCCCGACGGAGCCCCCCAGTGGGAGGCTGTAAATGCAAAGGAAATTTATCCTGATCCCTTCATCGCCGGCAAGTTCCGCAAACCAACGATGCTTACAAGCGATCTTGGTCTTCGTCAAGATCCCATTTACAACAACATCTCGACAACATTCCTCAATGACTTTGACTATTTCACCAAGAAATTTGGTCTGGCTTGGTGTAAGTGATCAAATCCTTCTTGTTTATGGTCAGCCTCTGACTCGTCTTAGACAAGCTTCTTCACCGTGACATGGGTCCTATCGCTCGCTATCTTGGACCCTCGCTCCCAAAGGCAGCCCCTCTTATCTGGCAAGACCCTCTCCCCGCTGCCAAGTATCAGAATATCAACTCTCAGGATGTGGCGCAGCTGAAGCAGGCCATTCTCGCTGCCCCTGGCTTGAACGTCTCCAACCTTGTCACCACTGCTTGGGGATCTGCTTCTAGCTTCCGCATCTCTGACAAGCGTGGTGGTGCTAACGGAGCCCGTATCGCCCTCAAGCCTCAGAATGCATTTGCCGCCAATAACCCTCCACGTCTGCAGGCAGTCATCAAGGCCGTAAGTAGCAAGCACCCAAACAATTGTCGTTCGAGTTACTAATTTAATTCTCATCAAGTTGCAAGGAGTTGCCTCCAAGTTCAACGCGGCTAATCCGGCAAGGCAAGTGTCTCTTGCCGACATTATCGTTCTAGGTGGTGCTGCTGCCATTGAAAAGGCTGCCAAGGATGCGGGCATCACCATCACTGTCCCCTTTACTCCTGGTCGCGTGGATGCTACCCAAGATCAAACCGACGTCACCAGCTTTGGCTACCGTACGTCTACCCCACTTGCTTATACTCTCCAGATAACTGACCCTGTTTATAGTCAATCCCCAGGCGGATGGTTTCCGTAATTATGGCCAAGGCAATACTCGCGCCCTTACCGAGGAGCTGCTGGTTGACAAGGCCTCTCTTCTTACCCTGAGCCCCCCTGAGATGACTGTTCTCGTTGGCGGCATGCGGGCTCTCAATGCCAACTACGATGGTTCTAGCTACGGAATCTTCACTGACCGCCCTGGAAAGCTGACCAACGACTTTTTTGTTAACCTCTTGAACATGTCGACTGTCTGGACACCCATCGCCAACACCAACGATGAGCTGTTCCAAGGCAAGGATCTCTACAGTGGCAAGCCCAAGTATACGGCTACCCGCACAGATCTCATCTTTGGCTCTCATCCTGAGCTTCGCGCCATTGCCGAAGTTTATGGCTCCTCTGATGCGCAGACTAAGTTTGTCAATGACTTTGTAGCAGCCTGGGTCAAGGTTTCAGAGTTGGACCGCTACGACATCAAGGGACGTAAGCAGAATAATGTTCAATAATTGGGTTTGAGGAGGTTTCGATTGTAAATAGTTTTACTTGATATTTATAGCTATGCACTGTATCTAGAACACGTTATATTCATTCCATGTCTCACTTATTATCTTTACACTCGTAGCATCTCTGATACCGTTAAGCCGAGTATAAACCCTGGCAGGTAAAGCAGGAGGAAGCATTATTACCGATGGGTTTGAGTGACAACATGTTTATTTGAATGGTGGCGCATCCATACAAGGATTCTTCCAACCATTCAATGCTATGCGCATTATACGGCAAGGAAAGCTGCCGGAGCTATCGGATTCACGAAGCGGAAGCCAGCTGAGGATTACATCAATTTAATAATTCAAGCTGATAATAAGACGGGAAACTTGACGGAGCTCGACCCTGCAAATATATCCAAATCGCTTCCAACAATTTCTTTTCCTTCTATTCATACATTTATATCAGTGTCCCCCCCAACATGACCCCGGCAGACATGTCGAGACACAAGAGGCCGGGAAAGAGAAATCTGATGTGGGATAAGGCTAAAATATGGCATAGAAAATGTCTATAAACGGCCTGAAAACAGTGACAACAAGCGATAAACACTTACCATGGGATCACGGTAGGCATTCATGATCAGTATCCTTTTTCTTTCATGACCATATCTTTCTAATTCTTCCATTCTCTGCGCGATACACTATTGAAAATGCCCCTGAATTACTCTCTTCGAACGTGTACCTCAGTCGCTTTTTTTGCCATAAATATCATGAAGCTTTTTCTTATCCGCCTATTGCTCTGCTATGATATTGAACCAGTAGGAAAGTCACATCAAAAGTAGCAAATTGGATAGGCTATTATTTGACTACGTTTAACATGTACTGAGGTCCGTTAGAGAAATAATGCAGCAAATAACGAATAAACAATGTCAAGATACAGTGAGATGTATATAATATATTACAAGATGCTCATTGTCAGTGAAGATAGGAGACATCAAGTCAGACTTTACTCCAACACAAGTTCTAACCAGAGCATTTTATCTGTTGACTTTTCAAATCCAAATTGGCACCTTGCTGCTCTAATCTTGCATATTCTTGGCCATCCATGCAGCCATGAGCGTTGAAAGTGCAGAAATGCGTAGAACCCAGCCAATACTGTCACCTGAAGCTCCATCGAGTATGCAAAAGAGAAGACTACAGCCAATGGCAGCCACGATTTGTGGTCCTGCGATTGCCGCATTATGTAGGCCGACAACTATGCCTGGCTTTTTCTCATGGCCGTCATCAACATGCTGACCTCCAATGATTTCCGATAAATGCAAGCTGATCATGGCGTGCGGCGCCCATATTGTGATGCCCCAACTGATACCACTGATGCCTACAAGCATATGGATTTCCCACAGAGAAGTAGCCAACGCGGTAGCAAACATGCAACTGGCAAATAGTATGTGCGACGCGATCCATACGTGGCGAGTACTTATATACCAGTGTTGGAAATGGCTACGTTTATGCGATGCTCTTACCATCAAACATGGAATGGTCGTTCCAGCCAAGAGTGAGGCGAGAGAAAAGATGATTAACCCAAACGAGCCGCTTCTGATTGCGCTGGCCTGAGTATCTTTTGATGTGGCTGGTCAGTTGTCAGCACGGTGGCCTTAATCATCGTTTGTGAAGCTTACAAAAACTCTCAATATATCTGGCTCCAATCAGCAATCCATTCGTATAGCTAAATGGAGGAAACTTACATTGTGATATAGTAAAGGAATGGAAACCATCCCATCCATGAAAAGAATTGCACTTTCAAGGCATCTTGAATAGGCTTGGAAAGTCGGGGGAAGCTACCGCAGAGATGTCGCATTGTTGAGATGATATTGACCATACTTTTGGAAGCTTGCCGCTCCATATCTACGTTGCTCTCTTTCACTACCACGCAGGTAATGGCAACGGTCACGGTTAGAAAGAAAGAAGTCGCAACACACAAAATGGAAAATTGTGAGTCGCCAAGGGAGTCCAAAGCCTGCGACAAGTCTATAGAGCTTAACAGGTAGCACAATAAGTTTGTAGTACTCGTAACTGCTCCCGCCCACGCATTCGCTGTTTGCTGCTGATGTTTTGGGACGGTGTCGACAATGAGTGCGCGTAGGCCACCTTGCAATGGCTGGATGGCGATATTGAGGGCTGATATGCATGATACAGCGAAAAATGCGGCTATCAAGTTTGTATCAGAGTCCTCATTTACAAGACCCAGCCGTTGGGTTACGATATGGGCCAGCTTGTCCGTCGACGCCAAACCCAGCAGAGATGCTACTGCGGCCAGAGCTCCGTAGAAAATGAATGGCCTTCTCTTCCCCCAACGCGATTGACTATTATCACTTCGAGTGCCAAAATACGGCTGCAGAATCATGCCACAAAAGGGGCCCACGGTCCATACAAGCGATAAGGCGGGCTTGCTAAGTCCTAAGCTGCTTAAAAAGGCCTTGCTTATGGTCAGCTCAAATAGTTGAAACAAGGAGAGTTTGTATGTTACCGAGCCATTGGAAAAAATGAGCGCGAAAATTGCCTGCAAACTATTTGAACGATAAGTAGAGCCCAAATGTTGAATGCAGTCAAGGTAAATACTTGCCCACCAAGGCCAATCGTTAGAGAAATTAGATATACGGTGCTTCTACCTCTGGGGCTGAGATCCGAAACCAAGGCTTTTTTCTCTTTGCGCCCACAGAGTTCAATATCGAATTCATCTTGAGGATCCATCACTATCATAGGATAAACCGCGTCGTGGTAAAAACGAAGACAATATGCGTTTCATGAAGAGACCTCTCGCAACATTTGAGCAATTGCTTGGTGGTATGGGCATATAAAACAGTAATATTGGTGCCAGGCCTAGGCAACCAAGACATCCGTTCCCTTTGGCAAAACTTTGAGATGCACTCCTTCATTTAGAATGAAACCTCGCTGAGCTCTCATTCGCCAATATTCAAGAAATAAATGATGTACGCTTCGTGCCGTAAATATTGGCGGGGCCTCCCCAGTGGTAAGACATCATCCCCTTTTTATAAGGCGGGACAGAAATTTAGAGTGCCCGCCCTGCAATTTAGGATGCATTTCTGCCCACAGGCACAGCCAAACCGAAGTCACAGTTTGCTCAGGCATCTCTCCTGAACTTCTGAATGTCTACGAGCTTAGGACTGAGCATAGCATGAGGCCATTGATTACCAGCTGAGGGAAGAATACATCTTAGTTACACATTTTTCTTCTTGCATTGCCATGCATGTCACAGGAGCACTCGCAGCCTCCAGTGCTGATAGGATGTGAGAAGTGCCTTCCTAGCGATACATAATCGAATTGGGCGTTATTAGTCTTCAAATAGAACCATCCATAACTTCCAGGCGTGGGATTACGATTATACATGGCCTATTCCCCCATGTGACGATTATTCTGAGACCACGCATACAATGCAGGCTATTATGCTGGCATGATCCAGGAAAGTAGCCTTTGTGCAACACAATACGGACGATGTATCTGCTCCGTACTCCATATGATGCCTTGAACAGTTAAGGGTTGTTCCGATCGGTTCAAGATGATACAACTCACCTTGTTCCTCAGGCCTGATAAGAGTCCCAGTCTGATCTTCTGCTAGCACAGTTCGGGCAGTAGTAGTAGCTACCCCCAGAGAAATCGCCACGAAAGTTGTTGTTACATGAAGGGCATGTAAAGCGTGGGATATCCGTCTTCGAGAGCTTACCACAGAGGAATGGAATTAAGTCAGCTCCAAAATCAGGAGTCTTCCTCAGAAGGTCGCAAAAACCGTCGCGCTCAAGGAGCTTGTCAATATTCTTCCGGGAAGTCTCCACGATCAAGTCGCGAAGCCCCCTATCTGCCAAAGGAGTTGACTCATATGCCACACTAATAGCAAGTGGGAAATCATCCATGCTCCAGCCGGTAGTGATTGCGATGTTAAACTTTTCCTTGGCGTGTGCTTTGAGCGCCGGAATGTCGTATTTGTCGGCGATTTGGTAGACTTGGGCATCGTAGACCATAGAGGAACTACCATAGATGTTGCTGTAGTCGAACGAATACATGAAGCGCAACATTGCCTCGACAACACTTGCGTCAAAATCGTCGATTTTGATCTTCTTTTCGGAGCTTTCCTTGAGGGCTATAAGCCAGTAATTCGGTTTGAGGGGATTATACAGAATATGCCATACTTTCCAATTGCCGTTCAGTTCTTTTGCGAAGTACTGGGAATGAGCGGATAAAATAAGCCTATGGACTTTGAACTCTTGGCTATCGCAAGCAACAATTGTATCTGAAAAAATATCCGTATTGTAGTAGCTGCTGACCGCGTCAGAAAGGCCGAGCTGGGGATTCAATTGGTCTGACCCATACTCTTTCAGTGATGATAGAAATCCATCAAGCCCTTGAGGCGGCATTGTGGAATGAGGTGGGAGCGCTGGACAAGAATTGGCTTCCACGTCTCTGGTGTTCAAATCTTTAGGACGTTGCGATGGTGGGATGATTAAAGGTCCTTTTTTGCTAATTTTCTTCTTTTTCATACTCTGAGACAAGATGCACTCTGTCAAAATGCAAATTGTTACTCAAGGTAAATAGGAAAAGACCCTGGTAAAAGTTTTCCAGGCCCATTTCTAATGGGGATCACTCAAATATTACTGATTCAATAGTCATCCTGTAGAAAGGATGAGGGGTTGGTTGGCCTCCCACATTATAGAGTGTCAGACTGACGTGAACAAATCGAAAGTACACCAATTACAGGCATACTTGAAAATGTTTTCGATCTTCCCGTCCCACCTCTGACACAATACCCCAAACAGTGCCGACACACCTAACGCGCGAGACGTTCAAATCAGGCCAGTTTCACGTCGGCAAAGGGTGGAACGTTTAAGCCGAACACGCACTCTGGGATGAGCAAGGGGAGGACAAAATACAACATACATCTTCACGCCTTGATCGCTCGTATAGTGTCACGACTTTTCTGTACCCCTACTTGACAATCACATAGAGCGTATTCGGCTTAAAAGTGCCACCCTCTGAAGCTTCATCCCCAGGGTGAAGCCCGTACCTAAGACAGATAACTGGACCCAGTCAATCAAGATTCGAATTAACCTATGTTAAGTATGAAGACAGCGAGACAGCCCCTGACTTGAGCTTACGATACAGCGAGCTTTGACGCGTGAAAGGTCAGAGCAGCCAGTGCTAAACTCATGTGAACGAGACGACGACAAAATCGATAGGAGGCGACAAAAACTATAATAAATACCTCTACAGCGGATGGCATTGGATATCTCCTTCATGGTGACCACGCTTGCCGACTTCTGACCACACTCGAATTACTACGCAAGAGTGGATTACTCCCCTGTAGAGAATCCGCCTGTCTAAAGCGAGCGACGGCTAGATATGCAGTAAACTAGTAGCGGTCGAAAAAGTGTCTGTACATTCTTATTTGGGACAGAATCAGGACGATGAAAACTGGGAAAAGAAAAGAGAAACGGACCGGACACAAACTAAGCTACATCATTTATTAAGCTTGTGTTCATCTAGGTACGATTGACAGCGCGATTTTATGACAACCAAGACCTCTTTCCGCATAGATGTTGCAGTGTTATCATACCATTGTAATATTGTGTCACCTTGACCGCGCACAATATTACCAACGTTGTTTGCTAAAAAGGTATATAACACATGCCACAGCCTGACTTAACACTGGAGTCGAATGCATTACACAAAGTCCTTTGCCATATTTTAGGATTCGGAACAAAATCAAAAGAAAGTACAATGAAAGCCTCCCTTTTTTCAGTGCTAGTAATCTTATGAGTACAGCCCGTGCCTTACAGCTCGAAAACTTCTCCAACTGCAGTGAGTTGTTTTGCTCTAAACAACTGGTCAATCTGCTCCAATTTGTATGGTCAACAACAGACGGACTTTCCTCGATTAAATCCATCGACCTGATCCCTTGCTCTAATGAACCTTGCGTTGCTACAAGAGGTACTATGATATCTTTACGATTTGAAGGAACAGCCCCTGTATAATACCGATTCTCTTCGGATTAAGTTGGAGGGAAATCTTGGGGGCTGGATACTAATCTTTGAAGAGCCCATTTGTGGTGGGGCGGTAAACTGCCCGGTTCATAAAGGCAAATCAATGGTTATAGATTTTGAATACTTAGTGGATAAAACTTTACCAGCGGGGCCTGTGAGCTTGCGGTGGAGAGTACTTGACGACTCAGAGG
Organism: Cladobotryum protrusum; assembly: GCA_004303015.1. NCBI lineage: Eukaryota > Fungi > Ascomycota > Sordariomycetes > Hypocreales > Hypocreaceae > Cladobotryum > Cladobotryum protrusum. The sequence continues at coordinate 6,524,120 of RZGP01000008.1, forward strand.
CAAAGAAACAAAGGAGCGACTACCATAAGGAAAAAGACTATGAACATGGATTTGGATTAATGAAGAAATAGGGCATAGTGAGGTATTTTTAAATTGATTCCTAATACTCTTGGAGGAGATAGTCATGTGATATCCTACTACTATATTAACCACTCAGCGAGTCAAATAAAAATGTAATTGGCGTTACTTTTAGTGCAATTTTGGTAGAAAGGAGACACGATCCCTTCGATTCGTCCAACTCAGGCTCCGAGGAGAGGAGCGCAGCACCTAAATATCTTAGCTAAGAGTCAGGATCATATAGGTACAATGCTTACACAGTGAATCCTGTTAGAAACTTACGGGGAAGTGAATCCTGTCTTGCACTTCACTAACCTCTTGGATTCCCAGATCAGCAAGTCTATACCGGGATGCGCCGAAGTGATACATTATGTAACCGCGGAAGAACTGTTCAACATTGGTCTGCATCTGTGGGTTACTAGCTAGTGTTTGACGAGCGTTTCGCACACAGTCGATTAAACTTGACCTTGTGTTTTGTATAGACTGGAGAACTGTAATATTATTTGCGTTCGCATAGTTATATATATAGTTTGAACGCTCATTCGAAACAATAGATTCTTTGTAGAAGGACATCAAGTCGTTGTTAAGAGTTAAGTATTGAATCATACCAGGAATAACTGGAAGAAAGGTTGAAGAAAATGTGATCTCCGGGAACATGACTTCTGGAAAGGCAAATAGGGCGTATGCCTCGCCCAGTCCAGTTTTAAGTCGTAAATAATACGGGAAGTTAGGAGCATTATGCGTAATAGCAAGCTTTCCCTCATACTCATTCTCGAGAATACATCCAGTGATAAATTCAAGAGTTGAAGTAGTAATTAAGTCGGTAATAAAGGGCCCATATAGTTCACGAAGAGAATTGGTCAACTGGACCAAAGCCTCAAGCAGTACACTTGGCTGTGACTCTCTGCGAAGTAGTCGAGTATGAAAGCCTCTAAGATGAGCAAGCTGGTCTTTGTCTTTGCCCAGATCATCTATCATGATTGCCAGAGTAGTATATATTGCAATGGCTACTTGGACGTTGTTTGGCGTAAAAGAGTAAGTGGAAGTCGCTATCCAACAACTTGTTTGTGTAATGTGCATTGTACATTGAATGTAACTAGTAGTAAAGCCTTGTGCCTGAAGAAAATGAACAACGGCTTTTTCGATAGATGGATTATATTCCACGGGTAGTATCTCAAAAGAGACCTCACAAAGATAGCTTTGAAGTATGTCTTTAAACTGTTCTTTAAACAATTCCATAATAAAGTTCAATAATGCAAATGAAAGTAACTTGAAAGGAGTTAAATTCCTCGTTTGCAATTAAAAAAACATACAGCTATTTACTTATTATTTATAATTTAAGCAAACATGACTATTCTTTTTGTTTTAATTAATTTTGTTTTTCTTTAAACAGTAATTTTTTATTTTACTATATGTGGTAATTTTAATTTTACTATATGTGGTAATTTTAATTTTACTATATGTGGTAATTTTTATTTTTACCATGTATAGTAATTTTATTCTTAATTATTTAATCCAAGTATTTAAGGATTATTAATAAGTTTTCTTAACTTATACTTATAAGCAAAGACCAAGTTATTTTAAGAGTATTAAGAGAAAAATCCTGCAATCCTTTAACGTATTTACTAACATACAGGATTTATAACGGTTTTAATAGTAATAAAGGAAACAAAAAAAAATAATTTATAGATAGTTAATACGCTCACTGTTAGGCTTAAAGGACATGGGCTTAATAGTACTGTATACTTTTTATTAATAACATTTTGAATCTCATTCTTATCTTATACAATGTCGTATAAAGGTCTTTACTATATATGCGCTTTGAGCGGTATTATAGGGCCAATGCTCCTTTTAGTATCCTTCGCTGCATCAGGATTTCTTCCCCTACCAAATCCATCCTGGGACGCTGAAAGAGTAGTCCAATACTACCGCGACCACGAAAAAGGGATCCAAGCAGGCTTAGCCTTACTTGTCTTTTCGGTTGTCTTTTACCTTGTTAATATAGCTACAATATGCAGCCTAATGCAACGTATTCTAAACCTACCTGATGTTATTAGTAATCTCTAATTAATATCTGGGGCAGCTAGTATTTATGTCTTTATGTTATGTGGTATAATTCTAGCTACAGTAAATTATTGTCTTGACAGGCCTGCTGAAACCATTCAGGTCTTAAACGACCTCTTTTAGATTATATTTCTAATGACCATTTCGACCATATTGGTCCAACAATTCGCCTTTACATACGCGATTTTTTGCGACTCCAGAACACAGCCTCTTTTCCCGAAATCAGTTGCATGGATCAATATCATGGCAGGTATTATATATATCCCGGCATTTGCGGTACACTGTGTCAAGTCTGGACCGCTGGCCTGGGATGGTGCTGTATCTTTTTGGTTAGGCGCTGTTGTCTTTGGATTAGTAGTTGGCACTGATTGTCTATATTTACTGCGAGCTGTTTCTAATTCAGTCGAGTAAAGTCACTTAAATGTATGGTTGTAACATTCACTTAGCTGTAGAGCGCAAACCACTTATAATGGAATGATTAGGTGTGCGAGTGTTTAATGGAATAATCCTTAACATTTACGTATTGATTGTCCGCTTAATCTAATACATTGTTTGCGGGGCTGGTTCGTAAACCATGAAATGTACGCCAACGTGGCCGAAGTCTCCGAACGTATTATCCTGAATAACGTGATCGACTTCTATAAAACCAAGCCTCAAGTAGAGGCCCCTAACAGACCTTTAACTGAAGATAAAAACAGGAATGACCAATCTCTCTGCCTGCTGCATGCCGCTTCTTACAATTGCCGTCGCAATCCCTTTGCCCTTGTGCTCCGGATAAACAGTCAGGTAATCGAATTCTTTCCTGGTCCATCTTAGCATTGAGCCGTGCGTACGATTTGATGAGAAATTTTAACTCACTCAGATAGGGCTTCTAGGCCAATATACGATCCTGAATCGCTTCACTCTTCCTATCAAATGCAAGTGTGATGTCTCTTGGTTCCTACCATAAAGTTACTTTAAGTTCCTCAAGTGCTTTTAACTGACTGGCATTCACATGAGGCATCTAGGCACTTGATCATTCAAGCTTCCCTGTGCTTGATGTAATCATGCTGCAGTAGACAACGTTCAGAGGACTACGCATTTGCTTGAAGCTAAAGTCTCTAGATAGCAGACATTAACTTGCCACAGGGAATGAAAAATCGTTTTTCGTGAAGATTAAGCGGTTTGATAATGCCATATATATTGTGATTTATACAACAACTTTCTTTATCTGGTCAATTATGAGAAACCCTAATTGTAGTTGTGCCAATTGTGGATATGTCAATAAGCAGAGCTCTATGATGCTGTTTGAGCCCTAGAGGACTTAGTAATGCATCTTACCTCCGGAAAAAAGCATCTACTGGTAAGCTCAACATAGACTTAGTCAGAAAACAGACGCTGCAGTAATGGATGTCATTTACCAAGTTCATGTCATTTTCCAAGCCGGTGCTATTCACCAGGCTCCTGTCATTTGCTAAGTATAAATTTGTACTTGTATATAAACTATGCTACTATGCTATATTACTGATTCGGTTGTGATTATTTTTTATATAATTGTCTAGCGACAATACTGAAACTATACAGAACTTGATACTGTCCTTGAGCCAAGCCGGGACACCTTGCCGGCCTTCGTCTTTAGGCCATATTGCATTCCATTACGACGAAAAAGTTGCCGTCCTCTTCATCGATCAAGTTTGCATTGCGATATCATGTAGAACTGCAATCGCCTTGGGCAGCCAGTGTCACTGACAGCTCTTGACCCAATCAAGGCGGCGTCGACGAAGAGTTTTTTTCGCTCTTATCTTGCCGGTGATGGGACTGTTGGTTCGCCACATCTGCTTGGCTTCCTTCTCAAGGATGAACAAAACCCCATGAACTTCTCTCGATCCTTCAAGTGCATTCCGCTCATCCAGAGGGGAGGGATCCTTCACGGTCGCCTTCGCAAGCCTGGCATACACCAGCAGCAGAGGCGACATCGCCCACGAGCTCGATACGCCCGCCGAAGTTGCAATGTGCATCTTTACTGTGGCCTCGTTCTTGGGTCTAGTACTTGGTATGTAGGCTATCCTAGAGGCTTTTGTCACAGCCTCTCGTCACATAGGGGCGGGAGGAGATGGGAGGAGATGACATGGCATACTAATGCAAAACAGGACCAGCTGTCAGCGGATTCCTTGGAGCAGCCCAAGATTGGCAGTGAGTGGAAGGTCTCATGTCCTTTCTCGCCAGAGCAATGTTGGTGCTCGGCGCGACTGTTTGCCCCGAAACCTAATGCAGCGTCGAGAAGGCCTAGCTATATAGTATAGATGAAGTTAATCTGCGCTGATCTAGAAAATGTAGATCTAGAACTTATGTAAGAACAAGAAAATATAAGCTACAAGCAACAGGACCTATAACCGTTGGGAACACCGAGAAGTAGTAATGTCGCATTGCTTATTGCTTAAATAAAGAGCATAACTATCATTTAAGTATGCGGGTATAATTGTATTACTATTGATAATTTTCACTTAGTTTCTTAGTTGAATATTCTAATAGTAACTACATAATACAGATCAGGGACCATAGTGTAGATGGATTAGCTGATTGGTAGCGCTAGCTACCTTGTAAAATAAGTGAATATTACCTGGGTCAGCTGAACCAGCGATAGGTGCCCCTGGGCTAATTTTGTATGAATCATCATCTGTTAGGAGTTTGGTCGTCCACTTTTTAGAGAAAACATCATAACTGGCTTGGCCAATCCATCCTTCCTGAGTAGTCCAGAAGACATCCATGTGGTTGTGGTCCATGGCAACGGCCGTAAGGGGGCCAGTCGCTGCCTTGAGGCTCGAGACCAGCTCAACACGCCATACAGGGTTCTCGTTTTCCCAATAGACTTGATGGATCTTAGCGTCAGTACCAATGAAGAAGATGTTAATGCGGGAGGAAGAGCGACAAAGCATTGCCGGCCGACCTCGCGGATTCGCTTCCAACCCCGCCAGACGGATAGTATCCCAGCCAACATTCACCTTCCAGCTACTTATTCCCATTTCTTTCTTGTTGTTCAAAAAGGCGACATGCATGTTATCCCCGTTCCGTACGACAGCAGCAATAGATTTGATGACAAGACCGCCGGTATCACTCGGGCTAACAAGCTCGTTATCAGTGGTCCAGTGTGCACCGCCGTCATCAGTCCACGAGTGCTTGATACCGCCTGCCTGGCTTGCGTAATAGAACTCAACATGATTCGGGTTCCTTGTCACGGCAGCAACTGAGGTAAATCGACTGGCATCAAATGCCTTCTCTTCATTGCCGTTGTGCCACTTGCCATCCCAGTTACGGCCATGAACATAATGTTCAGCATCAGAGTAGAAGACATCCATGTGATTAACGTCTCGGCTAACGGCACTCGGCCCGCCATTTGGCGTATTTCCTGTGGCAAAGTCATCTTTTTTGAAGACCTCGTGTTGCCAAAAAGGGTACTGCGCGGACCACCACGTGTGGAAAATGCCTGGCTGAGCTTTTGAATTCGAAAACACAGTTCCAAAAAGCTCGAAATTATCCGAATTGCGACGAACCACAGTCAGGTCTGTAAGTGGGACGAACTGGTAGTCGGAATCTCCATTGAGTTTCTCATCAGACCAGGAGCCGCGGCGATAGAGACTAAAACCTCCATGAGGGGTATCTGGTTCCTAGTCAGCATGTAACCCAAGGGTTGCATGAATAAATGTAATTCACTATATAACTTACCAGTAGTACTATCAGCATCGGCGATCCTCTCGAACGTTACAGGCTTAGCAAAAACTGTAGCCTGACTCACGAGCAGCGAGCAGAGCAAGGATTGAGAGACCCGACCCATGGTTTTGGTAGGTTGAATAATTCTGACAGATATTGCTGTACGCTGCTCACTCTTGTCGTAGGCAAACCCAATGTTGTTGTGTTTGTGAAGATTGAATGAAGTACGCAGTTGTTTAGTTTATGTAACAATAAGGAATCTCGTCTGTTATATATACATTGTTTTGTGAATTCTTGATAGCCAACTGTCTAAAAGCTAAAAATAGGCATGTATAAACTATAAATTACTTTTACCGCAATATGATATAAAACTTACTAAATGATAAATAAGGACTTATATTTTACACGTATTTATGGGGTTCTAAAGTCATACTATGCAAGCACTTACAGTCTCGGGATATATAATTGGCTCCTTAACAAGAGTAATTAAGGTTAATAACCTAAATGTTGACTTTGCTTATCCAAAAGAGTCAAAGCACAAGGGAGAGCATGCTGCTGTGCGTATTCAGTGTTATGGGCTCGTGCTGCAAGCAACTGCCTGGTTTTGCAACAGGCGCTACGGCGTTACCCTAGCGATCCGAGAACGGGAATACTCCGGACCTAGGACACTTACTGGCCACGCTTGGTTCTGTAATTCCCTGAATAAAACTATTGTGACGCCTAATTGCATTAGCTTTAGGGCGAGTTTATTATATTCAGTAAGCCCTTGATTTTTACGACTAACTTACCCGTAGGCATCCCCTTTGCAGGGGCCAACTAAGGGCCTCACCTTTTAGTTAGGCATAAAATTACAGGACAGCCATAAAATTCCAGGATAGCTATACTTACCCTATTACTATAAATAATATATTTTATATATAAAAAAATATAATTAAAGTTTAATATTATATTATATATTAATTAAAAATAAATAATTAAATTTATATAATTAATAAATTAATTAATTTTATTATAAATAAAAAAAGATTAATAAATAAATAAATATTAATAAAATAAAAAAATAAAAAAAAATAAAAAAAATAAAAAAAAAAAAAAATAATTAAAAAAAAAAAAAAATAAAAAAAGTTGAACGAAAAAAAAATAAAAAAGATAAAAAAAAAAAAAAAAAAAAATAATAATAATAAAAAAATTAAATATATCTTTAATATTAAAAATTATTATTTTATATATATTTTAAATATATAATTTTAATTAAATAATATATATTATTACTTTTATTTTTATATAAAAAAATTTATTTAAATATTTATAAAATATAGATATAATAATTTAATAAGGAATATAAGGTAAAATATATTAATTTAACTGTCCTGGAATTTTATGGCTATCCTATAATTTTATGCTTAACTAAGGGGTAAGGCCCTTAGTTAGCCCCCGCAGAGGGAATGCCTACGGGTAGTTAATTTCTTGCCTCGTGTTGTTAAAGTTAAGGGATAAGCTAACGTGCAGGCTTTTTGTCAGCTGATGTTTTGACTAGACTTAACTATTGAGTCATATGCGGGCGCAGCAGCGCCTGCTAAAGCGGTGGTGTTAGCTCGTAGCAATCCCAAAGGAACACCCGGGTGAAGCAAAATACAAGACCCGAGCAAGTGGAAGTAAAAAAAGGCACACATTGGGAAGGGATTAGCACAAAGAAATGTGTATTATCTTTTTTAATCTCAACTTGGTCGGGTCGGGTGTTTTGTTTCACCCGGCTAAGGGACTAAGAGAGGACACCCAGACCACCGTTGCACTTATGGGCGGGGCTACCGCAACGTCAGGTTATAATAGGGTTATAAAAGTCTACGCTTAAAGTACCCCACCTATTTTATAATCCTATACTCTTATAAGATATACATAACTTTAAATACTTATAATATTACTAATTTTTATTTAAGTTTATTTTTATATATATTATTTAAAAGTTCTTGTTTTATAAATTAATATTTTATATAATATTTTTTAGTATTATATACTATAATAAAATAGTAAGGTATTAAATTACTTAAATTATTTAAAAGATTCTAGTTTAATATTGTGACGACTCGACCTTGTACTTATGTTATCCGCAAGGTTGGACCCACTTTTAGTAATACTTGTATATCTTATCGATTAAGACATACCCATGGAAGAACCTTAGAAGGCATAGCCAATCAAGATTAGCTTAAACAAGATTGATTTAATCCTTATTAACTAATAGTTTATTAATTTATTTTAATAAGAATAAACCTTATAATTATAATTAAAATAAATTTATTGGAATTAGAGAGACTTAGATTTATTTTAATTTTTTATTAATAAACTAGACTTATTTTATAGTTCTTATTAAAAGAACAACTAGAAGATTATATAAAGAAAAAAAAGAAAAAGGAAGAAAAGAAGGAAGGGAAGAAAAGAAACGAAAAAAAAAACTTAAACTTAAAAACTAGTATTTTAAAAAAATAAGTAATATTAAAAAAAATATAAAAAAAGTTATAAAATTAAAATAATTTAAATTATTTTCTAAAAAGCCTATTATATTATAAATATTTTTATTTAACTATAAATAATTTATTAATTTTGCTTAACTTAATGAAAAAATAATATTATAAAGATTTTATATATAATTAATTACTTAAAAAAAATAGTATTTAATTAATTTAAACTAATAATACAAGACTATTTATAAATAATATAAATAATTAAAATATAAAAATAAAAAAAATCTTTATAAATTATAAAAAATTTAAAAATATTTTTAAATTTTTTATAATTTATAAATAAAAAAAAGGTTATTATATAAAAACTTTAAGATTTAAAATAATAAAAATTAATAATTAATTATATCTTATATTTTTACTAAATCTTTTTTAAGCTAGCTTAAAATAATAAACCTTTAATAAATTTTTTTATAAAAAAATTTTAAAAAAAAAGTTAAAAATAAAATCTATAAGAAAAATTAATTTAATATTTTTATTAAATATATTACTATAGCCGTTAAGATTAATAATTATTAATATAAATAATACTAACAAAAAAAAATTTATAAAAACTTTAATTTTAATTAAATTATAAAAAAAAATAAAAAAACCTATTACTTATATATAATACTAATCTAGAATAAATAAACCTTAATATAATATAAACAAAAAAAAATCAAATACTATAACTATAATAAAATAAAATATATCTTATAAAATTACTAAAGCTTAAAAAAAAATAGAAACAAAAAGTATTAAAAACTAATTGCTAAACTAAAAACAAGATAATAATTTAATACTACTATTAAATAAGAAATAGATTATATATTAAAAGGCTAGACTACTTATTATAACAATAAATATTTAATCTATTAAAGTTTAAAGAATAAAGTAAACTAATATTTAAAACCTTTTTGATAAGTTAATATATTTAATTAAAAATAAGAAAACTAAAGAAACTATTAAAATATATTAAAAGAAATAAACTTAAATTATTTTAAATTAATAAATATATTATTTACATAAATATAATATTTAATTCCATAGTTGCCTGGGTACTTAGTCACGTAGGCATTCCGGGCAACAAAATAGCTGACCAACTAGCTAAGAGAGGTCTGGAAGCCTTGTATCGAGGCTGACTGTATATCTTGTTTAGCTATTTAAACAGGAAGATAAGAAAAGTTACTGTACAATAATGGTAAGCTAGCTGGGCTAGGGAAGAAACAAGAGAAGGGACAGGCTAGAAAGTAAGAGGTCTAGGCATTTAATACCGTAGAGTGGCCCAAGACAAGCTTAGCTTTTTACTAAAAGCTAACCTAATTATGGGACCAAGACTAGTCCAGTTAGCTTATATCTAACTGAAGCTAGGGATAGGGTATCTTAAGAGCTATTAAAAGGCTATAAAGAATCTCTCAAACGATCGCTGTAGGTGCGGCCAACAGCATACAGCACAATACCTACTATTACGCTGTAGTAGATATCAAGGACCTAGGAAGGTCTTGCAAAAAGCCGTAGGGCTAGGAATGCAGCTAATGTTATAGAAGCTCTTTACAATAAAACTAGGAAAGGAAGCCTTAATGGCCTTCCTTGCTAGCACGAAGATCTGTACGCGAGGCTAGTTCTTAGAGGAATAGAGGATAGGTTCATTCTGATCTGAACAAGATTGGAACGGGTAGGCAAGAGGGACTGGGTTTATTCTGAACTGAATGGATTAGAAGTGGCAGGTAATAGGGACCGGGTTTATTTGGATTAGAATGAGTGTAAGACTTATTTTTATAAGAATGAACCGAAGATTTGATCAGGCACCAGGCTTATTCTTACGAGAATGAACTAAAGCCAAAGTTAAGCAAGGCGCTGAGGGGCTATGAAGACTTTCAAAAAGGCCTTAGGGCTAGAAGTCTAGTTAATGTTACAGAAGCTTGGTATAATAAAACTAGGAAAGGAAGCTTGAAGAGCTTATCTTACTAGTATAAAGTTCTGTATATAAATCTGGTTCAAGGAAAAGTAGATATAGGCTGAGTGGCATGTTAGTCAGCTTAGAGGCTAAGGGATATATATAATGCTTGAAACTAGAAGAAAGGAAACTATTAATAGGAGAAAACAATGCTTTGTACTGCCAGCTTGAAAGCTGGCTAGCTAGCTACTATACTATAAAGTCATCTTGTAGGAAGCTTTTAGATAGATAGATAGCCGCTTTATAAGCCTTCGGCTTCTATAAGTGTAATGAATATAAAAAAAAAAAATATTTAATTCCTCTTAATAATATTTTTATAATATTTATAAATAATATAAATAAATTCTTTATTAAAGAAAAAGAATTTATTAAAAGAATTCTTTTTAAGTATTAAAAAAGTTTATAAGAAATATAAAAAACTAATAAAAATTATTAAAATAATAATTACTAAGACTATAAGAAAGGTATATACTTAAAATATAAAAAAGTAAAAACTAGTAAATTAGTATAAAAAAATATAAAAAAATATAATTATTATAAATAAATATCTTATTATAAAAGTTATTAAAGAAATATATAAATAAGGTTTTAATTTCTAGACTTATATAAAAACTTTAAAAGACTAATAATAATAGTATAAACTATAAGAAATACCTAAAGCTAAAGATAGTATTATAAAGTATAAAATTTATAATTTAAAAGTAAAAAATAAGATTTATTATCTGTAAAAAGACTATAGGATAATCTTTAAATAAGGTTTTTTCATATAATATAAAAGAATTATTATATATAATTATAATTAATATTAAAAATATAAGTTAAAAAATAATATTTTATTATATTAATAAATAATAAAATAATAAATAATTTTATTATTCTAAGAGTTATAAATAATTTATAGTTTTTATAAAAAAAAATATAAATTATATTTATTTTATTATATTAAAAAAAAAACTTTTTCTTATAATCAAAAATAGATTAATATAAAAATTAATTAATTTTTTATTAAAATCTAAAGATGTAAAAAGTTTATTTTCTTTGATTTTGTTAATAAGAAATATGCCACTCAGGCATGTATAGCTTCTTATAGCAACAATAAGTAGGATAACTAATAGCTTAGATAAGCTATTATTAATCCTAATCTAGAAACCTTTCTCGAAGGTTCTAGAAGCGCAGGAAAGATTACGCTAATCCGTAATAAGGTTAGGCTTATAGGGACTTTTAGTCACTCAGACTAAAGGGGTATAGCCACTCAGGCTATAAGGTAAAAATAGGTTGAGAAAAGAATGTTTATTCAAGTCTAATTGTGAAGGGGCTGGCCTCGTGTAGCAACAAAAAGGGGCTCTAGAATTGTCTATCTAAGACTAAGGAAGAAGGAAGAAAAGAGAGATATCTACAGTTGTGGCACGGGTCCTTCGCTTAGGTCTGTGTTCCGGATAAGGACCCACTTTTAGGAACACTTGTGCTGCTTATCAGCCAGGCCACTTCCTTTGGGGTTGATGCCTCATAGATAAGGCGCCAAGCCTGTATCTCCTTAGAAGGGTTTAACCCGTAACACTAATCTAACTAAGAAGAAGGCAAGAATTTGTCTTCTATATATAGATAATAAATGTGGGGCTAGAAAGTAAATAGAATATTCTAGAAGAATAACTAGCTTAGTAATTATCTTCTAGATTGGGTTAGTATGATTTAATAACAATAGACTAACAATAGGAATAATAGGCTTATTGTTCCCTATTGTTATTCTGTACAGAATAGCGTATTGTTAACACCCCCCCTGTTACTGATATAAGCCCCTTATATTAGAAACACGTGATGAACTAACCCTGTTTGGGTTATATACCAAGATGGGATTAGCTTATTGCTAATGCAAGAGCATTGGTTTATTCTGATAAAAACCAAACCTATGTTCGTTACGATCAGAATGAACCCATCTATTATATAGTCCCCCATATCATCCTATAGGGCTAGAAGCTTGACAAAGGCTTCAAATTTAGCCCTAACTAGTGGCTTTGTTAAGCCATCGGCAGTCATTTTAGCAGTTCCTAAATAGGAAATGCTTACTAGGCCTTCTAGAACCTTTTCTCTTACATAAGCAAACTTAATCAAAGTATGCTTAGTACGATTATGTAAGGTAGGGTCTTTAGCTGTTGCTATAGCCCTTTCATTATCGTTGAATAAGGTTATAGGGAGCTGGATAGGTTTTTAATCTCTTGGAATAGCCCTACAATCCATTGTATTTCCCTAGTGGCTTCGGTAATAGCCGTGTATTCGGCTTCTAGGGTAGACAATGCTATTGTGCTTGCTCTTTTAGCTTTCCAGCTGATAGGGCCTCCTGCTAGCTGAATAATATAGCTATAGGTTGATTTAGCGGATATTTTATCCCCTGCAAAATCACTATCGCAATAGCCAATAGGATCTTGATTACCTAAGCTAGAATAGTTAATAGCTAAGCCTTTTGATTGGTTAAGATAGCTAAATAACTTAATAGCAGCTAATAAGTGTTCCTTATAGGGGTTTTGGAAGCTTCTAGTAAGGAACTGGACTGTAAAAGCTATATCAGGCCTAGTCTGTGTAGCTAAATAAATAGCTGTGCTGACTATAGCTTGAAAAAGCTTAGTGCCTGCCTTATCTAACCTATTAGAAGGCTTGGCTTTTGAATTAGCTAGGAGGCTAGGCTGTAAAGGGATATAAGTAGGTCTTTGATTAGTCAAGCCAAAGAACCTTATAGCTTCCTCAATATAGTGTTTTGAGTTAGCTTAATTATTCCCTTTTTTCGATCTCTCTAGATCTGAACCCCTAGGAAAAGGGCTGCTGGGCCCCTATCCTCTATAGCATAGGTCTTATGTATAGCCTTTTTAAGCCTGGTAATCTCGGCAAGATCCGGCCTTATAATAAGACAATCATCAATGTAGGTAATCACAAAGATACCCTTTGTTTTATTATATAAGGTTGCCGAGTCTGAGGCTAGTGGCTCAAAGCCTAGCTGTTGGCCTAGGCTAATTAAAGCCTGTTGCCATTCTCTAGGAGATTGCTTTAACCCGTATAGGGCTTTTTGAAGCTGAATAATCTGACTAGTGCCTTCTTTATAGCCTAATTTGGCTAGTATATCCTTGGCTTTCTTACTAGCCTTACTAGTATAGTCTTGGAAGCCTTCTGGAAGCTCTAGGAAAATAGTCTCTTTTAGAATTCCGTTTAAAAAGGCTCCTATAAAATCGATTTGTTCAATTTCTAGGTTATTTATAGCTGCTAGAGCTAAAATTAGCCTCCAAGTAGCTGGGGTAGTTGTAGATGTAAAGGTTCTAGAGAAATCTAGTCCTTTCTTTTGTATAAAGCCCCTTGCTACTAGCCTAGCCTTAAACTTAACAATGCTATTGTTCTGATCCTTTTTAGTCCTCAAGACTAATCGGGTAGTAATAGGTTGTCTGTTTTTAGGCAGGTTTTTCCTATTTAGGAAGGTAAACGTATGCTGCTTAATAAGCTGCTCGAATTCTTGATATATAGCTTCTAGCCATTCCTTTTTATAGGGGTTTTTTAGTACTTGTTTATAGGTATTAGGGTCTCCTTGTGCAAGGAAAACCCTAGCCCTAATAGCCTTACTAAAATAGGCTAAATTGGCCTCTATAGCATCTAAATCCATAGGATCAGATACTATAGGATCTAGTAAGGCTGCTAAGTCTTTGTCAAAAGACAAAGGGCTAGCCTTTTTTAGATCTTCTAGGCTATCAAGGGTAAAGGGCATTATAGTTGCTTGATCAAGCACATCTTCCTGATTAGGAAGGTGGTTTTCCCCCTCTAATGCCTGAATTCCTTGATTGGGAAGGTCGTGAGATAAGGTAACTGGGGTCTGTTGTTCAAATAGCCGAATAAGGCTAGTTTGAATAACCTTTCTTTTAGCAGGAATATACACTAAATAGATCTTAGTGCCTATTTTTCCTACTAGCCTTCCTGATTCAGTCTTAGGGGCTAATTTTAGCCCCTTTGGCCTTTGTTCTTGAGGTATAAAGACCTCACAGTGGGAGCCTAAGATCCGGAAGCTAGATAGGTCTGGCTTATAGCCTTTAGCTTCAGGATCTAAATCCCTAGAAAAAGCCTCTTTTAGGGTTAAGTCCCGGTTCGTTGAGGCTGAGCTATTTATAGCTTCTAGGACCCCTTGGATCAAGAAGTTCCATAGAAAAAGGGATAATTGGGCTGCTATTATAGTAGCTCGAAGCCGGTCTAATAGAACCCTAATAGACCTCTCGGCTAGCCCATTTTGCTCATGAATATAGGGGCTGCTTGTGGTAAAGGAAATACCTTTATTCCGAAGCCATTCATGGAAAATCCCACTTATTTCCGTGCCCCGTTATAGTAGAACCTTTTAGGGTACCTATTGTATAGGTTTTTAAGGTTTTTTAGTAAGCCTTTTAGAGCCTCGGCTACTAAGTCTCCACTTTTATCCGCTAATAGGAAAAGCCACCTAAACCTAGTCTTTCGATCAACAATAAGAAGCCCGATAGGGGTCTTATTATAAGGCATAGGTTTAATAGTAAAGGTATCAGCTTCTAGGGTATCTAAGGCCATAGGTGGGTCCGGGATAGGCCGGCTCCCTAGCCTCCTAACTGCCTTTCCTTTGTAGCAAGCTAAACAATGGAAATCAGCCTCTTTGATAGAGTTAAAGTTAGGAATACCACTAGTTATCCTAGCTGTTTTCTTTAGCAGACTAAGGCTAATATGGCCTAGCCTTTGATGCCATAGATAAGCTAATTTTAATAGCTTATTTGGGTTTTCCGGGCTTGATTTAACTAGTAAATCCTGGGTCTCTAAGACCTTGTTATCTAGAAGCTCTAGGTCTTCTAGATTAGCCCCTTGATGCTTTTGCTCAATTAGGAAATCAGGGGTTTCTAAGACCTCTTTATCTAGAAGCTTTTTATCTTCTAGATTAGCCCTTTCTTGATTAGGGCTATCTTGAATTTCTGTATTAGGAAATTCCTGATATTCCTTAGCCTTTGATTGGCTAAGAGCTGGTATTCTAACTTTTATAGAGCTATAAACTGTATAGGCTAGATTCGAAAGGGTAGGGGTTTCTTTCCCTTTAAGGGATAAGAAAAAGCTGTATTTTGGAAATCAAACAATATAATTGTGCTTCCTTTGTTTGATTTTAGTGTATTAAAGCTAAGATAACCTTTTGCCTTATAATGCCTTAGCCTATTAAATAAATTAATATTAAATTCAGGGCAATAAAGAGCATTTTGCAGCCTTATTTCTTTATAGGTATTAGGCTGTTGTACAAGGACCTAAAAAACTAGCTGTACTTATTCTTAAAGGGGAAATAGGTCCGCCACCGGTTTTAACCATGTCTAATTTACTATTAGAGGTATAGTCTAAAAACCACTTTTTCGAATTGACTATATATACAGAAGACCCTGTATTATATAATAGGCTATCTTTCCTAATAGGGAAGTGTGCCTTAGCCTTATTAGGCTTAGCCTGGCTTATATAAGCCGGTAAATCTTTGGTATCCGAAGAATCTGAGTAACTAGATTTACTAGTCTTAGTAGCGTTGGCTAGGTTAAAGGTTAGGCATGTATAAGGGTCTTTCTTATGTGCTTTGTTAAGGCTACTCTTAGTGCCTTGATTTCTTTTAAAACCTTTGTTCTTATTGTTACCCTTACCTTCTTTTTTAGGAAGGTTAGGTGGGGCTTTTTCTTAGGAAATTCCTTAGTGGCTTTATGGCTAGCCCGATAAGTAGCTGTAGCCGGATTTCTAGTCTCTTCTAGAATATTAGCCATAAAGAATTAGAGGTTAATCCGATTTGTAGCTTGGCCTGTAATATATAGGGTCCTAAGGGTCTTATGGATTTGTTCCGCTTAATTAGAAAAGGACCTCTTAAGTGCTGTAAGGTATTGATTAACCTGATCTTTAGTATTTATATTAGCCTTTAACGCTAATAACCTAGCTAGTAGGCTATTAAATTAAGTATTAAACTTAAACAGGGTGCTGTTATAACTTGAATAAGAAAGGCTATGAAATACCTTGTATAAAGATTTTTTTTAGAGCCTAATAAAATAAGAAAATTACTGTTCTAGCGTATAAAAGGCTTTCTTAGGGCTATTAAGCCAAGCTATAGAAGCTGCTGGAATAGCTGTTATACTATCTTTAATTAGTATTAGCAGTAGGGCTTATAAGGGTCCCGCTAAGCTATCTGCTATACTAGAGTCTGTAATAAAGACATTGTATTTTATAGCCGTTAATTGAATAAAAAAGGCTTGTTTTTATTAATTGTAATTTTCTGGACTAACTAACTTATAAATCTCTGGGAATTTATATACTTTTTTAAAAGCTTCTTGAATAAGCCCTTTATTTAAAAAAAAGTTTTTAGATTAGGTAGGTAAATTGGTTATTAGTTATAAAGCTGGGTTTACTATTGTAAAAGGTTTTATTATTACTAGATTAATAATAATAGGCTTGGGTTATAGTGTTTAATTAGGGGTATTATTTAATAATAGCTTTAAGATTTAATTAATAAAAAATCTAATATTTTTTATTTTAATTTAAATAGTTTTTAAGTTTTGTATAAGGGTTTGTATTTAAACCTGTTAAGTCTTATAGGTTTTAGCTAGTAATATAAGGCTAGTTATTTTATTTGGTTATATAATTATAATTTTTTTTTTATTAAAAAGGTATTAGTATATAATATTAAATTAAACTAGCTAGTATTTTTATTAATTGCTTAATTAAGAAATTTACCCAATTTAATATAAGTTTATAATTTATTAATAAAAAATATATTATTTAAGTATATATAATTTTTTATAGTAATAATAAGTAAAATAATTAATAGTTTAAATAAGTTATTATTAATTTTAATTTAGAAATTTTTTTGAAGGTTTTAGAAATGTAAAAAAGATTATATTAATTTATAATAAGATTAGGCTTATAAAGACTTTTAGTTACTTAAACTAAAAAAATATAGTTATTTAGATTATAAGATAAAAATAAGTAAAGAGAAAAATGTTTATTTAAGTTTAATTTAATTAAGAAAAAGGTAAGAATTTGTTTTTTATATATAAATAATAAATATAAGGTTAAAAAGTAAATAGAATATTTTAGAAAAATAATTAGTTTAGTAATTATTTTTTAGATTAGGTTAGTATGATTTAATAATAATAGACTAATAATAGGAATAATAGGCTTATTGTTCTTTATTGTTATTTTATATAGAATAGTGTATTGTTAATAGATTTTATAGACTTTAATAAGTATAATATAATCTTAGGATACTTATAGTTATAAAATAATAATTTTTATATTAACTAAAGGATTAGTTAATTTTACTAGAATATAAATTAAAGCTTTAGTTAAGAACAAATATAAAAAGTAAAATTTTATAATAATTTAATATTAAAAAAAAAAAATCCTAAAAGTAAACTTATTAAATAAAATATTTAAAAGAAAATTAAAAGATTTTGCTTAAGTAATTGTTTAAAGAAATAAAAAAATTTATAAAAAAGATTATAAATAAAAAATTTATAAGTTATTATTTTTTAAAAAATATTTAAAAAACTTAATAAACTATTAAAAAAAAGTATTAAAAAAAAAAAATCTTATTAAAAATATTTTAAAAAAGTACTAGAAATATATTAAATTATATAATAATATTTTAAAAATTAGATTTTTAAATATAATTAATAAAATTATAAAATTATTTTAAAAAATAAAATTAATTTTATATTTTAAAAGATTTATAATTTTAATAAAAAAGAATTTATAATATTTTAAGAATAGTTTAATAATATATTAATTAAAGATTTTATTAAACTTTTAATTTTAAAAATAAGATATTATAATGACTTAACCCTGCCTAGTCAAGTTTGCCTTACTCTTAGTAATACTTGTACTAGTTATAATTAAGATATAAGTATAAAAAAATCTTAAGTATTTTAGTTAATTAATATATTAGAATTGGCTTATTATTAAAAGATTAAATTATTAAGTAAACTAGTAAATTATTAAATAAGCTAAAGAATTATTTAATAATTAATAAATTATTTAATAATTCTAAAAAGCTATTTATAAAAATATAAGTTATTTTAATAAAAATCAAACCTAGACTTATTATAAGGAAAATAAACGGAAACGAGTATAGAAGGGGGGAAATAAAATTAACTTTAACCAATATTAATATAATTATTTATTATTAATTATTTAATAACTTAAATTATAATATATTTATTTATTATTTAAATTTATTTTAATCTTTTATTAAGAAATTAAACTTATTTTATAATTTTTATTAAAAGAATAATCAAAATATTATATATTAATAATTTTTATTTAATAAATTACTATAAGTCTTAAGTAATATAAAATTATTAATAAAATAATTAAGTTTATAATCCTTAATAATCTTATTATTAAATGAAAAAAACTTAAACTTAAGAATTAATAATTTAAAGAATAAATAATATTAATATTAAAAAAAGATATAAGAAAACTTATAAAACTAAAATAATTTAGATTATTTTTTAAAAAGTTTAGTATATTATAAATATTTTTTACTTAACTATAAATAACTTATTAATTTTATTTAATTTAATTAAAAAGAAATATTATAAAAATTTTATATATGATTAATTATTTAAAAAGAATAATATTTAATTAGTTTAAGTTAATAATATAAGACTATTTTATAAACAATAAAAATAATTAAAATATAAAAATAAAAAGAATTTTTATAAATTATAAAAAGTTTAAAAATACTTTTAAATTAATTTATAAAATAATAAATAAAAAAAAGATTATTATATAAAAACTTTAAGATTTAAAATAATAAAAATTAATAATTAATTATATCTTATATTTTTACTAAATTTTTTTAAGCTAAATTAAAATAATAAACTTTTAATAGACTTTTTTATAAAAGATTAAAAAAAAAAATTAAAAATAAGATTTATAAAAAAAAACTAATTAAATACTTTATTAAATTTATTATTATAATTATTAAAATTAATAATTATTAATATAAATAATATTAGTAAAAAAAAAAATATAAAAACTTTAATTTTAATTAAACTATAAAAAAAAAACAAAAGGAATTTATTATTTATATATATAATATAAACCCAGGATAAATAAACCTTAATATAATATAAATAAAAAAAAAGATTAAATATTTTTTTTTTTTATTTATTATGCTTATGGAAGCCAGAGGCTTATAAAGTGGTTATTATTTATTTAAGAGTTTTTTATAAGGTGATTTTATAGTATAGTAGCTAGCTGGCTAGTTTTTAAGCTGGTAGTATAAGGTATTGTTTTTTCTTATTGGTAGTTTTCTTTTTTTTAGTTTTTAGTATTATATATATTCTTTAGTTTTTAGGCTGACTGGTATGTTAATCAGCTTATATTTACTTTTCCTTGAACTAGTTTCGTGTATAGAGCTTTGTGCTAGTAAGGTAAGCTTTTTAAGCTTTTTTTTTTAGTTTGTTATACCAAGCTTTTGTGATGCTAACTGGGCTTCTAGCCTTAAGGCCTTTTTGAGGGTTTTCATACCCTCTCAGCGCCTTGCTTAGCTTAGCTAAAATTAAATATTATAACTATAATAAAATAAAATATATTTATAAAACTATAAAAGTTTAAAAAAAAATAAAAAAGTATTAAAAATAAATTCTTAAACTTAAAAATAAATAATAACTTAATACTATTATTAAATAAAAAATAGATTATATATTAATAAGCTAAATTACTTATTATAATAATAAATATTTTATTTATTAAAGCTTTAAGAATAAAATAAATTAATATTTAAAATTCTTTTAATAAATTAATATACTTAAATAAGAATATAAAAGTAAAAAAAAACTATTAAAGTATACTATAAGAAATAATATAAGTATAATTTAATATTAATTATATTAAGATTATAAATATATTATTAGTTTAAATAAAAATTTATTATTAATAATACTTTTATAATTTTAATTAATAATATAAATAAACGTTTTATTAAAAAAAAAATTTATTAAAAAAAAGTTTTTTAAGTATTAAAAAAAGCTTAATGTTATAAAATAATTATATAAATATATATTATTAAGATTATATTAAAATTATATATAAAAAAATATTAAAAAATTAAATTTATAAATTAATATAAATAAATATTTAAACTAGTAAAAAATATATAAAAATACTTTATTTTAAAAGAAATTAAAAATATATATATATATAATTTTAATTTCTAGACTTATATAAAAAACTTAAAAAACTACTAATAATAATATAAAATATAAAAGATATTTAAAGCCAAAAATAATATTATAGAATATAAAATTTATAATTTAAAAATAAAAAAACAAGACTTACTATTTATAAAAAAGCTATAAAATAACTTTTAAATAAAATCTTTTATATAATATAAAAAAAGCTATTATATATAATTATAATTAATACTAAAAATATAAATCAAAAGATAATATTTTATTATATTAGTAAATAATAAAATAAGAAATAATTTTATTATTTTATAAGTTATAAATTATTTATAACTTTTATAAAAAGAAAAAAAATACAAGTTATACTTATTTTATATTAAAAAAAAAGCTTTCTTTTATAAGAAAACCTAAATTAATAAAAAAAATTAACTTTAAAGATTTAAAAAGAGAAGAAAGGGAGGGGGGGGGGGGAGGTTTTAAGAAGGAGAAGAGAAGCCGAAAAGACGGAGAAGGAGAAAAGAAGAAGGGGGAGAGGAAGGAAAAAAGGAAGGAAGGGGAGGAAAAGAGAAAGAAAGAGGGGAAGGAAAAAGAAAGAGAAAAAAGAAAAGGGGAGAAGAAGGGAAGAGGAAAGAAAAAAAACGGAAAAGAAAAGCCCGGAAAGAAAAGACGGAAAAAAAAACGAAAAAGAGGGGAGGGAAGGAAGGACGGAAAAAAAGAAAAGAAACGGAGAAAAAAAAGGAGAAAGAAAAAAGGGAGGAAAGGAGGAGGAGGGGGGAAAAAAGAGGGAAAGAAGGAAAGAAAGGAGGAAAAAAGGAAGGAGGGGGAAAGAAGGGAAAAAGAGGGGAGGAAAGAAGGGAAAAAGAGGGGAAAAAAAGAGGAAAAAGAGAGGAAAGGAGAGAAGAAGAGAGGGAAAAGGAAAGGGGGGAAAGAGAAGGAAAAAAAGGAGAAACGGAAGGGAAAAAAGAAAAGGAAGGGGAGAGGGGAAAAAAGGGAGAAGGGAAAGAAAAAAAAAAACGGAGAAGACGGGAAAAAGAGGGGAAGAAGAGAGGAAGGAAAAAGGGGAGGAAAGGGGGAAGGGGAAAAAGAGAAGAGGGGAGAAGAGGGAGGGGGAAAAAAAAGAAAAAAGGAGAAGGAAGGAGAAAGGAGGAAGAAGGGAAGAAAAGGAGAGGGAAAAAGGAAAGGGGAGGAGGGGGAAGGAGAAAAGGAGAAAAGGAGGGGGAGAAGAAAAAAGAAGGGAGGAGGGGGAAGGGAAAAAAAGAGAGAGAAGGGGAGGGAGAGGAAAAAAAGAAAGAAAGAAAGAAGAAGGGGGGAGAGAAAAGGGAAACGGGGGAAAGAGGGGAGGAGAGGGGGGAAAGCAAGAAAGACGGGGAGAAGAGGGGAAGAAAGAAGGAAGAAGAGAGGGAAAAAAGAGGGAAACGGGGGGAGAAGGAGAGGGGGAGAAGAGGGGAAGGGCGGAAAAGAGGGGAGAAAAAGAGAAAGAAGAGAGAGGAAAGAGGAGGGAACGGAAAAAAACGAAACGGGGAAGGAAAGGAAAAAAAAGAGAAAGGGGAGAGAGAAAAAGGAGGGGGGGAAGGGAGAGGAGGAGAGGAAAGAAAAGGGAGAGAAAGGGGAGGAAAAGGAAAAGAAGAGAAAAGGAAGGAAAGGGGAGAAGAAGGAAAAAAAAGAGAAAAAAAAGGGAGGAAGGAGGAGGAAAAAAAAAGATAAAGCAGAGATTAGATTAAAAAAAAAAAAGGAAGAGATAAAAAAAATAGATAAAATACTTTTAAAGAAATTAAAATACTAATTAAAAAAACGGATACGGAGGAGAAAGGGAAAAGAATAAAACGGAAAAGAAACTTTTTAAAGGAAAAGGGGAAGGAAAATAATAAAAGAAAAAGAAGAGAAAAACGAATTAGAAAGCGGAGAGAAGACGAAAGGAAAGGAGGGGAGGGAGAAGAAAAAAAGAAAGAAGGAGGGGAAAAAAAAAAAAGAGGAATAAGAAAAAAAATATCAACTATAATAATATCTTTTGCTTTATATAATATAATAACTTAATAAATAATAAATTAAATATATTAAATATTTTTTTAAGTTTAATTATATTTTAATTTATTAAAAGAAATCAAAGAATAATAAAATTAATACTTTAAACTAATAAATAAATTATAATTAAAATAAAATTAAAAGAATAAAATAAATCCTAATAGAAAGATATAAAAAAAAAAAAAAAACGAATAAATAGTAAAAAATCTATAATAATATAAAAATAAAATTTAAATTCTTTTAAATTTATAGAAGAATTTTATTAAAAAAAATTAATATTTTATATATAAATATAAAAGAATATAAAAAATACTTAAATAAATTAAATAATATTTTTTTTTTAAAGTTAAATAATATATTTAAAAGAAATATAGATAATTAAGTTAAAGTCTTAAAATATAAGTTAGATAAATAAAAACCTTTATTAAGACGGAAAAAACTAAAAAAAGATAATACGAGACTTGATAAAACGAATTAAAAGTTAGAAAAAGGAAAGAGAATAATCGAAGAATTAGGAATAAACTAATTAAATAAAGCTATTTTTTATTTTATTAAAAATTAATTAATATAAAAGAATTTATATATATTTTTATATAATTATAAACGTTTATTTATTATTAAAAAAAAATTTTAAATTAAAAATTAATTTTGTTTTTAAGTTCTAGCAAGTATTAATAAAATAAAAAGATAAAATATAATTTATTATAAAGTAAATAAATAAATTAAATAAAGAAATTAAATATTAAAAAAATATTATAGAAATAAAAAATAAAAATAAAATATTACTTATAATATAAATATTTTAAAATCTATTGGCTTAAGCTTTATATATATTAATTTTAATTATAATTTTAATATTTTTAAAATATTAAAAAATAATATTATTATAAATAAAATTATAATTAAAGTAAATAAAATAAAAGAATTATATTAAATTATTCCCTTTAAGGGATAAGTCTGCCTAGCTTGTTTAATTATATTATTTGACTTTTATTATTTTATTAAGTTATTTAATAAAATTAATTATATTAAAGATTTAAGTCTTATATGTTCTGTTTAATTATATAATAAAGTATTAGTTATATAATAATATAATTAAAGTATTAGTAAAAAGATTATATATATTATTACTTTTGACTATCTAGGATCTAGCTTTTTATTAATTTTTATTTTCTAGTTTTTTTTATATTTTTAATAACTTTTTTTCCTAGGGCTTAAATTTAATCTTCTTACCCTGGTTTTAAAAGAACCTAGCTCTTAAATATCTTGTTTTAATAGTCTGTTTCTTATTGTTTTAGTCTTTAGTGATATTTTTGTTGGTTTTTAATTTAATTATTATAGTATTAGTATTTAGTTCTTTTTTATAGGTTATTTTATTATATATAGCTTTGATTAGCTGCTGTTATTGGTTTAGTCAGGGGCTTTAGTCATTTACTTGGCTATTAATAAGTACGGATCGAAACACGTGCAGTTGTATACGTGTTTCTAACTCAAAGAACAGTCATTTTTTATTGTATTGTATTTATAGTCTTAAGTTATTTATATAAGATTATGATTCTGGTTAAGTTTTAGATAAATAAATTCTTTTATTTTTATACTTTTAAGTACTTATAAAATATTTAATTTTAAACTTAAAAATTTTATTTTTTAGTTTAATTTATTGTTTATTATTATAATAAATGTATTATATAAAGAGTATATATAAGTTTAGGTTTAGTTAATTATTTAAAAAACCTTAGCCTTAATAGTATAATTGAAACTTTAGTATTATAAGGTTTAATAATTTATTATAATAATAGTATTAATCTTATTTTATAGCTATAATATTTAAAAGAAAAGAGGATAAAAATTAATTTATGAATTTATAAATAAAGCTTTTACAGGAAATATTAGAGGAGAAAAAGGAAATAAATTATAGTAAAGGAGAAAAAAAAGAAGGGAAAGGGAGGGAAGGAAAAATAAAAAAAAGAGAAAAGGAAAAGAAAGGAAAAAAAAGGGGGAAGGAAAAAGAGAGAAGGGAGGGAGGGGAGGAGATAGGGAAGAAAAAACCAAAGAGGAAAAGAAGAGAAGGAAAGAAGAAAGGAAAGGGGAAAAAAAAAAAGGGAAGAAGAAAAGGAGGGGAAAGATAAGGAGAAAGGGGGAGGAGGAGAAAAAATAAATAGAGGGAAGGGGAAAAAAGGAGGAAGGAAGAAACAGAGGAAAAAAGTTAGTAAAGTAAATTAAAAAAAGAATAAAAATAGAATTAATTTTAATATATTATAAAAATAATAAATGTTAATATTAATTAAATAAAAAAAGGAGGGGAATCTTAACAATATAAGACGGAACTTATTCTTAAACAAGGGATAAGAGTTTTACTAAAATCGAAAATTAAAAGACTCGCAAGAAGAAAAAGAAAGAAAGAAGGAGGAGAAAAAAGGAAGGAGACGAGGGGAAGGGAGGAGAGGAAAAGGAGGGAGGAGAGGAAGAGGAGAGGAGAGGAGGGGGAGGGGGGAGGAAGAAAGACGGGGGGGGAGGGAGAAAGAGAAAGGAAAGAACGGAGGGGGGGAGGCAAGGAAGAAGAGGGAGGAGGGAACGGGGGAGAAAACGGAAAAAGGGGGAGGGGGAGAAAAGACGGGGACGGGGGGAAGGAAGAGGGGGGGGGAAGAAGAGAAGGGAGGAAAAAACGAGAGAGGAAAAAGAAAGAAAAAAGAGAAAGAGAAAAAAAGAGAGGGACGAGCGGAAAAAAAAAGGGAGGAGAGAGCGGAGCGGGGGAGGAGAGAACGAAGAAGGGGAAGAACGGAAAAACGAGAAGAGAGGGAAGAGCGGGAAAGGGAGAAAAAAGAGAAAAGAGAAAAAAACGAAAAAAAATTAATTTTAAGGGAGATTATAATTATATATAAAATATAAATATTTTATATTTTGTTAATTATAATATTTAATAATATAATATTAAAAAAGAAAAAACTTATTAAAAAAAAAAAAGAAAGTTTAAAAAAAGAATATAAAAAAAAGCTTAAAATATTTATATAATAAACTAATAGGTTTAAAAATAAGACTAAAGGAAAAGAAATAATATATAATAACCTGACTTTGCCTGGTTAAGCTTGTTTTATTTTAGTAATATTTATATTAGTTATTAATTAAAATATAAGTATAAAAAAACCTTAAACACGGGAATTAATACACTAAAATTAACTAGGATTAAAGAAGGAAATTATTAAATAAGCGAATAAACTAGGAAATAAATTAAAAAAAGGGAAGAAGGAGAAAAAAACGAGGGAGAAAAAGAGAAATAAGAAAAACGAAACCGAGACTTAGAAAAAAGAAAGGGAAGGAGGAGAGAATAAAAAATTAATTAAGAATAGGAAGGAAACTAGAATATATTTACTTAAAATCTTAATCCTTTACTAACAAAATAGACTTACCCTATAGTTCTTATTAAAAGAATGACGAGAATATTATAAAGAGGGGAAAAAAAGAATAGAAAAGGAGAATGAAGGAGAAACGAGGAAGAGCGGAAGAAAAGGAGAGGGAAAGAGGGAACGGGGGGAGGGGGAAGGAGAAAAGGAGAAAAGGAGGGGGAGAACAAAAAAGGGGGGAGGAGAGGGAAGGGAAAAAAAAAGAGAGAAGCGGAGGGAGAGGAAAAAAAGAAAGAAAAAAAGAAGAGGGGGGGAGAGAAAAGGGAAACGGGGGAAAGAGGGGAGGAGAGGGGGGAAAGGAAGAAAGAGGGGGAGAAGAGGGCAAGAAAGAAGGAAGAAGAGACGGAAACAAGAGGGAAACGGGGGGAGAAGGACAGAGGGGAAGAAGAGGGGAAGGGGGGGAAAGACGGGAAAAAAAAGAGAAGGAAGAGAGAGAGGAAAGAGGGAGGAAACGAAAAAAGGGAAGGGGGAAGAAAACGAAAAAAAGAGAAAGGGGAGAGAGAGGAAAGGAGGGGGGAAAGGAGAGGAGGGGAAAGAAAAGCGAGAGAAAGGCCAGGAAAAGGAAAAGAAGAGAAAAGGAGGGAAAAGGGAGAAGAAGGAAAAAAAGAGAAGGGGGGGGAAAGGGAGGAAGGAGGAGGAAGGAGGAAAAAGGAGAAGAAGATAGAGAGAGGGGAGGAAGGAAGGAAAAAAAAAGGAAACGGGGAGAGAAAAGAAGAAGAGAGAAAAGGGGGAAAAAAAGGAAAAGACGAAGGAAAAAAAAGAGGGAGGAGAGGGAAGGGAAAGAAAAAAAAAAAAAAAAAAATTCTTTGGCGGGGAAGGGGCAAGGAAAAGGGGAAGGAAAAGAAGAAAAAAGACTTGGGAAGTTAAGAAAGAAAGGAGAAGGAAAGGAAAAGGAAAAGAAGAAAATAAAGGGGAAAGAGAAGGGGAAAAAAGGAGGAGAGAGAAGAGAGAGGAAAGAGGAGAGGGGAAAGGAAAAAAGAAGAAGAAAAGCGAGGAGAGGAAAAAAGAGGAGGAAAAAAAAAAAAAAGAAAAAATAAAAACGGATAATAGGATAAGAATAAAATTTAAATCTTTTTAGACGGAGAAGAAAATAAAAAAGGGGAGGAATAGAGAAAAGAAAAAAAGATAAAAAATACTTAAATAAGGGAAAGAAGACCTTAAGGGGGGGAAAAGGAAAAGAGAGGGAAAAGAGGAAAAATATAAGAGATAAATAAGTTAAAAGGGGAAAATAGAAATTATAGAAATAAATGGAAAAAAAAAACTATAAAAAAAATAAGATTAGATTGTAAAAAATTATTATAGAAATTAAATATAATAAGATTTTAATAATTATTAATAAATTAATTAAATAAGTTTATTTCTTATATATTAAAAAATTAATAGAAAAGAATTTATATATATAGAGGGAGGGAGGGAGGAAAAAAGAGAGGGGAAATTAAAAAGAAGAATAAGAAAAGAAGGAAAGAGGAACGAGAAGCTAAAGAAAGAAAGAAATAAAAAAAGGAAGGAAAAGGAAAGAATAGGAGAGGAAGGGAAAGAAAATAAGGAAAGAAAACGCCCTAGGATAAATAGAAATATCAAAAGCGAGAGAGGAAGGGGGAGATAGACGAAGCGGAAGGAGAAGGGGAAGAGGGAGAAAAGAGGAAAAAAGGAGAGAAAGAAAACGAGAAGGAAAAGAAAGAAAAGAAAAAAAGGAGAGGAAACGAGAAAAAAAGAAGGGAAGTGAAATAAAAAGAAAAAAAAGAGAGAAAGGAGAAGAAAGGAAAAGAAGGAACGGGGGAAAAAAAAAAGAAAGGGGAGGAGAGAGAGAAGAAAAAACGAAAGAGGAAAAGAAGAGAAGAAAAGAAGAAAGGAAAGGGGAAAAAAGGAAAAGGGGAGGGAAGGAAAAAAAAGCGGAAAGAGGAACGAGAAAAAAAAAAAAATATAAATAAAAAAAGGAGTAAGAAAAATACTAAAAAAAACGAGGGATAATTTTATTAAAAGAAAAAAAAAAATAGAAAAGAAAAGGAATGAAGAGACTATAAAAATAATAAATACTAATATTTAATTAAATAAAAAAACTATTCTAATATTAAAAATATATAAAAACTTATTAAACATTTAACTTATTCTCAGATAGTTTATAATAATTTTATTAGAATTTAGGCTTAAAAAATTAATAAGAAATAACTATTAATTAAGCCTAGTTAACGGATTAATTATAAAATTACTTAAGAAAGTATTAAAAATAAATTCTATTTTATAATACTTTTTCTGTTTTAATTTATTAAAAAATATTTATCTTATATATAACTATATTTATTATTTTAATCTATAATAATTTCTTTTACTTATTAATCTTTTATAACCTAGTTATTATAATAATAAGATTATATTTATAATCTTATATTAAAAGGCTAGATTATCTTTATATAAATAATATAATTATTTGAAAAAAGTATTAAAATATACTTAAAAAAAAGATATAAAAATACTTATAAGTAAAAGAATTATTATGACTAATATTATATCTAGTATAATATTTTTTAATATAAACCTTATAATAAGTTTTGTTTTTAATAATAATATATTTTTGTTTATTAGTAATATAAAAAAATAAAAAAAATATTTTAAGACTAAAAGTTATAATAAATCTTATAAAATTTCAAATATTTATTTCTTTTTTAATAAAATTAATTATTTTTATTATCTGTTTTAATATTATAAAAACTAAAAGGAACAAAGACTTATAAAAGAAAATAAATTTAAAGAAAAAAAAAAAAGTATAAGTATTTATATAAAACTAATAGATTTTAAAAATAAGACTAAAAGAAAAAGAATAATATATAATAATCTAATCTTGTATTTATATTATTTATAAGATTAAACTTACTTTTAGTAATACTTATATATCTTATTAATTAAGATATACTTATAAAAAAACCTTAAAAGATATAATTAATTAAAATTAGCTTAAACAAGATTAATTTAAATAAGTTTAATAGCTTAAATAAGATTGATTTAATTCTTATTAACTAATAGTTTATTAGTTTATTTTAATAAAACTAAACCTTATATTTATTATAATTAAAATAAACTTATTTATTATATAATCTTTTATATTATTTAAATAAAATTAGTTTTAGTTAGTTATTAATATAATTATTTATTATTAGCTATTTAATAACATAAACCGTGATACGTTTACTTATTGCTTGGATTTATTTTGATCTTCTGTTAATAAACTAAACCTATCCTGTAGTTCTTGTTAAAAGAACGACTAGAACGTTATAAAAATATCCTAGATTTTAATTAACTTTATCTTTAACTTAACTAAGTCTAGGGAATATTTAAATAATAAAATCGAAACTAAAAAATAAGAAGCTTTATTTTAAAAGTTTTTTAAAGAGAGGGAAGAAAAGCGAGAGCGAGGAAAGAAAAGAAGGAAGGAAGAAGGGGAGGGGAAAAGGGGAAGGAAACGAGAAGGGGGGAGAAAGAGAGAGGGGAAGAGGAGGGGAGGAAAAGGAAGAGGGAAAAAAAAAAAAAAAAAACGAGGGGGAAGAGGAGAGGGAGAAGAACGAACGGAAGCGGGGGAAAGAAAAAAAAAAAAGGGATTTTTTAAATTATAATATTAATAAAAAAAATCTTCAATAAAACTTATAAAAAATTTAATTATAATAATTAAAGTAATTTTAAATAAAAACTATTATTTAAAAGAATAATTTAATAATATATTAAACTATAATTTAAGACTTAAATTTTAATTTATTATATTTTTATTAAATTAATTTTATTATATTTTTATTAAATTAATTTTATTATTTTTTTAAATAATAATAAATTAAAACTGTACTTTTATAATATTCTAGTTATTTTTTAACAAGAACTATAAAATAAGTCTAGTTTATTAATAAAGAATTAGAATAAATTTAAGTGATTAATAAAATATATTGTAGTTTAGATTATTAGATAATAATAATAAATAATATTATTAATAACTAGTTAAAATTAATTTATTTAAGTAAGATAAAAGATTATATAATAAATAAGTTTATGTTGTTTATAATAAGTATTAAAAGTAAATTAATACTTTTATAATCGATAATAAGGGAATTATAGGAGAATAGGAAGATTAATAAAAAATTAAGGAAGAGAAGCTAAAACGGGAAATAATATATTAAAAAGAATTTAATAACCTAAGGCGAGTTAGACTAAAAGAAACGCAGTTTTAATAAGACTTATAGGACGGAGGAAAAAAAAAAACCGGAAAGAAAAGGAATCAAGGGACTAAAAAAAGGAAAGGGGAAAAAATTTAAGACTAAAAAACCGAGATACTAAAATTTATTATAGATTATAAAAGGAGTAATTTATTTTATAAAAATAAATATTATACTTATTATAATTAAAATAAATTTATCTATTATATAATCTTTTATATTACTTAAATAAAATTAATTTAATTAATTATTAATAATATTATTATTATTAATTATCTAATAATCTAAACTATAATATATTTTATTAATTACTTAGATTTATTCTAATTCTTTATTAATAAACTAGACCTATCCTATAGTTCTTGTTAAAAGAATAACCGGAATATCATAATAATTATTATATAATATTATCTTATATATTATAGCTTTTTACTAAAAATTGAATTTATAATTAGTCTTGTGATTTATACTTATTATAGTATTAAAAAACTATTTATCTAGTATTTTATTGTAAAGTTATTTACAATTGAAAATAGGGGGTAGTATAATGTTTATTTACCGTTAGGTACTAGCGCGGGTCTAAGTGGGCGTAAATTTCTGCAATATAATTGTAGCACACTAGGCTATAACCCTGTGGATCTATATGGCTCAGAAGGTATTTCAACATCTCAGCTAGATTTTAGAGCAACTCATCTGCACTTCCACTTGCCAAATAGCAACGAAATTCCAGCGCCAAACCCCCCAGCGGGAACAATCCTATTGCCTTGGGGCAGCTAGCTAGTTCATCCCACCCCTTCTTCCTCGGTTCCCGCAAACCAGTCGGACCCTCAGTCTATAGGCGTCAGCCTTGGGTCCTGGCTGTGGGCCAATGCTGACCTATCGATTGATGTTTTTGCCAATATGGACCCCAGTTTGGATCTTGATAGTGATATCGACCGGAACAACTGGCTTGAATCGGCCAAGGGCATGGATCTGGAGGAGATGACAAGCAGTTGATTAAGCAGTCATTGATGAAGTTGACATAGTACATAAATGTAAAACGCTTGTGGTTGAAAAGCTAATGAGCCAGCAAGTAGAAGCAATAATATATGATTAGTGGCAACTGGAAGGCCTTCTTACAATACGCGATCTGCATCTTCGCTTTCTCTGAAATGAAGCTTTTGAATGTGTGTTAGGAAGATAAGGAGTTGGCCGAATAATAATAGCGACAGTTGATAAGTATATATAGTAATGAGATGTTTCTCCAGCGTGTTGAAGTGGTGACTAGGAAGCTTGAAGATATCGACCGGATCTTGGAAATCAATTAATGAACCAGGCGGTGTGACAATAGTCACCGTCGTTCGCCCAACCTCGTTATATCACGATTTTGAACGATGCTTTCTTGTGATGGTGATTGAGCCCGAAGTGAGACGCAACAGGCCAATGATATGCGATTAGAGAGAAGAATAATTACATACGTACCAAGTTATTGTTCCTATACAAGGTCCGAAAAACTAGCAGAAAGTGGGATATACTGCCAAAGAAATTGGATCTCCATCCTCTAGCTTTGCATACTAACAATAACAAAGGTGACTCCATACCACTCTGTGGCGAGAACTAGCCCCCTGCGTGGACTCCTCGCACGCACTCTGCTGCGAAACTTATAGCGATGAGCTAGTAGGTTCCTCTCTCTACAATTTATCACAGTCATGGAAAGTTTATTGCTGACTTTTATCCATAAAGGGTCTCCACGCCCTTGCTGGATGCAAGCCAGTTACTCCAGTCGATATCGCTGTCAAGATCCATGTTGGGGTCCGTAGCCTTCATATCCATCTAATTTGCATGCCCTACACACAGTTGATACCACGGCACTTGGCTATCATAACTGCTGGCATGCAGTTACTACTTTGTTCTTCCACCTATCGGCGTAACAGCATGCTGGTTCGTGACATGAAACTCGAAAACGGACAACTCGAGCTTCGAATCCTCGTCGATATTTGCTTCAACATCAAGGGCTTCCGTCTCTTTATATACCCCCGACCTCCAATTTCACCTGATTCAGTTGGTATATGAGACCAAGTCCCAGCTGGGCTGTACAATGGTGGAACCCAGTTTCCCGCATGCACACCGACAGCCACAATCCTCGTCTTGGCCCGGCTAACTTCGATGACAGAGCGGGATCCAAGTGAGTACAATCTCATTAATCGTTTCTCAAGCCCGGAGTCCTCCTCGCCCGGCTTTAGAGCTCGCTTCCCGCAATGAGGCTGCTGCCCTTGCTCGCTTTGTCAACTCACTTGTCTCGTCGGTGGTTTGCATCTACTCCAAGGGTTATATTAACCCAGGATCTTAGGAGAGAATTCTGGTTCTTAAAAATAAGAATAAGCCCAGGTTAATTAAATGAAGAGAGAATCGTGCCTCTCTTATAATTCGGTATCCAGGCACTCACTTTATCTCCATTAGGTGGCATGGGGTGGCAGGATATTCTCACTGGGGCCGTAGTATTTGGTTATGTGGGGTGGTGAGACTGTGTTTGTCGCTGCCAATTTCACTACGAAAACCAACAACAGACCATGTACAACTACCGCATATACAGGCAGACCCCTGCGCCGAATTTCTTTCAAGTGAATCACAGTCCACAATTGTGCGTCGCTTCAGCCTAACCGGCTGAAACACATGTAAGGGACTAGAGTTCCCCATCTCGCAAAACTCAGGGCTATACTTGCACAAAATCATGCTGAAATGGGTACTATATTCTCCTCTTATTCATTATAACCAAATATGCAATTAAACAAAAACAGAAGGTGGAATACTGGCGGATACTGTATAGTTTGGCAAGTCAACAATCTCTGCAATCTTCAAGTCACCCGCTACACTTATCAGCATGTATGCGTCCTCTCTACTAAGGCCCTTCTCGTCGACCAAGTATGCAATCAATCCTCGCACCGCTTTCCTACTGGCCTCGAGTAGATCCGAATCAATGCCCATGGTAGCGTATACTCCGAATTGATCGTTGTCATCGGGACGGACAGAGCCCCGTGTGTCGAATTGTGGACTGGTAACATAGCTTTTATTTTTGTGAACAGTGAATCGAAGAGTCGCCTTCATTGCCGTCTCGATTGCTACGCCACAGACCTCACCATCGCCCTGAGCAGCGTGTCCATCACCACAGCTAAAGAGCGCACCGGAAACTTTGACTGGGAGAAATAGTTTGGACCCTGTAGTGAGGTGTCGGCAGTCCATATTCCCACCGGTCTCACGTGGTGGAATTGTAGAAAAGTCCCCCTTCTCCCCTGGTGCGACACCCGAGACGCCGAGGAAAGGTCGCTTCGGGATCCGAATGCCTTCACCAAAGGTAATATGTGTATCGGAAGCGGACCACGAGTAGTGCTTGATCACTGCCGTGGGAAATTCGTCAGCCAACAGGCCGAATCCTGGGATGATGCCCGTAATGCCAGATCCTGCCGTCTCGAGCTCAAGAAATTCGACCTCCAGACAGTCCCCCGGCTCGGCGCCGTTCACATGTACTGGGCCAAAGATGGGATTGCATCGACCAAAGTCAAGCTGCTCAAGATCCTTGGAAGTCGAGTTTGGCGTGATCTGGCCGCCGAAGCCATCCATCAAGTCAAATTTAATCGCCTCACCCTGCTGGACTTTTATCACTGGCGGAACATCACGCGACCACCGCAACTGAGAATGGTATCTTGTGACGTGAAATTGGCTGGGTGCCATTGCGCAAAGATTTTAGAATTGCCTATCTGGGTTCTGCAACGAAGAAGAATAAGGAGGAGCGAATATGTAGATAATAAACAACGCAAAAGGAAGCATCTGCAGGCGAACCCCGCCATTGTGAGCATAAGCGGTCATTGAAACACTAAGAAAGCAAGGCGCTGCGGGGTAATAACATGACTGCTCTCGTAAGAATGCTGCAAAGGCATTTATTGGTGTGATAAGCATAAGGCTACCCTTTGCTATTTGGTTTTATCATAGCATTATATTCTTTTTCCAACTTAAAAATGTAATAACTCATTTGCAAGTATTTGGTGTTGCCGTTAATCTAGATTTGGCCTGAGAATGACTAGAGCCATTATGGGTCACTGATAAACAGGTTGATTGACGCGCAATTTATACATATAAATTTGTCATTGTATAATTACAAATGATCTCTGTATAAGACATTATTGGTCTTCTATGTAGCATACTCTACAACATAAATCCTGTTACCTTGCGGCATAATACTGCGTAAAGTCATGTTGAATGCTTGATTCTTTTTATAACCAGTTATCAATTAGCAGTTATGAGCTCTCCAACACAGCATTGGCGTTTTACAAACCTATATGTAGCAAAGCCTTGGTTGCTTCTGCATTGCCTTTCATGATCTTGAGTATCTGCAAAAATCTGTCCCTCTCAAGGGCTGTATCTGGGTCTGCTTGGAGAGACGTTAATGTTTAATCCCACTTCTGAGATCAAATACTTGACGAACTTGTCTTGTTTAATCTTGGTGCGTTATCAAGGCTACTTAAGTATAAAAATGCGACTAAAAGTGGGATCTCTTTCCTACAGGTATGTATAATTGAGTGGGAGATGCAGAAGACCTCAACTCAACGCATCATAGCCTACAGGGCACTTATTCCCGCCAATACTAAGATACATTGCGCAATATTCCTATCTGGGCGGGCAAAATGATCTCGAAGTTTTTCCACATACTCGCGACGTCTATTTTTGGAAGGAAATGGCGTAACGGGAACTAGTTTCACTAAAAACGCACACAAAGGTTCCCATCCATCATGAACGTCCCATTCCAGAAGTCGTTCGGGCGGCACTAGGCTCTTTACCTGACGAATATGATCGTCCAAGACCTGTCGCCAGTTCTCTTTAAAAGAGCCTCTAAAACATTTTCCAGTTGCCAGGTAACAAGCTTTTGCGTGTCCGAAATAGCTCTGCGCAGAACTAGCTCCGAAACCAGAACACCCAGCCTTTCTGTACAGGCAACAGCGTCTTCACGACGCTGTTGTACCATGCATCCGCGTCCTTTCGGATTTCGAGAATGACCTTGGCCTCGGCCTGCTTATTGCTTGTACTAATAATAATGTTATGCCCAGCCCACGCCCATTTATTTCGATGTGTGGCTTACCATCGTTCATTTTCGTTGTTGTCCTTGTTATTGTTGTGTCGTTGGTCGATGAACTTTTGCGTGTGTTACATACGCCGTTATGGATGTCTTAAAGCTACTGCAGGGATAAATAGCCCTAATGATTCTGGATGTAGGTCTGTGAATATAATAGTCAATAAGCATCTGTTAATATAGTACAGTCTCTCCTTTGAATGTTTCGCACTTCGTGACCTTACCAGGATTCAGATCAGGGATTATTATCTAATCAGGTTATAATAAACACTGGTTATAAATATTTAAAAAAAAAAAAAAAAAAACTTCTAAACTATAAGATAGAGTTTAAACATGTCATGAGCTGATTAAGAACGTTTGGGAAAAGGGATATTCTAGTACTAAAGCTACAATACGCGCTTAAGGTACGGCTAGCAATTATAAAATAAAAAAAAGTAAAAATTAAAATTATTATTGATTAAAACTTAACTATAAGTTTTTTATATAATTACGAGAAATTATATATTCTTTTATTTTTTTATAATTTAAAACTTAATAAATTAATTTTTTTATTTATTTAAAAAAAATTATTTAAGATATAATAAAAAATATAAAAAATTTTAATATTATTAAAATAAATAAAATTATTAATAAGTTAAAAATTAAATAATAAAAGTTTGTTATTTTTATAATTTAAATTTTATTAATTTTATAAAAGATTAGTTAATAATAAAAAAAATAAAGTTTTTTTAATAGTTTTATAATTAAAAGTTTTTTAATAAAAGTTAAGAATTTTATTTAAAAAATATATATATATTTAAGATTTAATTAGAATTAAATTATTAAAAAAACTTTTAATATTATTTTAAATAATATTTTTTATAGATATTATATTAATTAAAATAAAAATAAAATTAATTTATATTAAGTTTTTTATAATTTAATAGGAATTTTATAAAATTAGAAAATATATTAAATTAAATGTTTATTATAATAATAAAAAATATTATATAAAAAGTTTTTTTTATTATTTAAGTAAAAAATAAAAAAGAAGTTTTATTTATAATAATAATATTAAAAAAAAATTAAACTAAAAGATTTATATAATAAGAGTATAAAAAACTTAAAAAAAGATTAAGATAATATAATAGATTTTATTAACTAGAATAATAAGGTAAAAAAAGATTTTTTTAGTATTATTTATTAAATTTATTATTAATAAGATTATGATATTTTTTATATTCAAATTTATAATTATTTTTTATAATAAAACTTAAAAATTTATAATAAAAAAGTTTTAAAATTTTAGTTATTAATTTAAATATTATTAAAATTTAAAATATTTAAGAATAAAAATAAAAATTTAGTAAAGATTTAATTATTAAGATTAATATATAATAAATAAATTAGTAAAAAAATAAATATATTAAAAAATATTAATATTAAAATAAATTTAATAAATATAAATTTATTTTTTAAAAAAATAAAAAAGAAAATAAAAGTTATTATAAAAAAAATAGTAAATATGTAATAAAATCTTATATAAATATATAATAAAATAAAAATAATAATTAAAATTATAAATAGTAATAGTATAATAAAAATATAAAAGGTTTTTTTTATTATTATAGAGATTTTGTTTGAATTTTTTATTTTAAATAAATTTTAGTTTAATAAAATAAATTTTTAGGTATTAGTTTAAAAAAATAATTTTTAAATATATTTATTTAATAAGAATAATTATAAGTTAATTAAAATCTTAAAAGTATTTTATAAAGTAAAGCTAGAAGTATAAGTAATTTATATATTAATATATATTTTAATAGACTTAAAAGAGGTTTTAATATAAGATTTTTAAAATTTATATATTTAAGTTATAGAGTTTATAAGCTTAAAATAAAATAATAATAAAAAAATTATAAAAGAATAAAAGATATTTTATTTAGGATATGTTAAGTTATTTAATATAATTAAAGTTAAGAAATTAATAAAAATAAATAAATATATATATAAGATTAAGATAAAATTAAAAAAAATAATTTTATAATAATTTATTTATAATTTTATAAAAAAAGAGTTAAAAATATGTAAAAAAATATATTTAAAATATATTAAAAAAAAAAAAATTTAATAACTTTAATAAGTATTTTAGTATTATTTGTATTAAAATTAAATAAAAAATTAAAATTATATATTGATTATTATAAACTAATAAATTAAAAAAAAATTTTATTATTATATTAAAAGATTTTTAAAAGATTATAAAAGTTTATATATTATTAAAAAAGAAAAAGAATAAGGAAAAAAAAGGAAGAGAAGGAAGAAAGAGGAAAAAGAGAAAAAAAAAGTATAAGTAATAATATTTATAATATTTTTAAAAAAAAAAATTAATTTTTATAAATTTAAAAAAAATATAACTTTTTTATAAAAAGAATTAATTTTTTAACCTTTATAATAATTAAAAGTAATATGATTATAAAATAAGTTTATATTAAAACTATTATAATTTAAAAAATATTAATATTATTAAAGAAATTTTAATATTTTAAATTTTAAAAATTATTATTATTATTTTATTAAAAATTATATTAAGATAATTGTATTATTAAATAATTTATTAAAAAAAAAAGTTAAAAAATAATAAATAAAATCTAAATAAGATTTTATAAGGTTAAAGTATTTAAAAAATTAAAAAAAGTATTTATAAAAGCTTTAATTTTTGAATATTTTAATTTTAAAGCTTTAATTTAAATTAAAATAAATATATTAAAGTTTATTATTAATATTATACTATCATAGTTATAGAAAAATTATTAGTATATTATAATATATATATTATAGAAACTTAATAAAATAAAAATTTAATATTATATTTTAGATATTAAGTTTTTTATAATTTTTAAATTCTTTTATATTTAAAAGTATTATTTAATATATAATAAATATTAGATTTAAGTATTAATAAATTATTTAAATTATAAGTATTTAATTATAAAATTAAAATTAAGTATTTATTAAGTTTTTATTTTAAATAAGTTATATTGTTTTAATTTTTATATTAAATATAAGTTAAATAATATAAATTTAATAAATGTATTTTTATAATAGTCTAAGTATTGTAATACTAATAGAATATAAAAAGCTTATTATATTTAATTATTAGTATCTTTAATAAAATTTATATTAAAAATTATTTTTAGGATTAAAGATAAGTTTATTATTATTAAAAGTAATAAAAAAATTAGTAATAGTAGGGTTTTTATAATTGGTTTATTAGATTCTTATTTAAGATATATTTTAAAAAAGAGTATATTAAAAAGGATTTTAAGAAATATAAAAGAAAGGTTATATTATAGTAATTTATTAGTAAAAAGATTATAAAATATTTATATAATTAAAAAGATTTTAATTATAAGATTTAAGTTTAAAATTAATAGTTTAAAAAAACTTTTAAAAAAAGTTTTTAAAGATATCTAAAAGATAAACTTTAAAGTAAAAAAATTATTAAAAAAGTTATAAAATAAAAGTATTTTTTTAAAAAAAAGTAAAAATATTAATATTTAAATAATAAGAGATTATTATTATTATAAAATGGTTTTTATATATTAATAAAGATAAAAAAAATTCTTTTATATTTATTTATAATAATTTAATTATAAATTATTAGAAAGTTATTTGTATATTAAAATATATAAAAATTTAATATATATAGTTTAATATATATAAAAATATTATTAAATATATTTATTTTTATTACAAGTATTAAATTAATAAAAGTAAATAACATTTATTTTATAATAAGTTTATATATTATTAATTTTGAATAAATCTTTTAAAAAAATCTTAATAAATTTTATTATAAGGTTATTTAATATAATAAATATATATAAAAAAAATATAATTTTAATAATTATAAATAAGTAAGGAAAGTTATATTTAGAAAAAGTTTATAAAAATCTTAAAATAATAAAAAAATAATTTATAAAAGCTTAAAAGATTTATATTAAATATTATAATAAAAGAAATTTAAAAAAATAGTTTAAGTTAGGCTAAGAAATTTTATTATTAATAAAAAATTTAAAATTAAAAAGATTTAATAAAAAACTTATAATAAAATATTTTAGATTATATAAGATTATTAAAATAATTAAAAATTATAAATTAGTATATAAGCTTAAGTTATTAATAAGAATAAGAATTTATAATATATTTTTAATTTTAGTATTAAAGGAATATTATAAAAAGGTTTTTATAAGTTTATAAAAAAATAATTTAATAGAAAATAATAAAGTTTTTGATATATAATATATTATAATTTATAAAAGAAATAAAAGAAAAAAATATTTAATTAAATAAATAAAATATTAATTTAAAAATTTATAAATTATAAAAAAGGATTTTATTAATTAAATATTTTAAAAAAAAGTATAATAAAAAAATTTATAATAAAAGAATATTATAATAAAAAAGATATAATTAAGAAAAATTAATTATTTTTTTAAAGAAAAAATTAAAGAATTAAAGATTAATAATTATATTTTAAAAAATAATTAAATTAAATATTAATTAATAGTTATTTAATAAATTTATAATAAAATTATTTAAGTCTTAAATTTATTATTTTTTTTATATTTTTTTTTTTAAAGTTTTTTAAAATAAAAAATAAAAATTAATGTTTAATTAATTTATTAAGATTATAATTAATTTTAATTTAATATTTTTATTATATAATAATAAATTAATAGTATTATAATAATAATTAAAAAAAATATATTAGA
The DNA here is from genome assembly GCA_004303015.1 of Cladobotryum protrusum. Lineage (NCBI taxonomy): Eukaryota > Fungi > Ascomycota > Sordariomycetes > Hypocreales > Hypocreaceae > Cladobotryum > Cladobotryum protrusum. Next base: position 6,564,047 of record RZGP01000008.1, read on the forward strand.
ATATAAAGTTATTAAATGTAAATGATTATTGAAAAATTTTAATTTATATTAATTATAGTTTTTATAAAATTAATAGTTATTATTTATAAAATAATATTAATATTAGTATTAATAGTAATAATAATAATAGTTTAATAATAAGTTAATAAAAGTATATTAAGAGAAAAAAATAATAAGTTTATAATAATAATAATATATTTAATCTAAGTGTTTTTATAAGCTTAAAAGGTATAATAAATAATAATAATAATTTAATTTAATTATTTAATAATAAATTAATAGTAAGTTTATAAAATTTAAATAAAATAAGATTAAATAATATATTATAAACTTAAAAGTATTATTTTATTTATAAAGTTAAGTAAAATATTTATAGGTTTTTTAGTTAAAAGTATAGAGTTAATAGTAAGTTAATAGTAAGAATAAAGTAATTAAATAAAAAAGATATATATAAAAGTAATTTTTATTATTTTTAAAGTAATAAATATATTTAATAAAAATAATTAAATTAATTAATTAAATAATTAATAGTAAGATTATAATAAGATTATTATATATAATTAGTTTTTTTTTTATATAAGTTAAAAAATATTAATCTTAGATTTATTTTTAGTTTTAGGAGTTTAATTTATTAATACTTAAAAGTAATATATATAAAAATTATTATAAGTTAATAATAATTTAAAAGTAAAATATTAAACTAAAAGAATTTATATAAAAAATATTATAAAAAAAAAAAAAGAAAAATAATAAAAGTTATAATTATAAGTAATATTAATAAAAAGTATTAGTAAATATATTATAATTTTAAAGCTTATTTTAAGTTAAAAAAAAATTTGTAATTAATAATAATTTATAAAAGCAAAAAAAAAATAAAAATAAAAATAAAAAGTTAAAAGAAATTTATACTTATAAGATTAAAAAACTTAAAAAAAATAATTTATAAAAATAATAATCTTTTATATTAAATTATAAAATAATAAACTTTAATAGTAATTTATAATAATAATAAATTTTAATAGTAATTTTAATAATAATAAGTTTAATAATTATAAAAAATAAGTAATTTTTTTATTTTTAAAGTTTATTATTATTTTTATTAATAAACTATAACTTATTTATAAGCTTATTATAGTATTATTATATGGTTATAATAAATAAAAAGAATAAAAGGAAAGATTATAAAAGGTTATTATTGTATAGAATATTAAGGAGAATAGTAGTATTAAATGGTCAAGGACGACTCTTGAAGGGAGAGTAGTTTGTTATGAGTTGATTGAGAATGTTTGGGAAAAGGGATATTCTAGTACTGAAGTTGCAGTGCGTGTTTAAGGCGTGGCCAGCGATTATAGAATAAGAAAGGTAAGAATTAAAATTATTATTAATTAAGACCTAGCTATAAGTTTTCTATGTGATTGCTAGGAATTGTATACTTTTTCACTCTCTTGTGATTTAAAACCTGATAAAACAATTAAAGTCACGAAAACTAATAGGGGGCAAAGTCACGAGGTGTGAAATATTCAAGGGATAGACTATATGATTTCAAATGCAGATCTTAGAATGTGTTAGTCGATTCACTACCGCCTTGTTGCGTGGCCTTAGCCAAGCTAAGAATTTCAGGCTCTTGGTTGGGTGTGATTAGCTAACTTTCTTGAGGACAAACATGGAGCTAATCACTAGTGAATAGTAACATTACATTTGTTTCCAGAGTTGTAAACAGGAGTGGAGAGAAGCGCGAGGGCACGGGGGGGGAAGGAAAGAAAGCGGAAAGGCGGGAAAGGCGGGGAGACAAGAGAGAATATAAATTAGAAGAATAGAATTTAAATAAAAAGAAAGAACGGGGAAAAAGGGAAAGGGATAGGGGGAGGAGAGGAGAGGGAAAACCGGGGGGGAGAAGAAATAGATAAAGAAGGGGAAGAAAAGTTGTTAGGTAAAAAAAAATTGAAATAAGAAAAAAATTTTTAAATAAATTTTTAGAAAAAGAATTTAAAAAATAGAAATTTAAATAATAGAAAATTTAAAAATAATAAATTTAAATTTAATATAAAATTAATTATTAAAAAAAATATATAATAAGACTATTAAAAAATTTAAAATTATAAAGTTAATAATTTTTATATATTTATTATATTTAATTTAATATTATAAAAATATAAAAAAATAATAATAAAATTTTAAAAAAAAAAATTAAATAAAATTTTATAAACTTAGATTTTAAAAACTATTAATAGAATAATTAATAATGTAATCCACAAGCGAGCGGACCATACAAGCGAGCGGACTATCTATAAAACATATATAAAATACTATTTTTAATTCCCTTGCAAAAACCATTAGTTTTTAATAGAATTTAATAAAATTATATATGCAAATAGATTATTATATAATAATATGATATTATTTTTCTTAAATTTTTTATAGTTTTATTTAATGTTTTATTTTAAATTTAAATTTATAAAATATCTTATATAAATAACTTATAATAACTTTTTAAATAAAATTATATAAAATATAAAAAAAAGTTTTATTTGATATTATATATTAATAAATACGTATATTAAATTTTATTAAATTTTATTAAAGGCCTATTGTTTTAGTAGGGGGGTTAAATATAATATAAAAAGCAATTATACAAGGTGGTCTGCTGGCTTGTGTGGTGCTCGTTTGGGGATTACGTTAAATTAATTATAATAAAAATAAAAAAAAAAATAAAAAAAGGACTTAAAAAAAAATATATTAAATAAATTAATTATAAAAAAAATTATTTAATTAAAATATTAAATAATACTTATTAAAGTATAGTATATAAATATAAAACTTAAAGTTTAATATATAAAATATTTAATATTAAAAAAAATATAATAATTAATAATTTCTTTTAAATAATTAAAATATATTTTATAAGTATTACTATTTAAGCTATAGTCTTTTACTATTCGGGCTATAATTAACTTTTTAAGCTAGCTCCTTGTATAAAACTTTTCCTTATATAAAATATATGGGGTATTATTCTAATATATGAGACTAATATAAATGTATTATACACTTAATTAAATAAAATTTAATATATAATAATTAAAGCTAATTCATTTAAAAAATATTTTTTTAATAAAACTAATAAAAGTATATATATTATAGCCTATTAATTAGTCTATGCCTTTTAAGGCCTTTTATATAACTAAAATAATTTTTTTAGCTATTAAAATTATTATTATTACTTTTAACAATAAAGCTAATAATCTTACTAATATATACCTTTTTTATCCTCTCTTTTATATTATTTTTTACCTTTATCTTTTATACCTACCCAAGAATATTTTACCAATAACTTTAAATTTCTTAACTAGCTTATAATAATATAATCTTTATCTCAATTCTTATAAGAATATACTATATACTTATATTAAAGCACTAAATATTTTATTAACTTAAACAAGATAATTAAAATAGTTTAAGCTATAACTATAACTGGATTTATAATTATAATCTAGGATTAATAAAAAGTTTTTTATTCTATAATAAATAAAACTACTTTTACAAATTCTTAATAATATTAAAATCTTAGATTTATAATAATAGCTTTATAAAATCCTATAAATAAAAATTAGTAGTTTTTATATAATTAAAAATAAAAATCTTACCAAAGGCTTTTTAAATTATTATTATAAATAAATAATTTTTTCAAATAATTAAAAGCAAGCTTTAAATTATATTTTAATATAATAAATATAAAAAAAGGTATATTATTACATAAAATAATATATTAATAAATACAATAATAATTATATTATATTTTATATTATAATTTTAATAAAATAATATTAAAAGATAAAAAAAAAGATTATAGAATAATAAATCTAGGTAAATAATATATTAAGTTAATTTTTTCTAATATAATAATACCATAGTTTTATTTTTTACTAAATAGTTTACTAAATATAATCTTACTTTTTCTTAATTAATATTTATATAATTGTTATATAAAGATAAAAAAGATCTTTAATATTTATTATAAGATAAGATTTTATATTTTTATAAGTTATTTTTATAGAATTATTTGTTTATTAGTTAAAGTTATAGTATTGTTTAATATAATATTAAAGAAATTGTTTTTTGTATAGGAAGTATTTTTTTATAATATAATTAATAATATAATCTTAGTATTGATTAAAAAATACTTTTAAAGTATCTTAAGTTTTAAAAAAGTTATTCTTATTATTAGTATATAAAATAATATACTAGGCTTTTTTAAGGTTTTTTTTATTATATTTAAATGACTTAGAGTCTTAGAGAGTAAAAGGAAAATATATAAAAAATGGAATTGATGGAGAAGAATTATTAGTTAACTTATTAGTAGTCTTACTAATAATATAAGTAAAGTCTTTTTATTATAAGGCTATTTTAATATAAATATTAGTATTAATATAAAAAATATAAAGTTATTATTATATTGTAAAGAAGAATTTTTTAAGGTATTTTTAAATGTGGTTTTTTTGTTTATAATAATAATAGTAAGGATAAAAATTTAAAAATTATAGCAAAAATTATTAAATTACTTATAAAGTTACTTATAATTCTTTTACTTTTTTATAATTATAAGACTAAAGGTAAAGTTAGCCATAGATCTTTAATTAGTAATACTAGTAACCTGGAAAAGATATATTTTAAATCAATTAGTCTTATATATATTGTTTAAGCCAAGGACTTTAAAGAAACATTTTTATATAATTATATATTAAAAATATATTTAACAAACAGATTTTATTTTATAATCCTTATACTTAATCTTATATTAAAGACTTTTATTTTAAAGAAGTTTAATTTATTATTATATAAAAGTTAACTTATATAAAAAAACTTATTTTATTTTTTATTAATTATTATAAATATTTTTTTAATAAAAAAATAAGACTAAAGTTATAAAGACTTGTATAATTTTTTTTATTTTACGGGTATTAAAAGTCTTATACTAAAAAAGGATTTTTATAAAAGTTTATTATTTATTAAAGTAATAATAATAAATATTGTATATTAAAGAATTACATAAAAGATTATAATTATATTAAAGTTTAAGTATATAAAAAGTTTATTTTTAATTTAATTTTTTAATAGTTAAAGTTATAAGTTTAAAGAAGTAATTAATTTTACTAGTAGTTGATTTTTTAAGGTTATTATTTAATAATAACTAATTTAATCTATAATTATAAATAAAAAGTATAGTATATAAGAATATAATTTTTATTAATATTATAATAATTAAATAAGGACTTTTTTATAAGAATAATATTATATTTATAGTAAAAGGCTTAAAAAAAATAAAAAATTATTAAAGTTCTTAAATAATAGTAATATTAGTAATAAAAGGATTTTAAATCTGCCAGGAAAGTTAATAAAGCTTATAGTAATACTATTATTATAATTGTAATTTATTATAGTAGAAATAATAATATGTTTATAAAATATAAGTAATATAATATAAAATTAAAACTTGTATATAATTTAATTTTATATATTAAAATAATACCCTATATATTTTATATAGGGAAAAATTTTATATAAGAAGCTAACTAAAGTTGGCTAGTTACAGCCCGAATAGCAATACATTACAGCCCAAATAGTAATAATTTATTTTATACTCTTTAGATTAAATAAAAAACTTAATAAACTTATAAAATAAAGAATAATAATTTAAAAATCTTAAGAAAAAAAAATATTAATTTTATTACTATTATATAATATAATAAAGAAATAAAAAATAAGATATTTATATAATATTAAAAAAATATTTTAATTTAAAAATTAAATAAAAAAAAATAATTTTATAATATTAAAATATATAATTTATATATATAAAAAGAATCTATTATATAAATAATCTTTAAAAAAAATATTAAACCTTAAAGTTTATAATTATTAAAATATATTTTTTATTAATTATAATAATCTTAAAACAGGAATTATAAAAGATAAGAGAATATTTAAATAAGCCTTAAAATATAAAATTATATATAAAGCTTAAAAACCTAAAATAGAAATTCTTGATTATATTAAAAAAAAAATTAGATTTTAAGAAATATTAATATTATTTAATTAATTTAATAATCCTTTTTTTAATTAAAAAAAACAGGAAAATAGATATATATTTATTAAAAAACTATAAGATAATTTATCTTATAAATAATAAAATTTTACTTATTCTTAGATTTTTTATTTTGATAAAAAAAATAATATTATAAAAACTAGTACTATAAGATTTAAGATTTAAATAAAAGTATATAAATATTTTTTAAGTTTTTAACTAAAATTAAAAGAGTATATATAAAAAACCTTAAACTAGAAAATATAATTATTATAAAAGAATTTTATATTAATATAATATTAAAAATAAAATTAAAAGAAATAAAAGTTTAATATTAAAGTTATAATTTTTATTATATTTTAAAATGTTAATTAAAAATATTATTTTAAAATAATTAAAATATAAGTATAATTTAATATTCCTTAAATATAAAATACTATTTTTTATTTTAATTTTACGTTTAAAAATATAATTTTATTAAATTATAATATTATTTTTAAACTTAAAGTATTTATAATATATATAAATAAAATATTTTTAAAAAAAAAAAAAACTATTAAAAGATTTAAAAAAGGTATAAATTAACTTAAAAAAACTCTAGTATTTTTATTCTAGTTATTTAAGCCTAAACAAGCTTAAAGCGTTTATAAATAATATAAAAAATATATAAATTAAAGAAATTAAATAAATAAATTATAAGATTTATATTTTAATATATATAATAGTAATTATTTTAAGGTATTTTATTAAAAGGCAGGCTATAAGATTTTTTTAATATATTTATTAAGATTTTTAAAAGTATAATATAAATTATAATAAGTTATAATATCTTTTAATAATAAAAGATAAATATAGTAATTAATTATATATTTTTTATTATTAAATAAAAATAAAATTATTTTCATAATATTTTATTTTATTTTAAATATTAAATAAAAAAATAATTTAATATTATAATTTATAAATTTTATTAAAATAATAAAATAAAAATATGTAACGTGCCGCACGGTTGATCCTTTATATACAGTTGGTACTGTCACAGTAATCGCTAGAAATGTGATTATTGGCTTAATCTTTTGCCTATTGGCTTGACGGTATGACGGTTCGTCACAAAATAAAATTAAAAGAATTTAAAGATAAAATAAATATAAAAAATATAAATTTTAAATGTATTATTTTAAATATATATAAGTTAAATAGTATTATAAAATATATTAAAAAAGAAATAATATTTAAATAAATTAAAATATATAAAAAAAATAAGATTTTTTATAAAACTATAATTAAAGAGTATTTAAATTATTATTTATTTAATTAATATAAATTTAATATAAAAGAATAAAATAATATTATTAATTAATAAGTTAAAAAAATAGTTTTATAATAAAGTTTTTTTAAAAATAAAAAAGTATATTATAGATTTAAAATCTAATTAAAATAAGATTTATATATATAACTATTGTACTTATATACTATAAAAAAATTATAAAGGAAATAAAAATAAAAAATTTTATACGATAAACTTTAGAGATTATATAAAATATTTAATTAAATATATTATTATTAATTTATATTATACATAAATATCTTAATTAAATAAGGTTTTATGTTAAGGAATATTAAATTTAATAAGATTTACTTTTATAATTTTAATAAATATAATATAAAAAAGTTTATTATAATTAAATAAAATAAGTTATTTAATAAAAAAAGTAATAAAAATAAAAGTTAAAAACTAAAATTAATATATAATATTATTTAATATAATAAAAATCTTATTAAAGAAAATAAATTAAAGCTTTTAAACTTAAGAGTAAATAAATATAAGAATATTAAAATAGATCTTAAAAGCTTAAAAATACTAGTTTTAAAATAAACATTAATATTAATAGGACTTTAAATACCCTATAAAACTTTTAAACTAGTCCTAAAAATATATAAAAATAAAAAAATTATATTATTTTAATAAATAACTTATTATTAAAAATAATATATAAAAAAAAGAAAAACTTATGTTTATTATAATTAAAAGTATATATATTATAAAATATAATAAATCATTTATTTATATTAAAATTAAAATAATACTAGTAATTATTAAAAGCTTAAAAAATAAATAAATCTTATAAAAAAATTATTTATATAAAAAAGCTTGATATAAAAAAATAATTTAAATTTTTATTTTTAATTAAAGAAATATTAATATAATAAAATAATATAATAATTATAAGAGAATATATTAGTATAAGATAAAAATAAAAAAAAAACTTTTAAAATAATTAATAATTATTTTTTTAAGTATAGATTTTAAAGAAAAAGAAAAGGTATAGGAATTAATTTTATAATAACTAGTATTTTTAATTTTATTATATATAAACTTTTACTTAATTAATAGAAATTAATAAATAATAAGTTAAAGAGTTATTAAATATTATTTATAATATTTATAATAAAGATTAATTAAAGATTAATTTATAAGATTTATATAATACTTAAAAAACTAATTATAAAGATTTAAGATTTAATAAAGCCATTAAAGGATTAAAAGAAACTTATAAAATATTTATTAAAAAGGTTTTTTATTAAAATAATATATAAAGAAATTAATATATTATATAATAAAAGTACTTAAAAAAAATTAAACGCTTAAAGACTAAATTAAAATCTTTTTTAATTATTAAGTTTTTACTTATAAGTTTAATTAAACTAAAAAACTAGATTATTATAAAATATACTTATAATAAAAAAAAATATACAAGAGTATTTTATTATTAAAAATACTTATATAATAATACTTATTATATAATTCTTTTATATAATTATTATTTTAATAATAAGATTTAATTTAAAAATAAAATAATTTAATATTAAAAATACTTTTATTAATACTTTAAAAAATAAATAAATAATTTTAATTTATAAACTATTAAATAAATTTAAGTAATTAAATATATGTTTAGAGTTTTAAAAAGCTTTATATAAGTTAAAAAGACTTATTATAATTATAATTTAATAAATTATTTTTAACTTTAAGAAATATAAAAATAAGATTATATTTTAAAAAGTCTTATTTTCTTTAAATAATAAACTAAAAAATCTTTTTTATATTTTATATTAATAATTTATTATGATAATAAAAAAAAAGAGTTATATAATAATATTATAAAAGTTTTAAATATTAAATATAAATTATATAAAAAAAATAATATAAAATAATTCTTAAAAAAAAATCATAAAACTATAAAAAAATATAAAATATTTTATAATAAAAAGAAAATTAATAATATTTTAATTTTAATTTTAATTCTAGTAAAGAAATATTTAAAAAATATAAAATAAATAATTAATAATTAAAAAACTATTAAAAAAAATAAGATTAATATTTATATAATTATTATAATATAACTTAATACTATATTTAAAATATTTATATTATTAGAATTTTTTATAAACTTAAGAAAAAAGTATTATAAAGTTATAGACTAACTTATTTATTATTTATTTATATAATATTATTTTAGATTATAATATAAACAACAAAAAAACTATAAATTTTAATAATTATAAAAGAATACTTTTTTTAATAATACAAAATCTTAAAGATTATTATAAGATTATATTATTATTATATAATAGGCTAATATTATAAAATATTATATATTAAAGTATAATAAATACTTTTATAATAAAAAGAGAATTATTTTTTAAGTCAAAGAATAAAAAAGAGAAAAAGAGAAAAAGAAGAAGGAAGAAAGAAGGAAACGAAGAAGAAAAAAAAAAAAGAAGAGGAGAGAAAGAGGGAAAAGAGAGAAGGAAAAGAAAAGGAGGAGGAGAAGGGGGGGGAAAGGAGGGAAAGAAAATAAGAGAGGAGAAAAAAAGAAAAGAATACGGGAAAAAAAGAGGAGGGAAGAGAGGAAAGGAAAAGGAGGAGAAAAGAAAAAAAAAGAAAAAAAAGAAAAAAGGAGGAAGGGAAGAAAGCGAAAACGGAAAGAAAGACGAGGAAAAAAGACGGGGACGAGGAGGAGGTAAGGAGAAAAAAAAAGGAGGGAAAGGCGGGGAAAGGAGGGGAAGAAGAAGCGGAGGGAAACAAAGAGGGGAGAAACGAGGGAGAAGAGGAGGGGGACGGAGCGGGGAGAAAAAAAAACAGGAAAGGGAGGGGAGGAAAAAAAGGAAAGGAGAAACAGAAAAGAGACGGAGAAGAAAGGAGGAGGGAAGAGGGAAGAAGCGAGGAAGGAAAGAAGAAAGAAAAGAAAAACGGAGGGGGGGGGAGGAAGGAGCGAAAGGAAGGAGAGAAGAAAAAAAAACGAGGGGGAAGGAAGGCAAAGCGGAAAGGAAGAGAAAGAAAAGAGAGAGGAAAGAAAAAAAGAGAGAGAGGAAAGAAGAAGGAGAAGGAGAGGAAAGACAAGGAAAAGAGGAGGGAAGAGAAAGAGGAGGGGGGGGAGCAAAAAAAAAAAGGGGGGGAAAAAGAAGAAAGGAAAGAGAAGGGGGAGAGAAAAGAAGAAGAAAAAAGGGAAAAAAGGGAAAAAAGGGAAAAAAGAGGACGAGGAAGAACAAAGGGGGGGGAAGACGGGAAAAAGGAGCGGGGGGAGGAGGAGGGGAGCGGGGGGGAAACGGGAAAGGGAGGAAAAACGGAAAGAAAGAGGGAAAAAAAAAGCGAGGGGGGGGGCAGGCGGGGAGGGAAAAGGAAAGAAGAAGAAAAGAGAAAGAAGAAAAAGAAGAGAAGAAGAAAGAAAAAAAAAGAAAAAGGAAAGAAAAAGAAGAAAGAGAAAAAGAGGAGAAGGAAGAGAAGAAAGAAAAGAAGGAGAGAGGGAGGAGAGAAGGGAGAGGAAAGACGGGAAAGAAGGAAGGGAAGAGGGAGGGAAAGAAAAAAAGAGGGGAGAGGGAGGAAGGGAAGAGAAAAAAAAAAGGCGGGGGAGGAAGAGGAAAGGAAGAAAAAGAAGAAGAAGAAGAAGAGGGAAAAAAAAAAAAAACGGAAAAAAGGAGATAAAAAGGGGGGGGAGAGAAGGAAAAAAAACTTTTTAAAAAAGGAGGGAAAATAAGGAAATAATAAATATAAAGAAGATAATTATAAAAAGTAAAAAAAAAAATATTAAAAACTATTAAAAAAACTTTAAAAAACTTTATTACAAAAAAAATAATATATTTTAAAATATTAAATAATTAAAAAAAACTTTAAATAATTTTATTTAATCTAAGAAATATATAAATATTAATAAAAATAAGTATTAAAATGTTTAGTTTTAATTAAATAAAAACTTAAAGACTTAAAAGTCTTTTATATAATAAATTAACGTAATCCATAAGCGAGTGGTATACACAAGCGAGTGGTATACCCTTCATAGCCATATCTACCTCTATTACTATACATCAAATTCCTCTATTATCTATTATGGCAAACACTTTCAAATGAGAATAGGATCTCTCTTGCCCTTTAATCTCTTCAAAAGACCCAAATTTAAGTCTTAGAGCTGCAGCAAAGATCTACAATGTTAATTGTATAACTCTTAGTCGGCGTCGCGCTAGTACACCATCAAGATACAATACAAAAGCCAATTCAATGAATCTTACGAAATTAGAAGAAAAGGCTATAGTTGAGCATATAATTGATTTATCTACAAGATCATTTCCTTTTAGATTCCGTGGTGTTAAAGAAATGGCTAATTATTTACTGCGTGTACGCGACGCGCTACCAGTTAGCAAAAACTAGGCATTAAACTTTGTTAAACGCTAGCTAAAGCTCTGTATATGCTGGGCTCGTAAATACAACTATCAAAGAGCTTAATGTAAAGATTTAAAGTTTATTAGTAATTGGTTTGTACTTGTACAGAATATAAAGGCCAAATATGGGATCCTTGATGATGATCTTTATAACTTTGATGAGACCGGTTTTATAATGGGTATTATCTTTCTAGGCATGGTGGTTACGACTTCAGAAGGCCTTACAAAGATAAAATTATCCTAGTCTGGTAATCGGGAGTGGGTAACTGTAATCCAAGGCATTAATGCAATGGGCTGGGCCATACTACCACTTATTATTCTTGCTGTATAATACCATCTTGAGAATTGGTATCGAGAGTGTAATCTTTTAGTAGATTAGTATATTATAATAATAGAAAATGGCTGGACTATCAATGAGGTTGGCTTAGATTAGATCAAGTATTTTAATTGTTATATAGCTTCTTATACAAAAGAAATCTATCGAATGCTTATCCTTAATAGCTACGAGAGCTATTACTTAATGGCATTTAAGTTCTATTGTAAAGAGTATAAGATTATTACAGTCTGTATACCTTTGCATTCCTTACATATCCTTTAGCCATTAAATGTTGGTTGTTTTAGGCTATTAAAGCAGGCATACGGTCGGCAAATTAAGAAGTTAATGTATATGCATATTACACATATTAATAAAGTTGACTTTCTCTGTGCTTTTTATATAACATTCTTTACTACAATCAACAAAAAGAATATTACAGGAGGCTTTACAGGAGCTAGTCTATTACCATTTAATCCACAGAGGATTCTTTCGATGCTTGATATAGAATTACAAACATTAACACCTCTAGAAACACTGCTCAAGCCCGTACAGCCTTGGGTATCAAAAACACCAAAAAACACACACGAAGCTAACTCACAGTCAGAGCATATAAAGAATTGTATTGCTGCTCATCAAGATAGCTCTCTAACTTCAATGTTAAATGTAATTGACCAATTTACAAAGGGAGCAACGGTAATTATGCATTAAGTAGCATTTTTACGCGAAGAAGTCTCTGAACTTTGTGTAGCAAATGAGGCATTAAGCAAGCGCCGTAGAGCAAAAAAAAACTTGTATACGACTTGGAGGCACATTGATTATTCAAGAAGGAATAGATCAATTGGATCAAAGGGATACCAATGAGCAACTAGAGCAAGAGAAACGGCAAGGAGGGTTTGCTCGTACAAAAGCTTCGTGCTATAGCAAGTGCAGTAAGACTGGCTATAATATACGAACCTGTAAAGAAATTTAAAGTAAGTTTAATAGCTTGAACAAGATTAGTTCAATTCCTCTTGACTAATAGCGTATTAGTTCATTCCTATAAGAATAAGCCTTATACTCGTTACGATCAGAATAAACCTATTTACTATATAATCCTTTATATCACTTAAATAGAATTAGCTTTAGCTAATCATTAATAATATTATTTACTATTAGCTATCTGATACCTTGAACGTTATAAAAAGTTGGTTTTATTTTCTTCTAAATGGTATACTAGGTGGGGTGTACCACTCGCTTGTGTGTACCACTCGCTTATGGATTACGTTAATATAAATTATAATACTATAATAGTATAATTTCTTTTGTTCTAATTAAGGCGAATTGATTATCTAATTCTTATACTCCCTTTAGTAAATCGCGCTTTGTGACAAGAGTTGTGTGTTCGAAATGGTCGGTGTGCGAGAAACCGAGTTCCGGAGCCAGTAAAGCATCCACGCATCATGGACAGATATCATCTACAAGTAGATTTCATCCCAACTATCGCACACACACCATAGCAAACAATCCACTCGTACCATGAACTGACTATCCAAGATTATTCAAGCTGTGGGTTGGGTGGAGAACGCATATATCAAGTTGCCCTCGTTGGCCTGGGTGCCCGCGCCTATAAGACGTCGTTCGAGCACCTCCAAAAAACCTCATTGGCTGTCATCTTTGCTGTATGTGATACCAATACAACGACGATCGATTCCTTTGCCTCTCGTCACCCCAATGTTCCGGCCCACACATCTTTGGAAGACATGTTGCGGGCCAAAAAGCCAGACTTCGCCGTTGTGAGTGTTCCGAACAAGTTTCACCTCCAATGTATAGCCCAGCTGTCGGCTGCCGGTGTGCATGTCCTCAAGGAGAAGCCCTTTGCCGAGTCCGTGGCGGATTTTCGGCAACCGTGTCGTTTCTCGACTCAGATCGCTGTCGTTTTCCAGAGGAGGTAGCAGCAGCGATTTATTCAGTCCCGCAACTTTTCGCCATGATTGGCAAACCACTCTCTGTTAGGGCGACATTAGCGAGAAACCACAATCCGTCACAGGAAGGTTGGAGAGTGATGGAAAATGTTGGTACCTTCGTAAGTCGCGTGTTTCCGCAACAGAGATGTGTCTCGGCAATGACAGAATGTAACCGTGCATACTTGTATATATAGGCAGACCTTGGTGTGCATATGCTAGACATAATTGTCTGGCTCTTTGGAAAGCCTTCCAGTGTTATTGGCCATCGATTAAACGATGGACCATCCAACAGCAGGGACCGAGAATCGCACGTCGCACTACGCTGGGACACATCTGGTCTCGTTGGCCGCTAGTACGTGTCAGAAATTAGTCTGCGCAAAGAAGAAAGCCTCTCCATTCAGGGAACTTCCAAGTCATTATATCTCAATAAAAATAAGATAATCTACCTTGATGGTAGAGGGAAACAGACATTTCAAATATCATTCCAGACCCGCAAAGAAGATGAAATTCAAATCATATGCAAGGAATTTGGAGACTACGTATTTGGTGTTGCCAACACATTTTCCACATCCATTACCCAAGTTTTCGACACACTGGCAACCACCGAAGCAATTGTGACTTCTTTCGCTTCCAACCAACCAGAAACTGTGACCCCTCTAGGACAGCCGAAATCGACGGACTTGCACCCGCAAAAACAAACGGGCAAAATGGCAAGCTGATGAACGGGAAGACAAATGCCCACACATACTTTGATAATAGACTAGAAATGACGCAGAAGCGATTCATACTCAATACTGGCTACAAGATGCCTAGGCTAGGCTTTGTAACCTGGAAGCCTAAGAAACCCCGCCAAACATATGATGCGGTGAGAGAGGCTCTTGCGGCTGGATACCGACATATTGACACGGCTTTCCGCTATAACAATGAGGACCAAGTGGACGAGGCTGTAAGGGATTCGGGGATCCCACGCGAAGAAATTTGGATCACAACCAAGGTGGATAATTCATGGCATCACCGCGTGGCGGCATCCGTCGAGCTGTCTCTGAAGGCTCTTGGGCTAGAATATATTGATCTTCTTGTCATGGTCAACATTTACCTTTCGCTGCAAGGGAAAATGATTTGGAACCAGCCAACACCCAACAGCACCGGCCATCACCCGTCACACCGGAGGATCCTAAGAAAGCTTTGCCAGAATGGGACTTCATAAAAACATGGTGGGAGACTCACTTGCATATAATGTCAATAGCCAGAAGGCACACTCTAACAATACATGACCGCAGGGAGGATATGGAGAAGGTCGCAAAATCTCGCCAGGTTCGCAACATCGGAGTGTCTAACTTCGGAATCCGTAATCTGAAGAAGCTCTTGGCTCATCCCAATTGCACCATTGTCCCCATTGTGAACCAAATCGAGGTGCGACCAAACTGATATCCCTTAGTTGCTTACCTCTCGCAAATCCTCACTGACCATCCACTCGTAGCTCCACCCTTGCTGTCCATCAACGGGTCTGATCGAGTTTTGCAAGACGCGCGGCATCCATTGCACAGCCTACTCCCCACTCGCCTCTGGCTTGCCCGAGTTAAATGAAAGCGAAGCCCTAAAAGAACTTTGCAAAAGTTGAAGATACCGCAGCAAATATTGCACGTATTACCAAGGAGTGTCATGTTCCTGTCCCCTCATTATTAGAAGTGGGGCTGGCGACCGAAAATGGTCTAAAAGGTCGGGTCGTGACATGGCGTCAATGTGGCTCCTGATATGAAGCCATTATTAGACATTATTTAATTAATACATGGCCTGTTATTTACTGTGCGTTGAACCTTATATATACATGTGTAATGACTGATGTAGATATTGGCATTGTGGCTAAAGCGAATAAAATACTTGAACATAAACCCCTCTGAGCATGTTCCTACAGAGTATCAATAAATAGATTACAAGTTTATTCTCTTACCCTGGATTTAATGCGATGCAACACAAGTGACCGAGTCTTCAGCACAAACCTGTCAGATCGGAGTCGAGGCTACAGCCAGCCTCCTCATATTCTCGCCTTTGCCTTCCCACCGCTTTCTACCATAGGATACAAGAATTATGGCACACAAACTTATTAGACACCTCAAACTTACAAATAAGGTCGTCTAGTCGTTTATATACTAGATATTTATTCCTAACCTTCTGGCTTTCGTCGGCACTTCTCTCAAATTGCAAGAATTAACGTGCCTATCAAGATACCGCTTTATTTATCGCCATGGGAGCTCCTGACTCGAACGCAAAGACCCGTGCCGCACCTGCTATAGAGGATCCCGATGCTGATCATCGTCATGATCTCGATGAGGTCTTTCAGCATGGCGAGAGTACCATCGACTTTCGAACTGTTGGCTGGATTCAGGCCTCTATGATCTTTCTCAAGAGTAAGTAGACACAAACCTAAGCTCGCTGTCTTTCGGCCTCGGAGCCAGGTGCGAGTACCGTACTAACATGAGGCTGCAGCCATCTTCGCGACAGGTGTTCTCGCCATACCCTTTTCGATGCTCGTCCTCGGATCCTTCCCCGGCGCAGTCAATGTCGTCGGCTGGCAGTGCATCAACACCTACTGTGCTATCGTCCAGGGCAATTTTCGCAATTCACATGCGGGCTGCCATTCCATCGCAGACATGGCAGGGGTCGTGGGCGGCGCGTGGCTGCGTGAGGTTGTTGGAATCCTCTTCCTCGTGACGTTTGCGATTGTCGGTGCCTCGGGAATGCTTGCCACGAGCATGGCTTTGGACGTGCTATCGAACCATGCGGTTTGCACCAGCTGGCTCACGTTCGCAGCGGCCGCTGCCGCGTGTGTCCTGGCGAGCATCAGGAAGTTTGAGAAGATTGCGTGGTTAACGTGGGCGGGGTTCGTGTCGGTGTTCGTAGCCGTCCTCGTGGTCGTGTGAGTCAAGAACGAACCCATTACATCTCACGGGCAGACGGACGGACGGACAGACGCGCCTGACGACTGACTTTGCTTCCAGTATTGGCGTAACCACTCACGATCGCCCAGCCGCAGCACCTAGAGACGGAGACTTCGACCTTGGTTACCGCGTCATTGGACACCCCACGTTCATTGCCGGCATTACCTCTGCTGCTTCCATCTTCTGCTCCAGCGCCGGCACGTCCGCCTTCCTCCCCGTCATATCGGAGATGAGACAACCCCAGGACTACAACAAGGCCGTCTATCTCTGCATGGGCTTCGTGGGCGCCAGCTACCTCGCCTTCAGCTTGGTGGTGTACCGCTGGTGTGGCCAGTGGGTCGCGTCTCCTGCCCTAGGTAGCGCGGGCGGCGCTATTGAAAAAGTGGCATACGGCATCGGACTCGTGGGCCTGCTCGTCAGCGCGTGTCTGTATGTCCACGTCGCGGCAAAGTATCTGTTCGTCCGTATTCTCCGCAATTCGACCCATCTTCAGCAGAACTCGGTCGTGCATTGGGCGGTGTGGATGGCGTGCACGATAAGCGTGAGCGTCGTGTCGTTTCTGCTCGCCGCCGGCATCCCCATCTTCGATTATCTTCTCGCCCTGGTTGGAAGCCTGACGCTTGCGCCTCTTGCCCTGTGCTTGCCTGGGTATCTGTGGATCCATGACCATGGTCACTACCGGGTAGGGTCGACGAGCAGGATGATTCTATACTGGCTGCACTGGGTCATTATTGCGCTGGGTGCGTTTATGGCACTTGGAGGGACGTATGGGGTGGTTCGGCAGATCATCGATGCCTATGCTATCGGACGATTACGCCCGACGTTCGCTTGTGTATATTAGAGCTCTTATTCGAGGCTACTGTCAAACGTTAGGTTGTATGAGAGGAGTGATAGAGACTGGAGTAAGTCGATAGCGGCTTGCTTACAGGGAGTACGATAGTTATTAGTAACACACCAGCAGTCAATGACTACAATATCCGAACCTCCCTCAACGCATGTATGGCCTTCCGGCGCTCTTTTACCACAGACTATAGCACGTAATCATTCCCTCTAGGCCGCACAAGTGGCTCCTAGCAAGCTACCCAGCACTCAAATCTGACCAGAGACACTTTTACGGCCTCTAGGTTATACTTCGTGTTGCTATCTATTGAACTCTTAGATGAGTCTAAGCGTTGATACACCCTACCCAGAAGTATCATCCATGTTTACCCCTATCTACAGCGATCTCACTAATCTTAAAATTCCTACTCTTTCTTCCCAATAGCAAGGTTCAAACTACCATTACTCTACTCATCTTCTCATTCCCCCTGACAGTTTCTCGATCGTCAAGATCGTGTGGTCACAGCCCAGCCTAAAAATCAGAATATATACCTCTCTGTCCTGGAGAAACCCGGAATGGAGAACCAATGATAAAACAGTCGGATAGGATCAGTCTGAGTAACTCTGGTCAACTTGCATGTGCTATTAAAATATTGATAACTGACGAATGTAGGAGCTCTACTGTAGACGCACAGCCTTGACAGCAGGTGCTGACATAAACGTTCGTGTGGGCTGTTAAACTTCTTTCCGCATAGATCGGCTTCGCGGAGCTCGTGGCCTATACGGAGTAAAACCCGTTGCACGTGCTGTTATCTACTGCTCCAGCAACAAACCTACTTAGTTCATAAAAACATAGTCAATTTCGGTTGAATTCCGATGGAAGCTGCAACGGCCTTTTTCACGTTATGGAAATTCCTCTTTAGACTAGCTATTCTCTAGCACTGGATTGTGGGTCGAAGCCTAAATCGCAGATCTATCCACCCATCTGCACCTTGCTGCTGGGGATAACTACCATCACCAAATAATCATAACCCTGAGGCACCATTCTTCCGGAGTTGTAGGTGGTGGCTGCCTCAACAGATTCAACGGTCTGACCGATAGACACTAACTGAGTCATTGAAATCGCTGTTTCAAAATGCCTTGGACGTTGAGAGACGACCTGCCCAATCTAACTCGATCCTCATGTTCGAGCCTATTGGGAAACTATAAGTTAGGTGGTAGGCCTCCCGCAGAAAACAACATTCCCGGCCTCTAGATAGCGTGCATTTGATCGCAGATGAACACGTGAAAGGCAACAGATTTCCATTCCTGAGAAAGGAATAATAATCTGTCTTCATTTAAAAAGGACCTTATCGAGAGAGAACCACATCGAGAGACATAGATATTCTATCCTTATTCATTTTGCAACTCGGTTTTCAACTCATAGTTAATTTTCTTAATATCCTCTTAATAAAATGTTCACGTCCTTGCTTACTATAAGCGTTTAAACACTCTAGTATTTTTTTCATCATATTTCTTGTCTTTAAAGCTATCCGATAAAAATAACTTATCCATCTTTAATAAGTTAAGCCTAATTAACTTTACACTCAAAATCTTATTTAAATTTATACTAAAAACGAACCCCAAGTATTATATAATTATTAAAACTATAATATTAATAATAAAACATATATTAGCTAAAAAAGATAAAAATAAATATTTAAAAAAAAATAAAGTACAAAAAATATTAAAAAAAATATTTTCTCCTAGTACATTTCCTTACATCTACTTAACCTACGCTATTAATAATACTAACTTTTTTATTATATAGGAAAAACTCACCTTAAGCCCTTGGGTTAAGGTTAAGCAAAAGACAGTTTTCAAAGGGTTTTTTTATAAAAATTTCAAAATTTAAAACTTTTATGAAAATATAAATAAATATTATTTAAAATAATTAATAAATAAATTTAAAATAACTACGGATCAAGTAATAAATTATATAATAGACCAAGTAATAGACTAAGTAATTAACTAAGCAATCAATCTAGTAAAAGACTAAGTTAACCAAGAGGTTAATGACCCTGCCCCCGGGGGCAGGGTCCACAATAAATGACTAAGCAGCCAATCAAGTAGCAAGTGACCCTGCCCCCGGGGGCAGGGTCTACCACCAACAGACAAAGCAGTTAACCAAGAAATAAGTGACCTTGCCCCCGGGGGCAGGGTCTACTACTAAAAGACTAAGCAGTCAACCAAGAAGTGAGTGACCCTGCCCCCGGGGGCAGGGTCTACCAGTAAAAGATCAAGTAGTCGACTAAGCAGTTAATCAAGTAGTAAGTGACCCTGCCCCCGGGGGCAGGGTCTACCACCAACAGACAAAGCAGTCAACCAAGAAGTAAGTGACCCTGCCCCCGGGGGCAGGGTCTACTACTAAAAGACCAAGCAGTCAACCAAGAAGTGAGTGACCCTGCCCCCGGGGGCAGGGTCTACCAGCAAAAGATCAAGCAGTCGACCAAGCAGTCAATCAAGTAGTAAGTGACCCTGCCCCCGGGGGCAGGGTCTACCACCAAAAGATCAAGCAGTTAACTAAGAAGTGAGTGACCCTGCTCCCGGGGGCAGGGTTTACCAGCAAAAGATCAAGCAGTCGACCAAGCAGTCAATCAAGTAGTCAATGACCCTGCCCTCGGGGGCAGGGTCTACCACCAAAAGACCAAGCAGTCAACCAAGTAGTAAGTGACCCTGCCCCCGGGGGCAGGGTCTACCACCAAAAGATCAAGCAGTCAACCAAGAAGTGAGTGACCCTGCCCCCGGGGGCAGGGTCCACAAATAAAAGACTAAGCAGCCAATCAAGCAATCAACCAAGAAGTCAATCAAGTAGTAAGTGACCCTGCCCCCGGGGGCAGGGTCTACCACCAACAGACCAAGCAGTCAACCAAGAAGTCAACCAAGTCAATCAAGTAGTAAGTGACCCTGCCCCCGGGGGCAGGGTCTACCACCAAAAGACCAAGCAGTCAATCAAGAAAGTGAGTGACCCTGCCCCGGGGGCAGGGTCCACAAATAAAAGACCAAGCAGCCAATCAAACGGTTGACCAAGAAGTCAACCAAGAGAGTGAGTGACCCTGCCCCCGGGGGCAGGGTCTATCACTAAAAGACCAAGCAGTCAATCAAGAAAGTGAGTGACCCTGCCCCCGGGGGCAGGGTCCACAAATAAAAGACCAAGCAGCCAATCAAACGGTTGACCAAGAAGTCAACCAAGAGAGTGAGTGACCCTGCCCCCGGGGGCAGGGTCTACAAGCAAAAAACCTATTAGTTAATGATCCTGCACCACATTACAGATTTTCCCAGCTCGGATCAGACAATCGGTTCATTCAAATCCGAATAAACATATCCTTATTCGTATCAGAATAAACCCACCTCTTCCGACTCATTCACATTCGAATGAACTGCCTCTTACCTCACTTATAATCGACGTACATCGCTCTATCCAAATACTATCTGGACCAAATATATTAGCAATAAACTGTTCCGGTCTGGCAATCAAACCTAAAAGAGTGCTGTTCCGCTCATGTAAAACAGCTTCGTCTAACAATCTGATATCTGTATTCCGAGGGTTACGCCGAGTAGTATACGGTTTTATTGTCCATTGTAAGGCAATCAGCATACGGTTCGGGATTCCCTTGTGCTCTACTTGAGTCAGTATATTAGTCTTGTATATAAACTCTGATCAAACGTACCAATTTTCTTGGTCATTTCCGTTATTCCATATATTTCTGGTGTATCTTCCAATGGAAAAAACGATGGTTTCAGAAACCAGAGCATTCGTGTAACCAAACTCGCCGCAAAATCCGCTCTGTCTTTTGATTGTGGCTTGACACTAAAGTCAAATGTTCCATTCCGAACAGTCACCATGGGCGACGATGCCGCCAAGGTCAGGGCCAACATGAGCATTAGGTTTACCAAAGGTTCCCCCACGGAGACCTCGAGACATTGACGGGCTACTCGATAATGGCCTATGACCCGTGGATCGCCTCCTTTGTTACCAAAGTGAGTCTCCATACCACGGAAACCATCGTCGACCATTGGGGGTACATGAACAAAAGGTACACGACGTCCGAAGTCGATTCTGCGATTTATTCTGTGTCTTTGAGCAGCTCTTCGCCTCTCATCGGACTCGAGTGCTTTCCTCTTTAGGCTTCCAGGCCGGGCAGATAAAATACCGAGACCAGGCGTTTCGCTAGACGATGGAAGCTCTCGGATAACCTGTGATGTCAGGGTCGCACGAGAAGTGCCCAACAGCCAGGAAACCCTGTAACGCTGTAGAGCCATGACGATACAGGCTTCCCAATCATACCGATCATGGCTCTTGTTGCCCGTGGCATACAATGGCACCATAGCCCGCAGGGTAATCAGCCAGGTCATGTTCTTGGATGCATAACGTTTGCCCTCTGACTCGGTATATAATGCCTTGACAAGAAGCAAGGCAAAATCTCTCAGGCCAGTGATTTCCACTTTGACCTTCTCATCAAAGGCGCCAACAAGACATGCCTTGATCCGTTTAAGCCACTCCACGGTAAAACAGACATAGGCGTCTCTTATGGCAGCCCACTTATCGAGACACTCTGTAGCATCTGCAATTGCAGCAGCCGTACCCTTTGCGGCCTTCAAAGCCAGCTTCATCCTGTAGTGAAAGAACTGCTGCACCTCCGGGATAGCATGATGCTCAAACACACGAAGCACAACATCGCCCTTGCTACGGCGCTGGCCTATCATATGCTGCACCCATAGATGGGTACCCCGATTGGCAGCAACATCCAGGCCATAGTAGAAGGCTAGCGCTGCAGTGTGTAGAAGCTTCGGGCCATCGTTGCGAGCCTTGGGCCAGGACATCATATCCATGGAGCCTCTGTGCAAGTCAAGCTTGGCCTTTGAGATGTACGGCCACGCGTGGTGCTGGAGATGCCTGAGCGTACCGAGGTTCTCGAACACAGCCGTAGGCAAGCACCTCGGGTCGCCGGTGAAGCAAAAGTTGGCGAGCCGATCGATTGCGGCAACACCCTCGGCCAGCGGGAGGGGAAGCCCTTGGCCCCCGCCCACCGTGAACCGCCGATGCATGTCATCGATGACCGTCTCGAACACGGTCGCAAAGGAAGTGAGAACACCAGGGAAGGCGCTGGAGGGAAAGGCACGCATCATGGGGTCATATGATCCCCTCTCCTTCAAGAAGAAACTGACGAGCTGTACGATGGGCCTGAGGACGTTGGTGGAGGTTTGTTTCTCGGGCCGCAACCCCGAAACCCTGACGGAGACGACCTGCTCCATCCTGAAGGCGAACTGGTTCGTCTCGATGCACTTGTCAATAAACTTTCGCTCCCGCGCAAAGGGCTTGGGGGCTCCCTGGTCTGCCGGGCCGAGGTGCCTCAGTAGCCTTTTCTGGATTTCCTTGGCCTTGTCCGAGAGTCCCGCGCCGCCCGTGTGCAGCGTGAGAGCGCCCGTGGGAATGGCCTTGGTGACCAGTAGCTGTTCCGGCCGGAACCTGATGGCACGCTTGATGTTGGAGTAGCACTGGAAATAGCCAAGGTCCAAGATCTCGGCCCCGTAGTTCTCCTTGGCCATGTTATACGCCACAGGGTTTACGGCGTCCGAGATGCTGATGGGCGGCCGCGTACATGTGAAGTTGCCGTACCTGGGATGGAAGGCAAGAGGGAAGCACATGAAGTCCCCATCCCCTCCCGTACACTGCTCCTTGAGCCGCTTCAGATCGCCGAGGAGACAGAGAGGCACGCCCGCCCTGCCCCAACTTTCACCGCTGAGGCAGTTTATGTTGCAGGCGAGGGCGTACGAGAGGAACTCCACGGACTCCATGTTGTACATCTGGTCCAGCGAGGTCTTAAGGGCCAATAGCCCAGGGGTGTTGTCGATGCAGTCATTGACAGCCATCTCGCGTTCGCTGAGCTCATCCTCAGCTCCCAAGCCGAGGCTCTCATCACTACCCGCCTCCGGGTTTTGATCAGACTCAGACCCCTCCCTCTCCGGCTCATTATCATCGCTCTCGCTACCCTCTTCTATGCCGGGCGAAAAGCGACCCCTCAAATCATCGGAGCCAGCGTTGGATTCATTATCAGAGCCCATGTCAGATCCATGGTCGAGTTCATCGTCAGAGTCCATCAAGGTCTCCTCCATGCTTAGAAACTCGGAATCGCCGGTCTTGATGTGATAGTTAGCTCCATACCCGTAGGCATGGAAGGCTGGTGACACATCTGCCCAGAAGGGGCTATCCTGATGCCGAGCAAATTCCGCCCACCCGTCCATAAAGTGCCGCTGGAACGCTGCCCAATCGGTAAGGCCCAGCTCCGCGACGGCAGACCCGCCCAGCCTCCAGCTGGAATCGACGCCCCTGCCCTGAAGCTCAGTCTCCAGGGTATCGACAATGAACTTGGACAGCGGCCTTGCCTGGGCGAGAGGGAGGGCCGTCCCAGCTTGCTTGGGCCTACGGGTACTGCCCTCCTCCGCCTGGCGGGGGTGCATAACAATGAACCAAGACTCGTTCGCGCCACCCGAGGCGATGCGGAACGTACGGCCGGCAAGGCTAAACGGCAGTAGTTGCCTAACATGCTTATCGCTGTAGGAGCTGGCCCAGTTCCTGAGCGTGACCTTGACAGAGTCGAAGAATGTAAAGGGATTATCCGGCGAGAGGACGCAAAGGGGGCGGCCAATAACGCTGAGAAAGTCGAGGAAAAACTCGGGCCTCAGTTCGTCGTCCGGCCTGACACGGAAACCATGCTGGCCGTAGTCGATGGAGTGCCCCGTCTGGAGCAAGTTAATGGCTCGCTGAGCGTCAAACCTGCTGGAACGGACGATGCTGGATAACTTGGAGGCTATGACCGTACAAGTCAGAACATGTCCCCGCACGATGGGATGCAGACCAGGACATGGAATGCCCCAGGGGAAGGCTAATACACACGAGTCAGGACAAACTCCCCCTTCCTAACGCTGTTGGTCGTGTTTTGGCGCTCCTGCTGGCTCGAACCAGCATCACTGTCGCCATCGCCCTCGTACAGGGACGAGTGGGAGGGGAGGCCGTCGTTGTGATAGGCTTCGTCTCCCGGGCTATCAGGGTCAACGGCTGTGGTATCCTGATCGGGCTCAGGGGCATCGGTAAAGCGGATGTCACGCACCGGACCCGCCGGCACCGCCTCTTGGTCCTGGTAGAAATAATCGGGCATTGCAGTGGTAAATGGTTATCGAGCTGATGTTTTGCTTGCTTGCTTGCTTGCTATAGCAGATAGACTTGGACAAGTATAAACGAAGGTATAGGAGAGCCAATGCCAGCAGGGGGGCAACCCTCTGATGTAGCTGACCCAACCCAAGGTAGAGGCTGACCCTACATCGTGTACGTAATTAATTAAGCTGTCTATTATAGTTTATCACATCGCCAATCACCAACACCACGGCACGGAAGAGAACCCATTGCAGGGGGGTGAAGACGGGGCCATGCCGTAAAGGCCCAGCTCACTTTGCAACAGGTGCACTCTTCCAAGCCGGCTCTTTCCTGACCGGAACGGAATCGAGAAGTCTGGACTTGTGCGTACTCTTCCTAGACTTCAAGGCACCCTTACTCGATGCTGCTCGATGGCGCTGACTTTCAGAGAGGCTCTGGGAACCCCTCTCAGAATAATGGCCTGGGGAATGGGTGGAACGAGTTGGGGGAAGGGGAGCAGAATCCACGGCATCATCATGGGCAGGGGGGGCAGAACGGACGCTCTGGTCCACGGCAGGGTCATCGAGCAGGTCGTCCTCATCGATCGACGAGGGAACAACGCGAAGTGGGTCTGGGGCTGCGGGCGGCGCCACGGGGCCAAGAGGTGGCGTACCAGCCGTGGAAGCGGGTACGGCCTCCTCGTCCCGCGACCATTCCAGGATGGCGCGGCGCAGCTTGGAAGACAGCCTATCAAGGGCTGCGCCGCGACGCAGGTGTGGTTTCGCGACCACATCGGGCAGCGCGTCGACCAGCAGAGCGAGCTGAGCAGCCCACGGATCATCGCCCGTGGCAGATTGTCCCCCTTCTTGACTAAGCAAAGGCAGCTCCCAACGCAAGCGGAGGGACGGGAGGAGGCCCCGGACAATGTCGAGAAGGCCAGGCCAGAAGGGTCCGCGAGCAAAGCGATCCGCATACTCAGGGCCGGCTTGCTCTGGTAGGACCTCGAGATCAGAGGTCCGGAATACTCGTAGC
The DNA here is from genome assembly GCA_004303015.1 of Cladobotryum protrusum. Classification (NCBI taxonomy): domain Eukaryota; kingdom Fungi; phylum Ascomycota; class Sordariomycetes; order Hypocreales; family Hypocreaceae; genus Cladobotryum; species Cladobotryum protrusum. The sequence continues at coordinate 6,590,067 of RZGP01000008.1, forward strand.
TCATCTAGTGAATCGACAGAGTAATCGAGGACGCTCGTCTGGATGCGGGCTGCCAGTTCGGCCAAGTCACCAGAGATGCCGGACAAGCTCCCCAGGGAAGACCTCAAGTCATCGAGGAGCGGGGAGTAGGTATTGGACTCGGCCTTTTTAGTAGACAGCGATAGAGGATCGACCCAGGCCACAACGTGCATGATAACCAGCTTCAGGCGCTCAGAGTCGTCCTTCTTCATCTCGGTCAGGTGCATGAAGGGGGGAAAGGCAAGGTCCGGTTTGGTCCTTAGAAAAGCATGCAACTTCTCGTAATCAGGGCGGGTAGCATGGGTCAGGAAGCCCTTCCTACGCTGCCCCTCCTCGGGGAAGAAGAGGTCGTCAAGGAGAGCATCGGGCGATCCGGAGTTCTCGAGGGCATTAGAAAGTAATTCCCAGTCCCGGGAGAGTATAAAGTAACTCGGGGCCACGGAGGTCCGGACGCAAGAGTCAATGACAGACAGAGTGCGGAGGACAGCCTGAAGGCGATCAAACCAAAACTGGATGGGAATCAGTACAAGGCGCGTAGGACCTCGAGAGGGAGTAAACGTACGGCATCGATGCGACGGCTCGCGAGGACAGACCAGGCAGAGACGGTAAACTTCTCCTTGCCGAGAGAGACAGAGCACCAGCGGGTGATGAACTGGCGCCAGGGCTCGTTCCTCCACAGGATCAGGAGGCGGCGGAGGGGAAACTTGGCGTCGGCGGCCAGGTGCAGCCTAGCCTGGACGCGGGCCTCGACGGAAGCCCTGTTGCCGGCGAAGAGATCGGGGTCTCGTTCGGAGGCGGCGGCGAGCTGCATCCAGACCTCCCCGTGGCCGTCGGGAAGCCTGATGTCCTGCCTGTTCACGGAGAGGCCGAGGGCGAGATCGGGAGGCATCCTCGCTGCGGGGAGCGGATCAGGATCAGATGACCAGCCAGGGTCTCGGTGTCGAGGAGAGCAACGTACCATCGTACACCTCGCAGGTCCACCAGAGCTCATGGCGAGGCAGCTTACGGGCCTCGACGTGCATCTTCAAGGCAGCCATGCGATGCTGGCCGGCGAGAACCCTCACCCTCTCGCCGGTCAAGGCCCTAAAGTCGAGAACAGGCAACTCGGCGAGGGCGGCAGGAGAGTCGAGGTCCGCAAAGGCCTTCTCGGCGGCGGCTCTGGTGCAGGTGACGACGAGGTAATTCTCCTCTGCCTGCCTGAGCAGAGCCCCCTTCCCAAAGGCAGCGCAGAACTTGCGAGCATGGCCCTCGTCCAGGGGACGGTTCTTCCCCCGCTCCCAGGTAAAGTCCATGGAGTCGAGGGACAGCCTCGCGACGGCGAGTCGGTAGGGCCTCGCCTCCTCCCGAGGGGTCAGCGCATCGCCTACGCTCTGGGCAAGGTTCGGTTCGTGATGGGTCTTTTGCTTCTTGCGCGCTTCATGATGGGCAGGAGCAGTATGACGACGTCGCTTCATCTCAAGATTCAGAACAGAGGGGGGTTCTCGTCAAACACATGGCACGATAAGACAGCAGGATGTGAAGGTGTGATGGTGCTGCTAAGGGTAAACAACCTCGACTGTCTAGCGCAGCCCTCGTACGCGTCGGAGTACCAGCAAGATTATAATCCTACCCTAGACAGCAACATATTATATTCATCAGACAAAAACATCAACTACAAGTATAATAAGTACTTGGTATAGAAATAAATAGATAATATAAGTATAAACCAACACATAACAAACATGCTTTACAGTTAAATAATACAAGTTATAAGAGAAATACTGTTCTATCAAACAGTAAAGACTGTTGGATATGATGGGCCACGAGATAATAATCTCAAGGAGAAAACAACCCAAAAAGCTTGTGGAAAAGGAAAAGTATATACCAAGTCACTTAGAAGTACTCGATAACAGAAACCAGTGAAGCTAAAGCGAGTAAAAGATAAATTATACAATACTTTACGCCCGGGAACAAATGACATGCCCCTGTACAAGAAGAAGAATACCTGAACAAAAACAGCCAATACATGTGCATGTGTCGATAATCATGGACACTAGACAGGGACCAAGGCAAAAGCAAATGCAAGAGACGGGTTCATTCTGGTCTGAACAGGAAAGACGCATGCAGATCCATCTCGATGGACAAGCTGAAATGATTAATACCATACATCAGCCGCTACTATACGAAACAGGTTATTTCCCAGCCCATCAAGGCAGACATGGAACAGTTGAACGCTACAGCCAACCAAACCACATCCCATCCAGTCGTACAATACCAGACAAAGCCTCACATACTCACAGAATAAACAACCAGGTATACATCCAACACAAGACAGCCATCGGTATCAATACACATCTCTAAGGACGGGGAAATTGCTTTTCCAGACAACGGCCCAATTTACATTTAAATAAGCCAGACGGCAAGCCACAGCAAGCTACACGGCACCAACAATCAATTACGCACCAAGACATGGCGAGACACGGCACACAGGCAAGGTCTTCCCTGCCGTACAAGCCGCGGGATTTCCCTCCCATTGTCCCTGGGTTGGAAGGGGAGCTTCGGGGCGCTGCCGCCACCCACCCTTCGAGCAGTCTGCTTGGTCATTACGGGGAACTGTAAAGGCGCGAGCATGATGCAGAAGAAAAGGAAGGCACCGGTACGCGAAGTCACGAGACCAGACAAGGACCAGACATAGACCTCTGCCGAGAGGAGCCAGCGATGAATCCTCATTGGCCCAGAGGCAGTCACATCTTCCAATGGCACGGATCCCACCTGCCCAACCGGTTCCTGCTCGCTCCATACGATAATCAAGATGCCCAGGCATGCCTTGCACAGCCGGAATGCTCTCTCAGAACAGTCACGTAACGCCAGATGATTACACGGGGGCATATACACGGGGGCATATAGCACATCGGTTCATTCTCGTCTGAACGGGCGGGGTTCCGTTCGCATCGGAATGAACCACCTCGCTGCCGAGGGATATACAAGGTACGGCGAACAGGCACCGGGGAAGAAGAGCTAATCTCAATAGGGTCGCTTGTCGATCGGCAAACCGCTCTCGGAGTCCCAGGTGAACCTCGAATCATCCGAATCGTATCCATCCGGAACAAGCTCGGTCAGTCTCCCGTGGCCGGCATCGCTGCAGCCGAGATCGGGATCCGGAGCAGGTCGCTCCGCCGACGCAACCGGCACGCCGGGTCCGGTGGGCGTTGCCGCGCCGAGGAGCGCGCTGGCCACGGCGGGGAGTTCCTGCGACGTCAGCGACCCATCACCGCGCGGGGCAACACCTCACTCACCCCCAACTGGACAAGCATGCGGACCGTGGAGATGGCCTGGGCGCGAGCCTCGAGGTATCCCAGCTCGGCCACGTGCGGCGGGATGTGACTGCCGGGCTGCGTGTCCCGGGCGTTAGCATCCGGGGCAAAGGCAAAGAGAGGGAACCTACCAGGTCATGGAGGGCGACCCAGGAAACCATGGCGAAGAGGTCTTGCACGAGCATGCCGAACTCGAGAGCACGGAAGTCTACGCACTCCAGACCCTTCTGCGCACAGTAGGAGCATCTGGGGCTTCCGGGCGAGGCTGGGAACGTCAGCGAGGCTCCGAGAGATGGGTTACGCTCGGCTTACACGAGGGGGCATCGAGGCATCGATGAGACGTCATGCTATACAGCCAATCCTGGAGCAGGACGCCTACGCAAGGGAGGCACTAGCAACCCATGGCGCGAGCTGAACCTGCGCTGCTGGGCGTTGATTCTCCTTGTAAGGCCATGTTATTGGGTGGTGGATAGAGGTGAAGAAGAGAAAGAGACTATAAACGGGTTGATCTCTTCCTTGATGTAATGTATATGATTAGGTAAGCAAGGCTAAGACCAGGAATAATAATAATCCGATTTAAAAAGAGTATATAATCTACCCTGTACTTGACAAGAGCCCAGTTCATTCGTATAAGAATAAAAAGCCTACCCTATATAAAGAGTTTTTTTAAAATGAAATAGTATATATAGCTAAAATAAAAGACTTAAGATTAATAAAGTTAAATATAAAAGTTAATTATTTTAAATTAGACATTAGTTTTTCTTATTTAAAAGTATTTGTAATTACTTTAAATAAAAAAAATTATAAATTTATTAATATATTTATAATTATATTATACTTTTATATAAAATATATATAATCTTAAGTTTTAAATACTAATATAAATTATTTAAAACATATTATATTTTTTATATATTATTTTTTTTAATTATTTTTATACATATCTTTATAAACTTTTTTTCAATTAATAATAATTATATATATTTATTATTTACTTTTAATTTTAATTAATTTCTTTTTTTATATATATATTTATATAGATATTATTATTATTATTTTATTAAAAAATTATATGTAATATATTAATTTTTTTTAAAATATTTTTTATAATTATATTTATATATTTTATTTAAAACTTAAATAATAATTATATATATAATTTTATTTCATTATTTTCTTATATAAGCTTTTATTTGTATATATAAAAATACCATTCTTATCAGAATGAACTTACTCTTATTCTGTTCTACTAGCATAAAAACTTATTAAATTTCATTCTCAATAAAATGAACTCAGTCTCTCCTCATCATTTATTTCTATTTTATAATACTTTATAGTTAAGTCATAGCTCTATTAATAACTGTACGTTCATAAAACCTATGCACGGGCCATACACTAGACCCAACTAACCAACATACTTACTGTACATCTATAATTAGAGATATCAATCCATCTTATAGCAAACCTATCCTAACATCAACCATTCATTCAATTCCTATTAAATAGTCTTGCATGCCAATTAACTCAAGCAAAATAACCTTACAGAAGATTAAAAGGTTATATTCCCTTGTATCCGTATTCGGCATGTAGGCGGGACCCCGCAGTCTGGCCAACTTAGCACCCGCGCGCCTATCGCACCCACCCGCCGCAAACCACACCACAACCTATTCAGCTTACATTCACATCAACCTTTATTCCTCAGCCTCTTTACTTCTGTATAGCAACCCAATTCATTCCCGTACGAACAGGCAACTAGTCGGAGCATTCGTTAATCCGTTTCCATCGGAGCAAACGATAATCCGGACCCGTCTATAAAACCGCATTTCCATCGCCCCTTCCGAACTTAATTCTCTCTTCTTCCTTCCTTCATCTCGCATCTTTCCTCCCTCCCCCTCCCCCCTCCAACCGTTCAGACTCGATTGAACCGGCGCTCTTCTCTCCAACGGCAACTTCTCATCTCGGGCAAGAGCCCCGTCTCGATACTGCTCCAATTCGACAATACAAACACATTCGGCGCACGGCGCCCCGCCCTCGACAATGGCCCCGAAAAAAGCCACAAAGGTCACGAAGACCAAGCCAAATGCCAACGACAAGGCTATCGCAAAGGCTGAACCGAAAAAGGTCAACGACACCTACCGTTTTGTCGCGTCACGTCGACTTGTGCCTGAGGGAGAGCCGATCAAGTGGTTCTCCGAAGTTACACACCACCATTTCAAGACCGAACACCAAGCCCCCGATCGCTACAAGACCGCACGAACTCGCAGGTGGCAAGAGCTCGGATACCACCCCGGCATCCGTATCCTCCACAAATGGGCCCCCATCATTACCGACATTCAAAACCTCGCCAGGTACACAAACTTCAAGACCGCGGCCTGCATGGCTTCCTTCTGTGATAACGAAGGTAAGTATGAGATCCATTTCCACGTTTCCGGAGTTACACTTGCACCACCAAAGCGCCGGTTCGTTCCGATCCGAATGGCGTTGTACTATCCTCACACTTCCCGCCATGGCCATGGGGCTTAGACCGATTGGCTGGCCACCTCGGTTCATTCCTATCTGAACGGGTTACACTCATTCTTATGCGAATGAACCCACTACCCCGCTACCATTGCCCCGCCCCCACCTCTAGCGCCCGTGGCATCGAGCGCTCGGTTCATTCCGATCCAAATGGGTTACACTGGTTCAGGCCAGAATGAACCCGCTCCTTTTAGCAGTTGATGGCTGACTCGCATTGCAGTCGCAGATATCACGAACGCCGCCCTTCAAGTTACTTATGAGAAGTTTACCATCAATGCAGTCAAGGTTGAAGTTGCGAGTGGTCGTCTCGGTTAGGAACCCGAACACCATGGAGCGAAGTTCAACGAGTATATGGCTGCTTCCATCCAAGCTCTCGATGAACTCGACGGCGACAAAACCGAAGACCGAGTCGCCCCTGCCAATGTCGTACAGAAGGCACTGGAGGATATACGCATCAAGGGTTTCCTGGACGCAGTTCTCGCCGATTGTCGCCGACCGACCTTCATCCCCATTCTCAACAGTGTCATCCAAGGCTCGACGAACCAGGACAAGCCCGTCATCGTCGATGTCATTCCCTTCATCGCCGCGCACGCCCTTCAGATCCTCATGTTCTCGGGCATCGACTGGGACGAGTCTCGACAGCACACCACGGACCCCTCCGCCTACACGCACCGCTACCCAACACCTCCCGGCTATGGTGGGAGCGAGGAACCGGTGATTGGGCCCTACAGCGCCGAAGATTTTCACCGCGCCGTCTGCCTCTTCTACGCGGCCATGACTCGCAGGGAGAAGGCCGACCGTAACATCTTTGGCAGGGTGCCCGCCGGCCGCAACAAGAACTTCCAGGGGTACTATGACCCGAACGATAAGGGCTCAAGCCTCGACGACGGCGAAGAAGACAACAGCAAGGCCCGGCATGTCATGCACATGGGAAACGAGCAGCAGCTCATCCTCGACGAGATGGCTCTCACGACCGAGAGCCGCGCGGCATCACCGACCCGCACGCCCAGCAAGACACCTACCCGCGGCCAGCGGGACGGGCAGATCAAGGGCGACGCTGCCTTCGAGGTCTTTACCGCCATCACCGAAGTCTTCGAGGCTCGCGCGACCTCCGACAGGGAGCAGGCCAAGCTGTCCCACCAGCTCCACGACGAGATGCCCCCCATGAACAGGCACGACTTCCAAATCCTCCACAAGGCCCTGCGCACCAAGTTCAAGACCAAGGACATCAAGCTCATCACGGCCCGCACCGAGAAGTCTGTCCAGGGAGTCCAAGCCGTGCTCGAGGGCGACACGACGCTCCAGACCTTCATGGACGCAGTCAACAGTTCCGACGTGATGACCGACGCTGCCCGCGACACGGCCAAGGATGTCAAGAAGATGGCCCAAAGGTTCGAGAATGCCTACAAGTTCGAGCGATTCATGAACAACAACCCGCCCTCTCAACTCGTCAATTTTCACGACATCTGCAAGTCCCTGGGAATCTCACCCTACCCAGAGTTGGCCTTGTATCCGGGAAAGCCCGTCGAGACGTTAAAGCCTCACCAAGTCGCCGGTATGTACTTTGCCACCCTCCCCCTGACTGCGACCGGGTTCATTCTGGTCTGAACGAGGCTGATCCGTTCGGACGGGAATGAACCCGCCCTCTCCCTCTCCCTCTCCCTAGGCAACTCTTTTGGGTTTAGATGCTAACGTGTTTCTAGATCTTGGAGAGATGTTAAGTCGCTTCAAAGCAGGCAAGCCCAGCATCTTGGCAAACGAGATGGGTCTCGGCAAGACCAAGACCTTTATTGGTAGCATTGAGGTCAAGGTCAGATACAAGATCTCTCTACGCGATTCAGGAGCCAATGTTAGGTTTTACCCTACTCTCATCGTCAACCCAGTGTCCACGATTCTCCAGACGTTTCAGGAGGTGAAGCAACACCCAACCTTGAATGTCTATGTTTATTACACGACCCAAGCCCAATTCCCGGATAAAACCGCGAAAATCATTCACTCAAAGGGTCTCTTGAAATTTTTACAGAACATTATGAAGAAGACGGATCAACCTTCTGTAAGTACTGACCCGGTTCATTCTCACCTGAACGAGCGCTCTTTGGTTCTCATTTGAATGAACTCAGCTCATCAATCATAGACTGGACGCATTGTTATCCTCACCACGTTCCCTACCCTCTACACTCGACAGTTCAAGCGAATCGAGACACGATTTGTTGTTCGGCAGACTACGAGCAAGCGGAAGCGTGATGGCGACGACGCGGGCGCCAACAAGAGGCTCCGCACCGATGAAGACGTTGTACGTGACCTCGATGAGCTGGCGACCAGGGAGAACGAAGGCGACTTTTCCACTCGTACCAGCTTCGAATCCGACGAGGCGGCCATGGAACGGGCCGGTGACGTTGAAGACGAGGACGAGCTCTCCAGCAACAAGCGCATCCGCAAGTATTACGCCCGCGACGTCAACGAGAAGGAAATCGTCCGCCTTCCCAGAGGCAGCCGAGTTCGACCAGACGGCAACCTCATCGAATACGTCTTTTCGCGCGATGCCGAGTTGGCCGACATCTGTTTCGAAACCCTCATCGTCGACGAGGCCCACGTGGCCCGTAAGCTCAACGGAGCCTACAACCATATGTTTCGACTTCTGAATTGGCAGGATCTTGTTTAGGTGACGGGTACCCTCCTAACATCGAGTCTCAAGGACATTCTGAGCCCCATGGCTCTCATTTGGCTCAAGTCGGGCATCAAATTCCGCCAATGGCGCAGCCTCGATATTGGATACGCCCAGAACATTTGGCACCCCGACTATGATGTCCTCGCCGAGACGAACACCATTGGCGAGCACGTTACGAAGGGTCTTCTCCACGAGAGCGTCGGACTTGTTCAGAAGCCCTCTGGGCGCAGGATGCTCGAGCTGTGGAAGGAACACGCGTACCCCATCTGGCAGCTGAGCCCCGACCTGTTGGAAATCGCAGGCGAGGAGGGCCACTGGGACATTGGGTTCGCCAAGAATGTCATTTCGCACATACTCGGTCATTTGTCTATCCGGCGCACCCTGCGCACCCCTCTCACGCTCCCCGACGGCAAGGTCGAGTTCCCCGCCGTTGACCTGCCCCCCATGATGATTTACACCGAGGAGCTCCGCTTCGATCCCGCCACGGCCCCGTTGGTCAAGGCCCACGGGGAGGCCATGGCGCAGAGCCTGTCCCGTCCCCCCACCACCGGCGATCTCAGCGATACGTTTACCCCCTCCCAGAGCATGAGGTCGGACTCGGGCCCGGAGGGTGGCCAACTGAACTTTGGGTCCTACAGAGAGGGCGTCCTCGGCGCCCACGATGCACGAAACATTGCCCTGCTGCGCCGGGATGCGGCCAAGCTCCTCGGCCCGAACAAGGAGCAGGCGGTTAGACAGCTGCGCAAGTTGCGCGACGGAAACGTCGAGACCACCACCACCGAGGCCAAGAACGCGAAGAAGGGTTCCGACCAAGTCATCGCGGGTGTCGAACACGTCAAGCAGCTCGCCAGCAGCTCTGTCCACGGCGGCATCGACTTCTTCTTTGGCCAAACCCGATCTGATCCCAACATTCCCACGCTCATTGGTCCACAGCAGTGGATGCGATGGCTTCTCGGAGGTAGCCCCGTCACCACTCAACTCACAAGTCTTTGCTTCGATTATGTGCACGTGCAGGGCAAGCGTGTCGTGGTCTTCTGCGACACGCCCTGGATCCAGCAGTGAGTTTACCCCTCTTTCCTCTACTCCTAGCCCTCTACCGCGAGCGGGTTCATTCTGATCTGAACGGCATCGATCCATTCGCACCGGAATGAACCCAGCCCCATGCCTCTTACAGAGCGGGTGTTCGTTCTCATCTGAACGGCATCGCTTTATTCGTACGAGAATGAACCGGCTACGATCTTGCCTTGATAATATTGGGCTAACTGTTGTAGGATGACTTTTTCTATACTTACCATGGCCGGATTCCATGTTAATACTATTCGGTCGTCGGACAAGGGCGCTCGCAAGGCCAAACAGATTGCAGAGTTTGTGGATCCAAACTCTGCATCTCAGATATTTCTCGCTAATATCAACATTATGTCAACGGGAGTCAATTTGCAGCGCTGCTGTCACGTTGGTATCGCTATTAATTTTCATCACAATGCCAAGACCATTCGCCAAATGCATCATCGCCTTCATCGCATTGGACAGTCCAAGGAGGTCATTTGGCACACTCTCAAGGTCGTCAACTCTTTCCACGATCACCAGGAAAGGCTTTGCCTGACCAAGTGGGCGCGACAGATGTCCGCAGAGATGAGCCTGCCGGACTGGTTTCCCGACAATATCCGCGAGCTTGTCATCTTCGAGTTCCAGCGAATGTATTTCCACCACCCCTTCAACCGCTACGCCTGGGTACTGCTCCGGGACCTCGACCCAGCCAACTTCGACTACAACTCCGACTACACCATTGCGATGGGACATGCCCTGACGTGCATTGCTAAGCTCTGCCTTGACGCCGACATTGAGAAGCGCACGTTTTGGCAAGATGCCGCCGACGACATTGCCATGGCCCTTGTCCTTTTCATCGAGAAGAAGTCGTCCGAGGAGATGCAGGCGCTATCTGACCTTCCCGTCAAGGACCTCTTTGCGCAAGTCATGACCGTCCTGGAGCATTCTATCGAGAAGGCGGCCTTGAAGGCCAAGAGCGATAGCGAGGTCAGGGTTCGCGCCAGCAGGGTCAAATCGGGCGTCGAGAGGCGCAAGAAGCAACACAAGAGTGAGGAGATCATCCTCGACTCGGATGCGGACTCGGATGATGATTTGGCCGGGGTGGAGTCTGACATTGAGGAGATGGACGAGGGCGAGGAGGATCCCGATGGAACAGCCGAGGATGGAGAGGTAGACATGGTCGACGCCGGGGAGGATGAAGAGACGCCTGATAATCAGCTTCAAGAGGAGAGCGAACTGGCCGAGAATCCAGTGGGGGAGGAGTAGGATCTTTGGGCTGGCCTTGATTGACTGGCGATGTTGGAGTTGAGGGTCTTATATGGTCTTTATTGATCGTTATGGGCTCGTGAGACGGATTGGGGAAAACGGAGGCTGGTCTTAGTTGATTGGCGGTGTCAAGGCGGGGAGGTTACATATGGTCTTCATTGATCGGTATGGGCCTAAAGATCATAAAAGGATATTTAGACTGGCTTTTGTTTGGTGTTTTAGATAGTAGGCTTATTGTGGTTTTAGCTGATTGGCGATAGCCTATACTTAAATTTACATGGCTTTGCTTCATTTGTTATTTTTCTTGAACGTGGACTGACCTGCCACTGAATGTAAGAATGGCCGAGTTCATTCTCATATTAACCAACATTATTTATTCCGACCAGAATGAACTGGAATCGTTCTTCGCAACGAGGCTGGCTTGAGGAGGCGTGAGGTTGATATCAGTACTGTACTAGAGTAAAGCTAAGCAAAGGGGTGCGGCTACTATGATCAAGGTTCCGGGCCACGAGAAAAGAGAAAAGTTAGTAGCGATAAAGAAAGAAGAATAAGAAAAGGAGATGAACGGACGAGTGGTGTGGAACGCGGACTGGCCCCGCGCGGGGCAAACTCGGAAGGCGGGGCCGGGTCGGGAGGGGTTATCGGATATGGAAGGCGGGGCAATCGGGGCTATGCATACAATGAACGGGTTATAATATGATAACCGGTAAATGATTTTAACTATTGGATAAATATAACAAACACGAGATTTTTTAATATTTATATTCCATAAAATAGAGGTTATATTAAAGACTTCGTAAATGATTACTGTGTAAGTCTAAGAAGGACAGCCGGCTAATAGGCATGTAATCAAACTCCCGTTCTTGCTTACAAAAGTCCACCAAGAGCAACACAAGGTAAGCCAGCATTAACCAGACCACCGGCCGCCTATTTCATATTAGTCGATCCCGGCCTAAGCATAAGATAAAACAAAAGGAACAGAGAACAGCTAGAAAAGGAAGAAAAAGAACAGGGAAAAGGAGAAGGGAAAGGAAGGGGGAGGCATATGACTTACAGTAGAGGGAGAATGTTGGCAACAGGCAACATTCTGCTTGCAGTGGTTGTTAAGCAGATTATCAACACCAATAACTAAAAAGCAAAGTCAATTTCCAGAAGTCTATTCTGGGATACACATGGACTTACGGGCGGTCACGGAGAGACTGGAACACTGGTCGAAGAGCCCAAGGTGATCATGGTTCAAGGCGCCACCAAGGCTGCCAATCAGGCCGCCAAAAACGCCGGCTTCATGATCGACATCGACGCTCTTGTCGACGTCGTTGCAGCATTGGAGCTGGAGGTTATTGCCGCAAGCGTCGATGGCCTCACCGATCGTAATTGGAGGGATACCGTCGACGGGAGGAAGGGCCTTGGCGGCAACAGGATAACCTCCAGCCGGAGGGTAAGCCTTGGTCGGAGGATAACTTTCAACAGGCGCATAGTCCTCAACAGGCGGATAAGCTTCGACGGGGTGGTAGGGTTTAGCAGGCGGAGGGTAGGATCGGCCCTTCCTCGCTGCCATTACCGAAGCAATGAAGAGAGTGATGACGGCGAAGAACTTCATTTTTCCAGCTTTGTTGTTTGTGAATTGAATAAATAAACGAGTGAATGAGTAACGATGATGGTGATAATGATGAAAGAGTGTTTATGCCATGGGGACATTGTTTCTTTTATATATTATTATTTCTCTAGCAACTAACTCCGATTCCTTTTCTTCTCCCTTGTACTCCTATTTCTTGTTTACGACAATTAATCAATGGCTTTTTATTTTCATTTTTTTCTCCTACACTGCCACAGCCCCCTGACAACATCTCGACTATGAGCTAATCTCCAGGAACGCCAAATCCGTCTGGCGGGCTCCAATGGCACGCTGTGGTTTTTCCTGTTCTGCCCTTGCATACGTGCCCAAGAGACACACCGGGCGCCACCACTTTAGTACGTATAGACAAACAATAAGCACATTCACTACAGTAACGGGTAGTAGAAAGCCTGTAATTAAATTGTTTTTTTTTGTCTAGACTTTTGATATATATACATTCGATAACTACACGGTACCTATAACAACCCGATCTTGCACTTACGTCATTTACAAGGATAGACCCGCTTTTAGTGACACTCGTGCAAGCTACCAACCCTACACAATCACGATAAAGCCTTGGATGAAATAACTCATCACAATCAGCCCAAACAAGATTAACTTAATCCATTACAAGTACCAGATCATTAGTTTATTCCTATCAGAATAAAACCCTACATTCATTCAAATCATAATAAACCCACTTACTATATATACTAGCCTATATTTTTTTCAAAGCAATTACTACACCAGAATAAGCTTTTACAAAGAGTCTATTATATCATAATGCAACATAGCATAGCCATGGATTTGCCTACGGACAGTTTACTACATAATCTCTCAGTATACAATAACAGGATCATATAAACATCAATACACTACTTTTCTTAATTCAACAAACCGGTGTATTAGCGTAATATCTCTAAACTCAAAACATACTTAACCGGGTTAGTGCAGTATTATAAAGCGGATTCTATGCATTCCTGGTGATGTTTGCAGGAATACTGGAATGTAAGATTAGAGAACCGGTAGTATGTAAGGGACAATAAATCCCTAGATTGTTAATTCCTTCCTAACCAATACCCTTATCACTCGCCCAACCATCTATTCAATCATAATCCAAGCCGCTATCATGAAGTCTGTCGCTACTGTCGCTATTCTTATTGCCTCTGTGGCTGCTATGCCCAAGCTTCGGCCTTACACTAATGCTGCCCAAGCGGGGGTGACTGTTGGCCAAGCCATTGATGCTTGTGGCAATAACCTCCAGCTGAGCTGTTGTAACAAGGTCGACAAGAGCGTCGACGTTGAGGACAATTCCGGCGTGTTTGGTGGCCTGATCGGTACCCTTGGTGGTGTCTTGAACCACGATGATATTGGTCTATTCGACCAGTGTTCTAGCCTCTCATTGACTGCCCGTGAGTGGTATCTATTCTTTGGATGCCTTTTATATACTGACCTGGCTTTTTTAGTCATTGGAGTTGATAACCTTCTCAACAATCATTGCAAGCAAAACGTTGCCTGCTGCCAAAACTCACCCTCTACCGTAAGCCCCCTTTTACTATTTCCCCTTACCTTAACAGCTTCTGGATTATGATTAACTAATCCATCACAGGCGGCTGGTGGTCTTATTAATATTGCTTTGCCCTGTATTGCAATTGGTGGCCTGCTTTAGTGCAGTCAGGACGCAGGCTTATACTATTATAATATACCTTTTACCCTGCACATTTGCCCATTGCCTTGACTAACGTCTGTGCCATGAGATTGCTATGTCCCGGGGGGCATTTAAGTAGGGTACCTGTGTACAAGTAAAGAACTACGGTTAAGTAGGCAAGTTTTACTGTAATATTATATGGGTATACATATAGGCTCAAGGTCGACCGGCTGGCTGTGACGACCCGAGCCTGTTTGGGTCATATACCAGGACAGACCCACTTTTAGTGACACTTGCACAAGTTACCAGGCGGGAAAACCTCGGGCAAGCCAACCAATCATATCAATTGGCCCGCCAGGACTCGATCGGGTTCAAAAGGGTTCAATACCAAAGGACCGCCGTAATATAATCGGCTCATCGCAGATTGCGAAAGCTTAGGTTCATTCCTATAAGAATAGCCTCTACACTTATTACTATCAGAATGAACTCGCTTACTGTATAGTCCCCTTTACCTCCTATATCTAATATTTATTCATGAAATGCTAGTTCAGCCTACAAGAGGCTGAGGGCCAACCATAAAGTATATAATCATAGCATGTTCAGAGCCCAGCTGCATTTAAAGAAGGCCTCCGAGAGCAACGCAAGGTAGGCCAAGATTAATCAGACCACCAGAAGCCTTATTTAAGAAAGGGTTGGGGTTAGTTATTGGAACCAAATATAAGAGAGAAAGCAAACGCAAAGATATGATAAGCAAGCTTACAGTTGAGGGAGAATTCTGGCAACAGGCAACATTCTGCTTGCAGTGGTTGTTAAGGAGATTATCAAGACCAATCACTAAAAAGCGAAGTCAGTGACCAAAGGCCTTTGTTTTAGGATAGACATGGACTTACGAGCAGTCACAGAGAGGCTGGAGCACTGATCGAAGAGCCCAAGGTGAGCGTGGTCCAAGACGCCACTAAGGCTACCGATCAGGCCACCAAACACGCCGGACTTGTCCTCAACGTCGACGCTCTTGTCAACGTCATTGCAACATTTGAGCTCGAGGTTGTTGCCGCAAGCGTCGATGGCCTGACCAACCGTAACGCTATTAATAGGAGGATGCGACCGTCGAGCGCAGGCCCCCGGAACAGCAGTTACCGAGGCAATGAGGAGAGAAATGGTAGTCATGAACTTCATTTTGGCGGATTAACTAGTCATTGAGAGGCTGCACAAGGTAACGGGGATAACCATGAAAACAAGAGTAATGATTATACCTGAACTGTTAATCCAGGGATTTATTGTCTTTTATGTATTATGCTCTCCCTAATAAGCCATTCCCTTGCCTATGTCTATGGATATCTTTCGCAGCACCACGACTTGAATCACATGGAATTTACAGAGTCTTACTTTACCAAACCACCCTGCCCCAACCCCTTTTAGATATCTCTTTTGGACTTGGAATCATTGGCCAAGCTAGCTAATATGTTTATGTATCCAAAAACGGTAGTGTATTTTTATCATTCCTCGCACTCTCCCCTTGCATACCGTGTAGGCTTAAGTAAAACATAAAAACGCCACCCAAAAAGAAAACTGATAAAGCGCAGGAAAACGTATATAAACGGAGTACCTTGGCCAAGGTTCATGCAAGGGATATGGTTGGACTGTCTTATTACCCTTTGCACATACAGTGCATGCATTCTTTTGTCTTAGCAAGAAGAGACTACTTCCAAGCCCCTTACCTATGTATGTCCTTTCCCTTGCCTTTTCTTTTTTGCATACTCACTAGGGGAAATCAAGGGGTAATCGGTATGGCATTCGTGGCTGGTATTGCTATTTCCGCAACTATAAGGGAGAATAAGACAGGGCGAACAAAAGCAGTCTACCTATATGAGCAGAAGAGGTTATAGATAGAGATGACGGGGATGGGGGGGCAAGGCAAAGAAAAGGACCGGAACGGGAAAGGCAAAGGTGGAGAGGGCAATTGGCGGGTAAGAGGAAGACTGGCGAGGGGAGGAGGCGGAAGAATAGACAATAGAAAACGCAAGATAATTCACGCGCTCAATCTCGAGGCGTACATAGGTATGGGGTCGGCTCAGGCGGGTAATGCCGTGGCGTGGCCAGTGAATGTTGGGACGTTGCTTAGATAAATAGTAGCGCAGGGCGTCCCCTTGCGATTGCCTACTGGCCATTCCAGGGACTATAGTTTCTGGAGGCAATACTACAGCCCTCCCAACCTTGGAGTCCTCACATCAACCATGGAGCAATTAAGCGAATCGTCACAGGTGTTGGACCGTGTTGGGCTCTACAAGCCAAGTAACCTTTTACTGTGCAAGCTATGTCAGGCTGCTATTCGGCCTAAAACCCTGGCCGTCAAGTCGCATTTTCGAAAGCAGCACAGACTTGCAGGCAAGGTGCTACGGGGCATCGCGATGTTTGCGTATTTGCACAGGGCCACGTTAAAAGATCCGCATACAATCGAGCTGCCAAACAACCACAGTCCGCCCATAAGCGACCTTCCGGTTCTCGGAGGCTATAGCTGTACAGAATGCCGGTACCTTACCACCAACAAGAATGTTATGATCACACATCGCCGACAGTTGAAGCATGACTTGGGTGCCGGCCAGTGCGGGTGGACCAGGGTGTCGTTGCAGACATTCACACGGGCGGGTCATGCAAGGTACTGGATCGTTGATGTAGCCCCGGATGCCAATACCTCCCCTACCGAAAGTGAAAAAGACGACAGCGTAGATGCTCAGGAGCCTGAGGCCCGGGACGAGGATCAGGAGGAGGTGGGAAAGCTGATCAGAATGGCCGAGACTTGCGAGAAAGAGCTTCTCGTGGCAGATGAGGAGAGGCGACCGCTCGTCGAGGCGCCCGGTGGGGCCAATCCCGAGTCCAGATGGGCCAAGCGGATGAGGTGGGACGAACACCTCCAAGGCAAGGACCGGGCGACGCTTCATCGCGCCAGCCTACTTCCCATGGTCGAGGTGGTCGAGGAGCGATGCTGGAAAGAGGAGGCCGTCAAGGCGAACCGACGCCTGCGGCATCTGGCGGCAAGCTTCCATCGGGTTCTGGCCAGGTCCATGGATCGGCTCCATCAGGCGCCGGAAGATATGCTGAGGTGGTTGATCAGCATCGATGCCACGAAGCCGGCAGGCCGGCCGTTTAGCAGAAATCAAGACGCAGTGACGGTGGACCTGTACGGCTCATTCGTGCAGCGGTACCTATGCTACTGCGCGCGGGCGTGGGCGCTGGGACGTTCCGAGGCCAGAACCAAGCACGGCATCAGGTTCACGGCTTCACAGTGGGCGAGTCTCGGTAATGTCATGCAGCGGCTGGACGCCCTCATAGCTGTCGCCACCGATGGCAAGGCCCCAGAGAGGGATGCGCTCGATCGCGCCGTTTTCCAATTCTGTATTCAGTCGATCCAACAGAAGCTGGGCAAAAAGCCATACCGCAGCCCGCTCCTACATTTTACAGCCATCCTTGGCATTGACCAGACAGGTACGTTATGGGTACCATTATCCTCGCACATGCGCTTTCTCGCCGGTTTCTTGTGGTGTGGAAGAATCTTGATGCTAGAGCATTGCTTCGAGGACGTAAACCCTTATTCAGGCGGATCATATAACGACGAAGATAACGACGACGACGAAGACGACGATGATGATGACGATGACAACTACGACGATGACGATGACGATGACGATGACGATGACGATAATGTAAACTGCGAAACCACTTTAGATATCATTACCCGGTTTCAAGAGTATCACCGGCAATGGCTTACAGACGGCTCGTACACTCCATTCAGCGCCATCATCCAGTGGATGGCATACGGGAGAGTTTGTCAAATGCAACAGGGCGGGCTGGCACAACTCACGTGGGAGAGCGATAAGACGCTTAACTATCAGGGGAGCCAGATCCAAGTAGGGGGCTTCCAGAAAACGGCACAGGCGGCCATCAGAGCTGCCGAAGTCTCGATGAGCAAACTCATGCTCGGCCAGTGGGACCAGGTTAAGCAGACGATCCGACTCAGGGATATCGTCGATAGCTTGGTCTACGAAGGACCGGGACGATCATTCGCGACCAACCGCAAGAACGCCTGGCTTAGGCCCGGGGCCGGGCGGGTGATGGAGCTCGTCGGTAAGACGCTATGGGAAAAGGTTCAGGGCAGTGACGGCCAGGTCCGGTACGAATGCCGGCGTCAGCGGGTAAAGGAATACTTGTCGGACCTGGAGCAGTTCAGGAGCCGCTCCCTACCGGCCGTATACATCTGGGCGGGGCAGCCCGGGCGCGGACCGGAGATGATGACCATCAAGCACTGTGACACCGAGGAGCTGCAGAAGAACATGTTTATTTTCGACGGGCAGATGATGATCGTCACGGACCGCGATAAGAGCAGGGGCATGAACGGGGCGGGCCGTATAGTAGCACGGTTTCTGCCGGGGCACTTGAGCCTCATGATGGTCGCGTACGTCGCCTGGTTACTACCGTTCGAAAAGGTACTGCACAAGCTATCAGGGATTCGCGGACCGTCCGATACAATCGGGCCGTGGGTCTGGAAATCAGCCGAACAAGGTATCTGGAAGACGGAGCGGCTCACCAGGCAGCTTGGCCTCTGTACCGAGACACATCTTGGCATTACTCTCGGCTTATCCAATTACCGGCACGTGGCGAATAAGTTTGGGCGTCGCGTCAAGGGCCTGGTAATCCAGCAGCTCAGGGTTAAAGAGGACGAGGTAGCCGCGGACGACGACGACGACGACAATAGCGATGATGATTACATTGACGGCGACGACAACGATAAGCCCCTAATAGACAAGACGAACACGCACAGTCAGGTCGAGTATGTATGGGATCTACAGGCAACGCTCGGCAGTCTCGTGGCGCGCAACCAGTGCGCAGTCAACACACTCTACCCAGGCCAGCTGCAGCCGGAAATAATATCCAACTTCCAAGGCATCAGCAGGCTCTGGCATGGCTTCCTGGACCGTACAGATGGTCAGTTTATACAGAAACGACCCATCAGGCTGGCGGATAGAGAGGAGGTGAAAAGCTCGGGATGCGAGCTGCAGAGGTCGCAGCCACCAGCCAAACGCCAGCGACAGGAAGAGCCAGTAACTATTATACTTGACCCCTAAGAATATACTGCGTTTTAGGTAGACTTGGGGCATACATTTTACAGTTTACCTATCATAAAAATAGTCCGTTAACGATCTGTGAGCGGATCGCAGTAAGCTAAGCGTCTTTAATAGTAAATAGGTTACTAGTATGACAGCTCGATCTATTACGAATACTAGATCACCGGTTCATTCCTATGAGAATAAAGCCCATATTCATTTGGATCAGAATAAACCCACACACTAGATAATCCCCTTTGTCCCTTGGATAGAATCAGGTTCAGCCAGTCGGTTAGGGTTAGGGTTTACCATTCGCTACCTGATGCCCGAACTGTGACATCGTTTGCCAATTGCTCAGCCCTACCCCGATCCTCTGCCAACAAGCCCGACCTACCATGTAATTCGGGTTGGAAGAACGCCTAGAACGTCACAACCATTAGCCACCTTGATGCCGTTGTTAGGGTTTACCCCGCTCCCCTCTGCTAACATTAATACTATGACCATGCGGGCTATCCTGATTGGAAAGAGCCCGAAAAGTCAAACAACCACCGCAGCAGCACTCTTACAAGAAAGCATCTAGCCTTAAGAGTAGGGTAAACACGTGTCATAAAAACAGATCTTCTAGTAGATATATTATAGCAGCAAATTCTATTCTTTTATACTTAAGATAAACGTTCATTAAATAAACGTGTACTATATAGAAAGGGATCTGATTTGGCACCCTCTTCATAACTGTAATCCAAGCTCAGGCAGGAGAGCTAAGCAATGGCCCAGGTAGTATATACCGGTGTCGTGGCCACCAAACCAACATTCTCGCTCAGAGGATACCACCAAGAGCAACGCAAGGCAAACCAGCGTTGACCAGACCTCCAGCAGCCTTTCATAAGCCAATTAGTAACAACCTTTGAGCGAAAAAGAAGAAGAAGAAGAAAAGAAAAAAAAAACATAAGAATATAATAACAGAGCTTACAGTAGAGGGAGAATCTTGACAACAGGCAACATGCTGCTTGCAGTGGTTGTTAAGGAGGCTATCGACGCCAATCACTAAGAAGCCGTGTCAGTGTTCGAAAGGCTTGTTCTGGGATAGGAAAAAGACTCACAGGCAGTCACGGAAAGACTGGAGCACTGGTCGAAGAGCCCAAGGTGGCCGTGGTTCAAGACGCCACCAAGGCTGCCGATCAGGCCGCCGAAAACGCCGGCATTATGATCGACATCGACGCTCTTGTCAACGTCGTTGCAGCATTTAAGCTGGAGATTGTTGCCGCAAGCGTCGGTGGCTTGGCCAACCGTAATACCATCGAGGGGAGGGTTCGATCTGATCTCGGGAGCAGCGGCCACGGAGGCAATGACAAGAGCAATGATGGCCAAGAATTTCATATTGTCTGTCTAGCTGGTTACAAATGAGTAAGTCGGTATGTAAACAAGTGGATGAATGAGCAGGTAATAGCAGTGATGCTGATGGTGACGAGAGGACTTAATGATCTGGGGATGTCGGGTATTTTATATTATTATTTTTCTAATGAACCATCCCTTTGCCTATTTTATATCCCTTGCAGTATCACTACCCAATAGTAGGTTACTTTTTTGGTTTATTCTCACATCCCTTGCAGTACTCCATACTATCACTGGCATCACAAACAGACTCATAGACTCTCCTTTCTTCGCACGGCCCTGGCCCCTTTTATACAGTTTAGGGTCCGAATGATACGCAGGGAAGCTAATTTTACCTAGCCAGCCCCCACGGTAGGCTGTCATTTAGTATGATCATGCCCTTGCATGAGTATATGACGCCACCGCTGTAGTATGCATGTAGTAATCAAGAAATATATATCCACCATGGCAAGTGGCACACAAAAGATAATTAAGTTGTCTCATTGCTTCTTGGACCTGTTATACATGTGTGTTTTACGTGACAACCCAATCTTGCACAAGTCTGTCATCCATTATTGGACCCACCTTCAGTGACACACTTACCAGCTACAGATTGGAACGCAACCGCAGGAAAACATCGGAAGGAACAACCAATCATAATTGGCTTAAACAAAATCGAGTCAAGCAAACTTGACTGCTTAAACATGATCGATCTGATCCATCACGGCTATTAGATCATTGGTTCATTCCTATTGGAATAAGACCTTACACTCATTCATATCATAATAAACCCAATTACTATTTATACCAGCTCGTATGCCTTTTTTTTATGTATCCAGTCAGTCGTTAATACAACTGTTCACCATTAGCTACCTAGTACCCAAATGTGACGTTCCGGTCGTTCTTCTAACAAGAACTACAGGGTAGGTCTAGTTTGTTGGCAGAGGATCAGGATGAATCTGAGCAATGAGTTAAACGTGTCACGGTTCAGGTTATCAGGTAGCGGATGGTGAAGAGTTGTATTAACGACTGGCCAAAGCTAATTCTATCTAGATAACATAGGAGATGATATAGTAAATGAGTTCATTCTGATAGTAACGAGTGTGGGTTTGGTTCCTATTGGAATGAACCTATGCTTTCGCGGGTGGCTCTCTGTGATCACCAAGTAACTGGTTGGATCACCAAGTGATTCTTCGGCTCACCTAGTGATTCACTGGCTCACCTGGTGATTCGATCCTTTGGTGGTGAGCCAATTCTAGCGTGTTGATTGGCTAAGGCGCCCGAGGTTCCTCCGTGGTTGTGCCTTGATCGGTAGGTAGCACAAGTGTTACTAAAAGTGGGGCACGTCAGGTTAAGCGGGGTCGGGTCGTCACACCAAACTGTAATATTGTTATCAATTATTTAGTCTTATTCTGATTGTTTGATGTTCTTGACTTACCTTGCAGTTCTTATTCGAAGAATGGCCGGGATGTTTATAAAATATTGATACTGTTCTAGCAATTGCTATAGATGTTGATTGTTCGTATAATCTTGTACCTATCAGCTTGATGGTATGGCGGATTATCATAATGATCTAATGCATTAGACTATGGATGGTATGTTACATTCCTTGGTCTATGTATATCCGTTTGCAACTAGCGTTCCTTATGATGATCTGGTATGCAACAAGATACTTGCATCAGTTCAAATGCGCTACTAGTGCTAGCCAAACAAACCTTGTATTGAAGTCCTTTTTTCGCTTTTTCCTTCTTTTTCTTATTACATAGATACTATACATTGAAAACAGAAGAGCTTGTAGGTTCACGCCAGGCGCAAACCCAAAACCCGCGCGCTAGGCGCAAACAGTCAGAGGTATATAGCTATACGGGAAACAAGATATATAAAATACAGTAATATAAAAGATAATTAATCTTTGGATTACCGATTTTCTTTTCTTACTATCACTTTAATTACTCACTTAACCATTCGTCTATTCCTTTACTTAATCGTTATCCAAGCCGCCGAAATGAGGTCTGTTGCTGCTATTGCTGTTTTTGTTGCCTCTGTGGCCGCCGCTCCTAAGATTCAGACTTATCCCAACCCTTCGTACGATGGGTTACTGTTGGGCAAGCCGTAAACTCTTGCGGTAATAACCTTGAGCTTCATTGCTGCAATGACATTGATAAAAGCATCGATATTGATGACGATTCCGATGTGTTTGGCGGCCTGATTGGTAGTCTCGGCGGTGCCGTAAACCACGACGACATTGGTCTTTTTAACCAGTGTTCGAGTCTTTCCGTGACTGCCCGTAAGGCTTGTTTATCTCGAAGAATACTGTCATACACATACTGACTTTGGGTATTTTAGTTATTGGTGTTTGATAATTTGCTCAATAACCACTGCAAAACAAAAATGTTGCCTGCTGCCAAAACTCGCCTTCTACGGTAAATTTGATCTATTTATTATTTTTTCCAAAAGTTTTAATTTATAACTAATTATTTATATGCAGGCCACGGGTGGTCTGGTTAATATTGCGTTGCCTTGCATTGCCATTGGCGGGATTCTTTAAACAAGAGAGGGAGGTAACTAAGTAATTGTGACGATATTGTGATGGTGCAGACTGCATTCTAGGGTAGTGTTATGTAGCTTCTTGAGAGGATGGCAGAAAAACAAGTGCCGCAAGGATGGCTGGATAAAAGAGGAATTAGCTAGGGTTGTATAATAGACAATCAACCTTTTACCTTGGTTTATATAATTTGATTAATGACTTTGGTTATGATTATGATATTATTTACGTTCGATTCTTAAAATCAAAGCCATTACTACCTTTGTTTTATTATTTATTTCTGTGATGTTCCAGGCGGTTCTTCGAAGAAGAACTACAGGGTAGGTCTAGTTTGTTGGCAGAGGATCAGGATGAATCTGGGCAATTGATAAAGGTGTTAGGGTTCGGGTTATCAGGTAGGTGTGATGGTGAAGAGTTGTATTAACGACTGGCCAAAGCTAATTCTATGTAGATAACATAGGGGATGATATAGTAAATGGGTTCATTCTGATAGTAACGAGGGTGGGTTTAGTTCGTATTGGAATGAACCAATGCGCTGTTGCTCGAGAGGGATCGAGTCGATCTCGTTCGAGCCAATGCTGATTGGCTGTACCTTCCGAGGTTTCTTCCGTGGTTGTGTCTTAATCGATAAGATGTACAAGTGTCACTAAAGTGTGTCCATCTTTGCGAATGACATAAGTGCAAGGTCGAGTCGTTACAAATATGTAAATAGGGGGTAACCCTTAACCCGCGTTAGTAAAAAGCATGTTTAGTCTAAACCCTGAGCCTAACCTGACTCTAACACTATTTGATTTCTTGTTTACTTATATAAACAAAACACACCCAGTTTATTACTATAATAACCTTAAAATAATATGATTATTATTATTATTAATGTCTTGAGTCTTTTTAACCCTAACCAAACCCCAACCCTACTTCTTACCCTTACCGTGGTCAAACCCAAACCCACTCTTAACACCAAACCTAACCCTTACTTCTCCTCACAGGCTGGGCTAGTAGGGTTAGTAGGGTTTAGGTTGGGTTTAGGGTTAGGGTTTAGGGTTAGGGTTTAGGGTTTAGGGTTAGGGTTTAGGTTAGGGTTTAGGGGTTTAGGGTTAGGGTTAGGGTTAGGGTTTTAGGGTTTAGGTAGTTAGTCGTTTAGGGTA